>OU342572.1:10002500-12402500 GCA_910589295.1 Noctua janthe | reverse complement strand
TGAAGAGCCTCTTGAAAAATGCTTTAATATAGGTAGATAGTACGTTGTCATAATATGCCAAAAATATGAGTTTTTGCGCAATATCACTGTATGTACTGATAAGGGGTTTATTACCGACTGTGTAGTAGGAGGTTTGGTAATCCGGGCCTAAAGGGAAAGGTTTTGGGGTTCCGTAGTTATTGGGTCGTATTTTGTTCACATTTTTTTATTGAGTTCGTTATAAACCACCTACTGTTTAACACGTTCATTGCCAAGCCAAAATGATGAACTTACCTAGATGGCCATAATACAAAATTCGTTGAATGTCTCAATAAAAAAAATACAAAAAGTGGTCAAAATAAATACCAGAACCCAATACGATGCGCCCGCTACTTTATGGCTCGTACATAATTATAAGGCACCATCACGCGACGTCGCGTAAACGGCCATAGCATAACAGGCCGCTTCACACGAGGTCGCGTGCTATGGCAATTAACGTGTTAGGAAGGTGAGAGTGAAATGTCAGAAAAGTACAGCTGGATGAGTGGCGCCCAATTGGAGAAGCCTATGTTCAGCAATGGACTGCTGTTGGCTGATGATGATAATAGGATTTTAGTTTATATTGCGTTTGTGAGTATGTAACTATCCGTTTTTTTATGTCTCTTTTCGCTTACACAGACAGCATAAAAACACATGCCACACGCGTGTTTTTAAATAGTGTTATATATGGCTTGCTTAGTAAGCATCCTATGACATAACCTCTTACTTAAACAGATTGTCCAATAAAATCTTGTGGAATTTTGTGTTTTAGCCTGCAGATTCCTTTTTATTATTAGATGGCAACTACCCGTAGTGTTTGAAAAGTTAAGAAGTCCAGGTTCTCAGGACCAAAAATTTAAGACATCACGATAGTATGTACCTTTCGTTTCATTTAAATAACCTTGAATTTTCTGCCATTTTGATTCAGGGCGCTTCATAATTTACATAACAGCCATGATGGCTTAACATATTCTCCGAGGTTTCATAACTTAACCGTTTACCCAACATTGCAAGTAATGGCTTGTTCTAATCTTGAACATCGCATTATTTCGCGTGACTCTGACTTTTACAAGTCTATTAATTGCAGATAAATGCTCTTAATTACTTTTACTTAGTTCTTTTATATAGTGCTTCTAACATCACACCTTTAAACCTCGTAAGGTTAGGCAGACGTGTACCTCATACCTTATAGTTCAGCCACATTTCGCCTCACAGTTATCAACTCTGACAACCAGTCCTGGCAAGGTATATAGTATTGTACAGTAAAAGGTTGTGGAGGTCAGATAGGCAGTCGCTCTATGTGAAATACTGATATTCAGCTGCATCTGGTTAGACTGGAAGCCGGAGATCTGGAGTTATTTACTACACGGACCTTGTGGAATGTGCGTTCATGCATTTTTGCCATACAAAATATACACATACACACACACAACACACATACACACACATTCACGCACACACACACACACATACACATACACACACACAACACACACACACACGAATGCATGTATTATTATATTACATTTTTTTTTTTTGAGTTAATTATAACAGCTCACAACTTAGGACCCATTAAGGATAAAAAAATATCCGTGTTGCTGGGCAACTGGGCATATCGCAGTTGTAAACGTCTCTTAGTGCCTATTGGCCTTGTTTCGTTCTATCTTCTGCTGATATGGAGGGAAGTGGAAATTATGGTGTTCCTACTCGCTATAATTTTCTGATTAATTTCGTTGCGGGATCCAAGACAGATAGATAGAGATGTTTCTCTGGGACTTTGTCGAGCTTCATTATCCCGGCGCTTTTCTGCTGGTCGCCACTGTTGATTCTGGCTTTCAGGAGTTACAGTGGTCTGGGTATAGTGTGGCGGGCTTGTCCCAAAAAAGACTGAAAGCCGACCCCAAAATAGTTAAGAAAAGGCTAGGGCAGATGATGATTTCGCCGAGTTTTCTTTAAGTCTCATGTAATAGGAGGTCTATTGCCATCAACCGGGCTAAAATCCAGACTCCATTGCTGCTACTGAAAAGATCTTAATGAAAAAACCCAATAACACTTTGCCCGTCCTGAAAATCGAACCCAGGACCGCATACTCAACAGTAGCGCTTGTGACCAATAGACTGACGACACAGTCATAAAATAACAGATAAATACTCTTAATTACTTTTATTAAGTACTTCATTGTAGTGTTTACATTAATACTAAATGGTTTATGGTTTTAAACTTAATTAATAATGTTGATAAAAATACCGATTTAGCTAGTGTTTTATAAGTTGAAAGTGTAGTAAATATTATTATCTAAATTCGAAATCCAAAGTCGTAGGAGTAACTTTTATAGTACTTATTAATATTAACACAAGAAATGGAATATTTATCATGTTTGTTTTGTTTTTTTTTTTTATTATCCCGTTTCCAGTATTAATGATAATAACCATTATATATTAAAAACTTATACTTATTAATAGTTTGTAGAATGAGTAAACTTTAGGTTATTGCCCTAAAATCAACCAATAATAGTTTTGTTACGAAATAACTAGATAGAACCACAGAGGTTGGATAAGAATAGCATTGTTGCACTGGCTGAAGACTGTCATTCTAGCGGAACATTGGCTGTCTTCTGATGTCAGGTCGTATCAGATGACCCGCTGTCGTACCACGTCCTCGACGAACTGCTTTTATTCAGGCACAATCCTGCATGGTAATATTGACGCTGCTGAACCACTTATACGTTGATCACTTCTGATAAAAGCCATCTTGCGTCCATGAAGATAATATAAAGTGTGTAATAAGACCCTTAACGAAGCCGACAGGTACTTGTTCTCCCTGTCCTGGGAACCTTCTAGTTACGGAGATATTGGGGGTCAAAGTTCCAACTTTTTTTTTTAAATACTTATTTTTAATATAAGATTTTTACTTATAACACAGCCACGACCCCCGTAATATTCAATCGATCCATCAGCACAATGTTTTGAGTTCGTTACATTAAAGTAAAGCGTGATTTTTCACCCCTAAAAACAAAAGTCCTTTCCCAGCAATAATTTTTGCGTAAAGTGACTTAGTTTGATGCACAGCATGCTTGGTTGACGGCTTCGTCAAGGGTCCGTTTAGGCCCTGTAGATACGTTTCAAGATTTCTCAAGATTGTCAGCATAGGGCCAACCCTAAGAACAGTTTCTATGTCTTGGTTTACGGACACAAATGAAATGAATGACAATGGACATAATGGACACAATGAATTCGGGGCATTGCACCTCGATGCCCCGAAAAATGTTCATAAATTGTAGTGAACCATGCAGGTATATTTGCCAACCAATAGCATAAAAAATTACCTACGGAACCCGACTAACTAAATATTATATGTCGCCATGGCCCATCATTGCAATGACGTAATGAGGTGGGCAATAAATTGCGAACTGCTACCGAAACTGTATGTGTGTATGTACTTATAATGTTCACATGACGAAAATTATCAAGCTACATTTTTCCAGTATAAGCTGACCTATCATTGTTCAGTAGGTCTGTAAAATGGGAGGTCTTGGTAAAACTTGATGAGCCGTCAGCTATACATAGTTTACGAGGAATAACGCGTTCAATGAAGATTGCCCACTATTTTATGAAGGCGCTTTTTTGCGCTAAGAAAAAAATACCAGGGACTTTTTCTTCGGGAAAGTTATTAGCGTTACTGTACTTTGGCTTTTTTATGGTGATTGATGTGACACAGCTTCTTCAGTATCGTTGCTGCAAGGGTGTGCGAGCGAGAATTCCTGGTTTGATGTTCAAGTCGAGAAATTTCGATTGAATAGAGTGTCCATGGAGTTTCTTGCCCATTCTTCTCCATAGAGTTCTACGCTTTGAAATAAGCAACTACAGTACTAGAAACAAGGCATAATAGCTTGTGAAGCAACTACAGTACTTTCACAAGTTATTATGCCTTGTGTCTGTGACTGTACCTTCGCCTTCTTTGTTTTTCTGACATTCAAAAATGCCTGTTATGGTCTAATTGAAAAAAAAACATTGAGTTGAGTTTAAAATTGTATCGTTTGTTTCTGTATGTAGTTTGTCGGTAGCAATTCAGAGCCTTAGTATTTTTTTTATACACTGATATTGATACAGTTAACCTGCGTCATCCCACTGCAGTGCTGGCTTTCTGCTGGTTTTCTTTTCCCATGACTTGCAGTTGTTTCGATCTAGGGCTAATGTGGACCACTGGTCTTGTTCAGCTGTTCCCATCTTCTACGAGGTCTGCCGCGACAACTGGCTGTGTCAGGGCTCAAGAAAGTGGTTATTTTGACCTACTGCTCATAGGTTATGCGGCAGACGGCTAGTCCAGTCCCACTTCATCTTAGCGGCTTTTTGAGCAACGTCAGTAATTTTTGTTTTAGAGCGCAGTGTGTTTGGTGAGGTCTTTGGTTTGATTCCCGGGTCGGGCAAATTGGGTTTTACCATCAGGATTATTTCTGTAGCAGCCACGGAGTTTGGATTTGTGCTCGGTTGATAGCAATAGGCTCACCCCCTAATTTCATGGGACTTAAACATAACTAGCGAAATGTGGGTGTACTATTAGGTACACCACAGCCTAACCCTTCGGGGATTACAGGCGTCATGTTATGTCATGGTATTTTACTCTTATGGAAATAAAACAACACTAAAAAAAACTTAATCCATATTTTATTCACGCAGGTAAAGCAGGCCTTTTCAATGATCTCTCAATTTGTCTCACACTCTTATTCCTAAGGTTAGGTACAGCGAACAATGTGTACACCACACCAAACAGGTTTATACCGGCGAATATATAGAACGTAGTATATACGCCGACGTAATCTTCTACGTATTGGAAGGTATGTACGTGGAGGAGTTTTACGATTTGCGAATATGCGTAGATTGCCCCTATTAGTGTTGCTCGGATCTGAAATAAATATAAACAAAATGTTAGTAAAACTTCATGAGAAAGATATAATTATGTTTTGGGAGCTTAAGATGCTGGTTTGAGGTGACACGGGAACAGGGCTGCGGGACTGTTCGAAAGAGATACCGTGGCCAAGGGCAAAGAAGGAACATGGAAGGGTTTTAGTCAGTACAAGTCTGACACTCCCTTCCGCTCCGACCATAGCGAGGGGGATCATTTGATGTTTTACCATACGAAAAACAAAAAAAAACAAACAGGTGACCCGGGAAAACACTTCCTTGAAGGACTTGGTCCGGAAACTCCTGGACAAGAGCCTCCGGACCAAGACCAAGTTCAAAGAAGTCTATCTCTCTTTATCAGTGAGAAAAAGATAAAAAAAACTCGTTAATTGCCCAAAATGAGTCAATAAAATGATGAATCTTGAATTACCATAACTCAATTTGTAATCGAATTCAACGCAACAGCTTACGTTTTATCCAGACGTGAAAAAATTAAAAAAAATGTAGGATCCATTGTTGAGCTAGCTCTGTTCTCCCTAATTTCGTGTACTTTACCGTCTCACACAAAATTGTGGAACACAACAAAATATCGTTTATTCAATCGTTGCAAACATAATGCAGTTCCGTCCCAACAATAGAGGAAACATTTGAACTACGTTACAATACCAATACCTCAAAATACAATACAATAGTAAAATGAGGTTGAAATCGAGTAATATCCAGTACATTTCTTAAGCCAACCACATATGGAGAGGCTAAACACTGAACAAGTACACCTGCACCAGTTTTTCTTGATCAAATTTAAGCACATTCGCGTTTTAAATTCGTAATACGACTATTAGGCACCCGTTCATGTCCCCGTGCGCTGCGACTTGCCTCGAGCGACTCACCGAAGTTGTAAGTATGAATATGGATGGCTGTTAAGAGTGGAGGAAGACCAAAGAAACCATGGATGGACTGTGTAAAGGATGATATGGCTAGAAAGGAAGTGTCTGATGAGATGACGAGAAATAGAGAAGTATGGAAGAAGAAGACATGCTGCGCCAACCCAAATAAATTGGGATAAGGGTAGGAGAGTGAAGATGAGAAGGTCTGACCGATCTGGACTAGATTCGCCTATTCAGATTGTTGTATCTATGTTTGATTGCCTTAACGATTTGCTTCTAGTAGTTGGTGATTAGACTGCCATTCAGGCCTTGCATGAGTCCGTAACATCTTCCGCGAATGCTCGTTTAAGGCTCGCTCGATAGCTTTCGCTTGGCGTAGACAGACAGAGCATGATTGTTATTTCAACATGGCTCGCACAGTTACTGAATTCAAACACGGTACGGATTTTAAAGATGACAGTCAAACCAGAAGTTTAAACTGATCATATGTGGGTAGCCTATACGGAACAAAAAGGTGCACCGGTGCATATATACAATCTCGCCGTGACCCGGTTCGACGTAACATATTTTAATACTTGCAACATTTGACTTTACAACGAACCACCCTCCCTCCCTCCTTCCTTATAATTCTTTTATATGGAAACTTGTATTGCTTTCTTCGATATAATAACTTGGAACTGCATTTCAATTGTGTATTTTTCTATGCCCATTATGGTGTTTAGTGCCCTAACGGAACGGTTGCCGAATGATTGCCGGAGGAGTATTGGAGTGTTGTGACGTAACTTTTGTCAGGGCTTGTGTTCACGAGCCGCAAACTGTTTTTACTCGGTCGGTGGCAGCTCCGGGTTAAGTTTGTACACGTACCCGGTCACCAACCAGTAAGCGACGTGATTTTTTGTTTAATTTGAATGCGCCGGCCACGCAAACAAGCGCTCATAGATTGTCATGTTTGACCGAGCGCTGGGGCCTAGCCCACGCAGATGAACCGGGACTAGCGCCTTTAACAAGCCAATTATTTGCTCTATTCCAAACAAGACTGTCGAACGGCCGGCGCTGAACCGGGGAAAACCCGATCATGAACAAGAGCTCTCAAGAGACATGCGGGCGCCTCCTTTATCGCTGTCGGTTGAGTACCGATGCTTTGCAAGTCGCATCTCAAAAACTCTTGGCATCATCTTCTTGCATTTGTTAGTAGACAAGACGTTAAAATAAACTTAATTCTCACCTCCAAATTAAATATCTCCACCATGACAACAATAGGTAGTCCCCACCCCAGTCCGTACGCGAACACGAGGATACCAAGTGCGGTGACAGGCAGCCATCTTAGTGAGATCACCGTCAGATCAGCTTGTGTGTATACTGCTAGTACTCCCATTGCGACTGACATTGTGACGTAGCTGGCTGTCAGCAGGTGCTGAAAGGAGAAAAAACGATCGGTGAGAATAATTCTAGTCGCAATTAACCAAGAGGCTATGGTTGGTTGAGAATGGTTTAAGTGGATATACGATAGAGAGTTATTGCGTTCGCTATCTACCAGTTGGATCTGAGATATCGTCTTACCCAGTACTAGCTGGGTTGTGGAGGTCAGATAGGCGACTGCTTTTGCGACTGCTCCATGTAAAATACTGGTATTCAGCGGAATCCGGTTAGACTGAAAGCCGTCCCTAACATAGTTGGGAAAAGGTTAGGCAGACGATGATCAACCAGTTGGAACAACTCCTTAGGTTCATTCTCGATTCACTTCTCGTCTCCTAGAGTAGTACTGTACTACTCCAGGAGACGAAACGTATTTATTGCAATTTACTTTTCTAGTAAAAGGATCCTGTAGAATCCCAATTTCACACTTAATATAAAACAAAATATCAAAAAATCAAACATAATGCTCTCACTACTCCTACTATTAATTTTATTCTCATAAAAATGTTTAGATAAGCGCCTTAATTTTAGATTGCACGTTGTCCTTTGTTGCTTGTCTCACACTAGAATTGGTATTCGTTTTTTCCACGACTGCCGAATTACATACTCATAGATAATAACATATTTAAGTAGTCATTCTCTTGCACCTATATCGATTTTGGGGACGGTATCAAGATAAAAAACAACCTAGGTATTCCGAAAACAGCTTTACTCGGATACAAAATTGGGCATTCTCCTTTGGACGCCTCCTTTATTCGGCACCAGCGCTCCCTAAAACTTTAAACCAGTATTTCTCCTTACCTTTCTATCCACAAACGTACAGCAAACCAAACAGAAGGCACTTCCCAGTAGCAGCGTGCTGAGAACCAGCATGTTCTCAGGGTCTGCAGACACCCTGAGCTGCATCAACGTCTTCTGTTGATCCAGGAACAGGATACTTCCGCATATTGCTGTAACAGTGTACAGGGAGATGCCTATCTTTGTGCCGTCTAGCCAGATTTTGTTTCGCCCTGAAAAAAAAATAGATGATTTTTTATCTTATTTAATAGGTCGAGACCTTTTGATGAATTTTGAGGAAACCTCATTTTGTGCAAAATTAGGTAGAGGACAATCATCGTCTGCCTAGCCTTTTCCTAACTATATTGGGGTCGGCTTCCAGTCTAACCGGATGCAGCTGAATACCACTATTTTACATGGAGCGACTGCCTATCTGACGTCCACAACCCAGTTAGTACTGGGTAATACGATACCCCTTGGTAAGACTGGTTGTCAGACTTTTTCAGCCACTGGCTACCTAACGACTGTCAAAGATCTACAAATGACACCCGGGACCAACGGCTTAACGTGCTTTCCGAGGCACGGAGGAAACTCGGTATGTAATGGGTGGTCACCCATCCACAGATCAACCTAGGCAAGCACGGCTTAACCTAAAGATCGATCCGAGCGGATGTTATTATTTAGCCACGAGCTCCTCCAGGTAGAGGAAAATATTGTAGTATATTAAATTGACCTAAAACTAATACGAAATATTTGCAAAATAATTGATTTCAGGAGCTTTGATTCAGGTTAATTCGCCAGGACCCTTAACGAAGCCCAAAGACAGTTGTTCTCCCTGTCATGGTTGTCATTCTGATATATTTTTTTTGTTCTAGACAATACCTGAACCTTCTAGTTACTAGAACTACGGAGATATTGGACGACAAAGTTTCAAATTTTCCACAAGTTTTTTTTTTACGTACAACTATTTAATGTTATAACTTTACTTTAAATACCTTCACTACCCCTGTACTATTCAAAGCATCCATCAGCACAATGTTTAAAGTACGTTACATTGAGTGCTACCGTAAACAGTGATTTGTCATCTCAAAAAAAAAGTCGTTCGTGAAAGGTCCGTTTACACCATGTATAAGATTGTGCATTTTTCAACCAATGCCAGATTTAATAATGATGTTGAAAAGAATAAATATTTTATAACAATGGTTTTATCAAGAATATACTTACAGACAGTACAAACTGAAAGTTTCCCATTTGATTTCGCCTTATCACTTTCATCTTTGAGATTGGATATCTCTTTTGAGATGTAGGGATCATCCTCCGCCAATAGGGTGAGCTTTGAGAGATTCCTTCGCGCTTTCTGAAATGATACAAATTGTTTTGTTAAGGTTTTTTATTGGATGCCTAGCTGTGCCCGTGGCTTTGTTCACGTAGCTGTGTATTCCATTGGCTTTATGGGTTATTATAGGACCTCGTGACTAAATAATACCAGCCACTCGGGTCGTTTTTCAGGTTAAGCCGCGCGTGCCAAAGTTGGTCCTTGGATGGATGACCGCCCATTACATACCGAGTTTCCTCCGTGCCTCGGTAGGCGTTGTCCCAGCTGTCATTTGTAGATATTTGACAGTCGTTAGTCTGACAACCAGTCTTACCAAGGGGTATCATATTACCCAGTACTAACTGGGTTGTGGAGATTAGATAGGCAGTCGCTCTATTTAAAATACTGGTATTCAACTGTATCTGGTTAGACTGGAAGCCGACCCCAACATAGTTGGGAAAAAGCTAGGCTGATGATGATGATTTATTAGTGAATAGAAACGTCAAAATTAGAGTGCTTTGGTCACAAGTGCAATTGCTGAGGATGAAGTCTTGCTTCGAGCCTCATGTCAGAGAAAGCGTCGATTATTTTCATAAGGAATTTCATTAGAGTAGCCGGAAGTCTGGATTTGTGCCCGGTTGATGGCAATAGACTCGCCTTAACTACATCATCATCTGCCTAGCCTTTTTCCCAACTATGTTGGGGTCGGCTTCCAGTCTAACCGGATGCAGCTGAATATCAGTATTTTACATGGAGCGACTGCCTATCTGACCTCCACAACCCAGTTAGTACTGGGTAATACGATACCCCTTGGTAAGACTGGTTGTCAGACTTTTTGACTCGCCCCAACTACAAGGAACTTAAACATGTCGGATCTGGTCATAAGTACGGACTTGGAATGAAACGCAAGTACGAATGTGGCGTGCTTCTACAGAGCCGAGATGTTTTAAGCTCGTGGCGAGAACGACATTCAATGTCTGATCGCAGCGGAATTGAGACGTCCTGGAACTGTACCCTATACATTATGCCGCGTGTTATTGTGTTAAATCGTAATTTCAAGTTATTTGTTAGTTTAATAGAAACAGTGTCTCTTAGATAGTGTATTTTCATTGCACAAAACCCATCTTCTGCTCACATGATGTGGCCTAGAGGAATAAATCCTGACAACCCGACAAACAACCAACCCAAATGTGGATATACTGTTGGTACACCCCATAACCCTTCGGGGTTGAACAACATAATATGATTTCCCAGGGCGGTATGTCTGACTGTACCAGCTTTGTTTCATAACCAAGAACATACCATAGTCATTTGTTTCATACGAAGAAACACGTATGTTTGCTTATTAATGCACAATATAATCATTTTAGCAGAAAAGACTCTGAAATGCTATATGTGGAGAATAGTTATTCTATTATTACACTTTTCTCTTCCTTACTAAAGGTAATCTAAAAATATACAGGGTGGGTAAAAAAATATGGATCAAACGAAACAGAGCGATAGTTGAGGTTATTTGCATTAAAAAATATTGCTGTGGCACAGTCTTAACTTGATATCCTTAAAAGTTATGACTACTTGAGTGTTTTAATATTTTTATACGCAAACCCTGCGTAGGGAACTACAGCTGTTTTGACATGGAAAGAAAAATTCTAGTGCGAGCAGGGTTTGAACCTGCGACCTTCCAAGACATCCGGTGTACTGAATCGGAAGGTCGCAGGTTCAAACCCTGCTCGCACTAGAATTTATCTTTCCATGTCAAAACAGCTACTTGAGTGTTTTTTAAGAAAACAAAAAAACATAACATGCTTCTAAGAAATGTATTACCACTACAAAACTACTTTTACTACAGTGTGTTCCATGATTTATGAGCATTGACGCTATTTTCAATATATTTTAAGTCTCACGAAAAATTGATTGTAACTTCAGAACCTTAGCATATAGCATAGCATAATCAGCCTATTAATGTTCCCACTGCTGGTACGCAGGCCTCCTCTCTATGAGAGGGAATGGGCTGTAATCCACCACGCTGGCCCAGTGCGGGCTGGTAGATGTCACATGTCTTCGAATTTTTGGTTCTAGGACATGCCGGTTTCCTCACGATGTTTACCTTCACCGTTTTGAGAGCAGTGGTGATGAAATAACTTACACAAAGAAATGCGCCTGGCTGGGTTCGAACCCACGACTTACTGCTCGTAAGTCGGGGTCTCCACCACTGGGCCACCGCTGCTCTCGTTCAGAACCTTACAGTAAAAAAAATGTACTGCCAATAAATTACCCTGATAACCCTAACTATCGCTCAGTTTCGCTTGAACCACGATTTTTTACCCATCCTAATACTTGTTCTTTCAAGGATTTCTAAAACAGATAAATATGTAAATTAAGTCAATTACTTTTTAAACGTTAGACTACTTACTAGATATAGAATAAATTATGACCCCTATTACATGGCAATTAAAACGAAACTGTCGTTTAGATTGAACAACAACAACCTACCCGTTTTTACCACCGGTATTTCGGACCCTGTTCCCGATACCGGTGGGCTACTATTTTTTATATTTTTAAATGTTTTTTTTATATTACTTTGTATAGAAATATTTAAAAATGTAAATGATATGTATAAAAATAACTGACTCTGGACCCCTAACCACCGGTAGCTTGGACCCTGCTCCCGATACCGGCAGACCACTATTTTTAAATGTATTTTTTTTTTCAGAATTACCACTCTGTGTTTCTCCATTAAAAAGTAATTATGTATGTCATAACCTCAAAGGTAGCTCGGTTTAAATAGAAGCACATAATGTGAATGGATTAAAAACTAATTTAGTTCGTGCCACACCGTAAAGCGAAGAGTCACGAATGGGCTAAAATGTGCATAGCTTAACACATCGTGCCTCTACTTGAAACTGGTATGATCTAGCATTATAATCCATAACCCATGTATCACTTTGTGTACACTTTCTTTCGTATATTCTTTCTCTTCAAATTCCAAATTAAGCAGTGACAGCCTAGTGGTGTGACCGTTGGACTGCCAAGTCATAGGTCTCGAGTTCGAACCCAAGGCACGCACCTCTAATTTTTCGGATTCATGTGCGTATTGTATAATCATCACTTGCTTCGGTGAGGGAAAACATCGTGAGGAAACCAGCTTGCCTGAGAGATATTTCTTGACGGCATGTTAAGCCAAGTCAGAGGCCCATGGGCGTCATAAAAACTCTGACACCAGGTTAGGAACTAACCACAAGATAAAGAAAGAAAAAAAGAAGAAGAATTCCAAATTGAGTTCTTTCGTAACAAATTTTAGTGTGCCCTTCATGATTCCGGTTTTCCTAGTACTTTTTGTTGGGTATGCACTAAAAAAACGATTTCAGCGGTACCAAAATCTCCTTCTTGATTCTGTTCTCCTAGTACTTTCTATTCAAAATCTAAACTGATTCATACTGACAACTTTTCAAAATTTCTTTTTAAAAAAAAGATAAATGGAAATTTCTCTTTCTAAGGAAAATCTAAAATCGGTCTAATTTAGCTGTAACACTATTTTTCGAAAATGTTCTCTGTCAAGTTTTTAGACTTATGTATCCAGCTTATGCGTACGAAGTTTCATTAAAATCGGAAAAGTCATTTAAAAAGTTTGTATGAAAAGCCGTAAGACGTTAACGCTCTTAATGAAATCTTCTTACTAATTACTAGCTATTTAAAATCAATGCAAAGTGAACTTGGCAACAAAGCAACGAGTGAAATCTTATTCCGAACACGTATTCAATCGACCGTATCCCCATTTTCAATACGGATATAATTTCATTGGAATTGTAGTTATTTTACTGTTTTATTTCGTTGAAAATGTTGAAATAAATCATAAAAATGTTTGATGTATTGTAGCAATTGATTTGTTAGTTATGAAGTGGATTGTGAAATTATTATTTTACTGGCCGTGCCCTGCGACCTTCATCTATTTGAATCGAATTTTGTTAACAATTTCAAGGGTTTTAATTTTTCTGCACGTAACTCTAACTCTTGTTCTAAAATAAAAGTACGCAGGTAAGCGAAGTAAGTTCCTCCTTATAACGCTATCTGTCAGTAAAATCCCGTCCAAATCGGCCAGCCGTTTCGGAAATTAGCCGGAACAAATAGATACCGTACTCTTAAAAATACCGTATATAGGGGGACTGGTAATTAGTAACACGTGATTGTATTCATGTTAACAAACAACTTTCCCAAAGAAACTTTATTTTTAATACTCATTCACTTTTATCATCGTTTGTTACTATCATAAATGTAATCAATCGATTAAATATTATTACTGTATTTATTTATTATTGTTGACTTTATTCGCAAATCCCATTACCGTCTCACATGATGTCTTAAATTCAAATATTTGTTTGGCTTATTTAAAAAGTTATCATCACTGATTCGTTGCAAGATATTTTTAGAAAAGTATTGACAATTCAGAAGTAATTTTCCTCACACTAAAAATACTATTCCTCTATATCACAATGTGGTGTTAATTATATTAGTTTAGAGCTTAGGCGTTAATTGGTATGTCGTTACCCTACAGTTATTGGCATATCATATGACGTATGCCAATCACTCTTTTATAGCTATCTGATTTTATCTCCTTTACTTATTTTTACACATATTAAATACATTTTTAAATATTCCTATACAAAACAATATAAAAAAACATTTAAACATATGAAATTAGTAGCCCACCAGCATCGCGAACAGGGTCCGAACTATCGGTGGTCAGGGCTCTTCAGAGAGGAACCTCCTAACGATACGCGCCGTGTACAGAAGAACAGCTTTCTGAATCAAGCACTTGATCTAGCTGCCTAGCGAGAGCCTCCTCAGATGCTGGTCGAGGCTATTGGCTATTAAGCTATTGGCCGACACGACTATCACACTACTATTGATTTTATTATTGTTACAATGCATTTAGCGTTCGGGAAGTTGCGTGGTATCTTCTCGTCCAACTTACCGCAGTGTCTCAAGACGAAAGTCTTTAACCAGTGTGTGTTGCCAGTGATTACATACGGGACCGAAACGTGGTCGCTCACAATGGGCCTCATCAGAAGGCTTAAAGTCACCCAAAGGGCAATGGAGAGGGCTATGCTCGGAGTTTCCTTGCGTGATCAAATCAGAAATGAGGAAATCCGTAAGAGAACCAAGGTTACCGACGTAGCCCGAAGAATAGCCAAACTTAAGTGGCAGTGGGCAGGGCATATTGCTCGCAGAACGAATGGCCGATGGGGCCGGAAAGTTCTGGAGTGGCGACCGCGAACTGGAAGACGTTACGTTGGAAGGCCTCCCACTAGGTGGACCGATGACCTGGTAAAGGTTGCAGGGATCCGCTGGATGCGAGACGCACGGGATCGGTCAATGTGGCGACACTTGGGGGAGGCCTATGTCCAGCAGTGGACGTCTTTCGGCTGAAATGATGATGATGATGATGATGACAAAGCATTTTAGACTCCGGTAACTTTAGTTTTTATTACTTAATGGGCTTGTATTTGGCCGTAACACGCCTGATGTGGCGTAAGATGGACACGCTTACCTAGATGAAACCGATCCACTCGAACTTAGAAGAGATCCAGATTATAATGATTGGAAAACAAAGAAGCCGCCAGTGAATTCCACAGACTGGCGGAATGAAACTGACATACTTTAGAAGTTCCTTTCAATTTGCATCTACTTATAAAAGCCCCGGATTCATTGAAAAAAAGGAGTTGAATAATAAAATACCGCGGTATTAATGTTGTAAACAATGTTTTGCAACTTTTGTTTATTGTTTCAGAATGTATGTTTCTAGCAAAATGTTTCCCGCAACACAAAAACATGTTGCCTAAAAACATTGGACAACTTTGTTTCAAAATTGCTTAAGACTTGAGTCATTCAAAAATTAGGAAACATCTTAACTAGATTTTGATATGAATAGGATGTCGTTAAATACGTTTCGTGGTTTATGAAGAAAACAGCGTCATCCTGTATTCATATAACAACAAACTGTGGTCACCCATCCATCCATAAAACGTGACTATGATGGTTTCCAGAATTTCCGATCTAAAACATGTGTCTTTAATATAGCTGACGAGATGTGGGAATACCACAGGATACACCTCTATCTCTTTGAAGATTACTGAGCGTGATTTTATATTATAATTTGTGTGGAAATACCTTTAACGAAGCCGAAAGGCACTTGTTCTCCCCGTCTTCGTGATATTTTTTTTTTGTTCTAGACCATACCTGGGAACTTTCTAGTTACAGAGATATTGGGGGCAAAGTTCCAACTTTTACAGGTTTTTTTTTTAAACTTGTTTCTAATGTTTTCATTTCAGTGTACCTGTAGGACCCCTGTAATATTCAATGCATCCAACAGCACAATGTTTTGAGTCCTACCGTAGAACGTGATTTTTCACCCCAAAAAAAAAGAGTCGTTTCCCAGCAATATTTTTTACGTAGAAATGCTTAGTTTGATGTACATAATGCTTGGTTGTAAAAGGTCCGTTTACACTAACAAAACTTAAAACACACTCACCTCATACTTCTTCACCATCACCAAATAACTGGGACTCTCAACCATCACCAAGATTGAGAGGAACTGGACCATCACCAATGCCAGCATCAAGTATAGCCTGACTTCCATAGCTATCATCTTTGTCATGTACCCTGCAGTCGTCATCAGTACAAGAAGAGGGACGGAGAATCCCCTCAAACTGGTGATTTCTCTGATGTATATTGGTAAGATGGTGAAGAGTCCCCCTGAAGATATACCAGCTAGTATGTGCAGGATAATTTCTACGTAGTAAAGGTTCTTTTTGTTGAGCAAGAAGTGGGGGACTAGGGATATCTGTAAAGAAAAAGAACACCGTTTAGAAAACTAAATAAAATTTCAAATATGATTCATTGGGATCTTCGGGAGTTACAGGTAGGTACAATGGACCGAAAGTCTGAGAACCAAACTTTTCAAGGGGTACCCAGTACTAACTGGGTTATAGAGGTCAGATAGGCAGTCGCTCCATGTTTAATACTGGTATTCAGCTGCATCCGGTTAGACTGGAAGCCTACTGCAACTTTTGGGAGTTGGGAAAAGGCTAGGCAGATGATGATGAATTATCGGCAGCTAAGGATCTGATTGCAGGTCAACAACTTCTTGAAAATAATTTTGGGTATGGTTTTCTATTCATAAATTAAAAATTAACTATTCGGAGAACTACTAAATACTAAAAATTACTTAAAACTAAATGAAAATAGTTTTACACCATCAAAACAAAGTTAACCAAAGTCACATTTAGTCATTATTTAGTCTCTTGCTCTTATCCCTATTTTTTTGGGGTCAGCGCAGCATGTCTTCTTCTTCCATACTTCTCTATTACTCGTCATCTCACTAGTGATGACTGGTGAGAGTGGTGGCAGTGAATGTTAAAATGAAATGACTGGTAATTTCATTTAAACATTCATCATCTTCCCGCCCTTGTCGCATTCTACTTGAGGTCGGCACAACACGTTCCTTTCTTTCACCATTCTCCCCTGTCAGACGTCACGGCTTCATTTACTCCTTTCTCTTTCATGTCAGTCTTCACACAATCCATCCATTTTTTCTTTGGACTTCCTCTCCCTCTCCATCCATCAACATTCATGTCCGTCACTCTTTTAGTTACATTCGTTTCATCGTTCCTCATTTTATTTAAAAACATTCACTCCACAAAAAATATCAACATTATTTTTATAAACCATTTCGTTTTTTCTTTTACTATTTCGTTTTAAACTCTTTATTATTGTTTTTCTAAGGTCTCATTTCGGAATTAAGTGTTTAGTTTTTCACTAAGAACAAAACGCAAATTCATTATTAAAGGTATTTTGGAAAGCTGCTTGTTTTATTATTTTAGTGTACTGGCTACTTAGTGTAGTCTAAGAGAGCAATCCACGCTTAAAATGAAAACGGCAATAAACATTGCCGTTAATAGCTCCACAGAATTAACTAGCTATTAAATGCTAATTGAATTTGTTCATTTAACGATCGCCATTCAACGGCCTTTGATCCTTAGTGAGTTTGTTGCTCCATGTCCCTTCTTAATGTTTTGGTGTGATTTTGACGCACTAGTGAGTGATATGATCACTTGGAACGAGTCATCGCGAAGACTCGTCATGACGCGTCAGTAACTCGTTGGTCGAGTGGTCGTATGCACGACTGCTGAGCATCATTCGGGCAGTTCGGAGTCGGAGCGTTATCTTTTATGGCATCATCATCATATTTCCAGCCTAAAGACGTCCTGTTTACTGGTAATCTGGACATAGACGTCCCCCAACCATCTCCAAACCGATTCCATGCTACCCACAGCCTTCACAAAGTCATCATCGTCAGTCTACAGTAGTCTAGTAGGATATAGGCCTCTTCAATCGCACCCAGCCTGTGGGCGTCCCACCTTACGCTTGCCGATTCGCGGTCCACACTCAAGAATACGTCTACCGCAACGGTCATCGAGTCTACGGCTAGTACGGCCGGCTTCTTGGCACTTCAGCTTACCTGTTCTACTTACCTATGCTACGTTATAACATAACCTGACTTTGTTTCTGGGTCGGATCACAATTTCATCGGTTCGTAATCATTTCTGGAATGCTAATGAAAACTAATTAAGCTACCAATCTATCGCTGATTAGGTAGGTACAATAAACTATTGGCCGCATCTTGGATGGCATTACTAATACGTCGGTAGGACTTTAAGTGGATTACGCCGAGATGATTGAATGCGGCCTCGCATACTGTGTGAGATAATGAGTTTGTGAAGTATATTATCTAGTGAACAAGGTTTTAACATGCAGTTAAAAATCCGAAGATTTTTTTATTTTGTTTTGTTAGCCTCTCAAATATCGTACTGCTGGGCAAAGACCTCCTCTTTCTCCTTTCAAACCTCTCTATCTTGTGCGATATCTGGCCATGTTCGTCCCGCAAAAAACATAAGATCGTCTCACCACCTTCGCCTTGGTCTACTTGGACGGCGATTTCCTGCATCAGGCGTCCAGTGAGTGACGATCTTTGCCCACATCTCTGGGTGTATAGGCGCTACGTGGCCAGCCCCCACCTCCAATTAGATATTTTTCGTCCAAAAAATTGTGTGCAAAAGAACGTAGTCGAAAACAAAATAACAGACAAAAAATCACTTACACCTTGCACCATACTGACTAAGAACACCCCACTCATCCTTCCATAAGTATCCCCGATGTAACAGAACAGTGGTGCTGCCACACCAGCGCTGGCCACCATGGCTGTAGTGGTCCATTGTGTACCATTGTGGCTGATGAAATGGCCGGACTGCGCTGATGTCGTCAGGTTTGTGGTTTCAATGCCGTGAGTGAAGAATGGCAGGTTTACTGGAAAGCGAGAGGGAGATGGTTAGAAAGTGATGGTTGATTTCCAGCTTGAAGCAATGTCTCCGACCGGATATTAATCTCAACAGAGACCAGCCAAGTACAACAAACCAAACGACAGTGGGTGAGTAAACCAAACATACCTACACTTTGTACCTAAAATTTTAATCATATAACCACTTATGTACTGCCTATATACAGTACATACATTTATTTTACGATTGTATTATTCAAATTGGCAATTTAAAAGTCTTCAGTTCACGTTTAGTCAAGCGAATTTAAAATATTTACGAGCTTTCAATGTAGAATCGTTTTTATTATTTCGGTTCAATTTCAGTAATGTATTTAACATGTTTTATTTATGAAGTAAAGGATTTAGATAAAGCTTCGAAAAAGCTTAAAGTTAAAAACACAATCGTAAGAAATTGTTAAAAAAATAACTACAGAATAGCAAATTCGTGTAAAATGATATTGGATATCCAACAAGAAAGAAGATCCAACAAGAGAGAAGATCTCAGCATCACAGTGTCGATTTGATCTGGTAGACGGCAAATAACCCTGCCCACTTTTAAATGCACAGAATAGATATATATATAGCTAGATAACGCAAATAATTATCACGATCCGTATGAAAACCAAGCGTGCCATTTTTTGACTACCTACTATGACGTCATAAGCACTATTTAGTTACTACACAAAATAGACTACGTTTTTGTTCCTTAAATGTCTAGAATTAAGTTCTAGAGCAGTAACGTTGTTGTTTTAAACAAATTACCGTGCTGTGACAGTAGCCGCGTTAAGTATAAAAAGTTTAAGCCGGGCACGCGAAGTAGGTGCTCTTGCGTTATCTAGGAATATCTATATCTGTGGTTACATGGAATATAAACATTACTGGCAAAATGTAGTTGAACTGTAACTACTCCTCTGCCTAACCCTTTGTAAAAAACAGTCATAATATTCCTCACACAGGCTTTGAGGGAATATAAGAATACTCCCAAAGAGGCGACCTGTATCCCTGAAGTGGGAAAATTTATTTCTAATTGTATGTGTTATGTTGGAAGAACTCGTGGCTAAATAATAACAGCCGCTCGGATCAATCTTCAGTTTAAGCCGTGCTTGCAAAGCCGGTTTGTGAATAGGTGACCACCCATTACATACCGAGTTTCCTCCGTGCCTCGGAAAGCACATTAAGCCGTTGGTCCCGGCTATGATTTGAAGATCTTTGACAGTCGTTACAGGAAGTCAGTGGCCCGAAAATCTGACAACCAGTCTTACCAATGGGATGTTGACCCAGTTGGGTTGTGGAGGTCACATTGGGATGTGCCAGTCTAACCAGATGGGTCCGGTTAGACTGGAAGCTGGCCCCAACAAAGTTGTGAAAAGGCCAGCCAGAAGATATTATGTGTTATGTTATAAATAACCATTAATATTTTTTTTACTTACAACATGGATAAACTACATAGAAGCTTCAGTAGTTGGTCAATATCATGTTGATACACTTTAAGATAAAATTGCAACATTTCTTCCAACTCCAGTCTATATACCCAGGCCTTGACCAAATAAAACGTGTGTAGACGAAAATAGGTCAGAAGGTCGTTTCCATAAAGACTGTAGTTGCGTTTATATTGAACGGATACGCTTGGTCAAGTCGCGTCTGGAAGGATCGAGTTCCAGTGGGTTGAATTACAGATGAAAGTTGGCAACAATGCTGTCTGTTTGTAATTTCAAAATAACCGATTTTTACTGAATGCACATGAAAGTATACAGGGTGTAAACGGACCCTTCACGAAGCCGTCAACCAAGACAAATATAAGTAACTTTGCGCAAAAATTATTGCTGGGAAACGACTTTTTTTTTTTGGTGAAAAATCACGTTTTACACTAGGACTCAATGTAACACACTCAAAACATTGTGCTGATAGATGGATTGAATAGAACGGGGGTTTTGGAGGTGTTAAAGTAAAAATCTTACATCAAAAATATGTATTTAAAAAAAAACTTGTGAAAAAATTGGAACTTTGACTGCAGTATCTCCGTAACTAGAAGGTTCTCAGGTTTGGTCTAAAACAAAAAGAAATATCGCAATGACGGGGAGAACAAGTACCTTTCCACTTCGCTAAGGGTCTTGTTACACCCTTTATACGGTACTTTAGTGCAAATTATTTTTACTGCTCCTCCGCTATTCTTTTCTGATTAATTTCGTTGCGGAATACAAGACAGTTAAATTATTTCTCTGAGACATCGTCGAGCTTCATTGTCTCGGCGCTTTTCTGGTGATCGCCACTGTTGATTCTGGCTTTCAAGAAATGCAGCAGTGGTTTGGGAACAGTGTGGCGAGTTTGTCCCAAAAAAAAATATAAAAAATATGGTCGTTTTTTTTCATTTTTGTCTGTCTGTCCGTTTGTTCCGGCCAAACTTCGAAACAGCTGAACCGCTCTTACTGGCAGATAGCTAATATTATAAGGAGTAAGTAAGGCTACTTTTCTTTTAGAAAAAGAATTAAACCTTTGAAATTTTTAACAAAACTCAGTAGTTTTTTTTCAATAATTTCACGCGGACGAAAGTCGCGGGACTCGCGGGCAACAGCTAGTGAGAGACTAATAAGACAGTGAAAAAAGTATAAACAATTGAGTTTGCCCTGCTCATATTTCTTAGCGACACAAGCATAGTGAGCCACCGATCACGGTTTATTTCAAAGACAAAGCCGAATTTGACTTTAACTTTTTTTTTTAACTTTGCCTTACTCTAGGAACTTTTCCTGTACATTTATACTCACTTTACACAAACAGCCAGATCCAGAACAACTACCTGTACATACAAATATTTGTTCAGTGCGAGGAACGAACCCGCAAGACGTAGCATAGCAGCCAATCACTCGGCCACTGTGCCAACACTGCCGTCACGTTTGCTCCAATAACTGCACCCTCTCATGTAAACATGACCTACCACCCTGACTCGACTAAACGCCGGGACACATGAATAAAGTCTTATTGCGCATGTAATTGGGCATTCATTTGCAAAATGTCAACATGATGGTCAATTGATGTTGAGTCAATTCAGGTCATACCAATTGGAGATTTTGAATGAGCCGTGCGATATCTGTACCAACTCGATCACCTCGTTTGTATAGCTGCCTGCTTTTGACCACGAGGAATTGGGTTGGACTCCCACATCGAGCAAAGTGTTACCGCGTTTTTCCATCAGGAGTTTCTCATCCTGACTCCGAGTTGTTCCTGGAGCCTGGATTTGTGCCCGGTTGATGGCAATAGGCTCGCTTTCTACTAGATCGGATATAAACAACTGGCAAAATGTGGGTGTAATACAGGGTACACCTCTCTGCCTAATCCTGTGAAGATTATGTTATGTGCCTTTAGAACAATCCCACAATTAGAACATAATTAATCTTTACAAGATTCTACAAAAAAACTTACTCAAGATTTTCTTTAGCCGAGAGAATAACGACTAATTAGGACTTGCTTGTTACAATCGGGACTTAATTAGGAAAGCTTTCACATTGCTTTACCGAATAATCCGAACTTAGTTTGCCCCCATTAAATCTGGACCGTACTTTTGTATGCTAGTCTACGACCTTGGTCATTGTCCCGAGGAGTTTAATACCCAATTCTGACCAATCGTATCGACGCAATCGGGATTAGGGTTGATGAATTCCAAATTTTAAAATAAAGCGGGATAGAAAATGACAACGAAGACTACAGCCTGTTTTCCTCGAAAGGTGTACCTAATAGTACCCCCACATGTTTTAAGTCCCATGTGATAGGGGCGAGCCTATTGCCATCAACAGGGCACAAACCCAGACTTTGGACGAGTAATTTCTAATAGAAAACTCAGTAACACTTTGCCCAACCCCGGGAATCGAACCCAAGACCTTATGGTCAGCAGCGCTTGCAATTACTAGACCGATGAAACAGTAGGTACTGGAAAAAAAATCAAAAATTTAAATACGTTTACTTCTACAAGTAATCGAGTTCATTGTTGATAATGATGCAAAACGGCGTCATTGTAAACACCAAAGTAAGACTATTAGAACGGAGGATCAATCTTGTCGAGCCGGTTTAATGATGTAAGTGAAAGAAAAATGTCTTTAAAAAATGAATGTGCATAATTCAAATCAAATTGCCTTACTAGTGGCACGTACTTTTTCGAAGAAACTTTTCAGTTAAATTAAAATACTTTCATTTGAACTTCTAGTTTTCTAGCAATTAAACTGTTAACTATTCCCAAGAGCAATTAAATGTTCGCCGATAGTACTTCTAATCGTGTTAAGCGATGCCATTCGATATCGCCTAATAGTACCTACCATTTTGCAATTCTGTTAAAAGTTTTAGGGGTCAAGAATCTTTCTTAATGTTATAATAGCGCATTAAACATATTTTTTTAGTATCAACATTCAACTAGGAACAAATGGTCCAATCGAGCTATTTTCATCATACTACTAGCCTTTTCCTAACTATGCTGGGGTCGGCTTCCAGTCCGGATGCAGCTGAATACCAGTATTTTACATGGAGCGACTGAGCGATGGAGCGCTATCTGACCTCCACAACCTAATTAGTACAGGATAATTGGTAAGACTGGTTGCCAGACTTTCGGGCCCCTGACTACCTGTTACGATTATCTGTGGATCTGTTAATCTTTTCCACAAATAACAGCCGAGACCAAAGGCTTAACATTTCGAGGTACGGAGGAAACTCGCTATGTAATATACACAAACCAACCTAGGCAAGTGCGGTTAAACGTGAAGATAGACCCGAGCGGCTGTTTTATTTAGCCACTAGCTGCATCCGGTTAGACTGGAAGCCGACCCCGACATAGTTTGCAAAAGGCTAAACTATGATAATGAGATCGTACTTATTTGTCTACGACAAAACTGAATTTCTTAATTGGTCTAACAGTCATACCAATTGTTTCTCAATTCTCAGTTCTTCAGTCTGATAGATGTTTATTTTTTTTATTACGAAGCTTGCAATACGTTTAAGAAAACAACAAATATATGACGTCTTTACCAGATAAAAATACGTGCCTTCCTGCACACAAATAATTAAATCTTTAGAAAAACAAAGTGATTCAGAGGCTCAGATTTCATGATGATATTATTTAAATATTTGTGAGTCATAAACATTATCTAGACAATTATCTTTTTAAAGTCAGTCAAGCGTAAATAGGTTTGTTAACAGTGAATAATGTAAGTAGTACTATGTATTATAAAAGAAAAAAAAATAAGTTGGATGGATGGATGGATGGATGGATGGATGGATGGATGGATGGATGGATGGATGGAGGGATGGATGGATGGATGGAAGGATGGATGTTTGTTACTCTTTCATGCAAAAACTACTGAACAGATTTGGATGTTTGGCACACAGATAGTTTCTAGCCAGATAACAAATAGGATACTTTTTATCCCGGCAGTACGATCCCGTCTATTGTATCTCTAGGGATTTCAAACATCTGTGGCATTATCATAATCCAGCGACACTTCGACCATAACAATTTTCAAAATGTATGATAGCCAATCGCGAGGTTGCCAACATTCTTGAAGTATTTGAAACAATCAAACACAACAACTAAACAAAAGCTGAATTTGCAATTTTACAATTGACCATCCCTAATCAGACGCAACCTGTATCTAATTGAATATATTTCACATTTCATGTTTGTTTTTACACAAAGCTTTTCCTTCTACACGTCCTAATGAAGGATAAAATATTTCGCACGACATTGTTCTGTTGTTTATTTACACTGCTGGTTTGATTTCGACAATATAGGTGGAAACCCTTGTAAAACACGCAATGTATTGAGTGTGAGTCAAAACGAGTATTAATTTGTTGATTGGAAGGTCGGATTGTTGTTATTAAGGAGTTTTAAGTGTATTAGGTATATCTGCCTTAACCCTTTGGACACAACATACTTATTTTTTTAATAACATTACATAACATCACGCCTGTAATCCCCGAAGGTTTAGACGGAGGTGCACCTAATAGTACACCCACATTTTACCAGTTATGTTATAAATCCCATGTAATAGGAGACGAGCCCATTGCTCAAATCCAGACTCCGTGGTCCCTACTGAAAAATTCCTGATGGAAAAACCCAATAACACTTTGCCCGATCCGGGAATTGAACCCAGGACCTCATGCTCAGCAGTCGCTCTTGCGACCACTCGGCTAAAAGGGCACCTTTTAATAAACAAAAGAAAATATATTTTGTTCGTGCAGCTCTCAGAAATCCATTATGAGTAGCTATGTAGTCATAGTAATTAGTACCCAGAGCAATGACGTGTGTTTTTTACCTTTAAACTGACGTTTACCAAGATTTAGAATAAATTACCACTAGTTGGTCACTATTCGTAAAATGAATTACAAAGCAGGAAAGTCTAATTTAGTAATTAGTCAGTTTACTGCAAAATTTATTTCGTAAGTCAGATACCCGGAATGTACAAATACACAACACCTTGAACTTATGCTAGCCTAGTAGTTTGTTGGGTTTCTAGTAGTTTTGGTGGGTTATCAACGTATTTTTAAAAGAGTAAATTAACAAAAAGGTGAAATTTTCAAAAATATTGAAAATGAGCCACTGAAATACTAATTCGGCAAATACAAATGTTTAAAACTGCGACTTGAAAATACAAATTTGAGTTACTAGTTGTTCAATACGATCAGTGTGATAATTCAAAGACTCTGAAAAAACCTAAAACAAGGTTATTAACCACTAGATTGTAGATAAGGCGTAGGCAACCTCCCTATGGGGCTCCTATTTCTGTTTGCAGGGTTTAAAGTAACCTAACCTACCCGAGTCGGGGTACCACAAGTCTCTCTCAGCCTTCGCTCGCTCTTGCTTCCTATATTCTCCTTGCCGCAATGACCAGATAAATAGTTACTTACTTGGTACAATAGTCACCCATTCAGTATATTGGTCGCTAATTAAATTTTTATTCCGCACTGGATGAGCAAATTTCCTTTTTTATTTAAACAGCCCTATTTCGTTTTTAATGTCACTATACAATGTAACAGCCATGTCGAGGCGAAACAAAAGACAATACATCAAAACCACGAAAAATCACGAGTCGACGGAAATGGAATCGACATAGCGGGAATGATTCCTCAGGTTACCACAGACAATATTGAAGACAAACTCATTTGTTCTACAGTAAATTATCGAGGTTATTTTTTATAAGCACTACGGGAAGCAAGCCAAAGAGAAATGAATTCTAATCAACAGCGACAAGGGTCTAAATGTGATGCCTAGTATTGTATAGACACGTGGCTAAACCCATACGGAATCGGATGGCTCTTTAGTATTCAAACCATGAATTGGACAAGCTATATTTATTTAATTGACTGGTCGCTATCGCGATTACCATGGGGTCTTGGATTCGATTTCCAGGTCAGGCACAGTGTTATTGTATTTTTCCATCAGGAATTTCACAGTAGCTGCCACGAAATCCTGGATTTATGTCTGGTTGATGGCAATAGGCTCACCCCCTATTACAAGGTAGTTAAAAACATAACTGGCGAAATGTGGGTGTACTTATTAGGTACATCTTTGTCTAACCCTTCGGGGATTACAGGCGTGATGTTATGTTATGTTATATTTATTTATTAAAAGCGAGATAAAACGGTGGACGACAGGATGTTGTCGTGCAGCATGATATTTGATTGATTTATTGATTGACACAAAACGGTTCTCGATAAATATAAAATAAACATTGAATAAAATAACTTACGCCTATCCGTAGAAGCAAATGAGAATATGCATGACTTCATAACCCAAGGCTACTCAATATCATAGCATATTATATATATAAAAATAGAAAGCAAGTCTGTCATAACATAACAAAACTGTATCATGTTTATCTCTCATCATGGAATCTAAGGAGCGCAATTCGAATAGTTTACATTAACAACATTTTCGCAACCAAAAATACATGAAACTAAAATCTATGTTTACTGAAAGCTAACGCTAGAATCGCGATTACTTCGTGATTCTAGCGTTCGGGGGAAATTACATTAAAGGCGCATACCCACCGCGGTGCACCCTGTGCACGGGCACGCGGTGCACGCTGTGCACGGGAACGCGGCGCAGTTTAGCTGCGTGGATTCATATGTTTGACAACGTGGGCCAACGTTTCCACTGCAGTACAGTGAGTGATAGCAATTAGCTTACCCACCTTTGCATAAATGGTTGAGATTTTTTAGAAAACGAATCGATAGAATTTTATAAAACTTTTGTATTTTGTTTATTTAAGCTAAGTACATAAATATAACACAACTATGTACAACTGTAGCGTGTGTGGCCACCGCGGCATAGTCGTGGGTTAATATTCGTGTATAGCGTGTACCGCATGCACAGCGTGCATGGCGTTGACAGTGTTGACCTATGTGAGCGCCTTATTCGAACAAGCCACGCATGTACTAATGACGTCATTTGATGCATAGCGTGTCCGTGGTTTGCAGTGGACACAATCACATACATTTTCTTGCAAAGCTAAGCTTAACGTTCGTGCGTAGCCTACCCGTGTGCCGCGGTAGGTTTGCTCCTTTACGCGCGCAGATCATCACTTTCTGTCACTCATAATTAGAGGTACAATTGTAGGTTAAAGTGCTTCCGATGCAAATGAAGCCTCAATATTAACCAGAAATTAGTCACTTTTAATCAGAACTAACAGTGACAGAGGCTTGTTTTGATTATGCATTTACTAGCTTTTGTCCGCTGCTTTGCTCGCGTTAATTTAGTATTAGATAATCAATTCGGGTTGTACTCTGCTTGTAATAATATAATTCAATCATGATTCGAAAGACACGTGGCCATCTATTATCATAAGAACGTTATTGTTGTTTTCCTCGTGAACAGTACTTTTTTACGGGATGAAAGGTACCCTGTGTCCGTTTCTGTACACCTAACAAAGTATATGCAAAATTTCAAGATGATCGGTTCAGTGGTTTGGGCGTGAAAAGATAACAAACAAACTTACTTTCGCATTTATAATATTAGTAAGGGATATATTGTATTAATCAAAAATCTATGAAAAAAAAGTTTATTTTACCAGCGCAGGATATTTTTTAATTCATTATTTACCCGCAAAAATCATCACGATAACAGTGATAAAAACGTCTTAAGTCGTTAATAAGGAGCGCACGTTCCTCGTCTACAAAGGACATTATTCTCTGCTGATAAGAAGCTTAGCGCTAGAACAGCTCTTTGGCTACAAACACACGAAATACCGTGAAATACCGAAACACATTGTCTTTGTTTACTGTTATTGTACTACTAAGGTTTACCTACGCTAGATAAGATGGAGTTGTAGGAAGGTAACCTACTTGTTTTTTTTAGATAAACTATGCTTAGAAGTACTCTAAGATGATGATTGTTAAAAAAACTTTGTTCATGATTTCAAACTAACCAGCTTTGACATAAATAACAATAGTTAAAAAGACTTCCAAAAAAAAAAACACAAAAAATTTGAAAATAAATTTACTTTCGGAAACCGGTGGCAAAAAAGTCAATGAACAAAGAAAAGTCACCGACTTCCGAAAGTAAAGTTATTATCCACTTTATTTAGTGTTTTATTTAAGTTTTAATTTTACCATTTTTAGCTGTGGTATCTCACAAAAATCCTCGTATATCCTCGAATACAGCTAATCGAAGCAAAGTTCCTAAAATTTATATGGGACAGTAGTCCCATATAAATTTTAGGAACTTTGCTTCGATTGCCCAGTAGGGCGAGCTTTTTCTACCAAATGAAAAAAGAATCATTTAAATCGGATCAGTAATCATGTAGAAATTTGTGTCCCGTGTCATACATAAAAAAAAAATGCTAGTGGAAAACATGACCTACTCCTTTTTTAGAAGTCGGTTAAAAAGAACTTATACATCAATCTTTGTAATAGTGATAACTTAAACAAAATCCGTTCAGCAGTGAATGTCTATATGGATTTTTTTAAATGTTTACGTATTGGTTAGTATTCCTTCTTTTAAAACAATTCTGTCTAAATAATTATTTTATCCTAGCTGTGCCCACCACCTTCGTCAGTGTGAAATTATTATAAAAATATATCTCTTTCATATTTGAATCGGATTTTGTTAAAAATTTCATGGGTTTTTTTTGCACGGAACCTTTTTTCTAAATAGTACCCTAAAAAGCTACTCAATCCTTATAACATCAGCTATCTGCCAGTAAAAGTCCCGTCAAAATCGGTCCAGCCGTTTCGGAGATGAGCCGGAACAAACAGACAGCCAAAATACAAACACAAAAAAAAGAAAACAAAAAAAAAAGTATCAACAAAAATTATAAAAATGATTTTTTTTATGAGTAGGAGTACCGTTTATACTTTCATAAGCATTCAGTAAAAAGTTGTTATTATGAAATGACAAACAGACACTTCAATTTTATTTATTTGTGTGCATAGATGAAGTGATTATCTAAGCGATGAATAGGTTATGATGAAATCCCACCTCTGTTTAGATTTTCTAGACCATTCCATCCATCATGGCAGCCCCATTTAATACAGGCGGATGGAATGGTCTAGAAAATCTAAACAGAGATGGGATTTCACGTTTTAAGGCGTAGTCGCATAATTACAGCAGGTTCAAGGTTAATGGAAGACCTCATTGTCCCATACTTGTATGATGTTTTTCACACGTCATGCCAATCCATGTTTGTGTGCAAATCGATTGATCCGTGATCAACGTGTTTGTTGTGAACAACAATAGTCGATTTTCGCTACTATTCTTAATTCAAGTTCATGGTTGTTTACGGGAGATCGTGGCTAAATAATACCAGCCGCTCGGTACGATCTTTAGGTTAAACCTTACTTGCCTAGGTTGGTCTGTGGATGGGTGACCGCCCATTACATACTGAGTTTCCTCCGTGCTTCGGAAAACACGTTAAGCCGTTGGTCCCGGCTGTCATCTGTAGATCTTTGACTTTTTCAGTGGCCCAAAAATTCTGACAACCAGTCTTACTAAGGTAGGTAAGGAAGGTATAGTATTACCCAGTACTAACTGGGTTGTGGAGGTCAGATAGGCAGTCGCTCCATGTGAAATACTGGTATTCAGCTGCATCCGGTTAGACTGGAAGCCGACCCCAACATAGTTGGGAAAAGGCTAGGCAGATGATGATGGTCGTTTACGGTTTCCACACACATATTATGTTTTCCGGCTATTCATGACAGAGCAACTTTTTTTTTTTAATTGGGACAAGCCCGCCACACTATTCCCAAACCACTGTAACTCCTGAAAACCAGAATCAACAGTGGCGATCACCATAAAAGTGCCGAGATAATGAAGCTCGACGAAGTCCCAGAGAAACAATTTAACTGTCTTGGATCCCGGCACGAAATTAATCAGATAACAATAGCGGAGGAATAGAAAAAAAACATAATTGAAAATAAGTACTCGTTTTGTAATTTAAGATTTTTAAAATTATCTATGAGTACCTAATACTAATTTCGCATGTCGCAAAAAAAAAAAATTAGGACAGTTGCATTTTCGATAAATAAATCGACGTATTTACGTTACGTTTACACCGCACGGCTTCGAGTATGAAATTACAATCATAAACAATGAACGTGTCTCACGACAAAACAATATAATATAAACCTGTGTATATAACTTTTGTGTAACAAGTTTGATAGTAAATGATCAGCTGATCGCATCAATTTGTATAAGATTTTAAATTACCATAGTCACTAACATTATTATAACTAGAAGACGGGATATTTACCATGTTTATATCGCGAACTCAAAGAAAACAATAAACATGATAAATATCCCGTCTTCTAGTTATATCAATTTGTATGTCAGGGAAATCAATTTCTTTTAGCAAATTTCCGAATTTCATAGTACAAACGCTATCAAATGTGATGTAAATAAGCTAACTGTAAGAGGTTGTTATTATATTTTCAATAACCCTGTATAAAAAAAAAAATATTTAAAAAAAATCACATACCCAGCACAGCCAATAGGATCTCCTTCCACACACTCCGTTTTGTTTCGCTTTTCTCCACATTATTAACTTGTTGAGTGATTGTATACACCATTGTCACTGAGTCACTACTGTTTCTGCTTACCCTCTTACTAGCACTGTCTTTATAAGCCGTCTGGAAGAAAATCACTGTTTGAATATGATCCTTTTATAGTGTTAACTGTATTTGAGTTGTTCTTATCTCGGTACACTTGAATGTAGAGGCGTGTTTATATGAGTAAGATAAAATATTAAAAAATAAAATAAAAAAATAAGTTTAGCTTCAGAAGTCGGTGACTTTTGTTTGTTTGATTTTTTTTGTCACCGACTTCTGAAGCTAAAATTATTTTTCACTTATTTAAAAAAAAATAAGTTTAGCTTCAGAAGTCGGTGACTTTTGTTTGTTTGATTTTTTTTTTGTCACCGACTTCTGAAGCTAAAATTTTTTTCAATTATTTAAAAAAAATAAGTTTAGCTTCAGAAGTCGGTGACTTTTGTTTGTTCGATATTTTTTGTCACCGACTTCTGAAGCTAAAATTATTTTTCACTTATTTGTATTTTTGAAGTCGGTTTTATTTTTTCCATTTTTAGTTGTAACATCCTACACAAATATTTGCTATGCATTATTTTACATAAAAATACATTTCATGGTAATAGGCTTATCCCCAATCAAATGGAACTTAACATACTTAACTGTCGAATTGTGGATGTACTGTATACATCTGCGTAACCCTTTCGAGTGTACAGGCGTGATGTTATGTTGTGTGATTGAGTAAACAATGCATATTTATGCGATAGCAGCAATCGTGTTTGATTTGCTGTCATTTTTTGAAGAGTTCCGTTGTCTGTCTCCGAAACTCATCATCAGATCTATATAAAATTAAAATGGTGCCATTTCGGAATAAACCCCTTTCGAACAAAACAATAATTTCGCAAATCCGTCTTTAAATGACGGAGTTATGCCCGAACATACGTAAAAAATATATAAATATCCGAATTGATAACCTCCTTCTTTTTTAAGTCGGTTAAAAATATAGAAGCACAGATGTAAGTTGTTTATTAAAAGAAATGAGTAAGTGCTCCGTTAAAAAGATATACACGAACATAGAGGTTCCTTCATCTTCGAAGTTGGTTTATACAATGGCCCGTCGTGAGAAAAATATTAACCTTTTTTAATGTAAGTACTTAAGTGAATGCAAAAGAAGACACCTAAATCAAAGCCTAAATATAAATATAATAATAGCACTAATAGATTTTCAATGCCTATGCAATTTTTTTTGTTGTTTAAGGTGTCGAATACTGTTCATTAACGGATACGGATATCAGTTAGGTGTCTTCAATTAGAAAAATTCTACGTAACACAGAAATTAGACAATATTTACTTAACCTGGACAGCTATCAGTGGTAAAAATATTAATTTCTTAAATGGAAGTACAATAATTAAGGGCTAGAAAGGAGGTGACTGCTGAGATGACGAGTAATAGAGAAATATGGAAGAAGAAGACATACTGCGCTACTTTGGGGTCGCCCAAATGAATTGGGATAAGGACAAGAGAATGATGATGAAATTGAAGTACGAGTTTGTGGTTACAGGGCAGAAAACATATTCATTTAATAGACTGTGACAGTGCTAATTTAAAAAAAAATCTTTAATTCAAATGATATACGAAAAGGTAAAAGTAATAAAGACAAAAAAAGAAACGTAATATTAACGAATAAAAAAAATGAGCTATTTGCCTTAAATGCTCCACAACACGTGAGAGCAGCGGTGGCCCAATAGTGGCGGCCCCGACTTACGAACAGTAAGTCGTGGGTTCGAACCCAGCCAGGCGCATTACTTTGTGTAATTTATTTCATCACCACTGCTCTCAAAACGGTTAAGGAAAACATCGTGAGGAAAACGGCATGTGCTAGAACCAAAAATTCGAAGACATGTGACTTCTACCAACCCGCACTGGGCCCGCGTGGTGGATTATAGCCCATTTCCTCTCACAGAGAGGAGGCCTGTGTCCCAGCAGTGGGAACATTATAGGCTGATTATGCTTATGCTTATGCTTATGCTCCACAACACGATAAAACTGTTTTTCTGAATAAAGCCGCTTTTGCACTGCGTCCAATCAAAATCCAAGGAAATACTCACCGGAGCTGTTATTATATGCAATAATCCTATGATACTATTCATTGTATAAATAATATGAGATGGACTTCTTTCGACCTGCATTATCACTACAGATTTCCCAGAATTTTTTCTCGACCCGTATTTTATAGGTACGGTTTCAGAATGGATGGAGTGCAAAAATTCTACAGAGGTCTATGAACTTCAGGGAAATTGACCGCTACGTCACAACTGTCAGACAACACACTACTTTCATTGTCATATCATAAAATAACATAACGTCACGCTTGTAATCCCCGAAGGGTTAGGCAGAGGTGTACCTAATAGATCACCTACATTTCACCAGTTATGTTTAAGTTCCATGTAAGGGGGCGAGCATATTGCCATCAACCGGACGCAAATGCAGACTCCGTGGCAGCTACTAAGAAATTCCTAATGGAAAACCCCAGTAACACTTTTCCTTACCTGGGAATCTAACTCAGGACCTCATGCTCAACAGTCGTGCGTGCGACCACTATACCAACGAGGCAGTCTGTTTAGTTCCTACCACTGATATTTCTGTCAAAATCACAATCATCTTTATTCTCTGTGCAATAAGTTTGCTTTTGGGTATCTGCTGTCAGAAAATAACTGTAAAAAATCTATAGCACACGTCTCTATTTACTTCACGATGTATTGGCTTAAGGTGGGAGCACCAGGGTAGCCCGCACAATTCAAATTTTCTTTCGTTTTTCGCAGTTTACTGGTCAGTGTCAGGTTGACATCATCATCATCATTTCAGCCGAAAGACTTTCACTGCTGGACATAGGCCTCCCCTAAGTGTCGCTACATTGACCGGTCCCGTGCGTCTCACATCCAGCGGATCCCTGCAACCTTTACCAGGTCATCGGTCCACCTAGTGGGAAACCTTCCAACGCAACGTCTTCCAGTTCGCGGTCGCCACTCCAGAACTTTCCAGCCCCATCGGCCATCCGTTCTGCGAGCAATGTGCCCTGCCCACTGCCACTTAAGTTTGGCTATTCTTCGGGCTACGTCGGTAACCTGAGTTCTCTTACGGATTTCCTCATTTCTAATTTGATCACGCAAAGAAACGCCGAGCATAGCCCTCTCCATTGCCCTTTGGGTGACTTTAAGTGTCAGGCTGTATGTTCATTAAATTATGATTCGCGACAGTAAAAATATGATTTTACTGATTATAACTCTATAATAATTCAACTCATGAATACCACCCTCTTAATGCCATAGAATGACATTTTCATGAAATAGTCAACATACATAGACAATGACCGAAAAATGGATAAAACGTAAGAAAATTGCTATAGCAATATTTTATAGCTAAAAGCAAAATGGCTTTCAAAAGAACAGTTCGGAAGTACTATTTAAAATCAGACTAAACTGCTCACAAGCTAGATATTAGTAGTCAGAGTAATTATTATAAGGTTTCACGTATTTTGGACTTTTTGTATGTATTATAATAAATATTAGTTTATTTCATTTTACTGTATATATGTGTTTTGGTATGTACCTATTTATGTATATCAATCTATGTTAACAAAATGGTATCTTTCTTATTTTTTTTTTTTTTTAATTTGTTTATTTAAACTTCATGTACAATAGTGGTACATAGGTGGACTTAATGCCACAAGGCATTCTCTACGTGTCAACCTTTGGGTTAAATAAGAAAACTTTGTGATAGGGTACAAAACAAATATATAAAAAATAACTTCTTGCTATCGAAAATACTATAATATGAATATTTTTGTACTCTATCACAATGCTGTCCTATTTGACCCAAAGGTTGACTGGTAGAGAATGCCTTGTGGCATTAAGTCCGCCTATGTACCACTCTTGTATATGAAGTTTAAATAAATAAATAAAATTTTAAATTTCGCAGGTTACCCTGGCGCTACCATAACGTTTTTATTGTTTCACTTAACATATTAAAAAGATCTGTTAAGTCTTCAGTCAAATAAGTAACTGTTTTCGGATGGATTGCTTGTAAATATTTAATTTTTAATCCAACGATGTTCAACGTGGAGTGGCAGACAAGCGTTTTATGAATAATTTTATCTGTTGTAATTTCAATAGTGCCTGGTACCTAACAGTAGCGAAGGGTCAATTTTTGCAAAAGCTAAGTCGGAGTACATATCTTTAATGTGATGCTTTATTTGCCTATAGAATACCGACTGTGCCATTTTTCAAAGAGAATCCGGTAGGAATCGAGTTGTATGGAACCTTCGCCACTGGTACCTAATTGTTTTTTTTTGTGGTTGATTGATGTGATCTTTTTAAACTATTATATAACAACATCACGTCTGTAATCCCCGAAGGATAAGGCAGAGGTCCATCATTTGGGTACATCTACACTTCCCCAGTTATATTTAAGTCCCATGTGTAATAAGAGGCGAGCCTAATGCCATAAGCCGAGTATAAATCCAGACTCCGTGGCTGCTACTGAGAAATTCCTGATCGAAAAACCCAATAACACTTTGCCCGACCTGGTAATCGAACCCAGGACCTCGTACCAAAAAAGAATCACCAAGAATGATATCTAGCCACTGGGAAAATAATGATATTTGATGTAAATAAGAAAATTGGATTTATTTTCGGACAACATGTCATGATGCAAGTAACTTCAGTAGTAAGATATTCAATATCACAATATCGTAAGTTTTTCAAAATTTTCGCAAACACATGAAAAAAAAATGAACCGTCATTCATTAAAAATAAAACACTCACTATGAACCCACCATTACAATCCCCTGCCACTTAAAATTACACTGTATCACTTTCAAAATACGACACAAAATCCTCCACTTTTATAACTACCACCGCATTTTACGGGCCTTTTAATATCCTTACAGATAAAGTATTACCGTTTGTATTAAACAAAGTAAATGCTCGAGACGTGACTATCGCCGCGTGCGATGATTCCGAGTTTAAACGTTAGTACTGCGCGTGCGCATTCGAACGGGCGAGCTACTGCGCTAGCCCACTTGAAAAATGTTGTTGAAGTTTGTTTGGTTAGCGTATTGATTGTAGTAATAATTTGTTTTATTTATAGGTTTTCTGTGGAGCGATCGCTCGAAAAAATCTATTTTGCGAGCGAGTTTACTAAGAAAGGTAAATGTCAATTTAAGAATATTTTTGTTTATGAGAAAAGGCCGTTTTTTGAACAATCAGCTTTGCCATTCAACGTGGTAATGCTACCAGCCTCCTGTGCACTTCTCGTGTTGACGATACGATGTGTACGAATTTTTAGACGCCCTGTATTTCATTTCACATTTTGACACTATTTAAGCTGTTGAATTATTTAGATCCCTCATTAACATAAAAGTTAAATTGGTACCTTCTCTAACAACCTTTTAAATTCTAGTTTTATTAAAAATAAAATGTCCTCCACATTAAAGGACTAACAAAGCCCGATATACCGTATTTATCACATATTTACTTTTCTAGCTAATTCAATTTAGAACATTAGCTGTGGTGAATATAGGGTGAATTTTTGAAGTGGGCGTGGATGCCCAAATCCGATATTATGACGAATAGCGAAAAATGCTCAGAGAAGTCTCGTGCCCGATTTTGATGAAAACTAAAACTGCATCATTAGATTTTTTAAAAATCAATATTCCTAGCCGCGAATCGAAGCCATTGATTTTGAAAAAAAAACACACTGTATTATTAGCGACACTATCGAATGGTGTCCCATTCGATAGTGTCGCTAATAAGAATCAATTTCTGGAAAGTAATGACATAAGGCAAACTTAAAAAAAATTGTTAAATTTCAACATTATAAACCTCAACTAATATCACAAATACTCAAACACATATACACAATTATACACACACACACACATTTACATCGGCACACACTCCCACTGCCTTCCCACACACCCACACACCCATGTCACACACACCACCCCTCAACACTCACACATTTTTTTATTTTTTATTTATTTTTTTATTTTTTTTTCTTTCTGATTATTATTAATATGCATTATAATGGTAGACCGACACACTTTCACTCTTGTGTTCAGTTTTACTGAATTAATATTTTTGTCCGATCTCTGTCTCTTAAGATACAGGTCTCCTAGTTTAAGAGACAGGGTTCATTATTATTTTTGTATGCATAGACTTTTGTAGACTTAAATCTTCGGTGCACAAAAACTGTATTCATTATTTTTACTGTATTTCTGCCACCTTGTTTTTGAACTATGTGTCTGTGTGTATTACTTGGATAAATAAATAATTTTTATTTTTATTTTTTTTATTTTTTATTTTAAGTTTTTTCAAAATTGAACTCTTTCCTTTAGTTTGCCGTATATCAATATCTCGGATTTGGCCATCCGCGCCCACTTGGAAAATTCACCCTATATATATATGACCTTACTATTAACTTTTAAAAGGTAGAAGATGTCTTGAAAAATAATAATAACTGAACTATGATGTCATAAATGACTGATTCTGGCTGGCTTCGATGCATTTTTTTATTGATGTTCACATCAGCCGAAAGGAGGAGCTCGTTGCTAAATAATAATAGCTGCTAGGGTCGATCTAACAATAATAATAGTGGTACAGTTAAGTGCTTGTCTAGTTTGGTCTGTGGATGGATGACCATCGATTACATACCAAGTTTTCTCCGTGCGTCGGAAAGCACGTTAAGTCGTTGGTCACGTCTGTCATTCTTCTCTCTCTTTATCGTGTGGTTAGTTCTTAACCTGGTGTCAGAGTTTTTATGCCGCCCATGGGCCTCTGACTTGGCTTAACATGCTGTCAAGAAATATCTCTCAGGCATGCTGGTTACCTCACGATGTTTTCCCTCACCGAAGCAAGTGATGATTATACAATACGCACATGAATCCGAAAAATCAGAGGTGCGTGCCTTGGCCTTGTCTGTCATTTGTAACTCTTTGATACTTGTTACACCTGTAACGATCGACGACGGACGACGCGACGACGGGAGGCCGAGGAGATCTACAAATGACTTAGCTTAGCTTTTGGGGCCACTAGTCTACTTAGTGGCCTCAAAAGTCTGACAACCAGTCTAACCAAAGAGTATCAAATTCCCAGTACTAACTGGGTTGTGGAGGTCAGAAAGGTAGTCGCACCATGTAAAATACCTACTGATATTGAGCTGCATCCGATACGTTTTGAAGCCGACCTGAACATAGTTGGGTAAAAGGCTAGGCAGATGATGACCTGCCGAAAGACGTCCAAAAGTGATCCTAGGCCTCCGCCAAGTGTCGCCATGTCGAAGAGTTCTGTGCTTCCCGTATTCAGCTGATCCATCTTGCGAGAGTTCTCCCAACGCTGCGCCTTCCGCTACTTGGTCCTCCTCCAGATCTTTTCTTCTGCGAGCAATGTGTGCTGCTTGTTTATTAAAATGATTACCAAACATTGGAAAACATTTTTCCATCTAATGATCTTAGTTCTGGTACAAATCTGTGGTGATGTTATGCTGATGATGGAGAAGACTGAAGAAGAATAAGAAGATTGGTGATGATTTGATTGATTTTTTTTTTGTTGTTGTTTATTTTGATTTTTTTGTTGTAATGTCCTGTTAAGTATTTTGTGTATACATGAATAAATAAATCTTCTTCTTCTATATTATTTATATAAAATGATAAACTGACTGACTGACTGACTGACTGGGTGATATATCAACACACAGCCCAAACCGCTGGTCCTAAAGACATGAAACTTGGAGGGTGTGTTCTTTGTGACGAGTAAGTATCCACTAAGAAATATTTTTTTTGGGAATTCAACCCCTAAAGGGGTTAAATAGGGGATGGAAGTTTATATGAAAGTCCGTCAGTTTTGAAGTTAGGATCTTCAAATTTTGTGTTTAGGCTGACGATTAAAAATTAATTTAAATGTGTCTCAGCGTTTTTGATAATTCTATCTCCGAAGGGTTATAAAAGGGGATGAAGGTAAGTAATTATGTTTGTTCGGGTGCGATATTTTACGACATGCACGCGGGCGAAGCCGCGGTCAAAAGTTAGTAATAAATAAGATTATTTTAACACACATAGAGTCCAACAATTCAATCAAATAAACTCTCCCATTCAAACAGTCATTCCCGTCAATCAGTGTAAATAATATCAGTACATGACCGCGCATCCTGTTCTTTTATTCCTGTTGTGAAAGAGATAGCACTATTCCTATGCCACTGTTAGTTGTCTAGTTTAAAGCATGATATGGTAAACTCTCTCGGTTTCAAGCCCAGTTATGCCTTGGTCAGTAGAGCTCATTCGTGAAACGCAAGACAATTAAATAGGGCTTATGTTTAACTTACCACCAGATATAGTAACAAATAGCAGACAAAAGTAGTAAATGATCACCAAAATGAAACTCGCATTTTAATGTAAAATTATAACCAAAGTTTTAACACTTTGCTATCCTATTTAAGTAAAATGACTCCAAGTAAATCATGAGTAACCCAAAAATAGTAAATGATCACCAAAATTAAACCAACATTTTAAAGTAAAATTTTAACCAAAGTTTTTAAATTCTGCTGTCCTATTTAAGCAAAATGAGTCCAAATAAATCATTGTTATCCCAAAAGTAGTAAATGATCACCAAAATTATACCAGCGTTTTAATATAAATTATAATCACTAACCTAACCTAACCTAACCTAACCTAACCTAACCTATCACAGTGATTTATTTAGGCAAAAATAATACATTAATTTGGTCGTCAAGATTTGGTGATCATATTACTAAATTTGGTGGTCGAATACAATTTAAAGTGGAGTCGTGACTAAAATAGCTGGTACTATTGTATTTTTAGACTTTATTTTTCTGGTGTTAAGTAGATATTTTTGGTTACAAAACTAAGGGTATCAAAGCATTTTATGGTGGTCATTATATTTATCCCCATTAAATAGGGAGTCTTTGCATTGAGTGTTTGTGCTGCGAATAGGAGTTTACTTCACGTAGACGTTGCAGAGACGACGGACAGACATATGAACAATGATTCCCGATGTCCTCTGGTGGACAAGCCCCCGGCTTGTCAAGCATTACGTAATTAAAAGCCCCTGGCTTGTCCACCAGAGGACAGCGATAGAGATGTCCAGTGGTGGACAGTGATACAATTTTCAAAAATAACTCTCGCTGTCTGCCAGATGGTGGACCTTTTTAATATTTTCCTCTTAGGCACCACTGGTAGACAGTGATATAATTTTAAACATACGTATTCTCGCAGGGACTAACGGCTTAACATGCGTTGCGAGGCACGGAGACACCTTGGTATGAAATGGATGGTCACCCATCCACGTATCAATATCGGAAAGTGCGGATTAACATTGAAGATTTACCCGTGCGGCTTTTTATGATTTAGCCACAAGCTCCTCAATACACTAAAAATGTATACGTCACATAAAAAAATGAATTAAGAATACTCGGAATGATGTAATTAATCACTTCTGTTGTTACCTGCTCTGTAGAAAATGTTTATAGACCTACCGCTTTAATGAGTCCTCCGCCTTGCCCCATCAAAGGCACATTAAGTGTCCACAAAGTCCCACAGGTCCGTCATTCCTACGTTGCATATATTTCGGGAAATACCTCTGTGGGACAAGACAGTTATCATCAAGAAAATCACTTTTATTACTTCACAATAAGGACATCATACCAGAAAATACTGAAATAATCTGATTCTAAAAGCCAGTTGCAGCACAGTAAGTACAACATACTTGAGATAACTCGAGTGCCTAATTATCAAGAAGATGATTACTTATGATACTCACTTATTAGGTAGGTATTATGAACGATTGTGGATCTACGAACTTACTTAGTGATAAATTCACCCGAGCCATCTGACTTCTCCAATTATCTTGTGACATCTACTTACTATACAGGGCGTAAACAAACCCTTTATATAGCCGTCAACCAAGCATTATGTACATTAAACTACTCGTAAGTTACTTTACGCAAAAAATATTGCTGGGAAACGACTTTTTTTTGGGGTAACATATCACGTTTTACGGTAGGACTCAATGTAACGCACTCAAAACAATGTGCTGATGGATGGATTGAATAGTACGGGGAGTTGTTTAAAGTAAAAACCTTACTTTAAAAACATGTACTTATGTAAAAAAAAACTTGTGAAAAAGTTTTAACTTTGACCCCCAATATCTCCGTAACTAGAAGATTTCCAGGTATGGTATGACACAAAAAAACTATCGCAATGACGGGGAGAACAGGTGCCTTTCGTCTTCGATATGGGTCTTGTAACACCCTTTATCTATAAGTACTCATAAAATCGTTTGTCCCGATTGACTATGACCGAACAGCTGAAACCACTAAGCGCATCGAGCTAAAATTTGGCATACAGGTAGCCATTATAGGCATAAATATCCTCTATGTAAAGATTTAAACAAATTCAATTCCTAAGCTGATGAAATAGGATTTTTTAAAGTTTGTACGAAAACGCCGTCAACGGGGGAAGCTGGAAGCGGGTCGACAAGTATACAAGTATGGATGTAGAAGACATGCTGCACTGACCCCAAATAAATTAGGATAATAATGATCTTTCTTTATCGTAAGGTTACTGCCTAACCTGATTTCAGAGTTTTATGCCACCCATGGACCTCTGACTTGGCGTTACATGTCGTCGAGAAATGTCTCTCAGGCATGCTGGTTTCCTCACGATGTTTTTCCTTAACCAAAGCCAGTGATAATTATACAATACGCTCACGAATCCAAAAATTAGGGGTGCGTGTCTTGGGTTCGAATTTGAGACATTTGACTTGGCAGTCCGACGGTCATACCACTTGGCTATCACTGCTTATAATTATGATGATCTTGCGACATATACGAGAATTTAATAAAATTGTGAAGCTCACAATTTAATAGTAATTGTATCAACAATCGTGAGTGATATGTAGCTATATAATTAATTGCTTACCACAACAGGAAACTAACTAACACGTATCCATTTGTCTTTTCCGAATGCTGTGTTAATTTATTTGAAAAACCTGCTATCTAAAGTAGACGCTAAATGTATTTTCACGACATTTCTAATAGTACGGTAGGCCACACTTCAGTGATAACGAAACCAGTTTATGCTGGCCTCACGTTCCATTGAAACATTGTAGTTCTCTAGGCCAGTTGAAAGTCAACGTGTTTTTGTGACGTGTTGCCTAATGTAAATATTTAGTTTATAGAAAACGCACTGGCTCGGTTGACGTTGTTTTGAAAATATACAACATTAGTTTTAGTATATGCGAAACCTGAAACATTTGTCTAGTATTTTTATGTACAGATAGATTCTTTTATAGATTAAGATAGATTTTTGTACAAAATTTCAAAACTTTATCATGAAAAATCACAAAATTATAGGCTTGTTCTTTTACATAGTTGTCCGCACAAAAATGTGGTCACCACGCGGCGCCGCCGGGCGCGCGCCCTCAGCGTCGTCTTGAGCTCATTGATAATAATAATTTGGCAGTAGGTATACTGCCAAATATTAAATGGTGATTTAATGATGTATTAAATGATAACGATAGATACTAAGTGTCGCTCGGTGTCCAACTTGTAACTTTTTTAAATATTTTTGGGACAAAATATAACATGGTTTAAAAATTATTGGAATCGATGCAGTTACTTACTCTGAACAAAGCGTATTCAGGTTTCGCATATACTAAAAATAATGTTGTATTTTGATGCTTTAGAAAAAAGTGATAGTGTTGGTCAACAACCTGAGCACAATGCAAGTCACTCGTGCACTAAAGGTTCAGTATAGATTAATAATAATTTATTTGATAAAATACCCAGTTGTTAAAATTTGTGGTTTAGGCACAAACCATATTTTTCCTTTTTAGGGCAAGCAAATACAATGTTACGTTATCATATTAATTTAAGTGAAATATAACAAATATTTCCATAAGCTAATTTAAAGTAAATATTTTTTTAAATAAAAAAAAACCTTGTGTCAAGATTTTTTTAAATTAATTTAATAGTAGATAATACTTCCAGGAAGGAAAAAGGGGTCGTGGAAGATCACAAACCCAATGGACAGATGTGGTGAAGGAAGTCTGAAGAGGGAATTTCCAGGCATCTGTTCGCATGGCCGAAAAACATCCAGCATGGAGAGCGTTGCTGGAAAAGGCAACAACCTCATGTGGTCACGACCCTCAATAAACGAGAAAGAAGAAGAAGAGAATACTACCAGAACTATTAGAGTTGTACTGGAAGCTCACCCAACATAGTGTGAACGTAGGCTATGTACACGATGAAAGGTCAAAGTGACCCGTATTCCATGAAATAACCCGTAAACAATGTTTAAAATAGAGTACCGTTTTGACCCCTTGGGTAAATTAAAAAACAAAACCAATAAGTTCAATATTAGGTACCTTTTAACTTTTAGGAGTCTAGAACACTCTAACAAACAATATGAAAGTATTGTCTTTATTAAATTCTAACCCTCTAGGGGTCTCCGAAAAGATATGAAAATATCTAAAACCCATTATTCCTTTCGAATACCCAAAAGTTTCACTAAACAAATATCAATGTTTAACCAAGCAAAAGTTTAGCCTCACTTACTCGAATTCGTATTACATGGAAATGTACTTATAACTATAAAGATTTTAATCTTGGTAGGCTTCATTCTAACTCAAGCAATCTTCGCGCGAACACGCAAGAGTTGCGTTCTTTTGCTTCGGCGAACTTGAAGGCGACGGCATCGTCGCACTGATAAGGATAATTTCCACCAAACGGTTCGATCGCATCGGATCGGAACGAATTTTACAATCTTTAACGTTAAACTGACGTTGGACCGATAGACTTTAAAGTCAATATTTCTCAGCCGCGCACAGATCTTGACCGCGGGCGTCATCCGTGACACGCGATCGGCTCCGTTCGCCTGTCGCCGTATCCGATTGTAATTAGAACACGTCAACACGGCATGATATATACGGTGGTATATATGACTGGGCGCAGAAATGGAAACGTTCTCAAGCGACGGTACAGGGCCGATCGTATGCGCGCTGTCGCCGCATCAGTTCGTATCCATTCCGATACGATGCGATGCGAGCCGTTTGGTGGAAATCATCCTATAGGGAGCGCCTTCTAATTTTTTGCAAACTTGAAGAAGTGTAAAGAGATTTAGGATAATGTAAAGAGGTTATCGGAAGAAATGGCAAAGAGAAACTGTAACGTCGTAAGTATAACAAAATGACAATACTGCCAATTTTGACACGTTACACTTTTACCGACAGCCACCAGCTGATCTTCTTCTTTATCGTGTGGTTGGTGACTTACCTGGTGTCAGAGTTTTATGCTGCCCAGGGTGTCTGACTTGGCTTTACATGCCGTCGAGAAATACCTGTCAGGCATGCTGGTTTGGTTTCTTCTCGATGTTTTCCTTCACCGAAGCAACTGATAATAATTATACAATACGCACATGAATCCGAAAAGACGACGAAAGATCCGATGGCCACACCACTAGCCTAAGCAGTTGATTATTTAAAGTAAATTGAATATTATTGCAAGTAACTGTTTTGATATGGAAAGAAAAATTCGAGTGCGAGCAGGGTTAATGGAACGAAAATTTCGAGAGCTGTGAGCAGGGTGCGATGGTCTAATTGGTTAAGACGTCCGGTGTACTGAATCGGAAGGTCGCAGGTTCAAACCCTGCTCGCACTCGATTTTTTCTTTCCATATTAAAACAGCTGTAGTTCCCTACGCAGGGTTTGCGTATAAAAAAAATTAAAATTATTGCAAGTAGACTACGGTGTTGTTCCCTTTGTCCCATCTATTAGTAGTATATCTAAATGTCTTCGAATAAGAAACTTAAGATTGAGAAGATCGCGTATTCGCGCGACAGTCGCTTTAGTTAGGACACAGGGATAGTGGGAAACTTTAAAAGGTCGATTTGAAACAATTGAAACTAATATTGTGGCTTTAATATTACAGTTTCTGGGAGTTGAAATGGGTTCTGGGATGGCCGGGCTTAATGTTGTTAATATGTTATTTTTAGTGAGCATTCCACCTTTTTGTTAGAAATAACCCAAATCGTTTACTGGCATTGTCGTACTATCATTACCATCTTGACGTCTTTGTCTATATACAATTTTTTTCAAAACGCTTAGTTGACATTTCCCGTGACCCAAGGACTGGCTTTAACCTTGGCCAAGAGCCGTTGCCATACTACGTGGCAACGCCGCCAGTCTCTTGGGTACATTACCAGCTGACAGCGTTGAGGAGGAGTTTTTTGACTCCATTTTTTAAGTTTTTTGTTAAGTTAATTATTTTAAATTCAATCAATAAATAAATAATTCAATCAATGTATATAATATTTAGCTAATAAAAACCCCACAATATATGGTACTATTTAGTTCTAATTCCAAGTAAATAATAGGTATTATCTACATAACATAACATCACACCTGTAATCGCCGAAGGGTTAGACAGACGAGTACCTAATACTACACCTACATTTCGACAGTTACTTTTAAGTCCCATGTAATAGGGGGCGAGCCTATTGCCATCAACTAGGCACAAATCCAGACTCCGTGGTTGCTACTGAGAAATTCCTGAAGGAAAAACCCAATAACACTTTGCCCGACCCGGGAATCGAACCCAGGACCTCGTGTTTAGCAGTTGCGCTTGCGACCACTAGACCAACGAGGCAGTCAGCAATCTTCTGCTGGAGATAAATCCCTTTTATTTCACTCAATTGGGCGCTCTCATCTATCTTTACGCCTAGTAATAATAAACGTTAGTATGTGTGCGGCTGTTCAAAATCAAAACCGAACAAGGGACATTTTTGGCAATATAAGTTTTTTTTTAAAACCAATCTACACAAAAAATGTGCTGCATCTAATGCAAAAACAACCATATTTCTATCGTAATAAGAAGTAGTAGAGTTACGAAAATATAAGAACAAACCTAGCAAGTGCACGTCTTAATCCGTTATAACAAATCAGATAGATACACCTACCACTGTTTGTCTCTGCATCACCCAAAGGTTGACTGGTAGAAAATGCCTATGGCATTAAGTCCGCCTCTGTACTTTGTGCTTGAAGTGTTAAATAAATAAATAAAGTTGGATTTCCCAAATCAAACTTAAGTAAGGCACATGAAACTTGAACAATTAGACTTAAATTGAGTCAAACTAGCTAATAATGTAAACCAAGTGGTATTTATCAATATCAACATGATAACAGTACAAAAAAGATTTTGTGTTCTTAATGGACAAAGAAATGTTTTTTTTTTCCTGCTCCTATAAAATTTGTACAGATGCTCTTGCTAGGTTTTGGTTTTTGTTCAGCCGTGTTGTCCATAATAACAGGCGCATTTCCATTTCGATCCTCAGCCGAATGTTCCGGTTGTCCCAAATACTGTAAGTGTCTTATGTCACAACTTAGCCCTCGACAGAACTACAACACTCACATAACTTAGATATGAAATATACGGAATTGAATCACGTCTGAAACAAAAGAGTTTTAAGGTACGAGTTCGTAGCCGACTGCACACAGCTGCAGCAGACGACGCGACGTTGCGACATGTTGGAGCGACACGTCCCAGCGTCATGTCGTTGCAGTCAAGATTCCGAACCCAATTGAAGATGGCTGCAGCAGACGGCAGCGCAACTGCAGTGTTCCGTGAGACAATATGTCTGAAGTCTTTGGGATTAGCGATCGCGATTTAATCTTGTATCTTTTGTTAGAAGAGGGAGAAGACGACAATGAATTGTTTTTATATACAAGAATAGAGAGAAAAAACGACAAGTCACACGTCCAATGTCAAATGCATCGTGCGCTTGCGTTTATCAGTTTTACTTTCTCCGAATCTATCGGAAAAATTCATTTTTTTAGAAAAAATTAACGTGTTGTCGCTCCAACGTCGGTGGCACTACTTATATGCGGTCGGGCGACATGCTGTCTGCGGTCGTGCGACGTGTAGTCGGGCGACGTGTCGCTAGCTGCGGAAGGTATTGCATAGAAATACATAGAAACCAGTGGTGTCGGAGCGACATGTCGTCTGCTCCTGCTGTCTACAGTCGTCTACGAACCCGTGCCTTTATTATATTTATTATACTATAGAGGAATTATCAGACCAGTCTTACCAGGGGGTACCTCATTACCCAGTAAATATGTTGTGGAGGTCAGCTAGGCAGTCGTTTCATGTAATATACTAGTATTTAGCGGTATCCAGATAGACTGGAAATCGACTGCACATAGTTCGGAAAAGGCTAGGCAGATAATGATGATTAGAGGGGCTATCAGAAAAAAAATTGCTTCACGCCTGTGATCCCCGCAGGGTTAAGCAGATGTACCAAAGAGTAAACACATAAAAGAATTCTGTGTTATATTTTCAATATCATTATGGAAATCCGTGCAAGGTGTAAAAAGGGAACAAATAGACTGAGAAGCAGAGACAGAGCTAGTTTTTATGATATTAGAATTGACTAGCGGTTGCCCGAGCCTTTGTCCGCGTGACATTATTAAAAAAAATACTTTCTTTATACTTTTTCTAAATACTTTTTTTGTTTTATGGATTTTATTTTTTTTCACACAAAACTCTAATCCCTTTTTTAAAATAAAAGTAGCCTAGTTACTCCTTATAAAATCAGCTATCTGGCAGTAAAAGTACCGTCAAATTCGGTCCAACCGTTTCGGAGATTAGCCGGAACAAACAGACAGACAGACCGAGCGACAGGCAGACTGACAAAAATTAAAAAAAAACTTTTTTTTTGTGATAAGTACATACTTTGATAATAATTTACATTCAGTGAAACTGTTATTTTAAAATTACAAGCAAACACTTCAATTTCATTTATTAGTTTAATTTTAAGATTAATTTTTGTGAACAAAGCGAACTGAATGAAGCTTGTGGCTTTTCTAAATTTTCCATCAGCAAAAGACGACCTTCTTGTCTATGCTCTATGTTACTCTTTTCAATTTGTTTCAATTGACATTTTTCATTTCATTTTTATGCATATTTCAACGTTATTATTGACTGGCACTTACCTTTCATCTCCTTCCTTCCATCTATGTACGAATCACAGTGGTATCATTTTATTAATTTGTTATACCGATCCACGGTTAGGAAATCTTTGCGTTAATTTAATTAGTCCGTTGCGTTCGGCTGCTTGCAACGTATTGAACGAAATGCATGAATAAATAAAATATAATACTGTGCGTAAATAGTCATCGTGTCAAACAGGTTCTATTATCATACGTCCGTGCCATTTATCTATCTATTTTTTTGTTCTGTTTTGCACTTTCACGATATTTATTATTTCGTAGTTTATTTAGTAATAATTTACTGTATGTTTATTTAATTTTTGTACACATTTATTATACATATTCTATTTAAGGACCTTTACCCCACTACCCATAAAACACAACACATAAAACTGTTTTACATCCGTGACCTCTCTAATCCAGGTCCAGTTGAAAACCAGCGTCAGGCAGTAGTTGCCCGGCATTTTGCTGAACTGAATCTATTTGACGCAGCTATGAGGCACACCGTGTTACCTACATTTTTTTTTTTTTTAGTTTATTTATTTATTTATGTACACACAAAACACTCAACAAGACATAACATTAAGATAGAAGAGCACAAAGGTACGGTAAGGTACAAAGGTAAGGTCTTGTTTAGTTTTAAGTTTTTTTTTTTTTTTCTTTTATTATTTTTGTTTTACATTATGTGCAGTTGTGGCATGTGCCAAATAAATGTATTTTCTTCTTTTTCTCTTCTTCTTCTTCTACTCGTTGTCAGTTAAAAATTTTATTTTCATGAATTCTCCCCTGTCAAAGGCCACGCTATCATTTAGCCATTTTCCTTTAATAGTCAAAAAACGTGCTGTTTCTAATAGTATCCACGTCAAAAACAATTGACTATCTCAACGTCCCCGTCACAAATTCGCTCCCCTATATCATCTAACCAAAGTTGATAACCACTCCAGAATACAAAGTGGTTGTTACCCATTCATCGTTCTGCAGCTAACGATGGTTCTGGTTAACCTTGGTCTAATAATAATAGACGTTCAAGAGTATAAACTTGGTTTATAGGTCCTTGAATCGTTGAGGTGTTTAGAACTTTGTTGGTGTTAGATTATTTGAGCCTGTTTTGGTATCAATGAGGGATATAATTATAGTTTAACCTTTTATTGTATGATGATCTTAAAAAGATACTGAATCTTACTTCTTATTGCTATATATCACAAATGCGAATGTTTTTGAGGATGGATGAATGTTTTTTACTTTTTCACTCATACCAACAAAACAAAGAAAGACGGCGCGCCGCGAACGTAAAACCATGCTCATCGCTACGTACGTAGTACGTAGGAGCGATGAGCATGGTTTTAGTGTAGGTGTGTGCTTGAGCGTGTATATTTACTTGAAGAAGCACGGTTTTTGAGGCTTCACTTTTGATGTTCGTGGCGCATCGTCTTCCTTTTTTTATTGGTCTGAGCTGTTTCACGCAAAAACTACTGGATGGATTTGGATGAAATTTGGCTAACAGATAGTTTATACCCTAGATTAACACATTAATTGATACTTGACAAAGCGACGGGCATAAACTAGTTATTTATAAACCTATTTTATTTTTGTGAAATCAATGTCAGAAGTTATTTGGGGATCGATTAAATAGGTACATGATTCATGATGATACTGGCAGTATTGATGTTGGTTGATGGCAATAGGCTCGCCCCCTATTACATGAGACAAACATAACTTGCAAAATGTCTCTGTAATTACACCTCTGCTGAACCGGGTTGTCGGCGTAATGTTATGTAATGGTTAATTTTTATCCATCCCAGTTCAAGCACGTAATCTACGAAGTTCCTCCACACCAGTAAACATTTCTGTAGTGTTCGGCAAAGTTTTTCAATTACCTGCCCACATCGCTCGTGGTTAAATAATAACAGCCGCTCGGATCGATCTTTAGGTTAAGCCGTGCTTGCCTAGGTTGGTATGTGGATGGGTGACCACCCATTACATAACGAGCTTCCTCCGTGCCTCGGAAAGCACGTTAAGTCGTTGATCCCGGCTGTCATTTGTAGATCTTTGACAGTTGTTACAGTTAGTCAGTGGCCCTAACAGTCTGACAACCAGTCTTACCAAGGCGTAACGTATTACCTAGTACTAACTGGGTTGTGGAGGTCAGATAGGCAGTCGCTCCATGTAAAATACTAGTATTTAGCCGTATCCGGTTAGACTGTAAGCCGACCCTAACATAGTTGGGAAAAGGCTAGGCAGATGATGAACGCTTTAGGCTTAGATGTGGGAACATTATAGATTGATTTGCAATGCTTAACTTTCCCATAACTGGGACACCAGGCCTCCTCGCTATAGCGTGCGGGAGTGGACTGTAATCCACCACGGGGTCCAGTGACAATTGGTAGATGTCACATGTCTTCGAATTTTTCGGTTCCAGGACATGCCGGTGTACTTAAACTTCATGTACAAGAGTGGTACATAGGTGGCCCAATTAATGCCACAAGGCATTCTCTACCAGTCAACTTTTGTGTTAAATAGGACAACATTGTGATAGTGTACAAAATAGTGTCTAAAACATAAATAACTGTTTTTGAAAATTTATACAGAATATAATTTTTTTTTATTTATATATATTTTTTTTTTTTTTTATAAATTTGTAACAGAAAGGGTATAGACCATCAAACTGAACAACTTTCTCAGTTGTTCAGTTTGATGGTCTACAGCAGAAAGGGTATAGTCATTTAACATGACTATACCCTTTCTGTTACACCCTGTATAATAATACACACTTACAAATAAAATAAACTAATAAATATTTTTACAAATACCAAAATAAAAACGAGATTCCTAATAATAATTCCTATGACTAGACTTCTAATTGAGAGCTATTTAGTCTGACTTAAATAGTGGTTACGATCTTTTCTTTCAAAAGTGAATTTACTTTCAACTTTTTTAATGCCAAAGGATTAAAAAAGCTGGAAGTAAATTCACTTTTTTTGAGTTGCGCGCGGTTTCTTTACGATATTTCCAGGATTGCTGTGGTAACGAAATAAATTACACAAAGTAACGCGCCTGCTTGGGTTCGAACAAACGACCTTCGATTCATAAATCAGAGCTGATACCACTGAGCCACCACTCCTCGAACGTTTCCACTGTACTCTGACACTGTTTGTAGTGGTTTCGTCAAAGTTTTTCAATTACCCGCCCTCATCGGTTTAGGCTGAGATGTTTTTCATTAACTGATTCTTGGAACCGTGCAATCTACTCGTGTCTGTAACAACAGGGTGGAGGTTTTGTATAGGGATCATAATACTCAGCTCATCATCATCATCATTTCAGCCGAAAGACGTCTACTGCTGGACATAGGCCTCCCCAAAGTGTCGCCACATTGACCGGTCCCGTGCGTCTCGCATCCAGCGGATCCCTGCAACCTTTACCAGGTCATCGGTCCACCTAGTGGGAGGCCTTCCAACGCAATACTCAGCTAACTCGAGTTTAATAAAATATGTTACATCACGCCTTTTGTCCCAAAAGGGTTAGGTTGAGGTAGAGGGCGAGCCTATCGTCATCAACAGCAGAAATACAGACTCCGTGGCTGCTACTGAGAAATTTCTGATGGAAAACCCCAATAGCAGTTTGCCCGATCTGGGAATCGAACCCAGGCCCTCATGCTCAGCAGTCACACTTGCGACCGCTAGACCAAAGAGGCGGTCGCAGTGTTATATGTGTTGCAATATATAATAATTAATCCTAATCCTAACTAATATTATAAATGCGAAAGTAAGTTTGTTTGTTTGTTACCTTTTCACGCCTAAACCACTGAACCGATCATCCTGAAATTTTGTATATACGTTGTCAGGTATACAGAAACGGACATAGAGTACATTCATCCCGAAAAAAGTACTGTTCCCGAGGAACACAACAATAAAGTTCTTCTGATAACAGATGGCGCCACGTGTCTTTCGAATGTTGATTGAATTATATTATAACAAGGCCAAATTGATTGTAATTAATTTGCAAGTGAAGCCGCGGGCAATGCTAGTAATTAAATATCTTAAACTACCTATACCTCTCCTTTGGGAATGTATGGCATCTAACTTAACAGCCTGTATATACGGAAACTGGGCTCGCTCAAATGGAAAGCACCGCGTTATATCTTAACATTTCGGATTAGAAGTAGGTTATAATTAATAATATATACGTAGATTATTAAACCTCGTGTTTCAAGTTTAATATTAATCCGCCTTACCCTTATTAGACCGCTCTGCTGAGCTCACTTGAGTTTGTTAAGGTTCTAAGAAACTGGATATCTTTCTCTTGGAATATCAAGTCGTTTCATGCAATCGTTTAGTTCTAATTCATCATCTGCCTAGCCTTTTCCGAACTATGTCAGAGCCGGCTTCCAGTCTAACCGTATGCATCTGAATACCAGAATTTTACATGGAGCGACTGCCTATCTGACTTCCACAACCCAGTTAGTATTGGCTAATACTATTCCCTTGGTAAGCCTAGTTGTCGGCATTTCGGGCCACTGACTACCTGTAACGAGTGTCAAAGATCTACAAATGACAGCCGGGACCAACGGCTTAACGTGTTTTTCGAGGCACGGAGGGAACTCGGTATGTAATGGGTGGTCACCCATCCACAGACCAACCCAGGCAAGTACGGCTTAACCTAAAGATCGATCCGAGCGGCGCGAGCCTTTTTTAGAAGTAGGTTATAATTAATAATATATAAGTAGATTATTAAGCCTCATGTTTCAAGTTTAATATTAATCCGCCTTACCCTTATTAGACCGTTCTCCTGAGCTCACTTCAGTATGTTAGAAATTGGATATCTTCATCTTGGAATATCAAGTCGTTTCATGCAATCGTTTAGTTTTAGTTCATTAGTTATAGTTCTAGCTCAGTTCTCAGTAGCAGCCGGTGAGTCTGGATTTATGCCCGTTTGATGGCAATAGGTTCGCCCCATATTACATGGGACTTAAAAACATAACTGGTGAGATGTGGGTGTACGCCTCTGTCTAGCCCTTCATAAAAATATATTCAAAACATTTAGTAGTTGGTAATTCAATGAATAATTATGTCATTTCCACAAAATTGATCAATTGGAAACCTCATTGAAATTAATTATCATTATCAATTAATTGCTTTCAATTTACCAAATTATGTGGTTTATTTGAACAAATGAAATCTGGGGGCCTACCCAAAATGACTGTCTAGCGTTAGCTATGAGAAAAAGTCAAAATGTATTGAATTGACATAAGCCATCGAAAAACAACTGACAATACTGCGACTATACAATCAAGAAATGTATTCACATATTAGTCTCAGTCTCAGGTTAATTTAGAAGCCCACCCTGACATAGCTGGAAAAGGCAGATGAGGATAAAGGATTCTGCCCACTACACCGTACCAAATATTCTTTATATTAAAAATTATGAGACTATGCCCAATAGACCGTTGACACCGTCCAACACCGTCACGTGCCATGCACGTAGCGTATCGGCATCGGCACAATATTATCGCCGACAAATTGTTAACGCTCCGTGCATCGCACGCGACGGTGACGGAACGGTCTAGTGAGCAAGGTCTCATACTTTTTAATACAAATAATAAAGGCTTCAATTTGTATGATTTACAAACCCGTTATAACCGCGTATGATGACCGTTCTAAATCCGTTATAAACGGGTATGATACGCTGTTGATACGTTCCAGTGGGCATAGTAGTCCGTGTCATGTTTCTTTCCGTGCCTGATACGTTCGTAACACGGTCATGGTACGGTACGGTGTAATGGGCAGAATCTTCAAGGAACACTTCAAAGTCATAATATTTCCTAGTTACTCGGCCATCTTCTACCAGTACATACCTACGTTGTTTGCAATTGAACGTACAATTGAAGTAGATAATCGTTTCCCTTCTTAGTTAATTACAATTGGAGCTACGCGCTACGTTGAGAACTGCAGAGGCGAGCGCGCGGTTTAAACGTAACGTGAACACGTCGATTTTAAAATAAAAAATATTCGTTTCTCATATATAATATTTTTATAATTTTAAGAATTCAGAAAGAATTCGATGATATTGATTGTGCTTTGTTACAAACAATTTAAGTAAAATGCCAAAGGATAAAAAACGATTCGGTTAAAAAATCAACGTACCTATACGGGGTGAATTTTTTAAATGGGCGTGGATGGCCAAATCTGAGAAGAAATTGCGAAAAATACTCAAAGGAGCCTCTAGTTCGATTTTGATGAAAACTAAAACTGCATCATTCAATTTTAGAAAAATCAATCCGAGGCAGGAATCGAACCCATTGATTTCGGGAAAAAAAAACACACGACAAATATTATTACGGGACCAACCATGAAATCGCCCGGAGGTGACTGGGGTAGACCTGAGAGTGGCGGTACGCAGGCTGAAAGCCAGAAATACCGCCCCGGGACCCGATGGCTTGCCTGGCAAAGCCTGGGTCCTGGCCTTTGAGGCTCTCGGGCCCCGACTGGAAGGGCTCCTAAGCGCATGCTTGGAGAGAGGCCAGTTCCCGCTTCGTTAGAAGACGGGGAAGCTGGTCCTAATCCGGAAGCCAGGGCGCCCTGCGGACTCTCCGTCCGCATACCGGCCCAACGTGTTGCTCGACGAGGTGGGCAAGCTCTTTGAAAGAGTCATTGCCAACCGCCTCGCCGGGCACCTTGCAGGGATGGGGCCGGATCTTGCGGAACACCAGTTTGGTTTCCGCAAGAGGCGCTCGACGGTGGACGCCATCATGCGCGTGAGAGCCCTCACGCGCATGATGACGCGGTGTCCCGGGGCGGGGTTGTCTTGGCGGTGTCTCTTGACATCGCCAACGCCTTCAACTCCATGCCCTGGACCTGCATTGCGGAGGCACTCCGGTATCACGGGGTGCCGACCTACCTTCGTCGTGTGGTCGGGGACTACCTGACGGATAGAGCCGTCATCTACCCCATTCGGAGCGGAGAATGGAACCGGCGAGAGATGTCGTGCGGTGTTCCACAGGGTTCGGTTTTGGGGCCGGCCTTGTGGAACATCGGTTACGACTGGGTGCTGGGCGCCGACCTCCCTACCGGCGTCAGTGTAGTTTGCTGACGACACGCTGGTACTGGCACAAGGGAGGTCGCACGAGGCGGCGGCCGAAAACATGACACGCGGGGTTGCGATAGTTGTGGAGAGGATCCGGCAATTGGGACTCGAGGTGGCATTGCACAAGTCCGAGGCCATGTGTTTTCATGGGCCTCGGAATGCGCCACCGTCGGGATCCCTACTGATGGCAGGAGGGGTTTCCATCGGCGTCGGGTCGACGTTGAAATACCTAGGACTCGTCCTCGACAGTCGGTGGAACTTCGTGGAGCACTTCCGACGTTTGGCTCCCAAACTGGAACGGACAGGGGCTGCTTTCAAGCGGCTCTTGCCCAACCTGAGGGGTCCAAACGCCTCCTTCCGGAAGCTTTACGCGGGGGTCGTGCGGTCCATGGCCCTTTACGGGGCCCCGGTGTGGGCGCGTTCTTTGAGGCGGCAAGCCGCCCACTACCTGAACGCGCCCCAAAAGGTGATAGCCATAAGGCTAATCCGGGGGTACCGCACGATCTCTGGCGAGGCGGCTAGCCTCCTTGCCGGATTGCCGCCATGGGATCTGGAGGCGATAGTCCTCGCGCGCCTGCATGAATGGCGCGCGGAAGCACTATATAGGGGGGAAACTCCGCTGCCGCGACAAATTACCGCTCAGCGGACAGACCTCCGGCGTGATCTCATGGCGACATGGAGAGAGCGACTGTCGCAACCCCGTGCAGGGCACGCCACCATAGTGGCGATAAGTCCCCTCTTTGAGGAGTGGCTAGAGAGGCGCCACGGCGCCCTCACCTACCGTCTGACGCAGGTCCTCACCGGACACGGTTGTTTCGGGAGGTTCCTGCACCGAATCGGGCGGGAGGAAACGCCGGGGTGTTTCCACTGCGAGGATAGTCCGGAGGACACGGTGGAACACACCGTGGAGGTCTGCCCCGCTTGGGCGGAGCACCGCCGTGTCCTCATAGCGGCGATTGGCGGCGGCGATCTCTCGCGTCCGGCCTTGGTTCAAGCCATGGTCCGGAGCGAGAGAGAATGGGAAGCCGTCACCTCCTTCTGCGCTGGCCTGTGGACGGCGAGTTATGGGCTAGCTCGCCGTCCGGCCGTCTTATGACGACAGGCTGTGTCGACGGCGCGTTAGTGTTCCACGCGCGCCTCAAAGAGATGTCAGCAATCAAGTAGGGGTCCGCATGGGCCGATGCCTGCCAGGGCTGCGGGACTGTTCGAAAGAGATACCGTGGCCCTGGAACACAAAGGGCAAAGAAGGAACATGGATGGGTTTTAGTCAGTACAAGTCTGACACTCCCCTCCGCTCCGCCCAGAGTGGGTCATTTGATGATTTCCCATCCGGAAAAAAAAAAAAAAAAAAAGAAACCATGAAATCGCAAAAAAAACAGCTCCATACATTATTGGTCACGTAACAAGCAAAATTTAGACAACATCAATTTTTGAAATCGTATTTGATAGTTAGTTAGAGGAGCTCGTGGCTAAATAATAACAGCCGCTCGGGTCGATCTTTAGGTTAAGCCGTGCTTGCCTGGGTTGGTCTGTGGATGGGTGACCGCCCATTACATACCGAGTTTCCTGCGTGCCTCGGAAAGCACGTTAAGCCGTTGGTGCCGGCTGTCATTTATAGATCTTTGACAGTCGTTACCCAACTAGCAAAAAAGTTATATAATATTAGAACTACACAACTAACAGACATGTAAGGGCTTTATAACAATTTTGCAGCAACTAAACAGTTGTAAAGTAGTATTCAGTTCGACGCATTAGTCATAATAATTTAAGTCATATTAATGTGTCTGGTAAACGTCATCTCAATAATTTATATGACGTTCATAAAACGTTAAGTCGAGTAAACGTTTCAGTCAGAAAATAGTGATGAGTCGCCATGTTTTGTAAATTTAGAACCTTTTATTCAACACTTAAATAACAAACTGTTATATAATGATTTTATAGTTAACTATTATAGAATCGTCATAATAGGTCGTATATACCACCTTTAAGTAACTTTTAGGTTGAAACGTTATTCTAATATAACTTAAGAACCCTAATTGCAACCGTCATGGTGGACGCCATAGATGATACAAAAAACATTTATAAGACCAATAGTTATATAGAAGTCTAAATGCAGTCGCGCACTGTCTATTGGCAATATGGCGGAAATTATTGATGACAATTATGTATTTTATTTTTATAAATAATATTGAAACACCAATATTATGGAGGCCCATTAAAATATTAACGAAGATAATCATACATAATATCGTCGAAAATTTTAAATTCCCAACTATAAGTCACCGCTCGTCATCTTCCACCACAATAAGCTTTCTTTGCATTAAATTAATAAATAATATTAAAACATTTGACTTATACTTTTTTTATAAGTTTTATAACAACACAATATATTGTCACACAAATTGTCTAGCTTGTACCACAGACCGACCACCTGCATAAGAAAACGTCTATACGATGATATAGTTATATAAGAGTATTACTAGAAACTATTACAAACCTTACCAGTTAAACTTACAATGTCTACGTGATTTTTACTCAACTTTATTGTTGCTGACGCGACTGCAAAACGACCCCTACACGATTAAAATGTTCTATAATCTGCGCCCAAACCCCCGTTATATTTACGTATAAAAAACTATTATAAAACCATTTTAATATGGCTGAAAGTTAAATAAAAAACGTTATTGTACCATTTATATGACATGATTTTGCTACTTGGGTAGGTAGTCAGTGGCCCAAAAAGTCTGACAACCAGTCTTACCAAGGGGTATTGTATTACCCAGTACTACCTGGGTTGTGGAGGTCAGATAGGCAGTCGCTTCATGTAAAATACTGGTATTCAGCTGCATCCGGTTAGACTGGAAGCCGACCCCAATATAGTTGGGAAAAGGCTAGGCAGATGATGATTTGATAGTTAGTTCCTTAGTAAAAGTTGCTCATATTTATGGGTACTGTACTCCCTTAAAGTATTACCGACGTTTAACCAATCACCCTGTATAGCTGTCTACTATAACTGAACATAGTTTTCCACATTTAACTCGGATTTTCAGCTACTCCAATCTTGGGTGAACTTTGAACATTAAATGTTTGGAAACAACAAATAACAAATTTTATTGTTCCTTAATAAATATACAGGGTGTAAACGGACCCTACACGAAGCCGTCAACCAAGCATTATAATAATATGTATATCAAACTAAGTAACTTTATGCAAAAATTATTCCTGGGAAAAGACTTTTTTTTTGGGTTGTAAAATCACGTTTTACAGTAGGACTCAATGTAACGCACTCAAAACGTTGTGCTGATGGCTGCATTGAATTGTACGGGGCACGTGGAGGTGTTTAAAGAAATATCTTACATTAAAAACAGGTATTAAAAACAAAACTTGTGATAAAGTTGGAACTTTGACCCTCAATATCTCCGTAATTAGAAGGTTCCCAGGTGTGGTCTTGAACAAAAAAAAATATCGCAATGACGGGGAGAACAATTGCCTTTCGGTTTCGTTAATGGTCTTGTTACACTCTTTATGTTGTTGAATTGCCTGTACTCCTTGAATAAGGAACTTTACACCATTTCCTTATTTTACTACAAAGTAGAACATTAGCCCTAAACGGTCACAAATTGTACAAATGTAATTTTTAAACAAAAACATCGTTTTCATTCACACTTTATCACTAATGTATGGGAGTGTGTTTGTGTATCTATTTAAATGACAGTTTCATTATTAACACTATTAGGTTTCTTGTTTATGGAAGTATAGAATTCATTCCTTGAAAAACAAGGTGTCAGCTGCTTAGTCCGTGCAAGTTTTTACCTCTTGGCCACGACACGCTTCTTGCGACAGCATCAAATGAAAAACACAGTAAACAAATGAAAAAACTTGTTTTAGAGCCGGACTCCACCGAAGTGGAGACTAGACTAGAGGAGAGGAGATGTGTTGTAAACCATCAATAGAATTTCGTTATTTACACTTGTTAACTAGAGAGGAGAGAAGTCATTATTTTTTTGAGAATTAACGCAACGCTCTAATGAGGCCTCAGCCTTAATTTGATGTACAGAATGCTAAAGAGACGGCTATGTGATGGAGCCTTTAACACCCTGTATAGGTAAGTTGCTTATATTAGACTTTTGGGTGCTTTACATTTTTTAATTCCATGACTGAGTACATTACTTTTAAAACCTTTTCACAGGGAACTATTCCGTTAAATATAAAAACATGATATAAAGACAAATCCAATAAAATAATTTTCAATATGACAAAGAAAATCATAAGTGTCAATGACATAATGTTAGCTGTCTACATGAAAGATAATAACATAATGCAAACTAAACAATTTTATCTTCGTCTTGACAGCATCTTGTCATTCATATCATGAGTCATTATTATAATTTCGTCATAATTTAATTTAATTAGTATTCATAGTTTCCAGAGAAGTTTTGACTGTTTGGCGGAGGACATCGTGGAGTACGCGCGTCTGAAGACCAAGTACGTGGCGAGAGTGCAGTTGCTTGAGTCGCGCCGAACGCGTTCGTGGTGCGAATACCAACGTGTTATCTGCACCTCGTCTGGGAGGAGGCCGTTGGCCGCAGGGACTGATGTTCCATCACTTCCACGGGCAAGTGCCACATAAACGCACAGTGACCTAATGCACAAGTGAAATGTTACTAAAATTGTTTTAAGGTTCTATTTACTAATACTGTTTGTATTTTATCATATTTATGTTGGTCTGTAAGGTATATACAGGGTGTAAACAGACCCTTCACATATCCGTAAACCAAGCATTCTGTACATCAAACTAAATAACTTTACGCAAAAATTATTGCTGGCAATCGACTTTTTTTTTTTGGGGTGAAAATCACGTTTTACGGTAGGACTCGATGGAAAGCACTCATAGCATTGTGCTGATGAATGGATTGAATAGGACGAGGGTCGTGGAGGTGTGTAAAGTAAAAATCTTACATTAAAAACATATTAAAAAAAAAACTTGTGAAAAAGTTGGAACTTTGACCCCCAATATCTCCGTAACTAGAAGGTTCCCAGGTATGGTCTAGTAAAAACATATTAAAAAAAAAACTTGTGAAAAAGTTGGAACTTTGACCCCCAATATCTCCGTAACTAGAAGGTTCCCAGGTATGGTCTAGAACAAAAAAATGATCGCAGTGGCGGGGAAAACAAGTGCCTTTCGTTTATGTTAAGGGTCTATTTACACCCTTTATAAGGGCCAAAGATGCCTGAGAACAAATGAATGTCATGTTATGTTAGTTTATTATGTTTTCGGACACATCTGCCTTGCTGGTCTAAAGACCGACCGCTTTAATGAGTCCTTCGCCTATAACACCACGCGTCACAATCATGATAAAGAAAATTACTCATTCTATGTACTATGATTATTTACTTTAGTGTTCGTGCCACCTGTACAGTATACGTGAGCACACAATAGGAGCGAATGAGCAATATAAGTTTTATAAATAATCTTGGTGAGACCTTGGCGGTACCATTTATTATGGGTATTTTCTAGGCTGTAAAGTGGTAAGTTATCAGAAAGAGTAGATATATAAAATGATTGGTAAGTGGGATTTTATCTTTAATTTTTTTGTCGCGCGCCGCGCCGTACGGAGGTAGGAGGAGACCTGTCGCTGCCGACCGTCCTTCGCTCGATGGTCGGCAGTGCAGAGTCAGGGACGCGGTGATGTCTTTCTGCGAAACCGTCATGTCGCAGAAGGAGGCTGTGGAAAGGGAGAGGGAAATGACGAGCTCCCACCCATCCCGCAGCAGACGCACCGGGCGTCGGCAGAGGGCGGACGACGCCCTCTTCCGGCCCCCTAAATAGGTCCAGGGGCGACGGATTCGGGGGTAACCGTTGCCACCGATCACACTGGACCCGAGACGGCGGCGCGTAGTGTTCCACGCGCGCCTCTCTCAGATGTATAACGGGGGGGAGTCTTACACCTCACTCCCCCCGCGACGAGGCCCGCGGGTTAGGCGGGCCGGCACTAGTCCGGGGCAGCAGAAGTCGCATCAGAGCCCGTTGCCCCCTGTCGCAAGTGTGCGAGGGAACACAGGTGTGGTTTTTGCGACAGACCCCTCCGCTCTCCTCAGGGCGGAGGACATCCATTGGGGATTTCCACACCGAAAACAAAAAATAAAAAAACCATACGAGCACGAACAGTGTCAGATTTTTTATGCCGCCCTCATCTGACTTGGTCGAGAAATGTCCCTCAGGCATGCGGGTTTCGTTTCCTCACGATGTTTTCCTTCAACGAAGCAAGTGATATACAAAACGCACATGAATCCCAAAAATCAGAGGTGGGTTCGAACTCGAGACTTATGACTTGGTACTCCGATGGTCACACCGCTATGCTATCATTGCTAATGGGTTATACTATACTAAAAGTACTGGGACCGAAAATTTAAATCCAAAATATGCTGTAGGATAGTTTTATTTTCAGTTTACTCAGCGAGTTTGTCCTGCAAGTACGTTTTCATCCCGTACTGAAATAAATGCGTCATGTGCTTGAAAAAACACATGGTGGAAGGGACATAATTATTGGCGCACAAACTTTAATGGGTATAAAAAAACCGCTGTTTCCTATAAAAGTGCAATATCTACAAAATTAATGGCGCAGCTGATTTAAATTTATGTGTAGTTCGGAATGATCTACTGAATACGTGGTAATAGTTTGTGCGTCCTTACTCCACCATGTATAAAAGACTGCTTTAATAAATTAAAATCAATCAAAAATAACAAAAGAATTCAATCTACTTTTTGTCAGGCAGCCAACTCATATACGTTTTACAACCACAGGCATGTACGGGACCCAGCGCCAAACCACACTGAACTACTGCCAACAAAATTTTCCGTTTATTAATATTGTCAGTGTGTATATTGAAGAACTTGGTACTTTATGATTAAAGAACTTGACGAAATGTTACGCCTGTTTTAATAAAGGTAAAGGCATCAAAAGTATAAATATAACATCACGCCTGTAATCCTTGAAGGGTTAGGCAGAGGTGTATCTAATAGTACACGCACATTTTGCCAGTTATGTTTGAGTCCCATGTAATTGACGGCACGGTTGGCGCAGTGGCTGAGCGATTGACTGCTGCGTTGCGTGTCGTGGGTTCGATCCCCGCACGGAACAAATATTTGTATGGCTTACAGATAGTTGTTCCGGGTCTGGCTGTTTGTGTGAGTTTAAAGGTTTGTAAATGCACCTACGATACAGGAGAAATTCATAGCGTGGCGCAACGTTTTATATAAAAAAATAGGGGGTGAGCCTATTGCCATCAAACCAGTGGTTTGCCTAGGCCCCAACAGTACGTCAAGCCCATAAGTCGAGTATACACTACCAGGCCTCAACCGGGCACAAATTCAGACTCCGTGGCTCCTACTGAGAAATTCCTGCTGGAAAAACCAATAACATTTTGCCCTACCCGGGTATCCAACCCAGGACTTCATGCTCAGCAGCCGCGATTGCGACCACTGGATCAACGATTCAGTTAGTATAAACATAATTACCTTTTTTTCGGATGGGAAATCATCAAATGATAGGGGTCATTCGATGATTTCCCAGTCGATCGAGGCCATCGAGCGATGGTAGAATAGATAAGTCCATCGCTTGGTGTGGTAACCACCTTTTTGCTTTTTTTTCGGATAGGAAATCATCAAATGACCCCTCCCGCTCTGGGCGGAGCGGAAGGGAGTGTCAGATTTGTACTGACTAAAACCCATCCATGTTCCTTCTTTGTCCTTTGTATTCCAGGGCCGCGGTATCTCTTTCGAACAGTCCCGCAGCTTCGGCAGGCATCGGCCCTTGCGGACCCCTTCCGGTACCCGATACATACACATATGAGTTACCTTATACTTATACATTAGTTTCAGCCAAAAAAGAAAATATATTATAACATCTCAGCACTTTAGACACATACTATTTTAGACAAACTGAATACGGTACATTGAATTTTACTTCCATTTATGTGCACGTGGAAGAAACGCGCTTGCTGCGTAAGGGTGTGGTAACACAGAAGGCGGGTTTTTAATAAGTATAATTGATATCTTGCTACTTTTTATTTTCGATTTTGTTGTGATCTCAGTTAAAGTTCTTCTTAGTGGTAGTATAGAGGTGTGAGGAAGAGGATGTAATGTGCTTCATCTCCTGTTGAAAAAGGGAGGAGTTTCCAATCAGACGGGTGATGTGTCTGGTGAGCTACAGACATGCCCGAAGGTTATGTAGTTGGGTTCTAGTATTACGGTTATACGCTTAGCTCGCGGATAATCATGATATGACGATGTAGAATTTTAAGTTACGTCATAGATGGCGTTAGCGTACTTTTTGTCAACTTATTTATGTCCGCTAGAAAAGCATGAGCTTCCCAAATGCTGCACGTCCCAAATTGTTTCTCCTGTCTAATTGAGCTGATAACCTGGATAGACGCTTGCATGTATATACACCTTCGGCAATAAGTTGGTGAATGTTGAGTTCTGACGCAACAGTAAGTTTTGCTATAGTTATCCGTATTTTCTGTCCATAAATCAATTTCAAAAAACAGTACTCAGCAATGTAGTTCAGATAGGTATGCACACATTGACGTGTTTTAAGGTCACAGCACACATATCAACTCCGAAAGGGTTGGGCACCGACTCGACGACGCCGCGCTCACGGCTTGTGAATGTAAATTAGTTACCCTGTGAATGACAGCACGTGTGGCAACAGTAGTGTGCCTAAGGGTGGACGAAGAGACGTAAGCTTGGGTACGGAGAGGCGTAAGCGCAGGGTCGACGAGCCGTAAGTAAGTAGACCACGCACCGCACCGCGGTTCGTGAGCTTGTCCCGTGGCGAGGCGATTACGTTATGATTCCGATTAGTGTGCGTTGCAGTAGGGAGTTTCATACAAAGAATACTGAACGATTCGAGTTGATACGGTGCCGATCCCTTTCCGAGTTGATATGTGTGCTGTGACCTACAAGTGCGCAATTGACAGCATGGTCTTTATTCCCGCTATCAATGTAACCAATTCCTTACTCTATTACCAACAAATCAAATGGAACGAAATATCTCGTATTCAATTACACAGAAAGTTTCTCTTCAGACCCGTTACTCGTCTTCCAACCGACTCGAACGGATGCTTTAGTGCAGTTTATGAATGTTCCTTTAACTGAGTTAGTGGATATTTGCTTGGGATATGGATATATATACCCTGTTGGGTAATATCCCAAGCAAATATCCACTAACTTTGAGTTTAACGTTTGAGAGTATTACTGCATAAAAGGATATTGAGTTTGGCTGGAGTATACAGAAGCTAGAATTATTACAGCAAATGTAAAAGAAAACAGTCGGAATTAAAAAAAAAGACATGATTATTTATTATCATCATAATAACAGCCGCTCGGGTCGATCTTTAGGTTAAGCGGTGCTTGCCTAGGTTGACCTGTGGATGGGTGACTACCCATTACATACCGAGTTTCCTCCGTGCCTCGGAAAGAACGTTAAGCCGTTGGTCCCGGGTGTCATTTGTAGATCTTTGACAGTCATTAGGAAGTCACTGACCCAAAAAGTCTGACAACCAGTCTTACCAAGAGGTATCGTGTTACCTAGTACTAACTGGGTTGTGGAGGTCAGATAGGCAGTCGCTCCATGTAAAATACTGGTATTCAGCTGCATCCGGTTAGACTGGAAGCCGACCCCAACATAGTTGGGAAAAGGCTAGGCAGATGAATCTAGTCTAGTCAATTAAGTTTTCAATTATGACGGTTTTTTTGCCAGACTTTGATAGTCCATAACCTTGATTTGTTAAAGCTTAGTAAATTATTTCGTCGGTATCTATCACCGTGACATAATATACACGCTTAATAATTTCATCAACAATTACTATGCTACTGTTTTTTGACATCCAGACTTACGAAGGGAGTTCATTACCTAATAGTTGCGATGTGGAGGTTAGATAGGCATCAACAATTACTCCATGTAAAATACTGATATTCACCTAAACTCAGTTAGACTGGAAGCCGACTCCATCATAGTTGAGAAAAACTAGGCAGACTTATTTATACAGCTGATAGTTGCTGCACTTGCAATTGCACTAAAGCGTGCAGCAAGCCAATAACAGAACATTAACCATCGCCTGGTTTGTGGACGCATATCGACCAGTTTAGATACACACAGAGGGAGCTGCGACCAGACCCTGTGAGGCACAGGCCCGCAGCCGTCCGGAGCAAGCAATGATCAACGAGCTAGAGTAGTCTTGTCATTGATATATTATTATACATGTGGGATCCGGTCGTTAGTATGGACATAAAATGAATTGAAAAGCGCGCCTATGTGTAGTGGTGACATCATGCGACCAGCGCAGTCACAACACAGCGTGCTTCAACAGAGCCCTGATGTCCAGCTCTAGGCGAGGGCGACAATCAATGTCTGATCGCGGCGAAGTTGAGACGTCTTGGAACTGTACCCGATTTATTGTGCTCCGTGTTATTGTGTTAAGTTGAAACCCATCGTCTGCCCACATGATGTACAAGCCTAACGGAGTAAATCCTGACAAATCCGACATACAGATTATGATGTTTCTGCGTAGCTAACAAAATATCTCCATCACATTCGTTTGTTTCTTCTTTTGTTTTTCTTTTATTTTTCGAACTCAACAGCAAAAAGGAAACACAATGATCCTTGTAATACAATACACGGTTACATCAAAGGTCGGCTGTAAACTAAGTCGAAGCAACGTATCGCGTGAGAGTATCGCTTTACTCTCTATTTTGGTCAGGCGTTACGTGGTACGAGGATTTTATATCTCTTTGTTTCTATTTTGGAGAACGATAGTTAAAGGATTTGGAACAAAGGAATGTTTTGATGCATGATAGATTTGAGTGCTTGTGAATTGGAAGATGTAAGGAGTTAGTAATGAAAGCCATTGCTTGGAAATTGTGTTAGTTTCTCTTTGTATTACTTATTACGTAGGTATCTTGTTGCAAGGAACTCTTCTGTGTCAAGATTAATTTAATCTGTATTTGTAATTAGAGAATTAAGGTTAGTATTTTTGTGATTGAGACGTGAAGTTTTTTGGAGCCGTTAATCTATAAGCCATTTCTTCAGTCATAAGTTATCATCATCTGCCTAGCCTTTTCCCAACTATGTAGGGGTCGCTTTTCAGTCTAACTGGATGCAGCTAAATACCGAGTTTTACATGGAGCGACTGCCTATCTGACCTCCACAACCCAGTTGGTACTGGATAGCCCTTGGTAAGACTAAGTGTCAGACTTTAGGGCCACAGACCTGTAACAACTATCAAAGATCTACAAATGACAGCCGGGACCAACGGATTAACGTGCTTTCCGAGACACGGAGGAAACTCGCCCCACGCTTCAAGCACGGCTTAACCTAAATGTTATTATGTTATTATAATGAAATTATTTAGCCATGAGTTCCTCCAATCAATCAAGTTAGTCAATCATAAACCAATACTCTAATTATAATTTAGAAATAAAGACGCATTCGCTCCGCATATAATATTACCTGAACTCAAGCGAGCGAAAAGGAAATGCACACCTAAATGCTGAAGAAAAAAGGTATAAAATAATTTGTCAGTTTCTCCCGAGATAAAAGACTTAGCACAAATTACTTTAGTTGTTCTTCCTCTAGCGTGTGAAAAGAAATATGGCGGCAATGTACGGAGAAAGATAGGTATATCTCCATTTTTACGTATTTAGAGGGTTTTCTTTCGTTAGTTCTATTAAAATGTTCTACCTGGGGGATTGTACTCGTACGTTAGTAGGACGTTTTATATCTTAAATGGAAATGCTTTGTCTTTCTAAATAATTAATTTGGAGATTCGTTTACAGGAAATCGTGTCGCATGGCCCATAGTGATGAAGACAAACTAGGTGTTGAGCGAGAAATTCAGTTATTTTTTTTCTGTTATTGTGAAAATACATATATTTAAAAAAAATCAATAGACTGCCTCGTTGGGCTAGTGATCGCTAGAGCGACTACTGAGCATGTGGTCCTGGGTTCGATTCCCAGGTCGGGCCAAGTGGTTTTTCCATCAGGAATTTCTCAGTAGCAGCCTCAGAGTTTGGATTTGTTCACGGTTGACGGCAATAGACTCGCCCCCTATTACATGGGACTTAAACATAGCTGGTGAAATGGGGGTTTACTGTTAGGTACACGTCTGCCTAGCCCTTCGGGGATTACAGGCGTGAGATTCTGTGTTTAAAATCAATAGATTTGTCTTCATCTTCTTTTTATTTCGCGCGGAAAGACTCAACACAGGGAAGAGTGAGCTCACGCATCCCGTTTGTAGTGTTTCCATGACAATTGTTAGCAAGCGTAATATTGTGAATGTCAGAAGTGTCAAATGAAGAAGAAACCAGCCATCTTTTAACGCGGTTGAAAAAATTAACTATTGGAGTCATTGAGTACATTTTTTTTCCGACAGCTGGTTTTGTTTCAGAAGAATATCTTCTGATACAAGAAACGAAAGAAACTTTTATGTACTTGGCACAGAAAGAAACACAAAGACACATTTGTAATTTAAACAAAAAAGAACCGACTAAGAAATTGTGTTTGCCTAGCGGCTGTGCCAAGTAGGCACAGCATGAATGAGTGCCAGACAATGCCAGAAATTTATTTAATTCAATAGATTGTGCGTCGCAAGAGATGGAAAGCAGATTATCAAATAAAAATATTTGAACCGCAAACTTGCCAATGAACGTTTCTACGATTTACCAGATTAAAGACAAACTACTACTATATTTCATCAAGAATCCATAACGGTAAGTGGAACAGTAACGTCGTTTCATCGAATTTATAATACAAAAAATAATAAAATATTATACTACCCACTATAAAACTTCAAGGCTTGAAGTTTATGATAAACCAGAGCTGAACAAATTTGGCGCCCAGCATGGGACCCCGCTGTTCACCATAATTTAATTTAGCAGCATTGTATGTAAGCTGCAGTTCAGATAAATGTGGACATTAAAGTTAAGGTTTATGAATGGTACCGATATTTTTGGTGTGCAACGGAAGATTTATCATTACGGGAACTTACTTTGTTTATTTATCCGCGTATTGTACTCGTATTCTTGGTTACGTCAGCGTCGGCGTTCGGCGTTGCTTACTAAATAATGTGGTTGTTCGATTACATACGCTTTTATCTAACCTTTTGAGAATTAAAGGGATGATTAATAAACAATTGGTAGTTAAACATGTTCAGTATGTACGAAAAGATAACAAAAATAAGTTTTTGATTAAAAAGTCTTTTAGGCCCACATCCTTAAAAATACTGATTAAATCAAATTCATTGTCTTTGCATACCATCTATGAATGATAGCTTAATCCCGCGGCTTCCCACGCATGGTGTTCGTAATTGTCTTACGAGATCGTACTACCCGGATACAAAATATTCTATGTATTAATCCAGGTTTTAAACTATCTGTGTGCTATCCAATTTTATCCAAATCCGTCCAACCGTTTTTGCGTGAAGAGTAACAAACATCCATCCTCACAAACTTTCGCATTTATAATATAAAGTAGAAAGATAAACAGATCTCATATTTACTGATCTATGAAAGATAAAGCACATAATGATACTCAATATTTTCAAAATGATATTTCATCACATTTTCAATGCTTTGAACAGTATAAAATTGCAATAAATTCAATAATCGAATAAATTGCAACTCATTCTTCAAATCAATATTGGCGCCCAAATGGGACTCGTAGTAAATATGCTCTAGGGTGATATTTTCATATGAAAAATAACCCAATAACTATATTTATTATGAATATCTAAAATTGTTCGTCTAAATTGCATTTGTTCTGAAGACATGAAGCGTAAATTGTGAATTTATTACTAAAATGTTGGCTCATATACAAATTAATGCTTGTCTCAAAGTCTTGAAGAAGTGAATCATTAATCATTGGAAATGTCTAACAATTTATTTAAACAAATAATGTCAAGTACAATTTTATTTAAGCCAATATTGAAAATGAATGACAAGACCTAGAAGTGCATTATTGTTTTAACTTATTTATTAGCCAATCTAGAGTTTAGTCTAGGATGTCTAAGGAATAGATCTAGATCCCAAATTAAAGACCGCATATCGACTTTTAATTAAAAAAATGATATGTTATCTATCACATCTCTGAAAAAACCTCGTCACTGATTTTAAAATAATAATTTTTCAAGTTAACACCGTCAAATTCATTCACATTCTTATCAATTTTAAAAGGGCTTGTCCCTAAATGTATTAACCGCTTTACTCTAAATAAATTAGCCGAAACCATTCAATATGTACCTTTCTTATCAATTAGGTTATAAATAAACTTAAAGCGATAAGTAACAGGGAAAAGACACTGACGGGTAAAAGTTATTGGCGCCCATACTGGGACTAAAATATTTCTCAATACCCTCAAATTAACAGACTTAAATTAAAGCAAATACAAATCTTGTGGTGTGTAAATACTTTATTTTAATAAAAAGGTTTTAATAAAAGTTGAAGAACCTGTCAAAATGTCAGTCAATTGGCTCCACATGAATGAATTATTGCAAAATAACTGCTTGCACCTTATTGAAATTTTATTTTCAAGCCTTATTACTTTCGTCTTTATGAAAATAATTTTTAAAAATCTATTTAAAGAATTTTCTAGACTACAGTCTATTTGACTAAATAACAGCTGTTTCTTCGCAAACAAAATGCCGCGAAAAAGCCAGTAACAAAATAAAATATTGGGTCTTATTTTACGCATCATCTGTGATAATGTCTGGGGCGAACCTATCAAATAAATGAGTATCTCCCAAAACACTCTTGTAAAGTAATTGGAAAGGGTGCTAAAGACAGTATTAAGTAATTCGTTTTTTTTTTAGACGTTTACTTGATAGTTTTCGTAGAACATTTTAATGGTGCTCACCGAGAACATTCCTCTGTAATGTTACAATCCGTGATGCGATTTTGGCCAATGCTCACGGTGAGTACCTTGGTAAAAGCGCCAGGGGTCCACCCTGGCGCTTTTAAAAAACCGGTCAAGTGCGAGTCGGAGTCGCACACGAAAGGTTCCATACCACCGTACAATATTTAACGTTACATTCCGAGATACGATTTTATACAGAAACAAGTGAATTTGACCTGTTACATTACAGGCCAATGCTCACGGTGAGTACCTTGGTGGAAGCGCCAGGGTGGCCCGTGAAATTCAAATTTTCTTATGTTTTTTTTGCGATTTGACAGTCAGTGTCAGGCTGTATGTTAAACAAAATATGATTAGCTGCTAGCTGGTCCGGAAGAAGGTGATGGCATTCGTGACACACGGGGTAATCCTAGTACGAGTGCCAAAGCACTCCGTTGACACTTAAGAGCAAATTATATTTGACGAAATTAGTTTTAATGGAGATTTACTGTACCCATTTTACCAGAAATAAAGATTTTTATATGTTTTTTTGTACCATACTTTTTTATTTGGTACATGGTATGTTCATAAAAGAACACACACACACATAATATAGTATAATTATATAGGTACTATATCACAAGTGAATCTGAACTGTTTCATTCCACGCGAATGCTCCCGGTGAGCGCCTTAAGGCATGCACTTTTGCGATGTTAATTTTATCTATACAAGACAAACTTCTTTAACTTTTTCTCATTCGCAAAGGGTATTTTTAGTATACCTATACTAATAATATGCATCCACATCGAAGTTAGTTTTAGTTGAGCAATGTATACATGTTAGTGGGAAACAAAGGAAAACAAAAAGTTATAGCAGAAGCTGCAAAAGTTATAGAAAGTTCTTTATTTTATCATATTCCAGATATTTACTCTGGAAGAAAACGTATGGATAGATAGATAAAAAAATATTTATTATACACCGTGAACTTTAAGTCGTCTCACAACGGCAACCCACTTCATGTATCCAATGACTACTAAACATTCATAAAACAAAAACAGGTATATTTATGAGATTTTAATAATTTAAAAATTCATCTGTCTTATGATCATTTATATGATGATTATTTCGCCGCAGTACGAAACATTGGTATTTATACGGTCCCGGAAAATGTCCCGCGATATTGAGGTAAATCCAGGCGTAAATGGTGGACAAGCTTGACTTCTGCAGGCAGGGGTCCCCATCAGCTCAAAGAAGTGAGAATTGGTAAGAAGAAAGGGAGAGGCGTTTACCCTGCAGTAGGACGAAATACGACCACGACCACTCTGCCAAGAGTGTGACTACGAAGAAGAAATAGGACGAAATAGGGAAAAATATCTATACTAATATTAAGAAGCTGAACAGTTTGTTAGTTTGGTTGAACGCGCTAATCTCAGGAACTACTGGTTCGATTTGAAAAATTATTTTAGTGTTGATAGCCCATTTATCGAGCAAGGTTGTAGGCTATAAAATTTCACGCAAACGAAGGTCGCGGGCAACAGCTAGTATGAAATAAAAATAAAGATACAACTAACTAAATATTTGTACACACAACACACTGAAAGAAACCAGAAAATAGTTCTCACACATCCAAAAGCAAAACAGAATAAAATACGATTTATTTCTCAATAAAACTCTTTCTAAACAGCCTCTGCTAGTAATTTCGAAGTCAATTTGTGAACTAATAAAACAAAAAGCGACCATATAACGGCTGTAGATCCGCCATATTGTGAGAATAGAGTTAAGATGGCAGCAATAAGGATGGATTACTGTCCGAGAAAGTGTGCGAAAGAAAATGAGGGTTCTATTTCATATGCTACTAGTTTTAGCCTGCGGCTTCGTGCTCATGCGGTCGCAAATTATTCTACAAGAACGTCCTACTGGGTATGGGTATCGTCAAGGTCAATCCGTGTGCCCGTCCAAATCCATTCAGTCATTCCAATTTTTTCCCAACACAAAAATAAACTAAAAATTTAGTTAACTGACGACTAATGATTGAATGCGTCAATCATGATTGATGACTAATGAATAATTAAACTAACTAACAAACTTATTAAACGCCGTGGAAGTGGCGAAGTTCCGGGCTAACAAAATATAATAATTGTCGTGCCAGCGACACGAAGATGAAGAAATTAGTTATAATTAGTTCGTGTGACTACTGAATAGTCACAGTGTTATTTAAATAATCAGTCATCGCATATTTTGCAAAATTATTCAAAGTAAACGTTATGTTAAAATACTAGACTACAAAATTATGTACAATTAAACCAACTAATTGATTTACAGTCTATATGTGTGGGTAAAATCATAGTTATGCACACAAACACTAAATAAAACGAGCGAGCCCGGTTTTTATTAGTGTGCGTGTGGCACATCAATTACCATATACCAATATATAGTCATCAATCACTTATGATAACTGACAGTTACCGATGTGTGCGATGTAAACTAATTGGCTGATTGTACAATTTAAGATTTACATATCGAAATTAGACTTTATTGTTTTTGTTTGGGACGTTCTTGTGCAACGCCCGCCAACAGCAAGTGCTTTTTCAACACCCTCGTACCTTGGGCCTTTCATCAATTCATCAGTAGCTGTATAATCATCAAGTCACCATTGATGAGTAACGACTAATGATTGATGATAAATCATGATTAAATTAGTCATAACTAAATAAGTCATGATTACATGACTCATAATTGATCAATGGCAGACAAACATACAAAGATAGTGACTTTGGCATTTATAATAATATAAGTCTCCTTTACAAATGAAACAAAAAAGGAATCAAGATTTTTTGCAATGTCTAGGATTCCAAGCCTGAGTGCCAATCAAAGTTTTTCTTTAAACATTTCTAAAATTGTAATTTGTTAGAGGCCATTTCGGGAGTGTTTTCTGCAAAGCTAAATCTTCACTGGGGTCTAGTTTTCAATTTAACCAGACCCTTTTTTTGTCGACCCGACCCAAAATTAGATCCACCTCATTCTTAGGTTCCCTTTGCATCTAAATTACCTACTAACACAATTTCAAGCCTTACCATTTCACACATCAGGTACCCTAATTTCATTATCTCCTTTTTTTGTCAATAGGCTGACACTTTCATGTCTCGTCCACCATAATTTGGTCACAATCAACAGGGTCCATTCACTAATTATATCGTCTATTGTGTGAGGACCTAAACCAACATGGTCCATTGTATAAAGGTATGATAATTAAGGCCAAGAGAGTGTTGGTTTAGTCCTCGTATTATTAAGTTCCTAAGTCATTTTGTTCGGACATGGGTATGTGACTAAGTAACTGTACTTTGAGAGAAATTTTGGAAGATCTATTGATGAAAGGTACTTTAATTAAACGGTACAAAGGTTCATCGAATTTGATGGATAAAGTTTTATGAAGACGCTTGATTTCATCTATTGGGTGTATCGACAATGACGCCTGTAATCCCTGAAAGTTTAAGAAGAGAATGTGGGTGAACGCTTACATGCACCATCATGTGCCTAGCCTTTTCCCAACTATGTTGGGGTCGGCTTACAGTCTAACCGTGACAACCAGTCTTACCCCTAGGTAAGACTGGTTGTCAGACTTTTTGGGCCACTGACTACCTAACGACTGTCAAAGATCTACAAATGACACCCGGTACCAACGGCTTAATGTGCTTCCCGAGGCACGGAGGAAACTCGGTATGTAATGGGTGGTCACCCATCCACAGATCAACCTAGGCAAGCACGGCTTTACCTAAAGATCGATCCGAGCGGCTGTTATTATTTAGCCACGAGCTCCTCTATACGCGTACATGCACCGTAGGTGTAAAATACTTCCACGACCCCCGTACTATTCAATGCATCCATCATGCACCAGCACAGTGTTTTGAGTGCGTTACATTGAGTCCTACCGTAAATCGTGATGTTTCAGCCCAAATAAGAAATTCGTTTCCCAGCAATATTTTTTGTATATAGTTACTTTGATGTACAGATCGACGATGCTTGGTCGACGGCTTCGTGAAGGGTCGGTTTACACCCTATATAATCTTGCAGTATCTGGGAATACGTATCACTACATAGTATAAAACAAAGTCGCTTCCCGCTGTCTGTCTCTCCCTATGTTTGCTTAGATCTTTAAAACGACGTTACTTTTTTGATGCGGTTTTTTTAATAGATAGAGTGATTCAAGAGGAAGGTTTATATGTATATATTGCACCCGTGCGAAGCCGGGGTGGGTCGCTAGTAAGGCTATATTTTAAACCTTTGAAAACACTTTACACGTATGTAATCTTATATCAAGTACCATTATGCTATAAACACAATGCTTCAAAGAAAGCTCCTGAGCTGGAAATCTTTACAAAACAGAACGAAAATTTGAGCAAATATTGGATAAACTTCTTGTAGGGACAAATTGCTGGGAGGTACAGTTGAGAGCTATGTCAATAACGAACGCGAACAATAGAATGCTACAAGCCATTTTAAAACGAAGAGAAAATTTTTAGGGCTCAGTATCCAAAAGGTGTCAACAGCACTCTTGTTTTAAGACTCCGCTGTCTGTTTGTCTGTCACAGGACGTCTTTCTTTTAAAACTCTTTAAATGTTCACAGAGTGTGTATAACTATAGCCGCTATAGTCCATACTAATATTATAACCTTTTCACGACTAAACGGCTGAATGAATCCGTATGAAATTTGGCAAGGAGATACATTACATCCTCGGAAAGAACAATGACTAATTTTTTTAACACAGACACGTAAAAATTTCAACAGTAGCATGCAACAGTTAGTAAAAAATAAAAATAAGTTGCAAATTAAAGAGGGTCTCCATATAAGAAACAAGTATTCAAAAATAAAGTGTAGTGTAAAATATTGTACATACATTGTCACAGAAACCCTTCGTGTGTGAGTCCGACTTGCACTTGACCGGTTTTTTCTTACATATGTTAGACGATTTTTAACCACGTTTCAACGGGCGAAGAGTACTAATGGCTATGAAATTCGCATCCTGGTTCATCTTTATCTTTGTAGAATATGTTTTGGTAAAAGAACTTGATAAGGGGGTTACTATGACGTCTTAAAGTAGGAGTAATACCAATGTGGGAAAGAGACAGAGCTGTACAGATCGTCTAGTGCCATCTCTTTCCCACACTGAAAATGGTAGGCCACTAGGTACTTATTAATAAACGCACGAGTAAATTTTGTTCGTTTATAATTGCGTTTTTTTATGTTTTCCTCATCATTGTCCTTCCTTTCGTAAAAGATTTTAATTTTTATTAAAATAATCTTCAAAGTCTTTGTGATGAGTTTTTTCTTCATAAAACAGTTACTTTATTAAGCCAAAAATTGTAGGAAACTAGCTTATGCCCGTGTTTTCGCCCGCATGGTGTTCGGTTATTGTCCCACGGATCGTACTAAAAAAATCGATTAAAAGTATCCTATGTGTTAACGTAACGTAAATAATATGTCCATTTAAAAATTAATAATACTCGTTTCATAATTATTATAATACTAGCTGACCCGCGCAACTTCGTCTGAGTCACATAAGAGAGAGCGTGGCTTAGAGAGAGTGGATCGTAGGCACCAATAATTCAATTCATCACACGCATCATTCCGCATAATGAAAATGCGCGCGCGGTACTTGATCATTATTTTGCTGCGGAGTTATTTTAAAACTGTGATATCTCCTAAGATATTCATTGAAATCAAATGATGTAAGAGCAAGTTTGTTTAAAATTGAATAAATTACTTTCACGGTTTTCAACTAAACTTATACTGTAAAAATAAACAATCACGGAAGATATCTCATAAGTGACAGTATAAGTTTACATGTGATTATTATAATATTTTCATAATTTAAATATTTTATTCATATCTATGGATGATACCTACCAATTTGTGCTTGTTGTAAGCTATTTAACCAAAATATCAAAGTGCAAGTCAATTCATAATATAAGGTCTATCTTTTCATACACGAAATATTTTAAGAGTAACTTTTATAAGTCGTAAAGACACCACTGCAACGAAAAAAAAAAAAAATCTGTGTCTTTTTGTTTTTACGAAATTATTATAATTCTTAAATTTCTTGTGACATTTGGCATAAAACCTTTACTTTCCCTATTCTATCAACGACAATAGGTTAATACGAAGTAGTAAATTAGCGTAATGAATGTTGAAAAATAAGGAGCCAGTATTTATTTTGTGGGCCAATTATTATTTTTTTTTTTTTATTATACTTAGATAATTTTTTTTTTCCATTGAAATGGTATCTTTGTAGCTGTTAGTTGATACTCTGAAAATATTTCGTGTATGAATAACTAGACCTTACATAAGATCTACCGAACAAAACCACAATGCCAGTTACATTGCAGGTACATTTAGCACGACTGCGCGGCCATTTTTCCAGCAAATCCTACACCATTTGTAATTTTGATTGTAGCTAACAGTCGCATCGCCAGGTTTACGCTGAAAAATGATACTTTGGAATTAACTTTTCAGTCAGAAAGAATTTTACGTAGGCTGCTTTTTAAATGAATCCGGAGGAAGTCGCCAATTTGTGTGCTAAGCATGTTGAATGTGGCAGTTTTCATTTTTAACCATTTTACGGGTATAACGATTCCCAGGAATCGAAAAATAATGCAAAATAGGAATAGGTATTTTTGGTAGAAAATCATCATAATTCTCTTGCCCTTATCCCAATTCATTTGGGGTCGGCGCAGCATGTCATCTTCTTCCATACTTCTCTATTACTCGTCATCTCGCCAGACACCTCCTTTCTTGCCATATCATTCTTAACACAGTCCATCCATCGTTTCGGTAGAAAATAATTTTACTAAAAAAAAAATGTTCATTGAGTATTTAATGAGCGATTGCTTAGTCTTTAACGCAAACCTTTGTTCAACAATAACTACCAGGACACATTATTTAATTAATGAGCTGAAAAACTTGGTGGGAAAAATATTCCCTTTGCCTTCTATAGGGTTTTAGTTATTATTGGGATTATGGTAATAACAATAAAAAACCGGTCAAGTGCGAGTCAGAGTCGCACACGAAAGGTTCCATACCACCGTACAATATTTAACAAAAGTCGCGTGTCTTGTATGACCCCCTGTAATTTTTAACTAGATGTTATTTTTGTTGTTCTTGCAGCCGTCAAATAGTAAAACACACTAAAAATTTCAAGTGTCTACCAATTTTTATTCCGGGAATTAGAGTTCAAAAGATATGTCACAGAGATGAACCCTTGACAGATGCACAGATGGACGGATGTTCATTGAATGTTTTGACATACCACAAAAAAAATGTTGAAGTTGGCTCCAGGAGATGTTTAGAGTGATCCATATATTGTATTTTATTGTACTGTACGTTACGTAATTGTACGTCAAGGTAGTAAGGTCCAATGGAGCGACATCGGCATGTCTGACAAAGCTCCTGAAATCTATACTTAATATTATAAAGCTGAGGAGTTTGTTTGTTTGGTTGAAAGCATTAATCTCAGGGACTACTGGTTCGATTTGAAAAATTATTTTAGTGTTGGATAGCCCATTTATTGAGGAAGGTTATAGACTATAAAATTTCACGCAGACGAAGGTCGCGGGCAACTGCTAGTAAAGAATAAAAATAAATAAAGAATACTTCGATATTCATGACAAATAAAACTGATTTAAAAACCTTTGAAGTAAATACACTGGTCAAAACCCAAAATAAGTTAACAGCTAATTGTTTTCAAGTCTCTGATCCACCTTATTTCAAGAATCTTCGACTTAGTTATGAATTTAATTAAAAACCAATACCTTTTGTTTGAAAGATCGTTCGAACCTTCGAAAGATGCCATCAAGGTTGGCAATTTTGTTCAAAAGATTAACCACGTTCCTTGATACCTTATAGTCATTCGTAAAAATAATTATGACTGTCACTATTATTAAAAGTATAAAAAATATGATAAAACGCACCTATAACAAAAAGAATTTGCGTATTATTTTTTGCACTGAACAGGCTTGCGTCTGGTCGCAACTCGCCTGATGTGAAGCAATGACACGGCCTAGGGTGGAGCACGCTTGCCTAGAAGAAACCGATTCGTGAGTTAGTGATTTTAACCATTTCGTTAGAGTATTCTTACATTCATACCGCAGCATGGGGTAGATATTCAATTTGAGGTTCAGTTTATCCATAAATACGAATGGAAGTTAATTTTAAAAAGTTTTTATATCAACAGATTCTTCAACAACCCTAAAAGCAATTTAATTACGCAGATAATAGCTGAATCACACCCCCGAGGCGTCTGTTAACCCAATTGTGACGTCGATTAGTTTTCAAAAGGTCAAATATTCAGGCGAGGGTCTCCAGTTCGCCAACTTGTCCTCAAGAATTTTATTTTTAGCTGCAAATGTCAAGACGTTTTATTTGGTGTTATTTTTAAAGAAGATTTTGGTCAGTTGGTCGTCTTATGACATGTGAGTGTTCCTAAATTACCCCAGGCTGATAAAATTTTCGTTTTTCCTTAATCACATCTGCCTAGCCTTTTCCCAACTATGTTGGGGTCGGCTTCCAGTCTAACCGGATGCAGCTGAATACCAGTATTTTACATGGAGCGACTGCCTATCTGACCTCCACAACCCAGTTAGTACTGAGTAATACGATACCCCTTGGTAAGACTAGCTGTCAGACTTTTGGGCCACTGACTACCTGTAACGACTGTCAAAAATCTACAGATGACCAACGGCTTAACGTGCTTTCCGAGGCACGGAGGGAACTCGGTATGCAATGGTCACCCATCCACAGACCAACCTAGGTAAGCACGGCTTAACGTAAAGATCGACCCGAGCGGCTGTTATTATTTAGCCACGAGCTCCTCCTTCGTTTTTCCTTAATCATGTGTAAATATTAGCATTAGTGACGGTTTCCATCGACTTTTTTTTCTGAAATTTTGGTATTGGTTAAAGAGTGTAGTTTTTTTTTCCATAGTCTGTGTGAAGGATGATATGGCACGAAAGGAGGTGTCTGATGAGATGACGAGTAATAGAGAAGTATGAAGAAGAAGACGAATGAAGAATGATGATGAATGATGATTGTTGGTTGTACTCAAAGGTGATATCAATTTCCGCCGCGGGAGACGCCCTGGGCGTCGGGGGTCACGTGGTGGCTCCCGGCCACCGTAGGCGCGGGCCTGTGGACGGCGAGTTATGGGCTAGCTCGTCGTCTGGCCGTCTTATGACGATAGGCCGTGTCGACGGCGTAGTCGTGTTCCACGCGCGCCTCAAAAAGATGTCAGCAACCAAGTAGGGGTCCGCATGGGCCGATGCCTGCCAGGGCTGCGGGACTGTTCGAAAGAGATACCGTGGCCCTGGAACACAAAGGGCAAAGAAGGAACAAGGATGGGCTTTAGTCAGTACAAGTCTGACACTCCCTTCCGCTCCGCCCAGAGTGGAGGGGGGGGTCATTTGATGATTTCCCATTGTTATATCAATTTCTACTTAATAAAAATCTCAAATTCGTTAATTTACTGGCAGACAAAGCACAGTTCACATTTTTCCATGCTTTAATCCTTTTTCGTTGCTAGAGGTGTAACAGAGCAGGAGTGGTATCGCACGCGGCAGCATCGACGATGTGCTTGGCAGCATACTCTGTTTCTCGCCGTAGCAAATGACGGTTCTGAGCGACAGAAAGGGATAGAGAAAAATATGCGATGCCGTGCTGATAGATGTAGTGCAATCCTAAACCTTTGGTTCTAGAAACGGTTTTTTTTATAAAGATGTAAATTCGTGTCTCGGAAAGAACGTTAAGCCGTTGATCCCGGCTATCATTTGTAGACAGTCTTACCAAGGGTAGATACTTATCTTACTGTATTGCCCAGTACTAACTGGGCTGTGCCGATCAAATAATACTTGGGAAAAGGGTTAGCCGATGATGATGATGACAAGAAGTATGTATTCCGTAGTCTCGAAAGAGAGAGCGGCTGCTGAAACGTGTTCAGCGCGCGGTGGAGTTCATTTTGAAAGAACGATCCCATGAAAACACATTTTCTTCACAAACATTTCTGACTACCCTCACAAAATCACGCGCAATGCTTTAGTACCCACTTGATCCCATCACCGCATTCTAAACGCTTCCGTTTTCAAAGAAAATAAGATAAAAGCGGCGGCATGAATAAAATATTGTAAAGGCACATGCCCACTTATGCAGTTATGTGCAATTTTAGTAAAGCTATTTTTCATTGAAATTCCATGAGCGAGGAATGTATGGGTCAGTCCCTCACTTCCTGTGGATATTGAATGAATATTTTAAAATTATTTTATTTCAAGGAATATTAACAATATTTACAAACTACAAAGTCTATAATAGTAATAAAAATATGTACTAGTATCAAAACGGTTACAACGCGTCAAAAAATTCGTCCACATCGCTTTCAAAAGGAAAAGTGCCCAGAAGGCTGGCAGTATTGGCAATAGCATGGTATTGGCATTGCCACGTTGAATGGCAATGCTGGTTCTTTGGCCAAAAGATAGGCCAGCCCTCTGGTCACGTGAAGAGTCGACCAACCGGTTGGCGATTTCCCGAAATACTAAGTCGGAGCCCATGGCCCTAGTGTTTCAACCCCAAACAACTCAAACACATAACTATAAATTAAATTATTGTATTTGCGCCGTTTGAGGTTTTCAGCACTCGCAGCAGCCGCCCCAGCGCTGCTCACAGTGCTAGTAAAATAAAATAAAAAAATGTATTTATGGATTCGTAGTTAAAGTCATGATAGTTGGGCTGCGGGACTGTTCGAAAGAGATACCGTGGCCCTGGAACACAAAGGGCAAAGAAGGAACATGGATGGGTTTTAGTCAGTACAAGTCTGACACTCCCTTCCGCTCCGCCCAGAGTGGGGGGGCCATTTGATGATTTCAAAAGTCATGATAGTTACTTACTCATGTAGGTATACTAAATTACTGACGTTTTGACCTCTTGGGTAATTTCTTTTCAAATATATAGGGTGACTTGTAATTAAAAAAAACAGCTGTTTGTTATTGTGTTCAACTGCATTAAAAAAATGTATATAGGCAGCTAAGTTTTCTGACATCCTATATTTGTTTCCGAAAAAGCGGCAAACTAGGCTTTAACATGTTAATATGTTGCTTAGGTTATGAGATCGTGGCTAAATATTTTATACTATGTAGTGATACGTATTCCCAGATACTGTAAGATTATACAGAGTGTAAACGGACCCTGTACGAAGCCGTCGACCAAGCATCGTCGATCTGTATATCAAACTAAGTAACTATATACAAAAAATATTGCTGGGAAACGAATTTCTTATTTGGGCTGAAACATCACGATTTACGGTTGGACTCAATGTAACGCACTCAAAACACTGTGCTGGTGGATGCATTGAATAGTACGGGGGTCGTGGAAGTATTTTACACCTACGGTGCATGTACGCGTATAGAGGAGCTCGTGGCTAAATAATAACAGCCGCTCGGATCGATCTTTAGGTTAAGCCGTGCTTGCCTAGGTTGGTCTGTGGATGGGTGACCACCCATTACATACCGAGTTTCCTCCGTGCCTCGGAAAGCACGTTAAGCCGTTGGTCCCGGCTGTCATTTGTAGATCTTTGACAGTCGTTAGGAAGTCACTGGCCCAAAAAGTCTGACAACCAGTCTTACCAAGGGGTATCGTATTACCCAGTACTAACTGGGTTGTGGAGGTCAGATAGGCAGTCGCTCCATGTAAAATACTGGTATTCAGCTGCATCCGGTTAGACTGGAAGCCGACCCCAATATAGTTGAGAAAAGGCTAGGCAGATGATTAGGTTAAGGCAGTAGACATTATTTTGCCAATTTCAAACGTTTAACACTGACGATAATTAATTAACAAAAATATTCTGTTAGTTACAATGTGATACAGGTCTGTGAACTGTCACCCTTAGGCGCAGCATCTTAAACCTTGTGAACGTTTCTTTCACAAGGTGAAAGAGGTTGGAGATTGTTTTATTTTTGAATTCGAAATAGCATAGATAAAATCTTCTGTTTTTTTTTTAATATTACATAACTTGAATGACAATGCGTTAGAAAAAACATTTTGTTTTTCACGTTATTGTCAAAATAAAAGTATAAAACGATTTTGTCATTTAAATAATCATACCGGAACATTATATTGTTTTAACAAAAGGTAGAAAAACAAATCGATATGTCTTGAAAACTTTCCTCAATGTTGCCAACTGTAAGGTGTAAGCGGTAAGGTGGTAGCCCGCGAAATTCAAACTTTGTTACGTTTTTTTGCAATTTAGTGGTCATTGTCGGGCTGTATGTTGAACAAAATATAATATATTCGTGGGTACTCCGCGCACTGTAGTACAGCTCCCAGTATTTTACGTATTTTAAAATATAATAATGGCCCAGAAGGCCCTTGAAGGTGTAGTGCGTGAGCTACATAAAGTAGTTAGTGAACTCGCGACAAAAATCAGTGCTCTCGAGTGCAAAATTGATGAGCAAACCATAATTATACTTAAGCAAGAGGAATCATTGAAATTCTTAACGTTATCTATTGAGGGTACACCGAAATCTATCCCTCCGAAGCAATTGGATGCCGACGGCGGTCAAGAGAAGCCAGCGATTCCAGCGACTTCGCAGCGTCCTATGCGCCAAGCGCGACTTATTTCTAGCGCTAAAGCCAAAACTGGATACGCAGCCGCTGCAAAAAAGTCATCTGCTGCAAAACCAAGGACCGATGGTGACGTAGGTGACACAAATAATTTGTTGAAGACATCTACGGTGACTGCTGCGAGTGTAAATCCCAATCTACCCACAATAGCAACTTTATCATCATTAGAATGTCGAGCCACGAATTCAGCGGAAACGCACAAGGTTGACAATAGAGATAATCGCCACGAAAACATTACCTCCGATGAAGGGTGGCAACCGGCGCGTAAGACTCGTTATTCAAAACGGCGAGTGGTCACTGGCAGCGGACAAGAGGATGACGAGCTTAAAACGGTAGAAAAGCTTAAATATTTGCAGGCTTGGTCTTTCAAGCCGGAGACGACGGAGCAAAACGTGCTCACCTATTTGAACAAGCTTCAACATTGTGACCAATATATTGTGCAGAAACGCGTAATTAAGACTACTAGACACGCTGCCTTCGTAATTGCTTTTCCTGAGAGCTTAAGTGAGAGCATAAACACGCCAGCGGCGTGGCCCGCAGGAAGTTGTCTGACTGGTTTCCGAGGCGTCCCCGCGGACAGCGGGGGGATACAAGCTCCGAGATTCACACCGGCGACAGTGCACGCGCAGTCGATGGGTGTAACAGCGTACTGAACGACGAAATAGGAATGATTTACAGTGTCGGTATGCTAATACTAGTGTTATAAATAGTTCCCACTCGCAACCGTTGGGATTGGTGTGCTCGAATGGTGTGAATGTGGTACAAGCTAGTGGCAAGAAACCCAAGTGCTCGTTAGATCTTTTCTACCAGAACGTTAGAGGCTTTTTTTTTTTTTTTTTTTTTTTTTTTTTTCCGGATGGGAAATCATCAAATGACCCCCCCCACTCTGGGCGGAGCGGAAGGGAGTGTCAGACTTGTACTGACTAAAACCCATCCATGTTCCTTCTTTGCCCTTTGTGTTCCAGGGCCACGGTATCTCTTTCGAACAGTCCCGCAGCCCTGGCAGGCATCGGCCCTTGCGGACCCCTACTTATTTGCTGACATCTCTTTGAGGCGCGCGTGGAACACGAACGCGCCGTCGACACGGCCTGTCGTCATAAGACGGCCGGACGGCGAGCTGGCCCATAACTCGCCGTCCACAGGCCCGCGAACGTTAGAGGCTTACGCACGAAGTTGAAATCATTTCATAATAATATCCTTGGGTCTATGGTTGATTTGGTAGCCATAACCGAGACAGGAATTAATGACTCGATACATGATGGTGAACTGGCTCCAAGCGGATACACGATAATTAGATGTGACCGCACGGATGGCCGCAAACACGGAGGGGTTATGTTAATCGCCACACCGCGCGGCGCTCTCGACTTACGCAGAGTACCGTTACCCGATAACGCTAGCTTGAACCACCACCCGTTCGAAATCGTATGTGCGACGGTATACCGTCAAAATACTTTTTTGTTTTTGTGTTGTGTTGCGTATATTCCACCTAAGGCTATTGAAAGGGAATATATGTTTATGTTCCATTTACTAGAGCAGTTATGTGTTAGCTATGATAAAGTTGTTTTAGTGGCTGATTTAAATATGTATTCAGCAAGCCAAGAGGTACAATGTTATTATGAATACTTTGTCACCTTCTGTGGGTTTCGCCAAAGTAACAATATTCTTAATTGCAACAATCGCACGCTCGATGTAGTCCTAACTACTTTGCCTGTAGGTGATATTGTAGTAAATGAGGAATGTGGAGAGTGTTTGTCATGCATAGACCCACAGCATCCGCCGCTACGAGTGAGTATAAGTCGGGTACGGGCGACTTCTAGCCCTGGTTACCCTGTTCCGCAGGCTTCTACCTCCCTACCACGATGGAATTATAGGAAGGCGGACTTCCATTCTTTGTACTTGGGACTTGCAGGGGTAGACTGGAGCGCCCTGTATGAAACGAGCAATGCCGACGAAGCATATAGAATATTTTATGATATATTTTATAGGATTTTGGATGATAGCACTCCAAGAAAGTGCTCCAGGGGTGATTGCTTTCGTTATAACTACCCTGAATGGTTCACTGCTGACATAATAGGTCATATTAAGAAGAAGGCTTTCTGGCACAAATCTTTTAAGAAGACTGGTTCCGTCAGCGACTATGTTAAATTTTCTCACTGCCGTTCTCTTGTCAAAGACAAAATCAGCACCGCATACCGCGATTATCAGAGGCTTACGGAGCAACAATTTGTGAAGGAACCGAGTTCCTTTTGGGGTTTTATTGGAGGCAAGCGCTCGAAACGTAGTAGACCAAAGATAACTAGGAATGATGTGCCGTTGCCAGAGCATGAGTGTGCTCAGGCGTTCGCTGACTACTTTCATTCGGTTTATGGGGCGGTGGCACCGCGGTTGGATGCAGCTGCTGCTGGGCAGACGGCGCCCGAGCGCGGCACACGCGTTCACGTGGGTCAGCTATCTGTCGGCGAGGTGAGTGCCGCGCTCGCGCGCCTCAAGCCCAAGCGTTCGGTTGGGCCAGACGGGGTGCCACCCTTCGTCGTTAGGGATTGTAGGACAGTACTGGCCCGGCCGCTCATGCATTTATTTAATAGCTTTTTACGGGAATGCTCGTATCCGGACGGCTGGAAATTGACTAGGGTTACTCCGGTACCGAAGGGGACTCCAAGCTCGGATGTTAGTGGATATAGACCAGTTGCAGTATTGTCAGCTTTTGCTAAAGTCTTCGAGTCCGCGTTGTGTTCAACTATCCACTCGCAAGTAGCCTCACAGCTTACCGACGCGCAGCATGGGTTCCGTGTGGGCCGTGGCACAAATTCAAATTTAATGTGTTTTTTAAATCAGGCCACCACAGTGCTGGACTCGGAGACTGGTGCCCAACTGGACGTCGCTTACTTCGACTTCAGGAAGGCATTTGATAGTGTGGATAATGACATACTTTTAAATAAATTTGCGAGGGTCGGTTTTACCCCAGCCCTCCTAGAGTTCTTTGCTAGCTACTTGGGCAACCGCAAACAGATGGTAGAATATGCTGGTTACACCTCTGACTCGTATTTTACTCTTACGGGGGTAAGTCAGGGGACAAATTTAGGACCTTTAGAATTTATAATTATGATTAAAGATCTTCCTGAAGTCATTAAAGACGCCAGCTGTTTGTTATTTGCTGACGATCTCAAGCTATTCTTGCAGATTACAGAGGAGTCACACTGCGGAATGCTCCAGCGTGACATCGATCGGGTAGTAGCGTGGAGTGTAGAGAATAAACTACTCTTCAATGTGACGAAGTGCAGCGTAATGTCAATCACGCGGGCTGTGGTACCCCGACGCCATGATTATTGCATGGGCGGTCACGTCATACCGCGGGTGGGGTCAGTCCGAGATCTCGGGGTTACTTTCGCTGGGGATCTTTCGTTTCGTGCGCATGTAGTGCAGGTATGCAAAAAAGCGTTTAAAAATCTTGGTTTTGTCATGCGTGAAACTCGTGACTTCACTAATATGGCAGCAGTGAAAACACTTTATAATGCGTTGATGCGAAGCAACTTGGAAACTAGTGCTATTATCTGGAATCCTTATGCAGTGAAGTATTCCCAGATGCTGGAAAAGATGCAGAACAAATTTACCCGATACCTCTACTGGAAGCAGTTTGGTGTCTACCCTTTTTACCCACTTATGTATCCAACTCTCTTTGTTATTGGGATGGTTGGGTACTATAAGTTGGAAGTAAGGCGCAACCTCGCTCTCATAAAATATGTTTTTATGGTTTTTCGTGGTATGCTAAATAATCCACAAATACTGGAATCGTTGGGATTGCTTGTTCCAAGCAGGACGCTACGGTTAGGACCGAGGGAGGGGCCTTTTAAGGTTCCGGCAACCCGTACAAACTTATTAAAGTTTGCGCCTGTATTGTGTGCATTAAGAATGCTTAATAGTGTCTCTCGGCGATTGGACATATTTTCTTGCTCTTTGGCGGAATTCCAGAGGGTGGCACTTGGTATGTTGTCTGCTGTTTAACTTGTGCCTCTACCCAGTCCCGTTACTTAGGACTGGATTTTTGCAATTTATGACAAATTTGTTAGCTTGGGTCTTACCTGTTAAAACAAATGTATGTGTTAAGGAATAATAAATAAATAAATAAATAATATGTATGTATTTACAGAATTATAATCATTAAAATCATGAATACAACCTGTGATGTATGTATTGTAGGAGCACAAAATATAATATCGTTCATGATTGTCAAGACGCGCCAGTCTACGAATATACGCTGTGCTACCAGTCGATGTAGTTTGCTTTCACGCCCGCACGCACCTCCATATTCTTCATAACCCTTTTGAGTTCATTTAATCCAATTGAATGACTATTTCATGAAAAGTAATTCAATGGGGTTTTTTTTTTTTTGGATGGGAAATCATCAAATGACCCCCCCCACTCTGGGCGGAGTGGAAGGGAGTGTCAGACTTGTACTGACTAAAACCCATCCATGCTCCTTCTTTGCCCTTTGTGTTCCAGGGCCACGGTGTCTCTTTCGAACAGTCCCGCAGCTCTGGCAGGCATCGGCCCATGCGGACCCCTACTCGGTTGCTGACATCTCTTTGAGGCGCGCGTGGAACACGAACGCGCCGTCGACACGGCCGGACGGCGAGCTAGCCCATAACTCGCTGTCCACAGGCCCGCGCCTACGGTGGCCGGGAGCCACCACGTGACCCCCGACGCCCAGGGCGTCTCCCGCGGCGGCTGGGACGTGAGGTTCTTTCCCTCTCACGTCCCGCCACCTCCTTCACTAGCATGACTGCTTCACAGAAGGTGGTGACGGCTTCCCATTCCCTCTCGCTCCGGACCATGGCTTGAACCAGGGCCGGACGCGAGAGATCGCCGCCGCCAATCGCCGCTACGAGGACACGGCGGTGCTCCGCCCAAGTGGGGCAGACCTCTACGGTGTGCTCCACCGTGTCCTCCGGACGATCCTCGCAGTGGAAACACCCGGGCGTTTCCTCCCGCCCGATTCGGTGCAGGAACCTCCCGAAACAACCGTGTCCGGTGAGGATCTGCGTCAGGCGGTAGGTGAGGGCGCCGTGGCGCCTCTCTAGCCACTCCTCAAAGAGGGGACTTATCGCCACTATGGTAGCGTGCCCTGCACGGGGTTGCAACAGTCGCTCTCTCCATGTCGCCATGAGATCACGCCGGAGGTCTGTCCGCTGAGCGGCAATTTGCCGCGGCAGCGGAGTTTCCCCCCGACGTAGTGCCTCCGCGCGCCATTCATGCAGGCGCGCGAGGACTATCGCCTCCAGATCCCATGGCGGCAATCCGGCAAGGAGGCTAGCCGCCTCGCCGGAGATCGTGCGGTACCCCCGGATTAGCCTTATGGCTATCACCTTTTGGGGCGCGTTCAAGTAGTGGGCAGCTTGCCGCCTCAAAGAACGCGCCCACACCGGGGCCCCGTAAAGGGCCATGGACCGCACGACCCCCGCGTATAGCCTCCGGCAGGAGGCGTTTGGACCCCTCAGGTTGGGCAAGAGCCGCTTGAAGGCAGCCCCTGTCCGTTCCAGTTTGGGAGCCAAACGTCGGAATTCAATGGGGTTAAATTAACTTTGAAGATTGTATTGATGGTTTTAATGATTATAAAACTCAGTAAAGCCATATTTGTTACGGTCGCGAATCATATTTTAATGATCATACAAACTGACACTGACACGACTATCGGCACAATGACTGCTGAACTCACGTCCCACATGTCAACAACCTCGCGAGCCAGATCATGTTATTTGAATTGTTTATCTTTCATAGGCATTGCTATTATTATTTTTCAATGTCGATTATAAGGAAACGAAATCGATAAAAGTAAACGATAGTAATAAACCTACACAAGATCTATAAAAAACCAATGGAGTGAAACGAGCTCTAATTTACTGGAAAAAACAATTTTCAATAACGGAAGTCATCATAAGAAATGTAATACCAAAAGAGAAGACAATGCTGTGTAGCAATGTAAAATCATTATAAAATAAATACTTTTGAAAACATAACGCCTTTATTTTTCGAATGGTTAGGTAGAGACGTACCTGTATGTCGGATCCGGTCGTTAGTACGGACATAAAATGAATTGGCAAACGCGCCAGTGGGCACTGGTGACATGACGCGACCTATTTACCAGTCTAAATACACCACAGCATGTTTTCTATAGAGCCCTGATGGTCAGTTCGAGGCGAGGGAGACATTCAATGTCTGATCGCGGCGGAGTTGAGACGTCTTGGTACTGTACACGGTTCATTGTGCTCCGTGTTATTGTGTTAAGTTGTCATCATCTGCCTAGCCTTTTCCCAACTATGTTGTGGTCGGCTTCCAGTCTAACCGGATGCAGCTGAATACCAGTATTTTACATGGAGCGACTGCCTATCTGACCTCCACAACCCAATTACTACTGGCTAATATGATACCCCTTGGCAAGACTGGTTGTCAGACTTTTCGGGCCACTGACAACCTAACGACTGTCAAAGATCTACAAATGACACCCGGGACCAACGGCTTAACGTGCTTTCTGAAGCACGGAGGGGACTCGGTATGTAATGGGTGTTCACCCATCCACAGACCAACCTAGGCAAGCACGGCTTCACCTAAAGATCGACCCGAGCGGCTGTTATTATTTAGCCACGAGCTCTTCAGGTGTTAAGTTGTAATCTCAAGTAATTCGTTAGTTTAGCTAGAAACAACACAATACTCAGCATTATATCATTCAAACTTATACCACGCATAGGTACCTTGCAAGGAATTGCTGGGTAATGTTCGAAAATCATACATTTTTCCAATACTCGTTCAGTACCTAGTCTTTACAATTTACTAACAAAACATTTACATTCATCAACCAAATTTTCAAGACAAGAAGCGTAAAATAATATCACAGTGCAATTACCTCGTAGCGAAGAAGCAAACCCTTTGAGAGGTAGTTCCTTATAAATTGATAGAATATCTTTGAAGTCATAGTGAATATTCAAGCTTACTTGAAGACTCCACCTCGTTTGAGACACTTCTTGAGATCCAATCAACTGTCTCGAGTTGAATGGTTAGGTAAACAGAGAGATGTATCGAGTCTCTGTTAGTACATTTGATAGAAATGTTTGTGTGGATAGCATTTCCACTTTGATTTATAACTATGCCTTTGTGATGTTGTTTCAATGTTGTTGTGGCTGGCATTTATAGATCACGCGCCCGCGGCTTCGCTCGTGTTAATTTAGAATTTTATAGATAATTGGGGTTGTACTCTGCTTGTAATAATATAATTCAATCATGAGTCGAAAAACACGTGGCGCCATCATTTTTTTTTTTAGACTTTGCCCCACACTAAGAATTTCTCCTGTATCGTGGGTGCGTTTACAAACATTTAAACTCACATACACAAACAGCCAGACCCGGAACAACTATCTGTAGACCATACAAATATTTGTTTCGTGCGGGGATCGAACCCGCGACACGCAACGCAGCAGTCAATCGCTAAGCCACTGCGCCAACCGTGCCGCCTATTATCATAAAAACGGTATTGTTGTTTTCCTCGGTAACTGAATTTCAGGATGATCAGTTCAGTGGTTTTGGCGTGAAAAGGTAACAAACAAACAAACTTACTTTCGCATTTATAACATTAGTTATGAGGTAAAGAATGGCAGTCTTTACGTATAGTCAACTGAAGTTCGAAAATTTAACAACCAAGTCTTACCAACACATAAAATACATAACATCACGGCTGCAATCCCCGACGGGTTAGGCAGAGGTGTACGTAATAGTACACCCACATTTCACCAGTTATGTTTAAGACCCATGTAATAGGGGGCGAACCTATTGCCATCAACCGGGCACAAATCTAGACTTCATGGTTCCTGATGGAAAAACACTTTGCCAGATGCAGGAATCGAACCCAAGACCTCATGCTTAGCAGTGACGCTTTCGCCAGTTCTGTTTAAGTCCCTTGTAGGTGGCGAGCCTATTGCCATCAACCGGTCACAAATCTAGACTCCGTGGCTGCTACTAAGATTCCTGATAAAAAACCCAATAACACATTGCCCGACCTGGGAATCGAACTCAGGACTTCATGCACACCAGTCACGCTTGCGACCACTCGACCAATGAGGCAGTCTTACCAAAGGGTACCGAATTACCCAGTAACTGGGTTATGGCTGTTTTGGGGGTCAGATAAGCAGTCGCTCCACATAACATATTGGTAGCTGCATCCGATTACACTTGAAGCCGAGTCCAACATAGTTGGGAAAAGACGGCTAATAAATGACTCTGTGATGTTATAATGATTCGTAAGATACTCCCAGGTGTCGTAAGGTCCAGAATCCAGATGGCTTGAACAAAGTGTTCTATCTCTAAGATCATGGAAGTCTAAACTGTTTTTGAACTAACGAAAAACGTCTATTAATCCTGTTGAAACGTTTGTAGAAATATTTATCAATACTAAAGAGTGATGATACGGCTAGAAAGCAGACGACTGCTGAGATGACGAGTAATAGTTCAAGTATGGAAGAAGAAGAAATGCTACGCCGACCCCAAATAAATAGGGGCAGGAAAATGATGACGTCACACACACACAAGACGACATTTACAGTCATGTATATGAATGTTGATGGATGTAAACGAAGGCCAAAGAAAAAATGGACGGATTCTGTGAGGAATGATATGAAAGATAAAGGAGTAAATGATGCCGTGACGTCTAGAAGTAAACGTGTTGCGCTGATCCCAAGTAGAATGGGACCTTGACAAGAAGATGATGCGTGGTGATCAATAGTAGTTCCATCGCAAAATTTGTAGAATATTATGTTAAATTGTAGGTAAATGTTTGTTGTTGTTATGTGCCTGGCCTCGATTTAAGGTTATTTTTGTGGAAATTTTCTATTGAACTTGAACTACTAATATTATTAAATAATTATTATTTAATGGTACACGGTAGTTATTTAAAATACATCACTTTTCGCGAATAATCTATTAATGATTTTAACGTAAAACCAATATCAACACTCGTACCTACTTCAGAGAGATTTCTGAAAACCCGTTAATTAAAAATATCTGTAATAGACAGATGAACGCGCGGAGGATTTTTAAGGGTTCCGTATTTTTTCCCTTTTTACGAAAAAAAGACAATGTAGGAGAAATGGACTTTTGTTGTTTCATCGTCTCACTTCTTGGCCACAAGCGAGAATACAACAGAGAGAAATTGACACAACGACGCGATTTGCAAAGCGACGGTAATCACGTAAAACGCGGAACGTACGGAGACTAACGGTATGGTTGGTTCATAAATTCAAACTCGCTCAGCGAGCTATGGAGCGGGTCCAGGCTCGGTAGAGCGACGATCTTTGCAGGGTGGCTGGTAGCAACTGGATGAGAGTTGTCGAGAATCGAGTTAAGTGGCGCGCGATTGGTGAAGCTTGTACCCAGCAGTGGACTGTTGTAGGCTAATGATGATAGTAATCACGCGAAGGAAACAAGAGACGCGCGCGTGTCGCAACTTGCATCGCCCTAGAATGTGAACGGGGATCGAAAAAAATATTTTGAAGAAAACTTTCTTGCATGAAATAAGATAGGTATTTCTAACCACAAAAAAAATTACAAAAGTAAACCGAATAATGGTAGTAATTTACATGCCAGATGCAGAATGTAAATATTTATAAAGGGTAGTTAAAACCAACCGTTTGCAAATTTGGAATTTAACTCTAAACAAAAAGTGCATTTAAACAGTAACTGAAACATTTGAAACGAAACGAAATCCTCAGAGAAACTAAATATCGTTTGAACTGGAAAATATGTACTGAATATTATTTTAAACCAACTTTGTAACTGCGTCTGACTGTTTCGGAAAATGTTCCGACCACTTTCACGAGCGAAATTTCATTTTGACATTATGTGAATTTATATGAACATCGCACTGGAGTACTTTTGTCATCAACCAGCTAAAATATTAAGTTTTGTAAAGTATTTTTTTGACGCTGTCATCTCTTGTCATTCTCTTGCCCTTATCCAAATTCATTTGGGGTGGGCGCAGTATGTCTTCTTCTTCCATTCTTCTCTTTTACTCGTCATCTCATCAGACACCTCCTTTCTTGCCAGATCATCCTTAACACAGTCCATCCATCCAGTATTCTTTGATCTTCCTCTACTCTTATACCCATCCACATTCATACTTAATACTTTTTTTCGTTTGGTTTTGACGCCAAACGAGTTTATTTACTGCTTTAAAATAAGACTGGCCTGATTTTCCTCTGGATTATTTTCGGTTAATTGACCTGACAGAGAATTGATTTAAAAGTCTTTAAACGATTGAATATTGCTGTCGTACATTTATTCGGATCGGCAAATTAGATTCGAAAGTCTTTGTTGACAACAAAGCCGATTCAAAGCAATCAATTTGACTCGTGCCGATCGGTAAAGTCCGCTGCGTGGCGTATTTACCATAGCTAAATTACTGGTCGGTTTTTCACAATTAGAGCAAAGTCGAGCAGATTTTTCCCGAAGGAATATTTGTTTTAAGTCTAACTAGGCTTGGTTTGGCCGCAACTCGCCTGATGTGGAGCGATGACGCGGCTTAGGGTGGAGCAGGCTTGCTTAGAAGAAACCGATTCACTTCAACATTTGTATTCTATTTTACTGCCAAGTTGTGCCGAATCATGCTGGCCTGAAAAAGGATATAGAAACAAGTTCACCCAAGTTGACATGCACTTGACACATTCTGTATTGTCTCCTCGCTAACTCATTTTCTTTTGCTCCTCCCCCACTTTTTAGGTATGCATTCAAAAAAGTTAGTTGGTAGGTATATCTTGACAGGAGAGACAAGACAAATTGCTCACTGACACGCAACGAAAAGGGTACATGACTAAGATCATAGAAGGAAGTGTGAAATACACTTTGTCAGTCGAATAAGACCAAAATGCACGTTTTTTGGCTAAGTATTCTGTATTTTTTTTTTTAATTATCAGGAGCATTCATTTAAATTGAAAACAGCATGAACTTTACTCTAGAAACGAAAACATAAGTAGCAAGCAAAAATTACAAAACTTGCAGTTATTAATTTATCAAGAGTGTTTTATGATAGAAATAAGACTGTGATAACTTCAATATTACGAGATAAAAAACACGTAATTGTGTGAAAGTACACGAGATTCCATTACGTATAAAGTCAATATTTCTTTAGGCACTATCCTGAAGAAATGACTGCGTTTGTTGGTAACCAGTCGGAAAAGAAAGGGACCATCTTAACCCGCATCATGTTTGAGTTTTTCGGGACAATGCCGCATCCTTTTTATTTCTTTCTTTAATTCTCAGGTTTACAAGCATGACATATTCTCGTTCACTGCTTATTACCGCAGTTTGGTTACATTTATCATACGCCACTGTTTTTGTGACATGTTTCTTACTTTCTAACATTTCTGTTCGTATTAGGAAACTTTTGGAGACATAAAGCAACACATGGCATAATAATATACTTCGCCTGGTATTCTCTTCCCACGATGGTCCAAGACTACGTCACGATAAGTGTTACCATTGATTGTCCTTTTCAGTAAATTTAGGGACTCTCATTTAGTAACAAGCTTAACTATTTAGTAACTCGTGTGATTCATTTATTTAGTTTTAAATTAATTTAAATATTGAATTAGTTAGTTCATAATTGTTTTATATAAGATTTTAAACTTTCATGGTCACTAAAATTATTATAACTAGAAGACGGGATATTTACCATGTTGTGTTGTTTGTCTGCTCATAAACACCCACCCGCAATAACTTCAGTTTATCCGTGATCATGGTGCTTGCAACTGCGCCGAAATATCGGGAACTCAAAGAAAACAATAAACATGGTAAATATCCCGTCTTCTAGTTATCATAATTGTTTTGTTAAGTAAAAAAATGCATTTTGCTCGGGTAATTCAATCACACACCGTGGCAACACATCGACGGCATCGCAACTGATGACGTATTCTTGGGCCAATCACGTGACCCCACTGTCACGGGAAGAGTATACCTGGCGAAGTATATTATTATACCATTAAGCTACATACTTTTCTTCAATAATATATGTTTCCTTATAGCCCTTTTTCTTTGAACTAGTTACAAAATAATAACTCATTTATGCTATTAAACGAATGGCTTTGTTTAATGGGAAGTCCCGAATTAAAAAATGACCCGGAACTATATAATCACATAACATCACGCCTGTTTTCCAGAAGATTTAGGCAGATATGTAAGCAGCTCTTAGTACACTCACATTTGGTCAGTTTTCTTTAATTCCAATATGACAGTGGTCGAGTATTATTGACATTTATGATTATTATTTTTCCATTATTAAATTGACATTTATTTAATTCATTAAATACGATTTTAAGGGGATCATCTATCGGCGTCGGGTCGACGTTGAAGTACCTAGGACTTGTCCTCGACAGCCGGTGGAACTTCGTGGAGCACTTCCGACGTTTGGCTCCCAAACTGGAACGGACAGGGGCTGCCTTCAAGCGGCTCTTGCCCAACCTGAGGGTACCAAACGCCTCCTGCCGGAGGCTATACGCGGGGGTCGTGCGGTCCATGGCCCTTTACGGGGCCCCGGTGTGGGCGCGTTCTTTGAGGCGGCAAGCCGCCCACTACCTGAACGCGCCCCAAAAGGTAATAGCCATAAGACTAATCCGGGGGTACCGCACGATCTCCGGCGAAGCGGCTAGCCTCCTTGCCGGATTGCCGCCATGGGATCTGGAGGCGATAGTCCTCGTACGCCTGCACGAATGGCGCGCGGAGGCACTACGTCGGGAGGAAACTCCGCTGCCGCGGCAAATTGCCGCTCAGCGGACAGACCTCCGGCGCGATCTCATGGCGACATGGAGAGAGCGACTGTCGCAACCCCGTGCAGGGCACGCCACCATAGTGGCGATAAGTCCCCTCTTTGAGGAGTGGCTAGACAGGCGCCACGGCGCCCTCACCTACCGCCTGACGCAGGTCCTCACCGGACACTGTTGTTTCGGGAGGTTCCTGCACCGAATCGGGCGGGAGGAAACGCCCGGGTGTTTCCACTGCGAGGATCGTCCGGAGGACACGGTGGAGCACACCGTGGAGGTCTGCCCCGCTTGGGCGGAGCACCGCCGTGTCCTCGTAGCGGCGATTGGCGGCGGCGATCTCTCGCGTTCGGCCTTGGTTCAAGCCATGGTCCGGAGCGAGAGGGAATGGGAAGCCGTCACCTCCTTCTGCGAAGCAGTCATGCTAGTGAAGGAGGTGGCGGGACGTAAGAGGGAAAGAACCTCACGTCCCAGTCGCCGCGGGAGACGCCCTGGGCGTCGGGGGTCACGTGGTGGCTCCCGGCCACCGTAGGCGCGGGCCTGTGGACGGCGAGTTATGGGCCAGCTTGCCGTCCGGCCGTCTTATGACGACAGGCCGTGTCGACGGCGCGTTCGTGTTCCACGTGCGCCTCAAAGAGATGTCAGCAAATAAGTAGGGGTCCGCAAGGACCGATGCCTGCCAGGGCTGCGGGACTGTTCGAAAGAGATACCGTCGCCCTGGAACACAAAGGGCAAAGAAGGAACATGGATGGGTTTTAGTCAGTACAAGTCTGACACTCCCTTCCTCTCCGCCCAGAGTGGGGGGGGTCATTTGATGATTTCCCAAAAAAAAAAAAAAAAAAGGGGATCATCTATTTAATGATTGTGTGATTATAATCAATAAATAATTTAAATAAAATAATATGTTACTTTATTTTTTATATTTGCACGCCGAATTTAAAGGTAGATAAGAGAACAATTCTGTACATTTTACCAACCTTCTAAACCTTATTTAAGGAAATAAATAATTTTGATTTTTTTTATTTTGATTTTAACCGGGATTTTTTTTATTTTGATTATATTCAGACTCAAATTTGCTACTAACTAATTCCCTATGGAAAAACCGAATTGAAACCAGGACCAAATAGTCACCAGAAGGTCTTGCGTTTACTAGACAAAGGAGCCAGTCATTATTATTATGTCAGCCGAAAACTGAACACTTTCCTTTTTTTTCGTGTGGTGCGCGTGTGCCTTTCCTGGTGTCAGAGTTTTTATGCGGTCCATGGGCCTCTGACTTGGCTCGACATGCCGTCGATAAATATATCTCAGGCATGCTGGTTTGCTTTTACGATGTATTCCTTCACCGAAGCCAGAGATAATTATACAATACGCACATGAATCAGTAAAATTAGAGGTGCGTGTCTAGGGTCAACTCGAGACCTATGACTTCGCAGTCCGACGGACACACCACTAGGCTTTCATTGCCAATACTGAATGACTACTGCTGCATATTAGGCATCCTATCAATACGCATCATCACGCCAAAGCATTCATCATCTTCCCGTCCTTGTCCCATTCTACTTGGAATCGGCGCAACACGTTTTTTTCTTCTATTTTCCCTATCAGACGTCACGGCATCATTTACTTCTTACTCTTTCATATCAGTCTTCACACAATCCGTCCATCTTTTCTTTGGTCTTCCTCACCCTCTCCATCCATCAACATTCATGTCCATCACTCTTTTAGTCACATGCCTCCTCATTACATGTCCATACCAAGACGGCACGGTTGGCGCAGTGGCTGAGCGATTGACTGCTGCGCTTCGTGTCGCGGGTTCGATTCCCGCACGGAACAAATATTTGTATGGCCTACAGGTAGTTGTTCCGGGTCTGGCTGTTTGTGTATGTGAGTTTAAATGTTTGTAAACGCACCCACGATACAGGAGAAATTCCTAGTGTGGGGCAACGTTTTTAAAAAAAAAAAAAAAAAAAAAAAAAAGACAAACGACTTCCTTTCAATTTTTCTGTAACAGGCACCACTTTCAAACTTCCTCTAATATACTCATTCCTTACTTTATCGAGGAGCTCGTGGCTAAATAATAACAGCTGCTCGGATCGATCTTTAGGATATGCCGTGCTTGCCTAGGTTGGTCTGTGGAAGGGTGACCACCCGTTACGTACTGAGTTTCCTCCGTGCCTCGGAAAGCACGTTAAGCCGGTGGTTCCGGGTGTCATTTATAGATCTTTGACAGCAGTTAGGTAGTCAGTGGCCCAAAAAGTCTAACAAGCAGTCTTAACAAGGGTATCGTATTACCCAGTACAAATTGGTCAGATAGGCAGTCGCTCCATGTAAAATACTGGTATTCAGCTGCATCCGGTTAGACTGAAAGCCGAGAATAGGGGGAAAGACTAGGCAGATGATGATATGACTCATTTCTTACTTTATTAATTCTTGTGACTCCACACATCCATCTCAACATTCTCTTAACACCAAAGCATTACATTAGCTAAATATTTAATGTTAGAGACCTAACAAAAATTCAATTAAAATCTCATTATGTGACAAACAGGGCCTTTTGTTAGGGACTTTGTTGCACCGTTTCTTTTCTTCCACCGAAACATGCAGAAGGCGGATCACTGCGACCTTAATGTTTTTACTCCATAAAGTAACAGTTTTTTTTTATGTTACAAGGTTTGTCTCAATTCTTACTTTTACTTACGTTTTAATGTTTTAATATGTTACGGCTAAAAGCCGAAGTACGGCTACTTCTAGTTCTAGCCGGCTAAACTTATGTGCGGCCGGTAACAGTTGTGTATCCTTTTTATTGCTAGGACACACCGATCAAATGGATTAGGTTAGGTTAGAACTGTGACCAAACGCACGCGAGCCGAGCGACCGCAGCGAGCGGTACCGAGGCAGCAGCCGGAAAGCGCTACATCCAAATTGGTTGCATGTTCTAATCGAAGATAAGTAGGATACATCTAAGTTAAACCGGCCGCACCTAGGTTTAGAAAGCTGAAACTAGGTGTAGCCGCACTTCAGCTATTAGCCGTAACATAATACTAATACAAATAGCCTTTATTTCTGATAATATAAATACATTTGACCTAACGATCGAAGCCGCAAGCAACAACTAGTATCAGGTAAAGAGCCAACAGCAATTGCACAATTGGATATGGCGGCAATACCTAATTGGACGTCAAATGCCTCCAGGCTGAGCTTTGGTTTCTATATCCGTTCTACACGTATCCCTAACTGTTAGTAACGTTAGCTTTAACCGCAATATAACACTAACTGCCAATAACGGTAACCATGCGTATGTGAATACTAACTGGGGCCTATGGTATCAAAGCTCTTTGGGTAGCTACTGATTTCTGTGTCATTTAAACAGCCTCCGTGCACTATACTTTTTAAGTGTTATTGTGGTGCGGCTCATTTGGATTCTTTATTCAAACAAAATATATTGTCTTTGAGTTTTACCACACCAATCGATCGATTGAGGTCATCGATTGATGCTACTTATCAACATTTCGAAACGAAAAAACCAAATCACACTTTGCCCATCGCAAGAATCGGACCCAGCAGGACCTCACGCTCAGTATTTGTGACTGTAAACATATACCAGTTTATATCATGTGAACCTCGCTTGACAGTGCCAGAGTATTTAAAGCAGTTATATTCGTATATAAGGTCTATCTTTTCATACACGAAATATTTTAAGAGTAACTTCTATAAGTCGTAAAGTCGCCATAGCAACAAAAAAAAATTAATCTGAGTGTTATTTTTTTACAAAATTATTATAATCATAAAATTTTTTGAGACTTTTTGCATAAAACCTTTATTCCCATATTCTAACAATGACAGTAGGTAAATACGACGTAGTAAACTACCGTAATGGATGCTTAAAAATAAGGAGTCAGTATTTATTTTGTGGGTCAAGTATTTTTTTTTTTTTTTTAAATATACTCATATAAAAAAATCCCTTGAAATGGCTTTGTTATAGCCGTTAGATGATTCCCTAAAAATATTTCATGTATGAATAGTTAGACCCTATATATGTACTTACTGGTCAAAAGATTGCCGATCACCGATTTTATAAAGATACACAAGATGAACTTATTAAACTTACTTAATTCAAGACATCTCTGCAAATATCAAATTCCAGAAATAACACAATATTTTTCCAGAGAGTATTCCTTACCTATTTGAGTTCCCGGCCCAACACATAACCATCAAACACATTGCAGATTAAATCCATCGATTCTGCCTACCGACGGCCATTTTGTTTTTCCTGTTGCTTCGATGTTTTACAAAAAAAACACAACCGTTAAAATCGCGTCCGTCCCAAAGGTTTTTGTCGTGTATTTCGAACCATTTGTTCTAGTTTTTGTTCCGTTATTTCTCTGTGGATGTATTTTTAAGGGGAATATGTAAACGCACTTTAAAAATAATATTTCACTCTTTCTAGTTTTTTGGTAGATTGTAAGTTAGAGTGAAATAGATCGTAAGTAATTTGTTTTCCTGCACCGAGCAATATGGTCGCAAAGCCCTTTAATAAAAAAATATAAAAAAGTTTAGCTTTAAAATTAATTGAATGAACTATCAAAATAATGGTTTCGGGTTGTATCTGGTATCGTTTGGCAGGAGTTGTTACTCCGTTATAATCGGGGACCCAAGCCCTACGGCCCCCGATTTAACGCTTACACTCTTAGTGAAAGGTAATGCATATTTTCCAAGAAATTAATAAAAAATGTTTCTTACCTCAAATCAGACAAAAAGCGAAAACGGGAAGGGCTTGGAAGATTTTTGTATGAAGCCTAGTCCTATAACTTCTGCCATTTTGTTTTTTCAAAGTTGCAGCCACGCATAAAACCTGTATTGATCGATAGCTGGTTTCCATAAAAACCAGTTTTGTATGAGACAAAATGTTGTAAAGTGTCACGTTTCCGAGATAACCTATCAAAGAAGATGCCATCAGAAAATGGACTTTAACTTTTACTGGAGTAAATGGACTCTAAATTAAAATGGCGGAAGTTAGGCCGGCCATTAAATTCAAAACCCTTTCAACTGTCTACCTATTACGGATTATGAGATACAGCGTGCTAACAGAGAGACGGACAGACGGACTGACGGACAGCGGGAGGCTTAGTAATGGGATCCCGTTGATTACTCTTCGGGTAGGGAACCCTATAAAGTGGTGAAAAGAGGATGGATGTTAATATTTAATAAGTGTGATTGATGTTTTTTAAGTAGCTTGCTAATAAGGGGACTTGAAACTTGCATGAAAGTAACCGTTCATTGTAACTTGCATGCAAGTTAATAATTTTATAGTTGCACTAGCTGTTGCCCGCAACCTTCGTTCACATGAAATTATTATAAAAATATTACTTCCCTTTCAAAGGTTTCAATCTAGGAACCTTGTTCTAAAATAAAAGGAGTCTAAGTTACTCCTTATAACATAAGCTATTTGCCAGTAAAAGTCCTATCAAAATCGATCCTGCCGTTTCGGAGATTAGCCGTTTGAATCGGATTTTGTTAACAATTTCAAGGGTTTTAATTTTTTTTTGCACGGAACCTTAATTAAATAATAACCGTATAAGTAGAAAATAAGATCATAATTAGAGATTTCCTTGGGAAAACTTAATGTTTTAAAATGAAAAACTCACATCCTTTAAAAGATTTTTCTCCTTTCTCAAAACCCCCATGAACCGCATTTGACCGGTTTTTTAACACGTTTTTTAGGCACAAATAACCCTTTCTGGGACACAAATGCTCTAATAACTCGATTAATGAGTCAACAGCAATCCAGTTAGGTTATTTAGCACTCCACACCATACTGCAATTTGTTAGATAGTGTTGGTACTACCTAATGACTGTCAAAGATCTACAAATGACACCCGGGACCAACGGCAATTTTTATTTTGCAAATATAGATAAGTATCTGTTCATCAACATGTACTTACCTATATTTGTATAATAAAAATGACTTACTTATGAACTACGTAAATCACAGTTCCAAATCACCATAAACGTCGCCTATAAAATAGGACGGCTCAGAACCTAAATACAGCAAGCCTCAAGCCTGATGTTTTCCACTGCAGCAAACCCGGTTATTTACCCAATACCAGGGTAATTCTGTTACGTTTAGAATCTAGTTACGACCTGCTGCCCGCCTCGTAATACCGACTTCACGATGTTCTGATTCAATTTTAGCAAAACGCTTCAAGGAGCGAAGAAATCTTCTACATTTTTCACTTTCAAATATTGTATAAGATGTTGTGAAGGTATGGACTGGAAAATAATTTAGAGCTTGCATTTTCACGAAGGAAAATAGATTTTCTTTCGTGATATTTTTTATCGACAATCTAAGGTTTTATACTGACTGCCTCATGAGGTCCTGGGTTCGATTCGATTTTTCCATCAGGAATTTCTTAGTAGCAGCCACGGAGCCTGGATTAGTTCCCAGTTGATGGCAATAGGGTCGACCCCTATTACATGGGACGTAAACATAACTGGCGAAATGTGGGTGTAATATTAGGCACACCCCTGTCTAACCCTTCGGGGATTGCAGGCGTGATGCTACAAGGTTTTATAAACTTTATGAAACATTATCGATCGTCTGCAAATTGGCCAGTTTGGCGCATATCTGAAAAAATCATTTTATATTTACCTGCGTTTAAGACGACCACATGAAGTCTTGGGTTCCATTCCTAGGTCGGCCGCAGAATTATTTGGTTTTCCAATGGAATTTTTTGGGCAACCCTGCCTGAGTAGACTTCAGAAGATTATGGGCATGATATTATGTTATATCATCGGGAGGAGTATCAAAAGTTCAAGTTCAAGTTTATTTATAATAGGTAAAACTAAGTTTTGGGTCCGTATTATGTATTTAGCTCAGCGACAGAATTCGCAATACCACAATACGCTCATAAACTGGAATCGCTGGCCATCTCTGTAGAATGCATCAGGACCCAAAGTCGTCACGCAGTAGGAGCTAGAAGACGGAGATCGTAGCCGAGGGATGGCTAGAAAACGCCGCCGTGACGACCTAGAGGCGTTTGTGAGAGATTGGTCGGAGAAAACAGCACGGAGAAAAGAGTGGAAGGTTATGGGCGAATCCTTTGCTAACCAATGGGATTTTTAGTGGCTAAGAAAAAAAATAACTCAAGTTAGTCCGTCTCACATTAACTAAGGCCGCCAGACCACCAAAGAGAACTTTAAGTAATTCATCATCTGCCTAGCCTTTTCCCAACTATGTTAGGGTCGGCTCTCAGTCTAACCGGATGCAGCTGAATACCATTATTTTATATGGAGCGACTGCCTATCTGACTTCCACAACCCAGTTAGTACTACGTAATATGATACACCTTGGTAACTCTGGTTGACAGACTTTTAGGGCCACTGATTACCTGTAACGATTGTCAAAGATCTACAAATGACAGCCGGGACCAACGGCTCAATGTGCTTTCCGAGGCACGGAGGAAACTCAGTATGTAATGGGTGATCACCTATCCATAGACCAACCTAGGCAAGCACGGCTTAACCTAAAGATCGATCTGAGCGGCAGTTATTATTCAGCCACGAACTCCTCCTCTTATAACTTTAAACGATTAGTTACACAAATACGAACCCACTGCATCCAACCAGTTCTATTATCAATTACTCTCTTACCAGAGAGCTGTAATCGAGTGTCCGTCAGTTTGATAAATGCTTGGCATTTACTTGATGTAGGTATTTATCCGACTTATAACGTTCTCTGGAATGCGGGTAGTATTGCAACTTGATAGATTTTCCTCAACTGCTTGCGTTCGAAGTTTCTTTTAGTAAACAAATCTTCTGTATGAAGTTGCACCTGGTATTAAAGGATTTTATTTCTGCGCTTTCAGTAAGAATATAGTTTTTTTTTTCGGGACAGTCCCGCCATACTGTTCCCAAACTTCTGTAACTCCTGAGAGCCACAATCAACCGTGGCGACCACCAGAAAAGCGCCGAGACAATGAAGTTCGGCGAAGTCCCAGAGAAACAATGTAACTGTCTTAGCAGCCTTTAATATGGTGGACGTATTGATTAATTTCACCCATTACAGAAATACTGACTGCCGCCTTGGTCGAGTGGTCACAAGAACGACTGCTGAGCATGAGGTCCTGGGTTCGACTCCCGAGTCGGGCAAAGGGGTTTTTCAAATCAGGAGTCTTTCAGTAGAAGCCCGATTAATGGGAACAGGCTCGCCCCCTGCGACATGGGACTTATAACATAACTGGTGAAAGATGGGTGTAGGTACTATTAGATACACCTCTGCTTAACCCTCCAGGGTCTGCAGGCGTGATTTTATGTTATGTTACAGAAAATACTTGAAGATTTTTTGCTTCCTGACTTATTTATCCTGGTCGACTGGGAAAGGCATAAAGATAATTCTACTAAATTCCAGTTTCGTACATTTCTCGTTATCTTAACGACTTAAATGCGAAATGGGCTAAGTTGGTGCAACAGCTTGACTTAAAGTTACAGAGATACGTAAACTTGTATGAAAAACGTTCTTGAGTTAAATAAGAAATTAACAAAAAGTTTGATTCAGTATTTATAAATACATATTTATATAAATACATATTTGAAAACTAAAAGAAGCATATAATTGTTTTTTTTTTGGATTCTGCACCTAAAGAAGGAAAAACGGAAACTTCATACGTTGTCTGGCTCAGTTAATTCGCCTGCTTTTTTCATTCTTTATTTTCAAAACAGTGAGGAGCATATCCATTTTTTACTAGAAACTTAAATGTCCTCTACTCCGGAATTAGATTCAAAAGCCTCAAATTGCTTGCTTCCTATAAGTCTAGAACTCGATACTAAACAGCGTTTATCTGTTCTAGTCCAAACACGGATCCTCAAATACTTCGGACATGTCTCAAAGCGAAGTGCTTTGTGCAGTTGGCGAGTGCAAGGCACCAGACCACGCGGAAGATCACCCATGCAAAGCAAACAGAGCTTTATATTTTCCACATTTATTGTGCGAATCGCCTATCTGTGAAATCACTGCCGGCTTCTCTGTTTCTGGATTTATTCAAAGTTTGAAAGAATCAGTTTCTTCTAGGCAAGCGTGCTCCACCCTAGACCGCATCATCGCATCACTGTTGGAGATTCTAGTTATTATCTTGCAACACCAACATTATATGTAAAACATTATGTAAATAGTGGCAACACTAGCCCCTTCCATCTGCGACACTGGTACAATACAGACGTGCATTTTATTACTTGCCATATTTTATTTAATCTTCCTCGGCACCAACGTACCAGCACCTCATCAGCTACCTACCATCTACCTACAAGCTAAATCACATCATCATTAAATCCGATGTAGGCGATACTCAGAAACACGAAAAAAAATTGCGATGATTAATCGTGAGGTGAATAACGTCAGCATCTAGACAAGGCTCCTAATGATGACCACAACCACTCTGACAAGAGTGTTACGAGGAAGAAGGCCCTCTTTACAAAACCTAGTCTTCCAGATCCCTACAGTAAATCCTACCCGGTTTCCGCAAGTAAAGGCTGCGGCCGTACATACTGCTGATCCTCCGCCGACCGGTTGATCCCGGCAGGTGCTTGCCATACCCGGCACAAGATATACGCGCACTTTATGTAGCACGTAGATCGTTGTAAATGGACCGGGGAGATGAAACGATGGGATGACCGAAGAGGAATAGGGGAAGTTTATTTTTTTAGTTCAGTTCCGTAGACAAAATATGCGCGATATTATGATAATGTTTACAGGTTTAGCACTGAGCAAACAAAACTGATATTAACTCTTTTTTCTCTTTGTAGTAAGATGAAAAATGCAGGACATTTTATTCTCAAGCAACTTTGGCCCACCATACGAACCATACACCATACATTTGATAAAATACGATTTGTAGTAGTAAATAAACAACTGAGTAAACGAACTTAATATTGTCTCCTTATGGTGTCTCAGAACATGAAACTGAAACATCTTTTGTTTTATGAGTTCTAGAAATTCGCAAAAAATGGAATTTCTATAAGAATTGACGCAATTAGCTGATCATCATTTATGGTAAAACAAAAAAAGAAGTTATGAATTTAAAAAACTCATAGAACGAAAATTGTCACAGGAGAGGTCTTTTCAAAACCACACCTTATTTATTTTGCCTCCTCTATCCTTTCAAATGCCATGTTCGCTCGGCACCTCAAAGGTATGTGTGGCATCATAAACACGGACGGAGGTATTGCACAGCGCCGCTGCCCGCTCCTATTATTTAATTACACTGCCGTTTCTCACGATTATTCAGAATTTTACCATTAAATTAATATAAAGGGGAATTTAATTTACCTTTATTGATAGTGCAGATTATTATTAACACTGAAAACGAGAAATTTACCATGTTTATTTACTATTTGTTTTGAGTTCCCGATATTTCGGAGCAGTGGTGCAATAAACTACACAAAGTAATGCGCCTGGCTGAGTTCAAACTCAAGAATTACACCTCGTAATTCGGGGTCATTACATTGGACCACCACTGCTCATACAGGGTGGAAAAAAACAGCTGTTTCCTAGAAAAGTGCAATACCTACACGGTCAAAAATGTATGTAACAGCAGTTTTTTTTATAAATGACTAATGAATAATTTTCTATATCCACCCTGTATACACCGTGACTTTTTAGTCGTCTTACAACGGCAGCCCACTTCATGTATCCAATGAATACTAAACATACATAAAAAAATAGGTATGAGATTTTAATAATTTAAAAATAAAAGTATTATTCACTATTATGACGCATGACGTAGTTAAAACATCCTGTTGCGAGCGATGATCTACTGGACTCGAGTGCTGGGTAGGTATATGTTCTCCCGTTTGACACGTAAACATCATTAATAGGATGTTTCATAATTTTATTCAAATTTTTATTATTATTTTTCTTTGTACCTATTACGGAAGATAAAAAGAAAATAGCGCCTAGAGCTATTTTATGTCGGATACATTGAGTGGACGACCTTTGTAAGACGACTAAAAAGTCACGGTGTATATCACTAAGAGACACTAGCCAAATCAGAGGCCCATGGGCGTCATAACAACTCTGACACCAGGTTAGGCACTAACCACACAATAAAGAAAAGAAAGGGATACGGAGTATTGATTTGTTTCCGGTTGATAGCAATAGGCTCGCCCCCTATTACATGGGACTTGACATAACTGGCGAAATGACTGTACTATAGGCACATCTCTGCGTTCAGAATTCTTCTAAACTCAATACTGCATTGCGCAAGTATTTCGAGCCTCGTAATGATTTCAACCACTGATGGGTATAAGCCTCTCTTTGTTGTGCCAAACTCCACGTTCATGTTCCAGCCTCATCCAGTATACAGGGTGTTTTTTTAAACGTGGGCAATACTTTGAGGGCGTGTAGTACTCATGAAAATAAGCAACTTTTACTACGGGACCGACCATGAAATCGCTAAAAAAATATCAGCTGCTCCACACATTATTGGTCGCGTAACTCGAAAAAATGTAAGCAACAGCCGATTTTTTAAATCATATTTCATAGTAAGAGTTGCTCATATCTATGAGTACTTCACTCCCTTAAAGTATTGCCCACGTTTAACCAAACACCCTGTAGACAACAATGTGATCGAGATCAGCTAATAAAAACAATCCCGGTGATTCTAATCCCGTTCAGTGCTTATAAGTTAATTGACCTTTAAATATGTAAAACCTTTTGACTAATAAAACCTGCCAATTTCTCTAATTAACGTTTCAAACGTATTATGTTTGTTAAAACCACAAGCGTCTTACCATCCTAAGCAAATCTTAGTTGTAAGAGGATCTAACAGGCTCTTAGACTTTGTAATAATAGGCTAAGAGACCTTGTTAACTTAGTAATTAGTCTTCGTTATCAATGTGGAGGACTTTGTTTGTTAAACTAGAGTTTTACCTCGGGTACTATGGCAACGGTATAAAGTCTTCTCACAAAAAGTTGTTTAATTAAGCCGCGTTGACACGATCAGAGTATGCTCGGGCCGAGTACACACCACGGAATACTACTGTTAATAAATTAAACGCCAAACAACATATAAAATAACTTAATTGAAAATAACTGTAATCATTTAAGGTCGTTTGAGACTGACATAATTATAAATTAATAAAAATCACATGATTAAGATAAAGCCGCGTTGACACGATTAGAATATGCTCGGTCCGAGTGGACTCGGATACCTACTCGGACACAAATCGTATTGTGGCAAACCATACCAACCCATCTGAGTGTGCTCGGTTTATGGGTTGCCACGATACGAGTTGCGTCCGAGTAGGTACACTGACCTTTAAACGGGGTCGGTATAAGCCTGCTTCCTTTATCTCTCCAAGGCTTTTGATCTCGTTTCGTTGTAGAAATTATTACTAATTACTAATATTATTGATAATCTATACTAATATTATAAAGAGGTAAAATTTGTTTGTAAGTTTGTATGTAGGGGGTAATCTCCGGAACTAATGATCCAATTCTAAAAATTCTTTTACTGGCAGAAAACTGCATTATTCGTGGGTGCTGTAGGATATAAATTATATTTATATCATGCATATTAACCGAGCTATCACAATTTTTGCGGACAATGTGGCGGACGAAGTGCTAGTATTAATATTATAAAGAGGTATTTGTTTGTAAGTTTGTATGTAGGGGGAATCTCCGGAAGTAATGATCCAATTCTAAAAATTCTTTCACTGGCCGAAAACTACATTATTCTTGAGTGCTGTAGGCTATAAATTATATTTATATCATGCATATTAACCGAGCTAAAGTCGCGGGAGAAGTGCTAGTAGTTAATACACTTGAGTGGTGAAACTTGGCTACGCATCAGTAGTTATCACAATCAACATGATTCTGTTTATGACTTGTGTATAATTTTATTGTTTTGTTTTGGTATTGTGTCATAAAACTATAAAAAGCGGAGCTATGGAGAGAGTTGTTGATTGAACATACATAATAACAATAATATAAATATTTATATCTGACTGCGTCGTTGGTCTTTTGGTTGCAAGCGCGACTGCTGATCATGAGGTCCTGGGTTCGATTCCCTGGTCGGGCAAAGTTTTTTTCTATCAGGAATTTCTCAGTAGCAGTCAAGGAGTAGCGATATGTGCCCGGTTGGTTGCGATAGGCTCGTCCCTTATTACATGGGACATTTAACATCACTGGCGAAATGTGGGTGTGCTGTTAGGCACATCTCTGCCTAACCTTCCGGGGATTACAGGCGTGATATTATGTTATATATTTATATGTTTAAGAAGACAAAAGCGAAGAAATACCTTGTAAAACTGTATAGTCTTCGTTGTTACGAAGTTTCATGTATTTCCACTCAAACAAATATAAGCAGCATATTTTTAGAAGGACATTTATTTGTTGTGTATTTATTCACATTTTTGAATATCAATTTACCACAATAATTATTTTAACGATGAAAAATCTCACGTCCATCATCACATCATTCTCTTGCCCTTGTCCCAATTCATTTGGGGTCGGCACAGCAACAGTATGTCTTCTTCTATACTTCGCTATTACTCGTCATCTCATCAGACACCTCCTTTCGTGCCATTTCATCCTTTACACAGTCCATTCATTTTTTCTTTGGTCTTTCTCTACTCTTATACCCATCCGCATTCATACTCAAAACTTTCCTCACGACATTTCTCCCCATCACATGCCCGTACCACGACAACCGATTTCCACACAACTTTTCAGTCCCCGGCGCCACTTTCAGACTTCCTCTTAAGTACTGATTTCTTATCCATTCGCGTAACACCACACTTCTCAATTCGCATTCTCATTAAAAATCTCACGTCCTTATTCAGATTTTTCTCATGGTCACAGTGAAGAGAAACCACGTACCATCACACCTAATACTCCATTTGCTCGGTAACGTTCAAGGATTGCGAGTCATACAGCGCACCATCGCACGACTTCTTGACCCACATTCTCAACAAATACTATAAAGCTGAAGAGTTTGTTTGTTTGGTTGAACGTGCTAATCTCAGGAACTACTGGTTAGAATTGAAAAATTATTTTAGTATTGGATAGCCCATTTATTGAGAAAGGCTATAGGCTAGAATTATAATATTATGATACGACCAATAGGAGCGGAGCATCAACGAAAAGTGTTGCAAAAGCGGGGAAAATTTATTCCGATTGAGAGCTTCCGTTGCGTGCGCTGCGTAAATAGTTAAATTTACGCAACAATCATGTATGACGGAATTATTCCTCTTAAAAAGTTCTAAAAAAAAGTCCAGGATAGCATATGTCTATCATTTCAGGTTGACCCACTATCGTCGTCGTTATGAAATTTGTCAAGGAGTAAATTTGCATTCGGGGCATTTCGGGGGCTTTCCCCCGAATACAATCGAACTCCTTGCCAAATTTCCATATGTCTTTACATATGCTACTTTTTATCCCTGAAAAACATATCAGAATTTCCACGCGAACGAAGTCGCGGACAGCAGCTAGTTTTCAATAACAGAGTCGAATGTATTCTATTACAAAATCCTTGATCCACATCTACTCCGCCACAATGATATCATAAATTGCGAACCCTAATGTCTAAATCGTTTACGTAATGCGAAAGGACATCACTAGTTATTGATATTTTATTATGTCGTTACAGAGGGTTCCATTGATTCGTGGAGAGATTTTCAGAATTGTTAGAGTAAATTGTATTTTACATTGTGTTTGTTTGTAGCTTTTGAATTGGAAGCGTAGAATGGGCCTACTTTTGATAGATATAAATAAATAAATAAATAAAATTCATTTAATTCAGATAACTTGATCCATACACTGAAATTAAAATTAAATTAAACATATACATCGATATATATCTCGCCAGGTGATAAGCAATGGATGAGGTCTAAAATGTAACTAGTTTAGCATAAGCATAGCATAATCAGCCTATTAATGTTCCCACTGCTGGGACGCACGCCGCCTCTCTATGAGATTGGGCTAATTAATCCACCACGCGGGCCCAGTGCGGGTTGGTAGATGTCACATGTCTTCGAATTTTTGGTTCTAGGGCATGCCGGTTTCCTTCACCGTTTTGAGAGCAGTGGTGATGAAATAACTTACACAAAGTAATGCGCCCGGCTGGATTCGAACCCACGACTTACGGCTCGTAAGTCGGGGTCTCCACCACTGGGCCACCGCTGCTCTAACTAGCTTAACTAACTTGCTGTAACTAGCTCAGTCATAGATATTTCTAGGGTTGAACCTCATCTGGCATCATGAAATCGCACTTTTCCATGAAATATTTGCAGCTTTGCAACCTTACCAATTTCAGAACGCACTTTCTTAAAACGATTGTCGGATGTAGGACTATAGGATGTGTACGGAGATGCTCCCCACGCTAGCTGCGCCGTCATTTGGTTGACTAGGCACAATCAACCTTGCCACCAATCTTACTAACTGGGTCATCTTTATCCAGAAAAGAATTCTTCTCTATTAATTGAAAATATCCTTGAAGATAAATAACACTGTGCGCGTTATGACCGTGCTCTTGTATTCAACAATGCCATTCTTGATCGGATATCAAATAAACGTAGAATAAACAATAGTTATTATTGTTTAGCATAGCATAGCAGCAGCCTATAATGTTCCCACTGCTGGGACACAGGCCTCCTCTCTATAAGAGGGAATGGGCTATAATCCACCACGCGGGCCCAGTGCGGGTTGGTAGATGTCACATGTCTTCGAATTTTGGTTCTAGGACATGCCGGTTTCCTCACGATGTTTTTCTTCACCGTTTTGAGAGCAGTGGTGATGTAATAAATTACACAAAGTAATACGCCTGCCTGGGTTCGAACCCACGACTTACTGCTCGTAAGTCGGAACCGCCACCACTGGGCCACCGCTGCTGTCTTAATTTATTGTTGTTTATTCTACCTTTATTTTAATAAGGGTTCATTCTTGGCTTTGAGCGATGCGACTTGCGTCACGCTCGTAATTTTTTTCTTTCGCGTGAGTAGGTACCGTCGCTCTCCAACGTCCCAGCTTTAAACATTTTTTTTTCATTTGTTTTCTCCACAATCGCTGAGAAAATACGTGTGTCGCTTAGATGTGTAGCTTGTGGCCAAGGGGTCAGGTTAACACGAAGTATATAATTTTATTTTTTATGGGACGCATCACACTATTCCCAAATCACTCCTGAAAGCTAGAATCAACAGTAGCGACTACTAGAAAAGAGCCGAGACAAAGAAGCTCGACGAAGTCCCAGAGAAACAATTTAACTGTCTTGGATCCCACAACGAAATTAATCAGAAAAGTATAGCGGAGGAGTAGGAAAACCATAACACAAAGTATTTACATATTTCAGTAACATTTCTACAGCCTCCGTGGCGCAATGGCTAGCGCGTTCGGCTGTTAACCGAAAGGATGGTGGTTCGAGCCCACCCGGGGGCGATTCTTTTTACAATTGAAATAAAAGAGATGACGAAAACTTTGAAAAGCAACAACATGCGGTCATTAACATCTGTCTTATCTTTTACCGAGTTCATTGAATTCAGCTTCCAGGTAGACAATGACAGATTTCTTTGCACTATCTGTCATTTTGTCGATTCTTTACATATCTTCTATATGTAAAGAATCGACAAAATGACAGATAGTGCAAAGAAATCAGGTGCACATTTCTTTGCGTGTTCTTGGTGTCGATTCTTCCGTCACAGAAATCCTTGTCTACGGTGGTCATGCTACGGGGGCAACTGTCTGCTACAACCCATTCGTAGTCTGTAGTGGGCACTGAAATTTTTTCATCTGAAAATGTAAACGTCATGTTCAAAGTCACGATTAGGTTAGGTTATTACTCAATGTCATACACATAAATCATTGTAGTTTACAATCAGTTTCAAACATCAACGATTTTCGATTGATATATTTTAAATATCACGCCTGTGATCCCCGAAGGGTTACGCAGAGGTGTACACCCACATTTCGCCAGTTATGTTTCCTATGTAATAGGGGCCGAGCCTATTTCCATCAACCGGGCACTAATCCAGATTCCGTGGCTGTGCGCTATGCTCCGTGGTTTTTTTTCGGATGGGAATTCATCAAATGACCCTCCCCTCTCTGGGCGGAGCGGAAGGGAGTGTCAGACTTCTACTGACTAAAACCCATCTATGTTCCTTCTTTGCCCTTTATGGGCCACGGTATCTCTTTCGAACAGTCCCGCAGCAGATTCCGTGGCTACTACTGAGAAATTCCTGATGGAAAAACCAAATAACACTTTTCCCAACCCGGGAATCGAACCTGGGACCTCATGCTCAGCCGTCAATCTTGCAACCACTAGACTAGGCAGTAATTTCATTAAAAAATAACTAGTTATAAATTATCACTAAGTAACTATCGGAAACAAGTGCGCTACTCAATAAATTAAATCACAAAAGCCTACAAACAAGGGCGCTATTGAAACAATACGGCAGAGATAAGGATTGTTACCATTTCCGAGGTACACGGACCGCTGATGGAATCTGTTTATGTATTGTTTCAGGTATTGTGGTGCAAGGCAGAGGAGACGGCGAGTGATAAGTTTTATCACAAATTGAACCTTTGCGATGGTCCCACCAGATTAGCTCTTCTCTTGATACGAAATTTCATGATGCGTTTCACTTGACCAAGGATGGATATGGCGACACATCGTTGGGGTCAAGATGTTTTCAAGTAAGGATCACGACTTTCGGTAATGAGGAGTACGACTTGAGGAACAGGATTGACGAAATGAGAGTATTGGTATTCTTCTTCGTGTTGCTGGTACAACCGTATTTCATCATTGCTTACCTAGTCTTTTCTTAACTATGTTGCATATCAATGCAGCTGAATGCCTATAGTGTACAATTGTACATGGAGCGACTGCCTATCTGACCTTCGAAATCCAGTTAGTTCTGGGTAATACGATACCCCTTTGGTAAGACTGGTTGTCAGACTTTCGGGCCACCAACTACCTGGAACGGCTGTCGAAGATTTACAACTGACAGCCGGGAGCAACGGCTTAAAGAGCTTTACGAGACACGGAGGAGCCTCGAAATGTTATCAATGCTCACATTTCCACGGTCCGACCTTGGCCAGCGCTGCTTAACCTTGAAAATCGACACGTGCGGCTGTTATTATTTAGCCACAAGCTCCTCAACCTGGTACAATCGTATTTGTAAGACCAAAATTTCACCACTTTCCGGCGTCGCGTCGTCGTCGGTCGCTGCTCTGAAATAATTTAGCTTTCATGTTTTGAGGCATTGAGGGCTGGATAGGAGGTGGAACACAGCTTACTACACTCTGCTACCGGTCGAGGTGACCAAACTTTACGAGGTTGGAGGTATATATTCCACTTGGACTAGGACACGGTTCTGAGGATCACATATATCGATATTTCTAAGTTTATTTTCAAACTCCGATGCAACACTTTGTACTTTTTCGAGTCCTTTAATTTGTGTTGAAGGGGAAAATACGGTGGAATTAAATTGCTGCAATATTTCTATATAGAAACACGACATGATGAATGGTGCTTCTTTCTATGTTATTTATAGCCGGCTAGATCTCCAATAATAGCAATATTGATCAATCACGTTGACTGCTTAATTTTAAACTGTGAAAACTATAAGTTAGGGTTGATAATGAAAGTTTCGCGGGATAATTTTAATGCATTTTGATAATTTGACAGGCGTCAGGAGCAGACGTATTTTCTTAAAACTTGAATAGATGGATTGAGAATTTTCTCAAAAGATCTTCGGATTGTGATATAAACTGCGGTACACAATTTGGGGTATAAATTTGTGTGTTGGGGAGTAACTAGCAATTTTGTATACGGTAATTGATAATTGTTTTTAAATATCAGAGTCCAGATCGTCTCGCTATCTCTTTCTGAGCCGGTAACGGTAATTTATGTTTTTTTTTTATTTAGCGTCTTTACAGTCACGAGCACCAATAATGAAACACTTAACAACTTTTAAAAGTGTTTTTCTTCTACTGTTCTGGTGATACGAACATAGTATTCTTGAACTAATTTTTATGAAAAAAATCCTATCTCCAACTCACAATCATTATTTCTCGCGAAAATTGCTTTTAAATTTAGGAAAGTGTATACGTATTAGTGCTCGTGACTGTACCAAGTCCACAACTTGCACCATAAAAATATAACACGTGACAATGACAAAGTATCACTACAGATACAATCACGGCTTACAACACCCGATCGACTCCAGCGTCACTTTTTTCACGGCCCAGCGGCTTGTAAAATCAAATATGGAAACTCATCATTCATTCTCATTTCGATGGAGGTTCCAATATGTTTGAATGGAGGGTTGTGGGCGTAGGCCTGTACCTCTTGATGAGCATTTTTTAATCTATATGACAATCATTCTCTCTTTTTATGAATGAGTCGTGATGAAGCATTAATGCTGATCAATTTTAAATATTTATATACGCAAACCCTGCGTAGGGTTTGCTGTTTTTTATATGGAAAGAAAAATTCGAGTGCGAGCAGGGTTTGAACCTGCGACCTTCAGTTCTCGAATTTCGAGAACTGTGAGCAGGGTGCGATGGTCTAATTGGTTAAGACGTCCGGTGTACAGAATCGGAAGGTCGCAGGTTCAAACCCTGCTCGCACTCGAATTTTTCTTTCCATATCAAAAACAAATGCTGATCAAGTCTGTGTTTCAATACACAAAGGAAGGAACTCATGGTTAAATAATAGTAGCTACTAGAGTCATCTTCAGGTTGGTTCGTGGATGTGTCCATTACATACAGAGTTTCCTCCGTGCGTCGGTAATCACGTTAAACCGTTAGTCCCGGTTTGTCATTTATAGATCCTTGACAGTCGTTGCAGGTGCAGTGGCCCGAAAGTTTGACAACCAGTCTTACCAAGGGGTATAGTATTACCCGTGATAACTTGTCGAGTTCGCACCCAAGACTTGCACCTCTGATTTTTCGGATTCATGTGCATACTCGTATTATAATTATCACTTGCTTCGATGAAAGAAAACATCGTGAGGAAAACAAACCAGCATGCTCGAAAGACATTCTCAACGGCATGTAAAGCCAAGTCAGAGGCCCATGGGCGGCATAAAAACTCTGACACCAGGTTAGGTACTAACCACACGAAAAAGAAAGTGATCGAAATATCAAAGGGTGTCAAAAATGTCTTCCAAAGTGGACATGCCAGTATGCATTGCCTCTTAATGTTGCCCTTTACCTTTTTTGAGAGTAGTGCTGCTTATTGCAGATAAAATATGCGCATAAATAAATAGGTATCGAAAACATCCTATTTCTCAAATACCCACCAATAAAGTGCACGTAGGAAAGTTGGTTGGTTTCTGTTTATTAAAGTGTGTGTGTGGGTAACCGGAGCAATTCCAATAAAAGTATATTGGTCGCTGTGCCGCCTAGCGACACATAGAAGCTATAAAACGCTTCGTTGAAAGATTGCAATGGAAAAGTTTCTAGTCCACCTAGTGGCTGAACGGTGTCATTGGGTCAAAATGATAGTTTTACGGTTGCTAAGCGCGAGGTCGGGTCGGGTCGTGTGTGTCTGAGAAATCTAGCTCCGAAGGTTAGTGTGCCCACATTTTAACATAGTAAATATGCTAAAAGTAGCACGGTGAGGCACCAGGGTAGCCCGTGAAATTTATTTTTTTTGTCTGTCGGGTTGTATGTTGCATAAGCATAACATAATCAGCCTATTAATGTTCCCACTGCTGGGACGCAGGCCTCCTTTCTATGAGAGGGACTGGGCTATAATCCACCACGCGGGACCAGTGCGGGTTGGTAGATGTCACATGTCTTCGAATTTTGGTTCTAGGACATGCCGGTTTCCTCACGATGTTTCCCTTCACCGTTTTGAGAGCAGTGGTGATGAAATAACTTACACAAAGTAATGCGCTTGGCTGGGTTCGAACCCACGACTTACTGGTTGTATTTTGATTAAAATATAATTCGCGACCGTAACAAATATGGCTTTACTTTTTCCATTTTATTTATTTAATTGATGAAAAAAAAAAAATTTAAACTGAAACATAACATTCAACCAATAATACAGGGTGGGTAAAAACTCGTGGATCAAACAAAACCGGGCGGTAGTTGGGGTAATCAGGGTATTTTTTTGGTAGTACATTTTTTACATTAATGTTCTAAAGTTATAAATATTTTTTCGTGAGACTTAAAAGATATTAAAAAGTGTCAGTACTCATAAATCATGGTACCCACTGTGATAAAAACACTTTTGTATTGATGATACATTTCCTAGAAGCAACTAAACACCATTTATTTTTTTAAATAGGTACCCATTTTACTCAATTTACCTATTTATTACAAATGTTGGTATTTTCTTAAAAACACTCAAATTGTCAAAAATTTTATGGAGATCAAGTTAGGGCACTGCCACACAGATATTTTTTATCGCAAATAACCCCAACTAGCGCCCTGTTTCACTTGACCCACGATTTTTTACCCACCCTGTATATACCCCTATAGCAGCATCAGGGTGTTGCAACATTTAAAAAATAGGGGTCGCAAAACAAGCTTTCTTTTTGTTTTTTCATTCAACAATTAATGTTCTAATCTTAAATAAACTAGACAAAGCCCGACCACACATTGCTTGAAACAAAAGAAGTAGCATCAGACGAACAGATAAGCAATTAGGACATGGCGGCGAGATAATATCTTATTAACGTGCTTGAGAGAGAAGGAACAACTGCTATTATTTCTGGGTCGTGGTTGTGGTACAAGGCAGGAGATATAAGCGATTATGGATGCATTTTTGTCGTTAGTTTTTCGACCGGCCGTTTTTTCGTCGATCTCTTTGTCCTGTCTGTTGTTGAAGGAAACTAGCTGCCCATCGACCTAGACACTATATTTAGCGGCATTGCTCATGAATTTAGTCTTTGACTGATTCATCGTCAGTCCAATCTCAAGGCTTGCAGTACTCAGGTCTTGGAGCATTTGTTGCAGATGATCTGCTTCAGAAGCAAAAAGCACAATATCGTCTGCAAAACGAAGGTTTGATATCATTTTATCATCGATCGGAATGCCTTGAGTTGTCTATGTGTCAGCAAGGTTTTTGAATACCTCCTCGAGGGTGCAGATGACACTCCTTATTATGTAAAAAAAAAATCGAAACGAATTGATAACCTCCTCCTTTTGGAAGTCAGTTAAAAACGATTTTGTTATACGAGCTACCGAAAAAATCTTCGATTAATCCCGTAATTATTCGCCACTGTGATTTGGAATAGGAAATAGTAGTAGTTTATTCCCACAAAACGGCACGGAAGTGACAAACATCAAGGAGTCGAAAGTGCGCATCTTCGACGGAGACACCATGGCTTGTTTGCGAGGAATAGAGTTTCCTCGTGCCTCTAGCAAATCTTTGTACAGCAGGTGTAGATCGTTGTGCAAGGACAGCAGCATCCTCCGCAGCCGCCACTGCAACATCCGCAGCCTTCGTACACGGTAACGAGTACTTAAGAAGTCTAAAATAGGTTTAAGTAGAGGATTCTGCAGATGTGGAAAGTCACAATTTTTTTAAAGTATTACGAGGTTTTTTTTGGGAGTTTTTATATATATTATTATAATATGTGTACCACGCAAGTGATTTGATTGTACTGTAATACAAAATACAACTAATATTACTGAAAAGTTCAAAACATTCGCGGCGTATCAGCCATACCTGAGAAAGAACTTAAAATAAACATGTAAGGCGGCGCTGAAGTGTTAAAAAGTGTACGACTTAGACCACAGTCGCAATTACACGTTGTCCAGCGCGCACTATCAGTTATCCTCGCTCCGCGCTGCACGCATTTCACACTTGCGACTATTCATTTAAAACGTAGCGTTGAATTCAAAAACAAACATAAAAGAAAACACCTTTATTTATCTTAGTTTCTTTGTTTTGCTTGCTACTCCATCTTTGTTTACAAAACTACACGAAATGTAATTAAAATAGAGGTAATGGTAGTTCCACCAACTTACATCAGACCTGTGTGATAGCACACAGCCCCCTCACAGAGTGGAGGTCTGTACCATCAGTGGAGTGTGAGAGGGTGGACCGAAATCCATCACGTGGTTCCTGAATTGGTTGGTGGATGTCACATGGCCTTCGAATTTTAAGTTCTAGAACATGTTTGCTGGTTTTTCTACGAAGTTTTTCTTTACAGATTTGAGAGTGTTAATTATCGAATATTGGCAAATGCTTGCCTAGGTTCGAATGCTTGTTCTACAATTTGCAAGCGGCCACTGGGCCAGAACTGCTGCAAGATCCTGTATTCAACATGTGTGCCTAGTATATCTGGTTTTTGGAACTGTCACAAGTTAGTGTGAACTCGTCATCGTCCGCCTAGCCTTTTTTCAAGTTTATTGGGGTTGGCTTCCAGTCTCACCGGATGCAGCTGAATACTAGTATTTTACATGGAGCATCTGCCTACCTAAAAACCTAAACCAGTTAGTACTGGGCAATACGGTACCCCTTGGTAAGACTGGTTTTCAGACTTTCGGGCCACTGACTTCCTGTTACAACTGTCAAAGATCTACAAATGACAACGGGGGACCAACGGCCTAACGTGCTTTCCGAGGCATGGATGAAACCTGGCATTTATTGATGGTCACCCACCTACAGACTGACTTTGGCAAGCGCAGCTTAAGCTTGCGACGACCCCCGTGTGGCAGCTATTATTTAGCCACGAGTTCCTAGCCGTAGAACGTAAAATCAAATCTGTTTATCCGACTACATCGAAGCAAAAAGGAGGGTAATGATATTGGTTACATTAAGTGATGACCTGCCAAAGTAAACTAGAAAAAGTATAAGCTTACACCTTCCTACGCCATGATGAAAAAAAAAAAATTCTTAGAATCTCTATCCAATTATTGAAAAAGTAACTTGATCCTTCTCATCAGATTAAAAGAAAAACAATCTGATTTGAACCGTAGTAAAATTCAAACAAAAATTTTTACATTTTTTTTTATATTTCATAATATCCTGCTCTTGACCTCGATCACTCCTGATGGAAAGCGATGGATGAGGTCTATGATGGAACGAGCGTACCCAGAAGATGCCTGATCACTCTTACTTTGAAGGCAGATAGGTTAAAAGTGGAACACGGGGGGCAGAGAGTTCCACACTTTGCCTGTGCGCATGATAAATGTGGAGGAGAAGCGCTGAGTACGACTCGTCAGGATATCAACTAATTGTGGATGGTATTTGAATTATAGATACAAAATAAAGTAATTTGTTTTTTACCTGCGTCGCAAAACAAACCAAATGTTTACAACACGGCTTGTGTGAAATTCATAGGTGTATTCCTTTTGTGACCAAAATCTTGATTTCTGTTATCTCTCCAAAAACTGTTCCCTCGTATTAGTCGCCGAAATGTGACAGAAAATAATATGTGGTGATGTGGTTCGGATTTCAGTCCCACCGGATGCAACTGAATACCAGTATTTTACATGAAGCTACTGCCTATCTGACCATATAAAAAAAATGGGGTATTCGTTAAAGCGCAACTATTTTAAGCGCAATAAACTAAGCGCAACTGAATAATTCGTCGAAGCGCAACCATTAGTTGCGCTCACAACTTCAAATTAAAAATATTATATGTTGATTCCTCAAAGCGCAACCTCGATTGAAAAAAAAAAAAATTAATCCATCATACCCCTCTCTATTTTTCATCGCGCTTTTTGTGAGCGCAACTAATGGTTGCTCTTCGAGGAATAATTTAGTTGCGCTTAAAAATTGTTGCGCTTTGAGGAATACCCCAAAAAATACGAAAGGTCTAATATCCTTTTATCGACCAAAAGGGTTCAAAGAACCATCCTAATAAGATCACACCAATTTATTTAATATTGCTTTCAACTATTTGATCAGGCAGGGTTTTGGCCAAAATTATTTTGGTACTCAATGTAATTCACCTTTACAATAGACACACAATAATTAAGTTCGATGTTAAATTGATGTTAGAGGTCGAACCCGATTTTGATGTGAAACATCTATAGCCGCACGTAAAACCGATTTCTGGCGTGGCGACGCATGCCGTGGCGACGCGTCGCCACGCTATATGATGGTATATATATACAGTCTATATGCAGTATGGTGTGTACGGTGCTTCACCTGCTGGATATTCCTTTTACAAAATAATGTCGATGTTTCACATCTGCCAGGCGTCCCGTGACGGCTCACATTTTTTTTATAAGCTAGTCGATCTTTAGGTTGAGCCGTGCTAGCCTAGGTTGCTCCGTGGATGGGTGACCATTCATTGCATACCGAGTTTCCTCCGTGCCTCGGAAAATATGTTCCACGGCCAAGCACGGTCCCTTCTGTCATTTGTAGATCTTCGACAGTTGTTAATGTAATCAGTGGCCCGAAAGTCTGACAACCAGTCTTACCCAATACTAGTATTTATATAAGTTTTAACTTTTATGACTTTACTTTAAATACGTTAATGACCCCTGAACTATTAAATGCATCCCGCAGTACAATGTTTTGTTTTGTTGTGTGTTTTGTTTGTTGTATTTTGTTTGTTTTTTTGTTTGTGTTTTTGTTTATTTTGTTTTTGTGTGTGTTTTTTACCGTTATTTTTCACACCAAAAAAAGTCATTTCCCAGCAATAAATTTTGCGCAGTGTTACTTAGTTTCATGTACAGAATGCTTGATTGACGGCTTCGTGAAGAGTCTGTTAACACTCCGTATAAAGGTCATAAAAGAATTATATTTGTACTGAAAACAGGTATAATAAAGGTACATATTGGATTCAATCAGCAGTATTGAACTGTCATTGAGCGGATATCAATATCGTTTTAAATGTGTACGCCATCAATCATTAATAATCAATGCTGTTTTAAATGTATATGTGTATTCGCCACTACTACCAGTCGTACGAATGCGCTTATTCGTCGCCTTACGAGCAGTTATAATAACAATTTCTGCAGCTTACATCTGTTTGCTTTACCCCAGGGAAGGTTTAGACAAATGTTGCTTGATTTATTGAAAAACTAATGTGACTTTGTAATTTCATTGAGCAACACTATTAATAGCTTCATTGTTAGTGTTGTTGATGCTTCACTATTTGTATTAATCTTTTTTGTTATTTACCATATTGTCTCATTGTTTATCTGTGGAGAATGTGGTTGATTTCACATTTGTATCATTTTTGTATCTTATATTTTTTTTTGTTATCCTTAATGTGTAATTGTTTGTTTTCATTAATAAATAAAATAAATAATGTTTTTTTTTATCATTTTGTTTGCTTATTCACTTTTGGTATGTGTTGCTGGGGACTTTGTTCCGCCATTTCTTCGGTCCTCTAAATACTTTAATTTTAAAACATTAAAGCTGCAGAATAATATACGGTTGCAAATCGTTCATAATCTTAAAAGAGGTTTATACCTATTTCACTAAAATTTCAAGTTGCAGAATGTTGAAGTCTCAAAAAATCAATGTCTCATAATATGCAATTCTTTGTACGAGAATTCTGTGTAATAGTTTTACTTGGTAATCCAGAAGAAGAACTAGGCTAGCATTAATTGAAGATGGTATTTCAATCATTAGTTTATTAAGTGCTATTATTAAATACTTTGTCACATACGTAATACTTGATCTACCTAGGATTTAAGGAATATATAAAAATAATTAAAAAAAAAAAAAAATTACAAGTGCTCATTTAGGCACAGTAGTGTAATTTCTCATGCAATGGTATAATTAGTGCTAATAAGTAAACTATAAATAAAATATATTAATCTTGAATGATATGACTTTAGTGATGAATTGAAATGTTTTGTAGCGACCTGCCCGATCTGGGTTTATTACCTGTGTTTCAGGCCATCACTTTACACAGCACAATTTTAATTAATACACTAAAATTATAAAATAAAATTAATCTATTTACAACTATAACAATAGTCAAATTGGTACAAAAAATATACTAAAACTAGCTTAAGTAAATATGTACCATTAGATCCAAGCGAATAACATAATCAAACCACAACTTCTAGAAGTTTTTTTGGGATTAAAATGAATACAAATGAAATAGAATACACCTTAATGAACTTAAATGTTTCTTTGGTTTTATCGCACTCCAGTTTGCATCGGTCAATGGTCATGTCATTCATTCTTTTTTGTTTTACATAGCTCTACCGCTCGTTCACAGATCCTTTTCATTCTTTCAGTGTTGGTTTTCAATCATGGAATCCAATTTACGTTTGTAGGAAAACCATTTCAGAAGTGACAATTCTTTGAAATGTATTGAAATACGTGACCTAGGTGAAGCACTAGTATTCTATTATTCATATTTATTTATTCTTTTGCATATTAAAATTCAATTCGATTTATTTACGTCAGGCACAACGATCCATAATTTAGTTAGTAGGTACACTTAAAAATAATGTTAGTAATTAAATAATCAAAGACAAATCACACCACAATACTATTACATCTAAAAACATCAAAATAATCTACAAAATTAAATTAATATAATATAATACTTATCCATGTCATATAAAATGTAAAATGTCCACAAACAAATTTAAAATATAATAAAAATAAGGTAAATTAAAAATAAAAAAAATAAACAGAAAGTAGATGTTTGACTAGCTAGTGGTAAAATAATAAAAACTGTAAGGTTAAGCCGCGCTTGTCTAGGTTGGTCCGTGGATGGGGTCTAACCTTTACAAACCGAGTTTCCTCCGTGCCTCGAAAACCACGTTAAACCGTTGTTTCATGGTACATTTTTAGATCATTGACAGTCGTTTCAGGGAAATAGTGGCCTGAAATTCTGACAACCCGTCTTACCAAGGTGTATCGAATTAACCAGTACTAAATTGGTTGTGGAAGTAAGATAGGCAGTCGCTCCATGTAAAATACTGGTACTTAGCCACATCCGGTTAGACTAGAAGCCGACCCCATCGTTGGGGAAAAGCCTAGCTTATTTTAAAATAATATTTCTAATATTTCTTTTGCGATACGAGAACTGTAGCAACAGATGTTCACTCGGTCGCGCACTTTTCAAAATACCTTCACAGCTGTCCATTCAATGCCAAAGAAATAAAACATACAATTTTAGTTAGGCATTTATTTTATCTAATCTAATATTTACAATTATTAATATCTATGCAAGTTGCAATTTTAAAACCTGTGTGCAATTTCACTGCACTTTCAAATTATTCTTCATCAGTCTCATCCTCCGAAATCAAGACTTCGCGAGGTGTCATGGAATTCACCCATTTGTGACCATGTAGTGTGGCATGTATCCAAGTGCTGATGTTAGGAGATGCTACCAAAGAGACGAAGGTAGGTCCTGGATTGTTCTCGTCACAGTTCACAGATACCCATGAGGATATGATGCCCCATAGTAAGCCGTTTAGGATGACGGGAGCTCCGACGTCTCTCTGGAAATATAAAGATAGCCATACATGAATGCGGGTGGCATAGTGGCTATACGTAAAGATCGCGCAAAGATTTACGCGTCCATTAAAATTACGCGTTTAGGGTGTAGTTACGGTTGCCGTGGGCATGCAGCGCATCAGGGATGTTTGCGGATGCACAGGTGGACGGTTTCCATGCCATCTTGAGCAAGCGGTGCCAGCCCTAACAGCATTCTGGCGATGTTTAATAACAGACTGGACAGTCGATTGCATAAGTTTTGGAGCAACCTACATTTAAGTTTAAATACTAGCGTAGTTAAGTAAGTTCTGTATTTTTACTAACATTGGGAATTGATTTTGTGAACATTAATGCACTTATATGGATTTGTGATATCTGAATTAAATGAATTTATTTATTTTATTTATTTATTTTATTGTGCATAAGTGAAGTGTTAGGAAGGTTCTATTTATTAACACAAATTGTATTCTTACCAGTCTGTAAGGTATACAGGATGCAAGGGGCACCGACGCGAAAACGGTTACCACGTATTCAGTTCATCATTCTGACCTCACCCCACATAGCAATTACTCATCGGTAATTTAAAAAAAATCAGCTGTTCCATATAATTTAACCGTAGGTATTGCACTTTTGTAGGAAACAACTGTTTTTGTCAATAAGAATGTATAACTTATCTAAACAGATTCATGTATACCTATAATTAAATTAATTGAAACAGTGATTTTAATTAATAAACACGACACTCGGAAAACTTTGAAGTTGGGTAACATGTTTTCTATAGAAGTAGGGTTTAATAACAACATAATTTAAAATTAATATGTTCGCATAATATAATTATACAAAATATGGTGGTTAGACAGATAAAATAATAACTAACGAAAACTGACGTGATGTTATGTTATGTTATAAGTGTGAAGTATTTTCTTCTTACCGAGCAAGGATCAATCATTGCTGCAGTATCCAAACACATAATGGTCTCAGTCTCATTGACTCCCATCCCTAAAAGCTCTTCATCACAATCGTCGGTATCAGTAGGATGAAGGTGCGTCACTGATAAGAGTCGCCGCCGCTTTATCAATTCTATTGACTTCAATTGTTCGGAATCCGAAAACATCTGCGAATTACGTAATACAAACATTTTTAACCAAAAAATTTTAATTTAAAAAACCCCCATTGCAGCAAAGAAAAGCGAATAAATATTTGAAAAGTCAATAAAATGGCTGAGCCGGTTTTGATAAAACATGTCTACTTGTAATATACACATCATGCCTTTTCATTTGATACCCCACTTGGGTATATTTGAAAATATTCGATTATTCTTCACCACTTTCACTCCCATGTCTAAAATGGCTGAATTGATTTTGATAATACAAGTCTAATTGTAATATACACATCATTCGCTTTCATTTGATACCCCACTTATGTTTATTTGAAAATATTCTATTTTTCATACTCACTTTCATCCGATATAACTAGTAAATGGCTGCACCGATTTTGATAAAATCGTATCTAAGAACCATCGCCAAGAAACTAGCTTTCAAATAAAAAAAAAACTGCATCCAAATCGGTTCACTCGTTTAAGAACTACGGAGCCAGAGTCAGACACACACACACATTGCGGTCAAACTTATAACACCCCTCTTTCTGCGTGGGGGGTTAAAAACGGAGACCAGTGGAGCAGAGAGAAGACGTATGAGAATATAACAATCACATTGGTTAAATCTACATCACTCGGCTCGTCTCCCCTGTGTTTCGTCGGATCTGGCTCGGAGACGAGCTCGGAGAGATCGCGGCCTAGGGTGGCGCACGCTTGCCTAGAAGAAATTGATTCACTCGAACTTTGAAAATATCTAGATGATAATGATCGGGAAACAGAAAAGCTGGCAGCGAATTCCACAGACAGGCGGTTTGCCCAATTGAATATAGAAGCATAGCTCTTTGTTTGGATTTGTGGAACTTCTACCAAAATAACGGTGACGCTTCGCCGTATCTCGGCGCGTCTATAACTTAGCTTCGCTTTGTATGAATACAAAGATGGTATCGTCCACTGCCACCCACAACCAAGATACACACGGAAGCGTGGTTGATCATGTTGCTTCCCGTGCACGTCCTACATGGTTGTGGACAGTTGCTTTAATGCTGTTTGATGTAAAATGAGGCACAACTGTAGTCGTGTTGAACTAAAAGGGACCGAGAAGCCGATTATTATAGTGTAGAGACTCATCTGAGGTACCCTATTTCTGTTGCCAATTTGTTATGTGGTTTGAAATTTAGCGCTGCAGGGGAGCAGCGGTTACCCAGTAGTGGCGGCGCCGACTTACGAACAGTAAGTCGTGGGTTCGAGCCCAGGCCGGTGCAATATTGTGTGATGAAATGAATTATTCATTTGTGTAATTTATTTCATCACCACTGCTCTTAAAACGTTGAAAAAAAAATTGGTGTCGAAACCGACATGTCTTAGAACCAAAGAATCGAAAACATCATCCATTCCCTCTCATAGAGAGGAGGCCGTCTGCCCCAACAGGGTCACGGGTGCTGATATATATGTGATGATGTGTACAGCTGCATGAGACATGTCAGCTTTGTCTCTGTAATGGCGATCTTTTGGTTTAAAACCACTTAACATTAGGAAGGCCGTCAGTTTTTCCATAGATTTATATACTCCTTTAAACCACTACGGGGAAAAAGTTTCCTCTCGCTGAGAGAGAGTGAGTAATATTCTACCATGCAGGTCCCCTGAGGTCTGTGAATTCTTGTGTTTTTATATGGCCTCGAATAGCAAAAAGACAAATAAAAAGACTTACCGATGGATTAGGCCATGATGGTACAATAAAATGGGTAGCATCCGCCTCTTTCAGGGTTCTCTGTAGTTTTATAGGTTTCAGGCTAGGAGTATTCCTGACGGGCTTCGGCAATCTGATCAAAGCCAGGTCGTAAGTTGGTCTCTGATCGTCAAAATTTGGATGCATTACAATGTATTTGACTGGCAATAATGTCCCTCCTTTTCTATAGTTAATACTGCCGAGTCTGACCCGGATTGTTCTTGTTGCCTCTCGTAGTCTAATAAAAGAGAAAAACGTTTTAATACCTGCTGAGAGTGAGTGAAAAGACGATGGCGTTGATAAGTTGATCGCAAGAATCGTCCATTATTTCTGTTGAGAAGGCCAAGTGACAATAGCTATCAAAGAGTTTCGATTTCTTTAGCGAACTTCAATAGGACTGACAAATTTTTCAGTAACATGGAGTGCACTTCAACCAACTTATCTGTCCAGATGGGAAAACACAAATCTAAAATAAATTTACTAAGTTTGACAATCGATGCAAATTTTCTTGACAAGTAACGCCACCGCGAACTAAAATCTAAAATAAATGTACTAAGTTTGACAATCGATACAAATTTTCTTGACAAGTGACGCTACCGCAAACTGTACAACAATCTGATAATGTGATCGGTGGAGACAAACCCAATTAAAGTAGTGTTCATACTATATTGTCATATATTTTTGACTTTTCTGTCATCGTTATCGCTGGTAGAATGTCACAATAACTTTAGGCCCTCAAGGTAACTTATAAACCAACAGTGAATTTAAAAAAAAACATGATAATTTATTATGATTAATCAATTCGTGTACTTACAGAAAGAAAGAATCAGCTGCAGTCAAGACCCAACTGTTATCAATCAAATTACCAGTACTTAAAAACTTAGCCTGCTTCAAGATGGCGACGACAAAAGGAAAAACATCGTTGTCCGTAACCAAAGCATGTTCATCCAATTCATTGTATTTTATTTCATTTGATGATGTATTTTTCGCTGTCGATGTTTCTGTTTGTTTTATAAAACCTTCGTACACAACCATGAAGATTAATACTTTAAGTCGCATCGTTGATAAGATTGATTTTCAGTTAAAGTTTGAGGCAATTTTAACAGTATTCTATTCTTTAGCAACTTGAAGTTACACAGTCAAAATTAGATCTTAAATACACACATTAAATTAAATCTTCAATGAATTACGGACGATGACAGACTTATGAAGATCCATTATTTTCCAAAGTCGAAAGACATACTTATACAAAAATAATGACCCAAGGTACTGAGAATGATACAATAATGAAAAGAAAACAATCAATGTAAAAGAGGTACAATTTGATAATACTAAGGTTATGAACGGAAACTAACTCGACTAACTAACGAGTAAGGTATAGGTAACGGAGTAATCGACTGCTCGAATGTTGATGTGAAGCAGTAAGGCCGCAGACACAGCGGTGCGTATGTGGTGCAGTAAGAAGAAAGAAGTAAATTCTCAAAAAGAAAATAAGAATACGAAAGTCAATGAGTATTTGGGTTCACAAGAACTGGTAGAAATTGACGGGATCATTAAAAAAAAATAGTACACTGAGATTCAAAATGTCGACAAGTGTAATGTAGCAAAAGCAGAATTAACGAAAGTATCTAAAACTGAAGGAAAAGAGATGGTAACAACGTACAGCCTTTACTTTGCAGAAAGACATCGCAAAAATAATGAAATAAGATTTTTCAAAAATATAATAATTTTGTTATTACTCATCAAAACATCAGACGACGAAGGAAAAGGAAGCTAACTTTTAAAACTCTACAATGAACAAGCCTTTATCAAGAAAACATTCGATAGGATGTTATGAAAGCAAAAGAATTGTTTATAAAAAATTGTACCTAGTATTACAGTTATTGGCACAAGCTCAACATCACATACTCTTAAGGCGATAGTCTTGTTGCGCAAAACTCAGAAATTCACAGCAAAAACAAAAACACATCGTGTGTGCGGACCTCCCCGTTTGACACCTAGACGTAGTTAAATTATTTGAGTTGATGCCAAAGCTGCTCTACCTACATATTAACCGACTCAAAAAAAGGGGGTTATTTCGACGCTTATATTTATTACTAGCTGAACCGCGCAACTTCGTCTGCACCACATAAAAAAGAAAGAGAGAGAAGGTTAGAAAGAGTTTGAGTCAACCTTAAAAGATAGACATAATATGCTATCGTGGACTCATGATTGTTGCGTAACTTTAACCGTTTACATAGCGTACGCAAAAGGAATAAATTTGTGTGCACATTTTTCATTGATGCTGCGCTCCTATTGGTTGTAGCGTGATGTTATACAGCCTTCCTCGATAAATGGGTATTAAACACTAAAATAAATTTTCAATTCGAATCAGTAGTTCCTGAAATTAGATCGTTCAACCAACCAAACCAACAAGCTCTTTAGCTTTATAATATTGGTATAGATTCAAAAAGGTAACAATTCAATTTCTCAGAAATATTTGAATTAATCGCTAAAATATTCTTCTTGAAAAGCATTTCCCAATAAGGGCTTCCCTCGACAGCCTTACGTCTTCATCCATAGACACTTGATGACAGTCAAACTCTAGTTAGGTCTAAAGTTCTCACCAAGGTGCATGAAATGAGCCCAAACACGATATAGATGCTGTAAACTCTTCAGGACCTTATGCAACTGCCTTCCGTCTCCATCGTCAGACCTTCGATGAAAGTCATACTCTAGTTAGGTTTAATGTTCTCATCAAGATACATGAAATGAGGCCAAACTCGATATAGCTGCTGTAAACTCTTTCCGACCTCTTGCAAATGCCTTCCGTATGCAAAACGCATGGAAAGCGATCGAACACACACTACAGGGTATAGGCTATGTAGATTTTCAAAGCAGCGTCATGTAGATTAATGTAAAGTACGCTATCATAACTTTTTAACAAAGCCGGTCAGTCGATTTTAAAGTTCTTCTTGTGGGCACATTTTTATTCATTAGTACCATTTTGGTTCAATAGACGTCACTGCATGTATCTTACATATTGATGATAAGTTCTTCTTGAACACTCAGTATTTTACTGCTACATAAATACCCTTGATAACAAAAGTATTTATTTGAATAAGAATTAATACTACGATACGAATGTAACCAACTTATGTTTCTACCGGGGTGATCTAATTCAATTTTAGAACACAAAAGCTGCTATTGTGACTTAACTATGATAGTTAGATATATGCCTTCGCGGACTTTTTTGTAGGTAATAATAAGTACTTTAATTATGTAGTACATCATTTTTAAGTATCATCAATAGTTTTCTCAGCGCACGCCAAATAATGAGTTTTATAGGAAAAATTTTGCTACGTTGGGTAACATTTTTGGAATTTTCTTAAGAATCTCTAACTTTTTTGAAAATAAATTATAGCCTATGTTACTTGCTGATAATTTAACTTTCTATTGGTGAAACAATGGTTCAAATCGGTCCAGTAGTTTCGGAGCCTATTCGGTACAAACAAACAAACAAAAAAGTCTTTCCGCTTTATAATATTAGTATAGATTGTTTCTAGGAACAATCATACAAAGACGTAATAAAAAAAAGTTTTTTGAACAGGTATTTTGAAATTCATGATTGATATGGTGATCATTCATGATGTTTTCGAACATTATTTTTGTCTTTCGCATAATGGAACATGACGCCTAGCCACTACAAAATTGTTACAATAACTAATAAGGAGTTACTATTTTTCAAGATCTAGGACATTTGTGCGAACGGACCTATCCGTGAATAGTCATTTGTGCGACTAATACTTGCACGACAAACATTTGCGCGACTGGACACAAGTGTGAAAATTTCCGAATTTTCTATCATGCGTGTCATTTTAGTGAATTACGGGGTTGGTGATAACGAAAATGAGTCAAAATGGAAATGAATGTTGGTGCCGACGAAAATTACCGGTTTTTTCGTCAAATGTTTAAAAATCGTAGATAAAAAGGTAACCCTTCTTTTCTTTGCAGTCGGTTAAAATAATTAAGTAGAGCAGCCTGCATGACATAACATGAGCATAACAGCATGATTGTGCGAGTAAGAAGTCCAGAAAACAATTGACGATATTCCGGAAAACAATTGACGATATCTCGACGTCCTTCTACCTCGACCCCTCGGCTGGGCGGTCACTAAGGAAATATGGCAAACGTTTCTGTATATTAACTGTAATTTTATGGGTGTTTTGGTATACTAATAATTTTCTTTGTACGGTAATTTTGCTGTTTTTTTTATTATATCGTATCACTCAACAGTGGCCTTTCGTTAAAATCGAATAATAACACTAATCTATTGACAGGAAACTACGTATTTTTTGAGAGCAAAACCCGAAAAATTTGACGATATTATCGTAATCGGATTAAGAAAATAAAAGATTTTTTACAAAAAGTAACGAGCTAACTTTGAATACGAGGATATAAAAGAATTTATTGGCTCGATAGATTTTGCGATTTAGCCTCTGTTACCTCGGACGGAGTGCGGAAACAGACCTCAGACTCGCGTTGGGCGTGAGAGACCTCTTTTCAAAGCCAGATTTACGCAACAAGAGTGAGTTTTGTGAACTTTAAAAAAATACGTAGTTGTTAAGCATATAACCAATATTATGGTGCACTAAAAATAATTGCAATTCATTAAAACATTCTGCGTGAATATTTCGACGGGATGTCAATGTGATCGGACTGGGGCCTTAACGTGATCAAAGTTATTTAAGAGAATAGTATAGTACAAACAGAATGAAGCATTTCACTACATTTTCGTTTTCCGTAGTGATTTCTATTTATTTTTTTCTGTCCTCATCTTCAGCATATAGCAGTTCACTGTTGAACAATTCAATCTTCGACAACCTTGTCTTGTAGCCAGTAACCCCGCGAAGATTGTCCCTCCACCCAGCCTGAAGGTGTCCTATTTTCAACAGTTTATTGATTTTAATAACATGAAGTTTCGACTGGATGGAATGTTTCGGAAAATAATGTTTTTTCTCCTTTTATTGAAGCATTTAAAGGTACGAGCAATTGAGCACCCATCCATGGACCAACCTTGGTAAGTGCGGCTTAACCTTGAACATGACCCGTGCGGCTGTTATTATTTAGCCACTAGCTCGAGTATTAAGTTATGAGAACTGAAAGCATTTACCCCACAAAGGTTTGCCTACAAAGTAAGAAATTAATGAGGATGCCTTCAACAGACTGTAAAGACTGCGATATACGAAAATACCTAAGTTTTGGCGAAAACATGAAAATAACAGTATATTTTCGCTGCGAGGGACTTAAGCAGGCCCCTTTATGTACCGTATATTATTTATTATTCGTATTCTAGGAAAACGGTTTGGTGACAAAATACATAAATAACGTTAAACCTTTCGCGTGCCGGAACGTAGATCTACGCGAGACACAATGACTTTTTAATTGTGTCTATACAGGGTGTACCAGAAAAGGTATAGTCATATGAAAGGATATGCTGCAAACCATCAAACTGAACAACTTTGTCCTCGGGTCCAATTTCGTAAATAAGAAAAGAATATCAACTGTCCCATACATTTGGGTTGAGTAGGTATTGAAATTTTGAATGGGACAGCTGATAATTTTTTTTGCATTTACGATATTAGACCCAAGGAGAAAATTGTTCAGATTGATGGTCTGCAGCATATCCTTGCATATGACTATACCCTTTCTGTTACATCCTGTATACTCAATAAAAGTATACAAATTGATTTCAGAAGTTTTTTTCGAAAGTATCCGATATGAAGCAATAAAATACTAGTGTGTACCTAGTATTGCTTTGAATCGGTTATTTGTTTTTTATATTATGACTTTAATTCGACCCCAGTCGATCGGCAAACTAATCAACTGCTTATTTCGTATCAAAAATGTTTTTTGTATTACATCGCCAAATAATCAAGTAAATCCAGAATAAAATTTATCTAGAAAGTTCTATCCAAATAAAATTACATGTAAGCTCATACATAACATCGAAAAAAGGCCGAGTGTAAAATGAGTTCTACATGTCACGGCTTGACGGCCCAACAAGCGACACGCGTGTTGGGCCAGACTTCACCGAAGCTGAGACGAGACAAAAGAAAGGAGATGTGTTGTAAGCCACCAATAGAATTTCGTTATTTACAGTTCTCGTCTCCACTTAGCTTTAGTGGAAACGATTGAGTAAACATAGTAAATGTCTCGTAATTGTCTAGCCTACGCACTCGGCAGCGCACTGCGGAGACGTACAACAACCCGACAATAACCATTGGTCGGGCAAAAGCCCACCAGACACAACACCCATTCTAGGAACCTCTCTTCGGAAGAATTTTACACTCTGTTTATCTATTAGGATAAGGAACTTTACACTATGTCCCTCTATTTATCTCATTGTTAGTTATTACAAAGTCATAGCCTAGCATTTTCTCAAATTTATTGGGGTCGGCTTCCAGTCTTACTGGATGCAGCTGAATACCAGTATTTTACATGGAGCGGCAGCCTATCTCACCTCCACATTCCAGTTAGTAATACAGTAGCCCTTAGTAAGACTGGTTGTCAGACTTTGGGGCCATTGACTACCTGTAACGACTGTCAAAAATCTATCTAATGAGAGCCGGGACCTGCTTAACGAGCTTTCCGAGGCAGAAAGGAAATTTAGTATGTAATGAAAGTCACCCATCCGAACACCAACTTTTTCCGAGCGCGGCTTAACCTTGAAGATAGATTCGGGTGGTTATTATTTATCCACGAGCTCCTACAAAGTACAATTATTAAAAAAAAACGCAGGAACAAAAATAGCTGAACAAACAAAACAATTCTACTGCTGGCAGGCAATAAAATACTCAAAAAAGTTTTAAACAGAAAGCAATTAATCACAAAAAAATCCAATCACAAAATGTAATTTAAGATCGTATTTCTGGAGTAATTTGATTTGTGACAGTTCAATATTGTTGCTTGTGGAGTGTTACGAGTTTCTGAGAAATACGGGATTACACTGTAGACATAGTAGTATTAACATTCAGTAGATCAACTGGGAACAAATGTTCGAAATCAGTCATAAGTCATTTATTTCTTAACAAAATACATTGTGTAGAAAATAACTTAAAATTAGATTAAGAATTAGATAGTAAGAATAAAAGAGAAAAAAAAAAACAATTACTCATTTATTACAATATTAAAATGAATAGTCATTTAATAAAGAAATATAATTTCAAAAGAATAAAATAAAATTAATAGTCACTTAATTACCTAATAACGCAATAAAAATAATAATAATACTCAATAATAGAAAAAATTCGTAATAGAAAAATAATAATAGAAATGACACACACACATGCAAAGCGTTTACAACAAGAGACTTTTGGCTTTTGAGACAAGGTGGTTACGTTTTATGTGTGTGTGTGTGTGTGCAACATAACATAAAGTTTAGTTGACAACCTGAACACCCGCGTTAAGCAAATCATTAGGCCGGACTCCACTGAAGCGGAGACGAGACAAGAGGAGAGTTGTGTTGTGTTGTAAATCACAAATAGAATTTGGTTATTTACACTTCTTGTCTCCGCTTAGCTTTAGTGGAAACGGTTGAGCAGAGAGGAGAGATGTGTGCTATGTGCGCCGTACGGTGGATACACCCTAGCTTCTAAACCTATCCTCTCTTCGCTTTGCACATCTCCGCATAGCTTCGGACAATACACCTTAGTTCTTACGCTTCCCCTTTCCTCTCCGCTCAACTCAGCTTTGGTGGAATCCAGGCCTAACCATCCTATAATTTTCCCCCTGCTGGGGCACAGGCCTCCTCTCTATGAACCTACCGAACTTACTGCGTTTGATTTCGCAAAAGGAGTTAGTTGGTTCACTGTTTATGTTTACGCTATGTCAGTATGTAGAGGGAACTTATTCAAGTGTAAACTTGATACCTATGTCGATTCCATCATATCTGACAACCTACGAAGTTAAATCGAGTTAATATTAAATGCCAGGATTATTATTCTGTAATTCTAGATTAGATTAAATGGTAACATCACAACTGTCAGTAATCCCAGAAGGGTTAGGCAGAGGTGTACTTCATAGTACACCCACATTTCACCAGTTATGTTTAAGTCTCATGTATAAAGGGCGAGCCTATTGCATCAACCGGGCACAAATCCAAACTTCGTGACTGCTACTGAGAAATTCCTGATGTAAAAACCCAAGCCAAAGTGAGATTGGGCTGGCCACCTAGCGTGAATGCACCGGGAGAGGAGGGCAAAGATCGTCCAACAAGATCAACGAGGCGGTCGTTTTGAGGTAGTTTTCTTGATTTAAAGTCAAGCTTATTTTATTTTTTACTAGCTAATGCCCGCGGCTTTGCCCGCGTGCTGTTCAGTAATTATTCCACGGGATCGTACTACCGGGATAAAAAGTATATAATATAAACAATTTGTATGCCAAATTTTATCTAAATCCGGCCAGTACTTTTTGCGTGAAAGAGCATCAAACATCCAGACATTCACATATCCTCACAAACTTCCGCATTTATAATATTAGTAGAATCAGCAAAATACCTGCCGTTCCGATCAACTGAACAACTTATTCGCTTAATGCGTATAAAGGGTGGTTCTGAAGTCATGATTTTTTTTTTTTTTTTCAATAAAAAATGCTATTTCTCTGTTTTGTATTTAAATTCTGCAACTGATGGTGAACCTCTGACAAAATGAACACTGACTGAACTGAAAATGAAAAATAACATCGAAGTCAAAACTATACATCTTTATACAGGGTGAAAAGTCCACTGACACACAAACGCTTATCACGTATTCAGTACCTACATCATTCTGAAAAGATGCATAGAAATTGTTTATCGGTAATTTAAAAAAAAAAACAGCTGTTCCATATATTTTGGGTATTATTTTGGAATTTGGGAATTGCAGTTTTGTAGGAAACAGCTGTTTTTTTTTTTTAATATCCGACGATAACTTTCTATGTGTCAGAATGATGTACTGAATACGTGGTAGGTAACCGTTTCAGCGTTGGTGTCACTTCCACCCTGTATGATCAGGATTTTGAAATAAGAAGAGTTACAGAGCAACGGATGATGTGTATTGTGATTTTTCAAGTATATGGACGTTACCACATGTATTTCCTAACCACATTATAATAAATTGGTCCACTAACCAAGTGCAGCTAAATACCAAAGCCCTGTAAAAATGTAGACAGCTTCTAATTACCACCCCTATATTTCAAAACGGTAAATTTAATTGCCTCGTTGATCTAGTAGTCGCAAGCGTCACTGCAGAGCATGAGGTCCTGGGTTCAATTCCCGGGTCGGGCAAAGTGTTATTGATTTTTCCTTCTCAGTAGCAACCACGGAGTCTGGATTTTTGCCCGGTTGATGGAAAATAGGCTCACCTGGCACATTACTGGCCAAATGTGGGTGTACTTGTTAGGTACACCTCTGCCTTACCCTTCAGGGATTACAGGCGTGATGTTATGTAAAGTTAACTGTTAATTCTCTAGGTAATTAATGCTCATGCTTTCTCTGTACGAGATGAGTTGACAGGTTCATGTTGATATTAATTGGATACTTCAAGGATGACCATTTAAACGTACAAAACTGATTGCTTAAAACATTCGTACGAATAACTTTTTAAAGCCACCAGCTACATCAGTCCACACCCTTATATTGCAAAAATAAACACCTACTCTTATCAAATACCAACAGACCGTAAACTGACTAAAAATTTTTGACTAATATTTTTTTGTGACTGAGCAAAAGTCGCCATAAAATACAAAATACAACCTTTTTTACGGTTTCAGTTTCAAAATACCATGTCGTGCAAACTGAAGTACATTCTTAGGTAAAAATGTCAGTGACTCCAAATAATGGAAGCTTTAGAAAGAAGAGCATAAAGGAAAAGGCCAATTGATAGCGTGCATCGAAATCCCGTTTTATAATAATTCTAAAAGACTTGCATGAAACATGCTAACATGCATGCATGCTAGCTAACTCATGATTAAAATGACAGCTGTCATGATGTACATAATTAAGCCGATAGTTTTATTAAAACTTTGTTTTTCATAGTTTAATTTAATTGGCCCTAATTAATACCCTTGTTTACGTAGCGTAAAATACTGACAACATAAATATGCATTTGTCATTAGAAAATTATATATGACCAAAAGTTTAGTTTCGTTGCTGTCATTTATTTCAAGTTACATTTAATAGAGTAGGTATCGTCGGGGGTCACGTGGTGGCTTCCGACCACCGTAGGCGCTGGCCTGTGGACGGCGAGTTATGGGCTAGCTCGCCGTCCGGCCGTCTTATGACGACAGGCTGTGTCGACGGCGCGTTCGTGTTCCACGCGCGCCTCAAAGAGATGTCAGCAATCAAGTAGGGGTCCGCATGGGCCGACGCCTGCCAGGGCTGCGGGACTGTTCGAAAGAGATACCGTGGCCCTGGAACACAAAGGGCAGAGAAGGAACATGGATGGGTTTTAGTCAGTACAAGTCTGACACTCCCCTCCGCTCCGCCCAGAGTGGGGGGGGTCATTTGATGATTTCCCATCCGGAAAAAAAAAAAAAAAAATAGAGTAGGTATAAGCTTACTCTTTTAATTTTTGTATAACTTAGAACAGCGCCATCTGTGGGAATTTTCATGAACTACTTATGAATTTCCCTGGCTGAAGCGCTCTGACTCACGACACGATAGGCTTTTAGTAACCTGAATATCGTTGGAAACTTCGTGAAGAGTTTTCATTTAGTTATGAAAACTTACTCATAGATGGCGTTCTATGGCTAAAAATACCGAATATACTTTTCGCCCACTTCTATAGTAAAATTTATTACTCTCGTAATTGTTTTATCGTTCTTCATGTTTGGTTGGACGGTTGGATGGCACTTGCACATCATAAAACGTCAAGAGGCATAGACTAGTAGCAATAATTTTTAAAAACGTCTCATAATTCAACAGAATAGACAAAAGATTTTTGGTAGCTTAAGTTACGTCCCATTATACATATTTTAGACATTTTTTTATCCTCTTTACCGTTACTGTTTCTTATCTTACTATTTACTTCTGGGGGTCCAAAATGGATAGCAGAATCATAACCACATAATAATTTAAATCACGTTAAGTTAATATTATGAATTATTGTCACTTGGCGACCATTTTAGTTCATTTTATGAATTGTAACGTTATTCATAATAATAACCCTATTATGATTCTGCTAAAGCGGCCATTACATACGGGACCGAAACGTGGTCGCTCACAATAGGCCTCATCAGAAGGCTTAAAGTCACCCAAAGCGCAATTGAGAGGGCTCGGAGTTTCCTTGCGTGATCAAATCAGAAATGAAGAAAACCGCAAGAGAACCAAAGTAACTCGTTCGGTCTCTATGTCTGTTTTACGCTGATCAAATTTGGATGAATAGCATTCGGATAGACCATGATCGAATCAAAAAAGAAGACATCTACAAGAGAACCAAAGTTACCGACGTAGCCCGAAGAATTGCCAAATTTAAGTGGCAGTGGGTAGGGCACATTGCTCGCAGAACGGATGGCCGGTGGGGCCGAAAAATTCTGGAGAGGCGACCGCGAAACGGAAGATGTTGCATTGGGAGGCCTCCCACTAGATGTACCGATGACCTGGTGAAGGTTGTATCCGCTGGATGCGAGTCGCACGGGACCGATCAATGTGGCGACACTTAGGGGAGGCCTATGTCCAGCAGTGGACGTCTTTCGGCTGAAATGATGATGATTATGATGAAAGCGGTCATTTTAAGCTCCATGTTTGGCGCTCATCATCATTCCTATCCATGTCCCAACTATGTTGGGGTCAGCTTTCAGCGTAACCGGCCGCAAATGAATATCAGTATTGAACATGGAGTGACTATCTGACCTTCCACAAGCCAATACGATACCTCTCGGTAAGATTAGTTTTAAAATAAAACAATAAAATTTTATTAAAATGCAATATTTATTACGAAAATTGCAGTACAAATTAAATGACAAAGGCAATAACAATATTAATACACATTTTTGCAAATCATGTTATCGATTTTTGTACAAAACTAGAGAATTTTGACTAATATTTTTTTTGTGACTAGTGACATACATACTACAGATACTTTCTTTTACTATACAAAAAAATACAGTTTTTTAAATTTTAAATTATAATACTTTACAAAAAATACGCTTTTTTTATTTATAATCCTATAAAAAATACACTTTTTTTTTTGGTATACAGATGCTCAAGTCTAGAAAAAAACTATCAAATATCCAAACTGCAATAACATTTGAAAGTACCTACGTTACAAAATATATATTTATATATTTTTTTAACGTTTCATATATTATTATGTAGGATATTAAAAAAGTGTATAGATACAGAATCACATTTTGAAATTCGTAGATCGTCAATAGAGATCACATTTTTGAAAAAAAAACTATGAGAACCATTCATAAAACACACTTATCTAAATATTTTTGAACGGTAAGTAGCATATTCAAAACCTATAAGCTGGCCTGTTATTCTATTACTACGATAGACCAGCTTAAGGGAAAAAATCCCAATGACGTTGTGATTCTTATATAATAACATTATATTAGTGGTCTAAACCAGTATAAGCTGACCTGTAATTCTATTGAAACTCCGTACTACGCCAGGCCAGCTTAAGGGCAAAATTTTCCCAATGACGTGCGACTGTAATTCTTATAAAATAACATTATATTATTAACGTCTGCTTAGTGCAGGCATTTTTTAAACTTATTTACTAGTTTTATAAAAATATTGTGTAGTTTAAAGCTTAAAATAAATAAAATTATTCGAATACGATTCACAACAAATCTAACATGGCTACAAAGAAATAAACAAATTAATTAAAGTTTAATTTCTAAAGTCCAACGTTCTCTTTCTTTATCTTTTGCTTCTTAAAGCTCTTTTAAAATTCGAGTTTTTTTTGTTTTTTTTTTTATCTGGACTATTCCTGAGAACCTTCTAGTTACGGAGATATTGAAGGTCATAACTAACTTACAAAAACGCTACATTCTTGATACATTTAGAAAACTTATCATTGAAAAATTCGACATGATGACTAAGATTTTATCAATTACTAATGACCCGTCCCTGATTCGCATCTATTGGGTCCAAAATTATCCTATATTTCAAGCTGGAACATAAACATTCACAAAATTTCATTGCAATCGATTGGGTGGTGTCAATAGTTAGCGTGGAAACCTGCCTACCGATAAATTAAGTTACACACACACACACGTGATTTTTATTCATAATATGTAGGTATATTTTAAGATAATTACATTAAATTAAATAGTTTCTAACTCTTCTACAAACCTGTTTACCATTCCTTCCTCCAATACTAAATTATCACCGATTTTCAACGGGTACTATTTCATTGCATACCGAAAAAAATACCTTTGATTTTCAGAACAAATCAGCTTTGCCAATTTTTCATCAAAAATAGTAAATGAGTATAAATAAATATGATTCTTAAAAATGCTTATCTATTCATCGCAAACCATAATTTTTTATTTCCAACTAATAGCATTATTTTATTTATATTTTTAGTGCTACAGAACACTGTGCAAAAAGAAATTCCCAATGTGTATTCTAAATTAAATTATTCACGTATTTTAGCGCTCCAAAAAGTTCAACATACACCATTTTAAAATACTAACTGTGCAGCAGGCCTAGCCAAGTTACAAACGTTTCTTATCGAATCTCTTTCTACAATCGTTGACGCCTCGGCGCAAGCGATTTGAGAAAACGCGAAGTTGGTAGCCAACTTGACACGACTCTGTCGATCGCTCGTTCTTCAATGTTTGTAGAAAAAACCCATACTTTAGTCTATGGTGAGCGTTCCTACCTACGTCAAACTAACGTCAAAGTCACTGTTGTTTACTTTGTGCGCGGGCTGAACTTTTGTTTTGAATTGTTAAGAAAGAAATATTTCTTTTAAGTGATAAAAACTAGACGAAATCAGGAACAAGTTCTTCTTGTAATTGGTTAATTATAATATCACAGTGCGGAATGTAATTTTAAACATTACTGTGACTCGAAATGATATGATGTGATCCTGCATTTAAATGAAAGATACCATAAGTGAAGTGATAACTTTTATAGGATGGAATCTAGATCTCGAGGAAGTTCGCAGCTTTATTGGAATTCATAGAAAGGTACAAAAATTATTAGTTATTTCTTACATATCTACCTGTGTTATACTCGGGCACTTGAAAGTTTAAAACATAAACAATGACGTGATACACGACACGGCTGAATCATATCTAGACGCCTATTGTTATCGTTAACTCTTGGGTGTCGGCAATCGCTCAGTGGTCGTTCAAAAACTTCGACATCGTTTCGTTAGCGCTTGTCAAAACTGTAACTTGGCTACGATTTATATGGGATCTAGCGATCAACATTGTAGAAACGATTATATTTCATTCTATCATTTTGAACGCTCAGATAAGTTGTAAACTTGATTACGAGTTTTCTATTCGTTTGTTTTGACCACGTGACTTAACGTTGAGATGACGTCATTCCCATACATTTGTTAGTTTTCTATTAGCGTTAACGATTGTAGATTGTTAACTTGGCTAAGCCTACAGGAATTCGTGATTGACTGTTTTTTTTTTTGCTTTACGATATTTTTGCAGTGTTGTGAAAATAAAAAAAAAAAACTCGCACCAAATTCAATTTACAATTCAAAGGATTTTGAGCCAAATTCGTAATCCACTTCTTTATAATATGTTAAAAAAAGTTCGTCTGCTCGTCAACGTAAATAACGCAATGAATATTGCTGAACTGTCAAACTGATAGCTTTCGGATTGAAAGTGTGTTACGTAATTATCCGACAGGAAGTCAGTGGCTTGCACAATGGCAATCAAGTAGGTTTCACACATCCACAAAAACTTCTAATTAACGATAACGACAATGCAATGCAAACCATTTTTCGCCGATCTTGTAAGCAATTGCCATTGCATTTCCGACTCTATTCTCAATACTATTGGATTTAGAGAGAGAGAGACCAAAGAAAAGATGGATGCGGAATGATATGAAAAAAAAAGGAGTAAATGATAGCGTGACGGCTGACGGAAAAATGGAAGAAAAACACGTGTTTACAATTAGAAGCGAATATAATTTGAACAATACGCAAGATTAGATGCTGGTTCTGTTTTTCGATATGCAATAAAAAAATCCCCAATATTCAACTACTAATCTTTCGTCCCATCTTATGTTACGATGTACCTATCCTTATAACTATTGTGGATGAAGGTTGTGCTGCAAACATTGCGACCTTGGGACTTAGTTCGCTCGAAGGTCATGAGGTCACAGGGTCGTTTCTTTGAGGTCGTGATGCGGCTTAGGGTGGTGAAGTTTTCCAAGTCGCTGGCTGTCGAGCAGCAGAAGGCTCGGCGGAATTCGCGGCGGAATTTTCCTGGAAATTGGAAATAGAAAAATTCAGTCAAACTTTTGTAGCAATGCGTAACTTCAAGGTTTCAGCAAAAGTGAAAAACATCCAGTAGTGTTGTATTTACAAATATTTGTTAAGCGTTGTTTGTTTATAGTTTTTTTTTTGGCATTTTGTATGCAAGTAGTGTCTCTGCGACAAATAAATATTTTTCTTTCGTAGCGATGGTGCTTCTTATCAAATTACTTGGGTCCTGTAGGTGATTACTCTTGCTAACTACTCCGCTTTTATTTTCTAATTGATTTCACTGCAAGATCCAAGACAGTTGAATAATTTCTCTGGGATTCATCGAGCTTCATTGCTTCTACACTGTTGATTCTGGTTTTCAGGAGTTGGAGTGATTGGAAGTATACACATGGGCTTGTCCCAGAAAAAAGTAGGTGACCACGTTAAATGCGGCGTTAGTAGCGTGTTTTAAGTTGTCTAAAGAGACGGTGGTGAGGGACACTTTGGACACTCTAGCAAGTGGTATATGGTCTCCTCGGGAACTTAGCTTTCACATTAAGGATCAGAATCACGTACAATGGTCAACTTTAAGGACTAAGTGCGGAAACCAAAACCCTTAACATAGAACATAGAAGGCTCGGAATATGGCAAGTACTTACCACTCATAAAGTTGTATATCAACGGGTTGATAGCAGAGTTCGCGTAACACATCACATGGGAGATTAGAGCAAGACAGGTGATCACATCGGTCTGTTCCATATCCAGCGTGTACCTGGAAGAAGAAAAGAGATAGCTGTAATAAATAATGACCCTGTTGCTCTACAATAAAGTGCCTACCTATATTCTTTTTTTTTTTTTACCAATTGCCATTGTTAACATTAATTATCTTACTAGCTGCCGCCTACGGCTTTGGCCGTCTTTTTTATACTTTATTTTTTAAATAGCCTATGTATGTATTATTCTGATAGATACATATTGAAAAGTTTCATCAAAATCCACTTAGTAGTTTTTGCGTGAAAGAGAACAAACATACATCCATCCTCACAACATTTCGCATTCATAATAGAAATATTAGTAAGAAGCAATATAAGTTAAGATTGTCATCCCGATATTGTCTATGGATCGTAGCACATGGTGTTTCGTAATTTAAACCTTCACACATGAGCATAAAGGCGAAGGTGCATGAACTGTAGACAATGAGATACAATTTGAACTCAAACGCGAGCACAATACTGTATAATTAAGCATGACGTGCAAGGAATCAAATTATGCAGGTATATAGCATATTCCAAGAAGATTAACTCGACATGACAGGATATTATGAGGTACCAGCTAGAGACGATTTACGAAGATGAGAGACGAAGATTTATTGTTAATTTTACATTATTTAATCTTAATGTCGTGAGGAAAATTTTGAGTATGAATGTGGATGGGTATATGAGTAGACGAAGACCAAAGAAACGATGGATGGACTGTGTAAATAATGATATGGCAAGAAAGGAGGTGCCTGATGAGATGATGAGTAATAGAGAAGTATTGAAGAAGAAGACATGATGCGCCAAATGAATTGGGCAAGATTATGATGACACTAATTTATCTTCTGAATTGATACAAAATAATTCGATTTTCGATTGGGCCATTTTCCATACATATTCCGAACAGACTTGGAAATTCCAAACGGATAAACCTTTTGGCTGACCTAGGATTTGAACCGACGCTTAGTAGCAGTTGCACTTGACACCAGAAAATAACAAAGGGTGTAAATAGACCCTTAACTAAGCCGAAAGGCACTTGTTCTCCCCGTCTTTGCGATCTTTTTTTTTTCTAGACCATACCTAGGAACATTCTAGTTACGGAGATATTGGGGGTCAAAGTTCCAAGTTTTTCACAAGGTTTTTTTTAAATACATGTGTTTAATTTAAGATTTTTACTTTAAACACCTCCACGACCCCGTACTATTCAATACATAACAACCGAACGGATCGATCTTCAAGGTTAAGCAGCGCTTTCCAAGGTCCGTGGATAGGTGACCATTAATTACGAAAAAAGAGAGAAATCAAGTTAAGCCGTTGCTCCCGGCTTTTATGGTTAGGTCTACAGTAGATCGTCGTCACAGGTAGTCTGTGGCCCGAAAGTCTGGCAACCACGAGATATTACTTTACTTTACTTTACTTTAATAAAAACGTTGTATATATTACCCAGTACTGACTGGAATATGGAGCTCAGATAGATAACCCTCCATGTTAAATACTGCATCTGGTTAGACTGGAAGCCGACCCCAACATAGTTGAGAAAATGCAAGGCAGATGTGTGTTTCAAGAAAAGATTATTATATGTTAGCAAAAGAGTTTTAACCGAACAGTAACAGAATACAGCTCTGGTCAAGCTGAGGCAAATCCCCCGCGTTTCAATAATTAGGTGTGACCTACACTACTATTTGCACCAGTTTGAACACCTCCGCACAAGTTAGTTACAATCCACTTGACCCAAGGGCCATCACGCATGAATTCGCCGCTAGAGGCGTTCGTGTAGCGTAGAGTCTACAGGCATGTCAGATATCAGACAGCTTTTGTATCACGTATTTTTGCTAATACTTACGATTGTGGTCAAAATTGAGACATTCCTGATTAAATATGACATGAAGTAGCTAGTTAGAACCTTATATGTTAGCACTTGGAAGAAGAATGATTTCTAAACAATAATTTTATTTCTTTTTGTTTTTCCCTGATTGCTAATTTTAATTGCCTCTTATTTGCAACGGGTTGTTTGAATTCATTACGGTATTTTATTTTTGAATTGTTTTTACTATGGACTTGTGTACTTTTAACGTACACATCTTGCTGCATCGTTCTCACATAATGTACCATCTCAACATGAATGATGTAACCAAGGTTTTGTAAAAGTATTCTGATTTAAAAGAGTGTCCATGGAGTTTCTTGCCCGTTCTTCTCCATAGAGATCTACGTTAGGGAATGGGCAACTACAGTACTTTCACAGTTTTTGTGCCTTGTGACTGGGACTGTAGCTATATTTTACTGTTGTCTTTGTTTCGAGAATTCAAAAGTGCCTGTAACTGGCCTACTTGAAATAAATGCTTTGATTTGATTTGATTTGATTTAAGGAGAATATTGTAAATATGTTTCTGAAGTTTATACGAAATAAAAATAAACTTTTTATGAAGTTATTGGTACTACTTTACACAGTATAAAACAAAGATAGATAGAGTGATTCAAGAGAAAGGTTTATAATATGAATATGTATATTATCTACATTGCAGCCCTGCGGAGCCGGGGCGTATAAAATGGAATTAATGACAGGACCTTACTCGGCGCCAACTGGTGAGCTCAAAAACGATAGTACACAACATTTCGTACGTATTCCGCACCAAATTCGCCTCACTTTGTTCAGAGCTTTACAAAACATAATCAATGTAACCGGACGTCACCAACAATATCTAATCGAAAGAATCAATCGAAGACGACAAGATTGTTTGCCACCAAACTACAACTTCAATATTGACAAAACCGGAGACGTGAAATCTAATCCCACAGTAAACATTGTCTAATAAAACAAATATGGTGGACCGCAGAGCACGGAGAGATCCCGGCCATCCCTAGAAGCGGCATTGTCAACACTATCCGTACTACACTAAGCGTATTACCGTCTACTCACACTGCGACACAAATGGGGTAGAAGCTGTTCTCCCCAGAGATATCTCCCAATAAACGTTGCATAGAGGAGGTTCGGACAGGTCTTTTAAGGCTTTAATATACGCCGGTGACCTTGAGTAGTATACTGTATGAGACTGACGAGAGCGCGTCAGTCATGTTTTTCAAATAGTACAATTTTTTATGAACATACGTACAAAGGAGCTTAAAAATGTTACCAGGGCGATTTTCATATTTTTTTAATTTTCTGTCTTTGACAGTAGGAATCGATAAGAACACTTTCTTGTTATCGAGATATTGTGGACTAATAGACGTTTGAAAAAGTACTTTATGTTCACAATTTAGCAAAAATTTAATTCTGTTTAGGCCAAACTAATCAACATGTATTCTCCTTTCGAGTGATATTTTTTTCATGTTCATAGAATTAATAGGTTTTTCACACCCACATTTCGCCAGTTATAGTTAAGTCCTGTGTTATAGAGGAGGCGAGCCTATTGCCATCAACCGAGCACCACGACTCCGTGGCTGCTACTGAGAAATTTCTGATGTAATAACCCAATAACACTTAGCCCGACCCGGGAATCGAACCCAGGACCTTCTGCTCATCAGTTACGCTTGCGAACCAACGAGACAGCAGTTGTGCTCTAAACGCACTTTGGGCACCGATATCATTAGTACTGCCGCCTCTAGACGCAGCAAACGATTCAATGCTCTGCGTGACGAATGTTCTATAATTTATTCTCATCCAAAAATCTATTGTATCTTGTATCCTTGTTTACTAAGATGACAGCGAATTGGGTGATATTTCTCGGAAACGTAGGACATGATTTTTTGTTCCAAGTTAATTCGGTTTATGCTAGAAAATGATCAGATATTAGTAGTAATAGTGGCTTAGAGGAAAAGGCCGCGACTTAAGACTCGTAGGTAAAGTCCCAGCCCCAGTCAGGGACTTTCATCATCAGATCAGCCTGGAATCACCCACTGCTGGGTACAAGTCTCCCCTTTCTTCCGCTTACTTCCCGATTCTCTGCATCCCTCATTCATGTATAATCCGCAATTTTGAGGATACCGTCAACCCAACAAAAGCTTTTGGACGGCCCTGGTTTCTTTGGCCAACACTCGGTCAAAACGGTAAAGGAAAATACTGTGATGATATCGAACACCGAACAGGGTCATCCACAGCCAACACACAAATACCGCATAACATCACGCCTGTAATTCTCGAAAGTTTAGGCAGAGCTATACTTAATAGTACACACCCACATTCCGCTGGTTAATTCCTATGTTATAGGTTCCGCGTATTTTGTCACCAACCGGCACAAATCCGGAGACTGTGGCTGCTACTGAGAATTTCCAAATGGAAATCCCAATAACACTTTGTCTAACCGGAAAATCGAACCTAAGACCTCATGTTCAGCAGTCACAATGATGACCACTGGCTGACCTGGAAGTCTTTAAATAGACTCCGGACCCAGGTTGGTCGCAGCAAGGAAAACCTGCTCAGGTGGAGATTCATTAATGACTCTGCCCTGCAGTGTAAATGTGGTGCTTTTCCACAAACGATGGGGCACTTAATATCGTGTCCTACGTGTCCTGTTGTTTGTTCACTTCAGGAACTGATGGACGCTACCGAAAGCGCCAAACTAGTAGCTCAGTTCTGGGCTGACTCAATTTAGATTGCCATCGACGCGCTAAGAAGAAGAATGACCACTGGACCAACAATTCAGAGACACAATAAAAAACAAGAACATTAAAAGTTTTAATAAAACAGAGTATCTATTTACAACGAAACGTTCTTTGATTTTTGTCTAGACATTCCAATAAAGGCGTTTGCAAAATTTGGCTTTTTAATCTCACCAAAAGCGGACGAATATCATTACTTCACATCTGGCCCCTTTAACCAGATTAATAGGCAGGGTCCGACATTCTGAGGTTAGAGGTTAGAGGGTAGGGGCGGTCCTGAAAATATCTACACCTATTTATTAAAAAGTCGAGCCAAAGTCCCTTTTTGGTGACAAATAATGAGCTGACATTAGAATATGTTTGGAATATTCTACTTTTACTTTTCTATTTTCTGTTTTAATGATTCTGTTATGCTTTCACTTTGAATTTAGCTTTATAATATTGCTAGTTCTATTCTGCATTAAGTTCGATAATGTATTCCACAGGAACGTATTGCCAGCTGCCGCGCCAGAGGCCGGCGAGCGTTACATCGAAATTGGTCGCAATAAGTTGTTATTCAATAAATATTGTTGTTAATAAAGATACCTAATGTTAGATTATTTGCTGAAAATTTTAGTCATTCTTGCTGGCTTTTAGTAGCTATCTAAATTGATTATATTTACAGCCAAAACCCATTTTTAAAACCGTTTAATATCTAATTGATCATTTAAAAGTAGGTTTTGAAAATGCTATAATTTTCATTGGAAAGGAAAATAGATCCTTTCCAATAAGTCTAAAAATAAAATATTTAGTGTTGTCTTCTTTATGTCTTACCTGAGAACTGAGAGAAGGTGTACTGGGAAGTAGCAGACTGCGAACATGATGACCACCGCCACCAACATCTTGGCTGCCTTCCGCCTGGAACGCAGCTGAGCTGGAAATTATAAAATTAAGTGTAAAGAAACATAAAATAACACGTCTGGGGGCCTAAAAAAATACACTATAAAAGAATTATAATAGGATAATAATAAGAAGAACTTTACAATTCGTAAAATGGTCACAAAATGACAATCTACAAATATAAAGTAAGAAACTGACTGGCTGACTAATACACTGACTGGTCGATCAACGCACAGCTGTAACGCTATGTGTAGAAGCATGAAATTTTGCACAAACGTTTCTTAAATGACGTAAATGTGCACTAAGAAGGGATTTTTGAAAATTCATCCCCTAAGGGGTTAAAACGAGGGTTGAAAGTTTGTATGGAACTTGGTAAATTTTGAGAACGAAGTCGTGGGCAACAGCTAGTTTATAATATTAACTGCGTCTGCGACGATTTTACTTTTATTGATCAGGCAAAGATGTGCAGTCTACCATACATCAGTTGTAATAATTTGACACTGACAAAGCCTTTAATGTCGTTGCAGTAAGGGCTATTTTCTCACTGTAAGATTTACCACTGATGAACGATGGACTGTAAGCGCACATTTAGATAACAAAATACGGTTGTCTATGCACTAAACCAGATTGGACGAACCCATGTTTATTAACTGGATATGACACGCACATGCATCCGAAAAATTAGAGGTGCACCGTGTCTTGGGTTCGAACCTGAGACCTATGACTTGGAAATCTGACAATCACACCACTAGGCTATGTCTACTGTTCCTGAGAAATATAACTTGGAATAATAAATAGTTCTTTGGCCGACCCCAGAACACTCGCCAGTCGCTCTTACGACCGCTAGACCTAAGGCGGCAGTCAATTTATCTCTGGGAATTATTACATGCCATTCTTGGTTAGAGAGAGACGAGACGAGACGCACGGGACCGGTCAATGTGCGACACTTCGGGGAGGCCTAAGTCCAGCAGTGGACGTCTTTCGGCTGAAATGATGATGATGATAATGATTCTTGGTTAGATACATACAATTATTTCTGTTTTTTTTTTGTTTCGTATGGGAAATCATCAAATGACCCCTCCCGCTCTAGGCGGAGTGGAAGGGAGTGTCAGACTTGTACTGACTAAAACCCATCCATGTTCCTTATTTGCCCTTTCTGTTCCAGGGCCGCGGTATCTCTTTCGAACAGTCCCGGCAGATTATTTACGTTCTCAATAACTTTAGATATAGTTAGGTATACCACAATTTCCGCAAAAAATATTGGAAAAGACTTTGAATTGAAATCCCTTCATAATTAAGTAAGTAATATAAGGTTCAAGAAAGTTCTAACTTATTTGAGAGACTTAACTAACATTAATTAGTGATGAACTGGTTTTAATTAAAGGGTTCGTAAACAGTGGTTTGAAACCTACCTCAAAAACTTGAGCCTACAATATTACCTAGATACGAATAAACCTATTATGTATCTACTCGTAATTGCAAAGTGTTATTAATCTATAAAATTAAAAAGAGTTTAATAGTCAGACCAACCCACACCAACCCGCACTGGGCCCGCGTGGTGGATTATAGCCCATTCCCTCTCATTGAGAGGAGGTCTGCGTCCCAGCAGTGGGAACATTAATAGGCTGATTATGCTTATGCTAATAGTCAGAAGGTGGCGAATAGTGGATGTACTACTAGGTAGATAGAATATGCTGCCCAATTAACATTTTAGTGTTAAGAATAAGCAATACATGAGCTGTTCTAGGACATGTTGGTTTCTTTAAGGTGTATTCCTTCACCGTTTTGAGTGGCGATTAAATAAAGTGCCTGTTTGCGTTAGATCTTCGTATACCTCTGCACCACTACTAAATGAAGTTCTTTTTTTTAAAACGTTGCCTCACACTAGAAATTTCTCCTGTATCGTGGGTGCTTTTACAAACATTTAAACTCACATGCACATACAGCCAGACCAAAAACAACTATCTGTAGGCCATACAAATATTTGTTCCGTGCGGGAATTAACCTGCGACACGCAGTGCAGCAGCCAATCGCTCAGCCACAGCGCCAACCGTGTCGGCAATTTGCTACTGAATAAAACTAAATTAAGGTCTTTGTTCAGTAATTGACCTATCTCTAATTCAGCTTTCAATATACCGACGGTATTTTACTGCCAGTAAACAAAACCAGTAGATTATTTTGTGAGTAATAATTTTCACCAACCGAACACTAAAGTATAATTCATTAGTCCTTTATTGAAATTGTATGTTTAATTAATTTAAAATATTGTGTGTGGCGTAATTAATTACTGGTCTATAAGTTTCAGGATTGATATTAAATTGATTCCCTAGTGATTCAGAATTATATCCGCAGTTTGAAAATCAAAATAATATTTTGATTTGCATTTGTGTCTTTTTTGTCTTTTGACGGTTGGACATACAAACATTAATTTAATTGACATTTAATTCTTAGTTAATTTACGTAAAATGGAATGGAAATGGTTGTTTTTGTGCTTTTTATAGTCTGACATTTAAACGGTTTTTGATTGATGACATGGTAATATATATCATCATTCTCTTGCCCTTATCCCAATTTGCCCATTTCCGGTAATGTATATATTTACATTATAATAATATTAATATACATGGAACTATATATATTTTTTTTATATTTTTGTTTACTGTGTTTTTGATTATTGCTTCTGTTGTGATTTGAAATGTAATTATTTTATAAAATTCGAACACAATGCAAATTGTTTAGTTAACAATTAAATAAATAAACTGCAAGAAAAAAGTAGGTATGGATTTTGAACTTTCACATTTCGTAAAGTAGATCTGTTGTGATATAATTTTCCTCATTATTTCATATTCAGTTCGAAAATACCTCAAGCAAACATTATCTACTATTATATCAAAGGAAAGCGGAAAGTAACGCTCAAATTACCCAGAATTGGATCCGTTTGAGGATTGGAATACATTATTTACGTTTAAAATGGTAATAAGTTTTCTATTTATTTTTCACTAGCTGTTGTCCGCGACTTTCGTCCGCTTAAAATTATTATAAAATATTACTTCCCTATTTGAATCGGATTTTATTAACAATTTCAAGGTTTTTAATTTTTTTGCACAGAACCCTAATCATTTTTTCTAAAATAAAAGTAGCCTAAGTTACTTCTTATAACATCAGGTATCTGCCAGTAAAAAGCCGTGTCAGAGATTAGCCGGAACAAACAGACAGACACAAAGTAAAGAAAATGTTTTTATTGCTTTAAGTACCGCACAAAACTTTAATAGGCATTCAGTAAAAAGCTGTTATTTTGAAATTACAAACAGACACTTCAATTTTATTTATTGGTGTAGTACCATGTGCGAGCCTAACGGAATAAATCCTGATAATCCGACAAAGAGATTTTCAAGAATCTAAATACACAGTTAATTCTTCTGCGGCTTCGGGTACCTACGATGTTTGAGCTATGATACTGATTAAAGATAATATGTATGGTAATAATGTGTATAATGTGTGTGGGAGGAGCTCGTGGTTAAGTAATAACAGCCGCTCGGTTCGATCTTTAGGTTAAGGCGTGCTTGCCTAGGTTGGTCTGTGGATGGGTGACCACCCATTACATACCGAGTTCCCTCCGTGCCTCGGAAAGCACGTTAAGCCGTTGGTCCTGGCTGTCATTTGTAGATCTTTGACAGTCGTTAGGTAGTCAGTGGCCCAAAAAGTCTGACAACCAGTCAAGGGGTATCGTACCCAGTACTAACTGGGTAGTGGAGGTCAGATAGGCAGTCGCTCCATGTAAAATACTGGTATTCAGTTGCATCCGGTTAGACTGGAAGCCGACCCCAACATAGTTGGGAAAAGGCTAGGCAGATGATGGTGAATGTGTATAATGTGCGTTTGTGTGGTAATAAAGGTAATATGTTTGACCTATCCCTTACCTCGACACCTTTTACATTAATCAACTATTAATTGAAAACTAGATACTATGATACCCTTACCTTTGAGAGATTACTGAAGTTTCCTAAATAGTCATGTAGTTAGGGTTAACTACTAATGAGGGGATTGGACCCAAATCGGGATCTACAATATAATACGCTTGATAAATATTACTGAGGGACCGATCGATGAATGAGGTTTAAGATATGAGCTAGTAATAAGTAGATCGCAAGTTAGTATGAAATAGACCGTAAGTAATTTGTTTTCCTGCTCTGGGCGGTGTTGTCGCTAACCGACAAAGCCCTTTAATCAAATAAAAAAATAGGTAAATGATTTATTTATTTATTCGAGAAAACATGCACAACATATAGGGTGTAAATAGACCCTTAACATATCCGAAAGGCACTTATTCTCCCCGTCTTTGCGATAATTTTTTTGGTCTAGACCATACCTGGGAACCTTCTAGTTACGGAGATATTGGGGGTCAAAGTTCCAACCTTTTTACAAGTTTTTTTTTTTAAATACACACACACACACACATACACATAGTTGGGAAAAGGCTAGGCAGATGATGAATTCCTTTGGGCAGTAGCTCACCAGAAACAACCATCTCGAAGCAAATAAATCACACTCCGGTGTTCCGGTTCGTGCAGGATTGTCACCCTTGCAGATGTGTGTACTAAGGTCTAACAATACATTTTTAGACCATTATAAGCATTTTTCTAACTGCCTCGTTATTGCCTCGTTGGTCTAGGGGTCGCAATCGCGACTGCTGAGCATGAAGTCCTGGGTTCGGTTCCCTGTTCGGGCAAATCGTTATTGGGTTTTTCCATCAGAAATTTCTTGGTAGCAGCCACGGAGTCTGCATTTGTGCTCGGTTGATGGCAATAGGCTCGCCCCCTATTCCATGGGACTTAAACATAACTGGCGAAATGTGGGTGTACTATTAGATACACCTCTGCCTAACCCTTCTGGCGTGATGTTATGTTATACGCGTTTTTCGGATATATAGCTTCTTAGCTGAGCTGCCACGGATTCTGGATTTAGGCCCGGTTGACGGCGATGGGTTCGCACTTAATGCACGGGACTAAAAGCGTAACTGGTGAAAATGATACTAGAAAAAGATACTCTATTATGTGTACTACTACTCTACCTAATCCGTCGGGGATTACAGGCGTTATGTTACGATTTTATTTTACTCAGCTGAGACGCCAAGCAAATAACATTTGACGTAGAACTTCTTGAAATGTAATAAACCTTTTATTATTTACTTTATTTCTTTTTTATTATTTACTTTATTTCTTCTTCAAATGTTTCAAAAATGCAATTACTATTTTACCTTCATTTTCAGAATCTTTTTGTGTGCTTACTGAACCGCATGTAATAAAATATTGACTTCAAACCAACGCAGTCACGAGGACTCAATTCAGAGCTTAAAAAAAATAATATCTACAGCATTTCAAAGGGACCTCATGAATAAAAGTTTCTTTGATAAAGTGTATGCAAACTGATAGCAAAGTAAAACATACCATTTTTGGTGAATTTTATGACGAAGTTCATGAAGATTTATGCATATTCTGTACAATCAATCTCTAATGTGCCCTTTGCTGGGAGATAGGATTCCTCTCTGTAAGAGGATCCATCCAGGTCCGCATCCAACAGATCCCCGCAACCTTCACCAGGTCATCGGACCACCTAGTGCTATTCATCCAAATTTGATCAGCGTAAAACAGAGAGACCGAACGAGTACGGTACTAAGTAAAAATATACTACACATACAGATAAAGATTATAAAATATTACCAATAAATTATTATAATGCTCAATACAGTAGATATGGAATCTCCATAAAATACCAGCAGCGAGTGCGGAGTTTCAGTGATGTATTCAATCCATTTGTTATTGCTGAAATATTTTTATTACATGTATCTGTGATCGCAAATAGATTCGGATCTCTTGAATCAGATCTGATAAATCTATAGTCTATATATATAAAATGGTAAACTGACTGACTGACTGGGTGATATATCAACACACAGCCCAAACCGCTGGTCCTAGAGACATGAAACTTGGAGGGTGTATTCTTTATGAAGAGTAAGTATCCACTAAGGAAGGATTTTTGGTAATTCCACCCTTACAGGGGTAAAATAGGGGATGAAAGTTTATATAAAAGTCCTCCAGTTTTGAAGTTAGGATCTTCAAATTTTGTGTTTAGGCTAAAGATTAAAAATTAATCTATACAACGTTTTTGAGAATTCTACCGCCGATGGGTTAAAAAGGGGTATGAAGGTAAGTAATCGACATCCACGCAGGCTAAACCGCGGGCAATAGCTAGTAATATTATAAAGAAGTAATAGTTTGTAAGATTTGTATGTAGGGAGTAACTAACTACTGATCCGATTTCGAAAATTCTTTCACTAACGGGAAGTTACATTATCTCCGAGTGGCATAGGTTACATTTAAAACGTTCCCGTGGGTTTATTTCCGTACATAACGGAAGCGAAGCCGCGAGCAAAAGCTAATATGAGTGTTACCACACCAGTCGATCGATCGCCGATCACCAAACGATCGATGGTAGAAATGACGACGATCGATCAATTGGTGTAGTAGAAACAGTCTTAACTTCCTTAGATATAATAAGATATCATCCGACCAACGCGACTGAATTACATATGTAAAACATACATAGGTCATTCCTTTCCTTGTTGTTATTTAAGATAATAATATGACTAAAAACGTTATCACTGTTTAGAAATAAATATAAATAAATTATTTATTTATTTGCTAGCTTCTGCCCAAGAAATATACTATAATATAAGAAATATACTAGGTTTTATACTATCTGTGTGCCTAATTATCCAAATCTGTTCAGTAGTTTTCGCGTGAAAGAGTAACAAACATTCATCCATCCATTCATTCTCACAAACTTTCGCATTTATAATAATAGTAAGAAGTAAGATTCCGATATCCTCTTACCTATTTTATTTTCGCACCGCTGCAGTGTTTTGTGTTTTTCTTTTTGAAAACCCATCATTGAGTCCATTATTTGAACTATAAATATCAGCACACACAACCATCTAGGGATATTTTGGATTTACTCAATTTACTCAAAATTTATTAAAAATAACATACAACATGTATTTATTTTTATAAAGCCCATATATCAGACTACACTCCAGAATAAAAGAAAACTATTTTTTTTGCGTAAATAAATGTTTATTCAAATAAAGAAAAAACCTGAAATAATGGTAAAACTAACAATGAATGTGTTTCTCAAGAAAAAGTGAAAAATAAGGAAAAAATAATCTGTTTTTAACAGTTATATGAAAAATCAGTAGTCAGTAAAACCACCCATGACGTTAATAACGGTCCTGCAACGGTTTTTCCATGCTTTTACAATTTCGCAAGCGTGCCCGACGCAATGCAGTGCCTCGACAGTGTTTACGTGTTTCCAAGAAACAGAGGTATACACCAATAACTTCCCGACTCCGGGCGCTACTGAGAAATACAGTACGGATAGACTCACGTTTTGAGGACGAAAATATTAGTTTAATACTTGACGAGAATAGAAACATTGAAAGTGATAGGTTAAATATACAAACACTGGCAATATGAAATGTTTTATTTCATACTGTGTATTTGAGAATGAAAGATGAACGAAAATATTGAAAACTAAATAGTTTTGCGCGAGTATTTTCGTCGAAGTAGGTGTTTGAAGGAAGGTGAAAAAAGCGGCAGACGAGGTCGAAAAGTGTGCAGCAGGTGCTCAAAGGAAGAACTAACATCCAAATTCTGAAACAAGCTATTAAAGTTATCCGCGACGTATGTCTTTTAAAGAAAACCCGACAACAACTGTTGGGCTCACCAGGCCCAACACCCGTCTTGTCGGAGGATCCTCCCTTTCTATAGGGGATGAAGAACTTGACACCCTGTTCTTTCCCTATAGGCAATCTGCATCTGGTTGTGACATTTATAAAAAAACAGGACTAATCTAAACAAAAACACACTCAAAAAACACAAAACAAAAAAATCTTTTATTTCCACAAATTGCGGAAAAAGGAATTAATGGCTTTTTTTCCTGAAACTCCTGTTTTAAATTATTTTTATCCAAATTAATGTCATTTTCAGGAAGGGTTAATTCAGTAGTGTGATTGATCGTCGTAATGAATATTTTGCCGACTCACAATACTGGTAATTAAGGGTAAAGGCGGCACAATTTCAGAACATTCAATTCAGCGTAAATAATAGGTACATATTGAATGAACAACTGAAATATTACTTCATTCAGATACGGAAATCACTAAATTCGAAACAATGACGTTTGAATTAGTCATTATCAATCATAATAGATCGTCGTAATAAGAAGAGCTTATTATAATAGAGCTTGTTCGAAGAAATACTAGTACCAAAGCTTAGTGTGCCTCTAAACAGAATTGCAGTGTTTCGCTTAGGATAGCATGATAATCTATACAAATCAATTAAATTGAAGTGTCTGTCTGTAATTTCAAAATAACAGCTTTGTACTTAATGCACATGAAAGTATTGCAGTACATAATAATAAAAAAAAAAAACATTTTTAAAAATTTTGTCTGTCTGTTTGTTACGTCTAATCTCCGAAACCGGACCGATTGTTGCCGCTACCGGTGGGTTTATAAGGAGTAACTTCAGCTTTTATTTTAGAAAAAGGATTAGAGATCTGTGCAAAAAATAAAACCAAAGAAATTGTTAACAAAATCCGATTCAAATAGGATAGTAATATTTTTATAATAATTTCACGTGGGCGAAGGTCGCGGGGCACAGCTAGTGGTCTAATAAAGAAAGAAAAATGTTGGACTATGACCATTACAAAAAAAAAAAACAGTTTAAAGAAAATACTTAAAAAGCACGCTTGCGGATTTATCATCACAGATATCATTCTCAAAAAACAAGAAGATCCGGAGATCCGGTAGGTAATTAAAAAACTTTGACTTCAAAATGTCCATCTCATGCCGCCAAAAATAACTCCAATTACCTTTTAATTACTTGAAAGCCTTTTTCAAGTTCAAGTCTTTGTTGTGACAACTACAAGATAAATTCTTCAGTTGTTATAAAAACTTTTTAATACAGTTTCTCGAAAACTGGTTCTTATCGTGCTACGAGTAGGTTCAACATGCAATGCAATGCAATGTTTCACATGCGTCGATTTTCAATATTTTTCCGCATACGTGCGGAAATAAAAAAAATTACAGATAACCAAGTCCAAATGGGTTCAATGACTACATTCGGCGGAGTTTGTTTTTTTTTTATTCTTCACAAAGAGATAATTATGCGTCTTTACGGCGTAAATATTTTTTTGGGTATTTAAATTGTGTTTATTAATAGAATATTAGATAAACATAGACAAATATTAAATATTATTATGAACAAATGAACATTTATTTGTGTTCTAAATTCAAAAATATTTGAATTTTATATTTTTCATATTAGGCTATTTAACGGCATCATACCTTTGCTTCTTCTTCAACCTGGCGAAAGCAAAACGTGGAAAAAAGCAAATTAAATCATAGTTTGATAATCATTTCTGACAAAAACTCGGGTGTTAATTCCGCCTCGAATGCAATAACAAAGTTTCCCCACTTATATCAAAATGTACTATTTTCTCAAAAAATTACAATTATTTTCCCTAAATCAACGGATATGCAACACTTTCTTTCAAACAACGGTTTTTCTAAATCCATAAACGTCATCTATATTGGATATTATACACAGGATATTATTTTAAAAGAATGCATAGCACCCGCATAAACCTTTTCATCGTAATTTATTGCATTTATATAATACTCTGCAACACGTCTGGAATGTTGGTATTTTATGCAAAAAAGTGTAATGTATGAGAATTTTGTTTGTTATTACTGTCGAAGAAACTCTGTTTGTATGTATCTGTCGTCGTATTTTAAAATAAATTGCTACTAAAGTTGTCCTTGGGTAATTTTTAAGAAATGTGGGTATTAGATTTTTTAGAAAATCTATTGTTTTCCTTTTAAAGTATTTACATAAAGAGAATGGATACCGTAAAAAGTATAGTAGTTTTTAAACTTGAATGACATTGTCTCCGCTGTCAGAGAACATTTAATCATATTGTTTATGGAAATTGTATTGAAAAAACAAGATGGCGGTTAGCTCTGTTTATAAATCACGTCCTAAAAGAATTACGCAGCACTTTATCGACAAAGTGTCAGATTTAAAATTGACAATAAATTCGTGTTAGTAGAATAGAGATAGTTGGCAGACTGGTCATCTATGTAAGTGTGTTAAATACGATTTATTATCGTCAGAATACTTCTACTACTACAGCCCAAGCACAAGCGCACAGTGTAAACGTAACGTGAATACGTCGATTTTAAAATAATAAAAATGCCTGTTTCACATAAAATATTTTCATAATTTTAAGAATTTACTCATATCCTATGAATGACACTGATTGTGCTTGTTGTAAACAATCTACGCTGTAGGATAATCGTATTTTTGATAAAAAAAAAAACGTATTTACGTAAGTTTACAACACACGCTCGTACAAGGGCTTCAGAATAAAAAAAGACCTCGAGGCGCAAAACAGTTATCATGAAAAGCTTGTAAGTTAATTCATTGGAACAGTTTGAGTGCAAAAAAACTCAGTTTTCATGTCTACCGCTTAGATATGCTACGTAGGTGAAATGTGACATATTTTTGGAAATTATCATTAACTCCGACTTTGTATTTTCATAGAAATTCGGAATTTGTGAACAACTTTGTTCAATTGTTAAGATGAGGTTTCTGTTTTCCTTAACAACATCATATTTATTTAGGTACAGAGGAACGGTTCGGATTAGGAACGAGCGCGTGTTGTAAACGTTACGTAGTTTTTTATCGAAAATACAACTATCCTATTGCATATATTTTTTGCGACAAGCTCAATTAGTATCACCCATAAACAAGTTGCCCATAGATGAGTTCCTAATATTATATGACTTGAGCAATGTCTGGACTTTAAAAGAGACGGTGACCTCTGAGTTTGTTTCGGATGTTTCTTCTCAGAGTAGTCAGGTACGAAACACCGGCCCCATCTAGTTTTAAAACATAACATGTTGACGTGTAAAAGAGTTTTTTAAACCAATTTACAGAAATAAATATGATTTATGATTAAAAGAATATTATAAATGAAACGAATATTTTTAATGTTGAAATGTATTTACGTTTAAAATAAAAATTCATTCTTTCTTTCACTCATGCTTAGTGCCTCAGAAGTGCTCTTGGAGATCACAAAAGCCCAAAATTATAAAACGCAGCAACACTACGTCTTCTTCTGGCAGACAAAATTCTAGATATTTGTAGAACAAAAACCTAGTCCATTTTGTGTAGTAACTCAATAGTGCATATGACGTCATAATAGATAGTCAAAAAATAGCACGCTTGGTACAGGGTAGAAGGGACTCCGACGCGAAAACGCTTACTACGTATTCAGTACATCATTCTGAGCTCCCCCCCCCCCCCGCCTTTCATCGGGTGTGTAGGTATTGCACTTTTGTACGAAAAAGCAGATTTTTTTTATAACCGATGAAAAATTTCTATGTGGAGGGGGGCCTCAAAATGATGTTCTGAGTACGTGGTAGCCGTTTTTACGTCAGTGTACCTTCCACCCCGTATAGATAAAGGGTGTAAATAGACCCTTAACATATCCGAAAGGCACTTGTTCTCCCCGTCTTTGCTATATTTTTTTTGTTCTGGACTATACCTGGGAACCTTCTAGTTACGGAGATATTGGAGGTCAAAGTTTCAACTTTTTCACTTTTTTTTTTTTAAATACATGTTTTTAATGCAAGATTTTTACTTTACACACCTCTACGACCCCCGTACTATTCAATCCATCCATCAGCAAAATGCTTTGAGTGCTTTCCATGGAGTCCTACCGTAAAATGTGATTTTTCACCCCAAAAAAAAGTCGATTCCCAGCAATAATTTTTGCGTTAAGTTACTTAGTTTGATGAATGCTTGGTTGACGGCTATGTGAAGGGCCTGTAAATCTGTGATGTCACTTAAACCTCGCAGTATTATATTATTATCTGTGCTAGAGGTAAGCGGGAATTTTCCAAGAATGACAAATTAATATTGTTAAGGTGTACTTACTCTGTTCAGCGGGTGCCAGCTTGACTGTTTCAGCGTGTCCCGGTATCTTCTCGGAGCGCCACAACACCTTCACTATCTGGTGATAAGCCACGGTCATCAGCAGCAGTGGTAGTCTGAAATAAAAACATTTGTTTAAGATATACAAAATAACAAGATTAGGGCTTTAGCTGAAATGTGCTTGACATTGTTTTTTTTTTTTATATTTGTGTTATTCCATTTGCAGCTTTTAAAGCCTGTTGGTTAGTATTAGGGGTTACTATGACGTCTTAAGACACAGCTATACAGGTCGTCTAGAACCATCTCTTTCCCACACTGGAATTACTCCTGCTTAAGACATCATGGTAGGCCACCAGCTAGTAATAGTGTTTGTAGTTTATATTTTGTTCAATCCGTTTTTTTACTATTTTGCATAAGAGTTTTTACAGATTTGTAAAAGAATATAACAACACGCCTGTAATCCCCGAAGGGTAAGGCAGAGGTGTACCTAATAGTATGTCCACATTTCGCCAGATATGTTTTTAAGCTCCATGTTCCATGTGGGGGGCGAGCGGGCGAATATAAACGTTGATGGATAGAGAGAGAGAGGAAGACCAAAGAAACGATGGATGGATTGTGTGAGGAATGATATGAAAGTTAAAGGAGTAGTTGATAGCGTGACGGTTGACAGAGGAGATTGGAAGAAAAAAACGTGTTGCGCCGACCCCAAGTAACATGGGACAAGGGCAGGTAGATGATGATGTAACAGGGGGCGAGCCTATTATTACATCCATAATCCATTTCAGGAAACTCTTGAACTGCGAATACTGAATTGGTTTTTGTTTGAATAAATCCAATTCAGCTTTTGTTAGGTTCCCAGAATATTGCAATCGAACGTCTATATTCTGAGAACTTTCGTCTTACAATAGACTATATTTTGGTAGGTTTCGTTTCTGAATAAAAATAAGCCGCGTGGGGCAAAGGTAGGGTTACCAATTCGAAATTTGAGAAATCCTGATAAAAGCTCGGATATTTGAAAAAAAAAGTCCAGGTAGTTTACTTTTTGATTTTTATTTATAGGACGCCAAATCAAATGGCAAAAACGGAACCCTAAAGCTGCGTCTACGCTAGGCGAGCCGAACACGATCGGAGCACGAATTCGCTTAGCGTAGACGGACTTAGAAGCCTCGACCGAGCACACCCGCCAAGGGAATTTGTGCTCTGCTCGTATTTGGTTCGCCTAGAATAGACGCAGCTTTATAATTTAGTCATGCCCGTCTCTCTGCCTGACTATCCGATTTCACGCAGCCATTTTATTCGGAGGCACTATATCAACATGCAATTGGCCGGTTTTTCAGTACTCCTTTATCTTTCAAAAGGCCAGACAAGTCAGAACGGTGATTCAAAAAGTCTGACATGTCCGGACAAACCCAGACGCGTGGGAACTTTGGTGAAGAGTAATCTGCGAGGCTTACCGCGGTCAGTTAGCACCTGGGTGTCCATACTTTGACATCGTAAACTTTCCGTAGTAAGCCGTAAATTATACAACCGCTAGTCAGAAAAGCCCTCAGGTAAAGCTGATCTGGTGGGGAAAGGATCATATTAGACTTTAGAGTGAATAACCGTCGGTTTTGTAACTGCTTGGGCACGACCTACATGCTATAAGGATACGCGTGTTGAGAAAACAAAAGCGAATGAGGACTTAGAGATTGCCACGACTCACTGTTGATAAATATTGATGGAGGGAGAACAAGACTAAGGAAACGTTGGATGGATTGTGTGAGGAATGATATCGAAGAAAAAGGAGTGAAAGATAGCGTGACGGTTGACACAGGAAAATGAAAAGAAGAAAACGTCCCCAAGTAACACTATGGCAAGACGATGATGCCACGACTCACTGCGATGTGTGTGTCTTTCGACGCAAGGGTACTCACGCTATGGAAACAAATGACAAAAGCGCGTCCCGTTTCAACAAATCTCGTCGCAAGTCGCATCTTTCGAGGTCTTGGGCTGGTCGTAATTTCTCTGTACAATATCCCAGACGTGGGTATTTTCGCCTAATGTGGCACATTCAGTAAATGTACTTTTTATCTTACTAGGTTACGATGTACGAACGGTGGAAACAATGAAATCACGAACGGTGTTTTACACTCATTCAAAAACGCCCATGGTCCTTTGAAAAACTTTGTATAGCTTTTCAAAGGACCATGGGCATTTTTCTACGAACTCTGGGAAAAAGGCAAACAAAATAAATTATATTTCAAATAGTAGCTTAAAAATTCATGACCTTATAAATCATGAGGAAAGTTTTGAGTATGACTGTGGATGGTTATAAGAGTAGAGGAAGGCCAAAGAAACGATGGATGGACTGTGTGAAGAATGATATGGCACGAAAGGAGGTGTCCGATGAGATGACGAAGAATAGAGAAGTATGGAAGAAGAAGACATGCTGCGCCGACCTCAAATGAATTGGGATGAGGGTAAGAGAATGATGATGAGCTTATAAATTCAATTTATTCGCTGCCGTACAACAGAAATAGAGACACTTGAAATATGTTGCCTTTTCCTGTATTTTGCCAAAAATTTGACCTTTCAATAACAAAAAAACTTGGAAGTATCAAGTTAAATACTTATGTATTTATGAGAATATTAAAATCTATGAAACAGTGGACTCTTCTTAGCGGTTTCAGAGTTGGGTCTTACTTTAATTTTGCTCTTAAATTATAATGATGAGTACAATGAATCCTAAAAATGTTTCACATTACTTTGTAAGTTAAGAAAACATTCTAATTAATAAAGTTTCATACATAACTTTGATTGTTAGTATAAGATGTTTACTAAAAGTCGTAAAATAAACCATTTGCAAACCGACTAAAGACCACAAACAAAGTCTTCCTAAATTTGTGGAGTAAAATAATACAGGAAGGATAATTCCTTTATCGAGTTTGTTATAATTAACAAACTCGATAAAGTATGTTTTTTGTTTTGTTTTTATTTATTTTTTGTCTGGTTTCCTTTATTCATTCCATCATCTTATGCTTCTACCCAGACCCGTTACTTGGGACTGGATTTTTGCAATTTATGACGAATTTGTTAGCTTGGATCTTACCTGTAAAAACAAATGTGTGTGTTAAGGAATAATAAATAAATAAATCTTATTTTATACATTTTAAATTTTTTCTTAAAAGAAACCTATTAAAAAAAATATTAGTAACTGATTTATTATAACTGTACCAAGAAGTGTCAAATATTTCACTTTGTAAACTTGTTTCAACAACAGCTAAAATAATAATTGGCGCTCGGGTCGATTAGGTTAAGACGTGCTGGCCTAGGTTGGTTCGTGGATGGGTGACCGATCACCCGTTACACACGAGTTTACTCCGTACTTCGGAAAGCATGTTAAGCCGTTGGTCCCGGCTGTCATTTGTAGAGCTTTGACAGTCGTTACAGGAAGTCAGTAGCATGAAAGTCTCACAACCAGTCTTACCTAGGGGTATCGTATTACCCAGTACTAATTGGGTTGTGGAGGTCAATTATGCAGTCGCTCTATGTAAATTACTGGTATTCAGATGCATCCGGTTAGACTGGAAGCCGACCCATACAAACTTGGGAAAAGGCTAGATGATGGACGTTGTTTCTACAACCTAGTCTAGAGGCTTAAAGCGAGAAATTTGCTTTGGTAAGTAAATACGAATGTGCACTTAATTTTTATAAAGTTAAAGCTTGCTCACATTCACAATATTATACCGTATGTTCACAAAAATAAGTTTCATATTCGTCTGATATCCAGAAGTCCCAACTCAGGGTATGCCAACGAGCAATGGAGGGCAGTATACTAGAGGTTAAATTAACGGATCGTGTTCGAAACACAATACTGCGCTCTAAAACAAATATTGCTGACGGGGCTCAAAAGGCTGCCTAACTCAAATGGAACTGGGCAGGACATTTCTGCCGCATGCCGGACAAACGGTGGGCCAAAATAGCATGACACTGGTGCCATAACACAGTGAGGCAGGGTCGGGGCAGGCCACGAAAGAGATGGCGAGACGAACTGGACAGGTTCTGGAAGGAGGATACGGGGGTTCGAAAGAAATGTAAAGAGACGAGGGAGGCCTTTGCCCAGAAGTGGGATAGAGCAGGCAAGAAAAAAAAGTATGACACGCTCAATTTTAGTTCAGTCCAAGTGTACTCTGACCTCAGATTTAAAGTTACAAACAGTTCAGAATTTCTCAAAACTTAGTGGTGCTAATAAATAGTGTAGTGTTAGACCACAATTTAGTTGTTGAAGTAGCTTACTTAGTATAACTTGTCTGAAACTTGTGAAACAGAATTAGTTAAGTACTTAATGAACTATGAAACAGAATATTGTTGTCGTAGGTTGATAGGATTATACGATTAGTTGTAGTATCGTCATACTTCATGCTCGTTTATGATGCGCAGAGCAAACCAATATAGATAATTAATAATTGATCATCAGTCTCCTGCCATTATCCTGGTGACCTACCAGGCAGGACATTACGAGATTTGCGCTAGAAAAAAATTGTACAAGTATCAAAATAGGAAAATAATTACAGTGCATCAAAAAACTCATCCACATCGCTGTCAACATGAATTTTTTTCAGAAAGCTGGTATTGCGACGTTGGATGGCAGTTGCTGATTCTTATGACACGAAAATAGTTATACTTTAGGCCAATTTAAGATAAATTCCAAGTGGCTTTTTTTTAAGTAAAACGTTGCCCCACACTAGGAATTTCTCCTGTGTCGTGGGTGTGTTTACAAACATTTAAACTCACATACACAAACAGCCAGACCCGGAACAACTACCTGTAGGTCTTACAAATATTTGTTCCGTGCGGGGATCAAACCCGCGACACGCAGCGCAGCAGCCAATCGCTCAGCCACTACGCCAACCGTGCCGTCACATTTTCTCGAACGTATACGAGACCTATTTTGTACACTATGCTGTATAATGTAGATTTAAACTTGTGTGTGGTGAAAGGTGTGGTCGTATTTCAGGGTATGGTTCAGACCATCAAACTGAACAACTTTCTTTATGGTACCATAGTCACCATCGCAAAAAAAATCTGCTGTCCCATACATTTGGGTTTAGTAGGTATTGAAGTTTGCTACAGGACAGCTGATTTATTTTCCTGAAGCCACCAGAGCATCCTTGCGGATAGGCAATTAAAATCAATTCGATTGCCATTTCACTGTTTCCATGCTATGTACTCGTACTGTGTTGTTGTGTTTTTATGTACAAATAAACTTATATTATTATATATTATATTATTATTCCCTGATAAATTTTGAAGTTCAAAAGTGTATTCTTTTACTTTGACTTAGAGCAGACGAACTCAATGCATCTTTAAGCTTTTTCTGTTAAGTAGTTATCTAAGTAACTTTATTTACTAGATGGCCCACCAGTTGACATGTAATCAACATTTTGGCTCACGATAAAAATAAGTTGAGCAGCCTTGGATTAGTGCTACCCGTGCCAACCCGGGGTGGGTTGCTAGTTAATTATATAAAGCTAAAAGAAGAAAACCGTTGCCATTGGCAACAGTATTCATATAACAATTGTAGTTATTTCTTTTTCTCCATAAATATAGTTTAGCAACACGTCCTGTTTCCGTTATACAGGATGTGTTCGACATGCGAACATTCGTATTCATAGATTTTTGTACAAATACAGCGTGTTCCAGAAAGATGTGGTCATATTTCAGAATGTGATTCAACCCATCTAACTGAACAACTTTCCTCATGGGACCACCATCGTAATCGTGAAAATAAATGAGCTGTCCCGTAGCAAACTTCAATACCTACTAAACCCAAATGTATGGGACATCAGTTTTTTTTTTGCGATGGTGACTATGGTCCCATAAAGAACGTTGTTCAGTTTGATGGTCTGAACCACACCCTGAAATATGACCACACCTTTCTGGAAATGGCTATGCTACACTACACACAAGTTTGAATCTACATTATTCAGCACAGTGTACAACATAGGTCTCGTATACGTTCGAGACAATGTGACGGCACGGTTGGCGCAGTGGCTGCTGCGCTGCGTGTCGCGGGTTTGATCCCCGCACGGAACAAATATTTGTATGACCTACAGGTTTAAATGTTTGTAAAAACACCCATGATACAGGAGAAATTCCTAGTGTTTACTTAAAAAAAAAGCCACTTGGAATTACCTTAAATTGGCCTAAAGTATAAATATTTTCTTGTCATAGGAATCAGCAACTGTCATCCAAAGTGGCAATGCTGCCAGCTTTCTGAAAAAAATTCGTGTTGTCAGCGATGTCGACGAGTTTTTTGACGCACTGTGATGAGTGCGCATTTTGATACTTGTACAATTTTTTTTTAATTATTTATGTTTATTTATAGTTTGTAAAAATTAACAAATATTTTCCATAACTTGTAAAAATATTACTGTAATTGAACTCTAATCTCTAGCAATAAAATTCAGATCGAAAAACAATTGCTTACAAATTACCCAAGTCCTTAAACAAAGCCAAGCAAATAAAAGCAAAATGAAAACCAAAGCCAAAGAACTTTTTATTTGGCAATTAAGATTTAACAACCTTCAAATTCGTAAACAGCACTCAAAATTAATTAATTACTCTAGAACATAAGAATTTCGTGTTTTCTACACTGACATTGGAAAACACGAACTCATTATTTTGTGAAACGCTAAAATATTTGAGTGTTCTGTTATTTTCTGGTCTATGGACTAATTCGAGGTTAATATTGTTTTTGGTTTTAAAAAGTACCTACAACGCGTTCAAATTTTAGTTTTCAAACAAAATATTAAGCGAATTGTTTTTTTTATCTTTACTCTTAGGTTTTTGTCTTTAGGCTCAGTTTTGCTACAAGTACTTTTATTGTTTCATATTTTGTACTAAGGTTTTTTACAATAAAACGAACGTGCTCGACTGTCAAGACGAAAAAAACTAAGTACATATTATATCTCTTTTTAACTAAAGACTGTGTGGCCTGTGCCACACAGTCTTTAGCGGCAATGGAAGAAAAGTGCTATACAGCCTAAAACTGATACCTACAGATGCTGATGACAGCTCTCAGCAAAAATGACGACATAACTTTGTAGAAACGTCTTACGAGTATTTAATATTTGCACACAAGAATTCATTCGTATTTGCCTTATTAACGTTCGTGGCTAAGCGATAGGCAGTCGCTCCATGTAAAATACTGGTATGCAGCTGCATCCCGTTAGACTGGAAGCCGACCCCACCAAAGTTGATAAAATGTTAGGCAGATGATGATTATGTTGTTTCTCTTTTAAGGTAAGAATTGTACCAAGTTTTAATTTCGTAAGTATGATGTAATTAAGGCATAGTGATTAATTAAAATTTCTCTTTTCAACTCAATTAATGTCTGTTTCAAAAAAAAAAAAAAAAGGAATGTAAATCCGAAAGTGATTATAAAACTACAATACTATTTATTAGTGCAGCATTAGCTCGATAGTCCTTTTACCTCTGAACAAACCAAAACCAACCCTATTGCAACAAGAGTAAAGTGTAATGTGAAATATCTTTTGAAAAGTATGTATTTGTGGAATAAACGCGTTAAATAAATTAATTAATTTAAACAAAACAATGAACACAAACAAAACAAAACAAACAAAAACAATGTACTTACGAATAAAGTTATATATAAAACTAGGTACCTATTTGTACTTACGTATAAATGAAAATCACTTTAATGATGTGCCATACAAGGTCGCTATTTGAAGACCAGGTCGCGATGCACTGAACCAGGTACTCGAGCTCGAAGCGAAGAGGCACTGACTTCTCAGTTGTCAAGACAATCAGCTCTGGGGCATCTGTTGGCAAAGACGAATCTTTAATTTCTAGACACATCTAAAACACCGCGAGGAAATTCGGATTTTAGTACTATCAGTATAAGTCTGAAATTGCCATATCTCATACATATAACAAGTGTGTTGCTCTTCGAGAGTCGAGTCGAGTAATCGTATCTTTATTAGAACATTAAAAAAAAACCAGCCACGTGCGAGTCGGACTCGCGCATGAAGGGTTCCGTACCACTGTAGACGTTACAGCGGCAACAGATATACACATTTTGTGAAAATTTCAACTGTCTACCTATTACGAATCATGAGATAAAGCCCGCTGACAGACAGACGGACGGACAGCGGAGGCTTATTAATAGGGTCCCTTTGGTTTCCCTTCTGGTACGGAACCCTACAAACACTGGACTACAATCGACAAATTCCTAATGGAAAAATCTAATAACACTTTGCCCGACCTGGTCGATTCCCATGTCTGGCAAAGTGTACCAGTACCAGCAGATGCGCTTGCGACTTCGAGAATAACGGGGCTTATACAGTTAGTTGAGGTTCCCAGAACCACCGTATTTGAGGTGTAATGTTAAGAAAATATATGTAAGTTAGGTAACTGTATAAGCTACTACTGCAACTGACTTCTAAAATCAAATTAGAAAATTCAATGTTATCACAGGTCGACCATGTGATGAAAACGATATGTTATATATTATATAACATATGCTAGGGGCGATGAAAACGATATTCGATATTTTTCTCTAATTAGAGAAAAATATCGAATATCGTTTCGCTTCGCAGCAAACAGCTACCACCGCATTTAAATGTATAGTGTAACTTTGAACAATAGATTGAGCAGCACTGTGGTAAGTCACCGTTCCGGGTTGAAATATTTTATTTATTCACCAACCAAAAACTAAATATAATATAATATTAAAAAACCAACTTAAACTAAATATAGTCGGCCATTAAAAATAGTCTAGTTCACATGTGTGTTTTTTTTTCGAATTCCACATCGCATACTCAGAAAATTATGACCACGGTGTCATCCTATTCGTAATTGCAACTAGAAAGTTGAAGGCCCTTTTAATAAATGTGCCAAATGGTCACCTAACAGAACCAGATAGGGAAAAATCGAAAATTGTTTTTGTATGCACTTCATGTCATCATCTGCCTAGCCTTTTCCCAACTATATTGGGGTCGGTTTCCAGTCTAACCGGAAGCAGTATTTTACATGGAGCGACTGCCTATCTGACCTATGGGCAACTACAGTACTTTCACAGTTTTTGTGCCTTGTGACTGGGACTGTAGATATTTTTTACTGTTGTCTTTGTTTCGACAATTCAAAAGTGCCTGTAACTGGCCTACTTGAAATAAATGCTTTGATTTTGATTTGATTTTGATTTTGATTGACCGAGTACTGGGTAATACCCCCTTGGTAAGACTGGTTGTCAGACTTTTTGGGCCATTGACTACTTATAACGACTGTTAAAGATCTGCAAATGACAGCCGGGACCAACGGCTTAAAGTGCTTTCCGAGGTACGGAGGAAACTCGATATGTAATGGGTGGTCACCCGTCCAGAGACTAACCTAGGCAAGCACGGCTTAGCCTAAAGATTGACCCGAGCGGCTGTTATTATGTAGCCACGAGCTCCTCCTCGTATGCACGTCATGTCCCTGCGACAAATAAATATTTTTTCATTCTTTCTTTCTAAAACTAGTTATGAGTACAAATACATAAAATGTCCAATCTCTTAATTGGACATTTCTGTCCAATCGCAGGATTGGACATTTCATAAATTCGTCATGATTACGAACGTTCTATGACTATACCAGAACCGAAGCGAGGAAGTAGAAAACTGTACAGCAGTAAACAATCAACAAAATTCATCACAGTTAATTTTTGTAAACACTCGAAGGATTTAAGTCAAATAAATTACAAAGATGGAACCAAGCTTCCTCCTAATTAATTATCCTAAAAACATTCTGTCAAATCCAATTGAAACAAATTAAAATTAATTGGTTCTTTTGTAATCCGTTCAAGGAAATTCTCCAAAACAATTTAACATCTACGAAAATGACGCAAATCGAGAAAGTTTGTATTACCGCTTAAAACTCGGATATCGTTTCACGTGAATTTTAAAGTGAAGTTTTTGACGGTTATTTGGGCTATAGAGTGATTTATTGGAGCAACTTATATAGGACGGAGGTAAATAATGTTATCTACGTAAAAAAATATTAAGTTGATTCGTTTACTGATGAACATCAAAGCTTATATGCTTCAAAATATGTAGTTTCTTTTACAAATTTGTTAAAAAACCCTGTCCGATCCGTGGTGGTACTATTTATATTATAGTCCTTTTCGAAAAAAAATAAAGAAAAAAAAAATCCCCGTTAAAAATGAAATAAAACAGGTATGACACATATACACCTTATTCTCTTCCGTTTCTACACACTTTTGTCTACATTTCTTTTTTTCACTTCTCCTTTTGAAGGTCTGCTGGCAGAAATTTCTTAGGAAATAAGCAGTACCTATGTACTCAACTATTAAAATGTAATTTTCCTGTGTTGCAATAAATTGAGGAAACGTACATGGCACAGGAGCTCGGGCGGTGACATTCCGGTCGCTTCTCGGGTAGTGACGTCATACACAAACAATTAAGGATCAAACAATTTCTATTATGTCAATAAAGAATTTGAACATACTAATGCCAAAGATAGTTGTCACGTTTTAAAAGTTTGTTAAATTTTAGGGAAATGGTTGTAATTTGTGCACAAAAATCAGGGTTTTAAGATTAATTAATATGTTTATTTTCATGAATATTTTATGTTTCTTATTTTATTTGGTACAACAGGGATCCAACAGGGTTTTTTTAAACATATTGTATTCCGAATGTGTGTACTGGTAGTCGCTCCATGTAAAACATTGGTATTCAGGTGCATCCGGTTAGACTGAAAACCGACCCCAATATAATTGAGATAACCCTTCTTTTTAGCTTCGCCGCAGTGGGGTAGGCTAGGCAGATGAAACTCTAAAGGGGTTAAACGAAGAATGTGAGGTACATTCTTCGTTTAACCTAATGTAAACTTCGTTTATAAAAGTTTAATAGAATATTGGCCATTTTCACCAATGAGAAATATCATTTGGCGCAAGGCTTGTGTGCTGGACGAGCGTGTTCGATTCGGAGAGTAGGTAGATAGAGTGCGCCTAACTGATGTTTTCCTGCGCGAAGATCTTTTTGGTCCAACGGCCCTGACGACCTGCACCGATAGGCTCCGGGTATTTTCAAGGATCTTGCAAGAAACGACGTTAAGGAAGAGGATTTTTCGATTTTGCAGACACAATAACGACGAAGGTCACTCTTTATAAGTTTTCAGAAAGCGACTCGTAACTCTGCAGGACTATTTACTGAACTACTTTCCTATTCATAAAGTGCCGTACCATTGACTAGGATTATATAAATTCTGTGCGGACTTACATGACACATACATACTTCGGAGCTATACAGTATCGAGAATCGCGAATCGGTTCCTGATTTTGCATTATTTTTTTTGTTTTTTTTTCCAGGCCCTCTCTACTCGTATAAACTTAAAAAATGTACTTTTATGTACATATTGTATAGGAACTCGGCACATTTAAATAATGTTTTATCAGTTCAATGAATTAACTAACTTGATAATGCAAAAAGTGTGTAGTAGGTCCCATTTATCAATTTAACATATTGGACTACTTTAAAACTGTTTGCGATACCATCTATCAGAGATACGCAACCTTTTAATGTGCGGCAATACAGAAGCATTAAAAGCTGTGCCGATAATTGCTATCGTCTTTAACAACACGACTGTCCTATTCTAGTGCTGTACTGCTCATTTTTTAAACAAAAGCTGCGATGTCAACATATTACGCGGTGAAAGTGAATACTGTAATTCCGAAATAGCATTTCTGGTAATTTTAAAAGTTTGTCAATACGTGTTGATTTTAATGTTAATTTATTTTATTTTTTGATACTGATTTTAATGTTAATTTATTTTTTAAATTCTGATGTTAATGCAAATTTATTTTATTCTATTTAAATTTAAATCAGACTGCATAGATCAAGTTATCTGAAATAAATGAATTTTATTTTATTTATACTATCCATTATCATTTGACAGCATTCTCCATTCAGCCCGCGATGATGGCGCTTGCAACAGTATCGAAATATCGGGAGCTCAGAATAATTAAAAAATGACGGAAGATATCCTCTAAGTGACAGTGTATGTTTAGTACTATCTAGTCTGTGGTTTGGTTTTCAGGAAATCTGAAATTGTAATCATTGCTCTGCTACACTAATGGAAACGAAATTGAATCTCTCTTTTTGACTCTGCAACGATTACTGGCATCCATCTTGATTTATTCAAACGTACATTTAATGCTAGTGATATGCTCATCACTTAAGTATTTCAACTGAGTACCATACGACAACCGTTGTACCCACAGCTCACTGAGTTTGAACGTGCCCAATAAGGAATAATTAAATCATGAATAGATACGACGAATGAACATCAATTTGATTAAGAAACTGTGAATGTAAACGTGTCTTTGGCAAATATTTGAAGTTTAATATACGTCCTTGAATAAAAAGCGAATGACAAAAATGTATGGAGCAGTGGTGCCTTTTTTTAACTGCCATTGATGTAATTTTGAGAGCAGCTGTGGCCCAGTGGTGGAGACTCCAACTTACGAGCAGTAAGTCGTGGGTTCGAACCCAGCCAGACGCATTACTTTGTGTAAGTTATTTCATCATCACTGCTCTCAAAACGGTGAAGGAAAACATCGTGAGGAAACCGGCATGTCCTAGAACCAAAAATTCGAAGACGTGTGGCATCTACCAACCCGCACTGGGCCCGCGTGGTGGATTATAGCCTATTCCCTCTCATAGAGAGAAGGCCTGCGTCCCAGCAGTGGGAACATTAATTGGCTGATTATGTTGTAATTTTTAATTAGATACAGTATAACACTACTAACGAAAAATCATAACACCAAAATTGGAGCACAACTGTTTTACAACATTGCTAATTCTATGGTTACAATGATCGTCTTATCGCTGATAGCGATATCATTCAGACAACCTTTGAATGGATTGTACGAACATGGAACAAAAAGGATCTGTTAATGGTGTACTGCTTAGACTACAAAATAAATCAAGTAAGTATCTAAAGATATTTAGGCATATGATATGTATACGTATGTTATTGGAAAAGCAGAAAAGACTGTACACAGCTGCCCGTACTCAACTTGACGATTCTGCATTGTGCAAGCAGAGATATCAGTGAGATTAGAATAACCTACTATTATTAAAAATGCGAAAGTTTGTGAGAATGTATGGAGTCGGGATATATAGATAGATGTATGGATGTTTATTACTCTTTCACGCAAAAACTACTGAGCGGATTTGAATGAATTTTGGCACACATATAGTTTGTAACCTGGATAACAATTAGGATACTTTTTATCCCGGTAGTATGATCCCGTCAGACAATTTATCTAACTCCATGCGGCCGAAGCTGCGGGCATAAGCTAGTAAATAATAAAACAGTCCGACTGCCGTGAGGCAGTAGGGGTCCGCGCCCACTCGACCCGCTTAGACTCGACCCGAAGAATAATACCTGAATATTTCTGTTTTGATGGGCGTAAAATCGTCGATGTATAGTCAGACAGAAAAGTGACGATTTAACACTTGCACCACAGAGAGTGTAAAATTTAAATAATGTTTGAATAAATAAATCAATACAACACCCGCCTGGTCAGAGGACCATTTCTTATCTATGGAGGATGAGGAACGTTACATCCAGTTTCTCATATCTATACGCGCGGCTCGGCAAACCTCGTTCTTATCGGAGATACTCGTACGTTGGCAGAGCGGCCGAACTAGCGTAGGTACATGGTATGATAATATACTGCGCCTGGTATTCTCCTCCCGCGATGGCCCAAGACTACGTCATGTTAAGTGTTACCATTGATTGTCCTTTTCAGTAAATTTAGGGACTCTCATTTAGTGAATGAAAATAAAATAAATTACTAACTAGCTTAACTATTTAGTAACTTGTGTGATTCATCTATTTAGTTTTAAATTAATTTAAATATTGAATTATTAGTTCATAATTGTTTTGTTAAGTTAAAAAATGCATTTTGCTCAGGTAATTCAATCACACACCGTGGCAACACATCGACAGCATCGCAACTGATGACGTATTCTTGGGCCAATCACGTGACCCAGCTGTCACGGGAACAGAATACTAGGCGAAGTATATTATAGTAGGTACATCTCAGCTATAGCTAACATCACTCCCAGGAACCGGAAAAGATACTTCAAAACTGAAGCTTCAAAAGCCGCATCAAACCCTTTATCAAAACTAATGTTTGTTTATACAAAACCCACACACGAAATAAGTTTCAAAATTAAATATTACATCACAAGGAACTCAAGCACGTAAGCCAAGATATCGACTATTATATTCTCGTTGCCCTATAAGCTGTAGATAAGTACCGTTATTTAACCTGTGATAACAACGTTTTTTCGTGTATGCCGCCGTCATGGAATTTAATAAATAAAACTCAAGACAATATACGGAACAAATGATAATAAAAAAAATAAATTAGTACTGCATGCCATTGAGATCATTAGAAGCTTACTTTAAAAAGCATAGTTCCTTGCAAATGTCACATCAGGAAGTGTCTTCGAAAAATCAAACTAAAAAGTATAACCAAAAAATCACAAGGTCTGGGGGAAAAGAGACAGAGCTATACAGGTCGTCTAGCGCTATCTCTTGCCCACACTGGAATTGCTCCTACTTTAAGACGTCATGGTAGGCCACCATATTGACTAAACACAAATTTGAACTTACACCTACCAGATAAACTGTTTGTGGTCGTCGTAAGTTTGAATTTGCAAGCACTGAAAAGTGCGCACAATTCGAATTTGTGCATACTTTTTCTGCGGACGTCTTTGAGACTCGAAGTGTGGGTTTTTAAATATCAATGCCATTATTTCGATATTTCTTGTGGTAGGCAAAAGCAACCCGAAGTTCAAGACAAGTTGAAAATGCTTTCGAATCGTTTTGCATTTCTAGAATGACTTTCATCAGAATTGACACAAGCGTTTTGGTAACTGATGTTAATCCCTTTCTTCACTTTTACTTTTCAGAGGTAATGAAGAACAGGGTAAAGTTCTTCATCATCCTTAGAAAAGGGAGGAACCTCCAACCAGACGGGTGTTTTGTCTGGTGGGCTACTGCCCGACAGTTGTTCTCGCGTTTTTCTGTATGATCTTAAGTTGCGGATAACTTTAATAGCGTGATTTATAATTTTGATGTTGGTTCTTTATTGGAGTCATAGATGGCGCTGTAGTAATTTTTGTACTAAGTTGTCGCTTTAGTACTTTTTGTAATGATACAACACCATCCCTTTAGCTTCTAGTCACTTGTCTAGGCACTCTGGAATCGTTACAAAAAAAAAATCATAAATACTTACTGAAAGTAAGAGCCAAGGCCCATATTACGAAAATGGCGCTCTTGGCACGTCCCGTGGTGGACTTGAACTTGAGCGGGAAGCAGATGGCGTACCAGCGATCCACCGAGATGAACGTCAGCGTCAGCACCGACACCGTCACTGATACTGACTGCAACAAGAGAACAAGAAGGCTTATTTAAGGCTTTTTAGGCTTACATCATGCCTGTAACTCCCAGGGCTGCGGGACTGTTCGAAAGTGATACCTGGAACACAAAGGGCAAAGAAGGAACATGGATGGGTTTTAGTCAGTTCAAGTGTGACACTCCCTTCCGCTCCGCCCAGAGAGGGGGGGGGGGGGGGGGCATTTGATTTACCAGCTGAAAAAAAAAATGTAACTGTAACTCCCGAAGAGTTAGGCTAATAGTACACCCACATTTTGCCAGTTATTTTTAAGTCCCATTTAATAGCGGGCTTATTGATATCAATTGAGCACAAATCCCGACTCCGTGGCTGGTTCTGAGTAATTCCTGATGAATAAGCTCGCTGACACTACCGGACTGTGGGAATTAAACCTAAGTTCTCATGCTCAGTAGGCGCTAGCGATCACTAGACCAACGAGGTAGACAAATGATATTCTATCACCAATTACGTTTTATTACATCATTCTCTCATCATCATCTGCCTAACCTTTTCCCAACTATGTTGGGGTCGGCTTCCAGTCGACCCAGATGCAGCTGAATACCCGTATTTTATATGGAGCGACTGCCTATCTGACCTCCACAACCCAGTTAGTACTAGGAAATACGATACCCCTTGTTAAGACTGGTTGTCAGACTTTTTGAGCCACTACCTTTAATGGCTTAACGTGCTTTCCGAGGCACGGAGGAAACTCGGTATGTAATGGGAGGTCACCCATCCACAGACCAACCTAGGCAAGCACGGCTTAACCTAAAGATGGATCCGAGCGGCTGTTATTATTTAGCCAGGAGCTCCTCATCACACACGCTCCTCATCGCTCTTACTTATTACATCATTCTCAATCAGTGTTCAAAAGTTACTATTTTTTTAATTCATTAAAATCAGGCAGCGTGTTGGGATCGGCTTTCAGTTTAAGCGGATGCAGTTGAATTTAGTAGCTGTTTGTTTTTCACGGAGGACTTGCCACGCGTCCTTGTGGAGGTACTTGGTTGTCCAAGTACCTGGATATCACTGTGTGTGTCTCACAACATCACTTAGACTGGTTGTAAACGGCTGTTTTTTTACATATTTTTCATAGTTAGTCTCATTGTTTAATCCCCAACATTTGATCCGGCTCGAAGGACCAATTTTGGGATAATATGCTCCCGTGCGAAGCTGGCGCGGGTCGCTAGTATGAACATCATCATCATCATTACAGCCGAAAGACGTCCACTGCTGGACATAGGCCTCCCCCAAGTGTTGCCACATTGACCGGTCTCGTGCGACTCGCATCCAGCGGAGCCCTGCAACCTTCACCAGGTCATCGGTCCACCTAGTGAACCTAGTATGAACATATTTTAATAGTATTATTTTCGTTTCGTTTTTTGCCAAGTATAAAATCTGTCGCTATTCGCATTCTTGTCGTCAGCGGTGTGACCAGTGCCCTATGCCACGGATTCTATTAAAAAGGTTAGTTTTAATATTACGTTAAACCTTGAATAGGTATTCGGTAAAAATGTATATCAGGGAAAATTAAAGATCCGGTTTGACCAAATATTTGTGTTTTAATTTTAATTAATTTATTGGCTCTTCTTGGAATTTCATCCTCGTTAAAAGTTTTATTCTATATCTAGTTGAAAGTTTTACATCTCGTGAGTTACAATTTCGCAGCGACTAAGCCACACGGTTTCTATGTAACTTTATGAAATATTAGGTCTTTACCTATGAAATTGGAGATTTGTATGAAAATTTTAAAAACAAAAACTTTTTTAATTTTTTTTTTTAGCTTATCTAGCTTTTTTATTATTCCGATTTGACGCAAGTCCTTCAAAGTCGTTTTGACACTACCTCCAAGGCCCGCAGCAAGCTCAGACGTAGATTGAGTTGGATCCGTTTCCACTACCGCCTTCAATTCGTCGTTGTCGACAATGGTAACCAGCCGACCGCGAGGCTCATTCTTCAACTCAAAATTTCCAGATTTAAAACGATTTAACTAATAATGGACCGTATTTATGCAAGCAGTGTTAGGCCCGTACACGTCGTTAATGTTTCGTGTTGTTTGCGCAGCGGTATGTCCACGTAGGAACTCATATTCGAAAATTGTACGAATTTACAGTTTATCCATGGCGCCAAAAACTACCACAATTTCACAAAAACAAAAAACTATCTAAAAACAAATGACTGAATTTGAAATTAAAAGAACACGGTTTTTGAATAAAATTTATTTGAATTTCGAATTGCACGCCAATCCACAGATAATTAAATCTGAAAATGCTGGTTATTAAATCTCCAATTACATAGGTAAAGACCTATTAATAAATAATGATTGCCTTGTTGGTCAAGTCGTCGCAAGCGCCACTGCTCAGCAATGAGGTCCACTGCGTTCGATTCCCGTGTCGGTCAAAGTGTTATTAGGTTTTTCCATCAGGAATTTCTCAATAGCAGTCACGGAGTCTGAATTTGTGCCCGGTTGATGGCAATAGGCTCGCCCCCTATCGGACTTAAACATATCTTTCGAAATGTGGGTGTATTATTAGGAACATCTCTGCCTAACACTTCGGGGATTACAGGCGTGATGTTGTTGTTAGGTATCTATGAAACAGGTAGTAATGTGACTGAGGCTCAGCCGCCTAAGTTTACCTTCGAAATTGTTTATTTCTGTTAAAGTTAATTATGACGTAGGTACTCATATCTACCATCATTTTCCTGCCTTGTCCCATGTTATTTGTGGTCGGCGCAACACGGTTTTTCTTCTATTCTCCTCTGTCAACCATCACGCTATCATTTACTTCTATATCTTTCATATCATTCCTCAGACCATCCATCGTTTCTTTGGTCTTCCTCTTCCTCTCCATCCATCATCGTTTCTATTCATCAGTCTTTTAGTCACATGCGATTCGTCCCTCCTCATCACATGTTCATACCAAGACAGTCGATTCGCTTTCAACTTTTCTGTAAATGGCGCAATTTTTAAACTTCCTCTGATATACTCGTTCCTTCCTTATCCATTCTTGTCACACCACAAATCCACCTCAACATTCTCATCTCCGCTACAAGCAATCTTTTTTCATCCATCTTCTTCACACCCCAGCATTCCGACCCATACAGTACGTCTACGTACGTACTCGTATCAATAAAACTTTCTAATGAATTAGAAATTCTCCTTTCCTGTATCTCGTTTTGAAAGGACAATGGCCATTATTGTCATCGTTCTCAAGACAACAAATTTTGTTTAAATTAAAAAAATACTAACTATAAAACATGCAAACTAAGTCAATAAGGAGACAAGGTACACCAGCAAAGCTCAAAAATATTTTATTTTCTGATGATGTTGGTAGTTTATTTCATAAAATTATTATAATTAGACTATACTAGCCATACCGTTCAGTGAATTTCTCTTGAATACCCAAAATAAATTAAATATCAGCGTACATTTCAAAGATCTAATTATAAAAGGAATGCAAAGATCTACTGAGCATTTGGGACCTTTTGCCTTCATTCCGACTCTACTCAGCTTATTGGAATTCTATTCCTAATTTCACTACATATTATAAAACAAAGTCACTTCCCGCTGTCTGTCTGTCCCTATGTATGCTCAGATCTAAAAAACTACGCAACGGATTTTGAAGCGCTTTTTTAAATAGATAGAGTGATTCAAGAGGAATAAGTAGTATGTATATTGCACCCGTGCGAAGGCGGGTCGCTAGTAATATTATAAATGCGAAAGGAAGTTTGTTTGTTACCTTTTGACGCCTAAACCACTGAACCGATCATCCTGAAATTTGGCATATACGTTGTCAGGTGTACAGAAACGGATATAGGGTACGTTCCATCCCGAAAAAAAGTACTGTTCCCGAGTACTGTCCACTTGACTCCTCCTCTGAAAATTACTGGTAAGGTCCTGTGGTTTTAGGACGACCCCTCCAGCATTTTCTCTTTCCTTGTTAGTCATATTTCACTCAACAAGACCAAACCATCTGAGCATCCTTTTTTCAAACTTTTTGTCCGTACATTTTTTACCCGCAATGATGTCTTATGATAATTGGAGGAGCTCGTGGCTAAATAATAACAGCCGCACGGGTTGAGGATAAGCCGCGCTTGCCAAGGTCGGTCTGTGGATGGGTGACCCATTATACCGAGCTTGCTCCGCGCCTCGGAAACCGCGTTAAGCAGTTGGTCTCGACTGTCGTTTGTAGATCTTTGACATTTGTTACAGGTAGTCAGTGGTTTGAAAGTCTGACATCCAGTGTTACTAAGGGGTACCATATTACCCATTATGGAGGTCAGATAGGCAGTCGCTCCATTTTAAATCAGTGGTATTCAGCTGCATCCGGATAGACTGGAAGCCGACCCCAATGTAGTGGTAAAAGGCTAGGCAGATGATGAATGGTGTATTAAACGCGATCATTTTCGTTTTACTTGCAGACTTTAACTCCGGAAAACATTTTCTTTTAACCACCACATATTTAAGTTAGATTTTTGCACTTATTACTCCATATTAAACTACATCCTGTTTTAAATTGATGAATTAATCGTTGTGATCCCGAACTTGCTGTGCCCATACAAAAAATGTGACCAGGGACCCCGGAATGAATGGCAAATGTCGTTAACACATGGCCAGCGTGGTGACTAATGCTTATACCTCTTCTGTATGAGGTCTTTGTCCTGATAGGGCGTTTACTGAGCTTTTTGTGTAATACTTCATTCTTTAACAAATATTTTTGTTTTTAAATAACGGCCTAAAACAATCGATTTGTAACTATATAACTATGGCTGACTATTTGATATAACCTATAGTGGTCGAAATCGGCCAAAATTAAAAAAAATATATATATTATAATATAAAATATAAATGGCTATAGTTTATTTTAATACTGTAACATTTTCAATATTTTCTCGACCCAAACAACCTGTACATGGGTCGAGTAGGTTTTGAAATTATTGCTGCAACAGTTGTTTTTTTTTTCGAGATCACGGTGTTGGTCTAATGGAGAAAGTTGTTCAATTTGATTATTTTTACACACCCTTAAATATGAGAACACATTTTTGATACTGCAAAAAATAATTCTTATACTCCCTTTTCAATGGAGAATGAGGAAATGATCACCTAACTTAATCCTACTATAATATTATAAATGCGTAAGTTTGTGAGAATGAATGGATGTCTGGATGTTCGTTACTCTTTCACGCAAAAACTTCTGACCGAATTTGGATGAAATTTGGCACACAGATAGTTTATAACCTAGATTAACACATAGCATATTTTTTAGGAGCAGTGGTGGCCCAGTGGTGGAGACCCCGACTTACGAGCAGTAAGTCGTGTTCGAACCCAGCCAGGCGCATTACTTTGTGTAAGTTATTTCATCATCACTGCTCTCAAAACGGTGAAGGAAAACATCGTGAGGAAACCGGCATGTCCTAGAACCAAAAATTCGAAGACATGTGACATCTACCAACCCACATTGGGCCCGCGTGGTGGATTATAGCCCATTCCCTCTCATAGAGAGGAGGTCTGCATCCCAGGAGTGGGAACATTAATAGGCTGATAATGCTTATATGCTATATTTTTATCCCGTAATACGATTCCTTGCGGAAAATTACTGAACTCTAAGTGGGCGAAGCAGCGGGCATCAGCTAGTAATATTATATACCTTTATTAATAGCAATGTGAACATGATATTCTCCACCAACCATGTTATTTCTCTACAATATTATTATAAGGACAAAAAAATAACAAAGGGAATAAACAACTCTTCAATAATAGGGTATAATTGAAAATACCCACCCACGTAGTCTTTGTAGGCACAATATTAGTTCATAAAGTAAATATCTAAGTAACCTGGCAACGTCTACCATCTTTAATTCAGAAGGCAGTAACACGAGGACTAAAATTGACGGAAAAACAAAATAAATGAAAGGAAATTATTTGTTTTTCATCATCATCTGCCTAGCCTTTTCCCAACTAAATTGGGGTCGGCTTCCAGTCTAACCGGATGCAGCTGAATACCAGTATTTTACATGAAGCAACTGCCTATATGACCTCCAAGGTCCTCCTAGGTTCGAAAGAGATACCGTGGCCCTGGAAGACAAAGGGCAAAGAAGGAACATGGATGGGTTTTAGTCAGTACAAGTCTGACACTCCCTTCCGCTCCGCCCAGAGTGGGGGGGGGGGGGGGGGTCATCTGATGATTTCCCATCCGGAAAAAAAAAAAAAGGCACCCAATTTGTGACGTATCTTGGCCCATCTGTCCGGCTTCATCCTAGAAATGTGACCCACCCAGTCCCATTTCACCCTCGCAAAGATAAATAAATATATATACAGGGTGTAAACAGACCCTTCACGAAGCCGTCAACTAAGCATTCTGTACATCAAACTAAGTAACTTTACGCAAAAATTTTTGCTGGGAAACCACTTTTTTTTTTGTGGGTGAAAAAAAAGTTGCTAAAAAATCATCACGTGATTAATGGCCACCCCAAAGTATTATTGGGATAAAAAATATCCTATGACCTAAACAAGGTCATGATCTATTTGTGTGCCCATTAAAATCAGTTCAACGTAACAAGACAAACAGAATTAATTTACGTATTTTGAATGTCAGTATGAATGGAAGACAACCTGCTGTGATCCAGAATTAACAACCTAATCTTATCAATATTCATCTAAGAAGTTTGAAATATTACTGAATGTAACCATTCCTGTGAGCGATTTTCATCTTTAAATGCAACCTGTATAGAGGACAAATTCATAGTACAAGGCAGCTTTTAAAACAAACTTATAATCTAAACAAGAACGACGTTTCTCGGTATTTATGCATTTTTACTGCTTGAATAAAAAATAAATACTAACTGAACATGAATACAAAAGTTCCACAAGTAAAGAAATACAAATAAGGATTCGTCAAAGAAAATCAAGAAACTTTGTTTTGAACTAAGAACCCAATGAAATGAAAATGTTTTTCATCCTTTGAGCTACAAGACAGCGTTCAAAAATAAAAGAAGCTTGATGTTTCTTTCATAACTTTTGCAGTCTGTGTATTACGGTTGTGAATTGGTTTGGCTTTGACTTGAAAAGCTATTTACTGCACTTTCACGCACTTTTTAAGGCATTGTTCCGGGTGAGGAGATAGCATGAGTGCTAAAGCAAAAACGTAAAAGTTTTTGAAAATTTGAGTGCTGATTTTTTTTTAAATTTTCTATAGAATATAAAAAAACATCAAAACTGCCAGATACTTCCCGTCGGTGTGGTCATTTCTGCCAGACGCTTTAAAGCTCGCAAAAAATAACATAATTTCACTCGTAGTCGTAGTAGTTAGGACGCGATGTTTCAGTTAGCAAGATTTCTATAGTAAACAGATTTCTTAAGATTGACAAAAAATACAGAGACATTTATGTTTAAGAAGAAATTACTGGTAATTTTGATTCGTCTCTATAGGTAATCCATTTGATTGGCGCGTGCCCTGTACCTACTTAAAGGTAAGCAAATTACATGAGCCCGCAGGAACTGATCAAATTATTGAATTATTTGCAAACGAGCGTTTTTGTTGTAAACGATAATGAGGAAAGAAAAATCTGTAATAAAGTCTTCTTAAAATTCAATTCACTGATTGACTTAATCGTGGAATCTCAGGAACGATGTATAAGTCTAAAAACTAGTTATTTTAAATAGCGACTTATTGGTTGAATTCGGGCTTAATTGCAAATCAGCTTGTCATAATACAGGGTGTATGGGCCAGCCCTCTACTGACTGATGGAGTGATTACTAAGATGACCAGTACAAGAAATAATTTCAGGAATGTTATGGGAATCCAATAAATTTGATTTGTTTTATTTCCTCATACGCAATGTATCGTTGATGTGGCAAAACGCACGTAGCGAACGGCAAACGCGACGACGAGTTCGATGTACTCTGTAGCTAGGCAGGAAGTGAACAGCTGATTTCACGCGTCGTTCTTTATAGTATTTCAACATCCAATGTTGGTTTTTTTTTAAATCAGCCGTATTATTTACATAAATGGAGTGCTGCGTACAGGGAATGTAATTTTACATTGAAATAAAGAAATAGTAACTGAAAAAATTATAAAAAAAATGTCAATTTTTCGGAGAAAAATTCCGGTGGAATATGAATCAAAATAAGGAGCTGTTCACTTCCTGCTCACCCTGTCAGTTTGTGGAGGACTGTCCCTTACACCCTGTATATCATTATTTTGAAAGGGGCCTAACGGCAATGACAGACTCTTTTCTAAGTATTTACTCAATGCAAACGCTACCGGAGATGATGACCAGAAATAGTAATAAGTTGAGTTTACTTTGTCTAAACTTTAAGGAACTAACTAACATGTTGATAATACCTCCCTATAAAATAATCATTCTCCTGCCCTTATCCAAATTTATTTGGGGTCGGCGCAGCATGTCTTCTTCTTCCACACTTCTCTATTACTCGTCATCTCATTAGACACCTCCTTTCTTGTTATATAATACTTCACACAGTCCATCCATAGTTTCTTTGGTGTTCCTCTATTCTTATATCCGTCTTCATTCACACACAACATTTTCTCCACTACATTTTCCTCATTTATTTATTTATTTAACACTTCAAGCACAAAAGTACAGAGGCGGACTTAATGCCATAGGCAGTTTCTACCAGTCAACCTTTGGGTGATGCAGAGACAAGCAGTGGTAGGTGTATATCTGAAAATAATTTTAAATAATACTAAGATTAACTACAAGGATATATAAAATACTATAAATATATATCAAATACTATAAATATATATCAAAATTTAGATTAATGAAAATAGACATTTACACGAATATACTAAAATAAAAACACAAACCATGGGGAAAACATTACCGTTGTGACGAAACTGCCAGCTTCTTCCGAATGCTCATTCCTCCGCATCACATCTCCATACCACGATAACCGATCACCACACAACTTTTCAGTCACCGGCGCCACGTTCAAGCTTCCTCTTATGTACGCATTCCTTATTTTATCCATTCGCGTTACACCACACATCCCCCTTAGAATTCTCATCTCAGCCACATGCAAATGCCTTGCCGATATCCGACATTATTATTTTTATTATAACTAGAAGACGGGATATTTACCATATTTACTGTTTTCTTTGAGTTCCCGATATTTCGGCGCTGTTGCAAGCACCATGATCACGGATAAACTAAAGTTATTGCGGGTGGGTGTTTATGAGCAGACAAATCGGTCTACCCTCTTTCTTGTTCGTTTTTTGCACTCAGTACCGCTACCACTGTCACTCACTCACTCACTGTGCCATAATTTTAGTGACAATGAAAGTTTAAAATCTTATTATTATTTTTGTTTACTTGGTTCATTTCTCTGGTCAAGTTTAAATATAAGATAGTCCAGTCGAACGGATCTAAATAAGGTAGACCCTCCCCCTCATCAGCTTCAGTCTGACGCCTCCGATAGTTTCATCTTGAATAATTCTTGATCACTGCAAACTACGTTAAGCTCTGAGGTTTACGTAGGATTCTAAACAGTCCTGGAGTAATCGGTCTCAAGAGACTTTGCAGAATAAAACAAATACATTTAAATAACATCGCGCCTGTAATCCCTGAAGGGTTAGGCAGCGGTGTACCTAATAAAACACCTTCATGCCAGTTATGTTGCAAGTTCAATGTAATGGGAGTCGAGACAAAATTTTTGTTGAAATCATATTATGTTGGGCTCTCAAAAAGAGATAGTTGCAAACAAGCTTAAAAAAGCAACATATAGACCTTTTACGTAACTATTTGCGCTTGTAAAACGAAGGATTTCACACAAACTCTCAAAAACATTGTGGGGGTTTATGTACAAAATCCTTTTCGGTGACAATTTAAAGCAAATAGTTGTGGTTAACAATTTGAAAACTGTGATATTGAAATAAATGTATCTACAGTAACCAGACCTAGACAAAAGCTATAGATCACCAAATTGGAGAACCGTTCGATGGGATCAACATCATGTTTGCTAAAAAATAATCAGTTGGCCTATTTTAGGGGACAGCCGATTTTTTTATTTAAACCTACACATATCTGATATCTACACATATATGCCTAGCCTTTTCTCGACTATGTTGGGGTCGGCTTCCAGTCTAACCAGATGTAGCTGAATACTAGTATTTTACATGGAGCGACTGCCTATCAGGCCTCCACAACCCGGTTAGTACTGGGTAATTCAGTACCCCTTTGTAAGACTGGTTGTCAGACTTTCGGGCCACTGACTACTTAAAGACTTTCAAAATTCTGAAATTGATAACTGAGACCAACGGCTTAACGTGCTATCCGAGGTAAGGAGGAAACTCGGTATGTAATGAGTGGTCACCCGTCCACGGACCTACTAGGCAAGCGTGGCTTAACCTGAAGATCGGCCCAAACGGCTGTTATTTAGCCACGAGCTCCTCATTCCTGTTACATGCTGAATCTTAATACATAAAAATCACGTGTCACTGTGTTCGTTCACTCTTATCTCCGAAACCACGCAACCGATTTTAATGAAGTTTTGTGAATGTGTAGATTGGTGGATAGTTTAACCCGATAGGTGGCGCCGTGCCAAGCAGGGGCGTGTCGCTAATAAAAGTATATGTTACAGTCAAAACTGTTAATCGGTCCAAACCGCTTTTGACTGGAGTCAGTCAAAATCCTTATTTTATTAAAATGCGTTTTCTCCATTTAAAATATGTTGTTTCAGAACGTTGTAGTTATCTAGTCCTAGAATTACTACAACATAATGTTTTGCAAAGGTTCACAAAAACAAAACCTATAAGACTTTATAAGTTTCTAAGTAAATGTTAGTTATTGTTAAAATAGTTTTCACCGATCAAAATTAGTTTTGACTGATTGACAGAATCAAATCATTTATTTCTTTGCAAACATGGTAATAGGAACATAGATCATCATCTGCCTAGCCTTTTCCCAACTATGTTGGGGTCGGCTTCCAGTTTAACCGGATGCAGCTGAATACCAGTATTTTACATGGAGCGACTGCCTATCTGACCTCCACAACCCAGTTAGTACTGGGTAATACGATACCCCTTGGTAAGACTGGTTGTCAGACTTTTTGGGCCACTGACTACCTAACGACTGTCAAAGATCTACAAATGACACCCGGGACCAACGGCTTAACGTGCTTTCCGAGGCAAGGAGGAAACTCGGTATGTAATGGGTGGTCACCCATCCACAGACCAACCTAGGCAAGCACGGCTTAACCTAAAGATTGATCCGAGCTGCTGTTATTATTTAGCCACGAGCTCCTCCGTAATAGGAACATAGATGTTAGCTTATAATAAGGTTCTCCACATTTTAGGGCATGCCATGGTTGTAGCGTGATGTTATATAGCTTATAGCCTTCTTCGATAAATTGACTATCCAACACTAAAAGAACATTTCAATTCGAATTAGTAGTTCTGGAGATTAGCGCGTTCAACCAAACAAACAAACTCTTCAGCTTTATAATATTAGTACAGATTTAAAATAAGTGGCATGTCATTGGAATTATAAAAAAATTTAAAAAAATGTCAACATGGTCAAAGTAATAAAAAATTTAAAATATTATCAATACTGTCAAACAAATAAGTGGCATGTCATTGGAATTACATAAAATAAAATAAACTGTTTTGACTGTGACATATACTTATACAAAGTTATTGAAACAAGCACAAGCCGTCTAAAATACTTGTAATACTAGTAAATCGAACAATTAATAATTAATACTAGACTTGCCTTGCGACATTCCTTCGGAAAATTTCATAGGGTCTTCAAACGCTTTCAAAAGGAGGTCACTGAAATTAGATCTAAATCCCCAAAAGAATGCCAAATAAACAAAATTCCATCAGTGCTTTTTATAGGTCAAGTCAATAACGATTATTTTAGTTATTTCACTTGCCTTTTTTCACAAGGGGTGGTGGAGAAACTCGTCCTAATGGAAACCGAGCGGAAGGGTCAGTTTTCCCTTCTCAAAATTGACAATGGTAAACTGGTCCCACATCTGACGACCATTTTAATTGGTCGACTTGGTCTACTTGTTGATGTAAAGTCCTGCCATCGTTCGACAAACAATAATTGTTGTTTCAAGACTTAAACCTATTTTACAGGGTATCAGGACACTAGCGCGAAAGACATTTGCGCGAAAGACACTTGCGCGAATCCACATGCGCGAAAAGACATATGCGCGCATGGACTTTTGGTCGAATAGACTTTTGCGCGAATGGACCTTTGGGCGCATAGACAGTTGCGCACATAGGCACTTGAGCGAATGGACTTATGCGCGAACGGACATTTACGCACAAAGACACATGCGCGAAAGGACTTATGCGCTAATGGTTAGGTTAGGTTAGCTGTAGAGTAAACATAACACTGAGGTTCTTCTAAATCGGAATCGATTGATTAATCTTTTTTGTACAAAGTAACAAGAATGCTCTATACATCAATATATTTGTTTATTTATTTTGTTTATTTGTTTATGGCACTCCAACGACTTATTCACTAATACAATTTTAGGGTAATGTAACAATGAAACTTAAAATCTAGGGTGAATACGTCACTTACAGGTGTGCACAGCACTTGCATAAGTATTTCAAGTTTTATAGTATTCCAAAAAGTACAATAGGCTTAAAAAAAAAGAAACATTTGTCATAATAGACATTAAAACAACTGAATGACCTTAAAAATCGACATTAATGAAACCCAAAAGCTTGAACAGAGAGTAAAATTATTTTGAAACATACGTTCAAAATCTATATTGTAAATCGATTAAACAATAATTACATCTGGCAACACTATTCATGGTAGATACGAAAACATAATTTGACATGTCACTCGGGCAGTGTTGCCACTTCTCTCGCTCTATCTCATTGAAAATAAGAAATAATATGATGTTATGTTTACTCTACAGATTAACTACGGTTAATCGACTGGCTACGGCCAGTCGCGAGTAAATCTAGTCGCGGAAGTGTCTTTTTGCGCAAAAGTTCATTCGCGCAAGTGTCCATTAGCGCAAGTATCTCTGCGTGCATGTGTCTATGCGCGTAAGTGTCTATGGGCGCAAAAGTCCATTCGCGCAAAAGTCTAATCGCCCAAAAGTCCATGCGCGCATATGTCTTTTCGCGCAAGTGGGTTCGCGGAAGTGTTCTTCGCGCATGTGTCTTTCGCGCAAATGTCCCAGATCCATTTTACAGTACCTAATTGTGTCTTAAAATTGGACTTAAGTATAAGTGGTAAGATACAAAACGTGTGCAACTGGGCTTAAACTAGGAAGATTCCTGTGCTATACAACATTAGTTTTAGTATATGCGAAAACTAAAACACGTGTCTAGTATTTTTATGTAAAGAATCTATGTACAAAATTTAAAAACTTTATCATGAAAAATCACAAAGTTATAAGCTTGTTCTGTAACCTAGTTGTTGGCACAAAAATGTGGTCACCACGCAGTGAGCGCCTCCAGCGTCATCTTGAGCTCATTAATAATAATAATTTGGCAGTAGGTACCTAAATTATTGCGATAGGTACTTAATGTCACTCGGTGTCCAACTTGTAACTTTTTAAATATTTTTGGGAAAAATAATATATAACATGGTTTAAAAATTATTGGAATCGATTCAGTTACTTATCTGAACAAACTATATTCAGGTTTTACTAAAAATGATGTTGTATATGTATAAGCCCCAGTTACTTTTGTCACCGCCATTCGAAACGCATATGACTAAAAGAGTGATGGACATGAATGTTGATGGATGGAGAGAGAAAATCCAAAGAAAAGATGGATGGATTGTGTGAGGACTGATATGAAAGAGAAAGGAGTAACATCTGCCGTGACATCTGACTGGGAAAATGGAAGAAGAAAACGTGTTACGCCGACCAAAAATAGAATGGCACAAGAGTAAGAAGACGATGATGACTTTCGTCACCACAGTGCAGGCATGAAACAGAAATATAATTTGTAGGTGATCAGGTTCTCGATATTGCTGGGCTACTCCTTTTTCCATTTATCACAAAACAACATAACATTTCTACAAAACTTCAAAAAGTAATCTCACCTGGAAGTAAAGGAGCATCTTACAGAGAATATCTCCCAGAAACCAGGTCTCAGTCACATCCCACAGAACCGTCGCAGGCAAGCAGAACAGGATCACCATGAAGTCAGCAACAGCCAAGTTCACAATGAAATAGTTCGTCACAGTCCTCATAGAATGATTTCTGTACACAGCCACGCACACCAAGGAGTTCCCCACCAATCCTGTGATGAACACCAGAGTATGTGTGCCTATTAAAATCCATTCGTAGGTCTGCGGATAGATGTAGTCATTCAACATTGACACGTATTCTTCTCGAGATAAGTTACAGAATTCTTTCTGACCCACACACTCTTCCGTCATATTATCTTTAGCATCTTCGGTTTCGGTCACATTTTCTCCTGTGTAATTCTCAGGTGTTCTCTTTTGCCTGGATGTGATTAAACTGGATTCGATCAGTAGTTGTCGTGTGTAATTGAGATCAGTGTTAGCTTCTTCGTCATATTTATTTGCATCACATGTTTCGATGTTGGTAAAAAGAATGATGGTTAGAATCAAAATTATCAGTTGCGTGATGACGTACATTTTTGGTTTGTTTACTCTGCTGATGGGTTTTTAATCATTCCGGATCTGTAACAAGAAAAGAAGGAAATATTAGTTTCTGATGTAATCGGCTGGAACATAACATTAAGATAGAATTTTACTTCGGGAAATCTTTAATTGATCCTCTAAAACGTATGGACTGTTTAATGGGGACAGCTTATTTAAAAAATGCCTCTTTTAATTTTCTGGTCTCTGTTTCTAATTTGGTAACGAAGCTGGAGTCATCATCATCATCTGCCTAGCCTTTCCCAACTATGTTGGGGTCGGCTTCCAGTCTAACCGGATGCAGCTGAATACCAGTATTTTACATGGAGCGACTAGTAATGCGATACCCCTTGGTAAGACTGGTTGTCTGACTTTCGGGCCACTAACTACCTGTAACGACTGTCAAAGATCCACATATGACAGCCGGGACCAACGGCTTAACGTGCTTTCCGAGGCATGGAGGAAACTCGGTATGTAATGGGCGGTCACCCATCCACGGACCCACCTAGGCAAGCGCGGCTTAACCTTAAGATCGACCCAAGCGGCTGTTATTATTTAGCCACGAGCTCCTCCAAGAATCTGGGGTTTCCCGACCAAATATTTTAGCCATTCGGTTTTTTTACAACTGTGACAAACCACGTGCGATTCGAGTGGGCGAATGACGTAGCGTCGGTGAGAGACGCGCCCTGAATCTAAGTTAACCGGTCTAGTACATTTAGTGACTCGATTTATATTTCCAGGAACCCTAAATGAAAATGTAAGGTAATTAAGTGATCTATTAAATACTAAGCCTTATTAATCCGAGCAGTACATATGATGAAATTAATAAAGTCTATTTTCCACGGAAAGCTATAAAAGTTCAGCTTATTGTTTTCTGCTAAACGCGGTGTAGTTCTTCGAATATGCAATCGTGCCTGTTTCAGTTTTCCAGTTTTCCCCTGTCGTATTTAATTTTATTCCCAAAACAAATCTAAATATATAAAAGCGAAAGGTCACTTTTTTTTTTTTTTTTTTTTTTTTTTTTTCCGGATGGGAAATCATCAAATGACCCCCCCCACTCTGGGCGGAGCGGAAGGGAGTGTCAGACTTGTACTGACTAAAACCCATCCATGTTCCTTCTTTGCCCTTTGTGTTCCAGGGCCACGGTATCTCTTTCGAACAGTCCCGCAGCCCTGGTAGGCATCGGCCCTTGCGGACCCCTACTTATTTGCTGACATCTCTTTGAGGCGCACGTGGAACACGAACGCGCCGTCGACACGGCCTGTCGTCATAAGACGGCCGGACGGCGAGCTAGCCCATAACTTGCCGTCCACAGGCCCGCGCCTACGGTGGCCGGGAGCCACCACGTGACCCCCGACGCCCAGGGCGTCTCCCGCGGCGGCTGGGACGTGAGGTTCTTTCCCTCTCACGTCCCGCCACCTCCTTCACTAGCATGACTGCTTCACAGAAGGTGGTGACGGCTTCCCATTCCCTCTCGCTCCGGACCATGGCTTGAACCAGGGCCGGACGCGAGAGATCGCCGCCGCCAATCGCCGCTACAAGGACACGGCGGTGCTCCGCCCAAGCGGGGCAGACCTCCACGGTGTGCTCCACCGTGTCCTCCGGACGATCCTCGCAGTGGAAACACCCGGGCGTTTCCTCCCGCCCGATTCGGTGCAGGAACCTCCCGAAACAACCGTGTCCGGTGAGGACCTGCGTCAGGCGGTAGGTGAGGGCGCCGTGGCGCCTCTCTAGCCACTCCTCAAAGAGGGGACTTATCGCCACTATGGTGGCGTGCCCTGCACGGGGTTGCGACAGTCGCTCTCTCCATGTCGCCATGAGATCACTCCGGAGGTCTGTCCGCTGAGCGGCAATTTGCCGCGGCAGCGGAGTTTCCTTCCGACGTAGTGCCTCCGCGCGCCATTCGTGCAGGCGTGCGAGGACTATCGCCTCCAGATCCCATGGCGGCAATCCGGCAAGGAGGCTAGCCGCTTCGCCGGAGATCGTGCGGTACCCCCGGATTAGCCTTATGGCTATCACCTTTTGGGGCGCGTTCAGGTAGTGGGCGGCTTGCCGCCTCAAAGAACGCGCCCACACCGGGGCCCCGTAAAGGGCCATGGACCGCACGACCCCCGCGTATAGCCTCCGGCAGGAGGCGTTTGGACCCCTCAGGTTGGGCAAGAGCCGCTTGAAGGCAGCCCCTGTCCGTTCCAGTTTGGGAGCCAAACGTCGGAAGTGCTCCACGAAGTTCCACCGGCTGTCGAGGACGAGTCCTAGGTACTTCAACGTCGACCCGACGCCGATGGAAACCCCTCCTGCCGTCAGTAGGGATCCCGACGGTGGCGCATTCCGAGGCCCATGAAAACACATGGCCTCGGACTTGTGCAGTGCCACCTCGAGACCCAATTGCCGGATCCTCTCCACGACTATCGCTACCCCGCCTGTCATGTTTTCGGCCGCCGCCTCGTGCGACCTCCCTTGTGCCAGTACCAGCGTGTCGTCAGCGTAGCAAACTACGCTGACGCCGGTAGGGAGGTCGGCGCGCAGCACCCAGTCGTAACCGATGTTCCACAAGGCCGGCCCCAGAACCGATCCCTGTGGAACACCGCACGACATCTCTCGCCGGTTCCATTCTCCGCTTCGACCAGGGTAGATGACGGCTCTATCCGTCAGGTAGTCCCCGACCACACGACGAAGGTAGGTCGGCACCCGGTGATACCGGAGTGCCTCCCTAATACAGCTCCAGGGCATGGCGTATTTAATTTTATTCCCAAAACAAATCTAAATATATAAAAGCGAAAGGTCACTCACTCACTGACTTATCACGAAATATCAAAAACCTCTTGACGTATAAAGATAAAATTTGGCAAGGAGGTAGTTAATAGTTAATAGACGTTTGCGAAGAAAGAATTTTGTAACAGGGCCAGATTAAGGAGGTCTAAGGGCTCTCGCAAGTTTGTATGAAAATCCTTCATTTTTTGTGCTACATACTTGAAATTTGGCAGCGAGGTAGTTAATAGTTAGTAGACGTTTGCTAAGAAAGGATTTTGCGGCAGGGCCGGATTAAGGAGGTCTAAGGGTTCTCGCAAGTTTGTATGAAAGTCCTTAATTTTTTGTGCAACATACTTGAAATTTGGCAGGGAGGTAGTTAATAATTTAGTAAACGTTTGCTATGAAAGGATTTTGCGACAAGGTCGGATTACCCAACTATATTGGAGTTGGCTCCCAGCGTAACCGGATGCAGCTGAATACCAGTATTTTACGTGGAGCGACTGTCTCTCCGACCTCCACTGACAGCTGAGACCAACGGTTTAACGTGTTTTCGGAGGTACGGAGGACAGTCGCAATGTATTGGATGGTCACTCATCCACGGACCGATCTTGGCCAGTTTTGCACAAGCAGTATTTTCTCTATAATATTAAAAATTGTTTACAAACTGAAGTCATAGGAGTGTGAAGCGCTAAGATGTTGATAAACTAACTACTTGTTTACGATAATGTCTGACATACCATTAATCTTCATTAATGGTATGTCAGACAGAAGATGTAAGAAAACTTTGGAACAAATTACTTGAATTACTTATTGAATTACTGCAGTTCTCATTGCTGGTAAAGCAAGCTTTACATCTACGGTCTACAAATGTCCACTATTCAAATTGACCTCTGACCTCAGCAATCAGAAATAAGCTACAAATAAGATCGAAACTGCACAACTCGATCGTAACTTCTCGAACTAATTTCCGACTATTCAAGGTCTGTCTATTTGCCTTCATGCAAGAGGAGGTAAAGGATATGTAATATTAGACCCAAAGGAGAATTTAACTTTGATTGTGGCATAAGTAGTTTTGAACTTGGCTTGACACGTTACCGCGTGTCTAGATTGGAAATTTGTTTCTGTAAGTAATGTATAAAACAAACAATTTAGGAATGTCATACAGTGTGTAAACAGACCCTTCACGAAGCCGTCAACCAAGCATTATGTACATCAAACTAAATAACTTTACGCAAAAAATATTGATGATATTATATATTGATGCAAAATTGAAAGGTCACGTAATTATAACTATGCTCTGGTCAAAATAACTATGCGTCCCACGGTTGGCGCAGTGGCTGAGCGATTGGCTGCTGCACTGCGTGTCGCGGGTTCGATTTCCGCACGGGACAAATATTTGTACCTACGGCCTGCAGAGCTTGTTCCGAGTCTGGCAGTTTGTGTTTTTGAGTCTAAATGTAACCACGAAATAGGAAAAAATCCTAGTACTGGGGCAACGTTTTAAAAAAAATGTTTGAACAAAGCAAGACTTTTTTCATGAGAGTTTTGTTACTGATGGTCTGATGGTATATTGTCTTAGGAACAATATTGTTATCAAAGTTTGTAAAAAATATTGAGCACTCGACATGTGGAATGTGAACTTCGACATGTGGAATGTGAACTTCGACATGTGGAATGTGATCTTCGACATGTGGAATGTGAACTCGGCTATCATTGTGCCGATCGTTGTGACGGCCAACGGTCTTATAGCCAAGAGCCTCGACGGCCATCTTTCGAGGCTCTCCTTAGGCTGTTGGATCAAGGGCCTGATTCAGAAAGTAGTACTCCTCGATAGGGCTCGCATTGTGAGGAGGTTCCTGTCTCTGGAGCCCTAACCACCGGTAGCTTGGACCCTGCTCCCGATACCGGCGGACAACTATTTTTTTATATTTTTACATGTTTTTTAAATGATTTTTTAAGAAATATTTAGAAATGTAATTAATAAGTAACAAAATAAATAAACGGAAAAAAAACATAATCAGACCAACAATGTTACCTTACCACTGCATCAGTTTTTAAGAACAGTGGTGATGAAACGAATAACACAGTGTAACGTGCAGGCATGGGCTCTAACTGACATTTAGGCTGTTTGTGTATGTGAGTTTAAATGTTTGTAAACGCACCCACTACACAGGAGAAAATCCTAGTGTCATCATCATCATTTTCATTTCAGCCGAAAGAGGTCCACTGCTGGACATAGGCCTTCCCCAAGTGTCGTCACATTGACCGGTCCCGTGCGACTCGCATCCAGCGGATCCCTGCAACCTTCATCAGGTCATCGGTCCACCTAGTGAGAGCCCTTCCAACGCAGCGTGTGTCTATGTATTTAAAAAAAAAATAACTAAAACACTACGTACTTAGGTACTTTTATTAAAATCTTGTCTCTCCCTGTTGAGAATTTGGAAATGTCTTCTCTTGGAAGATTCGCGTAAAGCGCAGGTCATACCGCCAGTTGGCGGGCGGGCGAGCGAGGCGAACGAGTCCTTTTTCATACTTCGTGCGACTCTTTCGATAGTTCGCGGTGTGAACCAAAGTATGAAAAGAGGTGAAACGATGTCTCGTTCGCCTTACTCGTCCGCCCGCCAGCTGATGGTGTGGCCTGCGCTTTATTGAATATAGTTTTTTCAGAATAAGTAATTGAATCGATTACAATTTTTTTAAACCATGTTATATTTTATCCCAAAAATATTTTAAAAAGCTACAATTTGGAACCAAGCGACATTAAGTACCTATCGCAATCATTTAGGTACCTACTGCCAAATTATTATTATCAATGAGCTAATTACGACGCTGGAGGCGCGCGCACGGGTGCGCTGCGTGGTGACCACGTTTTTGTGCGGACAACCAGGTAACCGAACAAGCTTATAACTTTGTGATTTTTCATGATACGGTTTTGAAATTTTGTACATAGATTCTTTACACAAAAATACTAGACACGTATTTCAGGTTTCGTATATACTAAAATTAATGTTGTATATTGCCACCTCTTTTGCTTTCGGAGGCAATATTGCTTTTTAAACTGTTGCAATATATCAAATTCGCTGAGTTGTCAAAATGACAGTGGCTTTTATTACGAGTGGAATTTAATAAGTATTCCGTTTTTTTTTCAACTACCTTTTAATTCACGACCAAATAAGGGATAAGGACAAGAGTACGCGACGCTAGCGCAACGCAGTGAGGGGGGTCCGATGTTTGTTCCTCTTTCACGCAAACACGTTTGGACGGATTTGGGTGAAATTTGAAATACAGATAAATATAACCTGACTTTTTATCCCAGTAGTACGATCCCGTGGAATAATTACCGAACTCGGCGCGGGCGAAGCCGTGGGCACAAGCTTGTAGACGTGTAAATTAAAATATCAGCTACAGTTTTTTAAAGTGACGGCACGGTTGGCGCAGTGGCTGAGCGATTGACTGCTGCGCTTCGTGTCGCGGGTTCGATTCCCGCACGGAACAAATATTTGTATGGCCTACAGGTAGTTGTTCCAGGTCTGGCTGTTTGTGTATGTGAATTTAAATGTTTGTAAACGCACCCACGATACAGGAGAAATTACTAGCCTGGGGCAAAGATTAAAAAAAAAAATAAGTATGTGTCCTTCGGTCATTGCCTAACGTTCTAAGAAAAGACTTAAGCTGTGCCGAGAGAATGTTTCCCTGAAGTAGCACTACAAAGAGTACTACAGCAACATAGAACAAAAAGTACTACAGCGCCATCTATGACACATACGATGAACTAAACATCGAAATACACCTAAGTCCTACATCGCGCAAGTAAAGTTATCCGCGACTTAAGACTATATAGAAGAACCCGATAACAACGGTCGGGCAGTATTCCACCAGACATAACACCCGTCTGGTCGGAGGATCCTCCCTTTCTATGGGGGATGAAGAACTTTACGCAATGTTCTTCATACCCCCAAATTCCTAACCAAGTCATTTGAGTCACTTGCTGAATATCTCCCACCTGGACACGAGTAGCCTACTGACCTGGATGTCTATAAATAGATTCCGGACACAGGTTGGTCCAAGCAAGGAAAAACCTGTTCAAACGATGGGACACTTGATATCATGTCCTGCCTGTTCTTTGTCCATTGCAGGGAATTAATTTAGATTGTCATCGACATGCTAAGAAGAAGAAGTATGACTTCTAATATGAAAGTCGTACTACAATCACGAGACCATCGTTTCTTATCTGCTTAATAGAATTATCATTTTATAAAAATAAACGTGGGCAGATCAATAGTAAACCGCAAATCCGAAACAAAAAACACTTTAAAAAATTGCTTATTTCTTATCGATTCTACCCACATTACAGTCATAAAATACATAAAGATAAAGCTATAAGCTTATTACAATTAAAAGCTCATACTTCAGTTTATCTGACAGATAAAGCAACCTAATTAAATGGAGCTTTTTTCGGCAAAATTGATCCTCGCGATAAAATAAAACTTGCTGATAAAAATGTTTGGAAATTGTACAAAGGCCTTTGAGTTGTGTAGAAATTACGTGCTTTTTAGGGTTCCGTTGGCAAATGGCAAAAAATGGAACCCGATTTGTCCTGTCTATCTGTCTGACCGTCTGTATATCACAGCCATTTAACTCCGTGATTGTTGGCACCACGCAGTTGCAGGTGTATTTTTTAAACCGCTACACATAAATGATGTAAAATTACGAATTAAAAAAAATTGATGGCGGGACAAGCTGGACAAAACCAACGACCAATGGTCCACATTAGCCCTGGATCGAAACAACTGGAAGTCATGGGCCTTTGTCCAGCAGTGGGATGACGTAGGCTAACAGTATCAGTATCAGGGGTGGCCATACATGTAGCTGAAGGTTTAAAATAATATGTATACACAATATAACTGTAAGGGGTGTGTCGACATCTCTTAAAAATTATATCGAGGTTTCAATATACTTTTTTTCTTAAGTCGATGGTCGATTAGATATTAGTTTTTAAAATCTTCCTCCGTGCCTCGGAAAGCACGTTAAGCCGTTGGTCCCGGCTGTCATTTGTAGATCTTTGACAGTCGTTAGGCAGACAGTGGCCAAAAAAGTCTGACAACCAGTCTTACCAAGGGGTATCGTATTACCCAATACTAACTGGGTTGTGGAGGTCAGATAGGCAGTCGCTCCATGTAAAATACTGGTATTCAGCTGCATCCGGTTAGACTGGAAGCCAACCCCAATATGGTTGGGAAAAGGCTAGGCAGATGATTTCTAAAGCCTTAAAAATTGTGTCTCTAATTTTTAAAGTAATCGGAGAATTCTGAAAAAATGTGGGTTTGTAGAACGTAACAAAAACTTTTAACGGAAATTGGTTTGAATATGATTTGATATTTAGCTTTTGAGATATGGGACTTTTTCGAAACACTGCAGCTGTTACTTTGTTTTTCAAACTATGAAAAACAAAATGTTTTTTGCTGTTGAGTGTAAGTTAACCTACGAATAAGCGTTAAACAATGTCAAAACATTGTTATTACATTATGTAGTGTTCAGTAGTACGGAACCCTTTGTGTGCGAGTACGACACACTTGTTCGGTTTTTTATGTTTTTATTTGTTTTATGATTAGTGCTGGTACTTGAGTTTTATTTACATTTTGATTCGTGTCATTGGGTCATTGAACTCTGCAAAATGATGTAAGCACTATTTGGTTGGTTGGTTTGCTGAAGGTACCAGGTCCTTGCGGCATATCTCAAAACCACCACCATCGTAGATATTTTCAAATTTTTTGAACCCTAGTATGATATGACGGCTCTTTGATTTTAAAAAAAGAATACGTATCAGGCCCAGAAGGAGATGGCGGGACGAACTCGACTCTTTTCAAAAAGATTGGCGAGCAACAGCACTGGGGCTGCAGTCTCGACATAGATAGCGACAAAAATCGGTCGTTAAGTCATAACGATGTCAAATTTCTTTAATAGATTTTCAACCTTAAGGTTTCGAAATAAAGTTGAAAATCTATTAAAGAAATTTGACATCGTTATGACTTAACGACCGATTTTTGTCGCTATATATGTCGAGACTGCAGCCCCTGGATAGGGATAAGTGGAAAGAGTGAAGGGAGGCCTTTGCCCTGCAGTGGGACACAAATGGCTGATAATAATAATAATACGTATCCGACGAATAAGTTCTGCACTTGCGAGAGAATGCAAAGTAAAATGCATTCGTGTTGAATACACGAACTACACGATACTACTTCTCTGTGATCCTAAAGGCCAGCTACAATAAAAGCCAGTTTTCGAGCAAGTGTGTTACAAACGTACGAAGGCTCTTTGTTGAGCTCTGTGCCATACTTTTCTGCACTAGTGCGGGAATGTAAAAGTAAAAAGCACGAGTGTTCAATACACTGCACATCTTTAAATCAAATACGAGATAGATACTAGAATTTCATTCAAAGATTTTCCAGATATTTCTGCTGCATGAAAATATCTTTCAATTTGGTTCCTCTTTTCGAACGCTACGGGTAGACGGCTGACAGATAACTGGCAAAGTGTATGTAAAAGCCAGATGCTAAGACCACCATGTACATTTCATTTTTCTTTGAAGTTAAATTAGATTTGCTTCTACGACTCAAAGAAGAAAGTTTGTTCAAAGGTGCGGCATAAATTTTAAAATTCTTTTTAATGGTATTAGGAAAGCACGTTAAGCCGTTGGACTCGGCTGTCATTTGTAGATCTTTGACAGTCGTTACAGGACGTCAGGGGCCCAAAAAGTCTGACAACCAGTCTTACCAAGATGTATCGTATTATCTAGTACTAACTGGATTGTGGCGGTCAGATAGGCAGTCACTCCATGTAAAATACTGGTATTCAGCTGAATTCGGTTAGACTGGAAGCCGACCCTAACATAGTTGGGAAAAGGCTAGGCAGATGATGATCATCATCTATTTGTATGCGTGAAGCGAACTCAGTTAATGCAGGCGTCTGAACATTTCGTGTCGACATGTACAATGGCAACAGCGATATTAATTTTCACCTGCGTACTATTATTAATTCTGTGGTTGAGGGCCAACTTTAACATTGTCATGCCAGCAGTTTCTCAGCCCTGTTTGGAGAATCTGGGACAGACTAGATGTGGGAAGTAGAGGACAGGGTGCAGGGTGGGAGAGGCCTGTGTCCCACTGGTGACTGCTGGCTGTGGGCTAAGTGGATGGGATTGACTGGGTGATTAGAGGATTAACGATTTTGTCAACCCAATTACTATAAGGTAAGACTAGTTGACAGACTTTCAGGAATGTCAGCACTAAACGCCAGAGAACCCGCGAAGTTCAAAACCGAAATGCGAAATTCGCGACCCTAACAAATATGGCTTTACAGAGTTACAATCATTAAAATCATTAATAACCTTTAAGTTCATTTAATCCCAATGAATTATTTTTTAATAAATAGTCATTCGATGGGATTAAATGAACTCAGAGGGTTGTATTGATGAACTTAATTCTGTATATACATGTTACGATCACGAATCATATTTTGCTTAAGATGCAGCCTGACATTAACGAAAGAAACTGAAGAAAATTTTAATTTCGTGGGCTATCCTGCTGCTTACCCCTTAACATCATGTCCAAGGCAAGGATGTCATGAATAGATTTAAACCAGGCCTTCCAACATACGGCCCCCGGGCCACTTAGCAGCCCGCATAGATCTTTCATCCGGCCCGCAAGCTATTTAAAACTTTATAAGACATCAATAAATATTGTGTAAAAATTGTTTAAAAATTACCCTAAGTCAATTATTCCCGCGCTTAACCTACCCGCGAATGCAGACCGCATCATCGCAGTTTAGTCTGAAGCTTGTTTTATTTAAATTTAGAGGTCACTTTTCATACCTTTTGGCCCGTTACTTTTACAAAAATACTAAACTTAGTCCTCCATAAAATTATGTTGGACACCCCTGATCTAAACAATTAATAACGTCATCGATCGATATCTCAGATTGATGTTTCACCTTTAGACGTACTTTTATACTGGAATGTACATAATGTTCTTGTACTTTCCTTCACCGCTCTATTTATCCACGTAATGTATCCCACTCAAGCGACAGGTGGAATTCCTCTGTATCTCCATTATACGATTTATTGCCAATCTGTTTTTTCACTGTTTCCCTTCGACATGTTAACACTAATGTATTTATTACTTCTAAATGTTTATGTAGCGTTTCAAAGAATAATATTTATTAGTGTAAACTAAGGCTCTAACGCGAACGCGCGACGTAAACGTAATTGAAATCGAGCGATTTTTTAATCTATGCTAATATTAGAAAGAGGTAACTGTCAAACTGTCAAAGATCTACAATTGACAAGTTTTTTTTTTTCTTTTTGGATATCCGCAACGGATGTCCTCCGCCGTGGGGCCGACGGAGGGGTCTGTCATCTGACTCCTACTGACTAAATCCACACGGTGCTCCTCCTCAGTACTTCTGGCTGGGCTACGGGTACACCCTAGGGTAGATGACCAAAAAAATCTAATTAGTACGTCAGATAGATTTAAAAAAAATACTGGACACGTATTTTCTCTTTTTTCACGTAAACAAAAAATGAAGATAGAGTGCGTCGAAAACTTTTGTGACGTACACTTTTTGCCGGAAAGTGACGTTACAAGCCCCCACTCATGATCTTTGATGCGTTTTATCTTCGTCAATTTTTATTGATTTCATAAAACAAAAAATACGTATCGAATATTTTTCGATAATCTAACTGACGGACTAAATAGAATATTTTTTTTTTACTCAGGAAACATCCCTATTGCATTCTCCACAATAACCCCAGCAGACACGATCACCCCTAGACCAACGGTTAAATGTGCTTTATGAAGCACGGAGTGGACTCACTATGATAGTCGGTCACCCACCCCCAGTCCAACCTTTACAAGCGCAGCTTAACCTTTAAGATGTTGTTAATGAGCCACGAAATTCGAACATAAAAAATACGCCGAACATATCGAATACAAAAAATATTTCACCGAACATTCAGCGAATAGTTTCTATTACAGAGTAGTTAACTTACACCTCGTGCTAGGCCGACTGGTGTGTAGCCGGCACGTTTCGAGTTAACTACGAAGGTGGAATCACGTTATTTGAGCGGAGGTCCCTGTGGTAGTTTCTACCGAATCTAGTTATTATAAAAACGTGCCTGTTTTCATGGTAAGTTAGCATAGTGTTGCCTAGAAAAGAACTTCTTAAATCCAGGTGTATTTTGCCCGTTTTCAGGCATACAAGGTAATGAAAATATAAAATACAAATGCAAATAATTTATTTTCTTTCACAAGTACACACCACATTTTACGCGCGCGTGTGTGTGTGTGTGTGTGTGTGTGTGTGTGTCATGTGTTGTACTACATCTAGTGGTAAGAAGTGTCCTTTTAGACAAAAATTGCCTGTGTTAGGTCACTTCGCTCTTCATTAAGCCGGAATTTTTTTAAGATGGTCGGGTTCTCGGCTCAAAACGAATTCGTCATTTAGTTGTCCATTAGGAGTAGTAGTAACATGATAATGGATATTAATATAAATGTGCTTACGCATATCTCACAAGATCTTTGATTAAGTGTTCTGGATAGAAAAAAAAACTGAATACATTCGTGAAACTTCGTGAGGTCTTATAAAATATTTTGTAAAACAGCACTAGGAATTCGAACATACCTTCCAAGTTAACATCTAATTCAGTCTTGCGATTGCAATTCTTAGTTTTACTTAACAATATTGATTAATTAATCGAAACAAAATATTTGTACTTGTTTGTTGTTTTGTGTTTGTATTTGTGTGTTTGTTTGTATTTGTATTTTATGTATCATGTACACCATGTTTAAACAAATAAAATTTAACTTACTTACTTACTTTGACAGTTATTTACGATGTTGCTAACATTCAAAACGCACAGAATTAAAGAATACTGAATTACAATATCTGAAGTAAGAGATTTATTTACCATTAAAATCATTGTAAATTAAAACACAATTTCCCCTTTAATCAGTTTAAATCATGCAAAACGAATTAATTAATAAATCAACGCCACAATTTATTTATATTTGGCAACACCTTGTCCGTCACCTATTAGCGCGTTCAATAAAATAAACATGGCGGTTTTTACGTTCCATTTATAAATAAACATTTCATAGTTGATGGTTCATAAATCTACCGCGTTTTCACCAGAAATGTTCAATATCTAAATATTATTTTAACGCGAGTATCTAATGGGCTTATTTCGGTCTTACTTTTTAAACGTTAAGTAGATTAATGTTTCCTACTTAGTTGAAAAACTTTGTTAAAAAAATAAAGTTAGAAAACTGTCTAAGTAAAAACGGTACAGTAAAAAACTTGATTGATTTCATGTGATGTTGGTATGAAAAGGGCCGTCGGCACCAGCGACCAGACCCAGCTTCGCACGGTTTTCCTTCCTTCCGAAAATAAATTTTCAAATTTTTATTATGGTGAAAATCGCATCAATATCCGTTGCGTAGTTTGGCAGAACAATGCGGTCTCACAGACAGGCACAAAAAGCGACTTTTATTTATAATGTGTTTAAATATAGAAGATACGAGTATATACTAGACTTTTTGGGCAAAAAGATCCCACAGTTAAGGCGCAAACCCACCGCGGCACACGGATAGGCTACGCACGTGTGTTAAGCTTCGCTTTTCAAGAAAGTGTATGTGATTGTGTCCACTGCAAACCACGGACACGGTTTGCATCAAATGACGTCATTAGTACCTACATGCGTGGCTTGCTCGAATAAGGCGCTCACATAGCTCAACTCCATGTACGCTGTCCATGCGGTACACGAATATTAACCAAAGACTATGCCGCTGCGGCCCACAACTATGCCGCGGTGGGCCACGCTCGCTACATTTGTACATAGTTGTGGATGTGTCGTGTGTACTGCTGAGGAAACGTAGACCCACGTTGTCAAACAAATGAATCGAGGCGTCTAAAATGCGCCGCGTGCTCGTGCACAGCGTGCATCGCGGTGGGTTTGCGCCTTTATCCTATCCGAATAGCTATTTAAATATGTAAGTATACATCACAAGACTTGCCCAAATCTGACACCCGTCTTTTGTTTTTATGGTAAACTAGCGACCCGTCCCGATTTCACACGGGTGCAAGTTACTAATGAAGGAAATGAGAAATACGCGGAACAAAAAAATATCAAGGTATATTTAGGTCCTGAGTTCGATTGAAAGGTCGGGCAAAGTGCTCTTGGGTTTTCCTATTAGGAATTTCTCAGTAACAGCCACGGTGTCTAGTTTTCTGGCAATAGGCTCGCTCCCTATTACATGGGGCTTAAAGATAACTGGCGAAATGTTATTGAAAAGTGTGATGCTATGTGGAAAATGTATCAAAATTTTCTTATACACCTTGTTTTGACAATTAAGAATACATTAAGAAAAATCTGCTAAATCCTTCAAGCCGTTATCAAATGTTGATTCTTCGAACAAGTGGCAATTGATTTTATATAAAACACCAATGATCGCATTCAACCCAAAACAAGCGAAATTTCTTTTATTCATAATTTGATATCCGTCCATAGATATGAACGAATGTCGATACGTAAACCTCTATGTTAGAAGTATTTGATACACTTTGTGACCCGTCCTTTTCCGTAATCTAAATAAGATTATTGGTTCTGAGCTTTTCTTTTACCTTTCTATTTTTATACGTGAAATTGGTTTTGTTTGTCCCAAAAAAACAAGTTTTCTTCATCAATCGTACCGGATGATTAAGCACTCTGAACCTTTGTAAACAATGATGCTCGTTTTTAACACGCTTTTATTTGCTTCACCTGTAACTATGTAATAAAATATTATAAGTTAAATTTGACCCACTTTCCGATGTCCGATTGAGATGAAATTTTGCATACATATTCAGTTTGGATGACAATGCATGGTTAGCTAAGTGACGAATTCTAAATGCAATACAGCGGTTCTCCGCAAAATAACGAGCTTCGAACCGGACATAGAATTAAATTGTTTCGCTCTGAAGTTGTGGTTTTATTTCTACGTATTGGGAGGGAGTACTTTGGGAATTGTACACCAGCTCTAGCCAAGGCGTCTCTATGGAAGAACGCTACAAACTGCGCACCTAGACATATATAAAGGGTGTGACAAAATCCTTAACAAAACCAAAAGGTTCCAAAAGGTTCTCCCCGTCATTGCGATATTTTTTTTAGACCCTACCTGGGAACCTTCTAGCTACGGAGATGTTGGGGTCAAAGTTTCGACTTTTTCACAACTTTTTTTTAAACATGTTTTTAATGTAAGATTTTTACTTAAAACACCTCCACGACCACGTACTATTCAATCCATCCATCAGCACAGTGTTTTATGTTCGTTACACTGAGTTTTACCGTAAAACGTGATTTTTCACCCAAAAAGTCGTATCCCAGCATTTTTCCCAGCAATGTTTTTTGCGTAAAGTTACTTAGTTTGATGCACAGAATACTTTGTTGACGGCTTCGTGAAGGGTCCGTTTACACCCTGTATACATATTAATTAAACCCACAGTTTCTGATTTGACCGCCTTTGTGTGCGAACCTTTTTGCGTTCAAGGTCAGCACCCATTAGTGAAAAGTCACACTAGCGTATGTTTACTCGAGAATGTTTCAAACGTAATTGTGGAAGATGCCTACTAAGTAGCAAGAAACTCAATAAGTGTAAAGGTCACAGTAACCCTTGCACAACACAGTGTGTTATCTAGGTTTTACCAGGGACATACTTAGGTCCTTTATAAGGCAAAGGGAATATATTATTTCCCACCATATTTTTCAGCTTAAAATTTAATAATGTGTTGCTGGTATGTATCAGTGGCGAAGGTTCCATACAACTCGATTCCTACCGGCTTCCCTTTGAAAAATAGCACAGTCAATATTCTATAGGCAAATAATATAATCACATTAAGATTGTGTACTCCGGCTTACCTCTTACAAAAATTGACCCTTCGCTACTGGTAGGTATTATATTGTTGTACAGAGGTTATTAAAGTCTTGTCCTCGTCCTCCTCAAGTCGTACTCCTCATTACTGAGGTTTGTGATACTCCCTTGAAAACATCTTTTCCCTGACGATGCTTCGTCATCTCTGACTATCCTTAGCCAAGTGAAACGCATCATGAAACTTCGTATTGAGAGAAGAGCCTATCTGGTCGGACCATCGTAAAGGGCTGCGACATCTTAGTCTTATCAATCACTCATTAAATATTTAAAAAAACACCTATGCCTGTTTTTGATATGGAAAGAAAAAATCGAGCAGGGTTTGAACCGGCGACCTTCCGATTCTGTACACCGGATGGACCGGACTTTGCCTCCATGGTCGGCAAAATTCATCATAATCATTCTCCGGCCCTTATCCCAATTTACTTGGGATCGACGCAGCATGTCTTCTTCTTCCATACTTCTCTATTACTCCTCATCTCACTCAGCAGTCTCCTCGTGGTTGGCAACATTGTGGCCAGCAAATTGCAGTGTTTCAGAGACTTTTCCATGACGTCGCTTATGACATGGGGACCCCCTCAACTCTGTCTGTCTACTTCATGAAAGAAACCATGAGTGTGAAAAAAAAACAGCGTCATCATCAGATCAGCTCCATGTCATCATAATATTGCATTGTCACGCGATATACATAATATGCGTGCAACATTTCAGCTCAATCGGTTGAAGATATCTGCTTCAAAATTAAGTTGCAAGATTCCACCCGAATAAACATAGTTACATCATCATCATCATCATCATCATCATCATCATCATCATCATCATCATCACCATCGTCATCATCATCATCATCATCATCATCATCATCGTCATCATCATCATCATCATCATCATCATCATCATCATCATCATCATCATCATCATCATCATCATCATCATCATCATCATCGTCATCATCATCATCATCATCATCATCATCATCACCATCATCATCATCATCATCATCATCATCATCATCATCATCATCTGCCTAGCCTTTTCCCAACTATGTTGGGGTCGACTTCCAGTCTAACCGGATGCAGCTGAATACCAGTTCAAGTTAAATAAAAGCTTGTAAAAACACATTATTTTCCAATCAAATCAATAGTTGTACATTATTTATTGCTGGATATTGGCTTCCACGAAGCAGTACTATTGTCAAATTCACCTAATTAATTAAAAACTAATTACAAACAATACTGCGAATTTCCCTGTCAATCGTTTCAGTGTGTTACTGTAACAATTCAGTATTTTGATGCCACATATTTCTGCGTTGGTGTAGTGGGCATATGCGCGACTGCTGAGCATGAGGTCCTGGGTTCGATTCCCGGGTCGGGCAAAGTTTTATTGGGTTTTTCCATCAATCATTTCTCAATAGCAGAAACGGAGTCTGGATTTGTACCCGGTTGATTGATGGGCAATACGAGGCAATAGGCTTGCCCCGTAATAAATAGGACTTTAACATAACTGGCAAAATGTGTCTGTTCTATCAGGTACACCTCTGCCTAACCCTCCTGGCGCAATGATATGTTTTAAAGAACAGAGTAATTAGACACCTAAAGCGGATTCGTTTCTAACCGATAACTTTACTCAATTACACAGTTATACACACAATTATTACACAATTTATTTTTTATTTTTATTATTTTTTTTTTACTTCGTACCTATAGAGAATAGACAGATATGAGTATTCAATTTTAATTCAAATTTGTAATTTATTTTTTTAATTTAATTATTAGTTTGTGTGAGAATTTAATCATGTTTTTAGCATTGTTTAAATACCTATGAATGACTTTTCTTAGCTATTTATTTGAATACCCCAAAGGTCAAACATGATGGATCTTTTTTGTTTATGAACAACCTGCATATCTTGTATGTATACTCATGTTTCTACGAATAAATGTCTTGTCTTGTCTATGAGACTAGTGCGATATGATATTCTTCTATAGTTTGTATGGGTAGCGATATACAATAATTATGTAAAAAACCCTGTCCGATCCCAAAGCATGAAGATCTGGGCATATTATCTGTATACCAATTACATTACCAAATAAAATACGAAACATAAAATATTCATGAAAGTAAACATATTAATGAATTTTATAATGCATAATTTTGGTGCTAAAATTACCAATATTTCCCTAAAATCTTACAAACTTTTAAAACGGGATAACACCATCTTTGGCATTAGTATGTTCGATCGTCATTTATTTGTTTATGACGTCACTACCCGAGAAGCGACCGGAGTGGCGCCACCCGCGCCCCGGTGTTGCCATGTAAGTTTCTTCATTTAAACAAATATAAAAAAAAAAAAAAAATACGTGTTAGCCAAAAAGGATTACATAAATAGAATATAATCTCGATACCTAATAATACCCTACTCTCACTGATCAGATAGGATTTTTTTATATATAGTATATCTAAGATTTTAAACTATCATGGTCAGTAACACTAGAAAAATAGCGCCGAAATATCGGGAACTCGAAGCAATCAGTAAACATGGCAAATATCCCGTTTCTAGTTTAAATGATAATATTGTGTATCGTTCTTACAATTACGAGTTTTTGGTTAAGTTGTGGTTAAGTGAGGGTTCACTTGTCTGGCCAACTTTAAAACGATTCTACTAAAATTACTTAATATTTTGTTCCAACTACACAAAACAAGCAAAAACACAACTACCACCACGTTAGTTGTTAGAAGTCAACGTGAAACTTTCAAATTCTACGAAATATTTTCACACCTGTTTTTCAGTGTCAATGCTCTAGCCTTGTTTGAGAGAACGATTTACTGTCAAAACCAGCGTTTATTTACACAAATGAAAAACAACAATGGAACTGATGTGTTTTCCTTTTAGTGCACAAATTGATGTAGTAAAATCATTCAGTGGTTATTTTGGAAATGTTTATAGTAATTCCTCAATCGAATAGACGATATATATGTTTATAAAACAAAGGAACATCGACCTCGCTACATACATTCAGTCAAAAAAGTATCGGGAATGGATGATTTGTTTATGGTTCGAAATTAAATTTTTTGTTTTTTTTTTTGTTGTTAGATTGGCATAACTGTTTTCCATTTTGGCGCGGAGTTTGAGTTGCTTCTTTTATTTAGAATAAATACAGTGCCGTTTTTAGTTAGATCATAAATCTAGTGTGTATTGTGAATTTCATAATGGACAAAAACATCGAACAAATAGTTTGTGTTAAATTTGCATCCCCAATGGAATTTCGTGTTCGGAGTCCCTGAATAAGTAAAAAAAAAAGTCAAAAGCATTTATTTCAATTAGACCATCACAGGCACTTTTGAATGTCAAAAAAAACAAAAAGAAGCGAAGCTACAGTCACAGTCACAAGACAATATGTTGAAGGCTTACGGTGAATCAATTTTATCGATAAAACCCGACTGAAAAAACTGAAAAGCATAAAACAAGCACATTTTAAATTAAACAAAAATTGGAAACAGGCATTCCATTCCATTTTAATAATTTTATATTCAAATGGACCCCGCCTGCTTCCAACTTTTGTTAAAGAGCTAAATTAAGTACAGAGAGCCAAATTTTGTGTTATCACTTAGGTGAAAGTACCCCTCATGCACAAGAAGATGGACAAATATGTGAGAATTTACCATGTTGTTTCAAAAATGACATAATTAACGACCGTTCTCACTCAACGGGTGTCGAAAGGCGATTAAAAGATTACAAAATTATAAAGGGCAAACCTTAGTTTAATGAAGGTAACCCAGAAATAATCTCTGAAAGCTGGGGTTTATCACGCCATGGTAGAAACATTACGTAATTGACGGATTTCCACTTCGAATAACATGAGCAAAACAGTAAAATTAAATGTTATGGAATATATTTATAATGTTTTGTTTATTTTATTTTATTTAGAACAGCGGTGGCCCAGTGGTGGAGACCCCGAATTACGAGCAGTAAGTCGTGGGTTCGAACCCAGCCAGGCGCATTACTTTGTGTAAATTATTTCATCACCACTGCTCTCAAAACGGTGATGGAAAACATCGTGAGGAAACCGGCATGTCCTAGAACCAAAAATTCGAAGACATGTGACATCTACCAACCTGCACTGGGCCCGCGTGGTGGATTATAGCCCATTCACTGTCCTAGAGAGGAGGCCTGCGTCCCAGCAGTGGGAACATTAATAGGCTGATTATGCTATGCTATGCTTATTTTAGCACTATTTGCACCTGCGTCATTTTGCGAATGGGAGTGAGCGGTGCTGCATTATTCATCAAAGCCTGAATCTATTCGCGGCATTAAAACGAAATATTTTGCATGGAGTGTGAATTTGAATGTTATGAATTTCCATTTCCGCAAAGTCACGTCTGATTTCATAACAACAATAAGCTAATCATTAATCACGGCATGATTTTCTAGCATTGCATTAATAGGTTTCATTAAGTGAATATGTATACTTATCTAGGTGGAAGTTGTATGTATTTTTTCTGTATAATTTTCACATAAAATACACGAAAATTTCTGTGAAAATCGAAAAAATCGTACACACCATGGAATAGACAAAATTAGGTCTTTATTTGTCATAAGGTGTCTCCTCAATTTGAATACCAACCATGTATAGTAAAACAATAAAAATCTACAAAAAATCTGCATATTGGTTTTTAGAACACAATCAAAACAAAACCGGCCAAGTGCGTGTCGGAACACGTACGGCGAAGGGTTTCGTATACTTCTTATAGGTCTTCCTGTAATCTACAAGTAAAGATCTAATTCCTGTTCTTTTTTCTTATTTTAGGCTTATTACTTTCGGAGATAAGGGACGGGGGTAAATTTTCGTCTATTTCCTTTAAAACATTGAAAACTTTATGAAACCGTTACCTGTACAAGGGACCTCCAATATTTTAAATAAATTTATTTATTAAAACTTTTTTTTAAGAGTTTAACCTCTAAAAGTGACCTCCAATATTTTAAATTCATTTATTTACTACACCTCCGTGTTTGGGTCACAAAACTTCATAATTATGTGCACCAAACAACTGAATCGGCTCAGCATATTCGTAACAAATTGGCTGTAACAGACAGACAAACAGATAGACACACGACTGATCCTATTAGGGTTCCGTTTTTTCATTCGAACGTACGGACCTGTAAAATGAATCTAGATAGTCATTTTGATAGAATTCCCAAAATTAAATAGAACGAAGTCAAACCTCTTAATTGATAACCATTAATTCTACACTTAATAGCAAAACTAGACACAACAGGCGATATCTTAATTAATTACAATAACAGCAAAACCTGTAGACTTTTTACGACTCGATTTTACGAGAATTTTACGATTCGATTATTTTATTAGGAAGATGAATATAGTGCTATCACAGGGGCGAAAATGACATATCTGTCGGCGAGGAGTGTCCATATTTTATGCTTTTAACGGACGTCCCGAAACGAGGACGTACTCGATCCGATTAGACAGAACGTTCCTGTTTGAGGACGAACTTGACCTTATAAGTGTAGTCGAGTATTTTATACCTTCGTCACCTTAAGGGTAATTTTTGCCTCTCTGCACTTAGCATAATCTATGGCGTCGAATGTTAATACCGCTGAATGACATTCAGGTATAAAATAAATACATTTGAAGTGTCTGTTTGTAATTTCAAAATAACAGCTTTTTACTAAATGCATATGAAAGTATACGGGGTGGAAGAGACGCCGACGCGAAAACGGTTACCACGTATTCAGTACATCATTGTGAGCATACATTATTCATCATCATCATCATCATTTCAGCCGAAAGACGTCCACTGCTGGACATAGGCCCATACATTATTCAACATAAAAAAAATTTCATATGTCATTAAAAAAAAAACAGCTGCTCCATACATTTTGAATAACCGATGAATAATTTCGATGTGGCGAGGCTCAGAATGATGCACTGAATACGTGGTAACCGTTTTCGCGTCGGCGTCCCTTCCACTCTGTATAAGGTAATACTTATAAAAAAAAATTGTCTGTCTGTCTGTTTGTTCCGACTAATCTCGGAAACTGCTGGGTGATTTAGACTAGCAGATGGCTGATGTTATAAGGAGTAACATACGCTAGTTTTGTTTCACAAAAAGGATTAGGGTTCCGTGCATAAAAATAAAACCCTTGGAACGAACATAATCTTATTCAAATAGGGCTCCTAGTCCTTCACATCATACCACTTGCGGCAAATTGATACTTGACAAGAATTTGTGTGAGATAAAAGGCTAAAAAAAAACTAAAGAATCCGACCGAATCACCGACTTCCGAAAGTAAAGTTATTTTCGACTTTTTATGTCTTTTTTGTAAGTCGGTAATTATTTTTTCAAAAAAGTTTTTTTTAAACTATAGTTTTTTTTTGCCTTTTATCTCACACAAATCCTTGTCAAGTATCAAGTTTGCTTTGTAACTAGAAAATATTATCATAATCATCCACATAGACGGAGAAGAAAAAATGCATATTATTATAGAGGATTACTCATAAAGTGCCTTAGCAAAATTAATACAATTTATATTGGACCACCGCGCAAGAGTCCTCTACCAAATGAAAAATATCACTTAAATCCGACCATTCATAACTGGGGAACCGGCAGATGCTGGTGGAATACATAACCTCCTCCTTTTTTAGGAGTCGGTTAAAAAATAGAACAGTCCCATGTAATAGAGGGCGAGCCTATTAAATCCTATATAAATCTAGGCTTCATGGGCGCTATTGGTAAATTCCTGATAGAAACATCCACATTGCCCGCCCTGGGGTTTGCGAAAGTAGACGTAATAATTATGCGGTTAAGTGTTTGTTTTGCACTTGACACGAAGTTATTAATATTTTAACTGAAAAATTTTTACTTAACATTGTTCCCTAGAATACTGAAACTGTTTTCCCACGAAAATTCACTACTATTATTTGTTTTGTATTGAAATTATCATGAATTGTAAAATATAATTTCATATGAGAGATAATTCATTTGTATTGCAATAACAAAAACATATTAATGTTTTACTGAAAACTTGTCAAAAATCAAAATCAAAGCATTTATTTCAAGTAGGCCAGTTACAGGCACTTTTGAATTGTCGAAACAAAGGCAACAGTAAAATAAAGCTACAGTCCCAGTCACAAGGAACAAAAACTGTGAAAGTACTGTAGTTGCCCATTCCCTAACGTAGATCTCTATGGAGAAGAACGGGCAAGAAACTCCATGGACACTCTAAAGTAAACGATAATTAACGTTTTAATTATTATCCGAGTTCAATAATATTACAAACAAAAAGAGGTTGATATCGCACTAGCTTTTGCACATTGTTGCAGACAAATTCAGACAATTGTCGTAATTTAAGTACTTCAAGCGCAATAGCTATCTCTTTCTGTATCATACGTTCTGTATTATCTATCGCAGTCGTAACAACGCCACGATATTTGAACGTTGTTGCAGACAAATTCAGACAATTGTCGTAATTTAAGTACTTCAAGCGCAATAGCTATCTCTTTCTGTATCAAACGTTCCGTATTATCTATCGCAGTCGTAACAACGCCACGATATTTGAACGTTGTTGCAGACAAATTCAGACAATTGTCGTAATTTAAGTACTTCAAGCGCAATAGCTATCTCTTTCTGCATACGTTCCGTATCGCAGTCGTAACATCATCATCTGCCTAGCCTTTTCCCAACTATATTGGGGTCGGCTTCCAATCTAACCGGATGCAGCTGAATACCAGTATTTTACATGGAGCGACTGCCTATCTGACCTCCACAACCCACTTAGTACTGGGTAATACGATACCCTTTGGTAAGACTGGTTGTCAGACTTCTTGGGCCACTGACTACCTAACGACTGTCAAGGATATACAAATGACACCCGGGACCAACGGCTTAACGTGCTTACCGAGGTACGGAGGAAACTCGGTATGTAATGGGTGGTCACCCATCCACAGACCAACATAGGCAAGCACGGCTTAACCTAAAGATCGATCCGAGCGGCTGTTATTATTTAGCCACGAGCTCCAGTCGTAACAACTCAACGATATTTGAACGCCGCTCAGTATGAACGAAGCGTATCTTTCTTTTTTGTGTCTTAGCTGCTTATTTTTTAAGCACGTCTTAAACTTATCTGACCTCCACACCCTTTAATTAGTAACTGAGTGACACCATAACCCTTGGTTGATTACCCTTATTGACTGTTAAAACCTACAATTTAAAGTCTGGATCGACGGCATGACGTGCTATCCGAGTTACAGTGGCCTTCTCAAGGTACGGAGAATCTCGACATGATAGGGATAGTCACCGATGGAAGGACCAACGACTGCAGCCTGTACCTTTTATTTATAAGATCATCATGTACCATATTTCGTGTAAAATAAAGAACCTTTAGTCTTGGAAACGTTCTACCGCAAATCTAAATCTGTTCAGTTGTTAAGGCATAATAATGTAACAGACAGGCAAACACACAGGTCCTATAATCACATTTGTATGGATGAAGTCCCTAGATTGTGGAAAATACATCAAAATACTAAATTCCCTTCGCCCCCTATTCATCATCATCATTTCAGCCGAAAGACGTCCACTGCTAGACATAGGCCTCGCTCCCTATTACATGGGACTTAAACATAACTGGCGAAATCCAGATACACCTCTGCTTAACCCTTCGGGGATTACAGGCGTGATGCTATGTTATATTAAATTTCAAACAGCCCATTACGGAGGAAACCGAAAGATCATTACTTTTCAGTCCGTTAAATCGACATGACAATAATATAACTCATAAACGCTAAGACAGAGGTATTAAGCTTAACAGAGCGGTTTGAAGCGATAACAGAGAATTCAGCAACTTTTAGAGACATTCGTGCTCGTAAAATAGGACTTGATGTAAAAAGGAATGGAGGCAGAAGGTGCATTCAATGTTGTTGAAAAAAATTTATTCATTTTCTTCATCTGCCTAGCCTGTTCCCAAATATGTTGGGGTCGGCTTTCAGTCTAACCGGATTCAGCTGAATACCAGTATTTTACATGGAGCGACTGCCTATCTGACTTCCACAACCCAGTTAGTACAAGGTAATACGATGTGATAAGACTGGTTGTCAGACTTTCAGGCCACCGATTACCTGTAACGACTGTCAAAGATATACAAATGACAGCCGGGACCAACGGCTTAACATGCTTTCAGAGGTACGGCAGAAACTTGTTATGTAATAGGTGGTCACTTGCCCAAGGACCAAGTATGTTAAGCGCAGCTTAACCTGAAGATCGACACGATCATAGCATAGCATAATCAGCCTATTAATGTTCCCACTGCTGGGACGCAGGCCTCCTCTCAATGAGAGGGAATGGGTTATAATCCACCACGCGGGCCCAGTGCGGGTTGGTAGATGTCACATGTCTTCGAATTTTAATGTTATTTATGTGTTCAGATCCATCTCCGTTTACGAGTCATTGAGAGTCATAAATATCTTCACCTTCCTCTAATATATTCAAGGGAATATCCTTACAAAGATCAAGGATCATCGATTTGTTCTGTGATTTATTAGTGAGGATAATATTATCTTAGCAACAATGCCTAATTCCCTTCAGCAACTGTCCATACCGTCTTGCCTTGGTACTATATCTAACTGACCACAGAGTCTTTGACAACAAACTTTACTCAAGCGTGATTAATGAGGTTAAGGTACCAGCTTTGTTGAAAACCGAGATACCTATTCTCTAGGATACTGAAATCATCTGTCTAGCCTTGTTACAACTATGTGTTTTAGGATCGATTTCTAGTCTAACTAGAGATGTACCTTAGTTTTTATCGGACGAACAAAAAAGGAGGAGATTCTCCATTTGATTTTTTTGTATGTATGATCAATTGCTCTCTGGGTTGAAGTGAGATTACGTGTGCCATGTCTGTAGAATGCATCAGGACCGATGGGCCCGAGTTGTCACGCAGTGGGTGCCAGAAGACGGGCGTCGCGACGCCGTAGGAGGCCCAGAAAACGCTGGCGTGACGACTAAGAGGCATTTGTGAGAGATTTGCCGGAGAAAACCGCACGGTGAGAAAACTGAAAAGCAATGGAGGAGGCCTTTGGCCCAGCAGTGGGACAATACAGGCTTAGGAAAAAAAAAACAAACAGTTCAGCGGCGACAAATACACAAGCAAATTAATGAATTATAGTATGGTAACTTGATTAAATTTAAAGTAAATGATGGTAGGTGGCTTGATTGATCTTTTTTGATTAGTTGTTTGGTGCGGCTCAAAATTTGTTACTTACCTTAATAATTTAGGAGCTTATTAAGACTAAAAAGTTTTTTATTTCTCCTTTTCCGGTTTTTGTTTACGTCGTTTTAATTTTTTGTTAAAAAGTTTTACCTACATGGAGCGGCTGCCCTTCTGAACGCCACAACCAAGTTACAGAGTTACTTACAATACGGAAGAGTATTATCGGTGTGGTAGGTAGACGCGTAAATAATAAGTCACTACGCTAGTACTCACAGTTCTATTTGTTCAGGTCCACACGCACAATACAAACACAAAGGAAGGAGAACAGAGGATAGTACGGAGTCACAATAGTCACAGGAAACAAAGAACACTTAGAACATAGTTCATATAGGCGAAACATTAAAACCATGCGGTTTCGGGGTGTCACAGTCGTTCGTACGCGCGCGCGCCGTTACGAGGTTCGTTCCGTTCGGTGGTGGTAACCATCAACATATTGGTAAGGCTTCGACTGTCAAGAGAGGAACATCCGCTGGTCGCAAGGTCGGTCTTATCGCCGCCCGCAGGACCGGAAGAATCCGTGGTGGCAAGACCGATACCAAGAAGGAGACGTAGACGTATTTTTATGCAAAATAAAATCTATAAAATAATAAGCAATATTGGTTGTCAGATTTTCGAGCTTCTGAGTACCTGTAACGACACTAACGACTGTCAACTATCAACGAATGCCAGTCGAGACCAATGGCAGCATGGAGGTCTTGGATGTTGATGAAAATGTGATCCCATGATATGTCACAGTGAGGCCATAAAGCAATTTTACTACTACCATTATCGATGCGAAAACTTGTGAGAAAAAACTATTGAACAGACTTGGTAGGGAAACAGTATTAACCTGTATTAACACATAGTACACTTTTTGCGCCACTTTCAAACTATATTCATTTATTTTTTATTTATTTAAATGCCATAAACTAATGAAAAAGTCAAGTCACATACACAAAATTAAAATCAAAGCACAACTCATCTCGAGATCATTGTTTGTAACACAGTGTGATAGTACTTTTGCGAATGCTCCTCAGTGGCATGTGAATATATCTATTTCGACCTGAATGTAATGTTTTCTTATTTAACCTAAAGGTTGACTGGTAGAGAATGCCTTGTGGCATTAAGTCCGCCTATGTACCACTATTGTACATGAAGTTTAAATAAATAAAGATAAACAAATAAATGTAATTGATGGTGCGATTGCTCGAGTCAGAGGGGTTTTGGTTTTCATTCCTTACTTTATCCATTTTTGCCTTCTGTGTCTGCAAACATAGTATTTTGTATTCGAAATCTCAGCCCTGTCTTAGACTCATCAACGTCATTAAAATTACCATTCACATAATTTAAATCGTGAAATATTTTCCATGATGGGAAAGGTGAAGAAAAGGATTAAAGGTCAAAGGTTACAGAGGTCAAGATCTTTAGCTTTTAGTTATAACTTCACGCTTTTATACGAAGAGAGTAGGCAGACGAGTTAGAGTTGGGAGCGTTAGTGCATATTTCGGCATTTATTTTTCAGCAGGTCAAAGCCGCTGAGTAAATGTAACGTAAAATCGAACGATTAAAAATTACATAATAATATCCGTTTTGCACGCAGTATTTAATAATTCTTAGTAAAAGACTTTATTCAAATCTAAGGTTCGGACACATTTTCGTAAAATTTTGCCTAAAATTATTTGTGCAATCGTGTGTTTTGGCGTCGTACAGAACCAATTTAGTTTAATGTAAGTCTTAGCATAATAAGTATATTCAGCCTATAATGTTCCCGCTGCTGGAACACACGGCCTCCTCTCTATGAGATGTAAGTAACATAAGTCTTATTTTAATAAAAATTTAGTTGGTTGCTTTCTTTAATTTTTTTTTATTTTGTCTTCTGCGAGTCAAAAAATACTTTTTCTTTCTTTCTTTAAAAATCATTCGATTTACATTTACGTTGTGCGTTCCGTTGTTCCACACACTTCTATTCTATAATAACATCTTAGTCGAACCTCAGAAATGAATAATTAAATACTCCGGGCTGTTGCTGGAAATTTATTTAAAGAAAAAGGCAATAACATCTGCCCGGAGACTGAACCCAGAACCCCTAGTTGCGTTACCACCACTAGGCCAGTGGGGGCAACTAGGAAGTCAATATTATCACAATATATAAAATAGTCATATATCATATTAATTAAGAATATAATAAAGCAATACAATAGAATAATTAAATAGATGAAGATAACAGTTAATAAAGCGTAGATAAACACAATTTAATTCAACATTATTATGGATAGATACTTACTGAATTTTCCTTAATTAAATGGATGGAAACTACCTTTGATAAATACCGAAATTACACTGCGTTTTGATTCCACAACATAGATAATATATTATTAGCATAGTAGTAAGTAGTCAGATAACCTACGTTATTGTACACTGCAAACTAAAACATCAGATTTTCGAACGTTTTATAAATAAGCATTAGTTAAAATAATTGAAGTTATCGCTAAAAAACAATTATTCCCAGACAAATTTGTGAAATCAATTTAATTTTTCAGATCAGATTATTTTTCAGTTTACGCCTATTTTTTTTATCACAAAACATTATGTAAAGGTGGTTGTACACTTTGGCACGGCACTCAGAGACAGGGCGAGTGTGAAAGTGTTCAGACAAGCCTCGCTTGGTTGTACTGTGTTTTTATACTTTTCAATCGCGTTTACGTAAACACAATGTGTACTGAAGCTGAACACCGCTAGTTCAGCTTCAGTGTCTGGTGACAAAAATAGAAAACACATTGATCTCATACAAGTTGAAGTTTACTTTGATACTCAATCGTGAGTACGTGATTGTATTGTATTGTATAACGTGCTGGTATTGTTGTGATGTTGTTGTTGATAATTTTTAGAAAACGGTGTATATGTTAACGGATAAGAATGTAATCCGTCATAGTATACAATCCCTAGGAAATGTGTACAATTCCTAAAATAGATAGGAAATCAATGCTATATTTTGTAATAATAGTATGTAATTTTCCAAAGAAATCTATACATTTCCTAAATAGCGATCGGTAATATTAAATTCTTGACGTTCTTAAGTACAGCGAGGATAGCGGTGCGAGGGGCGACTACATACAGTCGACAGAGTCTTCTTATAAAAATAATATCTATTCAAAATTAGAATTGGCACAATAAATACAATTTAAATCTTAGAAATAATTTTAGTATAACAAAGTGCGTCACCTAGTATCGTCACCTGTGGTATCACAGGCGGCATGTTTCTAATAAATACTATTTGTACAATGGATTACTTAACAATATTAATAACATTATAGTGAAAAAAGTTAGTATGGGTTAATATTTATATTCTACTCCTATTTTTTGTTACCCTAATACACTACACACCAAACCAATATCAACAAGGTGTTGTGGCAAGGAAAACTTAGGATGCAAGAACGAGCGAAGAAAGCTCTTGGGAGAGGGACTTGGGGCACTCTGACTCCAGACTGGTTAGGTCCGAAGGGGATGGCGGGGTCTTGAGAACAAGCGAAACGAGCGGAATAAGACTCCGTCATCCCCTTTGTGTTAGGTTACTTTAAAGTTTAAACCGTGCAGACAGAAATAGGAGCCCCGTGTAGCGGGACTTTGTCTACGCCTTATTAAAACATTTTGATATTTGCCTTGACGTTGATTTTATTCGTGTTTTATTTATTTTATTCAGAGAGTATTCGTTTTTTATATTTTTTTATATTTCCTAGTATCATGTCGGAATTGCATACAATTCATAGGAAATACATACATTTCACAGGAAATGTATCCATTAAAAAATCTTTGAAACATTATTTTACACATTTTGTAAGTAGACTCGTAATTGTATATATTTCGTACATAACATTTCTGGTAACAGATACGTTAACTTGATAGCAATTTGTTTTTCAGCTTTTACTCATGACTTCTGCTCCTTAAGGTAATCAGAACCACAAAAGTCTGACAACCAGTCTTACCAAAGGGTAGTATTTCCTTGTTAGTGGGTTGTCGAAGTCAGGTAGCCGTTGCTGCATATAAAATAAAGGCATTCAGCGATTAGATTGAAAACCGACCCGAACAAAGTTGAGAAAATGCTTGAAATATGATGATTGTAAAGCCTCACCCCAAGTTTCACAGTTACTGTTGTCTCGTCTCACTTTTACTGTAAGGCAATAAAAATGGTACAGTGTGTAGCTGTCATTATTTCATCAATTAATCTTCTCTTTAATAAAAGACAAACTTTAATAAAAGATGAACTACTACTAAAGTCACTGTTTATCTTACTCAATAAAACCTAATATTGCGTGACTTCAGATGCGTTTTATTGTAACTATAACGGATTTTGGATCATCCCTAAGGTATCAAGCTACACAGCTCCATTTTAACCTGACCTAGTATTGTATCGGCTTTTAGCACAATCAGAGGTCAATTTATACTGGTTGTGTATACATCAAAGTATCAAGTTACAACATACCAATTTAAGCTGATATCGATGTGTATAAACATTTCGTATGGTGAGAGGTCAGGTTATACTGGACAAACAGATGTACATATATGCTTGGTTTACGTCATTGTCAGAAGTTACTGCGTGAAAGTGAAACTAAAAGAGGGTTTTAGTTAAGCCAGTAATAAAAACGTACGGATTCGGACAAGACAATGTACTTTCGTTTATATGTCATTAACTATTGTAACTTTGTGACCTCCTCGTCCAGATATATAGGCCATTTGAGATAAAGTATATAATAAAAAGTATACTGGGTGTAACAGAAAGGGTATAGTTATATGAAATGATATGATTCAGACCAAACTGAACAACTTCCTCCATGGGTCCAATATCGTAAATGCGAAAAAATATCAGCTGTCCCATACTAAATTTCAATACCTACTCGACCCAAATGTATGGGACAGCTGATAATTTTTCAATCTAAGTTTGTCTGAAACATATTACTCTCCATATAATGGGTGTAAAAAGACCGTTAACGAAATCGAAAAGCAGTTGTTCCACCCGACATTGCGATCATTTTTTGTTCTTGATAATACGAGTACCTGGGACCTCCTAGTTCATCATCTGCCTAGCTTTTTCCCAACTATGTTGGGGTCGGCTTCCAGGACAACCGGATGCAGCTGAATTCCAGTATTTAACATGGAGCGACTGCCTATCAACCCAATTAGAACTGGGTAATACGATACCCTTTGGTAAGACTGGTGGTCAGACTTTTTGGGCCACTGACTACCTGTAACGACTATCAAAGATCTACAAATGACAGCCGGGACCAACGGCTTAACGTGCTTTCCGAGGCACTGAGGAAACTCGGTATGTTATGAGCGGGCACCCATCCACGGACCAACCTAGGCAAGCGCGGTTTAACCTTAAGATCGACCCAAACGGCTGTTATTATTTACCCACGAGCTTGTTATGACTTATATAAGTTATTTTCTGTTTTTCGCTCTCTTCTTTTTTAGTTTTGTTTTATTGTTTTGTCTTGTGTGAGTGTAATAGATACTGTTTCTTTCTATCTTTTCTTAGAAGGTTGTGTTTTTATCCTACGATAAAATCTTATTCTAATCTTGACATTTCCATGAAAATATACAACATTGGTTTTAGTATATGTTAAACCTAAAACACGTTTCTAGTATTTTTATGTAAAGAATCTATGTACAAAATTTCAAAACTGTATCCTGAAAAATCACAAAGTTATAAGCCTGTTCTGTTCCCTAGTTGTCCGCACTATATCGTGATCACTACGCGGTTCAACAATCATCTAGGTAATAACAATAATTACCTAGATGATTGCGATAGGTACTTAGTGTCGCTAGGTGTTCAACTTTTAACCTTTTTTAAATATTTTTGGGACAAAATAAAACATGGTTTAAAAATAATTGGAATCGATTCAGTTACTTATTCTGAACAAACTATATTCAGGTTTCGCATATATAAAAAATAATGTTGTATAAATAATTTGGTTATTCATTTCATACTTCGACGAACAAAGCTAACCTCACTAACATCACTTGGCTATAAGGCTTAAAATAGCCTAAAACCCCTGTCAGAAACGTGAACGATTACTTTGTGAATAGATATATAGGGTTTTAGGATAAAGAACTTAATCAAAACGGGCATGTTAATTTTATTATGATAGCACTTTTGTTGAGAAGTGATTTATAGCTTATGCGATGTTAAGAGCTTTTAAAAGTACATTTAGCGGGGTTGGTTAAGACAATGATGTTAATGGATTGCAACATAACATCACGCCTGTAATCCCCGAAGGGTTAAGCAAAAGTGTACCTAATTATGGCACATCCACACTATTATTATTCCTTTTTTTATTCCTGTTCCCGATACCGGTGAGCTACAATTTTTTTATGTTTTATCTATTCACCTATCTATCTATTCACAAAGTTATGTATCCATCGAAAATTTCATATAACAAGAAATCTTATTTTTAACAAAATCTCATATTTATTTAATAAAATTAAAATGTCAGACTGAATTATATTATCACAAGCAGAGTACAACTCGAATTGATTGTCAAATCTAAATTAACGCGAGCAAAAAGGCGGGCAAAAGCTAGTCTGCCTGAAGATATTTCTTCTAACACCATCAAATGACGTAGGTACCTATTTAATTTAATTTCAGCTTCAGATCCTGGTTTTACTTGCAAAATATTTGCGTTAATTTTAGAAACCATTTGGATTACAAAATTATAGTATGATTACATTTTCTAACTAAATAAACACTACACGACATAGATTCTGTTGATATTTCAACTAAACAGAGCAGTTTTCTTTGTAGTTTATTTGTGGCTGGCAACCCAGATTTCGCAGCTATCGCTTGCTTTTTTGTGCCTGTCAACACAATGTTACGTTATGCGGTTTATGGTACGGTCATAATATTACCGATCGTGACGGTTATTTTGTTCGGAAATCAAGACGTGCCCTCCTAGTAGCAATGCAGACGAAGTTTTGAATAGAAACTAAGGCTACAGTAAATATCATCATCTGCCTAGCCTTTTCCCAACTATGTTAGGGTCGGCTTCCAGTCTAACCTTTTTACCATTTTACATGAAGCGACCTATCTGACCTTCACAACCCAGTTCTTATTGGCTAATACGATATCAGTGGCGAAGGTTCCATAGAACTCGATTCCTACCGGCTTCCCTTTGAAAAATGGCACAGTCAGTATTCTATAGACAAATAATATATTCACAATAAAGATATGTACTCCGGCTTACCTCTTACAAAAAATAACCCTTCGCTACTGCACGATATCCCTTGGTAACTCAGAATTTCGGGCCACCTGTAACGACTGTCGAAGATCTACAAATGACGGCCGGGACCAACGGCTTATCGTGCTTTCCGAGGCAAGGAGGAAACTCGGTATGTAATGGGTGGTCACCTGCCCACGGACCACCTTGGGAAGTGCGGCTTAACCTGAAGATGAACCCGAGAGGCTGATATTATTTAGCCACAATCTCCTCTATATGTTAAAGACTATTTTACACTGACATCTACCTTATTCCAGAAGAATACGAGCGAAGCCGCGGGTACAAGGGACAAAACTTTTGCAGAAATGCGGAAAAAAAAAACGTCATTATTTTCATGAAACATTCACATTGTATCAAAACTATACGCCCTAACACATTCTACATAACATCACGCCTTGTAATACCCAAAGGGTTAGAGGCAGAAGTGTACCTAATAAGTACAACCACATTTCGCCAGTTGTGTTTCAGTCCCATGTAATAGGGGGCCAGCCTATTGCCATCAACCAGGCACAAATCCAGATTCCATGGCTGCTTCTGAGAAGTTTCTAATGGGAAAACTCAATAACACTTTGCCCGACCTGGGAATCGAATCCAAGACCTAACACATTCTCAACCGAGATATACTGAAGTTTACTTGAACCTAGCAGGTTTTATCTAACGCTTTGAAGACCACAACTTTGACGTTGTCAGTCATTAAACAAAATATTCTCCTCATTAAAATTATTTAAAATAACATCTAATCCTATTATTGTTAAAACCTTGTTGAAAACTTTACCGAATTGCGTAGGCCTCTTTTCTCTTTTTCCAAACATTTACATCAAACAAATAGGCCTCTTTTCTCTTTTTTCAAATATTTACATCAAACAAATAAATATTAAAACAAGCCCTGAAAAACATTTACATGGAATTTTTCAATTATGAAATCGTTCACATATCTCCTTGAACCGAAAATGTATTGCTTTGGAAATCAGCATTGAGCTTTTATTAGAAACACACTGATAATTTATTTATTTCAAAATACATCTTAGTAATGTTGTCTGAACACAATAAAATATTTACCTTTTCCAAAACACGAAAAACAATTCCATGTAAAATAAAAATTCAATGACGTTCTTCAAATTGTCGAAGATCCCTCCATGTCCTTGTCTAAAAACACTTTGGTGTTTGGCAGCGCTATATTTATTTGGGACCCCTTACCTAAAACCAATTTAGAAATCTATAGGTAGGTACCTTTTTGATGACGTGAACTGTCAAATGCATGGAATCAATAATTTCTATTTCACAAGCAATTTCCTTTTTGTATTTCAGAAAAAATCTTATTTTAAGAATTTATGAAAGTGTTGTTAACTGCTTTTATTTTAACTTCATATTTGCTTTACTTTATTATTTTGTATATTTTAATTCGTGTTATAATTGTCTCTTTTGTTTTTATAATTTTAGTTACTGTAATTGGCTGTATACACTGCCGTTATAATTAAATAAATAATAAATGTGAGTCTGTGTGGCCAGGTAGTTCTTTTATTAAATTTATTTTAACACAAAGGGTTATTAAGTGTAGTTTTCACACTAATTATTCTATTGTAAATCTTTGACAGTCATTACAGGTATTTAGAATTCAGCAAGTCTGTTAACAAGGAATATCGTATTACCCAGTGACTGGAGGATCAAATAGGCAGTCGCTCCATGTAAAATACTCGTATTCGGCTGCATCCGGTTAGACTGAAACCCGATCCTAATACAGTTGGGAAAAGGCTAGGCAGATGATGATTAAACCGTCATTTATTTATTTAACACTTCAAGCACAAAAGTACAGAGGCGGACTTAATGCTATAGGCATTTTCTACCAGTCAACCTTTGGGTGATGCAGACACAAGCAGTGGTAGGTGCATATCTGAAAATAATTTTAAATAATACTAAGATTAACTACAAGGATATATAAAATACTATAAATATATATCAAATACTATAAATATTTAGAATAATGTAAATTGACATTTACACGAATATACTAAAATAAAAACACAAACCCTGGGGAAAACATTACCGTTGTGACGAAACTGCCAGCTTCTTCCGAATGTACTCACGAACTTTAATTTTAAAAGATAAGCGATTGGTTGCCATCCTGATTTCCTGGGGAAGCGCATTCCACAGAGAAATAGACTGGGCAAAGATGGAGGAGGAAGAAGGAGGTCATTTATTTCGAACGTTATAGAATTGATTATAAAACTAATAAAAAAAATAAGTATGGATATTTGTCAAGTTATAAAAATCATAAGTGGTCGCTTGTTCTAGAAAACCATGAAAGTTTAGAAAAAAAAAAACTAAAATAAGCTTTTTAATGAGCCACTAACTAGAACCTTGAAGGATACGTGAGTAAACACTGAAATGTCCAAATTAATGTTGACACAACGGGCTTAATAGATCTACACGTTATGTCACATCCCCTCTATTTGTCTATGACCATTACAGCTGTTTTCACGGAAGCCATTTTGGTAAAGTTTGGTAAGGTCAGGTTATAATCTTGTTGGTTTATTACCTAGTTTTATGATCAATTAACACTAATGTATAGGTGGGTCTTCAATATTATGGTCGTAAAGTTTTGCCAAGCAGCAGATATGGAATGTATTTATTTTCTTGTTATTTTTGGTACTTAAAAGATTTGAATATCGAATACATTGACATGTGTTAAACTAAACGATATTGATGTAAAGATTAGACGTGGTAGTAGTCTTCTCAGTCACTCTTTATTTTTCTTTTTTTTTTTCGTATCGGAAATCATTCAATGACCTTTTCTCTGGCCGGAGCGGAAGGGAGTGTCAGACTTCTACTGACTAAAACCCATCCATGTTCCTTCTTTGCCCTTTGTGTTCCAGGGCCACGGTATCGCCTTCGAACAGTCCCGCAGCCCTGGCAGGCATCGGCCCTTGCGGACCCCTACATCGTTGCTGACACTCAGTCACTCTTCTCAGCTGAAATAATCGTCCACCACTGAAATGGTAATCAAGACGACTATTAGGGCCACTGAACCAACAAGAATTTGTGTGGTATAATACAACTAAAAAACCCGAACCTCTGAAAAATCACGCTCTAATTAAATTCAGGGTTTACAAAGTAAAATCGACTCCTCCTATTGTTGAAGTCGGTTAAAATATAACCTATGTTACCCAGGCCATAATAACGAATCAATTGATACCTTATTCATCAAAATCGGATGAATAGTTTAGGTGCTACGGAGTAACATACGTAAATACAAACATACATACATAGACTGCTAAAATCATAACCCTTCCTTTTGGCTTCGCTGTAGTCGGGTAAAAAGACCGTCAATTAACGCTGTATTATGAATGGTTCAAGAAACCAAAAGTATCTGTAAATAAAACCTGCCGCAAAAGATTATTTCTTATGTTATCCGAAGGCCCATTTTTGAAAAAGGAATCTTTTACCCGTTACCTTTCAGCCTGCAGTATTGTTGACCGGGGTAAATAAAACCCTTTTACCCATTCCATATTGCCCTATCCATTAATCTCGAACCATTGTTACCTTCTTTGATGGAACTCTGATTGACAGATTGAGGTTATTTTAAGATTTGACGGGCGATTAATACCTTGTTAACTACGGTTAATACTTCCGAGTACTGCGGTTTGACCGTAGTTAGAGTTTGAGGTCTGTGTGATCGTTAAATCTGCTAGCACGTGAACAAGTACCACATGTTTAAAGGTCTGTCCACGGGGACTTTTTGATGCTGTCAGTGTGTTTACTAAACGCTCGAAAACAATATGCCATGCTAACGCCCTGCTGAAGTGCAACACATTGCGTTAAGAGAGTTTACGACTTACGGCATTTCATACAAACTTTCAAGTCCTTTTTCGAAATTACTGAACCGATTTTAATTAAACTTCATACGCACAAGCGTGATACATAAGTTTAAAATGTTACCAGAGAACATTTTCGAAATGTCTTTTAAAAAAAAAGATAATTGGAAATTTCCGTTTCAATGGAAAATCTAAAATCGGCCTAAAGCTGTAACACTATTTTTCGAAAATGTTCTAAATGTAAAGGAAATGTACAGGACCAATTTAGGTCCTGTACGAGACCAAAAGGCCGTATCTGAGCATGGCGCTGAAAAATTGAAAAAATAATGTCACTGGGCTGGTATTCTGATAGTGATGCCCCACGGCCAGATACGGAAAAATTAAATACAGCCGAATTCCGTGTAAGCAACACACCAGATCAACCACCCCACCCCACCACCACCACCTCACCCCATTTTACTAGATGACCCCGATACGAAGCGATGCCGTTACGGTACTTATAAGTGTTCATTGCAGTCTGAAGTTTCATACTGGTTACAAAGAAGAGAATTATGTTTACATATAGAAAATGCACATTAGAAAATATTCATAAAATAACATACAGTAGCCAAAACTACCTCATTGGTGTTGTGGTCGCAAGTGTTAATGCTGAGCATGAGGCCCTGGGATCGATTCCGCGGTCCGGTAAAGTGTTATTGGGTTTTACCATGAAGAATTTATCTGTTGCAGCCACGGACTCGAGATTTGTGACTGTGCTATTGAGTTCATCACTGCCTAACCCTTTGAGGATTACAGGCGTGATGTTATGTTATGTAGACAAAAGCCTCGTTTAGCCTTGAGAGGCTCGAGTCGAGGCGATGCTAATCCGATGCAGTACTGTCTGTAGATACATAATATAGATGTATACAGTAATAGTAATTGAAAGCAAGCAAGTGTGAAATCATAATTAATTGGTTTGTGGTAAATTATTATCAATAGTAACTGTATTCGAATGTTAACTTAATAATGCACACCTGCTGAATTTCAGACGAACAATTGAACTAAATTCACCAACCAATGGATTCCACGACTGTAACATCGCAGAAAGCTCAGATAGTGATAGCTAGATGAGCTGAACTTCTTTGAGTGAAGACTAGTCTTTAAAAGCTAGAGACAGAGATAAGTCGAGAGGTCGAACAGCCGAACAGGTCAATCTTCTAAGTTAATCCGCGCTTGCTTCGGTTGGTCCGTAGATGATCCATCCATAACATACCGAGTTTCCTCGCGCGGAGAAAACTCGATACTTTTTTCCCATGGTATTCTGGCCCACGCTTTCGGCCAACTTTTCCACTTCTGTTCCTACTCCGTGTAACGTGGGCCGCGGACTAGAGGCCAGTTGCCCCCTAACCCGAAATATCACGTTTTACGGTAGGACTTAATATACAAAACGCGAAATAACTTGCCCTTGTCCAATGTTACTTGTGGTCGGCGCAACATGCTTTTTTATTATTTTAATTTTATTTTATACATATTTATTGTCCACTTCACTCCTTTTTCATTCAAATCGTTCATCACACAATCCATCCATCGTTTCCTTAGTCGTCCTCTTCCTCTCCATTCATCACCCTTTTAGTTACATGTCATCCCTCTTCATAAAACGCCCATACCAAGACAGACGATCCCCTTTCCACTTTTCTGTTATTGGCACCACTTTTAAACTTTCATTTGAAACTATCGATCAGAACCTTCACAAATGCGCCAGCCATCTTTTTATTTTTTTCCTTCAAAAAGAATGTACTAAATCAAAAATCATCTAAAATAGAATCTGCTTTGACATTGAGAGTAATTGAAACTAAAAATAACAGAAACAGTCTAAATAAACAAAGTAACGAAGTTCCTTTGAACTACGATCAAAGCAAAGTTACTAACTAATCGTTTGATTACCGATGTTAGTATTAAAAAGACTGAACTGCCAAAGTGTTTCGGTACAGAAATCAATACTTGCTTTGAGTGGTACCGAGAAATCTGTTGTGATTGCGACCCGATTTTCGATTGTGAAGGATTTGGATGAAATAAATTTCATCCAAATCCTTCGTAAAATAGTAACAAACATCAAACATTTTGCGTAAAAGAATAACAAACATCCATCCATCCTCACCAACTTTCGCATTTATAATATTAGTAGGAAATAGAATGAACAAATTTCACGTTTTTTTTTTGCTTGTTCATCTCCTACCACCTACACCTTCTTGAGAGCGAAGGAAGGCAGGATGTGACGTCATTTTATTTTCAACTGTCAGAAAAACAAAATACAACGCTCACATCTTTGTATGTATACAGAAAAATTCCCGGTATCATTTCGTCGGCTATCTATACACAAAAATACTAATATCTCTGGCGTAAACAGTAAAAGAGAAATACGCAATAAAAACGTAGAACTAAAACAGTAAATACGCTTAACTGTAACTATAAATAATGCTTTTACAAACAGTCTCTAACCAATTGGATTTTGAACAATGGTTCCGTATGATTTAAAGCTGTGACTCATAGGCTGGCCTGAAATAGCCCGGCGACTACTTAGTCTGGAATTGTTTGCTCATGTTATTTCCAATATTTGATACTGAGTCTCAGAGGTGGGGAGCGTTTTCAGGTCGATTGGTAAATCGAATGCTCTAAAGGAGACTTTGCCTGTCAAAAGTCCTGCGATGTTCATTATGGCTGCCTCGCTTCTGTAGTGCATCGGGGATGTTCGCGGATGCACATGTGGATTTTAGATGCGCTTCCCTGGTGCGCAGGGTGTGGGGCAGCACCAACAGTATCTTAAACATGATTGCCAGTCGCCTGGACTGTGTTTATGTGGGTCGCTGTTGTGCTATCACTCATGGGTTGTCACAGCAGTGATCCACCGTTATTGCTTGTGTTGTTTTGTTTTTTATCAGTGTTTACTAACATAGTTGTAAGTTTTACTAACAGTTTTTGAGTCATGGATACTCGATTAAAGAGAATTCTATTCTATTCTATTTTATTCTATTATTGTGAATTACGGAAAATGTCAGAAAGCTTGAACAACTGCGCCACGGAGGTGTAATGCCCCAGAAGAAAATGATAAAGGCCTTCGTTTTCATCATGACTGCGTCGTTGGTCTATTGGTCGCAAGCGCGACTGCTGAGCGTCCTGGGTTCGATTTCCAGGTCAGGCAAAGTGTTTATTTATGTATGTATACACAAAATACTATACAGGAATCTTCCATGAGAATTTTTTAATGGCAAAAGGCTTGCCATCAACCGAGCACAAATCCAGACTCTGTGGCTGGTACCTAAAAATTATCCTCCTCTGTTACATGGGACTTAAACAGAACTGGCGAAATGTGGGTGTCCCATCAGGTACACTTCTGCCTAACAATTCAGGCGACAAGTGTGATGTTATGTTAGTTTTCATGTGAAAAGTTAGAGATCTTACCAGTAGGTAAAATCGTTCTACAGATCTTCTATCATTGAACAGTACACAGGTCATAAGATCGCAAATTGATATTAATAATTCATTTGCACCACATAATCCTTGAGAGCAGTGGTGGCCCAGTGGCGAAGACCCCGACTTAAGAGCAGTAAGTCATGGGTTCGAACCCAGCCAGGCGTATTACTTTGTGTAAGTTATTTCATCACCACTGCTCTCAAAAACGGTGAAGGAAAACATCGTGAGGAAACCGGCATGTCCTAGAACCAAAAATTCGAAGACATGTGACATCTACCAACCCGCACTGGGCCCGCGTGGTGGATTATAGCCCATTCCCTCTCATAGAGAGGAGGTCTGCGTCCCAGCAGTGGGAACATTAATAGGCTGATTATGCTTATGCTTACATAATCCTTAATAGGTATCCATTTGCATGGCTTAATCCTTAATGTATGTGTTCATTTGCATGGCTTAATATCCAAATTGATGCTTAATATAGCTTTGGTGTAACACAATAACTGACCTCAAGTTCTAACCCAATTTGAGTACTTACATTTTGGCAGAAGTAATTACGAATATGACCGCAGCCTTCCCAATTACTCATTACTAGGATCCTACTAGTTTTGTTATACCTACTGTACGATAGAAGTAATTAGTATAAAGGGTATAAATAGACCCTTAACATAAACAAAAGGCACTTGTTCTCCCCGTCACTGCGATATTTTTTTTGTTCTAGACCATACCTGGGAACCTTCTAGTTACGGAGATATTGGAGGTCAAAGTTCCAACTTTTTTACAAGTTTTTTTTTGAATACATGTTTTTAATGTAAGATTTTTACTTTACACACCTCCACGACCCTCGTACTATTCAATCCATTCATCAGCATGCTATGAGTGCTTTCCATCGAGTCCTACAGTAAAACGTGATTTTTCACCCCAAAACAAAAGTCGATTCCCAGCAATAATTTTTGCGTAAAGTTACTTAGTTTGATGTCCAGAATGCTTGGTTGACGGATATGTGAAGGGTCTGTTTACACCCGGTATACCTACGGAGTGGAAGAGACACCGACGCGAAAACGGTTACCATGTAGAAATTTTGCTACCCCAGATAGAACTTCTACAGATTCAATTTCAAAACAGAAACATTTCAAATGCCTAAAAATAGAACTAATCTTGGTCGTTCAGCTCCTCTATACCGATTTTTGTCTAGCTACAATAAGCTGAGCACGCGTACCAACAACTTGGACATATTTTCGAACAGTCTAAATGAATTCAGACGATACGTCCTCAGTTCTTGATCGATTTGTTTGTTTATTTCTTTTACAAAATGTTAATTTGTGTATTTGCATGACTCCATTTAATGTATTACTACATATAATATTGTACAATTTAATTTAATTTAATTTAATTTTTGAACTCAAATTTTAATCTATTCTATTCTATTAAAATTTTATTATAAATAATGTACTAATGTTTTTTATAGTTTTAATTAATAATTGTTTTACTATTCCAATTTAAATGCTGTTTTTTAAAATTTTTGAATTATACTGTATTTTAATTTTTAATTTAAAAACTACTTGACGTTTTAAATCCAATGTAAACTTTATAATTTTAATGATGTTATTTTCATATATTTTCATTTCAATTTTTATTTCTAATTTTATTATACAAGTGCTGTGCACACCTATAAGTGACGAATTCACCGCAAAGCTGTTGAATTAGAAAATATTTAATGTAATGATTTAGTGAATAAGTCGTTGGTGTGTCAATAAATAAAATAAATAAATAAATATAATATAATGTACTATGATATGATTAAACCATAACAGTAGAATTTATAAGAAATAGCTATTTAAGTAAGGTGGTTCATTGTTATGTAAAAGAGCGCCTCTCGCCATCAAACGTAAAAGTTTGGCGAGTTTAGACTTAAGCAACACCTCTGTACTATAGTCTCATTAAATAAATAAAAAAAAAAATAAAAAAAAAAATAGAAAAAAAAAATAAAAAAAATCGATGAAAAATTTCTATGTGGCCGGCGGACTCAGAATGATGTACGGAATACGTGGTAACCGTTTTCGTGTCGGTGTCGCTGCCACCCTGTATACAAAATTACCTGGGCGACCGAGCCCTGCTTCTGTGAAAATAGAGAAAACGAATTTTCCCAGAAATTAGACTTCGTTACTTACATCGATTTTTCGCCCACGTAAACCCCCAAATTGCTACTTCTATCGAAATCGTTAGACCCGAGTTCGGGAAAGTGATTAAAAATACATAATACATACAAATACTTTTTGAGCAATATTTTGCAGATATAGGATAATTATGCTTCTTGTACTGTAATCTATATTAGTATGAATGATGATGTTTGAATGATGGAGCCATGTATGACTGCTGTGTCTCAACGCTAACTATGGTTCACCTCGTCTCCGGTGTGCACTTTGAAGGACCTGTCCGACGCCACCATCAACACCGTCGAGGTGGCAGAGTTCTGGTCAAAACAAAATTAATTAAAAAAAAAAAATGAAATCATCGTTACGACGAAGAAGTGTACAGAGAGTGCAAAATGTGAGTTTTTATTTAATTATTATTGGTTATTCTGTGTCCCACTGTAGGGCAAAGGCCTCTCTCCCATCCTTCGATTTAACCCTATCCAGTTCTGTTATTGGCCAATCCTTGAGAAAAGAGTTGAGTTAGAACGTATGCAGAGGGCAATGCCCAGAACAACAGCACCATTTGAAAAGTACATTATTCTGGATGAACATTGGCTACTTTTTATCCGGTTACCACGCGGGCGAAGCCGCGCACACAAGCTAGTCTATACTAATATTATAAAAAGGTAACATTTGTTTGTAAGTATGTATTAAGCAGATAATCTTCGGAACTACTGATCCGATCCCGAAAATTCTTTGACTAACAGGAAGCTACATTATCCCCGAGTGTCATAGGCTATATTTAAAACGTTCCCTTGAGTACATTCCGTATATAACGGGAGTGAACTCACGAGCAAAAGCTAGTTAAATTATAAAGCCAAATACATATTCTACCTATTTCAGTAATAATTCCAGTAAATACAGTCTCCTAAATCAAATGTAACAACTGTTAAATTTTTCCAATAACAGTTATTATAAACAAGAAGTTAACTGTATAATGTCCTTGATTCTGCCTGCTTGCTTCCATAGATGTTCGCATGACTAGAAACAAGTAACAACTTAGAGATACTCTCAGAAATATTGAGAGTCCTTCTCGATATACAAGCGGGAATTTTAAAAAAGCAGCATTTGTTTGAATGAAGCTTTCTGAGTAGGTAGTAAATATCTGTGCTGTGTGTATGGCTTGTATAAAATAATAACAGCAGGAGTGTCAGTATGAGATATCTTTTTTTAAAGAAAGAAAAGAAAGAAAAAGAAAAAGTAAAGAAATGAGACTCACACAGGACAAAACAAAAAAAAAATGGATGAGATTACAATGATACAAAAGTTATATAAAACAGTAAACATAAGAAAAAGATAAAACAAATTAAATTGGTTCTGTACGAGGCCAAAAGGTCCATCTCAGCATGACTCAAAAGGGGGTTTGAGATAGAAATAACACGAGCAATACACTTTATTATTATTTTTTTTTTTTTCAATTGACTATTAAAAGAATTTAAAGATTATTTACAAGTTTGATTTTAGTCTGCAAACCTACATTCAAAACAGTTTGCATGATAACAACATTCTCCCAGCTCTTTTAGGTAGTCAATGTTTTCTTGGATTTAAACCATCCTGAAGCATCACAATATGGGCATTAATGATGTAATGCAGACATGGCTCAAATCTATAACAATTTATTGCCTCATGTGTGACGGAGTATCACTTGAGAACGGCTCGACCGATTTGGATGTTTTTATTTTGTTGTGTTCTAAATTGTCACAATGTTTTATGAAGGCAATTTAGTAAAAATTTGTCGATTACACCCGTGCGTAGCTGGGATGACTCGCTAGTCTAATGTAATTAACAAATCAACAATAGCATAGCAGCAGCCTATAATGTTCCCACTGCTGGGACACAGGCCTCCTCTCTATGAGAGGGAATGGGCTATAATCTACCACTTGGGCCCAGTGCGGGTTGGTAGACAAAACAATAAACCATCAACAATGATTTTAATTTATTTTCAGTGTTTTTGAGCCAAACTTTCCCTATCCTCTGCCTAACCTTTTCTCAACTATATTGGGGTCGGCCGGATGTAGCTGACAAAAAGATATACATGGAATGAACTACCTAATGTCGAAAGCTCATAATTCCTAGCTAAGGCATCAAGTAAAAAAAAATGTCACATAAATACTGGCTCATCCATCAAACGTTTAGTACTCTAAGGATTAAGACGAGCTAAACTTCCATGTATCCGGAAATACTAACGAATCAAATACTGAATAATGTCGGGACCCTTCACTAGCTTATTTATGTCCTGTCTAATGACACATGAAATCCTGAATGACAGCGTGCTTTGGGATTTTCAACTTTCGGGGCTGAGACGATCGTTGATATTAAATAAGCAAACAGTCCCATAGTGTGTAAAAATACCCTTAACAAAGCCCAAAGGCACTTCGTTCTCCCCGTCATTGCGATCACTTTTATTTTCTAGACCATACCTGGGAACCTCCTAGTTTTGGATATATTGGGGGTAAAAGTTAGAACTCTTTCACATGTTTTTTAATACATGTTTTAAATGTCTTGTCTTTATTTTAAACACCTCTACGACCCCCGTACTATTCAATGCATCCATCAGCACAATGTTTTGTGTGCGGTACATTGAGTCCTACCGTAAAACGTGATTTTTCATCCACAAAAAAAAGTCGTTTTCCATCAATAATTTTTGCGTAAAGTTACTTAGTTTGATGTACATAAAGCTTGGTTGACAGCTTCGTGACGGGTCCTATATTAGGAGTAATAACATACCGGACTGTTGGATTAATAAGATCCATATATTCCTTTCATCCGGAAATCTATAGAATCAAATACTGAATAGTTTCAAGACCTTTCACTGCTGGACGTTTTCATTAGATGACTACTAAATAAAAAAGCGGTTTATTTTGCACCTTCCATCGCAGTGCCGAGCGTTCCAAATCCAATCCAACGACGTGCTTATATAGGCATTCCTTTAAGTGTGACCTAGTGTTAGTGAAAACGAACATAGATCCTGTATTAGAAGAGCCGCTTAACGAGTTACCCATTTCAAAGGTCTTAAGGTTGTCACCACAGTCTGTTCAAGCCATCTGAAGCCATAGTAATTCATCATAATCATCAGCATCCTAGCCTTAGTCTGACACGATGCAGCTAAAAACCAGTATTTTGGCCTGTGTCCCAATAGTGAGAAATTATTTTTGTTCGCTTTTACTTTGCGTGATGAGAATTATTATTAACACTAGAAACGGGATATTTACCATGTTTACTGTTCGTTTTGAGTTCCCGTCCGAGTTTTGAGTTTCGGCGCTGTTGCAAGCACCATGATCACCGATTAACGGATGGAAAATATCCTGTTTCTAGTGTTAATAATAATGTTGGTGACCATGACAGTTTAAAAACTTATGTTGCGTGAGAAGATCTTGAAAAATATTGCTCCAATTGGTGAAATGGTAATGAAGTAAAGCCAAATATCAGTCCTTGAGCTTAGTGAAATTAAGTCCTATTTCCTACGGCCCTTAGTGAAATTAAGTCCTATTTCCTACGGCCCTTAGTGAAATTAAGTCCTATTTCCTACGGCCCTTAGTGAAATTAAGTCCTATTTCCTACGGCCCTAAATGGCTAGTTACATAACCATGGGATACCTTTCAGAGCTTATTTTTCCTTGAAATCCGTCTGAAGCCAAGGCCGAATGGTTCGAAGTTTGAAGCGGCTGGCAACACATTAAAAAAACCATAGTAATTAAATTATGCTGAAAAGCCTGTAGGTTATGTTTGCTGATAGCAACACATTTTGAGTCGATCACTTAGATTATTTCTTACCAGAAATTATTAGAATAATGTTCGACCTGTCATTTATAGTGCTTCGTCCATGCTTTCATGCTGATAATATAATTTAAAGTGGTTTGTCGTATGTCTATGTGATCGCGTTGATATAGATTTTAATATAGTTTTCATAACGGTTTATAGAGTAGAATAGAATTTATCTTTATTCAAGTATTCATGACTCAAAAACAGACTGTTAGTAAAACTTACGACTATATTAGTAAGCACTGATAAGAACAAACAACACAACAAATAACGGTGAATCACTGCTGGTCATGAATAATTGCACAACAGCGACCCAGATAAACACAGTTCAGGCAACTTGCAATCATGCTTAGGATACTGTTGGTGCTGTAATAGTTATCAAATCAATTATATATCTTTTTCTCAGAATAGTTACAGCACTGATAACAATAATTGTGTCGCTTGTTTAATTTAGTATTTTACAATATTTTTTTTTGTTTTTTTTACCTTAGTATAGATTCTTTTTTATCAATTGTTTGTGAATGTGTGAACATTGTAGGCTTTGTAGAGTCCCAGCTACTTGTTAACTTTACTTTTTATTTTGTTCTACATTTTTTTGTGTAGTAAGCAACGACTTATTGTCGGGCCTGTTCCCCCATACTTAAGTACAAATGCTGTATCCATGATAATTTTAATACCAAATGATTTGAAAAGAGTAACTATAGAGTTTCTTGCCGGTTCTTCTCCATAGGAAACGACCAACCCGAACCGTGCACCTTTTTGTCGACGTATTATAAGTGCCCATCTAGGCCTATGTGAAATAAAATATCTTGATTTTGATTTTGCCCCACACCCTGCGCACCAGGAAAGCGCACTTTTCTGGCATTATTGCGTAAATACAATCCACATGCGCATCTGGGAACATCACCGATACACTACAGAAGCGGAGCAGCCCCGCATTATTATATTGAACGAGGAGAGCACTACTATCTTTGCGTACATCTAGCTCACAGGCTGCTCGTGTATAATAAAGTACAGAGCGGTTTATAGGTTTATAACTGACTAGACTATAAAGGGTGTAAATACACCCTTAAGGAAGCCGAAAGACATCTGTTCTCCCTGTCATTTTTCACAAGTTTTTTTAATAATAACTAATAAGTTTTGAGGTTGTAACTGTACTTAACATACTGCCATGAGCCGTTTATTTACTATTCAATGCATCCATCAGCATAAAGTTTTGAGTAACGCACTCAAAACTTTGAGTTTTACCGTAAAACGTGATCCACCGTTCACCCCAAAAGAAAGTCGTTCCTTAATATTTTTTGCGTAGGATTGCGTAGTTTGATGTAAAGAATGCTTCGTGAAGGGTCCGTTAACACCTTATAGAACGAGAACTGTTTAGGAACTTACAAACAGTTCTATAAAATTCTCGAAGAGTTTGTATAGGAAGTTTTGCGATGTGACTCCGCAGACCCTTGCTCTCACTGAAGCCAGTATCTTGAAGTAGTTTTGAATGTTGAATTAAAACTCACAGCTTTTATACTAGTTTCAGCTGCAATGTAGTTTAAAACTAGACAGAATATTGTTGATCTAGAATGTATTATTATGATTGTATGTACAAGCACATTACTAGTTAAGTCGTTGCGCGTTTCAAATGCTTGTGACCTTATTGAACGTTTTATTTTCATTCAAATCGTGTGAGTATTGAAAATCAGAAAATAAACAGTAATTTTCTTTGTGCAAGAAAATCTATCTTATAGGATTTAACCAGTAATTTCCATGACAGTGCACACCCGATTTTAGACTTTACGAAGATACGGGTCTGTAATCATGTCATTCACACCCTTTTAGCCGAAGACATAGGTTGAGCTTGAGGTAAAACAAAAAATGCTAACCCACATCACATTCCACCGGCAAATATACTCAATCCATCATCCAATAGGAGCTCTCCTTATTGCCATTCATCGGACAAAGTCCCGAATTCCGGGGTACTAAATAATTTACCGATAAGAAGCTAAAGTAGCATACTATTTAATTAAACCTAAGGATGTATCTACAGATCTTACAGAAAGGGCTTTGAAGATTTTTGTATGAAGCCTGGCCGGCCAAACTTCCGCCATGTTTTTTTTTCAACTTACAGCCACGAGTAACAAAGTTGAGCACCTTCGGCACAACTTTGGTAGCTTGTAACTGGGAAACGTGACACTTTAGAACTGGTTTATATTGATACCAGCTATCGATTAATAAAGGGTATAAATAGACCCTTAACATAAACGAAAGGCACTTGTTCTCCCCGTCTTTGCGATCATTTTTTTTGGTTCGAGACCTTACCTGAACCTTCTAGTTACGGAGATATTGGGGGTCAAAGTTCCAACTTTTTCAATTTTTTTTTTTTAAATACATGTTTTTAATGTAAGATTTTTACTTTACACACCTCCACGACCCTCGTACTATTCAATCCATACATCAGCACAATGCTTTGAGTGCTTTCCATCGAGTCGTACCTTAAAACGTGATTTTTCACCCCAAAAAAAAAAGTCGATTCCCAGCAATAATTTTTCCTAAAGTAACTTAGTTTGATGTACAGAATGCTTGGTCGACGGCTATGTGTAGGGTCTGTTTACACCCTAGGTAACACCTTACTTTACACCTTTCTTTGCCCTTTATGTTCCAGGGCCACGGTATCTCTTTAGAACAGTCCCGCAGCCCTGGAACCACACCTTAGGTTTTATGCGTGGCCGCAACTTTGAAAAAAAAATCAAAATGACGGATGATAGGCCGGCCATTAAAAACGTGATGATGACAACAAAATACATGTTAATCAATCTGCTGTTATTACAACCGAGGAAGGTCTTACTTTTATTTTGTAAAAAAAATTACAAATTAACAACTATATGCAATTCCACCAAACTTTTAAGATCCAGAGTATGCTAACCACCGAAAACTTCATAGACACATGCAATGAGAAGCGCAGTGCCACAAAGCATAGCAGTTAAAAACAAGGAATGTTTGAATAGAATAGAATAATTTTATTTGTGTAAAAACATGGTATATTAAGGTCTTATAAATAGAGCTGTGAACTTACATGTTTTTCCATAGAATAGCAGACAAATATTAGGACATCTTAAACGTTAAATTTTAATACCACATCAATTACTGTATATTAATATTACTGTATGTCTAAGTAATAAGAATAACACTTACAATTCAGGATTCGTATCTCTTCGAAATCTTAACAATAATAGACTCTTTTAATTAAAGAAAACTTTAAAAAAATATATCAACTTAAAGTGCTTTGTAGAATTCAGTAGCCATATATCGGTTACTTTTTTTTTCAAGAAATTCTTTTACACTATAAAAACAATCCTCTGTCGGTTACTCAGTTACTCTGCGGCGCGATGTTCGTGCTAATTCGTAAATAGAACTAAAATTATACAGATAATTATATTTTTCACCAGCTGTTGCCTTGGCCTAGCGCGACCTTCATCCGTGTGAAATTATTATAAAAATATTACTTCACTATTTGAATCGGATTTTGTTAACAATTTCAAGGGTTTTTTTGCACGGAACCCTAAATTTAAAAAAAAAAAAAAGTAAGTTACTCGTTATCAGCATCATTCCACCATTTCGGAGATTAGCCGGAACAAACAGACAGACAGACATTCAATTATTTAACAGATGTTGATGTTATTAGACATTATTCAATTTTGTTTTTGTTTTAATTAGATACCCTATACACATTCATATAATACGGTACGCATTCAGTAAAAAGCTGTTATTTTGAAAATAGAAACTTAAATTTTATTTATTTGTATGTATAGATTACTTTGATTATACCTAATCAAATAAACAAGCATGTCTGAACAATTTCATCAAAAATACCTATTTCGCAACAATAATAAATAACCAGTACAATATTCTCAACAACGCAAATCGGGTCACATCACTAACCAAGCAACTCTGACATCAAATCCAAGATGGCGGAAAACATAAATACATCGAATATTGCTTACATTACAATATATTCATTCGCGTAGGTCGTGATAAATTCTTTAAGCTAAATAAATGGTTTTAAATTCCTTTAGAATAGCTACGTTTCTATAATACGTGGGTATTAACTATGTTTTCACTGAGTCACGTGTGAGCTAGGCTAAACAAACATTTAAACTAGTGAAAGGTGTTTTTGAAATTGCACGTAGTTACAATTGAGTTTTAGTATTTTAATGGCTTGCAACATCGATAGTTAAGTTTTTAAAGTATTTTTACGGTTTGCAACACTGAGTTTGTATGTGTTTGCTACGAGTACGGGTGCACTCTAAACCTGGACCGATCAGATTTTCAAGGAAAATTAGTGGAAAATGTTTTAATACCTTTGGCTTGTTAGTTGTTCTTTTCGGGATGGCGCCTATACCAAAGAAGAATAAGATGTCAGTGGCAACGCCGGGAGGGGACGCCCTAGAAGGACATACTCTGACCTTATTGGTGCCTTGCTCCGGTGAAGGAAAGCATCATGGGGAAACCAGCACGTGTAGCATGACCTCCTTAGAAACGGGTTTTGTCGACGGAAGAATCGACAAAATGACAGATCAACAAAAGAAATCTGTCATTTTGTCGATTCTTCCGTAGAGAAAACCTGTTTCTTCAGTGGTCATGCTATGCGTGCAGTATGTCTGAGAGATATTTCTTGACGGCATGTAAAGCCAAGTCACAAGCCTAGGGTGGCATAAAAACTCTGACAACAGGTTAGGCACTAACCACACGATAAAGAAGAAAGGAGATTGGTGAGGTTCTTCAGAAAGGTCAGGTGCGCATTGCTCGCAACCGACATGCGTCTATGACCAGATTTATGAACGTTATTATGTAAGTAATTGAGATAACTAACTTTACTATTATTATTTGTATGCTCTCGAGTAAAATGTAGCGACCATTTTATTGTAACATCCTATTGTAATGAAACCTACATTTACGAATAAATTTGATTTAATTTGAATTGGACTTGGTCTTCTTCTTAGCGTGTCGATGGAACTTTTATTATATATGTTTGGCCCAAAATTCAGCTACGTAAATTCCGCTCGCTGATGCAGTCATAAGATAGTCAAGTGTGCAGGTGTTAGGGCATGCAGCGCAAGATGAAAGATGAGCCATTGTCTGTGGAAACACGCCGCATACTCATTTGAGATCTGAGCCGACCATGAACCCCCATCTGAAGAGATTATCTTTGGTACGGCCGACTTGGGTTCGGAGTCTATTCAGAGATTTCCAAGTCGGCCACGGCAAAGCATGCTCAGATGGAAGGCTTTCAGACGGCTCGATGAAGCCGTCAGGGGGCTTAAGCAGCTCTCGCCAGAGGTCACATCTCGCTGTGGACTTGGTGAAAGGAGTATGTGGGGATTACATTAGCAGGTGGCATTCTGTTATTTCTGCCTACACCCATAGGAAAAAGCGTAGTTTTTAAAATAAGAACGATTTAACATTATCTCATAAGTATCAACTCTACTATGATTTTATTAGTCCTTTGTGAAAGTGTTAGAAGCCAGCGTTCTCCAGTCACTAAACCTCGCGGAAAATGATAGTCTAGACAAAAAAATGTTGAAAAAATAACAAACAAAACTAATGTTTGCTCCGATATACAAAATCTATTATGAGAATACCATTAGTACTAGTTGTACATAACATGTTTTTAAAATTCAATGTTTCTAGGCTCCGAGGTTACAAATCTAACCTGCATTTGCAATTTAAATTGCAATTAATCTTGGCACCACAACTATGAAAAACATTTATGTAGTGTTTGTACTATGGGATTTTCTAAATAAAACGGGGCAAGCAAACTTTACTTCTTATATTTTATTTTTCAATATTTTTACAACATAACCAACGTAACGTCTTTTCAATCGTCATTCGTCTTTTTCACTCAGTGTTGTCACTCCATCATCTTACATTCCCTTATTCAATCAGTGTTGCCACATAACTTACCTTATATTCCCACATTTAAACATCAACTAGCTTATGCCCGCGGTTTCACCCGCGTGAATTTTGGTAACTTCCCACGGGATCATACTACCGCGATAAAAAGTAACCTATATGTTAATCCAGGCTATAACCTATCTATGTGCCAAATTTCATCCAAATCCGTTCAGTAGTTTTCGCGTGATAGAGTGACGAATATCCATCCATCCTCACAAACTTTCGCATTTATAATATTAGTAAGAAGTAAGATTCAAGTATTTCTTTATCGAGGTAGGCAGAACTCCTTTCGCTTCGTACAAGTTCAAACATCAGATCGTACACGCGATTATACACGTTGTAACGCTATATATTTCTATCGTATGTTAATTAGTCATTCTAAAATTAACTTAATTTATACTATCATAGAAGTTGATATTTGCATAAGTGGAAAAACATGAATTGCAAATAAGGATTTGAATAGAACTCAGTTATACAGCTCAAGCTTCATTTTCAATGCTAGTTGCAGCAAAATGTCAATACCTGCTCAACCCAATTGCGTGAGACAAACGATTACTTATATGAGCAGTTGGGCACCCTTTTCCGGTACACAGCGTTTATGTCTGAAGAATTTAACTACTGTTACTGTTAGCTTGTGCCATCCCACTGCTGGGCAAAAGCCTCTCCCAAATCCTTCGATCTAGGGTCAATGTGGTCGATGGTTCTGTCCATGTTCCGCCATCTACTACAAGTTTTACCGAGTCGCCTTCTGGCTGTGTCAGGGCTCCACATCGGGGCTGTTTTTGTAATTAGCTTATTTAATTTGATTTAAAGTAACTACAAAAAATATGAGATAAGTAATTCAATTTCTGGGATTTTAATAAACACATCTAGTAATAGTTTCAACTTAACTGAAGAAAAAATATCAGAAACTTTCTTATAATTTTCAAGAAATTTTCTTTGATTTTTCTTTGGAATCACAATTATCTTGGATGAAATTCTTTATCATAGCAAACTATCATTAGTATGGATTCAAAAGACATATTTTTGGAGAATAATTATCTATTACAAAACTCATTTAAATAATATTATCTTGAAAATTAATCAGCTGATTTTTGTGATACATAATTGTGTTAATACAATCGTTTATTAAATTTTCATATTGAATCAATACGCTACATATCAATATGAAAATATGAATTGTCATTCAGTTGTCCTTTCGTAAATCAAAACATTTTCGAAGGCACTTGTGAAAGTTTCAAACGACAAACATATTCTAACCTCGTCGTCAAGTCAAATCAGTTTTTGTTAATTTAATTTTCGTCTGATTGACGACCTTGTAATATAATGGTTATGGGCATACGATGCGGAGGTATGAGGAAAATGTCGTGGGGAAAGTTTTGAGTATGAACGTGGATGGGTATAAGAATAGAGGAAGACCAAAGAAACGATGGATGGATGTCCATCTGTTATCCTGGTACCCAGTCTGGATTTGAACCCAATTGATGGCAATAAGCTCACCCCCTATTATATAGGACAAATAAAACATAACTGGCGAAATGTGGGCGTACTATTAAGTACACCTCTGTCTAACCTTTCGGGGATTACAGACTTAATGTTATGTATGCAATTATAACTTCAAAGACATGCCGTCTTCCTCACAATGTATTCTTTCACCGTGTCAAGAGTAGTGAATGACAGCCCCAGCCGAATAAATATTAGTTCAACGAATCGTTCAACCGAGTCAATCCATTGTAGATACAGGAATCATTTACCACTTAACTCTCTTGTGTGCTAATAAAAGTCGACCGAAACTTCCTTTGATGTGGGCCCTTAGCCGAAACACGTGGGAACGAAAAGCTAAAGAAATCGCACGCGTAGTTTGTCGATGAAATATAAAACGACATGCTAAAAATAAACATAGGTAAAGAACGTAAATCGAGACGAGAGTAAGTACTTTATACTGCCTACTCATATGTCTTTTCTTTGGTATTGTTTTTGCCGTTGAGCTCCTTGAGTTATGAGACGACGACAACTGCTTGCACTGGCTGGACAGGTCCACTTAAATCTGTAAGGTTCTTTCCTCAAAAGACCATCTCAGTCTTTATCTGCATAATCCTCATGTTCGTTGACCAAGATTATGTCTGCACTTTAAAAGAGACTATGACCTCTGAACCCTCACTCCTCTGCCTTTGCCCTGCATCATCATCATCATCATTTCAGCCGAAAGACGTCCACTGCTGGACATAGGCCTCCCCCAAGTGTCGCCACATTGACTGGTCCCGTGCGTCTCGCATCCAGCGGATCCCTGTAACCTTTACCAGGTCATCGGTCCGCCACTCTAAAACTTTCCGGCCCCATCGGCCATCCGTTCTGCGAGCAATGTGCCCTGCCCACTGCCACTTAAGTTTGGCTATTCTTCGGGGTACGTCGGTAACCTTGGTTCTCTTACGGATTTCCTCATTTCTGATTTGATCACGCAAGGAAACTCCGAGCATAGCCCTCTCCATTGCTCTGTGGTTTGGTGGTTTTTGCCTTGCAGTGGGACAATATAGGCTTATAATAACAATAATGACGTCCGAGTTTGTTTCAGCTGTTTCTTCTCAGAGTAGTCGGTACGAAACACCGGGCTCATCTAGTTTAAAAAAAAAGACGACGTGTCAGTGTCTGTAAACACCTATTTACAAAATAAACATCATACGTGAAGGGTCTGTTTACACCCTGTAAACAGACCCTTCACGAAGCCGTCAAACCAAGTAACTTCAGGCAAATATTATTGCTGGGAAACGAATTTTTGTTTTTTGGGGTGAAATATCACATTTTAAGGTAGAACTCGATGGAAAGCACTCAAAGCATTGTATTGATGGATGGATTGAATAGTACAGAGGTCGTGGAGGTGTGTAAAGTAAAAATCTTACATTAAAAACATGTATTTAAAATAAAAATAAACTTGTGAAAAAGTTGGAACTTTAACCCCCAATATTTCCCTAACTAGAAAGTTCCCAGGTATGGTCTAGAACATAAAAAATAATCGCAAAGACGGGGAGAACAAGTGCATTTCGGCTATGTTAAGGGTCTATTTACGCCCTTTATTTGCAAAATAATCATCATATATAATTTATCTGACCTCCACAACAGTTAATATTGGGTAATAAGATATCTGCCCTTTCGTAAGACTGGTTGTCAGACTTTCAGGACACTGCAATGATTACCTGTAACGGCTGTCAAAAAATTGCAAATGGCAGCCGGGACCAACGGCTAACTGTGTTTTCAGAGTCACGGAGGAAACTAGTCATGTAATGGATGGTCACCCATCCACCCGGACCGATCTTGGCAAGCGCTGCTTAATCTTGAACCTGCTATTATTAAGATGTAGCAATGTATAACGTAGTTTGAATCTAGATCTGTAAACGCTTATAAAAATATGGTTTTAAAACACCCACGTTTCAAAAATCACATGTTTTTTCTACACGTGATTTATTTAGATCTATCGAAGAGCCATTGTATGAAAATATTGTGACAGATTTACTAGATTCAGCTACTATTTTATATCTTTAGAATTTACAGCTAAAGTGGGCAGATAATCAATGTGTATTCCGTAAAATATAAACGATAACAGGAAGACTTGTTGAAAAGAGAAAATGTTATTCAATTCGTTTGGTTGGATTTATTTTTATACGTGTGAATGAATGAGCAATGAAGGTCGTAGACGTTTCATCATGTCTAGCCTTTTCCCAACTATGTTGGGGTCGGCTTACAGTCTAATCGGATGCAATTGAATACTAAAACTGCTAACTGCGGCGCTGTTGCGTGCTTGCAACAGCGCCGAAATATTGGGAACTCAAAGAAAACAGTAAACATGGTAAATATCCTGTTTCTAGTGTTAATGATAAAATGAATAGTACTTTTACAATCGTATTACCTGGCACTAACTGGGTTGTGGAGATAAGTTAGGCAGTCGCTCCATGTATAATTCTGATAGGTATTCTGCTGCATCCGGATAGACTGGAAGCCGACCCCGACATAGTTGGGAAAAGGCTAGGCAGATGATGATGCCGTCAACAAAACGGGTGTAAAAACACCCTTATTTTTAAAGAAAGAAAAAATGTTTATTTGTCGCAGGGACATGACATGCATCATACAAAATTACAAAAAAAAACAATAAACTATAAATTTAACCCATTCCCTCTCATAGAGAGGAGGCCTGCGTCCCAGCAGTGGGAACATGCTATAAATTTAACAGGACGGAACATAAAAAAAAGTTAACAGCTTGCACGTCGTGACTGCGACAAGCAGATCACCACTCAGCATGAGTCTGTGCTATGGGGGGCCCACAACACAGCGCTGGTTTTCAGTGGTCACCCGTGAAAAAAAACGTACGGAAGCCAAGACAGCATAAATATTTTTACATCAATATGAAAATAAAATAAAGAGTCCTTGGGTTATAATATAAAACAACTTTTCGTTTTTTGTACTTGACTATTTCCAGCTAAGAACCTTCCAGTTACGGAAATATTTATACAAAGTACCAAACCTTTTGATACAGTTTTTTTAAATACATGACGTCTTGACTGGTTAGTTTAACCCTTAACGAAGCCGAAAAGCACATTGTGATATTTTTTTGTTCAAATTCAAAATCAAAATCAAAGCATTTATTTCAAGTAGGCCAGTTACAGGCACTTTTGAATTGTCGAAACAAAGACAACAGTAAAATATAGCTACAGTCCCAGTCACAAGGCACAAAAACTGTGAAAGTACTGTAGTTGCCCATTCCCTAACGTAGATCTCTATTGAGAAGAACGGGCAAGAAACTCCATGGACATTCTTTTAAATCAGAATACTTTAACAAAACCTTGGTTACATCATTCATTTTGAGATGGTACATTATGTGAGAACGATGCAGCAAGATGTTCTGGATACCATACCATACATGGAAACCTAGTTACGGAGATATTGGGGGTCGCCCCCGTATTATTAAATGCAACCACCATCACAATGTTTTGAGTGCGTTACGTTGAGTTTTACCGCAAAACTTGATTTTTTCCTGCAATAATTTTTGCGTAGGGTAACTTAGTTTGATGTACAGAATGCTTGGTTGACGGCTTCGTGAAGGGCCTGTTTACACCTTGTATACTAACTACATAGTATAGTGTATTACATTGAGTCCTACTTTAAACCGTGATTTTTTTTCACACCAAAAAAAATGTCGTTTTCCAGCAATATTTTTTGCACAGTGTTATTTAGTTCGATGTTTGACGTTTGGTTGACGGCTTTGTGATGGGTTCCTACCCCCTGTAATATTCTTTTATTAACAGTCATAAACACATAATTATTCTACCTACGTGTATTAAGCTAAAGGAACAACCAACAGGCTGTAATTAATTAAATTAATTAATACTCGTCTCTGAAATTGATTGTAGCCTGTCAACAATTTAGAAATGGCGACGATGACAAATGGCAATTAGATGAAACCATGTATGATGCGGTTTAGAACGTTATCTTAAGACGTATTCTCATCTTCTAAATGTGCATGTATAGCAACGTGCGGAAAAAGTTTTAGTTCTTTAGTCTGGTGTCATGCGCCATTTTATAATCGTCCTGTCGTGTGGTTAGTTCTTAACCTGGTGTCAGAGTTTTTATGCCGCCCATGGGCCACTGACTTGACTTAACATACCGTCAAGAAATATCTCTCAGGCATGCTAATTTTTTATAATGTAATTTATTCATTGTTATCTTGTTAAAATGTTATTTTTAAATTTATATTTATTATTACAACTATATGAACGTTTGTGTCATGTGTTTTGCGACTACGAAGAAAACCAATAAATGTAACAGCTAAGAGCACGCCACGAGTCACCACAAAGTGACGGACAGTACCCAAGCGAAGGAATCAAATAAAGCGCGCGTGTGTCGCCTGGTGTCTTGAACCGGTACGTGAATGATCTAGGTTTCCCATAACCGTCTCTAGGTCTAACCGTCTGTGGTACAGGGTTACCATTCAAGGACTCTTCAGCTCGATCGGCTCAAATTTAGCCCGCCTTTGAACTGCATCACTGACATTGATTTCTGGCAACCATAAGAAATTTATAACTAACACTCACAGGGTCCGCGTGGCGGATTACATCCCGCTCTGCTTCAGATTGAGGAGGCTTTTATTCATTGAAGACTAGCCTTTTGTAATCCTAGAGGTCTACTGCTGAGCAGGGGTCCTGTGTCCCAATACGGGCAAACTGTTATTTGAAATTTCTCATCCCTCGAGTCTGCATTTGTGCATAGACTCGCTCCGTATTCGTGAGACTGGCAGAATATGGGTTTACTACAGACCTCTACCTAACCCTTCGGGGATTACAGGTATGATGCTAGAGGCTATGTCTAAAGAAATATGCTTTTCATTACGAAAATATAGCATAACATTTATTTAATTCGATCCCGGGAACTAAACCGTAAAATAAACAGAGCCAGGAATGAAAATTGAAAACATTATTTAGTTTGAACATACAAATGGTTTACATATCGTTTGATTTTTTACCAGGAATATAACCCAACAAACAATTTATTAATGCTGCATCTCGCAACCGGCGTGCGTGTATGACCAGATGTATGAACATGGACGAGGTAATAGGAGTATCTATGTAAGGATGATGAGTATAATAATAAGAATCTATCTATGATCACAGCAGGTGGCGCTCTATGGGTTCAGCCTACTATGGGAAAAAGGCGTGAGTTTAAATATAAGGTCTATCTTTTCATACACGAAATATCTTAAGTGTAACTTCTATAAGTCGTAAAGTCGCCATGGCAACGAAAAAAAAATATCTCAGTGTTTTTGATTTTAAAAATTATTATAATTCTAAAATTTATTGATACTTTTTGAATAAAACCTTTACTCCCTATTCTAACAATGATAGTAGGTAAATACGACGTAGTAAATAAGCGTAATGGATGTTGAAAATAAGGAGCCAGTATTTATTTTGTGGGTCAAGTAATTTATTTTTTTTTTTTATATAAATATACTTAGATAATATTATTTTCCCTTGAAGTGGCTTCGTTATAGCCGTTAGATGATTATCTGAAAATATTTCGTGTATTAATAGTTAGACCTTATTATATGTATGTATATAGGGTGACGGTTAATTACTCATGATAACAAACAACTTTCCCATAGAAACATTTTTTTTACACTCGTTCACTTTTATCCCAATAACACAACAGCCGTGTGACGTACGATAGTAATGAGGGTATCAGGACACTAGCGCGAAAGACATTTGCGCGAAGGACACTTGCGCGAATCCACATGCGCGAAAAGACATATGCGCGCATGGACTTTTGGGCGATTAGACTTTTGCGCGAATGGACCTTTGGGCGCATAGACAGTTGCGCGCATAGACACTTGAGCGAATGGACTTATGCGCGAATGGTTAGGTTAGGTTAGCTGCTGTAGAGTAAACATAACACTGAGGTTCTTCTAAATCGGAATCGATTGATTAATCTTTTTTGTACAAAGTAACAAGAATGTTCTATACATCAATATACATTTGTCATAATAGACATTAAAACAACTGAATGTCCTTAAAAATCGACATTAGTGAAACCCAAAAGCTTGAACAGAGAGTAAAATTATTTTGTTCAAAATCGATATTGTAAATCGATTAAACAATAATTATATCTGGTAGATACGAAAAAATAATTTGACATGTCTCTCGGGCAGTGTTGCCACTTCTCTCGCTCTATCTCATTGAAAATAAGAAATAATATGATGTTTACTCTACAGATTAACCGTAGCCAGTCGAGAGTAAATCTAGTCGCGGAAGTGTCCTTTTGCGCAAAAGTTCATTCGCGCAACTGTCCATTCACGCAAGTGTCACTGCGCGTATGTGTCTATGCGCGTAAGTGTTTATGGGCGCAAAAGTTCATTCGCGCAAAAGTCTAATCGCCCAAAAGTCCATGCGCGCATATGTCTTTTCGCGCAAGCGGGTTCGCGGAAGTATCCTTCGCGCATATGTCTTTCGCGCAAATGTCCCAGATCCTAGTAATGAGACAGAACAGCGTCACGTGGCTAACAGCTGATAAGTCAAAAGCGTGCGCGTGCGTTTTTCATACGGCTGTTTTGTTATTGGGATAAAAGTGAACAAGTATAAAAAAATATATATCTTTGGGAAAGTTGTTTGTCACGTGATTAAATATCGGTCACTAATTACCAGTCACCCTATATGCGTCAGATTTCTAAATAAATCTGTCAGAAATTCCGCGCAAAATAATTGAAATTTAATTACTTTGCACGGAATGACTGAACAATCACGTTGATTCGTTGAAGTTATGCGGCAGGACAATTTAATTCCGAACATGGACTTCTCAAAGATTACCATTAACAGATATTAATGTTTTTTATGTCAGATCATCTGCCTCATTTACCCAGCCTTTTTCCAACTATATTGGGGTCTGCTTCCAGTCTAACTGGATGCAGCTGAATACCAATATTTTACATAGAGCGACTGCCTATCTGACATGCACAACCCAGTCAGTACTGGGTAATACAAAACCCATTGGTAAGCCTGGTTGTCAGATTTTCGGGCCGCTGACTTCCTGTAACGACTACCAAAGTTCAAAGATCACTTCACGGCAAACATCCATCGCTTAGCATATTGCTGTGATACGAGATAGTGGTACATCATCATCATTCTCTTGTCCTTATCCAATTTATTTAGGGTCAACGCATCATGTTTGTTTCTTCTTCAATACTTCTCTATTACTCGTCATCTCAGCAGTCACCTCCTTTCTAGCCATTTTGCCTTTACACAGTCCATCCATCGTTTCTTTGGACTTCCTCTACTCTAATAGCCATCCACATTCATACTCAACATTTCCTTACTACATTTTCCTCATTCTGCATAATGCTGAATTTGATGTAATGACGTCACCCAGATTTCGCCAGATATGTTTAATTCCCATGTAATAAGGAGCGAGTATATTGCCATCAACCGGGCACAGATCAAGACTCCCTAGCTGCTACTGACAAATTCCTGATGGAAAAACCTTATAACACTTTGCGCGACCCCTGAATCGAAAACAGGAACTCACGCGCAGCAGTTGTGCTTGCTACTACTGGACCAACGAGGCAGTCTGAGTCAGATTTTTTGATAGTGCTCAAAGCAATGCATTTTTTCAATTACTCAACTATTATTCCCAGCGCGGTGTTATAAAATAATGAACTTACAAAACCAAAGTTAGCCAAGTTTTGAGACAAGTGCGTCTAAACTTATGGCAATACCCTTTTCTCAAGAGAAAAAGTTAGACACCGCCAAATAATAACACCCATCAGAATTCCTGAAGCAAGTATTTTTCGACTCTAACGATCCATTATTTTATCTTCAGCTCGTCTTACTGAGTAAAAAGCATAGCAATAAACATTAATATTGTGGAAACAGACGATTCTTCGTAATTTAATGGTAGAGAGAAAACTGTCGGCTGTAACATTAATCTTGAAAAGTGTTCACGAAAATTGTCTCGTTATACAAACATGTACATACATACATACATAAATTCAAGCCTTTGCCCCAGGGAGGTAGGGAGAAACTACAGTACGCCACCAGATACGATCCTTTCATACTCCTTTTGCCTAGTCCACGTTCATTCATCTCGTTCGTTCGTTCGTTCGTCTATATTGAGACCTTCCTCAAGGAAGAGTTTTGGCTGAAAGGTGTCACATATCAGCGTTTCCGCGGAAGGCTACGCGACATCACGCAGCGCAACACGACGCCGTCACTTCGTGTACTATAGTTTATATTTTCTTGTTTTTATAAAATATGTATGACAGTCTATAAGGTTTATAATGTTATGTTTCTTTGTTACCTGAAATAAATGATATATAATTATATACAGGCACGTCAATTGCGATTACTACGCACCTGACCTTTCTGAAGAACCTCACCAAAAAGGAAATACAAACATCACATATCGTCGGGGATAGTGCAAAACCGCGAATCAACCTTACGTAAACCATGCGCATATCTGCACTACGTGTAGGTTTACAGGGGAAGGTTATAAGTTTATAATTTTTTTTATTTCATTGATTTTTGACCTCATTTCTACATGAATAGTAACAATTCATGTGTTCTATGTACAGTAGAAATCTATTAAATTCAATTATTTAGTCGCAACTACAATGCGTAATTGAAATTTGTCAGATACGAGGAATTATCCAATGCTAGTTCCGCGGATTTGCACTATCCCCGACGATATGTCATATTGTCAAAAAGCCTGTTTTTCTCTGAAGACTTAGGCTTAGACGACTTATGTTACACCCAAAGTACGCCAGTTATTTTTAAATCCCTGAAGAAGGCGAACCTATTGCCATCAACCGGGCACAAATCCAGACTCCGGACCGTATTAAATGGGAAAAAAATGAAGTGCCTAAGATTTGCTTTACCGAATGTCAAAAGTTGTGATAGCGACATAGTGTTGAATCTTGAAAAACTAGAATTCGTCTGCAATACTGTTTTCCTGGGGATCACACTTCACTCTAGGCTACAATGGGGTCCGCATACAACATTAGTTTTAGTATATGCGAAACCTGAAACACGTGTCTAGTATTTTTATGTACAAAATTTCAAAACTGTATCATGAGAAATCATAAAGTTATAAGCTTGTTCTGTTAACTGGTTGCCTACACAAAAACGTGATTACCACGCAGCGCGCCCGCGCGCGCCTGCAGCGTTATCTTGAGCTCATTGAAAATAATAATTTGTCAGTAGGTACATAAATTATTGCGATAGGTACTTAATGTCACTCGGTGTCCAACTTGTAACTCTTCTAAAATATTTTTGCGACAAAATATAACATGGTTTAAAAATTATTGGAATCGGTTCAGTTACTTATTCTGAACAAACTATATTCAGGTTTCGCATATACTAAAAATAATGTTGTATAACATCTCTTGCAGGACGGCTGAATCAGCAGCTTAAGTATGCTGTTAGTAAAATCCTTCAATTTACTGATGAAGATACCGCGAGGATAGTCTGTTTTAGTTATTTTCATAGTAACTTCCTGAACCAACTAATGACGTTCCTGCGACTGCAAGGGCTGAAGGTCGAAAAGCTAGATCGGGAAAAGCAGTAGGAAGAACTACAGGTATAAATAAATACGTATATAATGAATTGATTGAATTCTAACAAACCCTTGAACCAGTTATTGATATGGGACTTGACATCAAAATATTAATTTCAACGAATCGCGATCATTTATCAGAATTAGGTCAACCATTCAAATGGAAAAATATTATAATCGACTTGTTTTCAATGTAGGAAATGTTAATGGTGACTTAGAAAATAAAAAGCTTTAATTTATTCACAAGAACTCGACTCGAGCAACACGACTTATTCATTCAAAAAAATGTTGTGTAAAGTATCCTGATTAGTTTAAGGTACTGAAAGAGGAGCTGGTCATTTATACGGCCGGCATCTGGTAAAGCGATTTCTCCGTTATTACTGGAGTAATGAGATTCTTTTTTAATTTGGAGCGTTTTATGAGTTAGCTCTATGTCGACGATATGGGGGAGGCCTATGTCCAGCAGTGGACGTCTTTCGGCTGAAATGATGATGATGATGACAATATGGTAATCTTATTACAACTTCTAGTTACAATTTCAATTTTGTTCATGTCAAGAATTTTTTTTGTTCATGTCAACCGTGCGTGTATGACCAGATGTATGAACGTGGACGAGGCAAAAGGAGCATTTAAGGATCTTAGCAGGTGGCATTCTGTGGTTCTGCCTATCCCGTGGGAAAAAGGCGTGAGTTTATTAATGTATGTCAAGAATTTATGTGGATCACAACGAAAAAGGATAAAAACAGTTTATCAAAAAAATAAAACTCAATGATACAAACGAAAGTCACCGACTTCCGAAAGTAAAGTGGTTTTCCACTTGTAACGAAAGAGTATTTTTAACGAAAGAGGAGCACTAAGGATTATTTTTTCTGGAATTGAACAAAATAATCCTATAGAGCTTTAATGGGAAACGAAAGTTTATCACTTTTGCTGCTGGGTAATCCCACCGTATCATAGCTCTAAACTCAACAAACCAACAAGAATTTGTGTGATATACAACAACTAAAAAACCCGACCACTGAAAAATCACGCTCTGACTAAAATCAGAATTTACAACGTAAAATCGACTCCTCCTATTGCTGAAGACGGTTAAAATGTAGCCTATGTTACCCGGGCCTTAACGAATCTATAGACACTTTATTCATCAAAATCGAATAAATAGTTTAGGCGCTACGGAGGAACATAGTAAACACAAACATACATACATACACTGCTAAAATCATAACCCACCCCGGTCAAGTTGAACGGAATATCGTTTGTGAGGGTATATAAAGTGAAATACTTGGGACAACTCTTGACCGCTGACCTCAGAGACGATGATGATATTGAAAGAGAAAGAAGTGTCGGTAAGATCTAATATGATCGCTCGCAGGTTTGCACGTTGTTCTGTAGTTGTAAAAAGAACCTTATTTCGTGCATATTGCACCTCATTTTACACGTGCAGCCTGTGGGTAGATTACACTCAAAAATCGTACAGCGCCCATCGCGTTCAATATAAGTTTATTATTCATTCTTGCTAATTGGACAATTGTAATTATTCATGTCAGTGAAATAAACATTGTATCTTTTATTTATTTATCGAAACTGTTTCAAGGTGTGCGAAAGATGTGATTCGAGAAAAGTTGTTTTTCTTTAACTTAATTTACACACCATAAATCAATGTCATACTCATAATATTATTACTGTAATTACCTATGATGTATATTATATAACTTTTTAACTGGGTTGTGGAGTTCAGATAGGCAGTCGCTCCATGTAAAATACTGGTCTTCAGCTCCCGGTAAGACTGAAAGCCGCCCTCTATATAGTTGGGAAAAGGCTAGGCAGATGATGAAATTTAAGACTCACTTCCAAGAGTCCCAACAAGAGGAATATTCCGAACTGCCAATTTAAACATAACAATATTGATTCGGCAAAGATAATAACTATTTCAGCGAACTTCATAATAGTTACTCTGAAGTTATCTGTTTAGAATCCAGATTTCGAACGAGCAAGATCAGCATCCTTATTACGAAATTAACTTGAAACTTGGACTGCTTCGTTGGTGTAGTGGTCGCAAGCGCGACTGCTGAGCGTGAGGTCCTGGATTCGATTGCCAGGTCGGGCAAAGTGTTATTGGGTTTTTCTATCAGGAATTTCTCAGTAGCAACCACGGAGTCTGGATTTGTACCCGGTTGATGGCAATAGGCTCGTCCCCTATTACATGGGACTCACACATATCTTGAAAAGTGGGTGTTCTAATGGGTACACTGCTGCCTAACCCTTCGGAGATTGCAGGCGTGATGTTATGTGATATTACTTGAATCTTGTTGAATTTTCAAAATTGCGTAACGAAATAATTCTTCTTCTTCTTCAATCTTTGTGTCAAACAAAAGGAATGTCATTTTGTTGATTCCTCCGTCGACAAAACCCGTTTCTACGGTGGTCTTGCTACGCGTGCTGATCGTCTCTCCATCTAGTCGGTTGTCTTCGAAATTATTACTCCAACGTTAAAGAATACCTCGGAAAAACATCATCAGTTATTCTCTGTAAAAGGACTTCTAGTCAAATACTTGTGAATTTTACCCTCGGGAAATAAGCCTCAGACATTAAAACTAAGCTGAACTGGAGTTTTTCATTCAAATGCTTTAATTTATTTCGGGCTAACGGGTTTTGTCGACAGAAGAATCGACAAAATGACATTTCTTTTGTGATCTGTCATTTTGTTGATTCTTCCGTCGACAAAACCCGTTTCAACGATGGTCATTCTGCGCGTGCTGATCGTCTGTCCACCTAGTCGGTTGTGTTCGAAATTATTACTCCGACGTTAAAGAATACCTCGGAAAGCCGACATCAACAGTTATTCTCTAGTAAAATACTTGTGAATGTTACCCTCGGGAAATAAGTCTCAGACATTAACTCAGCTGAACTGGAATTTTTCATTCAAATGCCATAATTTATTTCTTTTAACTACTGTCAAATGGGGTGAATTGATATGATAAAATCAAAAAGTACTCGATTTTATTTACTTAGTTATACTCAAGGAACTTAAATACTAACTGGAATGATGACATGCAACGGAAAGCCGTTCCGAGTGAGAAAACTTCGAGAGTGGATGTCATCCCTTTCTAATAGGGTATCCAATATTTGTACTTACATTTGGGACAGTTATTCTGTTAGTTAGTATAAAAGTTCCTTGGTTATACTTAATTATTTAAAGAGCTTGTTGGTAACATATAAAATTGTTAGGAAGAAATGAGGTTGTGGGTAGCACATATTATTACTTCTATGGATAGGAGCTCGTGGCTTAATGATAACAGCCGCTCGAGTCGATCTTTAGGTTAAGCCGTGCTTGCCTAGGTTGGTCTGTGGATGGGTGACCGCCTATTACATACTGAGTTTTTTCTGAGCCTCGGAAAGCACGCTAAGCTCCCGCTAAGGTCCCGGGTGACATTTGTAGATCTTTGACAGTCGTTAGGTAGTCAGTGGGCAAAAAAGTCCGACAACCAGTCTTACCAAGGGGTTTCGTATTACCCAGTATAACTGGGTTGTGGAGGTCAGATAGGCAGTCATTCTATATAAAATACTGGTATTCAGCTGCACCCGGTAAGACTGGAAGCCGACCCCAACATAGTTGGGAATAGGCTAGGCAGATGATGATGGAAAGGAACAACTTCGAATTGTCGCTGGTCGCGGGAGACTCTTGTTGGGAATATCGCTCAAAGGGCTGTAAGATTTACATTTTTCTATTTTGCGTACTGACTCGCTATTTTTGTAAACAATTACGTGTTAATTGAATTGTTATGATTTGTGGCGGATTCGGTTAGTTTCAGTGATTGGTATTTTGTTCCAAATTAGAATAAACAGTTGTATTCATTATTTTGTGTACCTCGTTGTCTTTCTTTAAACATCTTCGCTTCTGTTTGCTAAATATATTAATTCAAAGTTAAAATCCCTTTCAAAGTTTGGTCTCGATTCATCCCTGCGTTCCTATTCATCCCGTTTTACCCCGTACTAAGAATTTAGTTATCACTATCTACATTCTAGAGATCATCCGTTTCTCCTATTCACTTAATATTTATACAAAAAATAAAGACATTTAAATATTTACGGCAAAGAAATAAATGAAAAACACTTTTATTTAAACACTGTTTTAAGCTTTTACGGTTTAAAACACAGTATAAGTTTGCTTATACTGTCATTATTTTGAGCTCCCGATACTTCAAATTAAATTTTTAGGAGCAGACAAATCTGTCTACCTTCTTTGTCTTTTGCTACGCGCACTACTGGAACTCGATACTAAGTCACGGCAAAGCACACTCACACTATCACCAGGTTATCAGCATCCGGCATCGTAATAAGGAGTCCACAAAACCTGGTGATACTGTGAGTGTGCTTTGCCGTGACTTAGTGTGATGTTGGACCTTATAAGATCAGCTATCAGCCAGTTAAAATCCTGCTAAAATCGGTTCAACCGTTTCAGAGATTAGCTGGAACAAACAGACAGACAGAAAAAATTTTAAAAATGTGTTTTTGGTATTAGTTCCGTATTTATTCTCATGTGCATTCAGTATAAAGCTGTTATTTTGATATTACAGACACTTCAATTTTAGTTATTTGTATGGATTATAAGAAAAGCATTGTTACACATGTTATTTTTATCATCGTAGTTATTGTATTCTATGATTATCTTATAATCGCTGGACGAAGACAGGAAATCCGCTACAGCTAAAAAAGATTTCTTCGCTCTCGTTCCAATTAAAGAAAATATCGATATCCTGCATCCTGTATCATTGTTCAACGAATAAAAATTCCTCAGGTTTCCCATTTATAGAAAATACCACCATGTTCCTTTATGTGTTATGTAACCTGGCCCATTGTTTTAATAAATAGAAACAAATCTTCTTATAAAACATAACATCTCGCCTGTAATCCCTGAAAGGTTAGGCAGAGGTGTACCTAATAGTAGACCCATATATCGCGAGTAATGTTAATTAAATTCAGACCTCGTGGCTGCTACTTATAAATTCGAGATGGAAAAACCCAATAACACTTTGCCCGACTTGGGAATCGAACCCTTAACCAATTTTGACGAATAGAAACAGATATACTAACACAAACTAACTGAAACTCATGCTATCCTTTGACTGAATAGACAGTGCTATCTACTATTCATAATATCACTCGAAGTGAATAAATATCTCTGAAATCAGACTTCAGCAGATCTATATTCCGTACTACATAGAAATTCTAGTTTCTTGTGAATTTTAAGCTTCAGATTATATGAAACTTGAACGGGGTTTATTTCTCAATAAGAAATTACTTGGATTTCATTTAATTGAGAACATTTTTGGAACTTAAAATATAGTATTACACGAACTTTAACATACAAACTAAGTAGGTATTGGTTTTGTTTTTGAATTTTTCATTTAAATGCCTTAAATGGATCTGCCCACTACACCGAATTGAACGGAAAGAAACATAACACGGACGACTATGCCCTCTAGAACATATCAACAGCGTGTCATATCCATTTATAACGGGTGTAGAACGGTCATCATAAGCGGTTATAACGGGTGTAGAACGGTCATCATAAGCGGTTATAACGGGTATAGAACGGTCATCATAAGCGGTTATAACGGGTGTAGAACGGTCATCATAAGCGGTTATAACGGGTATAGAACGGTCATTATAAGCGGTTATAACGGGTGTAGAACGGTCATCATAAGCGGTTATAACGGGTATAGAACGGTCATCATAAGCGGTTATAAGGGGTATAGAACGGTCATCATAAGCGGTTATAACGGGTTTAAAACGGTCATGATGACCGTTCAATATTCTTTGTGTTGACCGTCACAGAGCGTCAACAATAGCCGACGACAATAATTTGCCGGTACCGACACGCTACGTGTATGTCACGCGACCGTGTTAGTCCACAACGGAACGGTCTAGTGAGTATAGTCTCATACTTTTTTATATCATCACATACTCAATAACACTTTGCTAGACCCGGGAATTGAACCCAGGACCTCATGCTCAGCATTCGCGCCACTAATTAATCAAATTTATTTCGGAATTTGATAATCCTTCCGGTTTTTAGTAGGGAGGTATTATCCCTATTGGCAAGCTTCCTTCCTTGAAGTTAAAGCAAATAAACTCTACCTATTCCGATCTCTGTTAGGAATTGGGAATGTGCTACTACAAAAAGAAATTAAGGCGTCTGGCATCCATCAACTCCCACTAAGCTTGCTTGATAAATCACGACCTTCTTGTTGCACAGGCGATTCTGCACTTTACAATTTGACTTATGCAGACGTTTATCTCGTTGCTGTTAAGATTATTCTCTTGTAAAAATAAAACAGATTCTATCTTCAATTATGTTGGAGAGTGGTTCTGGGAATATCCGATAGAAGCAATGAATCCACATCTTTTAGGAAACGTCCTTTGGGAATCAAATTCAGGATCTTATTTTACTTTGTTACGTTTCCGAATTGTCTTTGAATCCCCAAAATAGAATTTGCTATGCAAAAAACCTTTTATAAAGGGTGTGAACAGAACCTTAACAAATACAAAAGGCACTTGTTCTACCCGTCATTGCGATTTTTATTTTGTTCTGTACCATACCAGGAACCTTCTAATTACCGAGATGTTAGTGGTCAAAGTTCCAATTCTTTCACAATTTTTTTTTGTTAAATGTATGTTTTTAATGTTATAACTTTGCTTTAAATACCTCCATGAGCCCGTACCATTCAATGCATCCAACAGCGCAATGTCTTGACTGCTTTTCATTGAGTCGTACAGTAAACGGTGAATTTTTGCGTGTAAAGTTATTAGATACAGAATGCTTGGTTGGTGGCTTCGAGAAGGGTCCGTTTACATCTTGTACATCTCAGTTGAAAAACTCAAATCATCATCACAGCAGAAGAATGATGTCGACTGCTGGTCGTACCCCCCCTCCAAGGGTCACATGGATAATGAGTTTGCAAAAGGATATGGTTTATATTTCATGAAGTTTCTACCTAAATGGTTCATAATACAAATAGGTACAACCAAAGTAAAACAAACTTTGAAATACTTTGAACAAGTTTCAAAATAAATAGTAACTATTTACCTAAAATTAAGAAACACTTTAGAAAATCGTTGAACTCTGGTGTATTTACTTATGTTATAGTATGTAAGCAGTTTACTAATTAATATCTTTGCACGGGGTAGATCAAATTCGATATTAAGTTGCTCGTCTAAAATCTTTTGAAACACACTCGAACGAACTATGTCAAAGGTAACTGGACAGTCGAACACCCAAGTTTGTTAAATATTTATGTGGTTTGTTAACCTTTTTCATTTTTCCCAACCTTTTTGTGTCACTTGCTGAAAATCTCCCACCTGGGCACGGCTGACCTAAAAGTCTTTAAATAGACTCCGTACACAGGTTGGCTGAAGCAAGGAAAACCTGTCAGATGGAGATTCGTAAATGTGGTGTTGTTCCACAAACGATGGGACACTTGAAAACGTGTCCTGTTGTATGCACATCACATGAGCGTTGCCAAATTTTGGGGTCCTAAATTTTGAAAACCCTTCAAGGGCAGTGGTGGACTGGAGGAAACGACTCCGATTTAAGAGTTATAGGGGGCGAGTGCTAACCCAAGAAGGCGCTTTGTGTAATTTATTTCATCACAGCTGCCCTGAAAGTGGTGAACTTAAACATCGTGAGGAAACCGGAATGTCTTACAACCAAAAAATCGCAGACATGATGACATTACCAACCCACACCGGGACCTCTCACAGAGGGGGCCTGTGTCTCAGTACAGGGAATATAATACAAGATGTTTGGTGCATAGTTTGCCAAACGGGCCTAAAGAAGGGGTAATTATCTCTCTTCAGCCCCGATAACTCATCTTAGGCCCCACGGATTTTCTAATTTCAATTTTTTTTATTTTTATTTTCAAAAATCGCAAGACTCGACATTTAAACCTTTCGGCCCGTGGAATTTGGCAAACAATTTACCAAACACCCTGTATAATAGTTATTATAACTCGCCTTCCAGAAAGCAGCAGAGAGCCTAGGCTTTCACAATATTCTATCTTTCACCGACCAAAACCACACGCTGGCCGTAAATGTGTATGTAGCACATTTAAACAGATTTTCTATCTTGCTATTATCCACCATCCAAGCTACGGCGATGGCACGTCCAAAAAGGGCATTTTCCCGGAAAAGCCAACAGACTTGATAAAAATCTGATGTTGTTGGCTGGTTACTTAATTCTTTTTTAATACTGTACTTAAAAAAACAATTATACAAATTAGCTGATAAATGAAAGACGTCATGAGAAAATACTAATATACCTAGAAACCAATACTGGATTAGGTACCGCTTTTCTCGCTATTATAACTATTTGAATGAATATTGTTGTAATTGGGTTTCAATACTGAAAGGTAATTCAACGAACAGAAACTTCGTCATTCGTGGTAATAATTCTAGTCTCTTAGACTTCATCAGAATTCTGACTGTTTTGAACTTCAGCACTAATATGTATTAGTTCTTAGTACTTGGAGAGCTGTATTGATCTTTTTACTATTATAATTTGGCATATAAATATAACAAGCCATACAGGGTGTAAATGGATCCTTCACGAAGCCGTCAGCCAAGCATTATGTACATCAAACTAAGTAACTTTACGCAAAAATATTGCTGGGAAACGACATTTTTTTGGGGTGAAAAATCACACTTTATGGTAGGACTCAATGTAACGCACTCAAAACATTATGATGATGGATGCATTGAATAGTACGGGGTTTGTGGAGGTATTTAAAGTAAAGTTTTAACATTAAAAACTAGGGAAAAAGTTGGAACTTTGACCCCCAATACATCTCCGTAACTAAAAGGTATGGTCTAGAACTCTAGAATAAAAAAAATATCGCAATGACGGACGGGGAGATCCAATACCTTTCGGCTTCGTTTAATGTATTTTTACACTCATTATAGTAACTTTTGATTACATATTATCGTTGTAAAAAAACCAGACACTGAGCGACAAATTGCAAAAAAATAAAAAATTTCACTTCGCGAGCAATCCAAGCGCTGTCGCCATTTTATTTTCTCTCTTGCTTTGCAAACATTATGAACAAAATGAGAGGTCGTTTAACTGACAAGAGGCCGTTTTACAGGAAATGGGAGTTATTAGTTATTGTAACTGTTACATGTTTTATTCCGTGGATGTCATTGCTCCGACCTCCAGGGAAGGATATATTTTAAATGAGAAAGTGACAAAGTTTTGAACCCTGAACGGCACGTGATGGGATGACCCTGACGGAAACGCTTGCGTGACGTTAGAAAACAGTAATTCAACTTTCCGTTAAATAATGAGGTAAAGTTTAAGATAAAGTGGGATCTACCGTTTTTATCGATTACTGGCTGTTGGCCCCGAATTTCGTCCGCGTGACGAATTATAAAAATATTATTTCCCTATTTTAATAGGATTTTCTTAACAATTTCGGGTTATTTTTTTGTGCACGGACCCCTTACCTTTTTTCTAAAATAAAAGTAGCATAAGTTACTCGGTAGTCCTCATACCATCAGCTGTTTCCCATTAAAAGTTTCGTCAAAATCGGTCCAACCTTTTCGGACATTGGCCGGAATGAACAGATAGACAGACCAAAAATTAAAAAAAATGTTTTTTTTTAATAAGTAGCGTATAATATAAGATGCTATTTTGAAATCACAAACAGACACATCCATTTTATTTATTTTTATAGATTTCTACATAGAGACCGACAGAAAGTCTTTTTTTCAGCTGAAAACGACAACCTGAATTACGATCATGAAAAAGTCAAAAGCGTCTGAAACTGACATAAGCTACCGATAAAATTACAGCTACAAAGCTACCGTAAATACGAATCCTAAGTTTTTAACTATTATGGTCACTGACATTATTATAACTAGAAAACGGGATATTTACCATGTACTCAAAGAAAACAATAATAAACAATAATACGAATCTTGTTGGAATTCGTTGAAGAAATACTTAATTCTTTGAAACCGATTACCACCTGTCTAAGTCCTCCGATTTGTTGGCGGCTATAATAAGCGAGTAGAGATGATTACAAATCTAGTCAATATTATTTCGTCTGATAATCATCATCATCTGCCTAGCCTTTTCCCAACTATATTGGGGTCGGCTTCCAGTCTAACCGGATGCAGCTGAATACCAGTATTTTACATGGAGCGACTGCCTATCTGACCTCCACAACCCAGTTAGTACTGGGTAATACGATACCCCTTGGTAAGACTGGTTGTCAGACTTTTTGGGCCACTGACTACCTAACGACTGTCAAAGATCTACAAATGACACCCGGGACCAAAGGCTTAGCGTGCTTTCCGAGGCACGGAGGAAACTCGGTATGTAATGGGTGGTCACCCATCCACAGACCAACCTAGGCAAGCACGGCTTCACCTAAAGATCGATCCGAGCGGCTGTTATTATTTAGCCACGAGCTCCTTTCGTCTGACAATCAAGATTGTGTTTACAATGTACTCTCAAATTTACCACATATTAATAACTTGTGTTTACAATAAACACATTAACAGACAAAAGGCAAATATGAGTTATTAATTTTATCCAATTTTGTTTTTTGTTTCATAAATAATTAATCAATTTCTCTCTCTGGAGCTCGTGGCTAAATAATAACAGCCGCTCGGGTCGATCTTTAGGTTAAGCCGCGCTTACCTAGGTTGGTCTGTGGATGGGTGACCGCCCATTACATACCGAGTTTCCTCCGTGCCTCGGAAAGCACCTTAAGCCGTTGGTCCCGGCTATTATCTGTAGATCTTTAACAGTCGTTACAGGTAGTCAGTGGCTCAAAAAGTCTGACAACCAGTCTTACCAAAGGGTATCGTATTACCCAGTACTAACTGGGTTGTGGAGGTCAGATAGGCAGTCGCTTCATGTAAAATACTGGTATTCAGCTGCATCCGGTTAGACTGGTAGCCGACCCCAACATAGTTGGGAAAAGGCTAGGCAGATGATGAAATAATTAATCAATTATTTCTTTTTTATTTTATATATCTGAGTAATGCTAATCTAGTGGCACTTTATACCTTATCTTAATAACGTTAACATGAGGATAATGTAGTGGGCTGCAATATAGTTAATACTACATATGTATTTATTGTTATTTGTGAACATTATTTATTGTAGCTGTTTATTGTCCCATAATAAATAAAATGAGTGCATAGAAACAATGGATGGACTGTGTCAAGACTGATATGGCAAGAAAGGAGGTGTCTGGCGAGATGACGAGTAATAGAGAAGTATGGAAGAAGAAGACATGCTGCGCCGACCCCAAATGAATTGGAATAAAGGCAAGAGAATGATGATGACGAGTGCATAGAAACACAGAGAGGACGCCCTAGAAGGACATACAACGATGTTTTTCAGATTAGATTAGACATTACGAAAGGACCTTGGTAGGTGGCGTGGACTTAAAAATGGCTACAACCGCCGCGATTAACATTGCATTTTTAAAATATTTGTCAATTTTTTATTTATTTTTGTGAATGTTGTATGTGGATCTTATATCTGGAAATAAAAAAATAATAATGTCGTTGCCATCTACTGGGCCCAAGAAATTTAATTAGTCGTACTATCTTACGAGCCACTGTAACATTTAGGGCTCAGCCGGTAAATTAAAAACACAAACGTATAAATACAAACATTTTTGTATAATATTTGTATAAAAAACATTTTTGTATAAAACTCGGTAAATGTCAAAGGGCCTCGATAATGAGACTTAGACGTAAGGACTATTAGTACTCCTCTACTTACTTCTTCGGACACTACAGGGGTAATGTTATATAACCAAGTTATATACTTTAAATTGTTGAATTTCTTATACGTATTTTTATACAAAAATTTAATAAGAGCAAACAATTATTCAAGGGTTTACTTATTCACACCAGTAGAGGACCGGCGTGAGTTCACACATCGAGCACGTGTTTGGTTCTAGACCACCTAAAGATAGCCACTATCCTGTAGGTCCAGAACGTAGGTGACTGAAGGCAGTCAGGTAGGTAGGACGGTTTTCTTTCAGAGGCCACGCGCAGCACGCAGGTTTGCCCAGCTGCAAGTCCAGCAGCGGCAGCTAATGACAGGCCGATTGGTATGGAAGAACCCCGATCGGGGTTACACTGAGTTTAATTATTTGTACAACTTGTAAGTAAAATATGCAGATATGGATGTTGAAAATTTCTTCGTAGTATGAACAATAAAGAAGGTTGGTAGAAGTATAATTAACTATTATGTAGACATGATAACTCTGCCGCTGCGTAGTGATACGAAAGCATGTTTTTTGAAGCAGGTGGCGCTTTATAGTTAGAAACTACCAAACCTACCTTCGTCAAATCCAGACTCCGTGGGTGCTTAAGCAGTGACAGCCTAGTGGTGTGACCGTCGGACTGCCAAGTCATAGGTCTCGAGTTCGAACCCAAGGCACGCACCTCTGATTTTTCGGATTCATGTGCGTATTGTATAATCATCACTTGCTTCGGTGAGGGAAAACATCGTGAGGAAACCAGCATGCCTGAGAGATATTTCTTGACGGCATGCTAAGCCAAGTCAGAGGCCCATGGGCGGCATAAAAACTCTGACGCCAGGTTAAGAACTAACCACACGACACGACGACTGGGAAATTGACCTGACAGAAAAACTTAATAACAATTTCATCGATTCGGGAATCGAATCCAGGACCTCATGCTCAGCAGTAGCGATTGCGACCACTCGACTAACAAGGCAGTCAGTAAATTAAATTATCTACCAAAAAACTAAAAAAAAAAAAAAAAATATCAAACAAAAAAGTTCCTTGATCCTTGGGGTCTTAAAGACCCCTAATCCATTTTAGTTTCAATAAAACTTTGTCTGCCTGCACAGTGCTTGATAAAAAGTTTGAAGAAAAATAAATGTATTAGGTTCAACAGCTAACTTAAATGAATTCATTAGAAAAGTTACTAATTAACGAACTATTTTTAGATTGGCTTTAATCCTAATTGGAAACGCTTTTTTTTTATTTCGCACTAGTAATGTAGCTTGAGTTGGTCTAGTGGTCGTATGCGCTACTACATGACGTCCTAGTTTCAATACCCGGGTCGGGCAATGTTAATGCATTGTTGGCAATGTACCACCTATTACATAATATGTGGCTTTAATATAACTGGCGAAATGTGGGTGTAAGCATTATATAAAAACTAACTGTGCCGCCGCATGCGTTGCAATGCACAACCTTGAATTTATGCTAGCCTACTACTTTTGGTCGCCAAAAAGACGATTTTAGTCAATATTTAAAAATTCGGGAAAACCATATTTGAGTTATTTGATCATCCCACGGGAACACTGAATTTTCCGGGATCAAAAGTAGCCTATGTGTTAATCCAGAATATTAGCAATCTTGACACCAAATTTCATCCAAATCCAATAAGCCGTTTGAGCGTGAAGGAGTAACAAACATACAAACACACATACAAACTTTCGCTTTATAATATTAGTGTGATAACCTCTGCCCAACCGAGGACGAAAAGATGTGTGCACTTAGTGGACATACAAGAGGTGTAAAGTGATATCCCATAAAAGTCACACGTGTATATTTACAATGCTTTTCAATATTACCCCTGCACTCTTCTGCTCGAATGGGCACTCAACTTTTGAGTAATCTTGTCATAGACAGACGTGCAGCAACCAACGCAATGTTTTTAGGGTTCCGTAACCAAATGATACCTAAATATTGAAAGCTTATAATTTCGTCATGTCCGTCGTCTAACCGTCTGTCCGTCTGTTAGCACGTCCGGATATTATGCAAACGTTTTGAGGTTCGATCAAACGAGTGCAGATTTTGGACGCCGGTGATCGGGTTCCGCGGCCGACAGCAGACATCGTCAAAATGTGTTTTTTTTTTAATTTAAGGTATGACGGTCAAGTGTTAAAATGTCGGAAGTCGAACTAATTTCATAAGTTGACCGAAACTTTACGCGCACTTTGACCCGATTTCTAAACCTACTGTTATTTCTGTACTTATTCATTTTTAACCGACTTACAAAAGGAAGAGGTTATCAATTCCTCTAGCTTTTTTTGTGTGTATGTTCAGCGATATCTTCGCCAATTGTGAACCGATTTTGATGATTCTTTCAATAGAATTGAATTTGGTGAAGTCCGATGCTGATTTTTGGAAATATGCAATGAAACTCTTCAATAATAGACAGCAAATCTGTCGTGATTTCAGCAATCGCTTGGTTGTTGATTGTTTACACAATATCATAACACAACATAACTCACTGCTCTGAGAGGGTACGCAGATATGTACAGTACACCCACATCAACAGTTAGGTAATCTTAAGTCCCATTTTTTGGGGATAAGCCTATTACCATGAACAATGTATAATAAAAGCGATTCATAGCGATTTTTTTAATAGGATACTACTACTAAAAATGGAAAAATAAAAAAACGTTTTTGAAAAAAATAAAACCGACTTCGTAAACACAAAAAAAGATAACATAAAATTAAACTGAAATAAACAAAAGTCATCGACTTCTGCAAAAAAGTTTTATTTTACTCCTAATGCACGTATCTTCGCGACCGAAACAAACCATTTTCCTTATTCCTATAACGAGCAACAAAATGTAGCGAATGTGATCTAATTACTTTCAAGAAAAGGTAATAAGGGAACACCGTTAAGAATTGTTTGGTCCATAACCGTAACACGTAGCCTTGGGTATATTACACGAAACCTTATTTATTTATTTATTTATGTACACACAAAATACTCAACAAGACATAACATTAAGATAGAAGAGCACAAAGGTACTGTTTATCTCATGCGAAATCTCTTCCAGCAGACCTGCGAGAGGAAAGTAGGATTAGAAATGTAGAATTGTAGACACAGTGTGTAGAAAAACCTTGTTATAAAAGGCAGAAAACCATTCTACCGAACCCCCTACCACAGATAATATAATACCCCCACATAGAAATGTCTCATCGGTAATTAAAAATGATAATATCACATGAAAATGTCACACGTACTTTTCATCTGACAGTTTGAATTTTCTACTATAAAGCAATAAACGTCAAGGTATTTTTGTACTATATAAATGGCAAAGACAGCCTCATCTCTGACAATGATATCACGAGAAAAGTTTGGAAATTTAAAATTAACTACAGCTTGGAATACAAAAATATTGAAGTTAGTTGCTTAAAATGTGTAAAAGAAATAACCGAAAAAAAATTACATACTGAATTGTGTAAGCAAACTGTAATAAATCTGTTATAACTATTATTATATTATACCGACCCACAAACGCCTACCGAGCATTCACTGTATCACTCCGAACCCACATAGAAATGTTTCATCGGTAATTTAAAAAAATCTGCTGTTTCCTACAAAAGTGCAATACCTACACGGTCAAAATGTATGGAACGGCAGGTTTTAGTGGATGAAAAAATTCGTAACCGTCGCGAGAAAGAGTAACAAACATTCATTCATCCATCCTCACAAACTTTAGCATATACAGAGGAACTGTAAAAAGTAAAAAAAAAAAAAACTAAAAAACTTCTGTACACATTTAAATGAAATTTACACACAGTTAGTTTATAACCTGGATTAACACAATATACTTTTTTCCCGGTTGTACGATCCAGTGGGACAATTACCGTACTCTACGCGGGTGAACCCACGGGCTTAAGCAAGTAATTCATTTCGCTTTGAAGCCTCAATATGTGGCTGTATTTACATCGACACGCCCACCCTTCGACTGGGAACACAGTAGCACTGTTTGACGGCAGAAAATCTATTTCCTGGTAATGGTATTTCATTGGAGAGCAGCGGTGGCCCAGTGGTGGCGGCCCCGACTTACGATCGGTAAGTCGTGGGTTCGAACCCAGCCAGGTGCATTACTTTGTGTAATTTATTTCATCACCACTGCTCTCAAAACGGTGAAGGAAAACATCGTGAGGAAACCGGCATGTCCTAGAACCAACAATTCGAAGACATGTGACATCTACCAACCCGCCCTGGGCCCGCGTGGTGGATTATAGCCCATTCCCTCTCATATAGAGAGGCCTGTGTCCCAGCATTGGGAACATTATAGGCTGATTATGCTTATGCTTATATGGTATTTCCTGGACTTTTAGTAGTCTAATGGAAATAAATGATGAAAGTTCGGCATAGAACTTCCCTATACGAGCTACTTCACAAAGGGCACGTCTAGGTGATCCCAAACCACCTAAGAATACAAACAAAACTATAGCTTTTGTTCACGGCTTTGCTTCCGTTGTGTACTGAAATTAACTCACGGGAACGTTTTCCGTTCGTGAAAGAATTTTTCGAATCGGATCAGTAGTTCTAAAATTTACCCCTTACATACATACAACTAACAAACTACCTCTTTGTAATATGTGTAAAGATAGATTTCGGTCGCTCGTGAGCAACTAATAACAGCTGCTTTGGTCAATCTTCGAGGTTAGGCAGCGTTTGCCAAAGTTGGTCCATGGATGTGGTGATGGTGACCATCCATTACAAAGTGTCATCAGTGCTCCGGAAAACACATTACCCCGTTGGTCCGGGCTGTCATTTGTAGATCTTTGACAGTCGTTACAGGTAGTCAGTGGTCCGAAAGTCTGACAACCAGTCTTAGAAAGGGGTTTCGTTTTACTCAGTTCATCTAGGTTGTGGAGTTGTAGGCAGTTGCTCCATGTAAAATACTGGTACTCAGCTGCACCCGGTTAGACTGGAAGCCGACCCCAACATAGTTGGGAAAAGGCTAGGCAGATGATGACTTACTCCAATTCATACTATTGCGACAATTACCAAAGTCGCTGGAGACCAGAGGTAGGGTCAATTAAAATTGTTGGAATTACTTGTATTTTGTCGAAGATTTGTCCACAAATGTCATTTGTTATTAAAGCAAGTTATATTCAGCTGCATCCGGTTAGCCTGAAAAGCGATCCGAACATATTTGGGAAAAGACTTGGCAAAAGATGATGATGATGATGTGGTATTTTCAACGCCCGGCTTAGTGCTAAGCTAACTTTTCAAACAAACTTTAGCTCCGATTTTTTTGAAGACTTAATAATTGATCGAGTACCGAGTCGTTGATTGAAAGATTGAGTGTTTGAAATGTTTTTTTAGAAAATGATGAAAATTTCCGCTTGGCTAGACAAAAGTTTACATTGCTGATTTTTATAGCTTTTAGATTAGTTATAAACAAAACGGGTGAATTATGATTTATTTGAAATTGATAGCTAAACTACATAATATAACATCTCGCTTGTATTATTCCAAGAGATAGGCAGAGGTGAATTTTACACTTATACCAAGTGTAAACGGACACTTCACGAAGCAGTCAAGTAAACATTCTGTACCTCAAACTGAGTAACTCTATGCAAAAATTAATGCCGGACACGACTTTTCTTTTTCTTGGGTGAGAATTCACGGTTTACGGTAGTACTCAATGTAACGCACTCAAAACATTGTGCTGACGGATGCATCAAATAGTTCAGGGGTCATGGAGGCATTTAGAGTAAAGTTATAACATTCAAAACTTGTCTAATAACATAAAACTCGATGGAAAATTGGCCACCAATATCTCCGTAGGTTACTAAAAAGTAACCATGTATGGTCCAGAACAAAAAAATGATCGCAATAACGGTGAAAACAAGTGCTTTTTGATTTCGTCAAGTGTCTTTTCAAAACCCATTAAGTCGTACCTATTGTAATAAGGCACTTATAGGCGAGCCTATTGCCACCAACTGGTCACAAATCCAAAGTCCGAGCTGTCGCTGAGAATTTCCCACCGAAAAACAGAATTAAACTTTGTCTGACCACGGAAACAAAACCAAATGAACATACAGCAGCTGCGCTTGCAACCAGAGACCTACCAAGATGTCTATGGGTAATCGGTGTAGATTTTATTTTTATTCTAACTTCAGAAAACCTTGATTTCCTGACCTTTTCCTTAAAATAGAACTGAACGCAAATTCAAACGTTCAAGTTTAAACTGAAAGTCTGATTGGTTTCATTTCCTTTTTCCTGAAAAACAATATGTTTTTTTTTGTCTATACAAGTAGAAAAACCTTCATTCGATAGCTTGCTGCAGATAGAAAGGATTTTCCGTAGTTGCCGAATTCAACTACGGAAATCAATTTGCGACTTGAAATAAATAAAATGAATTTTTAATTTCTAGAACATATTGGGTTATTTATCATAGATAGAAGAAACGTGTTATTGATTCCGTTAAATGATTAACTGCCCCGTTGATGTTCTGTGGACTTAGATAAAAGACAATTGGTTGCAGTGTCGCCTTAGGGGCGCTATGGAGCCAGGACCCGCGAAAAAATATATAAAAAAACGAACAAAAATAAATTAAGTGTCCGTCGATCTCTTAGCTTGGTCACATCCAAAAGGGTTTTTATGCACAAGTTCAACCTGTTACTTGAATTAAACTGGTTATTTTCGAAAAAAAAAAACGAAAAATTGACCAATCCCAGCAGTAGACTTCATTCGTCCGATATAATGATGATGCAATATTTTAATGCCTTGGTATTTAGAGAGTATCAGAATTATTTTATATCAAAAGAAAATCGACCTTAAATTAAACATTTAACTTAGGATAGATATTGTTTTTATTTGAACTGAAATTCAAAGGGATTGACGAATAGTTTATAAAGATACTCTAAAATTTGAATAAATTGCTAATAGGTACGTCATGTTTGACTAAAAGTTTTTAGCTGACACGCCAACGCTTTTTTCAAGTACCTACTTCAAAGTTATAAAAAAGATGTGCGTGAAAAGTCGGAGACTTCATGATTTTATTATTCTAAGTATTTGTAAATCTTTACTTATGTGTATCTAGTGTAATTAGAAAAGTAAACTAAAAGCAATAAAAAAGTTTTCAACTGGAATAATTCATTAGAAAAGTTCGGAGACACAATATTTTATAATAATCGATTTTATCGAAATATGCAGATTAGTTATCGATGTTGTCTTTAAATGAATTTCTATTTATAAGATATTTAGTAAAACTTACCGAAAAGTTTAAAATTCAGGAACAAAATCACTTCACAACAAAAATAAATTCACCAATCCAATAAACAAACAATATAATATTCAATCAATTTTACTTCAAAATCGTCACTTTTAAACTAACAGTTGGTATCGTCTTTCGAATTTCCCGCTCGACTATTTTTTTTATCAAGCCAAGGCAACCGTTTCATTCAGCCGGCGAGAGCGGACTGCCGAGAGTGCGAATATAAAGCTCTCGATAAACGCGTGCGGCTGAAAACTAAAGGTGTTTTGAAGGCTGTCGATTGCTCTGTAAATTTATGGTATAGGTAGTCTGGAAAATCATTCATATTTTATGTTTTTATTGTCATGTTTGTGAAAGTTAAAATATTTTGTCTATTGTTTGTTTCATTTCAAAGAAGCGCGTAAATAAGTTTCGTTTTCATTTACAGCGTCATCAATGAAGGATTGAAAACAACAGTTTTGTAGAATCATTTAGACATTCTGACGATTTTTGGCTGATAAAGTGAGCATGACTATTGAACATAATTTTAGATACATTTCTGTATAGTAAGTAATAGAATAATACATTTTTTGTTTTTATTTTGTTAGTTACCTACCCTCTGGTTCTTTGTTGGTACAAATAATAAAATTATAGTAACTCACTCTGAAACGCCTTAGGAAAAAGCAAATTACTTTTATTTACATGGAGTTTGCATTTCATTTTAATATAAAGAGAAGTTCTAATAGTATAAAATGTTTTTATTATTTTATCTACTACTAAAGCACTTTTAATAAAACATGCAAAGAGATAATCACAGTTTCTTAATAACCATTAGTATTTAGTATTCTAAAAGCTTTGTGAAGTTGTAATAAATAGTTTAACAACCTGAATTAAAAACACAAAAGATAGGTATACCTTTTGTGTTTTTAATTCAGTCTAAAACTTTTCTGTTTGAAAATTGTCTATTACGCCTTTTAAATAAACGTTCTAAAATTGAAATCGCCTTCAAATCAAATACCGTTTCTTTTTAATTTCACTGAAAAGATTTTTGATATTCTAATTTCAATTTTTGGTTAGCAAATGATATGCCAATTACGTGTTTCTACGTTCCAACAGATATTAAAAAAACTCAATTTGAGAATTATCTCGATTCCATGATTATTTGAAATATTAACTTTCTAAGTTCCATCAAAGACAGAAAATTGAATTTAATTGGATGAATACAGTGATGAAAAAAGTAAATAAATTAAAATAATGGCCAATGTGATTTGATTTATTTATTTTTTAAGTTTTGGTAAGGTAATCTGAGGACTCGGACTCCACCAAAGAAGAGACGAGTAGAGCGGAGAGGAGACGCGTGGGAATCGACTAATCACACTGGTTGAAATCCACATTCCATGTCTCGTATCTCCTGTGATTTCTCTTCTTTACCGATTGTTTGTGAATGTGTGAACATTGTAGGCTTTGTAGATCCCAGCTGCTTGTTAAGTTTTTATCTTTGTTTTACATCTTTTGTGTAGTAAGCAACGACCTATTGTCGAGCCTACGCTGTCCCCCCATACTTAAGTACAAATACTGTAACCATGATAATATTGTAAAACCAAGATTGTTTCAACATTGTTTTGTTTCTTGACGGTTCTTCTCCATAGGAGACGGCCAACCCGAACCGTGCACCTTTCTGTCGACGTTTTTTATAAGTGCCCATCTAGGCCTATGTGAAATAAAATATTTTGATTTTGATTTTGAACAACTGCGTAACAATCCTCAGACTTATACAGGGTGGGTAAAAAATCGTGGATCAAACGAAACAGGGCGATAGTTGGAGTTATCAGGGAGATTTTTTTTACAGTAAGGTTCTGAAGTTACAAATAATTTTTCGTGAGTCTTAAAAGATATTGAAAAAAGTACCAATACTCATACATCATGGTACACACTGTCATAAAAGCACTTTTGTACTGATGATACATTTCCTAGAAGCAATTGAACACCATTTTATGTTTTAAAATAAGTATTTTTTATTTTTTTTAAAAACACTCAAGTAGTCATAACTTTTAAGGAGATCAAGTTAGGGCTCTGCCACAGTGATATTTTTTACTGCAAATAACCCCAACTATCGCCCTTTTTCGTTTGATTCATGCTTTTTTACCTATTCTGTATAAGGTATGAGAGTTTTGTCGAGTTTGCCCATAGTAGTGAGACGGATCACCCACTAAGACTCGAGTATAGGCAGCTTCGAACCGTAAAAGTTTTACCTAAGTCGATATAGTTAAAGTCTTCTTCTTCTTTCTTTGGCGACGGCGAGACCAAGGAGGCGTGGGGGCGACGCAAAAAATACGACTTATTGTATTTATGTTTATTTTGTTTAGTCTGCACACATACTTTTAAATTTTTTGTTGTGTAAATTTACGTCGCTCTTTTGCGATGGAGAGTAGCATTTTGAACATCAAAATCACCGATCGAATACGCAACACCACAAAACGCTCCAAGACAGGCATCGCTGATGTTGGCGACAAGTCTGCGAGGTTAAAATGGGACTGGGCGGGTCACATTTCCAGGATGGGTCAAGACAGATGGGCCAGAATCGTCACACAGTGGGTGCCTGAAGACGGTCGTCGTCACCGAGGCAGACCCAAGAAACGCTGGCGTGACGATTTGGACTCGTTCCTGACTGATTGGCCAGAGGAGGCAAAACACCGGAAGAATTGGAAAGGAATGTGGGAGGCCATTGCCCAGCAGTGGGACAAAATACGCTTATTAACAAAAAAATCTTTAAATGTTAGTTTCTTATTATTATCAAAAAAAAACTATTCGATATGACGATTCTTCAAAGTTAATCTTTTATTTTCTATAATTATTTTAGTTAATGTAATTGGTTGTAAACACAGCTGTTGTAATTAAATAAATAAAGTTAACGAGTAATGAAAATTGCCAAACAGTATGTGAATTTGCCATTATGGAGGTTCCTAATTGAAGTACTAACGACCAACCTTCAAGGCTGAATGACATCAGAACTCAATGGGTCCAATCAATCATAATTTGATACACTGTGCGTTCATTTGTGACGTGGTTGGGTCGAACTCGACCCACCGTGTGGGTTTCATTGTTTATATGACTTTTTTACGTACCTATGGGTTGATTTCCATATTTCAATGTCAGGCTTGATGTATTTTTGTTAATCAATTTTTGAAAATTAATTAACAATATTTAGAGCTATTATTTAGTTCTCGTAGCTAGAATTATAACAGCCGTACGTGTCGATCTAAAAGGTTACGCAACGCTTGCACCGGGTATCCCATCTATAAGATTCGGGAACCATCCGCGAAAGCATAAAAATCCATTTATACAGATCATACTGACTCCACAATGTAAATTCGTCGAATTTTAAGTTATTCATGAACATACAAAAAATACAAAAGGAAATTAAAAAAATAATATCCTTGTTGAGCGATAGGTTCAGCGACTCATTATCTGCCTAGCGCTTTCCCAACTATGTTAGGGTCGGCTTCCAGTCTAACTGGATGTAGCTAAATACCAGTATTTTACATGGAGCGACTGCCTATCTGACCTCCACAACCCAGTCAGTACTAGTTAATACGATAGGTACCTGTTTGTCGCAGTCACGACGTGCAAGCTGTCAACAATTTTTTTTTTAAATTCCGTCCTGATAAATTCAAAATGTTCGTTATGCGTTGTGTTTTTTTTTTTTTTCTTAGTTAATATGCACGTCATGTCCTTGCGACAAATAAATATTTTTTCATTCAGTCTTTTTTCCTTTTATACCTCTTGGTAAGACTGGTTGTCAGCAATAGGTACTGCGACTAGTAAGATGTAAAAGAAGTCGGTGAAAATCTACAATTTGCGTGGGTTTCACTCAGTTTAGGGCGGCTTATCCAGCCACTTTCGTCACTTAAGCAAAAAACGCGTATCTTAAATCTCCTAAGTTTAGATACGACGTATTTTTGTTTTGATCAAAAAGATTTTAAAGACATAAATATTTGAATCTCTTTGCTTAGGTACAAAAATAGATGTGTGTCAGTTTTAGATATAAATAAAGGTGTTTATTTAAATGATCCTCTTTGGTTACATGAAAGTACTAAATCGATGCCGCTTATATCACTAGATCATTTTTGAGAATCAACTAAATCATCATCATCATCATTTCAGCCGAAAGACGTCCACTGCTGGACATAAGCCTCCCCCAAGTGTCGCCACATTGACCGGTCCCGTGTGACTTGCATTCAGCGGATTCCAAAGAAAGAGACAGAGCTATACAGGTCGTCTAGCGCCGTCTCTTTCCCACACTGGAATTACTCCTGCTTTAAGACATCACGGTAGGCCACCAGATCCGATAATATAATTTCTTTCAATAATAGAAAGTTATTAAATTTCGAGTGCCAGACGATAAGTATTGACAACCTGCACGAACATGCGTGTGACCGATGCTTGTGTCGTCTTCTTTCTTCGAGAATAGGCAAAGGCATATTCTGTCAAAGGCCCTGCACTAAGACAGCTGTCAGCTGAATGGCACCAGTGACAGCAATAGGCTAGAATTATTATAATCGGTATGGGCCGGTAATATTAATTCTCTGAAGTAAGAAATGAGGATATTAGTAAGTTTGAAAGTGGCGCTAGTAATAGAAAAAACTAAAGAATTCGTTTGTCTTGATATGGATATGTGATAAGCAGAGGTCGGAATTAGGTAGAGTTATTTGTGTAGTTACACTGATTTCATACAACGAAAGAATAAAGTGGAAATGCCTCAAATCCCGAGATTAATTTTAAAAAGCAGAAAAATCCCATGTTTTATTCAATAAAAAAGTTATTTACTTTTACACAATTTAAACCATCCGACATCATGCACACGCAGCGCATCAGTTAATGAAAAAATGTCGCTGGTTCGATTCCCGCACGGAACAAATATTTGTATGATCTACAAGTAGTTGTTCCGGGTCTGGGTAATTGTGTATGAGTGTGAGTTTAAATCTTTGTAAACGCATCCACGTTACAGGAAAAAATCCTAGTGTAGGGCAACGTAAATAAAAAATTGTATTGTGAATTAATGTAAATACTATTATATACTATTATACTATAATTTAAATTTTGATATATATTTATAGTATTTGATATATATTTATAGTATTTTATATATCCTTGTAGTTAATCTTATTATTATTTAAAATTATTTTCAGATTTACACCTACCACTGCTTGTCTCTGCATCACCCAAAGGTTGACTGGTAGAAAATGCCTATGGCATTAAGTCCGCCTCTGTACTTATGTGCTTGAAGTGTTAAATAAATAAATAAATACTAATAAGAATTATCTTTGTTTTGTTTGTCTAATCTATCTCTGAGGTTTTTATTATTATTTATTTGTAATATTGTTGGCCACACGGGATTGTATTATAAATCCCGGGAAATCCCGGGAAGATCCATATTAATATCAACATTTCGATGCAAGTACATAAATAACTCTACCTAATTCCGACCTCTAGTGATAAGGAGGGATTAAATACATGAGTATAAAAGAATGATTGAAATAAATCTTGATAGATGAAGAGAATATCTCTCTATTGACAGCCGATTGACAGAGGAGAATGAAAAACCAAAACGTGCTGCACCGACCCCAAGTAACATATCCTTTGTTCTATTTTTTTTTTGTTTTTTTTGGGTGAGGCATCGTAAATTGAACCCCCCACTCTGGGCGGAGCGGAAGGGAGTGTCAGACTTGTACTGACTAAAACCCATCCATGTTCCTTATTTGCTCTTTGTGTTCCAGGGCCACGGTATCTCTTTCGAACAGTCCCGCAGCCCTGGCAGGCATCGGCCCATGCGGACCCCTACTTGGTTGCTGACATCTCTTTGAGGCGCGCGTGGAACACGAACGCGCCGTCGACACGGCCTGTCGTCATAAGACGGCCGGACGGCGAGCTAGCCCATAACTCGCCGTCCACAGGCCCGCGCCTACGGTGGCTGGGAGCCACGACGTGACCCCCGACGCCCAGGGCGTCTCCCGCTGCGGCTGGGACGTGAAGTTCTTTCCCTCTCACGTCCCGCCACCTCCTTCACTAGCATGACTGCTTCGCAGAAGGAGGTGACGCCTTCCCATTCCCTCTCGCTCCGGACCATGGCATGAACATGTGTATGTTTACTTGGGGTCGGCTCAGCGGCAGTAGCAGGAGGATGATCTTGATGATGACATCATTAATATCGGATTATTATGTTTTACTAGCATGACCGCGGCTTTGCCCGCATAGAGTTCGATAATTGTCCCACTGGATCACACTACCGGGATAAAAAGTATTCTATGTGTTGATTCAGGTTATAAACTATCTGTGTGCTAAATTTCATACAAATCCGTTCAGTAGTTTTTGAGTGAAAGAGTAACAAACATCCATCCTCACAAACTTGCACATTTATAATATTATAGTAGAATGGTACAGCTAACTTTCACAAGAACAAAAGCATCAATATTAGCTAGTCCCTTAATGATACAGGATGTAAGGGAAATTGACAAACAAACTATTACCACCAATTCAGTAGAAAATTCTTTAGCCCCCTGCTTTGATTTTCATCGAAAATGCTCTACTTTGGGGGATCTAGAAACATGGTAATAGGTATGTCCCTACCCTGTACATTGTGATATTTTTAGATAATTGCGAACACGAGCAAAAGCTTCTATTTGATGATGTGAATAAAATAATGTTGTAATTATAAATAGTTCACTAATTCCAGACTGAGCAAAGATTTCTTCCTATTTTGTTCCAACAGATAACACTTAATATTTAAGGCTGTTCAACGATTCGAAGTAATTTTACCAATGCCGTCGAGCGAAAACTGTAGGCGGAAACAGAGAGGAACACCAAAATAAAATAAATAAATACCCTTTTTTTTCGAGTGGAAATCGTCAAATTTTAATGAGTCCCGCTCTGGGCGGAGCGGAAGGGAGGGGTCAGACTTGTACTGACTAAAACCCATCCATGTTCTTTCTTTGCCCTTTGTGTTCCAGGGCCACGGTATCTCTTTCGAACAGTCCCGCAGCCCTGGCAGGCAACATGAACACTTGATATCCGCCCCAGAGTGGGAGGGGGCGGGTCATTTGATGATTTGCCAACCAAAAAAAAAAAAAAAGTGTTCATGTTGAATGTTGAATATGCGTGCTGGGAAACTTTCTGGGCTACCCCTACCAAATGGAATTGAAATAAATCTCAGGTCTCTTCATTTCTCTCTCAATCTTAAGTCGCAGATAACTTTAATAGCGCGATTTAGAATTTTGATGTTAGTTCTTCATTCGTAGCATAGATGGCGCTGTAGTAATTTTTGTACTATGATGATGTAGTACTTTTTGTATTGCCGCTACACTACTATTAAAAAGACACAACGCTATGATAGACGGACAGACAGATTGACGGCGTAGGTTTCATAAAGGTTCGATGAAACCTATATGGACGATGACAAATTCGTCTCCGGACACCGGACAGTGACAGATACCGCAGCCATTCCACAATTTGTCCGTACCTACTTAACTGATCGTTAATAGAGCCTCATTGATAGCCCCGTTGGTCACTATCGTCGCAAGCGCGACTGCTGAAACGAGGTCCTGGATTCGATTCCCAGTTCGGGAAAAGTGTTATTGGGTTTTTCCATCAGGAATTTCTAAGTAGCAGCCACGGAGTCTGGATTTACGCCTCGTTGATGGCAATAGGCTCGCCCCCTATTACATGGGACTTAAACATAACTGGCGAAATGTGTGTGTACTATTAGGTACACCTCTGCCTAACCCTTCGGGGATTACATGCGTGATGTCGTGAACACAGAACTCTAAAAATAGGTCCTTATTTGACTAGAATAAACAGTCCTGAAATAGCATCACATGAAATGAAATGTTTCTCCATAAGATAAAAGCTGGCAGCACCAGCGTACACAAAACAAATATTTGTGTCCAGGACGGATATTGGTGCATTTTATTGGTTTCAGATTGCGCCTGTCCACGAGTTGTGAGTGTGTGACTTAGTGTACCTTGAGGCTAAGAAATCAACACAATTTATTTATTAAACACTTTTGATTCCAGAACTATACAGAACTAGCTTTTCAATACTCCTATCCTTTTGTGTCGCCCAGAACCGTCATTTGCTAGAGAGAGAAACAGAGCGTGCTGTACCTTCACCACGAGCTTAAAATGAAACTCGTCACCATCAATATACAAAACATTGCTGAAGCCCACGAACACAGACATCATCGACATGTGAATGTGGAGACAATCCAACTGCTAGACAACACGGACATAGTGCATAGACTGCTTACTGGCACTGATACTGTTAGCCTGCGTCATCCTACTGCTGGGCCTCTCCTCATGACTTTCAGTTGTTTCGATCCAGGGTTAATGTGGACCACTGGTAGGTACTGTGGTTTTGCCCAGCTCGTCCCGCCATCTACGCATCTACGAGGTCGGCCGCGACGCCTTCTGGCTTTGTCAGGGCTACATAAAGTGCCTAGGCCCACTGCTCATAGACATAGAGAACTAAACCATTTGAGTTAGTATAAATTAGTGAACAAATAATAACAGCATACATTTAACACGTGAACCAATTGAGGTCGATATTAGTGTTAGCGTCTAAGTACAAATGACTGGTGCCTGGAGGTTGGTTTTAAGTGGATTTAATCGCACCTATGTTTGTTTCGTATTAACATGAAGATTATTTTGGTGATAATCTGGCTCTTACGCTGGTTAAATTTTTCTATATATACTTTAGTAATTCCCGTTTATCCGCATGTTTTATTGGCCCAAAATCTTGACAAACTGTCTTACCAAGACTTGTGGGATACGCTAGGCAACTTTTGCTAGACTAAAAAATACATAGTTCAAAAACTTCGAGGTGCAGAACGCCTGAGAGAATAATCTCTGAAAAAAGTTGCATGATAGCTACTTGCTATGATTTTTCTATGAATCATTCAAGTTCAAAATGAAACTACAAAAACGACAATAAGCGACAATATTGCATCTATGGGAGCGTTTCCATGGAGTTACACATGATAGAAACAAAACAGCAGCGGGGTGTGGATGTGGAGCTTGGCGCAAACTATGCTCCACCTCAGATCCTGCCCTCTTAGCCCAAAAACATGCAGCCGAAATGCCCTCTGTGTAGTCACCGACGACGCCATGGACGAGGTGACAAAATATAAATAGATACAGTCAAGAACGGCTGTGAATGCCTGCAGAACTGAACCTTATCATTTGTTCTTTCAATTTTTTTTTTCTTTTTTTCATGTTAGCAATGCTGCCAGTCTTCTGGGCACATTTTCGGATGAGAGCGATGCCGATGTGGAGGAGTACTTTGACGCATAAGTGTCCTGTTACTGTTGTTTTATAATTATACTTAAATGTACTTAGACTTTTTTTTGTTAATATTAACATAACATCACACCTGTAATCCCCGTAGGGTTAGGCAGAGGTGAACTATAAAATCGCCGGATCTGGCAAATTGCTCATTGTTGGTCTCGTGGTCGCAGGCGCGACTGCTGAGCGTAGGGTCCTGCGTTAGATTTCCGGGTCAGGCATAGTGTCATTGGGTTTTTCTGATCTCTCTCCGGTCGTATAGGATTGCCGACCCATCGGACTATGAGAATCAAGGAACAGAGAGTGCACCTGTGTCTGCGCACACACTTGTGCACTGTAATATCTCCGTAACAAGATGAATACTATAATGTATTTTTTTATCATTTACATAAATAAAAAGCTTTTTAACGTATCCATGCTGAAGATAAAAATTCTAATGCAGTGAAAACAAAACATTAATCGATAAAAAAAAATTGAATTGAATTTGAAAACAGAATTCCATATTTTTTTATATTTTTTTTTTATTCGAATGAATTTTATAAATTACATTTTGAATTGCCAGTATTATAGAACGGCAACTTCATAGGGAAATACCTAGCATAAGACGTTAGCATTAGCGTAAGACATTAGCATAAAATAGCAATAGCATCTAAATGAGATACAAATAAGCATTATTATGTCTGTATGCCTATGAACCTGCTTAGTAACTTAACTAAAGAATAACAATATTCTTATTATATTGTTGTAAACAAAGTGCTTGACACTTCATTTAAGTATGTTTGAATTTGCCGCGTAATAACTTTGATGTATAAGTTATCTGTGAGTGAACTTGGTCGTTTCTGAGCTGTCTGTCAGATTGACGTATTGAACACCGCATGCGAATTAGGTTATGAAAATTAGATTGTAATTTGAATATTTAAATAATACTGATTAAGAACTGGTGAAATAATGGCTTTAAATGTTGTTTCTCTTTTCAGGTGAGTTTGTTATTAATTAAGGTTAAAGAATGTATTAGTGTTAAAACTAGTTTTTGTTACTAAATAAAATGTTCTCTTTTCAGAGCAACTCAATTTAAGTTAAAGTTTTACTGTTCACCATAGTATCCAAGAATACATAAACCCATTATATTGTTATAAATCACTTTTCCTGTTTTCCCAGAATTCCAGTCGTTCTGGGTAACAAAACCTTTGTATGTATAACATTGAGAAAAAATAAAATTATGCAAAGAAAATATTTTCTTTCATTACAATTGCTACCATAGAATGTTTAATTAACTGCCTCATTAGTAGTGATGTTCGCAAGCGGGACTGCGCGACTCCTGAGCATGAAGTTCTGGGTTCGATCCCCGGGTCAGGCAAAGTGTTATTGGGTTTATCCACAGGAATATCCCAGTAACAGCCCGAAGTTTAGATTTTTGCCTGGTTGAAAGCAATAGGCGCGCCCGCTATTACATGAGATTTAAACATAACTGACGAAATGTGGGTATAGGTACCTTACATCTCTGCCTAATCCTTCGGGGATAACAAGCGTAATGTAATGTAGTTGCTTTCGTTATTTAATGGTTCCCTATCACAATGTTTTCTTATTTAACCTAAAGGTTGACTGGTAGAGAATGCCTTGTGGCATTAGGTCCGCCTATGTACCACTATTGTACATGAAATTTAAATAAATAAATAATAAAATGGTTAACAAAATGTTATTGTGTTATTTTGCGACGTTAACGGGAAGGCGTTGTGGTCTTGTATGGAATAATAAATATTCTATACATCGTGGAAGGGACATCTCGACCCAGAAATAATAATTAACATGTATTCAGTACATCGCTTAAAATATCAATAACAACACATCTTCCAAGCTCGTCTTGCTGTGTTGGCGCTACCGCCGCAGTTAACCTCCGTAAATATAGTTAGTTTGGGATTGAAACTCTGGGGCCGTGGGATCCGAGTGCTCATAGCCTGTTTAAGGAAATTTTGAAACGCCTAATTGACGCTTCCAGTGACTCAAGGCTTTTTACCTTGGCCAGAGGCTAAGTGTTGGCACACAACGTGGCAGCGCCGCCAGTCTCTTCGGCTTATTACCCGATGACAGCGTTGTGGAGGAATTTTTTATGCTCCTTTATAGTTTTTTGTTAGTTTATTTTATATTTTTTTATTAATAATGTATGTGAGTAAGTATTCAGTTTACTCTACTTAATAAATATAATATCAAAATAACATAAATGTAGGATGAAAGTTTGTATGGGAGTACGAATTTTTTCTTTTATGAAATCCCATCGATGACACAGTTTATAAAAGATGGAATAAGAAAAAAGTCAAAAACAATATTTTCGGATACAATTGTTGGTGGAGCGAACTGCTCCACCAACAATTGTATCTTTGACACAAAGAAAACCTTTTTGGAGTTAGAAAAGGTGTATTACAGAGGGTTACCAAAACACTTCCATTTCAATAAGTCTGTTATCACAATGACATTCTGAGAAGAGGGCTTTTTCCGATCAATTGTAATTTTTGTTCTATTTGATAAAATGGCTGCATTTTGATGAGAAGTGAGTGATGTTTAGGGTTCCGTTCCCAAAGGGTAACCAACCGGACCCTGTTACTAAGCCTCCGCTGTCCGTCCATCCGTCTGTGCGTCCGTCCGTCCGTCCATCGTTCGGTCAGCGGGCTGTATCTCATGATCCATAACAAGTAGACAGTTGAAATTTTCACAGCATGTGTATTTCTGTTTCCTCTATCTATAACAAGAAATAATTAAATAAATTAAAAATTAAATAGGGCTCCCCTACTGGTGGAACCCTTCATGCGCGAGTCCGACTCGCACTTGGCCTTTTTTTTCAGTCTTGTTCAATTCAGTAAAATAGTTGCGGGTTTGTATGAAGCGAATGAACGGTCGACTAGTTTCTGTGGTAAAGGAAAACGATTTTATCTTTCATCGCAATAAGGAACTGTCAGGGAAACGTCAGAATTTGGAAGTAATGAAAATCGATCAGAAGCGTTTTTGTACTAGAATAGAACAGTCTCATTTTTAAACGACTACAGATATAAGTTGAGTTGCATCAACACCGAGTTTGCTTTTTGAAGAGCTATGTTGTGCAACATCATTATATTAACAGTCAACAGACGACCTGTTTGCTGATGGATGGACGAAAATTTTATTGGTATGTCAGAAGTACTGTGAGAGGAATTTATGAAAGTGTTGTTAACCTTCTTTTATTTATATTTTCACTTCAAATTTTGCTGTACTTTGTTTTTTGTATATTTTAATTTGTGTTATAATTGTCTCTTTTAGTTACTGTAATTGGTTTTATACACAGCCGTTGTAATTAAATAAATAATAATAAATAATATGGGAAGCGCCAGGGTAGCCGTCAAATTTAAATTTTCTTACGTTTTTGCATTTTGCCGGTCAGTGTCAGGCTGTATGTTGAACAAAATATGATTTACGGACGTAATACGCATTTATTTACAGAATTATTATCATTAAAATCATCAATACAACCCTCTAAGTTCATTTAACTCCTGAATGACTATTTCATGAAAATGTGAAAAGACGGTTGTATTGATAATTTTAATGGTTAAAACTCTGTAAAGCCATATTTTAATCAACATTTTTGTATGTTGATTAAAATACTGACTTGAAAAGACATGAAAACCTGACTTTGCAAAATTGCTAAACACGTAAGAAAAATTTGAATTTCTTTCTTTCTTTAACTTTTGTGGATTTTGTTTTCCTTTATCATTCCCACACTTAAAAACGTTGTTCCACAAAAAATAACTTCGAAGTCACGAGATGTACCGAAATTATATGATTTACTTAGTTATAAAGCCAACCACCCTCTAATAAGCAGGATGTACACGGAGAGATATCTGGCCCGTTCGCTGAGCGGTTTATTTGTTTGCTAGCCACTCATGCGTGCGTAGCGTGGCTATGGGTAGCACTGATGGATCCATCCTACATTTTCACACAAGTACGTACAATACTACAAGCATCTCTTGACGCTTAGAGGACTTTCAAAGAAAGCGTTGATGGTAAACATTTGAGAAAAAATCTGTCGTGGAATTTGAAAAAGCAAGATGGCGGCGTGTTTCGATAAAGGCCACATGTTAAAAGAACCACTCGATACTATAGCCTGCCGTCTATCGCAGTGAAAAAATCGCATCTTTCTTTTTCAGCCTTTAACCAGCCAATGCTGAGTGTAGGTCTCTTCCAATTCTCTTTACTTTTAGCGGTTTTGTGTCATGGCTATCCAGTTTTTTCCAGCCACTTTAATGAGATCGTCTATCCACCTAGTCGGTTGTCTTCCCACATTCCTCCTCCCCGTCTGTGGGCTCCACTCCAGTATTTTCTTCCCCCACCTTCCATCCAATCTACGGCATATATAACCTGCCCACTTCCACTTTCTTTTTGCTGTCGCATTTGCTATGTCCATAAGTCTCGTTCGTCTCCGTATTTCGGTGTTTTTCACCCGGTCGTATAGGGAGATGTCCAACATTACTCGTTTTAATAATTGCGTCTACGTCATACAAATTGAAACTAGTAATTACACTTGCATCGCTTAGCCCTTGGCACCTATGGAGCGACACCTTACTAATTCATAAACGCAATCGTGTGCAATCACTAAATATTGCAGGTCTTATCAATTGACTCCTAAGTCGCATGCCTCGCAGAGGTGTATCCTTATCAGTGTGTTTACAATGATTTCTTTATAATCGACGGATAAACTAATCATTTCATTCATGAGCAGCACGAGTACGTGGCAAAAACATCACCATTATTGGTAGTCTGTTTCACGGAGATCTTGAAGCAGGAGATTTGATAGTGCACAAAAGTATGCCTGGATATAGATGCAGACCCACATTCTCGACGGCAATCTGAAATGACAGGAGAGAGATTAGGTGACGGTTTAACGTATTCCCGACGCTTGCTTTGTCCAATGATTTCGTGATCCTGGGCGAGGGGTCCTGGGTACGATTTCCAGGTCAGACAAAGTGTTATCCCAATATTTTTTTCCATCAGAATGCATTTCTCTGGAGCAGCCACGGACTCCGGATTTGTGACCGGTTGATGGCAATAAGCTCACCCCCTATTACATGGGACTTAAACCTAACTGGCGAAATTTGGGTGTACTAAATGGGTACACCTCAGCCTAACCCTTCGGGGATCGAAAGCGAGCCAGCCTATTTCCCTCAACCGGGTGCAGATCCAGACTCCGTGGCTGCTACTGAGAAGTACTTGATAGAAAAACTCAATAACACTTTGCACAACCTGGGAATTGAACCCAGGACCGCATGCAACGAGGCAATCATGTATCATCCGAACGACAACAAAAATAATCAAAATAAATAAAAGAATCATTTGATGGACAATTAATGGACATCATCATCATCATCTGCCTTGCCTTTTCCCAACTGTGTTGGGGTCGGCTTCCAGTCTAACCAGATGCAGCTGAATACCAGTATTTTACATGGAGCTACTGCCTATCTGACCTCTACAACCCAGTTACTACTGGGTAATACGATACCCTTTAGTAACACTGGTTGTCAGACTTTTTGGGCCAGTGACTACCTAACGACCGTCAAAGATCTACAAATGACACCCGAGACCAACGGCTTAACGTGCTTTCCGAGGCACAGAGAAAACTCGGTATGTAATGGGTGGTCACCCATCCACAGACCAACCTAGGCAAGCACAGCTTAACCTAAAGATGGACCCGAGTGGCTGTTATTATTTAGCCATAACTCCTCAATTAATGAACAAGAAAAGGTAACAAATAATTCCTAATTAATGGAAGCCATTAAAAATACCCAATACATTTTAATTAACTTGAAATAGGAAAGTTCATAACGCATTAATTAAGATAAGAATGTCAAAGGTTGTATTGTTATCAAGAGCCATAAAGGTATGAAAAGCAAAATCATTTTATTGTGAGTATTCCATTGTGTTTATTTTGTTGTAATTAATTTTTAATAATGATTATTTATTTTGACATTTTTTTTTAAATTTATTCTGTATCGGTATTTAATTTATTTTTGGACTTTTTAATTTAATTTAATAATGTTTCTTATTAAGGCTGCTTTCACATTAGGACGTTAGCAGCGCGACAATAGCGCGGCAGAAGCACATTCGCAAACAAAAACTAAAAAAAATCCTTTTTTTACCGTGTTGACGTTAGACGCGCGACTGTCGCGCTGCTAAAGTCGCCTAAATGTGAAAGCGGTCTTAATGTAATGTAATTCTGATATTTAGGTTTTAGCTATAATTTATGTGTTTGTATTTTTGGTTTTTATATGGGTCTTGGACCTGAAATAAATGGAAATTATAATTATTATTATTCCCGGGTTCACAACGTCCTTGTACCAAAATAAAACACTTTTACATTTAAGTACAAAAAAAAATTAACAAAACCTTATGAAAATACTACCGTACATGGCTATAATTTCGCCTTTTGCCGTTTTCATACAGTAAAGGTGCACAGATAGGCTACGCACGTGTGTTAAGCTTCGCTTTTCAAGAAAATGTATGTGATTAGGTCCACTACAAACCACAGACACGCTATGCATCAAATGACTTCATTAGTGCATGCCTGGCTTGCTCGAATAAGGCGCTCACATAGCTCGACACTGTCAACGCCATGCAAGCTGTGCATGCGGTACAAGCTATACACAAATATTAACCCACGACTATGCCGCGGAGAGCAGCGGTGGCCCAGTGGTGGCGGCCCCGACTTACGAGCAGTAAGTCGTGGGTTCGAACCCAGCCAGGTGCATTTCTTTGTGTAATTTATTTCATAACCACTGCTCTCAAAACGGTGAAGGAAAACATCGTCAGGAAACCGGCATGTCCTAGAACCAAAAATTCGAAGACATGTGACATTTACCAACCCGCACTGAGCCCGCGTGGTGGATTATAGACCATTCCTTCTCACAGAGAGGAGGCCTGTGTCCCAGCAGTGGGAACATTATAGGCTGATTATGCTTTATGCTATGCCGCGGTGGGTCACGCACGCTACAGTTGTACTTATTTGTGGGTGTGTAGCGTGTACTGCAGTGGAAACGTAGACCCGCGTTGTCAAACCAATGAATCCACGCACCTAAAATGCGCCGCGTGCCCGTGCACAGCGTGCACCGCGGTGGGTTTGCGCATTTATACACACACAAACCAGACACTCTTTTAAATTAAAAAATATATTACAAATTCCGGTGATATCGTTCTGCTTACAAAGTATTTGCCGTTATCTCAGTACCTACGCAAAACCTTTTTACCTCATCTTTCGTTCTTCCATCTGGGTCTCGTAGACTTGATTTTTCGTGAAGGTTTTTGTTTAGTTGATTAATTAGATTTACCCAAACAAAGAGATGAAAACGAAATGAAACGTTGAAAATGTTTGGAAAAATCCATTTGCCTAGAGACCATCAAACTTCTGAATTCCGTTCTATAAAACTTTTTATCAGGAACCGGATGATAAAAGTTTTTCGCAATCGGTTTGACAGTTAGGTACGAGTTTTCGGCACACGTTTGACGGGGAAATTAGGTTTATTGTATGAAATTTTGTGACCACACTATTTATGGTTGAAATAATAAATATTATTTAATTAATTAATTATTTATCAGACTACAGAGAGGTCCACTGTGTTAGTAAAAATATAACTTACTAGCTTTTGCCCACAGCTTTGCCCGCGTGGATGTCGAAAAATATCCCTTTTTTAAACCTTCAGGGGTAGAATTCTCAAAAACGCTGAGACATGTATAGATTTATTTTCAATCGTCAGCCCAAACACAAAATTTGAAGATCCTAACTTCAAAACTGACGGACTTTCATATAAACTTTCATCCCCTACTTTACCCCTTTAGATGTGGAATTCCCAAAAATCCTTTCTTAGTGGATACTTACTCTTCACAAAGAACACACCCTCCAAGTTTCAAGTCTCTAGGACCAGCGGTTTGGGCTGTGTGTTGATATATCACCCAGTCAGTCAGTCAGTTTACCATTTTATATATATTGATAATAGCCAGACTACCTATAACATCACGCTCGTAATCTCCGAAGGGTTAGACAGATCCGAGGTGTACACCCACTAGTGCACCCAGATTTCACCAGTTATGGCCGTGGTAGTACGAGTAGCTAGGCCGCCGAGAACTTTACTGCAGGCTAAACATAATTATCCGGCGAAGGATGACTGAGTGGTCACAAGTCTTCGAGTAACAACACCGGATGTAATTACTTCCACCCTAACATAATTTTTCCTATCTCTTATATTTATTTAACACATAAAGAATAATATTTTCTCCGTGTCGCCAGGAAACGACAATGCAATTAGCTCAAATAAGCATGAAGCGTAAAAATGTGTTCCTTTATCTAGTCAGGATTGACTTCTGAGCGACAATCGACATACCAACCATATTGATTGATCCTCCTTGGAGACAGTACAGGAACTCAGTCTTAATTAGGAAACAGGAAAAATACTGAAGAAAACTGCTGAACGTTCAATGGATTCAAATCAAATTATCATCATCATCATCTGCGTAGCCTTTTCCCAACTATGTCGGGGTCGGCTTCCAGTCTAACCGGATGCAGCTGAATACCAGTATTTTACATAGAGCTACTGCCTATCTGACTTCTGCAACCCAGTTACTACTGGGTAATACGATACCCTTTGGTAAGACTTTGGGCCAGTGACTACCTAACGACCGTCAAAGATCTACAAATGACAGCCGGGACCAGCGGCTTAACGTGCTTTTCGAGGCACGGAGTAAACTCGGTATGTAATGGGTGGTCACCCATCTACAGACCAACCTAGGCAAGCACGGCTTAACCTAATGATCAATCCGAGCGGCTGTTATTATTTAGCTACGAGCTTCTCAAACTACGTGTATAAGCGGCCCAATTTTAAGCCCGATTAAGTGTAAAATTCAACACAGCATTTTCCCACTACATTGGAAATCAAGTGATCGGTAAAAACTGGCGAAAAAACTCCCGTGTGAACGAGGGCTAAGCCTACGCCCCGTGGTGTCTGCCTGTCTGCCACAGCACATGGACACAAAAAAAAATTTGAATTTTCAAAGAGTATGCCTCTGCCATTGCAATAGGAACGCAATTACTATTCGCATTTTGATATAAGTATGGAAACTTTTTTATTGCATTCGAGGCGGATTTCACACCCGAGCCGCGGGCGAGGTTGTTATGGAGCTGAGAACTGCAGTAACAAATGCCTACGTATATCAAACAACGTTTTTCAATACACTTTCAAAGACTCATATATCTTTGCCGTGATTTAAAAAAAAACAATTACCGCCGACTATAGGAATTGAACCAAATTGGACTTAGTATAAGCATAGTTACTTATCTGTGAAAATTTTAATTACCGAACACGTTGTGATAAAAAAATGAAAAAAAATCCACGTGTGTGAAATACATTGCATGTTGAACCCAATCGTAGTGCGTTAAGAGCCAGTTTTCGAGAAAGTATATTGAAAAATACTTATTACAGCTACTTTCAGGGGTACGGTAACGGTTCGATCGAATCGAAATACTTTTCCGGAAACAAACTCAGAAATTGACAGGAAAATGTTGCCATTTTTCAAAAGGATTCGCTTGCCTTTGAAACTTTGTTTGCATGCTCCTTTTGTTGTGCAACCCAGCGTTAATGATGCGTTTGAACATTGTTTGACAGTTACAAAAGGGGGTTGTTAGTGTGATTGTAAACTGTTGCTATGCAACCGTGTGACTTTATACGACCTCTTAAAGCAGGAGTAATTCCCGTGTGGGAAAGAGATGGCGCTAGACGACCTGCATAGCTCTGTCTCTTTCTTTTTCTGTCTTTTTTGCAGAGTCCCCTCCGAGGGACTCTGCAAAATATGTATGTACCTACCTACATAGACTCACGCCTTTTTCCCATGGGGGTAGGCAGAAACCACAGAAACACAGATCCTTTTTTCTTTTCGGATGGGAAGTCATCAAATGACCCCCCCCCCCCCCACTCTGGGCGGAGCGGAAGGGAGTGTCAGACTTGTACTGACTAAAACCCATCCATGTTCCTTATTTACCCTTTGTATTCCAGGGCCACGGTATCTCTTTCGAACAGTCCCGCAGCCCTGGCAGGCATCGGCCCATGCGGCTATTTGGTTGCTGAAATCTCTTTGAAGCGCGCGTGGAACACGAACGCGCCGTCGACACGGCCTGTCGTCATAAGACGGCCGGACGGCGAGCTAGCCCATAACTCGCCGTCCACAGGCCCGCGCCTACGGTGGCCGGACGTCACCACGTGACCCCCGACGCCCAGGGCGTCTACAACGGCGGCTGGGACGTGAGGTTCTTTCCCTCTCACGTCCCGCCACCTCCTTCACTAGCATGTCTGTTTCGCAGAAGGAGGTGACGGCTTCCCATTCCCTCTTGCTCCGGACCATGGTTTGAACTAGGGCCGGAAGCGAGAGATCACCGCCACGAGGACACGGCGGTGCTCCGCCCATGCGGGGCACACTTCCACGGTTTGTTCCACCGTTTCCTCCGGACCTGCTACGATCCTTACATACTTCTTTCGCCTCGTCCACGTTCAAACATCCACGAACTCTGCAATATGTTGGCGTCTAAGAGATTTCAGAAATTAAAGAGAGGCTATCATAAGAAATGTCATAGACAAACTATGATACTATCTCAGTGAGGCCATACAAGGTGTAAACGGACCCTTCACTTAGTAACGTTAAATCTGGGAGAAACATTAGGTTATTTCGACAGTGTTTTTTATTGTCCAATGCATTGCTGAGATCAAAAAGTCAGACAACCAGTCTTACCAAGGGGTATCGTATTACCCAGTACTGGGTTGTGGACATGGAGCGACTGCCTATCTGACCGATAGGCAGTCGCTCCATGTAAAATACTGGTATTCAGCTGCATCCGGTTAGACTGGAAGCCGACCCCAACATAGTTGGGAAAAGGCTAGGCAGATGATGCATTGCTGAGATCAAATAGTAGTTGTTTTTTGTAAAAGCAGATCATGTTTAAACCTCATCTAATTTCAGATTGGAAACCCAATTTAAGCATATCAATCACTTAAATCTAGAAGGGCCTTAGATGATCAAAACCAAGAGTAATGGACAACCTTCTGGAAACATTTAAAACGTACATTATTTACCTACTACACTAGACTTTCAATAAAACCGTTTCCTTAACTTTTCCAGTTAAAAGTTATCTTTCTAGTTCGATACAGCCTTTTTGTTGATTAATGGAAAATAAAAAAGGAGCTCGTGGCTAAATAATAACAGCCGCTTGGGTCGATCTTAAGGTTAAGCCGCGCTTGCCTAGGCTGGTCCGTGGCCATCCACGGACCAGCCTAGGCAAGCGCGGCTGGTCCGTGGATTGTGACCGCCCATTATATACCGAGTTTCCTCCGTGCCTCGGCAAGCACGTTAAGCCGTTGGTCCCGGCTGTCATATGTGGATCTTTGACAGTCGTTACAGGTAATCAGGTGGCCCGAAAGTAACTTACCAAGGGGAATCGCATTACCCAGTACGAACTGGGTTGTAAAGGTTAGGTAGGCAGTCGCTCCATGTAAAACACTGGAATTCAGCTGCATCCGGTTAGACTGGAAGCCGATCCCAACATAGTTGGGAAAAGGCTAGGCTAGATGATTATGGAAAATGTGAAAGAGAATAAAATATTTTGCGTTGCGGTCCTAAATACGATACAGATTTTGTACCTCTCAAGTCACTATTAGGTTTAAGAGGGAACAGAGCCTGCGAGGAATTTGAAAAATACCACAGAGGGCGTTGTATGTGAAAAGGATGATATGGCAAGAAAGGAGGTGTCTGGCGAGATGACGAGTAATAGAGAAGTATGGAAGAAGAAGACATGCTGCGCCGACCCCAAATGAATTGGGATAAGGGCGAGAGAATGATATACTGAATACGTGGTAATCGTTTGAGAAGCTCGTGGCTAAATAATAACAGCCGCTCGGGTCGATCATTAGGTTAAGCCGTGCTTGCCTAAGTTGGTCTGTAGATGGGTGACCACCCATTACATACCGAGTTTCCTCCGTGCCTCGAAAAGCACGTTAAGCCGCTGGTCCCAGCTGTCATTTGTAGATCTTTGACAGTCGTTAGTTAGTCAGTGGTCCAAAAAGTCTGACAACCAGTCTTACCAAGGGGTATCGTATTACCCAGTACTAACTGGGTTGTGGAGGTCAGATAGGCAGTCGCTCCATGTAAAATACAGGTATTCAGCTGCATCCGGTTAGACTGGAAGCCGACCCCAACATAGTTGGGAAAATGCTAGGCAGATGATGACGTGGTAATCGTTTGTTCGTTGATGCACCTTTCACCTTGTATAAGTTATGAATCCTATTTGACAGGTAATTCCCTGTTTACCATACTTACGTAAATAAACATTTAACGACTACGAGATAAAAACTGTTGTAGTTGAACCCAGCAAGATAGCTGGACTTCCCGTTACAAATTAACACACATACTTAGTACTGTAGCATCGCTTGTGTAGCTACGTAAATACTACAATAAATATCTACCTTTTGTCCAAAAATATCAAAAACTCGAATAGGTTCTACCAAGGGCAAAAGCCAGTTTTAATACACAGACGATCTTTTAATGCCTGCCACACTTAAAATTCTAATGCTATTTTTTTTTTTTACTTTTCCCCACACTAGGAATTTCTTCTGTAACGTGGATGCGTTTACAAATATTTAAACTCACATACACAAACAGCCAGACCCGGAACAACTACCTGTAGGCCATAAAAATATTTGTTCTGTGCTATCAATTGTGAAAATTCAACAATTCGTACCACCATACCATATGGACTAGTGGTCCATAATTTGTCAGCTTTCAAAAGAAGAATTGTTCTACCATTCGATATGCATAGACAAACAATCAATATTTCTTCAACAATTTTCTAGATCAATTCGCACAGACAGACGCGTGTCTTATTTATTTATAATGGCTCTAACAAAATCAATTGCTTATGCAATGATTATAAAATAAATTATATTCGAGATGATATCTCCATAACCTCTGCGTGAAGGTAAACCCCCTGGGCCTAGAGGTAAGGAAAATGTGTAAGTATTTATAATTATGTTATTTTTTTCAACACTGTAAGGAACCTAGCAATAATAGGCGCACGTGTCGGTCCTAGCCGAGTTCGGTCTGTTGTTGGATGATCGTTCGTTCTCCGCAGGGTTAGGTAGCGGTGTAGGTACTAAGTACATCGACATTTCGCTAGGTACGTTAAACTATTACCACCACAACAAAAATCAAAATCAAAGCATTTATTTCAAGTAGGCCAGTTACCGTAGTTGATATCGGGGGAAAATGAGGCCTGTACAGGACCCCGGAGATTGGCACAAGAAAAGAGAGGCCTATACCCATCAGCGAGTGAATTCAGGCTGTGGATTATAATGATGAGGCCAGTTACAGGCACTTTTGAATTGTCGAAAAAAGACAACAATAAAATGAAGCTACAGTCCCAGTCACAAGGCATAATAACTGTGAAAGTACTGTAGTTGCCCATTCCAAAGCGTAGATCTCTATGGAGAAGAATAGGCAAGAAACTTCATCTTGGGTACGAACTCGAGACCTATGACTTGGCAGTCCGACGGTCACACCACTAAGCTATTACTGCTCTAAATGCTTAAAAAACCTGAAATTTCTGATGAAAAAATCCATGAGCAATTTGACCGACCTGGGAATTGTATTGGTACCCAGTACCTCAATATAAATAGTTACTTAACAATCGCTTAGACGTGTATAAGTAATTTACCCTAAAGCTCTTCGCAAAATCTTCGAGATCTGAATCTGACATTGAATAATGAACTTTATTCTGAGTGTCATAAAATGTAAACCAGCTCATGCGAGAATGCTTTTGTAACTGTTTCATATCTCATATTCACGAAACTTTGCCATAAATTGAAACAATTCTAAAACGGATACTCGTATTTCATTCAAATTGAAAACTTATTGTATTCATGATATGAATTATTTCATTTATTTTCGTTCTCAAAGTAAGAGCTTTTAAATTGAAGAAATTCGTCACATCTGTTTGTAACTTCATTGATATTCCTGTTCAAGTATTTCGACATTTAAAACCATTAACTGGGGGGTTACTATGGCGTCTTAAAGCAGGAGTAATTCCACTGTGGGAAAGAGACAGAGCTATACAGGTCGTCTAGCGCCATCTCTTTCCCACACTGGTATTACTCCTGCTATATGACGTCATGGTAGGCCACCAGAACACAAAATTGATAGCCTGATCTCCTAAGAAAACAGCGTTTTGTTAAACCAAAAATAATAGAAAAAGTTGAACCATTTTCCCTGATTTAGCTATCTTATGCCTTATGGTTACTAACATTAGGTGACACTTACAAAAAAATTATCTGAGTTTTTTTTTTACAAAATTATTATAATTCTAAAATTTTTTGAGACTTTTTGCATAAAACCTTTACTCCCATATTCTAACAATGACAGTAGGTAAATACGACGTAGTAAACTAGCGTAATGGATGCTTAAAAATAGGAGCCAGTATTTATTGTGTGGGTCAAGTAATTTAAAATTATTTATTTTTTTATAAAAAAATATACTCAGATAAAAAAAAATCCCTTGAAATGGCTTCGTTATAGCCGTTAGATGATTCCCTGAAAATATTTCGTGTGTGAATAGTTAGACCCTATATGTATATATATTGAATCCGTGAAACAAAAAACCCCGTGCCTTAGAGTACCACTTTCTCAATCAATTAGAGTCCTTGACCAAACTAACGAGAGCCTCTTAAGATATTGCACTAATTAATACTAAAACTGATAACAAATTAGGCAATATTTAAGTTCTCAGAAACACTATGAGTTCAATTGCTTTAGCTGCGGTAACTCCCCCTGGAGGTACTTTTTGTGAGAAGTATATTATGTAAAGTACTTTAGTAGATAATAAGGTGGTAATAAGGTCAAGTTTTCAAAAACAGTGTCGTTGGAAAGTGGTTACTTAAGGCGATACTTGGAAATTCTTTTTTGTAAGTACTGATCATTCGAACATGAATATTATCATTATGAGAATATGTGTCATTATCGTATGAATCGTTTTTTTCGCTTATACGACTGTAAACTATTTGCGTTGGATGTTTCGTATTCGTGTGAAATGTTAAAATGACCGATAAATCATCATCATTTAACATCACGCCTTGTAATCCCCGAAGGGTTAGGCAGAGGTGTAACAAGTACACCCACGTCCCACATCAACCGGGCACAAATCCAGACTCCGTGGCTGCTACTGAGAAATTTCTGATGAAAAACCCAACGACACTAACCCTGAACCGGGAATCGTACTCATTACCTCATCCCTTCTTTTTTTTTTTTAAACGTTGCCCCACCCTAGAAATTTCTCCTGTATCGTGGGTGCGTTTACAAACATTGAAATTCACATACACAAACAGCCAGACCCGGAACAACTGCCTGTAGGCCATACAAATATTTGTTCCGTGCGGGATTCGAACCCGCTACACGAAGCGCAGCAGTCAATCACTCAGCCACTGGGCCAACCGTGCTGTTAATCGTCATCCTTAGCAGTCGCGTTTGCGAACACTAGATCAACGAGGCAGTCAAGCAGACAGACACATGTCAAGACGATTTGATGTTTCTATTTCATTGACAGTGCATTTGAACAGTCTCGCTCACTCTTATTGAAAATCGCATCTGTCGTCCTATGCGGTCTTCAGTAGAGACACTTTTTCGAGTGACCTAAGTGGTTAAGGCAAGGCGGTATATTTATCCTATGTAACAAAATAAATCCCGACTTGTGAACAAATAGAATAAGATCATTTGTAAGCAGATTGTTTGTTTGTTTGGTTGAACGCGCTAATCTCAGGAACTACTGGTTCGAATTAAAAAAATATTTTAGTGTTGGATAGTCCATTTATCGAGGAAGGCTATAGGCTATAGAACACCACGCTACGACCAATAGGAGCCGAGCAAAAAAAAAAAAACAAGTCAGAAGCGGCGGGTTAAACCGCGGGACACAGCTAGATATGTATAAAAAGATCATGAAAATTCAATTAAATCAATAAGTGGGCACATCAAGCAATCCATCAATAATAAAAGCATTTATTTCAAGTTGGCCAGTTACAGGCACTTTTGTACTGTCGAAACAAAGACAATAAAATGTAGCTACTGACAGTCCCAGTCACAAGGCATAATTATTACTATGAAAGTACTGTAGTGGCCCATTCTAAAGCGTAGATCTCTATGGAGAAGAACGGGCAAGAATCTCCATGGACACTCTTTTAAATCAGAATATTGTTACAAAACCTTGGTTACAACAACCATGATTAGCGGTGGCATTGGAAAAACATAAAGCTTCTCCATTGCTAGTACACATCGCCGCACACCGTCGGTGGATACACTCTAAACGAAGCCGTAAGGTACTTGTTCTCGCCCAACCTGAGGGATCCAAACGCCTCCTGCCGGAGGCTCTACGCAGGGGTCGTGCGGTCCATGGCCCTTTACGGGGCCCCGGTGTGGGCGCGTTCTTTGAGGCGGCAAGCCGCCCACTACCTGAACGCGCCCCAAAAAGTAATAGCCATAAGGCTAATCCGGGGGTACCGCACGATCTCCGGCGAAGCGGCTAGCCTCCTTGCCGGATTGCCGCCATGGGATCTGGAGGCGATAGTCCTCGCATGCCTGCACGAATGGCGCGCGGAGGCACTACGTCGGGGGGAAACTCCGCTGCCGCGGCAAATTGCCGCTCTGCGGACAGACCTCCGGCGTGATCTCATGGCGACATGGAGAGGAGCGACTGTCGCAACCCCGAGCAGGGCACGCCACCATAGTGGCGATAAGTCCCCTCTTTGAGCAGTGGCTAGAGAGGCGCCACGGCGCCCTCACCTACCGCCTGACGCAGGTCCTCACCGGACACGGTTGTTTCGGGAGGTTCCTGCACCGAATCGGGCGGGAGGAAACGCCTGGGTGTATCCACTGCGAGGATCGTCCGGAGGACACGGTGGAGCACACCGTGGAGTTCTGCCCCGCTTGGGCGGAGCACCGCCGTGTCCTCGTAGCGGCGATTGGCGGCGGCGATCTCTCGCGTCCGGCCTTGGTTCAAGCCATGGTCCGGAGCGAGAGGGAATGGGAAGCCGTCACCTCCTTCTGCGAAGCAGTCATGCTAGTGAAGGAGGTGGCGGGACGTGAGACGGAAAGAACCTCACGTCCCAGTCGCCGCGGGAGACGCCCTGGGCGTCGGGGGTCACGTGGTGGCTCCCGGCCACCGTAGGCGCGGGCCTGTGGACGGCGAGTTATGGGCCAGCTCGCCGTCCAGCCGTCTTATGACGACAGGCCGTGTCGACGGCGCGTTCGTGTTCCACGTGCGCCTCAAAGAGATGTCAGCAAATAAGTAGGGGTCCGCAAGGGCCGATGCCTGCCAGGGCTGCGGGACTGTTCGAAAGAGATACCGTGGCCCTGGAACACAAAGGGCAAAGAAGGAACATGGATGGGTTTTAGTCAGTACAAGTCTGACACTCCCTTCCGCTCCGCCCAGAGTGGGGGGGGTCATTTGATGATTTCCCATCCGGAAAAAAAAAAAATAAAATAAAAAAAAGGTACTTGTTCTTCCCGTCTTTGCGATCATTTTTTTGTTCTAGACCATACCTGGGAACCTTCTAGTTACGGAGATATTGGGGGTCAAAGTTCCAACTTTTTCACACGTATTTTTTTTTAAATGCATGTTTTTAATGTAAGATTTTTACTTTAAACACCTCCACGACCCCTGTACTATTCAATCCATCCATCAGCATAATGCTTTGAGTGCGTTCCATCGAGTCCTACCGTAAAAAAGTCGTTTCCCAGCAATAATTTTTGCGTAAAGTTACTTAGTTTGATGTACAGAATGCTTGGTTGACGGCTTCGTGAAGGGTCTGTTTACACCCTGTATTATAGCTTCTAAGCATCTTCTCATCTCCGTTTCGCACACCACCGCACTTATCCGCGTTGGTGGAGTCCGGGCCCGACCTCGCACTTTTAACTCCATAAACACTTAATTATTTTTTTAATTAAAATCGTTCAGAATTACGGACAATTTTTCCCCGATCTAATGAACTTATCGCTCGAAGAAAGCTAATTAAAACAGCAATAACCGTTGTCATTAAGAAACAAATTACAAAAACGAAAGGGTTATTTAAAACTCATTCAGCTAAAATACAAAGTACTTCAAGTCAATGGTTTCTCATTTATACAGAAATCTAAAAATAAAATACTAAATTCTATAGTTCAAATAAATAAAATTGAAGTGTCCGTTTGTAATATCAAAATAACAGCTTTTTACTGAATTCATTTGAAAATATGTACGGTACTTATAACAAAAAACACATTTTTTATATTTTTGTTTGTTTGGCTGTCGGTCTGTCCGTCTGTCTGTTTGTTCCGGCTAGTCTCCGAAACGGGTGTACCGATTTTGACGGGATTTTTACTGGCTGTCAGCTGATGTTATAAGGTCTAACTTAGGCTACTTTTATTTTAGAAAAATAATTAGGGTTCCGAGCAAAAAAATTAAAACCCTTGAAATTGTTAACAAAATCCGATTAAAAAAGGGAAGTAATATAAGTTTTCTTGATAATTTTACGCGAAGGTCGCGGGCAGAAGTTAGTCTCGAAATAAAATTCTATATTCTTAAGTTGTAAGTATTGGGAAACTTCAACGACAACAAAACTTAGATATCTATAAGAAGTTTAGCAACAATTTTAGAAATGTTTAAGATTAACGCTGAACTTATTATAAATATCCAAGTTTTGACGTGGGTGTAAGATCTTAAACTATCACGGTCACTAACATACAGCCAATAATCATAGCTCATCATCTCCTGGAATCAGGATCGAACCTGGATTGAGTTACATAACCCTCAGGACATCTCGACAGAACGCCACTATGTACCTAGACTGGTTAGAGAAGCTATTCAGATTACCAAATATAGAAACTTTCACCGGGAGGTTGGGTTAGTCAACTGTCGAGAGCCTGGAATCCAGTGGTCCAACTGTGTAAAAAGCGAAAAAGTGCCGAAAAAAATTCACGACCGGACACAGTGAGTTTCGTGTGTCGGGAACAGAATCGAGTTGCGAGTGACAGTGGTAGCGGTACTGAGTGCAAAAAACGAACAAGACAGAGGGTAGATTTGTCTGCTCATATACACCCACCCCCAATAACTTCAGTTTATCCGTGATCATGGTGCTTGCAACAGGGCCGAGATATCGGGAACTCAAAGAAGAGTAAACATGGTAAATATCTCGTTTCTAGTGGTTTTGACGTGGGTGTTCCACCCTACGTCACATGTGTAAGTTTTCTTGTTTCTATAAAGTTACTAAAACTGTATTTATCTTGACATGGCATACGAAATCTAAAGAGATTTTTAAGCTCACATACACAAACAGCCAGACCCGGAACAAGTACCTGTGGGCCTTACAAATATTAGTTCCGTGCGGGAATCGAACCCGCGACACGAAGCGCAGCAGTCAATCGCTCAGCCACTGCGCCAACCGTGCCGTCTTTGGAACTGGACCATACCTGGGAAGTGGGAACCTTCCATTTTTTTTTAAATATCAGTTTTAAATGCTCTTATTTTACTTTAAATACGTCTATGATCCCTGTACTATTCAATGCTTCCATCAGCACAATGTTTTCAGAACGTTCCATTGAGCGCTACCATAAACTGTGATTTTTCACAACAAAATAAAGTCATTTCCCAGCAATAACTTTTGCGCTGTTACTTTGTTTGATGTACGGTTTATTTGAAGGTGACATGATGGGTCCTTTTACACCCTGTATAGTCTCGCAAACGAAATTGACCAAGCGTCGCGTCGCGATTTTGAAACGACACCTGTAAATATATAAGTCACGAAATCGATTGCCACTTTCTAGGCGTCTTATGCTTTTTATGATCAAAGTAGGCCAGGATAGGAGTAGAGTATAGGAGCTCGTGGCTACATAATTACAGCCCCTCGGGTCGATCTTCAGGTAAAGCCGCGCTTGCTTGGATTGGTCTGCGGATGGGTGACCACTCATTACATGGTGTTTCTTCCGTGCCTCTGAAAGCACGTTGGTCCCGGCTGTCATTTGTAGATCTTTGACAGTCGTTACAGGTAGTCAAAGGCCCGAAAGTCCGACAACCAGTCTTACCAAGGGGTATCGTATTACCCAGTACTAACTGGGTTGTGGAGGTCAGATAGGCATTCGCTCCATGTAAAATACTGGTACTCAGCTGCATCCGGTTAGACTGGAAGCCGACCAAAACATAGTTGGGAAAAGGCTGGCAGATGATGAGAAAGGCAGGATAGGGATTTACCCACCAGCCCGAAGTCAGGATTTGTTCCCAGATCCACATTTCGACAGTTATTAGACCCTTGTCCAAATTTCAGTGCTGTAATGTGGTTGTGTTACAGATATCTACAAAACACCTCCGCAATACCCTTCAGGGAATACTGACACGATATGAAGTGGCGTTAACTTATTGCTTTGGTGCTCAAAGTTGACTTAAAGACGTTAATGTTATGTTAAACCAGTTTCTCATTTTCCCTGAGGCTTTCAATTTTCTTAATTTGGCTCCGAAACTCTTCCAAAGCTTTTTTACCCCGTGTTTACACTCATAGATACTCGTATACATGTGATACTTGTTTATGACAAGTCGTGTAAAAGACTAACGTGTAGATAATAAACGAAACTAGTAGGTGTAAATATGGGGTTGGGTCCCATTCACCACAGGTGATGTGTCTGGAGACCCGATTTGCATCTTTCGACATGCGCAAGCGAGCCTTCATATCGACCTTATTGTTTATTTCCTTTTTCTTTACAACGTGCCAGAGTTAATTTCTAAATAACCACAAAGGTTGAGGTCTCTACAGAACGAACACCTCCGTGCATAACCCTTCAGGGATTACAGGCATGATGTTATATTATGTTTTTGACAAGTATCATAACTTGTTGTTGAATGTAAATGCAACACTATTGTTTTTGCATCTCGTGCTTCTATTTCGTCCAAACACTGTCGGCTGTGACCCAATGTGACTCGTGTCGAGCAAAGAAAGCCAATTAAAATGAGTTCGATTGACTCACATATTTGATGGCACGTGACTCAATGGAGTACAGCCCTATCTTACGTTGTGTCGCACGTGTGTTGTTCAGTATCCTATGTTCACATTGTGGAGCTTAACTATGATTGGTTACTTTACTATAACCATTTTAAGGGTTCCGTATTCTAAGACTGCCAACGGGACTCTGTTGCTCACTTTACTGTCTGTCAGTCCGTCTGTCACAAGGCTGTATCTTTTGAACCGTAACTGATAAATACTTGACATTATCACCGAGTGTGTTAAAGAATGACCGCTATTACAACAAGTAATAAAATAAAGTAATACAAGAGAGTATTAATTTAATTACTTATTTAAAACAATTAAAAAAGATTTATAAATTAAAACAAAGTGTTATTGGGTTTTTCCAGCAGGAATTTCACAGTAGCAGCCATGGTATCTGGATTTATGCCCCATTTGATAGCAATAAATGCCGACTATTACATGAGAAAATATGGCGAAATGTGGGTTGTACTATTAGAGTCATGAGATAAAGATAAAGATATATTTATTTTGTAAAACATGAGTGGCTATAGTGTGCATCATACAGGTCTTATAAATAAAAATAAAGTTGCTACATGTTTTGCCACTTAGGAATGGCGTACAAAAAAAAATGTTGGGCTAAAAAAATAGGGTAAACTAAATTAAAAGAATAGAAGTTTTTACCTAAAAATATTAAATTTACAAGAAATGGCTTACAATAGGGTAAACCTAATTATTATAAAAGATATAAAATTAAAAAAGGCTTAGACAATAGGGTTAAAAAATAGACGTTATTAACTAAAAATATTAAAACAAGAAATCACCCATACGTATCCACTAAGCGACTTTTAAGAGGGATTTTCTACTATGATACTGATTGTAATTTCATGTTGTTACTGACATAGTATCTTGGAATCCCTATACTTATGAAATTGGTGTTAGCTCAACGTTCCAATCGTTATAACACGAGAGAATCGCATTTGAATTTAGGTTAGAGTATACATGTTGGTGCTCGTGACTGTACACCTCTACCTTATTACAGTCAGGTTAAAAAAATCTATACAAAATACTATAAATTAATATTCCTTAGCTCATACGTTACAACACCTAGCGTAGTATAAGTATAAACATTTCTTGTTGCTTGTAATCTGTTTGTTCGTCACATCGTCATACATGCATTCAAGAATAATTTATACCATGTGTTGTGGTCATTAAACTGCGTATTACGGGGTAACTTCTAGAAAAATATAAGGAAAAACAACCCAATTTTACATAATCTATGTGGTAGATTGCTACAGAAGGTACACAATTTCATAATTATGTGAAATTAAAAGGCCGAAACACATGAGTATTTTTTTTCTCTCATTTGGGGTATTCTTGCCAACCAGTTTCTAGTGATTACATACGGGACCGAAACGTGGTCACTCACAATGGGCCTCATCAGAAGGCTTAAAATCACCCAAAGGACAATGGAGAGGGCTATGCTCGGAGTTTCCTTGCGTGATCAAATCAGAAATGAGGACAACCGCAAGAGAACCAAGGTTGCCAGGAAGGTAGGAATAGCCAAACTTAAGTGGCAGTGGGCAGGGCACATTGCTCGCAGGACGGATGGCCGATGGGGCCAAAAAGTTCTAGAGTGGCGACCGCAAACCGGAAGACGTTGCGTTGGAAGGCCTCCCACTAGGTGGACCGATGACCTGGTGAAGGTTGCAGGGATCCACTGGATGGACCGACAATGTCACGACACTTGGAGGAGGCCTATGTCCAGCAGTGGACGTCTTGCGGCTGAAATGATGTTGACGATGATTTAAATGATTCTTGCCAACTATTCCCGAACCACTGCAACTCCTGAAAGCCAGAATCAACAGCGGCGACTGTCTTGGACCCCGCAACGAAATTAATCTGACGGAAGAGTAGGAAAAAGATATTTTCCATTTCCCTCCATATCAGCAGGAGACAGAACTCGTGGCTAAGTTATAACAGCCGCTCGGATCGATCTTTAGGTTAAGCCGTGCTTACCTAGGTTGGTCAGTGGATGTGTGAGCACCCATTACATACCGAGTTTCCTCCGTGCCTCGGAAAGCACGTTAAGCCGTTGGTCCCGGGTGTCATTTGTAGATCTTTGACAGTCGTTATAGGTAGTCAGTAGCCCAAAAAGTCTGACAACCAGTCTTACCAAGGGGTATCATATTACCTAGTACTAACTGGGTTGTGGAGGTCAGATAGGCAGTCGCTCCATGTAAAATACGGTATTCAGCTGCATCCAGTTAGACTGGAAGCCGACCCTAACATAGTTGGGAAAAGGCTAGGCAGACGATGATCAGCAGGAGACTGAATAAAACAAGGCCAAAAGACACAAAGGGACGTTTACAACTGGGATAAGCCCAGTTGCCTTACACATGGGTTTTACAGGACCATTTAACTCGATGCAGCTGCCCCGTTGGTCACCTAGTCACAAGCGTGACTGCTGAGCATGGGGTCCTGGGTTCGATTCCCGAGTCGGGAAAAAGTGCTATTGGGTTTTTGCATTAGGAATTTCTCAGTAGCATTCTGGAGTTTGAAAGTTTGCGGCCCTATGCCTCGGAAAGCACGTTAAGCCGCTGGTCCCGCTCGTGTCGGATTACCGTCTCATCGGACTAGGAGAGTAAAGGAACAGAGAGTACAGCTGTGTCTGTGCTCTTGTGTACTATAATATCTCCCGCGCCGGTGGCTAATGACCGAAACCGGTCAGGAGGACTACTATTACTACTCGGAGCATCCAAACATAGCATATTATTATTATTATTAATTAATTTATTCTAGATCATTAGAATCCATAAAAACATTAAATTAAAATCAATTTGCTATAACACAGCCACATTACATAAAATTAAATTAAAATCAATTTTTTACAATTAAAAAGAAAAAAAAAACAGATTAAAGATATATATATGTGCAGGCGCTGGCATGCAGCTGCAGCCATCTCCGCAAGAAAGGAGAATCCCACCGCTCGGACAACACGCCCAGGATCCCATTCGAGCCACCCCTACAGCGCCGCAGAAGCGATGCACTCCTTTTCCGGATTATTCCGTAGAAGTCATCGGTAGCAGCATCAGCGAACATCGCCGATGCGCTACAATACCGGGGCCGCCCCAACAGAATCCTGAACGCATTGTTGTACTGGACACGAAAAGCGTTGTACGCCCGCAGAGTGAAGTTGGTCCACAGGCTGCACGTGTAAAAGGTCTGGCAGTATGCCTTGAATAAGGTTATTTTTACCTGTGAAGAACAACGTGCAAACCTGCGAGCCAGCATGTTGCACCGGACAGACAACGCCCTTCGCTCCCTCTCGATGTCCGCATTATCAGACAGATCATCAGAGACCCAGTGACCCAGATACTTGAATCGATCTACTCTGTTCAAATCTGACCCGCAAAGAGTGACAGGTGGTCCAGTTAAGTAGCTTTTAGTACCAGCTTTGAAGATCATGTATTCACTCTTCTTTGGGTTATATCTGAGCCCATGGGCCTCCGCGTAGGTCTCACAAATATTCAAAAGCCTGCGCATCGCAGAAAGAGACGGACTCAGCAACACCATGTCATCCGCGTAACTTATGTTGTTTATACATACCCCATCAACGGAACAACCGACCTTAGTGCTGCTGAGCTCCTCGATCAGTTGATTCATATACAGGTTGAAGAGACGCGGGGAGGTTATTCCCCCCTGCCTCACCCCACAGTCCAACCCGTATACGTCCGAATGCGACCCTGCCCATCTGACACTATTTTGCTGGTGACTATACCAATATTCAAATAGTGCTATAATGTCATGTGACAGCTTCGTCTCGCATCGCAACTTACGCCATAACTTGTCATAATTGACTGTATCGAATGCTTTTGACAGATCTAAGTAGCAAGCATATATAGGCGTATTCCTGTCTGTGTAGTACTGAACAGTTTGCTTGAGACAGAGGATAGCACTCTCAGTTGAAAGGCCAAGCCTAAAGCCAAACTGCGCGTCGTTCAGCAGTAGGTGCCCTTCCAACTGTTGGTCAAGCAAACTATCCAGTACCTTACTTATGACTGTTGCTAGCGAGATGGGTCTATAATTTGAAATGTCAGAAGAATCACCAGTTTTATTTTTAACAATAGGAACTACTACAGAGTACATTAAGTCATCAGGCAAGTAACTATGACCCACACATAAATTGTAGAACAAAGCGAGAACTCTCGGTAGATGTACACCCACGTACTTCAGATGCTCGACGCTGAGCCCATCGTGACCCGGAGACTTACCTCTAACCATTCGCTTTATAACAGAGGCCACATCTTTGGCGGTGAATCTAACGGCAACGTCCCCGGGGCGATCCACAGCGGCGAGCACCCGCGACGCGGGCCCGAGCGGGGATTCGACCTTGAAGTGGCTCTGAAAGGCACAGGCTATGTCCCGGGGCTCATGCGCACCCCCGACACTCACAGGGCGGCTCGACACAGCATTCATAATTCTTGTATTTTTCCAGAAATTGCTAAAGTCGTTATTAGCATGATGCTCAGCAATAATATTCATTTTAATCTGTTGTTTATTATTTTGGCAATATTTCAATTTAGATTTAAATATTTTCCTGGAATCACACATGTCTCTGTACACAGGTCCAAAACTAGGTTTACCATTGTTTATCCATGTCTGAAAACAATGCCGCGCCCTCCCGTGAGCATTACTGACAAACTTATTCCAGCCCGGCACATATCTATGCTTCTTACGTTTAGATACATGTTTCTTACAGCTGCACTTAGCGGCTTCAGTCAAAACATTTACAATAGTCTTGTACATTTCATTTATTATTAATTTGTGGGACTCATTATCACACATTTGATCCGCACAATAAGTAAGCTCTGATGGGAAATCCAACTGTTTTAGTTCTGAGTTACAATAATTTAAATACATTTCAATTTGTTCATTGTTTCTAATACCCCAATTTATTTGATTAAGTGTTGACGTAGTTATTTTCTGACTTTTAGGTAAAATTACATTTAAATTACACTCTACCAGTAAAGGGAAATGATCAGACCAATAGGTATCATGCAGAATAGACACGTTAACAATCGTACGTCTCGCTGAACCCGTTACGATATTAATCAGCCTATGACATTTCCATTGATAGTATGACAATCAGTGTTACTAAGGGATATCGTATCCGTATTACCCAGTACTAACTGGGTTGTGGAGGTCAGATAGACAGTCGCTCCATGTAAAATACTGGTATTCAGCTGTATCCAATGAGACTGGAAGGCGACCCAAATATAGTTGGGAAAAGGCTACGCTGAACATTTCCTCTGCTGAGGCCTCCACTCTTTGATGGGTAGCAGCCCGTAATGCACCACGCGAGCCCAATGGGTGGCATGTATTAGCTTCTTCGCGAGAGGAAGCCGTTTTCAAAGCAGAGGTGGAGATTTTTTTTAATTTTTAAAGAACTTTGCCCCACACTAGAAATTTTTCCTGTATTATGGGTGCGTTTACAATAATTTAAACTCACATACACAAACAGCCAGCCCCGAAACAACTACCTGTAGGCCATACAAATATTTGTTCCGTGCGGGGATCGAACACGCGACACGCAACGTAGCAGCCAATCGCCCCTCAACTGCGCCAGCCGTACCGTTAAAGTAAAGTGATCATAAGCACCCACTTGTAAACTTAGTCCACATACAATATGAAACATCATTAATTATTCCTGGAGTGTGATGTGGTTTTAGCTTTCTTTTATTTCGATAGCATCAAAAGTTTTAGGACGAGATCCATCAACGTTACTTAGTACGGTTATCACGTTCTCTGGCTTACACATGGCTTTAACTTGTTTGTAGTTTGACAGCTTTGCGACTGTGACAGAACTCTTAGCCAAAGTACCTACGTGCCTAAGAACGTTCATAGATCTTGGCCTAAGGCGATTTACACACGACACCGGTCGTCCGCGCGGTTTTTGGAGGCGGCGAGAGATTTGGTAGCGGCAAACCGCGCGTAGAGGAGGTGAGCGCCGCTCACCCGCGCGGTCTCGCGGTGTAAGTGTAAAGCATTAACAGATTTCGTACAAGCCAATTCGACTTGAGATCTATTTAGTGTGATAACCATCTAACACTGAGTTAACTTAAAACTAATCAGCTTAACAAGCACACGTATCTTTTCCCAATCACGATTTTCGTCATGTTACCTAAGTATCTACCGTCTAATGAGGGTATTTTAGTACGTATTTATATGGTCTTTTCCAGGTTTTCCCTAATGATTATCATAATACATATAATATTATGTAATACCAATCATATTTATAATACTAGGTGTAAATGACGCCGTCAGACAAGCAAGTTCAAATTAAGTTCTACGCAAAAATTATTGCTGGGAAATGACTTTTTTTGGGGATAGAATCACGTTTTACGGTGAGAATAAATGTAACAGGCCCAAACATTGAGCTGATGGGTGCATTTAATAGTGCAGCGGTAATAGTGGTACGTATTTAAATTAAAGCAATATGATTAAAAAAAATAATTCAATTAAAATTGTGAAAAAGTTGAAAATTTTAATTCCAATATAACTATAAGATTCCCAGGTATGGTCTAGAACAAAAAAAAAATATTACTGAGAGAATAATGCCTTTCGGCTTCGTCAAGGGTACTTTTACACCTATTATTTAAAGAAAAATCGATCCTCATCCAAAGGACAGAATACGCACAATTTTGAACTCTGAACAGAATTGGATTTCTTTCTTAGTATTCTATGCAAGTAATCAATAAAAACCATATATTTCCTCACATTATATGGTCTTATAAATAAATAAGAATTATGTAAACAATTGATTGATAGAATTCCCACGTTTCTTTTGAAATATAAGGAAAAAGTTGTGTACCTAAAACTCAATGATGCAATGTTGCATGGTTTTTTTTGTCGTCATCATCCTCGTAGCCTTTTTTCGTTACAGGTAGACAGTGGCCCAAAAAGTCCGACAACCAGTCTTACCAAGGGGTATCGTATTACCCAGTACTAACTGGGTTGTGGAGGTCAGATAGGCAGTCGCTCCATGTATATACATAGACATCGTGACTTTTTAGTCGTCTTACAAAGGTCGTCCACTCAATGTACCCGACATAAAATAGCTCTAGGCGCGATTTTTTTTATCTTCCATAATAGGTACAAAGAAAAATAATAACAAAAAATTAGAATAAAATTATGAAACATCCTGTTAATGATGTTTACGTGTCAAACGGGAGAACTATACCTACCCAGCACTCGAGTCCAGTAGATCATCGCTCGCAACAGGGTGTTTTAACTACGTCATGCGTCATAATACTGAATAATATTTTTATTACTATATTAAAATCTCATAAATACCTTTTTTTATGAATGTTTAGTATTCATTGGATACATGAAGTGGGCCGCCGTTGTAAGACGACTAAAAAGTCACGGTGTATATTCAGCTGCGTCCGGTTAGACTGGAAGCCGACTCCAACATAGTTGGGAAAAGGCTAGGCAGAGGATGATGATGATCCTTGTAGCCTTTTCCCAAATATGTTGGGGTCGGTTTTCTAGTCGAAATAGTTTAAAAATTGAACATACATGCCGTAGATGGTGTTGTCACGTTTGAAAAGCTTGTTTGAATTTAGGGAAATGGTGGTAATATGGGACAAAAATCATGCATTTTAAAATTCATTAATATTTTTACTTGCATAAATATTTTATGTTACTTATTTTTATGTTTTTTATTACCATCGAATCCGACTCGGCTGAGCAGCGTTCGGGAAGTTGCGCGGTATCTTCTTGTCCAACTTACCGCAGTGTCTCAAGATGAAAGACGAAAGTCTATGACCAGAGTTTGTTGCCAGTGATTACATACGGGACTGAAACGTGGTCGCTCACAATGGGCCTCATCAGATGGTTTAAGGCTACCCAAAGGGCAATGGAGAGGGCTATGCTTAGAGTTTCCTTGCGTGATCTAATCAGAAATGAGGACATCCGCAAGAGAACCAAGGTTACCGACGTAGCCCGAAGAATTGCCAATCTTTAGTGGCAGTGAGCAGGGCACATTACTTGCAGAACGGATGGCCTCTTGCCCTTATCCCAATTAATTGTAGTCGGCGCAGCATGTCTTCTTCTTTCATACATTTCATCATCTCAGCAGTCACCTCTTTTCTACACACAGTCCATCCATCGTTTGTTTGGTCTTCCTCTACTCTTATACCCATCCACAGTCATACTCAAAACTTTCTTCACGACATTTTCCTCATTCCTCCGCATCGCATGCTCGTAACACGACAACCGATTACCACACAACTTTTCAGTTACCGGAGCCACTTCACTTTGCTTAGTAACCGTTAGTTAGGCTTGTACGAAAATGCATGCTCCACACACTGGTTCAAGGCTGTATTTTCTAACACCGAAATTAAAATTTTAGTTATGTCATGTTCTCATGTACCAGATCAACGGAAAATTTTCACGTATGTAGTATGTCATTCTTTTGTAAGCGGTTCTAGAACATTATTAACATGAGTCACTCCTACAAATAATTTCAGTAACTACCAAAAATGTTGTGTTGACGAATTTAATTCAATAATAAGTAGTACAACAATAAAAAAAAAACAATGCATCTCGGACGTCAATTTATTGAACAATACAAATCACTGTGCAACGATTCTACAGTAAATAGGCTGCTGAACCAGTGTCCTAGGTAAGCAAGCAATGCTATGCGTTGCGATGCGACGCTACAAAAAATTGGTAAGGGGTCTCACTACACTAAGGCAATGACAGCCTAGTGGTGTAAGCGTCGGACTGCCTACTCATAGGTCTCGGGTTCGAACCCAAGGCACTCACCTTTGATTTTTCAGATGCATGTGTGTATTGTATAATTATATCACTTGCGTCGGTGAGAGAAAACATTGTGAGGAAACCAGCATGCCTGAGAGATATTTCTCAATGGCATGGAAAACCAAGTCAGAAGCCCATGGATGGCATAAAAATTCTTTCAGGTTAGGCAAAAAGCACACAAAAAAAAACTTCTCTCAGTATTTGTTGCAAATAAATCCGCGATCGGAAGCAATTACTGCATAAGTACATGCAGACTCATGCCGACCGACAAATTCCGTTCGTATCTTCCATCGTGGAAAGATGTTCAGCGCGGCTTGGCACAATTCGAGCTAACCAGACCGGCTTTTTCCCAAAACAACTAATACTATACGGTATCTATCTTTTTTCTTTTTTTTTTCGGATGGGAAATCATCAAATGACCCCTCCCACTCTGGGCGGAGCAAACGGAGTGTCAGACTTGTACTGACTAAAACCCATCCATGTTCCTTCTTTGCCCTTTGTGTTCCAGGGCCGCGGTATCTCTTTCGAACAGTCCCGCAGCCCTGGCAGGCATCGGCCGATGCGGACCTCTACTTGGTTGTCCTATCTTCAGTCGAGCAAGGGGTTGTACTTAAAGGTCGTGTAGTACTCATGAAAATTATCAACTTTTACTACGAAACCAACGCGATCTAATCTACAACACGCGATCAAAATGTACGATATAACTGACCATTTTTCAGGATTCTGCCGCTCTCTACGAACTTTGCCTTATCAATAACACTGAAAACGGGATATTTACTATATTTACTAGACTTGGACCTAGGGTAGACCGATTTGTGTGCTCATAAACACCCACCCGCAATAACTTCATTTTATCCGTGATCATGGTGCTTGCAACTGCGCCGAAATATCGGGAACTAAAATAAATAGTAAACTTGGTAAATATCCTGTTTTCAGTGTTAATGATGGTGACCAAAGAACTTTGCCTTATTTATAAATAGGCGATTTTTTTTAAAACTTGCACTGTGGTCTAATACTGATACTGTTAGCCTGCGTCATCCCACTGCTGGGCACAGGCACTGTGATCTAATTCATATAGATATAAATCATTGGTCATCGTATCGCATAGCATCGCTTTACCAATCACACTCGTTTAGGACTAACGGCACGAACTCACATTCGATTCACGTACAGTCGTGCTCAGAATACGTTTAACGCGCAGGATTCCCCGATCACAGGCGTTTTCCTCCTTTTCGACTTCATCTTACTTTGTTCGTCTTACCTTTGTTTCAGTACGGTACTGTAATGTACAGTTTTGATACAAAGGTTTTGGAGAAAAAGAACCTGTTTTTTAACTGCAGTTCATTTTAAGAAATATGACTATTAAAAATATAATCATCTGTCTAGCCTTTTCACAACTACGTTGGCATCGGCTTCCAGTCTTACCGGATGAGACATCACATCTTTTCACATCATTACATATTTTATTATGCGCACAGCCAAGGAGTGGAATTCTAAACCGAGGTTCCCAAGTTCATAATTATGACCCCAATTCATTTAATAGGATTTTTTTGGGTTCCATCGTCGTCGACCTCATCTCTATCCTCTGGACAAGATTGAAGTCAAGAGTAGGTCAATTTAATACTTAAAAAAAATGCAGCTGAATTCCAATATTTTGCATGAAGCGAATTACTATCTGACCTTCACAACCCAGTTATTGGGTAATACGATAGTCATTGGTAAGACTGGTTCTGGTTGTCAGTCTGTCAGGCCACTGACTCCCTGTAACGACTGTCAAAGATCTACAAATGACAGACAGGACCAACGCTTAATGTGCTTTCCAATGCACAGAGGAAGCACGGTAATTAATGAATGGTCTCAAATCCACAGACCGACCTTGGGAAGCGCTGCATTCCATCTCTTCATTGAAATTCCTCTCGCTCTCCATCCATCATAATCTGCCCAGCCTTTTCCCAACTATGTTGGGGACGGCTTCCAGTCTAACCGGATGCAGCTGAATACCAGTATTTTGCATGGAGCGACTGCGTTGTCTCCCTCACCATCCATCAACATTTATTGTCATCATTCTTTTAGTCACCTGGATTCCATCCCATCTCACCACATGTCCATACCAAGACAGACGAAATCCTGACTCTGCTTACTAAGAAATTACAATCGCTTCAAGAATATTCTAAGAAAACTATGTAGATTACACCAGAGGCATTCCCCCGTTCCGTGGTCTCTTATCACTGCTATACGACTGACCCCAAGATCAAATCTTTGTATAATTATATTATAACTGATAACGATGTAAATCCCGCAGATGATAAGACATTATTTTGTAAACAATGAGTCATGACGAGGATTACATTTTTATGTTTTTTTAATTCTAATTAGGCTTGTGTGTGGTCGCAACTCGCCTGATGTGAAGTGATGACGCTGCGGGACTGTTCGAAAGAGATATCGTGGCCCTGGAACACAAAGGGCAAAGAAGGAACATGGATGGGTTTTAGTCAGTACAAGTCTGACACTCCCTTCTGCTCCGCTCAGAGTCCGGTCATTTGATGACTTCCCATCCAAAAAAAAAAAAAATTGATGACGCGGCCTAGGGTTTCAGCACGTGTGCCTAGAAAAAAACACTTCACTCGATCTTTGAAGAGATCTAGATTTTAATGTAATTTTAATTTGCACCTTTCTCAGTTAAACAAAAACTCCGTGAACCGTGGAAAACATTGTGAGGAATCCAGCATGTCTGAGAGATATTTTAAAGCCAAGTCAGAGGTCCATGGGCGGCATGAAAACTCTGACACTAGGTTAGGCACTAACCAAACGATAAAGAAGAACAAGAGCTTTCTCAGTATCAGTCAAGATCTATGTCCGGTTGATGACAATAGGCTTGCCTCATGGGACTTATACGTAACTAGCCATTGCCCGCGACTTCGCCCGCGTGGATGTCGAAAAATATCCGATTACTTACCTTCATCCCCCATTTTAACCCTTCGGGGGTAAAATTCTCAAAAACGCTAAGACACGTATAGATTAATTTTTAATTGTCAGCCTAAACACAAAATTTGAAGATCCTAACGTCAGAACTGACGGACTTTCATATAAACTTCCATCCCCTATTTTACCCCTTTAGGGGTGGAATTCCCAAAAAATATTTCTTAGTGGATACTTAATCTTCACAAAGAACACACCCTCCAAGTTTCATGTCTCTGGGACCAGCGGTTTTGGCTGTACGTTGATATATCACCCAGTCAGTCAGTCAGTTTACCATTTTATAAAGGTCTAACTAGTCTAACTATTCATACAAGAAATATTTTCAGGGAATCATCTAACGGCTATAACAAAGCCATTTCATGGGTTTTTTTTTATCTGAGTATATTTTTTTTATAAAAAATAAATAATTTAAAATTACTTGACCCACAAAATAAATGCTGGCTCCTTATTTTTAAGCATCCATTACGGTAATTTACTACGTCGTTTTTACCTACTGTCATTGTTAGAATATGGGAGTAAAGGATTTTTGCAAAAAGTCTCAAAAAAATTTAGAATTATACTAATTTTGTAAAAAAAACACTCAAAAAATTTTTTTATCCGTTGCTAGGGCGACTTTACGACTTCTAGAAGTTACTCTTAAAATATTTCGTGTATGAAAAGATAGACCTTATATATAGATTGGTTTAATGGACACCCCTTCCGCAAATAGAGGCCTGATGTTATCATGTTTTGTTATGTGTAATTTGGGGCCTGAATTAATGAAATATGTGGTCATTTTAATAGTCCATGAGCTTAAATCCGGAGAAACTTAAAATTTTAGTTTACTCACAATGAAAACCTTTTTTTTTCATGGTCTGTCCCAATGCTGGACAAAGGCCTCTCCTTTCGTCTTCCAAACCTCTCTGTTTTGGGCAATTTCTGGCCAGGTTTGCCCTGCGAACATGAGCATAGATCGTCACACCACCTTCGAGCCGGTCGACTTCGACGGCGATGTCCATGTCCAGTGGCCAGCCCACTCCCACTTTAGCTTGGCTGTTTTAACTCCAACATCAGCTACTAGAGCTGCCTGACTTTTTTATTTTAGATTTAAAATTAATTATAGAATAATTTGGTTACATTTAAACGGTTAAATAAATATGCACTTTGATCATGTTGTATTAACTAGGATTCAATCTTGTAAAAATGTTCCACAGTCATGGATATCATTTGAAATTGTCCTTATCGCAAAATCTTTTTATTTTTTAATTGTTTTTACTATGACACTTTTAACGTACACATATTGCTGCATCGTTCTCACATAATGTACCATCTCAACATGAATGATGTAACCAAGGTTTTGTTAAAGTATTCTGATTTAAAAGAGTGTCCATGAAGTTTCTTGCCCGTTCTTCTCCATAGAGATCTACGTTAGGGAATGGGCAACTACAGTACTTTCACAATTTTTGTGCCTTGTGACTGGGACTGTAGCTATATTTCACTGTTGTCTTTGTTTCGACAATTCAAAAGTGTCTGTACCTGGCCTACTTGAAGTAAATGCTTTGATTTTGATTTTAGGCTGTAGTTAGGTATAAAAAATCATTTCATATTTAAATCAAACTTTGCAAAGTACTATTTAAATTATAATATTGTAAATAATGGTATTATTACATAAAACAAACATAACATTATTTCACGCCTGTAATCCCCGTACGGTTAGGTTAATTTTTGCGTTATATATTTGAAATTAATTCTCACGATACAACACTTCCGGAGCTAATTTAGGAAATTATTACGTAAGAAGAAAAATAACACGCAAAAATTCTCTCGCAAATATTTTTAGTGCTGTGTCACCAAAACATTAAAATTGTCTACGGAAATATTATTGCCTAACCTCGATGATTGATTCGCGCAGAAAACAGAGCCGAGCCTCTTACGGGTCAAAATAATTACAATCAATTGAGCCAATAATAGAAATAATCGGTCAAGTTCAAAACAAGGGCTCATGGTAACTAACATCGGACATGTGTAACAATTTTCAGTGATAATAATACCTAGGAAAACAGATAAAGGAAAATAAACCTTATTGGGTATGGTTTTTTTTGTGTATTCAGCTGCATTCGGTTACACTGGAAGCTGACCCCAATATAATTGGGAAAAGCCTAGGCAGATGATGATTTATTTGTTTTTTAGGGTTTCGTACCACAAAAGGAATCCTTATAGGATCACTTTGTTGTCCGTCTATCTGTATGTCAGTCCGTCTGTCTGTCAAGACCCTTTATCTCAGGAACACGTGGAGCTATCGAGTTGAAATTAAAACCATATACTCAGATCTACAGTCTCTTGAAGCTGTGAAAAAATAAAAGATCTCAGTTAACGCAAAAGAAAGATACGGCCGTTTATCCCGTAAAAAATGTATATTTCGACACTCTCAAGGGAACCAAAATTTATAGGGTACTTCTCGTTGACCTAAAATCATGAAATTTCGCAAAAAGCAATGTCTTACAGCACATGTATACGAAGAAATCTGAAAACATGTAGTTTAATAACAAAATACCTACAAGTATATACGGAACCCCCGGTGCGCGAGTCCAACTCCCAATTTTCCGGTTTTTTTTTTTTATCTAGTAAGACTTATTGGTATTTATCTGTTATCCTCCTATGCACCCCTTATGCTTACGGAGCGGCACCATACAGCGTTTACCAGAAAAGTCCATAAGACCATTTGGGACGAGTAAGTAGGTATTGAAGTTTTGAACCGAACAGCAGTTTTTTTTGTGGTTTCCATGGTGGTCCCCTAGAGAAAGTTGTTTAGTTTGATGATCTGAATCACACCCTAAAATATGGCAACACCTTTTTGGGTACACGGTGTATCGATCGATCGAAGGATCGGAGCCGTTGGAGCAGACGAGTTCTGGACTGGAGACCTCGTATCAACAAGGCGCCGGATGCATCCGCCAACAGCTTTATGGCAATGGCAATATCTTTCATATCTTTCTTTAGCTTTTGTCAGTCGGATACGGGTTGATCCGTGGATGGGTGACCACACATTACATACCGAGTTTCCTCCGTGCCTCGGAAAGCACGTTAAGCCGTTGGCCCCGGCAGTCATTTGTAGATCTTTGATAGTCGTCACAGGTAGCCAGTGGCCTGAAAGTGTGACAACCAGTTTCATTGCATTAATCAGTTCTAACTGGGTTTTGGAGGTCAGATAGGCATTCGCTTCATGTAAAATAATGGTATTTAGCTGCGTCCGGTTAGACTGGAAGCCGACCCGACATAGTTGGGATAAGGCTAGGCAGATGAAGATGATATCAGTCCGATACATTTTTTACTTTTCCATCATCGTTGATACAAAGCCATTTTTTTTCAGCATATCTTTGGCGCATCAGGCTGGCAGCTAAGTTGATAAAAACACTGCATTTTTTTTTAAAGGAAATCTTGCCGGTTATATAGTTTTTTTAACAAACTTAGGTATTTCTTGTTGACTAAACAATCGAACATGCAGAAACACTTAGGCCCGGAACAGACGGTCTGTAGGCTATACAAATATTTGTCCTGAGCGGGAATCGATACGACGACCCGCTGCGCAGACGTCTAGCCGCCATATTTTGGTCAGAATAAAATTAACTTCGTCTAAAATATTTGAAGGATTCACAGAAAACTGATAACAAAATTGAAGAAAAGTAACTAATTATAGTTCAGTACACTCCAGCCACCAAAAGAAGGCATGGTCGGTCCCAAGAGCGATGGGCTGATTAAAAAAAAAAACTGGCTTACTGGAGGACGCGTTTACCCAAAGAGGGGTAAAAGGGGGTCCTTGATTGATCTTTTGATGTTTTTTTTTTATATCATGTTTTCCTTGATAAAGAGATAAAGATTTTTTTAATTTTATTTATTTATGGGAAATTATAAGTCAAGCAACATTTTTTTTCTTGTCCACGGAACTTTACCTCTGATTTTATATGTCAGCCTCGGGAAAATAAGAAAGCTTCTAATGAACTAATTCGTCTTTTTTAAAAGCGTCAAGTTAAGAGCAACAATTATTTTTACTTGTCTCTTTGATTATACATCACCATCTAATTTAATAAGTCAGCCACGTATTTTGCAACTCGCCAACATTTTAAGTGCTTTAAAAAATATAGTTCAGGCATCAACTCGAAAACTTCATTGATATAACTTAGCTTTTAAAATATTACATTGTATTATTTTAACATAAAATTAGAAACTGCAACGATAGAGCGAGACGGGCGCCACTACGCACTACCACCAATGAGAGAGTGCCCTTCGATTCACGCGGGGACGAGTCGTTTTGTGTAATCAGAACAATAATAGTCCACTAGATTGTAAATCTTTTATTTAGTTAACACAATTTGTTATAATAAACATCGTAAAAAAGGCATTGCGGCAAAGGAAACGTCTTAGGTTCGTGTTAGGTTAATTCAAACCCTGCAGCTAGGAATAGGAGCCCCGCCTAGCGGGGCTACGTCGACTCCGCCTATCACAAAATATTGTTGTTTCCTATGAACCTAGCTAGCACCTAGCTGAACCTAACTTTTGATAAATTTAAAAACTAGAAAGAGTCTATTCTACCAAAAAAAACAAGCTACGGTTGTTTTGTTGTTTATATAACTAAGGCTATAGTTAATTTTTTGATGATCATTTTAGGTATATTTTATGAACAGTAAATTATAGGACGAGTTATGAATTAGTCAGACTTAACTAAGTCTTAAACGTACTAAGTTATAAAATTAGAAGGCGATAGAATTACTTTATTGGTGTTTATTGTTATTTTAGAAGCTTATTGCTTGAATATATGTCACAAATATAGATGCTATAAAATAACAACGATGCAGGGATGTATTTACAGTGACTTACACCGATGATATATGGTGGCTGAGATAGTACTTTTTAGATGCACATTGATGGTGGCTGACTTAGTAATTTAGAGGACAAGGTATTTTTTTGGAGGAGAAAAAGGCTATTAAATAGAAGTTGGTTTAATTACTACCCTTTATTTATTTACACTTCAGCATTTAGCCTAAGTGTACTGAAATAAACAGTCACTGTTTACTTCCATTGGTAAACGTACAGAGAAAATAAAACATTATATTTTTATGACTGATCATGAGGTTTTAGTAGGATTCGATTCTATAGGGACACCTCTGCCTAACCATCTGTGGATTATTGGCGTAAAATGTTACGTTAAGTTACATAAATAAAAATATAAACATGATTTAAAAGATTTTAGTGAGACTACGTAGCGTAGTATTATATTATCTATGGTGAGAATACAAAAAAATGTGTCACAGAATGATGAGGGATTCACAGTTTTTCCGAAACTGTCAACAAAATGTTAATTTGCGTAAAAATAAACAGATATGTGTTTTATGTTTTTTATTAGGAAAGAAAAGAAGAGAATAGAATAATTTTATTTGTGGAAAAACATGATAAGTACATTAAGGTCTTATAAATAAGTTTATTTACTGTTCCTTAAGAAAGACCATTGAACCATGTTTTTCCATATAAATATGGTTGTGAACTGAAGAAAATATATAACATAATATTTTTATCTATTGTTCAGTTGGTAAATATTGACGTAATTTGTGATAGCGACATAAAAAAAACAAACTCACGATCTTTCCCTCGCCAGTCAATGCTTTAAATATTGAGTTTGTTCCGTGATTGAAACATTCTCCCAAGTCACAGGCGAAAACCTATTTTGGGAGCCAGAGGACCTATCATCATAATCATCATCATCATTTCAGCCGAAAGACGTCCACTGCTGGACATAGGCCTCCCCAAGTGTCGCCACCTTGCACTGTCCCGTGCGACTCGCATCCAGCAGATCCCTGCAAACTTCATCGGTCCACCTAGTGGGAGGCCTTCCAACGCAACGTCTGCCGGTTCGCGGTCGCCACTTAGGACCTGTCAGTGGGACATAATGCCTTTATGTTGTAATTGATGTCTGTAACAATTTTGTCACAATATTGAAATAAAGAATTAGTTGATTTAATTTGACTGTGGAAAAGTATAAGAGTAGAGGAAGACCAAAGAAACGATGGATGGAGTGTGTGAAGGATGATACGGCACGATAGGCGATGTCTGATGAGATGACGAGTAACAGAGACGTGTGGAAGAAGAAATGCTGCGCTGACCCCAAATGAATTGGGATAAGAGCAATGATGATGATAAATTTATTTGAGTTGTTGATACTGTACAGTCACGAGCACCAATATGTAAACACTTAACAACTTTTAAAAGTGGTTTTCTCCTATTGTTCTTATTAAAATTTCATGTTGTTACAAACATAGTATATTAGAATTCATATTTTTATGAAAAAGATCCTAACTCCACGTTTCAATCGTTAATTCTAGAGAAAATTTTTGAAAGTGTATACTTATTGGTGTTCGTGACTGTATCTATAACTTGGAAAGTCTTATTTAGATATTTAAGATGTTCAACAATGTTCTATTTGCATTATTTGACTAAAAATCGGGGATCTAAGAATCGTTTTCAGGGGAAATAAAATCTCTCAACGTGTTAAATACTGAAAAATTGTCATAATAATGCCTATTGTCCGACAACCAGTCTTACTAACTTGCCGATCATCTACTATCCATCCATTCCATTACTTGAGTATCTTATCGGTTATATTTCGGGGAGTGTGTTTTGAAATTACACAATTTAATTCCCCATCCTGATTCTATCCTCAGACGAGCAGAGATACGGCGAAGCGTCACCGTTATATGGTTGAAGACCCACGTAGTCGAACAAAGCGCTTTGCTGCCATATTTATTGCGCAAACCTCCAGTCTGGAATACACTGCCGGCTTTTTTGTTTCCCGATCATTATAATCTGGATCCCTTCATAGTTCGAGTGAATCGGTTTCTTTTAAGCAAGCGTGCTCCACAATAGCCCGCATCATCGCTTAACACCAGACGTGTTAAGGCTTTAGCACAAGCCTATTTAGTGAAAAAAAAAAAAAAAAAAAATTAACTTTAAAGGAAGAAAACGAATTTTTTCCGCCCTTTCTGGTAACGATCCTATGGTCGCCAATTCTCAGATTTACCTCAAAAATTTCAAATAGAATTAGGAAATTGTTCTTAAAAAAAATGACAAAAAAAATTTTTTTTTACCATGAAAATTAGGGAGTTTACAGTATTTTGACACCACATCATCATTCATCAAACTTATGCAATTCTTATAACATCTGTTTACTATCGGCATGAACGATGTTCACCCTCATCTTATACCGCTAATATAAAAGCATAGGGATAATGATAGCGCGCGCAGTGCGCAGACGCATACATACATCGTGGTCACGCAACGACGTTAACGCGCGTCGGTTGAAAATAGAACGATTTGAATTTAGATAAATTACAACCGTCATTTGCTTTTTTTTAAAAACTAACATTCGAATATTGAACAGAACAGTTTTTTTTTTTGTTATTGATGGTTTTTATTTTATTTTTTAATCAACCTTTTTTGTAAACTTATTTAGTGTGACATTATTGTTTACTAAAAGTTTTGGTGTAATAGTTTTTTTTTTGTTTTTGTTGGAGTGGTGTTTGTTTTTATTAAAAAAAAAAAAAATGGTGAAAAAAGTGTACAAAGTTAGTTCCGCAAAGGAAGAAAAGGTTGGGAGCAAACACAATCAGATTCTAATGTCTATTGTTGGTAAGTAATTATTGTCATTATTTAATTTTTACACAGATGATTTTTTCCCTATTTGATTAATTATGACGCAAATAGAGAGATGTGTGTTGTTATAGTTTATTAAATAACATAACATAATAAAATTCTGGTATTTTCTATGGTATCAGCAGAGATTTACAATTTTGGGTTTAGTAGTCAAATAACTGTGAGACTGCGTCTTAGTCTAGAAGCTGCAAGCACAACTGCGGATCATGAGGTCCTGGTCGATTCCCAGTCGGGCAAAGTGTTATTGGGTTTTTCCATCAGGAATTTCTCAGTTGCAGCAACGGAAACTGGATTTGTGCCCAGTTGATGGCAATAGGCTCACCCCCTATTACATGCGACTTAAACATAACTGGCCAAATTTGGGTGTACTATTAGGTACATCTTTGCCTAACCCTTTGTGAATTACAGGCGTGATGTTATGTTATGTAGTGAAAGAAAAAGACTAAAACAAATGCTGCGATTAATAATAATAATAATATGGCCTTATAGCCAAGAGCCTCGACGACCATCTTTCGAGGCTCTCGTTAGGCGGTTGGATCAAGGGCCTGATTCAGAAGGCAGTACTCCTCGATACGGCTCGCATTGAGAGGAGGTTCCTGTCTCTGGAGCCCTAACCACCGGTAGCTTGGACCCTGCTCCCGATACCGGCGGACCACTATTTTTTATATTTTTAAATGTTTTTTTTATGTTGTTTTATATTAGAATATTTAAAAATGTATTTAATATGTATAAAAATAAATAAAGGAAATAATAATATTAATAATTATTATTAATAATTATTTATATTAATAATCGTTCCGAATATTTTATTTTATCAACATGCAGACCAGACTCAACAACTTTTAATTAAGTAATATAGCCCGGTCAAAATAGATATTGACCTTTGCATCGATCCGATGTGTGCAAAAAAAAATATGCGAAGTCAAAGTTCGCAAAAATGGGTTTTTTTGTTTTTTGCGAAAGGGAAATTTTTGTGTAAAAAAAAGTTCCGATTAAAATTGTAGATCTTTAATTAACTACTAACCGTTGAAACTGCAATAAAAAACAGTTTTCGAGCAAGTGTATTGAAAAATGATTAGCGACCTGGCCTGAAATATGGCTTTTCAGAGTCATAATCATTAAAATCATCATATTTAAATCAACATACAACCTGAAACTGCCCTGCACATTGCGAAAAACGTATTTAATTTAAAAAAAAAAATAATAATTTCGTAGACACCTTTAGCGCGTCCTCCTTAAAAATATAATATTACTAGCTGTTGCCCGCGACCTTCGATCGCGTGAAATTTTATAGCCTATAACCTTCCTCGATAAATGGGCTATTCAACACTAAAAGATTTTTTAAAATCGAACCAGGAGTTCCTGAGATTAGCGCGTTCTACCAAACAAGCAAACTTCAGCTTTATAGTATTAGAATAGATGATCAACAAATAACCTGATACTAAGATGGAAATTGTAAAAATGTAAGAAAATTCGTATTTCACGCACCCTGGCGCTATCGTTTTAAACAATTCTGCTCAAAATTAGTCTACCTTAGCAAAATTTACATTGTTCTTAACGGCAGATTTTCAGTGGAAAAAAACATGTCACCAATGATTTACAAGGATTGTTTCATTTCATGTCAGGTTATTGGTGTGATTTTTGGTACATTTTACATGAGATCTTAATAATAAATAATTAGTTCCCAAAAATCTACCTTAAAGGTGTACACTCTTTCACGTAAATAATAATTATTATAAAAAAGAATAATCAACGTATTAAAATAAAATAATTACAACAAAACACAACATAACTTAAGAAAAACACAAGCAAAACATTGACAATTGATTATGAATTAAAACCAGAAAATCCCATAAGAAAAGCCATCTTTCGATAGACTAGAGCATATTAATATCGCTTTCAGATGTTATTGTTTATTTCCGACTTATATTTTTAGAACGGTTTGTCTGCCCATCGCACGTGATTCTTTCGAAAAAGATCATAAAAAAATTTGATGCGGTACCTGTATTTTTTTATTAAATTTTCTTTTTTATACAACATGTATCAGAAATGAGGACCTCGTGGCTAAATAATAACAGCCGCTCGGATCTATCTTTAAATTAAGCTGCGCATGCCTAGGTTGGTCTGTGGATGGGTGACCACCCATTACATACAGAGTTACCATCGTGCATTGGAAAGCACGTTAAGCCGTTGGTCTCGGCTGTCATTTGTAGATCTTTGACAGTCGTTAGAGGTAGTCAATGGCCTCAAAGTCTGACAACCAGTCTTACCAAGGTGTATATTACCCAGTACTAACTAGTGACTACTAATTTGTGGAGGTCAGACAGGCAGTCGCTTTATGTAAAATACTGGTATTCAGCTGCGTCAAAATAGTTAGAAAAAGACGATGATGATGACATTAATTCTAGACAATGCGTTACCATTTAACCGAAGAACATCATTAAAAGCTACCTTACTCCATACAGGGTGTAAACAGACCTTTCACGAAGCCGTCAACCAAGCATTAGGTACATCAAACTAAGTAACTTTACGCAAAAAATAAAACGACTTTTTTTTGGGATGAAAAATCACGTTTTACGGTAGGACTCAATGAAACCCAGTCAAAACATTGTGCTGATGGGTGGATTGAATAGTTTAAGATCGTGGAGGTGTGAAGGTTTACAGTAAAAATCATACATTAAAAAAAAAATGTGAAAAAGTTGAAACTTTGACCCCCAATATCTCTGGTCTGGTCTAGAACAAAAAAATTATCCCAATGACGGGGAAAACAAGTGCCTTTCGGCTTCGTTAAGGGTCGTGTGACACCCTTTATAAGTTTTGCGGGGATCTGCTAGATGTGAAAAGCGCAGGACCGGTCGATGTGGCAACACTGAGGAGGTATAAGTCCAGCAGAAGACATCTTTCGGCTGCGATTATGATGAAGATTATGATGAGTTTAGATAGTCTTGCATTGTGATTCTTGCATCATTGTTTAATACGGCAGTACAAATCGTGCCAAATTATTTGCCACCACGTGGACGCAACCGACATTCTTATCTACAACGCAACAATTAGGCGTCGATCTATACAAATAAATAAAATTGAAGTATCTGTTTGTAATTTCAAAATAACAGCTTGTTACTGAATGCATATGAAAGTATATACGGTACTTATAAAACACATTTTTTTTTAATTTTTGTCTGTCTGTCTGTTTGTTCAGGCTAATGTCCGAGACGGCTCTATCGATTTTGACGGGACTGTTTCTGGTATTAGCTGATGTTATAAGGAGTACCTTAAAACTATGCTAGTTTTATTGGAAAAAAAAGGAATTATACCCGTGCAAAAAAAATTAAAAATCTCTTGAAATTGTTAACCAAATCGGATTCAAATAGGGAAAGTCATATTTTTATAACCATTTCATGCGGACGAAGGTCGCAGGGCACAGCTAGTCACCAATTAATGCACGCGGCTTCACCCGCGTAATTTTCTTTTTTTGACATTCACAAAGTGCAGTCACTACTACTAACATTATATGGATTTTTATCTGAAATAAAATATTTGAATTTATTGCGATCGGATGAACGGTATGTCAGCGCATAATTATAATACGAACAAACAAACATTATTTTATGTAATAAGATTGGTGCCAATAAGTAGTATTTTTATATAATTACCTAGGTTGTATAATTTTCTATGAAAATTTATCACAATAAAATTACAGCATTGTATAAAAGCAAGCCTTTGACTCGGCAGCATAGAGAGTAAAATGGAATATTTTTCTCATAGCAATTGTATTGTTAATAAAATAATTGGACCATCTGTCTTGTGTATTATTATGCCAGTACTTAATTAATAGTGAGTGTCTTCAGTCACACTGACCATTACATTGTGCTAACTGCGTTAGAACGATTTAATTGAATACATGCTAGTATTATTTTTAGTCAGTTCAGTCGTTAGGTAGTCAGTGGCCCGAAAAGTCTGACAACCAGTCTTTCCAAAGGGTATCATATTACCCAGTATTAACTGGGTTGTGGAGGTCAGATAGGCACTCGCTCCATGTAAAATACTGGTATTCAGCTGCATCCGGTTAGACTGGAAGCCGCCAACATAGTTGGGAAAAGGCTAGGCAGATGATGATGACATGCTAGTAATATTTTTATCTCTGCTGTAGATAGATAGAAAATAATTTTAGAAATTTCATATTCAGGAGCCTGTATAACCTGTATTGTATGACATAATTGTTCCATGATTTTCAGTGTAATTTTCTTCAGTGTTTTTTTTTTAATTTTTTTACACTGAAAATCATGGTAAGGGGAACTACCTGAACCGTTGCAGATACACGAAAATGGTCTTAGGAGACCATCCATAATTTTTTGTAAAATTTTGATCACCATTCACAGATTATCAAAAAAAAAATACAGTTAGCAAAAAAACGGCCACTTTACACAAAATATATTTTCTAATACTACTAAGGTTTGGAGTATTAAAAAAGTCAGAAATTGTATCAAAAAAGAAAATCATGGAACAAATTATGTGGAACAAAAAGTTACTGTTCGGTCACACAGTTTTCTTGACAAAATAATCAAGCCCAAATAGCTCAAACCATTCTATAAATGGTTTTATACGCGTCTAAGCCAAGTCAGCCGTCATCATCTGCCTAGTCGTTTCTTAACCATGTTGGGGGCGGCTTCCAGTCTAACCAGACTATTTTACATGAAGCGACTGCCTATCTGACCTTCACAAGTTACAACTGGATAATACGAAACCCCTTGGTAAAACTGGTTGTCAGTCCTTCGGGCCACCGACTACCTGTAACGACTACCACCAAAAATCTAATCAAATGACAGCGGGGACCAACAGTTTAACGTGCTTTTCGAGGCACGGAGAAATCTCGATTAATATGAATGATCACCCATGTTTTTCTTTATAAAAAAAAAGCGTTGCCCCACACTAGGAATTTCTTATGTAGCGTGGGGTGGGTGCGTTTACAAACACTTAAATTCACGTACACAAACAGCCTGACTGGAAACAACTTACGAGTAGACCAAACAAATATTTGTTCCGTGCGGGAATCGAACCCGTGACACGAAGCGCAGCAGTCAATCGCTCAGCCACTGCGCCAACCGTGCCGTCATTTACGGACCTACCTTAGCAAGCGCAGCATAACCTTCAAGATCGACGCGTGCGGCTATTATTATTTTGCCACGAGACCCTGCCGCCAATTCACATGAAATCTAAAATTAATATGTATAGTAGAATCATTACGGATATTCATATAACTTTGCGGGTTTGCATTTATATTGCCTGCAAGTGTACGCATGAGCAGTTTATGGCTTAGGTAATGGGTGTAAAAATACCCTTAACGAAGCTGAAAGGATTTTTTTCTCCCAGCAAATGCGATTTTTTTTTTGCACCGTACCTGGGTCAAAGTTCCAACTTATTCAAAAGTTTAAAACAAATATTTAACTTAACGTAAAGAAAATTTGAATTTCACGGGCTAGCCTGATACGCACATAAGTAAAACCCGTATTAAGTTTTCCACCTTAATACGGGTTTTACTTATGTGCGTATTCTTATAAGCGACACACTTTTGCTTCGCACAGCGCCACCTATCGGCTCCAAAACTATATCTAATATAGCCTATATTTTAAGTTAAGCACCTAGCAATGGAGCGGTGAAAACTGCGGTCAAATCCAAGCAGTAGTTTTTGCTTGATGCGAGTACAAACATACAGACAAAAAGTCAGACAGACAAAATATCTAAAAACTCTTTTTTTGGCTCCTGTAGCTCTAATAAAGACCCCCCATATATTTTTTACAACATCTTCAATGACCTTCAATGACCTTCAATGGCCTTTTACAATTTTATTATATGTATAGATTTTCAAAAAAAGTTTGAATTTACACAGTACGATTATTTGTCACAGTTCAGTCGTTTATCAAATGATTTCTGAGGTATCAAATGGTACTTATAAAATCTATATATCATAAACTCGTCACCTGTCCGTCTTTTAATAAATATCTAATAAACCGGTCGTCTGTCTGTTAGACATAAAGTTAGGTTTTCTCGTTTTCTCTTTTTGTCTGAATGCAGTTTCTAGTTTTTCCCATGTTTTGTTTTACTTTCCTCGTTTAACGGTAAGCAGGAGGAATTAATTATCTAAGAAATTATGGTTTAACGCGGAAGGAATGATTTGTGGTAAAGTGGTTACAAGACTGACTGTAAAGCGTTCGGTTTAGGTTTGATTCTTGGGATGGAGAAATTGATTTGGTTTTTTTTTAGGACAATTTTTAGGTAGCGTCAGTAATCTAATCTGTTTATAGTGATTTATCTCAAACAAAGGGAAAACTTTCACAATTTATATCATGAGAAACTGATCAAACCAAAACGAAGTCCGTTTTATGAAAACTTAGTTAAATTAATCTAGAATAGATTAATTTCTTTTCTTTTCTTTTGCTCGCGACTTCGTCCGTGTGAAATATATAGTACTTCTCTATAAGAATCTGATTTTGTTAACATCTTCATGGGTTTTCATCTTTTTGCACGGAACCCTCCTTTTTTTTCTCACCTGCCTATTTTTTTTCTAAAATAAAAATACCCCATATAATATCAGTTATCTGCCAGTAAATGTCCCGACAAAATCAGTCTAGCCGTGTCTAAGATTAGCCAGGACAAACAAACAAAAATATAAATATGTTTAAATAAAATTTAAATGTGTTATAAGTACCGCAAAATTTTTAAATTACAAACAGACACTTAGATGAAGATAGGTCATCATTGTTTTCAAAACCTTTTGCACCGCATGTAAACTCACAAAAAAAAAACTAGTAAATTAAAAATCACATTTCTTCCTCAATCCATAGACACAACGAATCAAAAAGTGACTCATAGACAAGTTCTGTTACATCTAAAAATACCTCAATCGTGCTTCGAGGTACCAGGGACGCATACTTGCTTAGCGGTCTAGTGCCAAGTAAGGCATTGTCTATTTTTACTCTTAGGTATTTTTAACATGCCTAGGCAGCATTTTTATCGAGTTCAACGTTCGGAATGATTACATTAGCACATAGTTACGGCCTTTTAATGATCGGTTTGCTTACGCAATAGAGTACTTAGATTTGTTAATAAAATTGTCATGTAAATAGTAAACACTTCAAGTTATTTTGTGTGAGAAAGGTAGTTTTTTTTCTTTGATAATGGTTTTCGGGAAAAGTTGCTTTTTTCACACGGAATACATTTAAAATTAAACAAATACTAGGGTATATCTAAGACTTTGCCCGCGTTTAAAACATTCTATTATTCCGCAATAGTGTGACTTTCTATAGGTAAAGATTTTTTTAAATCAGAGGCATTGTTTCAGAGCTTACCTCCTACATACAAACTTACAAAAACACTACATCCCCATTTGAATCGGGTTTGGTTAACAATCTCAAGAACAAATAATACAATTTATAAAATATATTTCAAGACAATTTTCTACATTTTTTTTTTGTTTTTGTGTGTCTGTCTTTTCGTTTGCTCCGGCTAATCTCCGTAACGGCTGGACCTATTTTTACGGGCTATTTTTAGTATATTAGGCTACTTTTATGCTAGAAAAAGGATTAGGGATCAGTGCTAAAAAAAAATTAAAACCCTTAAAATTGTTAACAAAATAAAATTCAAGTAGGAAAGTAATATTTGTTAACTGTCAATTTTCTCTCATTCCAGTATGTATGCCGATCCTGGCATACGGCACAGCAATGGGATGGATATCCCCCAACAAGGCCTTGCTCATGGGGGACTATTCCCCCTCGAACTCCCCCCTGTCTGAAGAGGACGTATCCTGGATGGCCTCCATCATGTTCATCTTCGCCCCCATTGCTGTGTTCGTGTATGGGGTGGCAGCTGATAAGTGGGGACGAAAGAATGCGTTGCTTTTCGCTTCTGTGCCGATTTCTGTGAGTACAGTTTCTTTCGAGTAAGTTGCTCTTTGCGCAAAAACATCCATTCACTAATTTGTGCCATAATTAATCAATTACTATATTTTCACCTTTGGATAAAATGTGGTTACTGAATAATGTAACTATAGCATTTATTCTGATTCATTCCTGCTAACGACAACATAACTTTTTTAATTAAAGTGAATGAGTATAAAAAATTTTTTTGGGATAGTTGTTTGTTATCATGAGTACAATCTCGTCTTTAAGTATCGGTCACTAATTACCAGTCACCCTATATATTATGGCCCGCCCATTTTCACATTCTTTTTTCTATCGCTTTTGCTACGCCCCAAGTCTCCTATAAGATTAACATAAGTTTTTGGTAGCCGTACATTTTAACTTATCCATCATCATTTTCACTAATATAATGTGACCTAGTCACCAAAGATCAAAATCCTCTGACGCACCATCAAATTTTGAACGCAACTTCCATCCACAGCTCGGCTGGGCAGTAAAGCTGATATGCGCTCACCCGATCGCGTTGATCGGCGCCCGAGCGCTCATCGGCTTCGGTTCGGGAGGAGGGTTCGTGGTGTGTCCCCTGTACGTCAAGGAGATCAGTGAGGACAGTATCCGAGGCATGACGGGGACCTTCGTTATATTTTCACAGGTTAGTTGGTATTTGTAATGTAGTAAACTGTAGTGTTTGTCTGTTATAAAAATATATTGTCTAACGGAAGTAAAGGTCCACGCAAAATTTCAGCTCAATCGGATACCAAAAAGTGGTGGGAAAATAGTTCGCACATTGTGAAGCGGGCAACTTACATAGGTACATACTAACAGTGCAAGTTAAATAAAAACTTGTAAAAAGTAACACACGCGCGTACCTTTTGACGCACATCGCGTCGGAAGGCCCATTGCTTGAGGACGTGGATATGACGCAGCTCGACCTACAATTAATTACATTAAGGGCTGACTGAGCCGATGCGTACCTAATTCATGCAGGCCCGCCACGGAGCTAAGCGCCAATATATTCTAACTGCGTGCACGAGTCTGCAATTACGAGTCAAGTTCAATAGTACGATGCATGTGAACTGATTTGATTATAAGGTGCGACTTCGTTGATAGGACGCCACTTAGGAACAAGCGGTTGATTAATTTTATTAAGGGTCTAGCCGCTATAATTACTTGCCAGCTCTTAAATGAAAACGAACCTGCTGTGCCTCTGGAATTTACACATGTCCACCTATCAGGCTGCTCCACTGTGTGGGTTGCACTAAACCCGAAGACGGATTACGGCCCATTCTCTCTCATAGCGATGAGGCCTATGTCCCAGCTGTGGGAACATTATAGTCTGATTATGCTTTAGAAGGCAGTGATCACTTCTTAACGTGAGGTAGAGTTTCCGCTTCTCTAACGTCCAAGAAAAAGATTTCTCGCGCTTTTTCATTTCGCGGTTAAGTTTAACTGGTAAAGGTTGCAGGGATCCGCTGGATGCGAGCCGCACGGGACCGGTCAATGTGGCGACACTTGGGGGAGGCCTATGTCCAGCAGTGGACGTCTTTCGGCTTAAATGATGATACACTATGGTCGCTTTTAATTATTTATTTTATTTATTAAAACTTTATGCGCATAATGTATAAAAAAAAACACTGTACAAAGGCGGAGTCACCTCCTTTCCAGCCACATAATCTTTCTCACAGTCTATCTCAATGAATGGTCTATCCATCGTTTCTTTGTCTTCCGCTACTCTTAACGCCACATTCATATTCAAATGGCGAACTTTATAATGGGTGTAAAAATACCCTGAACGAAGCCGTAAGGCACATGTTTTCCCCGTCATTCTGATTATTTTTTGTTCCGGACCAGACCTGGGCGAACTTTTTTATCACTTTAAAAATAAAAAGTTTTTAATGTTAAATACCCCCGTAATTATTCATAAGCACAATGTTTTGAGTGGTTTACATTGAGTCCTACCGTAAAACGTGATATTTTACCCCAAAAAAAAAAGTTGTTTCCCAGCAATAATTTTTGCATAGAGTTACTTAGTTTGATGTATAGAAAGCTTGGTTGACGGCTTCTCGACGGGTCCATTTACACCTTGTACATACTTACTTGAGAATCTCTGACCTAATCTAAAAGGAAAATATGAAACTCATGTGAAAACATACACACCTATTCTGCCAATCACGACATTCTAGACCACAATCGATTGTTCTAATTACAAAAACAATTGCAATTCGTGACAGGTAAAGCACGATAATATAAGGATAATGTACCATAAATTATCGGTATTTTTTTCTTAAGAATTCAGAAATAACTCTGGTGTTCCCCCTTCAAACAAAGACGTTCTTTTTTCCTGTTATTCTTTCAGTTCGAGGAAGATTTTTTGTCAGTCTTAGTAAGTACTATATTTGGTAATGCCTGTTGAATTTTATTTGAGATGTGCTAATGCGCAAATATGATTTCTGGTTACACAAAAAGTGGTTAAGTCTCGCTTGCAAGGAAAATTAATAAGTTTAGTGAGTTCTAGGTAGACTTTGGCTATAGATTCTGTGTAGGTATAGTGTAGGTTCTCAGTATGACATTATGTTGTGTGGCTATAACTATGCCTTTGAACAAGCTAGTTATTTTCAACTTTTATTCGTCTCGGTGACATTCGATAACTATTTGCTTTATTTATTTCTTTACAAATTTATAAAAAATATATTTAAAAATTGAAGCCTAACAGTATCGGGAACAGGGTCCAAGCTACCGGCGGTCAGGGCTCCAAAAAGAGGAACCTCCTAACAATACGAGCCGTGTCAAGGAGTTGTACCGCTTTCTTGATCAAGTCCTTGACCCAACTGCCTGACGAGAGACTCCTCAGCTATAGGTTTTCGATCACTTATAGTCTATCACTATGTATGAATTTCCTCGAAACCTAAGTAGTGTAAGAAGTTAGGTAGATAATTTATAAGTGCAGGTACTTATCTACAAGTTTTCAAATACTTTTATCTCGAATAAATTACCTAATACACAGTCGGGATTAATGCCTAGAAGTAACTCATTGTCCACTAGAAATTTGTAGACTCTAAAGTTATATTATAACTTTAGAGTCTACAAATTTTAGCAAACAGAAGCGAAGATGTTTAAAAAAAAACAACGAGGTACACAAAATAATGAATACAACCGTTTGTTCTAACTTAGAACAAAATATCAATCACTGAAACTAACCTAAACCGCCACAAATCATAACGAATTCAATTAACACGTAATTGTTTACTAAAATACCGAGTAAGCACACAAAATAGGAAATTATAAATCTTACAGTCCTTTGAGCGATATTCCCAACAAGAGTCTCCCGCGACCAGCGACAATGTTCAGTTGTCCTTGCCATAGAACTAACATGTGCTACGTAAAACCTCATTTCTTCATAATACTAAGTAAAACCTCACTTCTTCCTAACAATATAAACTCACGCCTTTTTCCTTATACATGCTGTAACATAATAAACGTCCTCCCGTGTGGTCTCTCGGACCATGAAACTGAACAACTTTTGTTCTACAAGTTCTTGAAATTCGTAAAAAAAAAATTGACTTTGTATAGGAACTGACGCGATCAGCTGATCAACATGTAAGGTCAAACAAAAACATAGTTTTGAATTTCCAAAAGTCATAGAACAAAAGTTGTTCAGTTTCATGATCTGAGACACCACTCGATAGGCCTTGCGTTTATTTTATTACACCTTGTATAATGTATATTCCTTTTGCCTCGTCCACGTACATACACTAGCACGCGTAGCATGACTACCGTAGAAACGGGTTTTGTCGACGGAAGAATCGACAAAATGACAGAGTTCTTTTCACAATCTGTCATTTTTTAGATTCTTCCGTCGACAAAACCTGTTTCTACGGTAGTCATGCCACGCGTGCTGATCATACACGCACCCCGTCGCGACGCGCCGGTTCAAAGTTATTAAAATCTATAATTGTTTTGTTTTGTCCCCAGACCGCTGGAAACCTGCTAGTCTTCGTTCTCGGAGATCTGCTGCCGTTTAACACTGTGCTCTGGATCCTGCTCGCGATTCCCCTCATCCACTTCTGTATCCTGCTGCGGCTGCCAGAGACACCCTCGTACTTGGTCAAGTGCGGAAAGAATGAGGTAAGAGACATAGCATAACTAGCACTTCTCGCAGCTGTTTCTTGTGACATTTTTTTTAAGAACGTTGCCGTACACTAGCATTTAAAGTCGAATGTAATACACAAACAGACAGACACGAAACGAATACCTGTAGGCCATACAAATATTCGTTCTGTGCGGGGTCGATCCCGCGACACATAGCGCAGCAGCCAGTCTATCAGTCACTGCGCCAACCGTGGCGTTTTTGAGCCCGTGGTCAGTTTTTCACAATTTCTATTGACATTGGTTGGTAAGCTAACATCAATTTTATGGTGCCTTGTAAGGTATGACTTAGGGTCTACTACGTCTACGTGGTGTGCTGGTCGCAAGCACGACTGCTAAGCATAAGGTCCTAGGTTCGATTCCCAGGTCGGGAAAGTGTTATTGGGTTTTTCATTCAGAAATTTCTCAGTAGCAGTCACGGAGTCTGGATTTACGCCTGGTTGATGGCAATAGGCTCGCCCCCTATTACATGGGACTTAAACATAACTGGCGAAATGTGGGTGTACTATTAGTTGCACCTCTGCCTACCCTTTCGGAGATTACAGGCGTGATGTTATGTAGTTATTTCAAGTGATGGTACTTTTATATAAGCCTACAAGTTTGACTTACCTAACCTAACCTTACCAACTGTTCTTCATGATTTTCGGGTTTCTGCACATCCTGCTGGCGCCTGGCCTTATGGGCTTGCCATATAGCAGGACCATATCAACAGCACTCAAGACCACCCACATTAGTAGACAAAGATCAACAACTCATTTCAGATAGAGACTGAATAATTTGGCAACCAGTCTTACCAAGGGGTATCATATTACCCCCAGCACCCCCCAGTACTAGCTGGGTTATGGGGGTCAGATAGGCAGTCGCTCCATGTAAAATACTGGTATTCAGCTGCATCCGGTTAGATTGAAAGCCGATCCCAACATAGTTGGATAAAACTAGGCAGATGATGACTGAATAATTCAGGTTACTTCTTTCATGATTTTTTTGTGGAAATTATCATGAGTTAGTGTACTTATCTTTTCGGGAAACTACATGATCATGTCAAAGAATTAAAACTAATTTATTTACAAAACGATATAATAGCTAATTAAACATAACACATACTTGTGTTTAGTTATATAATTTTTGATGTGAGCAAATAAGCATGGAAATTATATTTATGGCTTTATATATCTGATTGTGTCTATATTTACAAAAAAGATAAAATGTTATTACATAATCTGAATTACAAGGCAGATTTTTACTTACCTTTTTTTTTGTTCCACATTTGTTTTTCTAAATTATATGGATCAGCATCTTCTTGCCCTTGTCCCATCCTATTTGGGGTCGGCGCTACACGTTTTCTTCTACCATTCTCCCCTGTCAGACGTCACGGCATCATTTACTTTTTCTCTTTCATAATTCATTCTTCACACAACCCGTCCATAAGGATGATGAAGAAAATTAAAAAAAATGATTTATTTATTTCGTCTGCGCCTATTCTCTTCCCACTCAGATTTTAGAATTTCGAAAACTGAAGAAAACCTTTTCACAATTTTAGATAAAAAAACTACTCTACTAGATTTAAAGTCTAGATTGCAATAAAATGGGTCTATAGCAAGGCTGCTCAACTTTAGGCCCGCGGGTCATAATGTGATCCGTCAACGCATTTGAATTAACCCACCAATACTGGTTAACTGACGAAAGTCTTTTGAAAACAGATCAGGATTTCATACCAAATCAAAAAAAAAAATCTTCGTATAACCCCATTTTCAGTAAGCCAATATTTATCTAAAAATTTTAATAATCTTTTCTTTTTAGTGAACGCATATTTACAGTTACAGCAGTCATCAGAAATTGGTTCCAAAAAGTTTCTGTAGGCAATTTTGTATTTACTAGATGGCCCACCGGTTGACACGAAATTCAAATTTTGGCCCACCTTCAACAATAAGTTGAGCAGCCTAGGTCTAGAGGATAAAGCTAACTACTTTAAAAATCCCTTCTGTAAGCTCATTCTGTGAACTTATATTTATAGGTATAAATCTAGTAGATTTCAATCTTTGGTTGATATTAAGACATTGATCTCATCGTCCACAACCGATAAAAAGCTAGCAATACCAAGCGGAATTTTAACTAGTTACAAAGAAACGCGAGCTCGATTCTGTATAATAAAAGGTTTAAAACACTTTTAAAAGTATTTAAAGAACTCATTTAAAATTGAACTTTCAAAGACTTGTAGAGTGGCAAAACTTGTCAGTTCCCGCCGCCAACGTCGTTAAGAAACTTTTGAAAGAAAGAAAGAAAGGAAAAGTATATGTTGATGGCTATAAGAGGAGAGGAAGACCAAAAAAACGATGGATGGACTGTGTGAAGGATGATATGGCACGAAATGAGGCGATGAGATGACGAGTAATAGAGAATGGACAAAAAAGACATGCTACGCTGACGCGACGATGAACGCGAGCGAAACCGCGTGTAAAACCTTGTTTGTAATAAAAAAGACTTATCTGCTCCAACGGTCATACGTGGAATATCTGCAAATTGGGGTCAGAATCAACGTTTTCAATATTCATCAACCTAGGATATAAGTTATTTGCTAATGATTAATGATAGTCTCAACGACTGTAGAAACGGGTTAATTACCGCATAATTACTGTCCACTTATACCGAGTTAGATTCTTGATAGAGATATACACTGTATCTAGATATATAACACAGATTATCTATTGGTTAGTGCCGTCGGCGAAATTAATTAATTATTAAGCGAATGAACACCGGTGGCGTGAGAGCAACGGTGGCGGTCCCGACTTATGCACAGTAAGTCGTGGGTTCGAACCCAGGCAGGCGCATTACTTTGTGTAATTTATTTCATCACCACTGCTCTCAAAACGGTGAAGGAAAACATCGTGAGGAAACCGGTATGTCCTAGAACCAAAACATTCGAAGACACGTGACATCTACCAACCCGCACGGGCCTGCGTGGTGGATTATAGCCCATTCCCTCTCTAGAGAGGAGGCCGTGTGTCCCAGCAGTGGGAACATTATAGGCTGATTATGCAAGCGAATGGCCACCTTACATCAATTTGTTAAGATCACACTGCTGTCCAAGATGGCTGTGATTTGTTATACCATGGAATTAGTAAGTACAGTCGCCAGCTCATCAAGTTACCACAAACTGTCCATTCTGAGAAATCTTGCATGTGCAATAAAATCAGTTCTCACGGCTGAGTGAAACCCTAAACCCCAATATTTCAATTTTCAGCAACGAAAAGCCAACAATGCACTTTATAACAAAGGGGTTGCGCACTGTTAAATTTTCAGTATGTACTGATCAAAACGCGGTCGTGCGAACAGGGACGATATTCAGAAATCAGCGATAGGCTAGTTTACTACTAGCCTGGTGATCCATGCGTTCTGTTATTACCTATTCAGTATACTATTAATTCTCGGCCGAATATAGGGTGAATGGTAATTAGTGTTATATACTTATAAACGTGATTTTACTCATGATAACCAACAACTATCCCAACGAAAAATTTTTTTTTAATACTCATTCACTTTTACCACAATAATACATCGATAACGGCATGTGGCGGCCGGACTGTGGCGCGGGCGCCGCTTACTAAGCGGGCTTGTGAGCCGCGCGGGAGCTCTGCCTACCTACCTAGTAATGAGACAACGGCGTCACGCGGCTAACAGCTTATAGGTCAAAGCGCACGCACGCGAATTTTAACGGCTATTTTGTTATTGGGATAAAAGTGAACGAGTAAAAATCCTCCGCCCGAAAGGAAGTGTCAGACTTCTACTGACTAACAATTTAATATATATAATTTTTTCAATTTTTTTTTCCCCGGTTCCTTCAGTTTATTCAAACACGACGTCCACTTTTGGACTTCTAAATCGATTTTCCGCCATTTTGTTGTACTGTTCTAAACTAAATATAATTTTGTTCCAGGAAACGGCTAAGGTGCTAGCTTGGCTGCGGTCTCTGCCTGTAGATCACAAGTCTATCTCCGAAGAAGTTGACAGGCTGATCATCGAGCAGACCACTTGTGAACCTAAGTTCTCGCCTAAACTATTGTGTAAGTATTTTATCCTACTAATATTATAAATGCGAAAGTTTGTGAGGATGTATGGATGGATGGATGAATGGATGTTTGTTACTCTTTCACGCAAAAACTACTGACCGGATTAGGATGAAATTTGGCACGCAGATAGTTTATAACCTGGTTTAACACAGAGGATAGTTTTTATCCCGCTAGTACGATCCCTTGGGACAATTACGGAACTCCACGCGGGCGTAGCCTCGGGCATAAACTAGTCTCTTATGCAACGTGTACCAGAAAAGTGTAGTCATACAAAACTTCAATACTCGACCCAAATGTATGAGACAGCTGAAATTTTGTATAGAGTGAGAAGGTTTTTCGGGAAAACTCTCTAAATCAGCTTTTCTTAAACTGTGTGATGACGCCCCTGTATGGGCTCTGGACGCTTTCAAGGAGGCACAAACCTTGGGGGTTGGCGCTGTATTTTCAGACAGCTGCCACTACGCGTTACTGAAACCGGATTTAAACAAATTTCCCTAATTACGAATCAATCAATCAAAGCATTTATTTCAAGTAAGCCTATTGTAGGTACTGTCGAAACAAAGAAAATAAAATGAAACTACAGTCCCAGTCACAAGGCATAATAATTACTATGAAAGTTACTGTAGTGGCCCATTCCAAAGCGTAGATCTCTATGAAGAAGGACGGGCCATAAATTCCATGGAAACTCTTTTAAATTAAAATTTTGTTAAAAAACCTTGGGTTGTTCCGAGGCTTTATACCTACCTAGTCGATAGCGTTAAAACACAGCGATACAGAACTACAATTTCCATACATTTTAGCTGTCTCTAGTTTCTGCCACCTCCCATGGGACAGAGGCGTGAGTCTGTTAGGAATATAGAATGTAGGAATGAGAATAAAGGTGTTTTTTTCTGTTAGAATGTTATGTAAATTGAGCACGATCGACTGCCCTGTGAACTACACATCTGCAAATGTCGACAAACAAACAATTCATTTTAAACGCGGAAATTAGAGTAGGCTCGAATCGTCTTCTACTTCCTTCTCATAACTCAGTGTCATAATAATTAGCGGTCGGTTCAGGAAAATATTCGTTCACTGAAGGAGATGCCAACGAAAATGGCGTCATTCCCGGAAAAACATATTGACGCGTCATTGTGCCCAAATTAGTAAAAAAAAAGGGATGGCCCTCCGAACGGCTGGATTTGTGCCTTATGATGGCAATAGGCTTGCCAACTGGGCACCTGACGAAACTGTGGGTGTACAGGGTGTACCTACTTACGATTACAAAACTGCTACGCAGTTTGGTGGATGCATACAATATACGAAGTGTTTGTCCTGATTAAATTATTATTTTTTATTTATTAGTTCACAGGCATAGGACAAACGGAAGAGACAAACTTTGCTTAGACAATTTAAACCTAATACTCCATTTTAATTATTAGTGTTTTAGTTATTTTATCACCACTGCTCTCAAAACGGCGAAGGAAAACATCGTGAGGAAACCAGCATGTCCTAGAACCAAAAATTCGAAGACATGTGACATCTACCAACGCGCACTGGGCCCGCGTGGTGGATTATAGCCCATTCCCTCTCATAGAGAGGAGGCCTGCGTCCCAGCAGTGGGAACATTAATAGGCTGATTATGCTATGCTTATGTTATGCTACTCCATTTTACCTGCTACACCTTCAACGTTTAAAAACCTGGTTAACACAAACATTTTCAATATAATTTTCGATTTTGCGAACATCGCATCACGTCGTGCATAACGACAAGCTGCGAGCACAGAGCATCATAATATAATACTGGTAGCTGCGAGGATGAAAGCTCCAATCACAATCAAAACAACAAACAAACGACTAAACATTCACGTGTGGCCATTAATACGAGTGCGACACCAATAATAAATAATTGATGACGTACTATTTGACCCGACCTGTTTATAAAGCGTGGCGACCAAACTGTCCTTGATTCTTGACCAGCCACCATCGCTCTCAATTCTGGCGGCAATTTAATTCGCTTCTGTCATTTTGCATGTGTCAAAAGTCAATTAGTAACGTTTTGTTTGGGGTTAACTATTGTGGTAGTGTCAATCGCCTTATATTTGTGGGTTCCTGGTAGTTGCAATTGTTTTTATTTTTTATTTTGTGGGCGTGTTGTTGTTTTGTTCGACAATGTTGTTGGTTGTCGCAAGAGCAGATGGCGTATTTTAGGTACTATCTACTAAAGATGCAGTCGTTTCTGAAAAGAGCAAAGAGCGGATGAACTCCGGACGGGACTGCGGACAGGGGATAGTGGACTTTAACAGCTAATAATGGGTGTTTTACACTGATTGTTACCCTTAACGAAGCCGTAAGGGACTTGTTGTCCCTATCATAGCGATATTTTAAGGATTTGATCTCTGTCAAATCTTTAAAATATCGCTTTTCGAAAAATAGTGTTACAGATGAATTAGACCGATTTTAGATTTTCCATAGAAACAGCAATTTCCAATTATCTATTCTTTTAAAAGACATTTCGAAAAGTTCTCTGTCAAATCTTTAAAGTCAAAATCAAAGTCAAAAAACTTAGACTTATGTATTCTGCTCATGCGTACGAAGTTTCGTTAAAATAGGTTCAGTTATTTCGAAACAAAATCTCTTGAAAGTTTGTATGAAATGCCGTAAGACGTTAACGCTCTTAAAGTTAGTTATTTTAGCTGTTTTTGACATGGATAGAAAAATTCCAGTGCGAGCAGGGTTTGAACCTGCGACCTTCCGATTCAGTACAAGGAAGGTCGCAGGTTCAAACCCTGCTCGCACTGGAATTTTTCTATCCATGTCAAAAACAGCTATGTTCCCTACGCAGGGTTTGCGTATAAAATATTAAAAGTTAGTTATTTTATTTTTTCATAAGCTTCTTTTTATAATACAAGTCTTCAGTTTAGTGTTATAACTTCACTTTACTCGAAATTCCTAATAAAAAAATGGATATTTTTCAGTTACTGATAAATCATTCAAGAAAAAGGGTTTTGGCTGAAACGAACGAAATTAGGTTCCTACATATTGCTTGTATTTGAGCGTGGGGTATTCTCAAGTGTTGCAAATTAAATTGAGGGCCTTATCCCGTAATTTTCTACCCTTTTGAATAAATGCCTTTGTTGAAACGAAGCCTTAAGCGAGCAAATACAACTGCCCTTTTATGATGACATTCTGAATATTGGTACTTTATCATCTGTCTAAACTTTTCCCTGCTATGATAGGGTCGGCTCCCAGTCTAACTGGATGCAGCTGAATAACAGTATTTTACATGGAGCGGCTACCTATACCTATCTAACCTCTACAACCCTAATACTGTGAAACACGATACTCTTTGCAAGACTGGTTGTCGACTGACTAACGACTGTCAAAGATCTACGAATGACAGCCGGGACTAACTGCTTGACGTGCTTCCCTAAGGTTTCACCAGACTAGAGGGTAGATATTTCCAAGCCTATCTTACCGCACGCTAGTTTGCTTTATGCTCATGAAACTAAAGACCATTTTTCTCCAACAGTTTCCGACAAGACTGCCGTCAAAGCGTTCTGGGTGGCTCTCATAGTGAACCTCACCCGTGAGTTCTGCGGCTGCATCGCAGTCCTGGTCTACGCCAGCCATATCTTCACGGCAGCCAGCAAGGATTCCGACACACGCATCGCACTGTCGCCGAACAAGCAGTCAATTTTGCTCGCTGCTGTGCAGATCGTTGGGTCATTTTTGGCGTGCCAGCTTGTTGATAGAGCTGGGAGGAAGGTAAGATGTGGCTTTGCATTTTTTATTTGTTTGTGTTAAGTCGCTCTCTCACCGGGAGCTTTCGACGCACACAGATGGGATACTTTTTATCCCGGTAGTACGCGGGACTATTACCGAACACTACACGGGCGAAATGGCGGGCTACAAATACAATAAAATTAATTACACAATTCGTGTATCAGGCCGTCGAGTATTTACTATAATAATACAGTCTGTAAGCTAATTTGGGAACATAATCAAAAGCAAATAGACACTCGCTTGGTGCATTTGTATTAATAGGAATAATGTGTTTTGACCACACACCGGGTAGAAAGCTGTTTGTCTTGCGTATAAAACGTATATGAGCTGTTAGGTTAGTAGGTAGCAACCTATTTCTACCTAGCGCGCGTAGCATGACCACCGTAGAAACATGATATCTTTTGTTGATCTGTCATTTTGTCGATTCTTCCGTCGACAAAACCCATTTCGTCGATGGTCATGCTACGCGTGCTGAAATGGACTAAACTGTTTCTTTGCCATTCCAACGAGAGTAATATCTCTAGGAAACACTTATGAACGTAGAATCGGCTTCAGTCGGCCAGTTAGAGATCTACATAATAATATTTATGTAGCAAGGGTTGAGAATCATATAGCCCCATTTGGAGCGGGAGATCATCGACAATGCGCTCGGCAGCACGCTCTGGGGGGTTAGGTTAGGTTAGGTTAGAAAGAGATGGCGCTAGACGACCTGTATAGCTCTGTCTCTTTCCCACATTAGAATTACTCCTTCTCTAAAACGTCATGGTAGACCACCTGTTTCTCGCTCTAGCAAATGACGGTTCTGAGCGACAGAAAAGGATAGGAGCAGAGAAAATTCCATTACGTGCTAAGAAAGTGAATAGTATGACGCAGTGGCGAATCGCGTTGTCCGAACCAAAACAAGACAAATGACGTCTTTTTCACCGGACATAAAGCTCATTTTTACCGATTTAAGCCAATTCCTCGTCGATGAGTGTGTTGTGTTTCACTAGTGGTCAGATTGACTTTGATTTCATTCCCAGAGGTAGCATTAAAGTTTAATTTGGTTGTCCCTATTAAGCAATTCTCGTTAGCAGGCTTGGATTATGATTCCGGCATTTGTGTTCCAGTAATGTCATTAGGCATTACTCGTTACTAGGTCACACAACATCACGCTAAAATTCCCCGAAGGGTTGGGCAGAGCTGATTGTGCCTACACTACATCACGCTTTCTCGAATATTTCACGGTTATATTAAATTAACAACCCGGCACAATTATCCTGGATCCGAGTTGCAACTGAGAAATTCTAATGGAAAAACGCAATGACATTTGTGGGTCAAACACAAGACTACAGGCTCAGCCATAGCTCTTGCGACCACTAGCCAATCAGGAGGTTATATTTGGTATAAGAATTAAAACAGAGTAATGCAACGTATTTAAAAAAAAAAACGGATGTTTCGATGTCAATTAGCAAAATATATAGCTGTGCTGCCTGTGTCCCGGCGGCAGTCGATACATTTGCTTTGATTAGGCTTTGCTCTGGGGGTCTAAAATGGCCGCTTTAGCAGAATCATAATAGGTTAATAATATGAGTTACAATTCGTAAAATGGTCACAAAGGGACAATTCATAATATTAACTGCATCTGCGACCATTTTAAGAAGTTTTTGCTTAAGTGATCATTTTAGACCCCTGTGCTCTCGTTCAGATGCTTCCTACCAGTTACTCTAAACGCTTGAGACAATTGCATTGTCTACAGATGTCTATAAATATTGGCATTTGAATGACCGATTAATATTTTATTTTTAGAAATTATGCATACGTCTTTTTCAATTGGCTAATTTTAGATGCTATCAGGGTTTCTACACTACTTTTGCCAGAGAAACAGGTGTGAATATATCTAAATATGAAATATGAGTTACCTACAAAAAGTATTAAGGCTCACCCACTGCCATATTATGGCAATGCTAATAGAAGTGGAAATATTATTTCCACTAGCCGTTTATTCAAACTAGGCAGAGAATAAGCTATGTTTGAACGTAACCTGTCGTGACTGCCTTAACATTCACCCAAAACTCATTCCTTTCACCAACATCCACCCCACACCATAATCTTCAGCTCTTGGTGACAGAACAAACCCAGCAACAAATTTGTCTGACCGTAGGTACCAGTCGTGAAGGTTCCCTACAACTCGATTCCTACCGGATTCCCTTTGAAAAATGGCACAGTCAGTATTCTATTGACAAATAATATAATCACATTATAAATATGTACCTACTCCGGTTTACCTCTTACAAAAATTGACCCTTCGCTACTGGTAGGTACTACCGAGATCACTGACGGTCGACCACTTTTAAACCTTATTACTTAGCTCATAAGGGTGAACAGTGGGAAACCATCAATGAACTCTGTAGCACATCATCATCTCATTATCTTCCTGCCATTTTCTCATGTGGGTAACTTAAGGTCGGCACAACACGTATCTTTCTTCCATTTTCCCCTTCAACCGTCACTCTATCATTTCCTCTTTTTTCTTTATAACAATCCATTCATAAGTCTTTCTCTCCCTCGCCATCCATTCTGTGTAAATTTAATGTACAAGTATGATGATCTAATCAAATCTTGATCATCATCATCTGCCTAGCCTTTTCCCAACTATGTTGGTTTCGATCGGATTCAGCTGAATACCAGTATTTTACATGGAGTGACTGCCTATCTGACCTCCACAACCCAGTTAGTACTGGGTTATACGATACCCTTTTGCTAAGACTGGTTTTCAGACTGTCGGGCTACCTACTGATAAAATAAACTCTTAATGGTATTTAATTAATTTGGCAACTAAACCTAACACGTGTCTGATATTTAGTTGCACGATTTTATGTCGGAAAAATCTTCCAGCATAGGTAATTTACTTGACACTGAACTTGTAATAGACATTAAAGATTTAATTGCTGAATCTGAACTTGTCATTATGTTAATAACAGCGTGTCTGGGTATGAGACCATTCAGACGGCTGCAAAAATAGACAGACACAGAAACAATAAAACACAAACTACCTACTTAGTAGGAATCTAGATACCTACGTCTCGATACCTGTTGTTTGGTTTTTCCATTTCTCAGTAGTAGTATCTAGATTTGTGCCCGGTTGATGGCAATAGGCACGACCCCTGTTACATGGGACTTAAACATAACTGTCGAAATGTGCGTGTACTATTAAGCACAGCTTTGCCTAGCCCTTAGGGGATTACAGGTGTGATGTTATATTATGTTACATAATTATATTCGATATCACCGTTTGGCTTTGCCTTATCAAGTTGACCCGAACGTCTGTAGCAACCTCAGATTCAGAGGTTGGAACCTACACCATCTAAGTCCAACATTTCGCTACCCTGCAAAAAAAGTGTTTTTTTGAAAGCATCGCTACGTAATGGCTCCAATTTCCTTTTCAATGACCTAGTGATCAATACCTCAATAACAATTACGACTAATCGGAGTAATCGGATTGAATCCGATCGATTCTCAAGGTGAGACAGCGAAGAAAACGTATTCATTTCCGCGAAAGGAAATTTCCTAGTATCATTCCTACCTGAACGCGCCCCAAAAGGTGATAGCCATAAGGCGAATCCGAGGGTACCGCACGATCTCCAGCGAGGCGGCTAGTCTCCATGCCGGATTGCCGCCATGGGACCTGGAGGCGATACTCCTCGCGCACCTGCACGAATGGCGTGCGGAGGCACTGCGTCGGGGGGAAACTCCGCTGCCGCGGCAAATTGCCGCTCAGCGGACAGACCTCCGGCGTGATCTCATGGCGACATGGAGAGAGCGACTGTCGAAACTCCGTGCAGGGCACGCCACAATAGTGGCGATTTGATGGCGCGTTCGTGTTCCACGCGCGCCTCAATGAGATTTCAGCAACTAAGTAGGGGTCCGCATGGGCCGATGCCTGCCAGGGCTGGGGACTGTTCGAAAGAGATACCCCTGAGATGGCCCTGGAACACAAAAAGCAAAGAAGTAACATGGATGGGTTTTAGTCAGTACAAGTCTGACACTCCCTTCCGCTCCGCCCAGAGTGGTCATTTGATGATTTCCCATCAGAAAAAAAAAAACATGATGTTACAAATTCCCCTAATTGACAGTATAATACGCTAAAGTAAATCACGCTGTAGTCACTAGAAAACACAGTAACAACAACAAGTACGTCATTAATAGCATAATCATAATCAGCCTATAATGTTCCCACTGCTGGGACACAGACCTCCTCTCTATGAGAGGGAATAATAATATAGTGACTAACAAAATCATACCATTATCATATATTAATTGCCTACTGGAATGCAAAATCTATCAGTGAAATAGGCTTAATAATTAATGATGATTGGGTTTTTTTTTAAACACTCAATCATTCATGTTAATCTGGAATAATGCAGCTTCACATTAGTGAAAGAATTTTCGGATTCGGATCTAGTTCCGAAGATTACCCCTACATCCAAACTTACAAATACTCTTTATAAAAATGCTTATTTTTTTCATTTCTTTCCAGCCTCTCCTAGCAGTAACTAGCGTGGTAGCCGGCTTCAGCATGTGTCTCCTAGGCGTCTGGTTCTACCTACAAAGTATAGGAGTCTTCATGCCCGGCTGGGTGCCGATCGTCGCGCTATGTGTGTGCATATTCGCTGACGCGTCCGGTTTGCAACCCCTGCCGTTTGTGATTATGACTGAGATGTTCAACTTCCAGGTGAGTTGTCAAGCTTCTTTGGGATATGTGAGCCTGGTATTTTCGTTTGGAGAAAATAGTCGCTGTTAGGCATGACTGCTAGCAGTGGGACAGGAGAAAGTCTTAGTTCAACATATGAACTGAGAACACCTCTAGAGATTTAAGGATGTAAGTACTTGTGTTTCTTTTAAGAGGAAACAGTGCCTCCTCTCATGTGCGAAACGTGACCACCGGGGTTGTTTAATTGGTTTTTAAAATTCCACATTCGGGCTTATCCCCAAAAACCAGTCGCCTTTTTTTCGATTCACCCCGAAAATAAATAAAAACGGTACCAACTGGTGGTACAAGTCACCCGAAAGTATAGTTACCAATGTAGGTACAGTAGTAACGACATCAAAGATCCCTATGATACTGGCACTTGACGATACACCATGTAAGAAGCAATGATCTCAAAACATTTAATCATCTAGCGAGTATTTAACTGCCCTGTACTCAAATGTCTCTTTTGTAACCATGAAAAAACATGTTACAATAGCCTAATCAAATAATTATTCCATTCCAGCTCCGAGGCACAGTAGCAACCCTCATCATGGCCATATCCCTGGGCACTGACTTCGCACTCCTCAAGCTTTTCGCCCCGCTCAACGTCTGGATAGGCTACCACTCCACTTTTTGGATGTTCAGCATCATCTGCCTTTCAAACGTATTTTACCTAATCTTCTGCGTCCCTGAAACGAAAATGAGGAACCTTGAAGATATTTACGCGGACTTAGAAGGAAAGAAGAGGAAAAAGAAGGATATAGAAGATGTTGTGGAGACGAATCATGTTTAGGTTATGTTATTGTTCCTATTTTAGAATGTTATTATAGGTTTGTTATGTTGAAGAACGCCATCGTCGCTGTAAAATGGTTGGTGTTAAAAAAATATATCGATGGATGGCTTGTTGATATTATGAAGCTCAAATTAAAATTTTTGAAATTCCAACATTTTTCTATGTAGGTTATTTTTTCAGCATCATTTGTAATCGTCGGCCATTTTGAGTCATGAGGGACCAGTGAAAAGAAGGCGGAATTGTTAGCACTAAAAAAAGACATTTGTTTTTATAAAGTAGGCAGCTATATTACACAAACAAGTTATTATTTATAAGGTTTTGATACGTATTATTCATTTTATTAGCATCATCTATTTAATTATCAATGAAAAAATTAAGTGTAAATCATGGGCATGTCAAATAGTTATCAAATTGTAGAGATAAGAACCTAGTAAGTAGTGGTTGTTCATTTCGTAGCAAGAATTTTGTAAAAAATCTACAAAATTCAGTATTACTCATTGTCACCTAGTTTAATTTAAACGGCCAATTTCATGTCATTCCATGTTGCCATATTAAAATAATGGGTTTATAATTAAGATAACTGGTCACATTGTCTATTTCTAGTCACCGGTACAAATATCTGCTCAATTTTCAGCGTGATAGTATTTTTTGGCAATAGAATGTTTTTTTCATGAATCAACAAAATAGACAGTGTTGCCTGAAAGAAAAATAATCGGTAGATTAATTACTTACTTTTTTAACCGAATAACTAACTACATAGAAGCCATAATGCAATAGATTTATATTGCATTATACCAACTTAAATTTAGATTGCTAGATTTAAGTTTATTTTTTATATTATCTTATGACACAATTTTTATGTAGGTAGTTTGTATAAATGTAGTTAAATGTAGGTTAGATGACTGGAAATTTGAGTTTTTCTTAGTTGTTGTCTCTGCGAATAGCAACCATATTGCAAGAAACGTAAAGATGACAGTGATTTTGACAGACTAGTCAGTGGAAGTAACCAAATAACAATCTTAAAATCACGAGAATAAAAATCACTGTGGTATTTACAGAGATGCCAATGCAGAAGAAAAACAACTGTGAAAGAACGGTAGTAATTATTATTATGAGCAGGATGACAAAACAATATTTTTTAGCAATAAAAATCCTATCCAATTCATGGATTTTTGATCATCAATAAGGAAATCTAAATTATAATAAAACTAAAATTATATTTTTGCTAAACAATATTATGTAAAATAAATAGGTGTAAATAGAAAATGAAACAGGTATGTGATAATTAATAAAATAGTTCATAAATTATTTTGTTTCTATGATTTACCTAACGCCCCGTTCATGACCTCAGTCGATCCAACTTACACGCAGTTTAGCGACCGCCGCACACCGCACGCTACTCGCGTCTCTTCCCGCATCCGCTGTGATTTGAACAAGTATGGGGACATCTCTCCTCTCTGCTCAACCGTTTCCACTAAAGCTAAGCGTAGAAGTATGAATAACAAAATTCCATTGGTGGTTTACAATCTCTCCATCTCTCCTCTCGTCTCTTAGTTAGTTAGGCTTGACCTAAATGGTTATAAAAGTATCAAAAGTTCTTGCAAAATAAAACAAAAAAGCCAGTTTTAGAAGATTTACTTATCATAATAAATAACCAGCTTAGTTTACAAAAAGCATTATTTTTTTACATTTTTTTCCCTTCGTTTTATTAAAAAATATCATTTATAATAACTCAAGTGTAATCATTGCCAGTTTTACTTTTTATCTGTTTATGATATTAATTTTTATTAAAAAATATTTTTTTCTTAGACCATGCTCCGACTTTTCATCAAATATTCTAAAATTTATTCACATAGACGATGGCTTTCTACGAAGGTTCCAAAGATGTCGTCAATGTATGTTTTATTTTTTTCTTTCAATTTTTATGGAGCAGGAACATGGTCTTAGTTCTTAACCGCTCGATACTTATAAAAAAGACTAGTTGCGTACAACATTGTTTATAACTATATTTTATACATAATATGTGGTGGTGGACTCCTTTCATAATGGCGTAACATGTTAGATTTTTTTTTCAAATAATTGATTCGACTTGAAAAATGTCATTGTAATTTTGTCATTTGTGTGTATAATACCTGAATAATCTTAGAATTAAGATCTCTTTGATGGTTTTTCATCGTCAATTTTGCTATTTTGGCGACATACAAAATCATACTTTCCAATGAGTAACCAAAAAATTACTTTTTTTCACGATAGGCTTTGATAAACTATTTCCAACCATATGTTACGTCATAATGCATGAAGACCCTAAAATTAGAAGATTGGTGTAGTGAAAGGTCTCTAAGAACACCCTTAACATAACTGGGTAGTCAGAAATCTAGAAACAGATATACAAACAAAGACTGAAGAGATTTTGTATGAAATAACATTAACGACTAACATTCATACATGCTATTTTAGGAACATACAATACACACATTTTTCTATTATATTTAATTACTAATTTAGTTGTTGAGTAAAAGGCAACCGGTACCCGGGGCAATTTAATTGCTCGTTGAAAGCAATACACTGGAGCAATATCGTTGTGTCCATGATGTATCTTTTAATATTGCTCCGAATTGTGTTCTACGGGCAATAATATTGCTCCACCTGGGTCTGAATTCTAAAATTATTCTCTTTTATAGCCAATCAATTACATTTATTAAGGCATCTGAACTATCATGAGAAACACATTGATTTCGTTAATGTGTATCAAGCACTGATATAAGTTTAAATGTTATGGAACTGGTCCACGGCCTCGGGTGATGCTAGCTGCGTCAAACGACACACGCGTGACTCACTTGTGTTCTGTGGCGCGACTTGTTGAGCGACGGAAACAAGTGACGGACGCACGTGAGACAAGACGAAAGTCATTGAAACGTGTGAAATAAAGATATGGTAGTTTGAAAATATACCCTCTATTTCCCGACACAATAGTCACACACTAAGTTAAAAGTTTTATATTATTTATTACTTTATAGTATTTCGATATGCGTTTATTTCATACAAAATGTGAAAATTTTAACACTATAATGGCGACAATTTTCGACAACACGACTACTAGTTTCTAAATAGGTACGACACGAATGTGGTAAAAATATTTTTTAATTTTATCATTTATATTTTTTTAACAACAAAGTGTTGAACAATTATAACAACGACATATAAATAATTGGTGTTTTTACATTTTAATGTGAACTATGAATTTGTAAAAAAAAAACCTAAGAGTCAGTTATTAAAAAACAATGATTCGAAGCGTTTAACGCAAAGTGAAAATCATGTGTCGTCATCATGTTTATAATATATAAATAAAAATAAACATAACAAGATGCGAATGCAACAAACAAAGCACTGAGATCGCAATAAAAAAAAGAAAAAATATGTTTTTTTTTTTTTTAAGTCGCACAGCAAATGATAACTCTTTCAATGCAATTTGAGTCCGCGTCCGTTAGTTAGAGGCCATGGCTTAGACGTGAATATCGTGTTACCCAGTAACGGGTTGTGGAGGTCAGAGGGGTCAGTATGACGTCTTAAAGCAGGAGTAATTCCAGTGTGTGAAAGAGACAGAGCTATACAGGTAGCCTAGCGCTATCTCTTTCCCACACTGGAATTAGTCCTGCTTTAAGATGTCATGGTAGGCCACCTGATGGGCAGTCGCTCCATCTAAAATAATGGTATTCAGCTGCATCTGGGTGAGACTGGAAGCCTGGTCACAACATAGTTGGGAAAAAGCTAGGCAGCTGATGATGGGTTAGACTTGTATAAATCGACCCATACAAAGCTTTGTCTTGATTAGTTTTGTTAATTTGTTTTATTCAATCATATTATTCTATGATTTTCACATTTTATTTTCCGTCAACTTTTGCTCATCATATTGCACAATTTGCTTTTGTCTTCGGAGACTGTTTTAGCTGTGGTAGAAAACTTAATATTCTACAAGCTTTGTGATTTTAGGAAGAAGTGTCGTTTTTACGACACTTCTTATATTGCAACAATGTATCGCAAGATTTTAATTTTGAAGAAAAGTATTCAAGGCCGTCCGTCGACCACATAGTCCAACCATGGCCTCATTCGAATCAAATTAATATAACATTTCATATCTATCTACTATAAATTCAGAGATAAAAAATCTTCACTGATATTTATCTTAAAATAATTTATTCCACTTAACAGCATACCTCTTTATTGGTAGCCGTATCAAACATGTTCCCTTAGAAAGACACAAGACAGACACAAGACAGACAAACTAGCGGAGACATATACATCTACACACTCCCTATCAAGATGGATTCTAAGTGCCCATGAAATTCAATTTGTCCCATTTTTTGTATTATGGTTTTCAAGGAATAGTTTAATTTTCCTTTAAATATAACTAATACGTTGATGATTTCCATGATTACATATCAGTATTATTTAAAATTGGAGCTGCAAATTGCGAAAAACCTTTGAAAAAATACGTTTCATGGGCTGTCTCAAAGTACCTGACTTTACTTAAGGAGCTCGCGCACTACTTGTAGTCCACGACTGCACGATCAGGACTTTTAGTCGAAAACAAGCATAAAGTATGGTCGAAAACAAGAATAAGGTATGGTCGAACACACTGGGTGTCCGACCAGTTTTGTTCAAAATTGCGGCCGGTCATGCAACAAGTCGTAGTCGCAGCTGTGTGTAGTGCACGAGGTCCCTAATGGAACAATTGGGCCCGCTTGCACCAACAAATCAATGCGTTAGGGTGGAAGCGCCGAAATACCCGCGAAATTCAAATTTTCTTAGGTTTTTTGCAATTTGCAGATCAGTTTCAGACCATATGATTCGCGACCGTAACACGTAAGTAGTTACAGAATTATAATCATTAAAATCATCAGTACAGCTGTCTAAGTTCATTAAATCCCATTTAATGACTATTTCATGAAAAAGTAATTCAATGGTATTATATGAACTCAGAGGGGTGTATTGATGAGTTTAATGATTATAACTCTGTAAAGCCATATTTGTTACGGTCGCGAATCATATCTTAATCAACATACAACCTGACACTGACCTGTAAATTGCAAAAAACATAAGAATAATTAAATTTTGGCGCTACCCTGGCGCTTTCACCTTAACGCTATACTAATTGAAAACGTCGTTCTGTTCCTTTCAATTGTTTTAAGATGACAGAGTGATGTTTAAAATATGTGTAACAGGGTTTAGTAATTTGCGGTGCAAGCGGCCTTAAGTCACCAAAGTTATGATAGTTTAAGATTACTTATTAGGGATTTAGATTTCATTACATTTCTTAATTGTTTAAAGTTCTCTGTTTGGTTGTAAAAAATAATAGATTTTTTGCGGTATGTATCTATCGATTGCCTAGGCATACTGCGGTGTATATTTTTTCTAGAATGGTCTACGGTATAACGATTTAATACATCGCGTATCCACTTAAAGCTAGTCCAATTCTAAGTTTTCATAAGATTTTAATTTCTATATCTAAGTCAATTAGGCTGAAAATTTAAATTTTGTATCATTTGGCCCTTAAATAAACTTGCGAAGAAACGCACGACTTAACTTGATTTATGATAGTATAAAGATTCAAAGGCGAATTACCTTAAGTGAATTTGTATCAGGGCTGGATAGGATCATGAATAATTTAATTTTAATTAAAAAGATCAATGGTTTTGACTATAACTTTATTTTGATTTGAGTTTTAAGTTGGTTATGAGCGAAGTAGAAATTGTATGCCGATTTAAAAAAAAAAAAAACACAGACTTATACGATTTTTTTTCATGAGTTTCTGTTCCTTTTTTTTAAGTCAAGTCAAAGTCAAAATGATTTATTTGCAGTAAATGTGGTACAAAGGATGGTAGGTAGAAATAATATTTAGTGCAAGGACATAATATTTCGCCATAAAATTGGCATGTAAACATTAATTAATAAGATGCTAATTTCAAAACACCGCCACCTTTTGACCGCCAGAGCATAAATGCACTCGCGTGCTCTCCACGCCAAGCCACAATTTCACCTTCTATTTTGTCACATATTTGTGTCGTTTGTCGTACAGAGCACACGCTTGCTTGTCACGCATACGTGACTATGGCGGTTAAAAGGTTAAATTAGGTAAATAAGCGTGTTTCTAACATCTTAATTTGTTTCTGGCAATTTTTATTAAAAATCCAACCCTAATTAAAATTGTAAATTTCAATAAACTTTCAACAATTTTATAGATGTATTATTTTTACAACCGCACAGACCTTAACACAGCCAAAGTAGTACATAATTTGAAAACTACATAAGTTATAATTTAGATTGTCTGACGATCAGGCTAAAAGATTCCATACTTACGAACACCTAACATTTTATAGCTAGGCCTAGATCCGGTCATGGAATCATCAATAACTTTAAAAATATAACAAAATTAAGGTCTTGGCCTGGAGTTTTTAAAAATTGAAGAGATATCAATAAAATGTCAAGCCTGCGGTTGCATATTCAACTTTCTGCGTTAAGAGGGAACAGGAGCTGCGATTCTCCATAAAACCGTATTCCGCTTTTTTCTTACTTAATAATGCATCTAGAGTAATATTTTTTTATCATAAAATCAACGTCGTGTCATTTCCTTTTCAGCAACTGATAAATAAATACGCGTACCACGAAGGCTGGCCCGAGGAGGCGCGGTAAAAGAGCACATAGAAGGAATTGGGGAAGGCCTTTGCCAAGTAAAGAGAATGACCCTCCAAAATTAAAAAAAAAAATCCATTTTTACGGCCGTGATTAGAGCATTACCAGCCAAATTCGAAAAGTTTTTAAAATAAAAGAAACTTATAGGAACCTAGACATACTCTTTCTTAAAATTTGAATGTCAAAAATAATTGAATCGGAGTTTTCGAGGAGAAAAAAGGAAAATACGAAAGGTCGATTTCGTCAAAATTTTCGAAAATTAATCGTTCTGAATAATGGCTTCCTCGCGAATTGGTGAGAAGAACCACACCATCGTGAGAAGTGTAAAGAATGGAGGGAGGTCTTTGCTCAGGCGTGGGACAAATACTGGCTAACTAAAATAAAATCGGTCTGAGCTGCAGCTGTCTGACGGCAATAGTTTCTACAGTTCCTGTTCCCTCTTAAGCTGTACGTTGCAAACCTCGCAGCACTTGTCGATATGAAAGGGTTATAAAAATACCACAGTAATTATTATTATTTATTTAATTTCGGTTAATTTAATTTAAGTCCTATTTTATGTCTATATATTTCTTTACGTATAGTAAATACAGTAGATTATAAGTTTAAATTACGATTAAAATTTACAAGACTTAATTTTATACTTAAACGAGTGATTAAAATTTTCTTACACCAATTCGATGACGGTTTTTATTTGACATAATATTTTTACCCGACCTCGACGGAGCTTAAAAGGAGGTATTGTTTATGTCAATATTTCGTCTTAGAATCGATGCTAAACATAATTGTTGGCCTTAAGACAATTAATCAACTACTTAATTTTCTTAGCTATAATTTTCATTCAATATTGTCATTAACGGAGAAATTTTATTTCTAATAAACTTTTATTCAGAGATATTCCGATTTACAGTTCAAGGGCGTAAAAAAGACACTTCTATTCGAGTTATAGAATGAAACTGTCACACATGTATGGATAAAGACTTTATCTATAACCGATGTTGAATATTTCCGTATGAGTCAAATTCATCTATTTAAATTGCTGCTCCATCACAAAAATGATTTATATGTATTACCTCGTTCACAGATGGTCTGTCACTTTTCACCCTTATGCCCTAAGTTATAAGGTTGAAAATTGGTCGACCGTCAGTGAAATCGGTAATACATAACAATTGAAATGTATACCGTAACGAACAGTGGAAGGGAGCACAATTTTATAATTGAAAAGGCCCTATAGAAACTTTGATTGTAAAGGAATTTGAACTTTGTCACGTATAACACTGAGTTAATTGTTCCAAAAATTGACAACTACCTCGGATTCTATATTCAAATATATGTATACTTTTTTTTTCGATTTTAGGGCTTACTCCAGACCAATACCTAAAAGCGTGACCATCAGACTAAAAAAACAGTATTTTATCTCCTGCTGAAGTACTTTGCTTGATAGCATTCGTACAACCGGATTCTTACCAGTCAGGCATCCGTTGCTATACTTTCCTGCGTCACCGCTGACTCTGCTGTCTCCTTCTTCTCTTCTCTCGCTACCTCTTCTTTAACTTCTTCCGTCTTCTCTTCTCTGCTCTCTGAGGGTTTGGAGTCGGTGGAGATTGAGCTGGATGTCAGGCTGTTCGGTTGGGAAGACTCTTTGCTGGGTGGTTCTTGTGAACTACGGTTTTCAGGCTGTTTTTCTTTTGAATCTGTGGATTATGTTTTTTTTTTAAATGTGTTTTTTGATTCTCTGTTTTTGAAAGTAGACTGTTGTTTAACTAACACCCGTATCTTTAGTCAAGTCAAAGTAATTACTTATGTTTAAGGAATTTCTTATGCAAACATTTTTATGCAATAGACATTAATTTAAACGAAGTAAGAACCGTCAAAAAAAGCAAAGCTAAGAATTATAACTTTTGACAGTTTTAACTTCAAGCAATTACTAAAGAACATAATAAAAATCGTATCTTGAATAATTACTTTTACTCAAGTAATCAAAGAAAGAAAGAAAGAAGAAAGAAAAAATATATATTTGTCGCAGGGACATGACATGCGTCATACAAAATTACAAAAAATAAAATTCAACAGGACGGAACAAAAAAAAAAGTTAACAGCTTGCACGTCGTGACTGCGACAAGCAGGTTACCACTCAGCATGATGCTGTGCTATGGGGGGCCCACATCACTTTGACATCCACATCACTTTGACTTGTTTATAGATACGGGTGTAAGGCGGCCTGTCCATTGAAGCGGAGCGAGGCTGGGGAGCTGAGCAACTGAGAAATATTAACCAATAGGATTGCATACTGGAACGGAGCGGAGATTTTATGCAATCCTATTGGTTAATATTTCTCCGTTTCTCCGCTCCTCAACCTCGCTCCGCTTTGATAGACAGGCAGCTTAAGACTTGATAAGTACGCAAAATACGCGCTTCGGACGTGGAGTTGCGGACACCAGCCCGTTATACAATACAATACAAGAATTGATAAATCAATGAATTCATAGAATTTCACAAACCGGTAGTACAGTTATGGAGTATGATTTTATGTTACTAGTCTAGTGAATACGAAAATAGTCATAAATCAATGCCAATGAAACTACACGAGTCGCTAATAAACGGCCCTACATTTAAATACGCTATTAATTATTCTATCTATACCGAGTGGAAGGAACACCGACGCTGAAACTGTTACAAAAAAAAAACGGTACACAATTCTGAATTTTTTTAGACATTTTCCATCAGTAAATTAAAAAAAAAAACAGCTGTTACATACATTTTGACCGTGTAGGTGTTAAAGTTTTGTAGAAAACAGCTGATTTAAAAAAAAATACCGATGAAAAATTTATATGTGGGTGCAGAATGATGTACTGAGGACGTGGTAACCGTTTTAGCATCAGTGTCCCTTCCACCCTGTATAGCTACCTTCAGTCCAGCCACAGGCATAGTATCATCATCTGCCTAGCCTTTTCCCAACTATGTTGGGGTCGGCTTCCAGTCTTACCGGATGCAGCTGAATACCAGTATTTTACATGGAGCGGCTGCATTTCTGACCTCCACAACCTAGTTAGTACTGGGTAATACGATACCCCCTGGTAAGACTGGTTGTCAGACTTTTTGGGCCACTGACTACTGTAACGACTGTCAAAGATCTACAGATGACAGCCGGCCACAGGCATATTAACAGCTGTGAAAAGACTACCGAATAAAATGAACAAGTACCTACTAACAGTAAAATAAAATTCATTTCAAATTAAAGCGGGATCTTCTATCCCTTTAGTAAAACTCTTCCGTTTTTCTTCTCGGAGTATCTTCTATTGCATTCGAGAATGAAGCCAGGCTTGCAAAGATAGCTTCGCCCAGAGTAAATCTTTGAGCAAAAAGGTTTGTTAACTATTTGAATGAAGAACTAACTAAGTTTTTGATTGAAAACTTATTTTTTTTTTTAAATAATTAAAAAAAAATTAATTATGTCTTTTATTGAAAGGACAAAGGGTGTAACAAGACCCTTAACGAAGCCGAAAGCCACTTGCTCTCCCCGTCATTGCGATCATTTTTTTACCTGGGAACCTTCTAGTTACGGAGATATTGGAGGTCAAAGTTCCAACTTTTTCACAAGATTTTTTTTTTTAAATACAAGGTTTTAATCATCAGCACCATCATTTCAGCCGAAAGACGTCCACTGCTGGACATAGGCCTCCCCCAAGTATCGCCACATTGACCGGTCCCGTGCGTTAAGGTTTTAATATTGTAGCTTTATTTTAAACACCTCCACGACCCCCGAACTATTCAATGCATCCACCAGCACAATGGTTTGAGTGCGTTACTTTGAGTTTTACCGTAAAACGTGACTTTTCACCCCAAAAAAAACGTTCGTTTCCCAGGAATAATTTTTGCGTAGGGTAACTTAGTTTGATGTACAGAATGCTTGGTTGACGGCTTCTTGAAGGGTCTGTTTACACCTTGTATGATACCGGTGTACGAGCCAATGATGCCTACTAAAAACACTCGTGACTGTTTTAAAAAAACATTCTTGTACACAGGTTCCAAGAAAGGAAGGCTGTACTTGGGTCCTCAATGGGGATGGCGACTGTGAAACTAATGGCGCTAGCAGAGCTGGTTCTAAGAATCGTCTTAGTTGAAAACCTGGTAAAAGCATTTTATTAGAGGTCTATGAAATTGCCGTTTTTTTTTTCACTCATTTTGTTCTGTTTGTAACTTTGACGTTTAGTTATATTTTTTCCCAATTCCATTTTTATTAGATTAATTGTTATTAAGTACCTTTTAGAGTTTACTAGTAGTTACATATTACCTCATAGGGTAGTGTGCCAAAACACCTGTTTGAAAGTGCCGTCAGTTCACTACTTCAAGTATGTATATCTTTGTTATATACTGTGTTTTGAGAATTTAAGATACACAGTGCAGAAATGTTAGTATGGAAATATCACTTTTCACGAAACCGTCCATACAAATCGGCAATTTCATACTTAACCACTAATATTAATAAAAAGCTAGCTTGACCTCATTGGTCAGATTGGGACCTAGCTATGGTTGCGCCCTCTACAATTAGTATTTAACAGTCTTCCATATCGAGGTTCTATTTTTTTCAGTTTGTGGACCCGATATCCTAAAAAAGCTCATTTTTGGGAAAACAAAAATGGCAAAACAAAAAACTATATTATCTAAAACGAAATTCGTTAATAAAACCATCGACAAAAATAATGATAGACTTACCAGCCCCATGTGCCGTCGGCCAGGGTTTCCTAACGAACATGTTCTCCACAATCCTGTCTATGTTGTCCTTTTCAGAGGAATTCGCCGGCCTGCTGGTAGCAAACAAAAAATTCCATAAGAAAATAAAATAAACATACTTTTTTTTATCTGTGGTTAGTGCCTAACCTGGTGTCCGAGTTTTTATGCCGCCCATGGGCCTCTGACTTGGCTTTACAAGCCGTCGATAAATATCTCTCATGTGGTAATTTTTTTATACAATACGCACATAAATGCGAAATCTCGGACTTGACAGTCCGACGGTCACACCACACTGCTAATAAAAATGCAAAATATTTCTTCAGAGTAATTTTATTTTTGCTTGTGCCGTCCAACCGCTGAGCCACACAAAGCCTCCACACAGTCGCAGCCAGAAGATGAACGGCGCCGTCGAAGCCGACAAAAAATAAAATGAGGTGGTGAGAGGACCAGGGGGGTTACTATGACGTCTTAAAGTAGGAGAAATTACAGTGTGAGAAAGAGACAGAGCTATACAGGTCGTCTAGCGCCATCTCTTTCCCACACTGGAATTACTCCTGCTTTGAGACGTCATGGTTGGCCACCTCGACGCGTACCGTGAGGGTTGGTTCCAGGTAGCGCGGGATAAAAAATCCTAGAAAGTTTTGAGGTCTGGGTCTCTGCCCAACAGTGGGCCACAGTAGCGAAGGGTCAATTTTTGTAAGAGGTAAGCCGAAGTACATATATTTAATGTGATTATATTACTTGTCTATAGAATACTGACTGTGCCATTTTTCAAAGGGATAGGAATAAGCCGGTAGGAATCGAGTTCTTTGGAACCTTCGCCACTGGTGAGTCAGCATAGCAAGAAAAAAACGTATTGCAGTTACCTGTCGGCGTGGTGCGGACTGACGATGGGTATAGCTGCGGTGGGGCGGCGCTGAGTGCGCGGCACTGGCGCGGGAGGCTCCTGTACCTCGCAGTTGTAGTATGTCACTCCTCCCGCCTGTCGGATAGCCACACAGTTATAAAATAGAACATAATGGAACGAAACAACACTCGCAGAAATATTGATTATTACTTTTTGATGAAGTTAGAGCGTCCATAGTAAAAAGATAAAACCAACAATTTAAAAATAAATTTAAATAAACCAGCTATGAGATGACAAGTCCCTTCTGACAGCGCCCGTTCACGAACAAGATGCATGGATCAGCATCATTCAGCTCAACCATTTTGAAGGGAACTAAATGATCCGACACATACGCCACCATCAGCGAGAAATTTGAGTGAGCATGACATTTTCTGTAACACTTGCCTATAACACTCGGGAATAAAGCTGCTTCCAGTCAGTGAATCCGAATTTCAGAATCGGATTAGTAGTCCGAAAATGACCCCCTACATTTGAATGTAGGGGGTTATTTTCAAATTTCTTTGTAAGTTTGTACTTACAAACAAATTTTACCTCTTTGAATCTTTACAATGCAAAGATAGTTCTACAAGATTCCACAATAACTTCTAGCTGGACTGATTATCTACGTATGTCAATGGTGCTTTTTTGATCTAAGAAAAGTTTTGGAAAAATATAACAAATTAGTAGGTATTAAATGCACAGAAATCAGCGACTGTACTCACGTAATTATGATGCGGTGCGTATATCTGGTGCGGGTACGTGGGGTGGGGCGGCGCGCTCGGCAGCGCGTGCGGGGGCGCGTGCGCCGCGTGGGGGGGCGCGTGCGGGGGCGCGTGCGGCGCGTGGGGCGGGGCGTGCGGCGCGTGCGGCGGGGCGTGCGGCGGGGCGTGCGGCGGGGCGTGCGGGGCGTGCGGCGGGGCGTGCGGCGCGTGGGGCGCTGCCGGGTACATCCCGCCGGCGAATACTGCGCCACTGCTGCTTTGCTGCGAGAGAAAGAAGACATTTTAGTTTGATTTAGTTGGGATAATGCTGGGCAAAGGTCTTCCATGGAGTTTCTTGCCCATTCTTCTCCATAGAGATCTAGGTCTTGGAATGGGCAACTACAGTACTTTCACAAGTACTGTATTATGTCTTGTGTCTGTGACTGTAGCTTCGCTTTCTTTGTTTTTCTGACGTTCAAAAGTGCCTGTAATGGTCTAAATGAAATAAATGCATTGTGTTTTGAATTTGAGTTTTTCCCGTACTAAGAGCAGAGCACACTTGCTCGGGCGCGAACAATGAATGCGATTAAATTAATTCATGCCTGAGCGGTCCTCGACTTAACATCTGAGGATGTCCCGTAAAAAGGCGAAACAGTCTAGTCATTTAATTTCTTTTAAAACAAAATATTTTTTGAAGCAAAAACTGACAGTTGAGCGTTCCACGTTAGCGACGAAAAGCACACATTTCTTGTTTTTGTAACAATACGGCGGTTTTACTTTACCTGCATGTACTGCGCAGGCATCATGGCTGGCGGAGCGTATCCTTGTGCTGGCTGTATTTGACCTGCAGAAAACACGTTTGTCAGAAGCTTTTATTCTTTTTTATTTTTCAAAATACTCTTCAGTGCTAAAGAGCGTGAACTCAGTGTTCGTTAATTGGTAGTTTAACTCTACTGTGCATCATCTGCATCTGCCTAGCCTTTTCCCAACTATGTTGAGGTCGGCTTCCAGTCTAACCGGATGCAGCTGAATACCAGTATTTTACATGGAGCGACTGCCTATCTGACCTCCACAACCCAGTTAGTACTGGGTAATACGATACCCCTTGGTAAGACTGGTTGTCAGACTTTTTGGGCCACTGACTACCTATAACGACTGTCAAAGATCTACAAATGACACCCGGGACCAACGGCTTAACGTGCTTTCCGAGGCACGGAGGAAACTCGGTATGTAATGGGTGGTCACCCATCCACAGACCAACCTAGGCAAGCGCGGCTTAACCTAAATATCGATCCGAGCGGCTTTAACTCTACTGTGCATTTCAATTAAATGCCTCTGACGAAGTACAGCGCAAGTGCAAGCACGGTTTACACTGTCAAACAAACAGCCATACTTAAAAAAACAAATCTTACTGCGGATCAAAGCGAACACAGAGGAGCACGAGCGCGCGGTTTAAACGAAAAAAAAAAATCGATTTTAAAATTAAAAATTGTACTAAAATGCTATAATAGGATAATCGTATTTGTTAGTGCTATTTGTTTGTTTGATTTAGTTTCTTTGTCACCGACATCTGAAGCTAAAGTTATTTATCACTTTTTGTGTTTTTGAAGTCGGTTTTATTATTTGCAAAAATTTTTTTTTTTTTTCATTTTTAGTTGTAATATCCTACACAAATATTTGCTATTCATTTATTTTACATTTTTAACAATACATATCATGGTAATAGGCTTATAGCATGCGCGTTAGCCGAAATGGTTTGATGGCTTCCTGCTACCCTAGGGAGACCGCTTGAGGGTCTTTCGAAATACGTTAAAATGAGGTTCACATTAGTTCTGTGCAGATATCAGTAAAGGTATGTGCAGCGGTCGTACCTTAGACTGCGACCTGCACTCGTTGACCTTCCAGCTGCCGTTCCTGATGATGTTGACGATGGTGTTGGATGACGTTGAATCTAATGGCTTAATCAAAGTTCACTCGAGGTGCGCGTTGGTCGGAGGTAGGACACGAAGTGATAGAACAATGTTCTCACGATGGCGAATTCGGTCGTTCTAACGGTCGCGCGCTTTGTACCAATTTTTGACTTTTTGAAAATCGGCCAGTCAGGGTGACCAGAGACAACCTAGTGCTGTCACTATGTTTTGATCAATACGTACGCGCATAAGAACCGGAAATATCGGCGTCTCCTTTCTGCTATGTGCACAGACGTGAACCACGATTCTTTATAATATGTTTCGTTAGGTATAGGTGGGTTCGTATAGGCGGGTAAGTAACTTTTCGGTAAACTAAAATTGTTCCACTTAGTTCACTGTGAATGAGTACTTTCTTTGCGGAAACACTATACGATAACATGAAGTTTTATCTTAACACTTAGAATTCACCACAACAAAGGTTTAACTGAACCAAGTAATGTTTTCACATTGGGCTAGTTCCACAAATTGATTATTAACAGAGTAGGAGTACGCGTCGACCGAGTCTTATTTCGATCTACCCACAGAGTGAAAAAACGAATAATTATAAAATAAGTTTACAATACCTCCCGAGTTCAACGCAGCGAAAAAATACGGTACGTTTGAAAACGATGATATTAACGGTAGTTATTTTTCAGATAGTAAAATGATAGGAAGAATATCGATATTGTGGATAAGATTATTGCGAGCCGACGTAATATTATGCACCGGTGGTAATATGATATTGATTGCAGTTCTACGGCTCTTACAATAATTTTACCTTTAACATTATCGAGTGATTTACAAAAATAATACGGAGGTCTTCGTATAGGTTTATGAAAACCTTTGCTCGATGGTGTTAGTTCGTGAATTTTGATTAAAAGTGATACGATTTGTACGTTTATCTGACGATTCGATGAAATAGCCTTAGAATGTGAGAAATAACTACGGTTTTTAGCTAAAACGATGAGTTTAATGATATTCTAAGTATCAATTTGATTAATTAGAAATACTACAAGTGCGGAATGACGGTTAGCGATTGGAAAAATGGAAGGTGTATGTTTTTTGGAACCAAAAAATGTAGCATCCGCATCAGCCGATGGCTTCCTGCTGCCCTGGGGACCGTTTGAGGGTCTTACGAAATACGTTAAGATGAGGTTCACATTAGTTCTGTGCAGATAGCAGTAAAGTTATGTGCAGCGTACGTACCTTTAGACTGCGACCTGTAATCGTTGACCTTCCAGCTGCCGTTCCTGATGATGATGACGATGGTGTTGTATGACGTTGACTCTAATGACTTAATCAAAGTTCACTCGAGGTGCACGTTGGTCGGAGGTAGGACACGAAGTAATGGAACAATGTTATCACGATGGCGGATTCAGTCGTTCTAACGGTCGTGCGCTCCGTTCCAAATTTTGACTTTTTGAAAATCGGCCAGTCACAGAACTGGTCACCCTGACCAGTGACAACCTCGTCCTGTCACTCTATGTTTGCGTACGCGCGTGACAACCGGAAATATCGGCGTCTCGTTACTGCTTTGTATGTGCACAGACGTATGTGAACCTCGATTCTTTGTAATACGTTTCGTTATAGTAACGGAACAAGGCTTATTCCCAATAAATGGAACTTAACATACCTAACTGTCGAAATGTGGGTGTACTGTACACATCTGCGTAACACTTTCGAGTGTATAGGCGTGATGTTATGTTGTGTGATTGCGTAAACAATGCATATTTATGCGATAGCAGCAATCGCGGTTCATTTGCTGTCATTTTTTGAAGAGTTCCGTTGTCAGTCTCCGAAACTCATCATCAGGTCTATATGAAATTTAAATGGAGCCATTTCGGAAAAAAACCCCATTTCGAACGAAGAATTTTGCAAATTCGTCTATACACCGTGACTTTTTAGTCGTCTTACAAAGGTGGTCCACTCAATGTACCCGACATAACCTCCTCCTTTTGGAAGTCGGTTAATAAAATAGCTCTAGGCGCGATTTGTTTTTTTTTTTTTTACCTGCCATAATACGTACAAAGAAAAATAAATAATATATTAGAATAAAATTATGAAACATCTTGTTAATGATTTTTAAGTGTCAAACGGGAGAACATACCTACCCAGCGCTCGAGTCCAGTATATCATCGGTCGCAACAGGCTGTTTTAACTACGTCATGCGTCATAATACTGAATAATAATTTTATTTTTAAATTATTAAAATCTCAAAAATACCTTTTTTTTTTATGAATGTTTAGTAGTTATTGGATGAAGTGGGCTGCCGTTGTAAGACAACTAAAACGTCACGGTGTATAAGGTCCCATTAAAATAGATGGACAAATTTTAACACAGCGTTCAGTACGTCTAACCAAAGATATCCAAGCAAAAAAACACTGATTGAAGTGATTTTATTTTGACCTAAAATCATTGGTAAGCTGTTTTTTTCCCGTAAGTTACGTTACGTTTTTCTTATAATTTTTTTTAACATTGGTGGTCTAAATGATTTCTTAAAAGTTAGTCCGTCCATTTGACGGAGTTATGCCCGAATATACATAAAAAAAATATAAACATCCCGAATTGATAACCTCCTTCTTTTTGAAGTCGGTTAAAAATCGACGTATTTACGTTGCGTTTACAGCGCGCGCTCATGCTAGAACTTCAGGTCTCACGACAGAGTAACTTATTTTTGATTTATTTTGTTCCAAAACAGGTAATGTTGATATTCGTTAGGCAGTGAATACCGCACTGCGCTATGTGACTTGCCAGAAATGCGTTGAAACTTAATGTTAGAGGGCGAAATAAAACTATTATTCTATAGGATGTTTGGTTAAACGTGGGCAATACTTTAAGGGAGTCAAGTACTCATAAATATGAGCAACTTTTACTATGGAACTAACTATGAAAAATAATTTAAAAAATCTGCAGTTGCCTACATTTTTTCGATTTACGCGACCAATAATGTGTGGAGCAGCTGATAATTTTTTCGCGATTTCACGGTCGGTCCCTTAGTAAAAGTTGCTATTTTCATGAGTACTACACGCCCCTAAAGTATTGCCCAAGTTAAAAAAACACCCTGCATATACTTCATAAAAGTCCTACTATCAATGCACTTTGATAGTAGGACTTTTATGAAGTATATGCAGGGTGTTTTTTGTTTCAAGTTTTGTTGTCCAAAATAGTTTTAAAAAATGGTCAAATTTTTATTTACTCACCCATTGTATGTGGCGCTGGTATATTATGTAGATTGTGATGCGAATGTGGCACTTGAGGCATCTGTTGCTGTTCCATCATGGCGAGACGTACCTGTGAGCAACCGGAGGCTGAGATACCGACACCAGAAATATGAGCAGACAGAGCTTGCCCATATTTCTGGTGTCGATAATACTATATACGTAATTATATACATAGGGGGTTAGTGGTGTAGAAAGAGGGTTTTGTAGGATGTTAGTGCAAGAATATTAATTCTTTGTGGTTTTTTATTCAGATATTAAGAGCGTTAACGTCTTACGGCATTTCAAACAAACTTTCAAGTTTTTTTTTTTTCGAAATGTGTGAACCGATTTTAATGAAATTTCGTACGCATAAGCAGGATACATAAGTCTAAAGTTTTGACAGAGAACTTTTTGAAATGTCTATTTAAAAACAAGATAATTAGAAATTTATTTCTATGGAAAATCTAAAATCGGTCTAATTTAGCTGTAACACTATTTTTCGAAAAGTTCTCTGTCAAATCTTTAGACTTATGTTTCCTGCTTATGTGTACGAAGTTTCATTAAAATCGGTTCAGCCATTTCAAAACAAAATCACTTAAAAGTTTGTAGGAAATGCCGTAAGACGTTAACGGTCTTAACGCGCAACAGATACTGATTTAACAGTTTCACTTCGATAGATTATAATCTACCGAAAAATAATGCGTTAAATTGTAAGCAGTATGTTACGGTTCACAATCTTTCGACAGTTTACAATCTCGCAAGATAGATTATAATCTAACGGTATTTAAAATTTTACGGTGACAATTTCCTTGGCGACAAACGGGAAAAAGTTCCCGTTTGTTGCCAGTGAGGCATATAATATGACACATATGTTCCCCAAAAAGGACCAGTGAGGCATATAATATGACACATATGTTCCCCAAAAAGGACCAGTGAGGCATATAATATGACACATATGTTCCCCAAAAAGGACCAGGCTGGCATGAGTTCAAGGTGGTATGCATTTTAATAATTCTACTTTCTTCCGCACGCAAAATACGCGCTTGGACGTGGAGTTGCGGACAGCAGCCCGTTATACAATACAATACCTTCCTGGATTCATGCCAGCCTAGTACTGTTCGTAAGGTTACTGCCCATAACTAACACAACTGTACTAACACTACTCGATCCCATGCAATGTTTTTGAGTAATACTTTTATTAATCAAAAATTATTTATATTAATTCCCACTGGCCCCACCAGTGGCGCCACTGGCAGTGGAGCTAATGGGAATACACCAAATAAAATTGTCAGGCAATTTATCAATTTAAAGAATCATTTCAATGAAAGTTATTCAGATAAAAAAAGGTGAATATATTAACGGTTTACGAAATATTCTTACTCGGAGAATGTCAATGACTAGATCGCGGCAGTTACTAGAAGTCAACCAAAGGTCAGTGTCACTCGCTATCAAGTACTACTGTATTTGATAACGAGCTAATGTGCTTGATTTCGCGCTGTTATGTTACCTGTGGCGCGTGCTGCGCTTGTTGCTGTGTCGCCGGGAGGGCGTGTGGCGGAGACGACGCGTGGTTATTCGCCGCGCTGTTCGCTAGCACCTGTATGACGGACATGCATTACTATCTACTGGTCAACCATACTGTCACGTCAACTAATCAACAAGTCCTTCGTATGACATGTTAGAATAAGGTTCATATTTGTACGAATTTCTTATTTTACTTTGCACTGTTAATTCGCAGTGTGATCTGAGAATCTTGCCCGTAACGTAACCCTCAACCCTCGTAGGAAATAAAAAAGCCAGCCAGCAGCTTTTTTATAGACTTTGGTTAGAGATTTTTTCAATATTATTTCATCGGTTGAATGAGCTTCAATGTTCCAAAACATAGATTTTTTAAAATTAATTTCTAGTTGCTACCATCACCAAGTTATGTTCACCTTTAACCTTTTGACCGCCAGAGCAAGCGCGTGGCGCCTCCACGCCAAGCCACAATTTCACCTACCATTTTGTCAAATATTTGTGTCGTTTGGCGTACAGGGCACGCGCTTGCTTGTCATGTATATGTGACTATGGCGGTCAAAAGGTTGGCTACCTAATCCCAGATATATTTCGTCGAGCGGTGCATAGTTACCTGGCTGGTGTATCTTCTTTCTATATCGTGTGGTTAGTGCCTAACCTAGTGTCAGAGTTTTTATGCCGCCCATGGGCCTCTGACTTGGCTTTGCATGCCGTCGAGCAGTAGCGAAGGGTTAATTTTTGTAAGAAGTAAGCCGGAGTACATATCTTTAATGTGATTATATTATTTGTCTTATGAATACTGACTGTGTCATTTTTCAAAGGGAAGCCGGTAGGAATCGAGTTCTATGGACCCTTCACTACTGGTGCATAGTTACCTAGTGTATCTTCTTTCTACAACATTATTTTTAGTATATGCGAAACCTGAATATAGTTTGTTCAGAATAAGTAACTGAATCGATTCCAATAATTTTTAACCCATGTTATATTTTGTCAAAAAAATATTTAACAAAAGTTACAAGAAGTACCTATCGCAATCATTTAGGTACCTACTGCCAAATTATTATTATTAATGAGCTCAAGACGACGCTGAAGGGGCGTGCGCGGTCGCGCTGCGTGGTGACCAGGTTTTAGAGCGGACAACTAGGTAACACTAGAACTAGCTTATAACTTTGTGATTTTTCATGATACAGTTTTGAAATTTTGTACATAGATTCTTTACATAAAAATACTAGATACTTGTTTCAGGTTTCGCATATACTAAAACTAATGTTGTATATCGTGTGGTTAGTACCTAACCTGGTGTCTCAGAGTTTTATGTCGCCTATGGGCCTCTGACTTGGCTTTACATGCCGTCGAGAAATATCTCTCAGGCATGCTTGGTTTCCTCACGATGATTTCCTTCACCGAAGCAAGTGATTATTAAGTACCTGGTGTATAATGTGTTGTGGGTGCGCGTGTTGCTGTGCGGGCGGTGCGAGCGCGCTGTCGGCCGCGTACCCGGCCGGACCTGGGAGGACAAGCGGTTTATGAGATGGGAGATAAGACATTATCACATCAATACTGGTTGGCGATTTAGGGACTAACCACAGTTATTCAGCTCTGTTTAGCTTTTTGTCCATAGAAAACAACGATTTTGTATGGAGATGCGTACGCATCCGTTCAGCTTTCCGCGTCTATAAAGATGCATACGCATCTCCATACAAAATCGTTGTTTTCTATGGACAAAAGCTGAACATAGCTGAATAAGTGTGGTTAGTCCTTTAGGGACTATCCTTAAAGGAGGTGAGTCTACCTGTCATATAAAACCACTTTCCCAAAAAGTCATGTCCAATTCATGAAAAAAAAAACAGGTTTTCATAAATGCATTGAAGCACTCTGTCTCCTGATGTTTAGGAATTTGTTTTTTTTTGTCACGAATCGCATTTTAGTTTCTTTGGGAAAGTTGACATGACAGGTAGACTTATCTCCTTCAAAGATGCAGGTGACTAAATGACACCAACGAAGAAACGGTTACCACGTATTCAGTACCTCACTCTGAACCCCACCACAGAGCAATTTTTCATCGGTACACATAGTAAATTATCTATAATATAAAAATTAATCCCTGAATTTGTTGCTAAGCTCAAATCTCGAGAGCAGCTGAACCGATTTCGCTATTCTTTTTTTATTCTGTTTCTTACTGTCAGGACAAAGTTCTTAGGTAGGTAGGTAGTAGGTAGGTGGTAGGTAGTAGGTAGGTGGTAGGTAGTAGGTAGGTGGTAGGTAGGTGGTAGGTAGGTGGTAGGTAGGTGGTAGGTAGGTGGCAGGTAGGTGGTAGGTAGGTGGTAGGTAGGTGGAAGGTAGGTGGTAGGTAGGTGGTAGGTAGGTGGCAGGTAGGTGGTAGGTAGGTGGCAGGTAGGTGGTAGGTAGTAGGAAAAAGGTGCATTGCAACGCATGCAGGGAACAGCTAGTTTCTTATAACATTGCAATACCTACACGGTCAAAATGTATGGAACAGCAGATTTTTACAGAATGATGTACTGAACACATGGTAACCGTTTGTCCCTTCTACCCTGTACCGTGAAAACGAGTATTAGGCGATATCTTATAGTTAGCGCATGAGGTGTAACTTCAATATGTAATCTGCAGCCATTGGCGTAGCTAGAAGGGGGGGGTCGCACCGTGAACATTACTAGTGCCACCTATAAAATTTCGTAAAACTTTGGCAGATTGCATAACCGCCACTATAGTCCTTTCGATGTAGGAAGGTGCAGGTGACATTAGATGTACTGTTCATTTTCAATCTTGAATGTTACCTTGATTTTAAATTTTTGATTGAATTTTGGGGTGACCCCTACAATATCCGCACCGGGTCCCATGCTAGCTACGCCACTGTCATACGTATTGCAGATGTCCATCGAATGTTTACTCTGCGTTAAAGCGACCTCAAGGCGCGATTCCATTACTTGTATCATCATCATCTGCCTAGCCTTTTCCCAACTATGTTGGGGTCGGCTTCCAGCCTTACCAGATGCAGCTGATTACCAGTATTTTATATGGAGCGACTGCCTATCTGACCTCCACAACCCAGATAGTATTGGGTAATACGATACTCCTTGGTAAGACTGGTTGTCAGACTTTTTAGGCCACTGACTACCTAACGACTGTCAAAGATCTACAAATGACACCCGGGACCAACGGCTTAACGTGCTTTTCGAGGCACGGAGGAAACTCGGTATGTAATGGGTGGTCTCATCCACAGACCAACCTAGGCAAGCACGGCTTAACCTAAAGATCGATCCGAGCGGCTGTTATTATTACATTACTTGTATACAAGTTGCAAATTGCATACAACTGGAACAAACCTGCATACAAGTTACAACTTGCATGACATGGTTTGAACTTTTACATTGTCTACTCAAGTGACGTGCAAATTGAACGAGCAAACGTTACTTGCACGTTTCGAATTGCGAACGAGTGAGGAGTCCTACTCGATTGTTGAACATCTCTACTTGTATGCCAGTAAAACCGGCATGCAATTTGCACTCTCTTGAAAACATGTTTCCAATGCAAGCAACTTGCACGCAACTTCATACTTGCATGCGAGACTTGCCTAATGAACTCGCGCCTTTACACCGCACATCGGGATGTCAACCAATGAAAAAAGCCATCATTTGAGCTATGGATTAGTCCTCGTGACCTACCAGCATGATATCTGTGTGGAGGCTGTTGTTGCTGTTGCTGCTGTTGTTGCTGTGGTTGTTGAGCTGGCGGTTGTTGTTGTTGAGGTTGCTGTTGTTGCGGTTGTTGGGGCGTGTATGAGTCGGCGAGTGGACGCTGACGTAAGCTGCTGTAGCGTTTACTGCCGCCAACTGTGTGAGAGTAATATTATTTAGAACATTGTATTGATTTAGTACAAAACTTCGACGACGTGTATTTTTTAATGGTTTTTAAACAGCCAGGCTACAGAAATGTAGAACAAATTGGACATTGACAGCAAACCTATTCGAAAACCAACCAAATCCTTAGTTAGGAGAACAAAATGTTACACACAAGGAAATTTTGGCACTTGAATGACTTTAGCAGCGGTCATCATCTCCCTGGCCTTTTCCCGACTATATTGGGGTCGGCTTCCTGTCTAACCGGATGTAGCTGTACGTAATAAACTAACTTTTTATGAAGCTATGGGTACTTTAAAGTATAAAATAGAATTGACAGGACCTTACTCGCCAGTGGCGCCATCTGGTAAGCTCAAAAACGATAGATTAACTACCATTTTTGGACGGTTCAAATGCAATGTCTGATTTGTTGTTGAACTCACCGGTAGCCGGTTGTTGTTGTTGGTTCTGTTGCGGCTTCTGTTGTTGTTGTTGCGGGGCGGGTTGTTGCTGCGGCTGGGACTTGTTCGGCGCAAGGTTCGATTGTGGTTGAAGCTGCTACATAGGAAGAAAATAGTTGTTAATTCTAGTTAAGAATTTCATAATATCAGTTTGTAAGATGAATTTTTGTTGTTTTGAGAATAGTAAGAAATTAGAAGCAATTCTTGGGCATAATTTCAACGTTAAATACGCCTAGTGACCGTTCATCCTGACGGACACGAATTTTATTCTATTTTTGGGTGTGCCACAAGAGAAAAAATTATTATACAAACGTCCGAAATAAAATTTAAAAAAGATGTATTTAAAATGATCAAAGTTACTGGTTAAGTTTTTTTTATATTCAATCAACCGTTATTTTTGCTAAAATCCGTAACATTCAAATTTTATGCAAAACAATAAGTTACAATTCCGTAAAAACTAGATCCAAGCTTGGATACCCAACGCATAAATGTGCAGATAGAGAAAATACGAAAATTTCAATACAACCCAATCCATATCCTGTATGGGATATGTACGGGACATATCCCATACAGGACGATAGACATGTTACTGTGTAGTGTGTATAGCTAATCCACTGGGCAGACGGTCGACAAGTACTGAGGATCTAGGGATGTTGTCTCGTTCATCATCATCATCATTTCAGCCGAAAGACGTCCACTGCTGGACATAGGCCTCCCCCAAGTATCGCCACATTGACCGGTCCCGTGCGACTCGCATTCATCGAATATTCATATATTATTAAATTTATAAAGCTCACCTGTGCAATAGCGTTGGGTTTCTTCCTGGCCTGGTCAGTAGGCACGGGTCTCTGCTGCGCCACCGTCGCGTTTATCTTGCGCGGTGCCTGACCTTGACTGGAAATTATAACTTGATTTTATATCTGTAATATGTCACAATACTAGAAGGACGACGTTTGGGAATGAAGCCACGTATTCATGTTTTGCAGTGGTCGCACTGTGAAAACGGCCGCGACTAACGAGGTGTGAGTTGTAGGTTCGAATCCAAACACCAGGCATTTTACTTTGTGTAAATTATTTCATCACCATTGAACTCAAAACAGAGTAATAGAATCTAAAATTCGAAGACATGTGACAACCGGCCATTTTAGCTGAATCATTACAAGATAATGATATGGATCTCGTTAAAATTCTTAAAATTATCACAGATGCAGTTAATATAATCAATGATAACTTTGTGGCTATTTTATCAATTATCCCTTCAACCTCACGAAGAAATTGGGTCCCAGCAATGGAAACGTGATTATGTATAAGGCAATTGATTAGTTGCCGAAAGTAGTCATATCAGTTTCAGAATTTGAACCGCTGATAAAACTCTTGATAGCTTGAGGGCAAGGGCCTTGGGGAACAAGGCACTTTACGTAGTGTCTATCTATGTCTAAGTGTCTATTGTAGTCAAATGGTATATTACATACACATTTGTGGGTATCACATCACAGTACAGACATTTAAAACATCATAGGATTGAAAACGAAAATGAGGATTGACATTCAAAAGTGCCTGTGATGGTCTGGTTGAAATAAATGCTTTGACTTTGAGGCCAAAATGAAAATTCAAGATGGCGCCGACAATATTTTGTTTTTTTTATTCGTCATGGGTGTCATTTCTATGGTATTCAGGGTCGCTGATAACGAAAATGAGGTCAAAATAAACATAGAAAAAAAAAATTGGTATTCTCATTTTTTTTTTTACCCTTCGCCACTGATAGCTTGTATGGCAATGGCTATGTGGCAATAGCTCGTGTAGAATTGACCATTTTAAAAGTAGAAACACAAAACCTCACTTGTTCTGAATATTAGCTGTAATGGTGAGGTTCTCCAAGGCAGGCATCTTGTCCTTGGGCGCCTGCTTGTTCGGCAGCTTCACAGCGACGCGGCCGGTGCCGGGCTTCACGGCGGGCTTGCGGCCGCTCTTGATGGACGCGTTGCGGCGCAGCTGCGGGCCCAGCTCGGCCGCCGCACACTCCGCCTGCGACGGCTGCGACAGCGAGCGCGCCCGGCCCGTGCGGGGCTTGCTGGGAGCGGAATAAAGTGTGGAATGTACTCAAATTTTTGAATTTAAAAAAAGATAAGAATTACATTTAAATTGAAAATTATACAATAATATTTAAAATTGAATGTATGATAGATAAACAAAATTAAATTAAAATCAAAATCACAATTAAAACCAACATTAAAATTAAAATAAAATCAAATTTTAAAAAATCTAAACTGGGAAATTTTTTAATATTTTTATACGCAAACCCTGCGTAGGGAACTACAGCTGTTTTGACATGGAAAGAAAAATTCTAGTGCGAGCAGGGTTTGAACCTGCGACCGGAAGGAAGGAAGGAAAGAAGGTCGCAGGTTCAAACCCTGCTTGCACTAGAATTTTTCTTTCCATGTCAAAACAGCTGTTTGGGAAAATTGTTTGTTATCATGAGTATAATCACGTGTTTAAGTATCGGTCACTAATTACCAGTCACCCTATAAAGGAGTATAAAGACAAGGAGTATGAAGACAAGTTCTTCCTCGCCCATAGAAAAAGGAGGATCCTCCAACCAGTAGGGTGTTGTGTCTGGTGGGCTGCCCGACGCTTGTGGTCAGGTTTTCCTATAGTATTAGTCTTAAGTCGCGGAACTTTAATACCGGGATTCAGAATGTTGACGCTAGTTCTTCATTCGTGTCATAGATGGCGCTGTAGTACTTTTTGTAATGCACATACCCATGTCTCCTAGTATCACCAAGCTCAGGGAAATCTTCAGCAGTGGGAGGCTTCCTCGGCAGCTGCTGGGCTGCTGACTGCCTTCTGTAAGCCTCCTCGTCTTCCCAAGTACGAGTGTACTTGTTGGGGCCGCGGCTGTGGGTGAAAAGTGAGGTTAGAGGAGTGATATGGTTATGTGGAAATAATAATCGTTTTGGTAGCAGATGGTTGGAAATAAGTTTAAGTATTTTGCAGTCTTCTCGCGTATTAGAAATAAATATAACAGCCTGTAATCCCCGAAAGGTTTAGGCAGAAGTGTACCTAATAGTACACCCACATTTCACCAGTTATGTTTTTTTTAAGTCCCATGTAATAGGGGGCGAGCCTTTTGACATCAATCGGGGAAACAAATACAGACTTTGTGGCTGTTACTGAGAAATACCTGATGGAAAAACTCAATAACCCTGACCTGCCTGACCTTGCCTGACCTGGGAATCGAACTCAGGACCCCGTGCTCAGCACTCACGCCAGTGACTGCTGAGCATGGGATCCTGGGCTGAGTGGTCCCTAGAGCAACGAGGCAATGAGATATGGTAGGTCATATTCAAGGTTGTGGTACAGACCATCAACCTTACCTGATGCAGAAGATTTTGAAGATAATTCCTCACAGAATATACATATGTAGGTATATACGAAGATATCAGATGTCACAAATCATGCATAAAGCCTTTAAACAATGCCTAAAAAATAACAAAGAATGTAGGCGATAAATTTTATAAGCCTGAAAATATTGTCCTAAAGTAACAACAACTTCAATCTACAATAAATAGGCAGACAGGAAGCAACTCATAATTGTAGGCAATTTATGACATAGTCAACACTATCTTATAAAAATACAGAGTGTAAGGGACAGCCCTCCACAAACTGATGGGGTGAATTCAGTATATCAAACTAAGATGACCGGTACAAGAAATTATTTCAGGAATGATATGGAATCCAATAAATTTGATTTGTTTTATTTCCTCATACGCAATGTATCGTGTACCGTGGCAAAACGTACGTAGCGAACGGCAAGCGCGACGACGAGTTCGATGAACTCTGTAGCTAGGCAGGAAGTGAACATCTGATTTCACGCGTCGTTCGTTAGATTATTTCAACATCCATTGTTGGATTTTTGATTTTGGCCGTATTTTTTACATAAATGGAGTGCTGCGTACTGGGAATGTACAATGCTTTACATTAAAATGAAGGAAGAGTAACTGAAAAAAGTTAAAAATCCGGAGAAAAATTCCGGTGGAATATGATTCACAATAAAAAGCTGAATGTCAGTGCCCTGCCAGCTTGTGGAGGGCTGTCACTTACACCCTGTATAATAAATTACACATCTTAAGCAGTATAATAGTGGGCTGCGGGACTGTTCGAACCTCACCACCGTGGCCCTGGAACACAAAGGGCAAAGAAGGAACATGGATGGGTTTTAGTCAGTACAAGTCTGACACTCCCTTCCGCTCCGCCCGGAGTGGGGGGGCCATTTGATGATGTCCCATTCGAAAAAAAAAAAAAAAAAAAAAGTAGTATAATAGTAACACACAGCATGCTGATACATTAGTTTCCACTAACCGCCAAGACTGTCGGAACCTCCAAATTGAAATGCATGATAGAAAATTTTACACAATATAATTTATTTGAATCATTTATAGCTATGGTTTTTACGAATATAACAGACTTCTAAACAAAATCATAACATTGAATAGAAGAAAACGTTATAAAATTGTGTGCAGCTCAACGAAAGTTTGTTTTTCAAATTTCTTGTACTTTCTGCGGCAATTTTAGAACCCCTGACTGCGAACACCGGACTTGGACATATAACATAACATCACGCCTGTAATCCCCGAAGGGTTAGGCAGAGGTGTACAGTGGGCTGCAAATGTGAGTGTTCATAATAATACACCCATATTTCGCCAGTTATGTTTAAGTCCCATGTAATAGGGGGCGAGCTTATTGCCATCAACCGGGCACAAATCCAGACTCCGTGGCTGCTACTGAGTAATTCCTGATGGAAAAACTCAATAACAATTTGCCCACCCCGGAAATTGAACCCAGGCCCTCATGACCACTGGGCCAACGACTTCTTTGACTATTTGACAGATATTTCAGTATGTTATCTGTCAAAGTTCGGTGGTCCGGTCAGTTACACCTTTAACAAATACTTTGACAAGATGATTTTCAAGTCCTGACAATCACGGTACTACTTTTTCTTAAGGAGGTTGCGTTTTTTGCAATTTGCAAGTCAGTTTCAGGTTGTATTTTGACTACAATATGATTCGCTAACGGAACAAATATGGCTTTACTGAATTATAATCATTAAAATCATCAATACAAGCCTCTAAGTTCGGGGCTGTGAGACTGTTCGAAAGAGATACCGCGGCCCTGGAACACAAAGGGCAAATAAGGAACATGGATGGGTTTTAGTCAGTACAAGTCTGAAACTCCCTTCCGCTCCACCCAGAGCAGGCGGGACCCCTCCTGATGATTTCCCATCCATAAAAAAAGCCTCTAAGTTCATTTAATACCTTTGAATGACTTTTCCAAAAAGTCATCTAATACAATTGCTGACCTGCAAATTGCAAAAAACGTAAGAATATTTGAATGTCTCCTAGCTACCCTGGGGCTTCCCCCTTAACATGTTTTGAAAGACTACTTATCGCTATAATTAAAGTGTATATTCACCCGTATCGTCTGTTGCGCCTAGCGTGTGGAGGCGCGTCCTCGTTCCTGATATCGTACCCGTAGATCGCTACCAACTCGTCGCGAGATTTCGGTAACTAAAACAAAATAATAGATTAAAGACATCGTTTTTAACTCCAGACCAAAAACGAGCGGTTGGGGGAATCTAAGCGTCGTTGGACCGCTAAGTTCTTAGTACGCTTAGTGCAAGCACATGAAATAGGCACGAAAATCAAATACCTAGCGGTCCCCCGACGCGACGACGCTTGCATTAAAATATTCTACTTAAATAGAACGTTAAGGGACAATATTTAGATATTATTTTGTTCGTTTTTATAGTTTTTTTTTTTATTTTATTTAATTAATATCAGAAAGGGTTTAATTCGACAATTGATTTTCTTAAAACGGGGTGAATAGGACCGCAGGGGTGAATAGAGACAAAACTTTGACGGGATTTTAACGTTGAATTAATTTGATTATGTTATCAAAAAGTCCTCTGTTTTATTTACTTAGTTATACTTAATTATTTAGAGACCTTGCTAGCAACATAACATATTAATTCAACGTTAAAATCCCTTTCAAAAATTGTCTCTATTCACCCCTGCGGTCTTATTCACCGCTTTTTACGGTACCTATGTTTAAGCCACATATATAAGGTCTATCTTTTCATACACGAAATATTTTAAGAGTAACTTTTATAAGAAGTAAAGTGGCCATAGCAACGAAAAAAAAAAATATCTGAGTGTTTTTTTTTTACAAAATTATTATAATTATAAAATTTTTTGAATCTTTTTGCATAAAACCTTGACTCCCATATTCTAACAATGTAAATACGACGTAGTAAACTACCGTAATGGATGCTTAAAAATAAGGAGCCAGTATTTATTTTGTGGGTCAAGTCAAGTAATTGTAAATTATTTATTTTTTATAAAAAATATACTCAGATAAAAAAGAAATCCCTTTGTAATGGCTTTGTTATAGCCGTTAGATGATTCCCTGAAAATATTTCGTGTATGAATAGTTAGACCCTATATAAAGAATGCGACACTTTTGACGTAAACGGGGACACAGATTCAGACTCGTCAGATCGGGTACTATCTACTCTTCCCAAACACACAGTGTTTCATCCACAGCATATACATACCTCACCTTCTGTTCTGTCTCTCATACACATCATTCACCCCTTCATGATTTACTCTACTTTGAACGGGCATTTTTTAGATTTTCTAAATAGATTTGAAAGAAAGATAATTGCGTTTATTCAGCTTTATTAAAAACATTGATACACCTTAAAAAAATAACAAACAGAACTAATAATGCCAAAAGGGTCTCAGCTCAGTATAATGCCAGATGGCAACACAAGGTGTAATACCTTGCCAGGGCTGTGGAACTGTTCGAAAGAGATACCGTGGCCCTGGAACACAAAGGGCAAAGAAGGAACATGGATGGGTTTTAGTCAGTACAAGTCTGACACTCCCTTCTGCTCCGCCCAGAGTGGGGGGGTCATTTGATGATTTACCATCCGAAAAAATAAAAAGGTGTACCACCTGACGCGGATTATTCCGCTGCTTCTGCTGTTTATTTGAATAAATAGAACACAGAATTGTCCCCGATCGTTAGACATTGATTGAAGAGTCGAGCATGTCCATTGACAGGAAAAGAGGAAGATAGGTATATGTTTCTGACCTGTTCGTTCTCATTGTACTTGTCGTGCGACCATTTGTTGACGATCTCGGACTTGCGCGGCGGCCGGCGTCGCTCAGCGGGAGGCTCGCCGGTGCCCTCCTTCTTCTCTGAAGCGACCTCCGAGGTAGCGTTGCTTGATTCTTCTCCACTGGAAGAGAAGAGTGTGTTTTAGATAAAATGAAGATGACAGTTAAGGTAAAAATAGTCAAAGCTATGTTTATGTTGGACTAGTGTTCGTCAGCCCTGCACTGCTGGCCGTGAGTTCGATGCCCAGGTCGGGCAGTGTTATTGGGTTTTTCTAGTAGTAGCCCGGATAAAGCTGAGTAGTTTAGTATTGATAGCCCAGTGGTAACGGCTTCGCCTTACAAGTTGTATGTGTGGGTTCTAATCCAGACAGGCGCTTCACTTGTGAAATTTTAATTCGTCACCGCTGCTGGTGACTGAAGAGTTGTGTAATAGGTAATCGGTTGTCGTAGTATGGGCATGTGATGCGGAGGAATGAGGAAAATGTCGTGAGGAAAATTCAGAGTATGAATGTAGATGGGTGTAGGAGTAAAAGAAGACCAAAGAAACGATGGATGGACTGTGTAAAGGATGATATGGCTAGAAAGGAGGTGTCTGATGAGATGACCAGTAATAGAGAAGTGGAAGAAGAAGACATGCTGAGCAGACCCAAAATGATTTGGGATAAAGACAAGAGAATGGTGATGATGATGATGGTGCTCTCAAAACGGTAATACCAACCTGTACTGGACCCGCGTGGTGGATTACGACCCACTCGATCTCACAGAGAAGAGACCTGTGTCGCAGCAGTGGGAACATTATAGGCTGATTCTGGTTTTATGATGAAGCACAACTGCGAAATGTGGGTGTACTATAAGTACACCTCTGTCGAACCCTTTGATAATTGCAGGCATGATGTTACTTTGAAGAGTTTGAGTACAAATTGCGAATATATTTGTAGCTTTCTATTGCCGCATCACTGAGCAGTTCGGTCATTACCGCTCCACTAATCGTAATTATAAATGCGCACGCATTGCTCGCAGTTATGTAATGCATGTGTGGAGCGTAAGCCTAAATACTTTGGTATTTATGATAGACTAGCTGTACCAGCCGTTTCATCCACCGCTCGGCTTCTAAGGGTCGTAGCGTATGTGATGACAAAATAGCTTATAACCTTCATCAACAATATAGGTGGGCAAGCAAGCGCGACTTCTGAGCAGTAGGTCCTGGATTCGATTCTCGAGTCCGGCAAAGTGTTATTGGGTTTTTCCATCAGGAATTTCTCAGTAGCAGCCATGCACCTAGTCTGGATCTGTGCCCGGTTCATGAGAATAGGCTGGCCCCTATTACATGGGAGTTTAGCATAACTGGCTAAAGGTGGGGTATGCTATTAGTTACTCCTCTGCCTAACCCTTCGGGGATTATAGGCATAATGTTATGTGGGTGGAAAAGCTGTCAAGTTGAAATCGGACTGAGCGAAAATCAGACAATCGCTGGGCTAAGAACCGCAAAACTAACATCAAAATGGGTGCTAACGGAGAAAATTTGACATCATGGAGGATCCAAGCGAAAATGTCGAGATGTTTATGTTTTATGAAAGACTGGGCCCCAACTGCGGCCAGTCGCCAGAAATGGAATGAATGGAGGGAGGCCTTTGCCCAGCAGTGCGATACTATGGTCTTTGTTCCACCCTACGATGATACTATTTGAATTAAACGCAGCACAATAGATCTTGTAAATATACGCTGCTTATTACGAAGCCAAATTAACAGCAACAGTTCTTGTCGTTAACAATCTGTAAAATCATTAGCAAGCGGATTTTGGTATGATTTTCACCGTTTAGCGTGATTTTCACGCACGCGAAACCACTCGTGTTCTTAATTTATCAATATTGTTTTTTCGATGCGATATAGTGTGGTCAAGATCATAAAGATGAAAGATTTAACGCTACTTCTCTTCGCTAATACTAAACACCTCATATTTGGAATAATTTGTTTTAGAATATTTCATGTTTAAAAAACGGCCAAGTGCGAGTTTGACTTGCGCATGAAGGGTTTCCTACCATTGTCGTGAGGGAATCCCCTTTAATTTTTAATTTTTTTTATTATTTGTTGTTTTAGCGGCAACAGACATACACATTATGTGAAAATTACAACCGTGTACCTATTACGAATCGTGAGATACAGCCCGTTGACAGACAAACGGACAGCGGAGGCTAAGTAATAGTGTTCCGTTGGTTACCCTTCGGGTAGGGAACCCTAGAAAGTAAGTTCCATATCACAGAACTGGGTTTCTCAATCTTATACAGTTTGAGAAAACCTACCATAGAAAAAAAATGAGGCCATCACGGGACACTTGGCAGATTTGGAACATCGAACAACACAACGGAGTACAGAGCGCCGATAGAGGGGGTATGACACCATAAGAGAGCATCATGCCGATTACCTTCACGGTTTACAAGTCGCTCTTACACCCAAGGCACGCCCTTAAATGTTTCACATCAAGAATCCTAGGCAAACCCTACATGAACAACCGAATAAGTTTCTTATGTAGGTCATAGTTACCTTGCCGCAGTTCGGTCGTCGTGCTCATAGAAAGTGCCCTTCTTGGGGATGTACTGCGGGTTGCTTCGGTCCTCATCGTCGTCTACCCGGCGTTCGGTCTCCTGAAACGAAAACGTTACTAATTAGGACCATTCACCAATTTAGCTTACGGGTTCCAAAACTGTCGCAGATAGAACCTTAGGGGTCGTCTCCACGAGTGAAAGAATCGCGGCGATATTATCGTCGTGCCACTTATCACCGCAATTCTCTCGCTCGTGGAGACGGCCCTTTAGGCGTGCTTCACACTTGTCCAGGTCGGTGCATCCGATTTGGCAGGACCTATCAATTTGTTGAACAACAAAGCTGGCGTGTGTTACAGACCTGAACAAGTATATCTATAGCAAGACGTTTTTTTCGGATAGGAAATCATCAAATGAAAGCCCCAAGGTAGCTAGGGGGAAATTTTCTTACGTTTTTTACAATTTGCAGGTCAGCAATTGTATTAGATGACTTTTTGGAAAAGTCATTCAATGGTATTAAATGAACTAAGAGGCTTTTTTTTGGATCGGAAATCATCAAGCAGGAGGGGTCCCTCCTGCTCTGGGTGGAGCGGAAAGGAGTGTCAGACTTCTACTGATTAAAACCCATCCACGTTCCTTCATTGCCCTTTGTGTTCCAGGGCCGCGGTATCTCTTTCGAACAGTCCCGCAGCCCGGGCAGTCATCGGCCCTTGCGGACCATCTATAGCAAGACTTACTTAATATTTTTTGCCCATTTTCTAAATTCAGAAAGATCAGTTAGCAAACAACCCCATTTAGGACACTAAACTAAATCTAGACCTGGTGTTTGTAACTATCTTGAAAACTCGTTCCCCAATACCACATCAAACATACATCATAACAGTTAACAGTATCTGACAACTTATAAAAAAGACGCTACAAAAACGAAAGAAGAAAAAGAAAAAAACACACATCTCAATTAAACAAATAAAAAATACTACAGCGAATACGCAGATGTGTCCGCACAAAAAACTACAATTTGCATTCATATGTATATCAAAAGAAACTTATTATAATGTGAGCACAATATAATTTGCATTTAGACCGTTTTCTTTAGCCTTGGTCTAGTGACCGTAAGCAAAACCTGATTTCTTGTAAGCTTTTATAATATTATGGAGATTGGGCTAAAGATTTTTAGGCTGGTTGTACACTGGTTTAATCCAGTGTCCAAAATCCGACGATGTTAGATACTGTTCATCTGACTGAGTTTGGCTAGGCAGGCCTGAAGGAGTATTAAGCCGGGATTACAGGCTGTTTCCAAAACATATCCTAAGTGATAATTCTGGCTCAAAAATATAAGTAAAACCGGAGTGTTAGGAGAGATGTATGGAGCTGGCCTTTGTTCACCGCAGCACGGATCCTGGTATGAACAGGCATAAGTGCAAACTATCAACCTATAAGGTAGGCTTATAGGTTGATAGTTAGCACATTTAGCTAAGACAGAGCTTGAGGCAGCTGTACGATGCGGGAGGATTGTTAACGCCCGTCAATGAGTGAATGACAGAGGTATTGCGACATTAACCGGCACCGTCTCAATTAAACCTGTCTTACAAGTCATACAATGTGTCGGTCTATCCGATAAATCAGACGCAAATTGCACAAATGAGCTTAGACTTGGTTCGTCAGCAGCTTCTGTCCGGCAAAATGTGTTTCTATATTTTAAACTATCGGATCAACAGAATGATACTTTGGAGTTCGGACTATAATTACCGGATGCCGGATCAGAGCAGTGCAAAAACACCCTTATAATGGGACTAATAATAAAACCTGTTGTGATTATAATACGCCTATACAGAGATAAATACATAATAATGTGGGCATATACATAATAAAGATCTTATTGAAAAGACATACATTACCAACCCGTGGTAATGTATGTCTTTTCAATAAGATCTTTCAGAAGGGTGGACGACAGTTGGATGTCTCCTTGAAGACTAACGGCGTATTTCGTGATTTTCTACTTACTCAATTTAGGTAAGTATATTCACTTTGTGATTTAAAACATTTGAAGCGAAATCGACGCACAAAAGGTATTCACAGTATATCATTCCTAAGGTCATATAATATAATCATACAAAAGTGTTAAAATGTATGGAGCATACTACCAAAGCTACGCTAGGCAGATGTTGATTTAGTAAGGAGTTATTATAATAAATACTTTGATATTATTAGTAGAGGTATACTGATTTGCCACTAATTACTTCAAAAAGAGTCATTCGGTTAACTTACAACTCCAACAAATCGATCTTTACACCGCTGAAATGATAATATTACGAACTTGGAAATTATGTCAAGTTTACTAACAATCTAAATGAAAACGATTAATTAATGAACTAGCTAATTGATTAAGTAATTAGCGTATATGACACCCGATAAGAGACATCAAGGGAGACGTAGACCAGACTGACAAAGTGGGTGGGGAATATGTGGTATGAACAAAAAGATAACAGGGTCCATAACATTGCCTTTTTGTAACACCTTATCAACATTGTGGAACGCAAATAAAATGAATACGAATATGAAGATATCGTGGCCAAGGTAAAATTAAAGAGAAAGACTACTTATTACACTACGTTCGCGGAAAAATTGTGAAACACATGTCAAAGCCTTTCATTTACGTTGAGAGTAGCCGACTTTTTCATATGAAGCATCGGAATGACCGCAACGTTAAAACTGTGACACCAGGTTTTAGGCTCTAACTACACCATAAAGAAGAAAGAGTAATTCGTTTTCAAATTGAAAAAAAAATAAGTATGTTACACAATTGAAGTGCTGATCATAGAGATCCTAGATGGTCAAAATTCTAGGGATCCCATTACGGGGGGGGGCTGGAACCCAAAAGCTTTTCTTCTTTCTTGAACCTAACGCTTTAGCGATAAAGTTGAAAATCTATTAAAGAAATCTGACAGATTGTGGTAGCTTGATGTGCTGCCGTCTGTACAATAAAAAGTTATTAGAGGATGCAAAATAAACAAACGTAAAATTCGACCTAAATATTACTGACCCAAATATCATAACTAGACTAACAATGCGAGAGTGATGCAGGCGCTATAGCAAGCAATGCAAACTGAATCGTAATTTACAAATAATAGTAGTCAGAACAGAATGGCCAAAGATATTAAATGACCAGCATTATAGCCATGTTAGGAACCGTTAGTGCCGGTCAAAGCAGTTTTGTTTGTTTGATCTAAGATAGTAGGACAAAATATAAATGCTCTTGACTCTGGAGTAGCAACAAGGTTTATTTACCAGTCAAATCATGACTCAACACTTTATTAACTAGTAGCGCTTCTACCCACGACTTTGCCCGCTTGAAAAATAAATTCTATAGCAGTCTGCAATATTGTGGCGTATCGTCAGTGAAAGAGTTTTCGGAATCGGAACACATTAGTTTTGAAGATTACCTCCTACATCCAAACTTCACCTCTATAAGGGGTGTAAATAAACCCTTAACATAAACGAAAGGCATTTGTTCTCCCCGTCACTGCGATCATTTTTTTGTTCTAGACCATACCTGGGAATCTTAGTTTAGTCTTAGTTACGGAGATATAGGGGGTCAAAGTTTCAACTTTTTCAAATTTTTTTTTACTTTACACACCTCCACGACCCTAATATTATTCAATCCATTCATCAGCACAATGCTATGAGTGCTTTCCATCGAGTCCTACCGTAAAACGTAATTTTTCACTCCAAAAAAAAAAAGTCGATTCCCAGCAATAATTTTTGCGTTAAGTTACTTAGTTTGATGTACAGAATGCTTGGTTGACGGATATATGAAGGGTCTGTTTACACCCGGTATAATATTAGTTTATACTAGCTGTTGCCTGCGACCTTCATTCGCGTGAAATTAGTATAAAAAATATTTGACTTCTCTTTTTGAGCCGAATTTTGTTACCAATTCAAGGGTATTTTTTTTTGCACAGAACTATTTATTTTTCTAATATAAAAGTAACCTATGTTAGACCTTATAACATCAGCTATCTGCCAGTCGGTTATAATCGGTCCAGCCGTTTCGGAGATTAGCCGGAACAAACAGAAAAACAGACAAAAATTGAAAAGATCGACCCGAGCGGCTGTTATTTAGCCACGAGCTCCTCCTTAAAATATTAGATAACATCACGCTTATATTCCCCAGAGGGGTAACAACAGGCAGAAGAAATTTTGGTCTGTGTTAAGTCTTGGGTTCGATTCCCCGGTCGACGAAGTGTTACTGGGTTTTTCTACCTGGAATTTCTCAGTAGCAGGCTGGAGCTGGATTAGGCCCGCCCTCTATTGCACGCGGCTTTACTGACTAAATGTACTGGTGATAACTGGTGTACTGGTGTAGCTGTACACCTCTGCCTAACCCTTCCGGAGTTAAAGAAGTGATGTTATGTATTCTTTTTACTGTTTATTGACACAAATAAGTACAAAGTTGCATTTTGAACGCCATTGTCATATATACGTGACAAGCAAGCGCGTGTCCTGTCCGCCAAACGACACAAGTATGTGACAAAATGGTAGGTGAAATTGTGGCTTGGGGTGGAGGCCACGCACGTGCACTTAATCTCAGGCGTTCAAAAGGTTAAGATAACTACCGTCAATACAGCTCCACAGTCAATTAAATCAACATAGTTAAAGCTATTTTTGAGTAATAAAAATAACATTGTAACACTTTCTGATTCACTAAAGTAATTATGATATGAAAGTGCATAATATTTGTTTGTATTTTTCTGTGGTCTTGTCTCAATTGGTCATACGCCACAAGATAGACTTTCTCTGCAGGAGTAGACAAAAAATAGATACCAACTAGGTGCGCAGACAATTTTTTTTTTGTTGTTTTTTTTAACTGATAATTCGCAGTACAACGTCTTTAGAAGATTGTTCCTGCTTAACCGGGCTTATCCTGTGGTGGCCAAAAATTACTTTAATGCCCCCAGCCAGAGCTTACAAACGAAGGATATACATTATTAGAGTCACTACCTGGAGACATAGTTGATATTTATTCATTTAACACTAAAAGCACAGAGTAGAGGCGGACTTAATGCCATAGGCATCTTCTACCAGTCAACTTTAACGTTGATAGTTGTTGTTGATAGTTTCTGATTGTCTAGGTGTAGCTCACACAATAACTTCACACCTGTTTTTTTCCCAAAAGGGAGACGCAGGGGTATAGCTAATAGTACACTCACATTTTACTAGTTATGTTTAAGTCCAAAATTAGAGGAGCACGTGGCTAAACAATAACAGCCGCTCGGGTCGATCTTTAGGTTAAGCCGTGCTTGACTAGGTTGGTCTGTGGATGGGTGACCGCCCATTACATACCGAGTTTCCTCCGTGCCTCGGAAAGCACGTTAAGCCGTTGGTCCCGGCTGTCATTTGTAGATCTTTGACAGTCGTTAGGCAGTCAGTGGCCCAAAAAGTCTGACAACCAGTCTTACCAAGGGGTATCGTATTACCCAGTACTGACTGGGTTGTGGAGGTCAGATAGGCAGTCGCTCCATGTAAAATACTGGTAGTCAGCTGCATCCGGTTAGACTGGAAGCCGACCCCAATATAGTTGGGAAAAGGCTAGGCAGATGATGATATTTAAGTCCGAAATTATAGGAGAAAAGCCCTTTTTAATCAACAGAGAATAAACTCAAACTTGGGGTAGCTACTGAGAAATTCCTGAAGGAAGAGACACAGTTACATTTTACCAAATTCAGGAATCGAATCTAGGACCTCATGCTCATCAGTAGCACTTGCAACCACTGGACCAAATGTAGAAGGTATGTCCATGCGCAAAAACCGCTCTTTGGACGTGGAGTTGTGATCACCAGCCGGTTATACAATACAACCACTAAACCGACGAGAGAGTGACATTATTCTTCTTATTAAATAATTAGATACGATATGACTAGACAAAACGGTTATTCCCGTTAAATATAAATGCACTATTTGTCTATGGTACTTTGTAATTGTCTATGGATGAATGACATCATCAAGTTGCAACATGAATGAAATCAGAGATAACATCATGCATAATATTAATGACTGGTAAAAAGCATGTAGGAAATAATAAAAATATTTTTTTATTCTGCATAACCGAAACTACTAATAACAGAGCTGAACAGAATAAGGAGCTTTTACTGTACTTTTTATAGATTATCAGCTTGGTCTGACTTTTTAATAAGCATTATTGACCTTTTAGTTGATGCTGGGAGGAGCTGGACAATACCAACGACCAACACGCGTAGCATGAGCACCGTAGAAACGGGTTTTGTCGACGGTAGAATCGACAAAATGACAGTTAACAAAAGAAATCTCTCATTTTGACGATTTTCCGTCGACAAAATCCGTTCCTATGGTGTTTATGCATGCAGTGGTCCACATTAGCCTAGAAGCGAAAAGACTGGAAGTCATGGGGAGAGGCCTTTACCCAACAGTGGGATGACGCAGGCTAACAGTTTAAATTTTTTAAAAGCAGTATTATTTAACATGCTTGAATTTATTTTGTAAGCATTGTTTAATGTTAAGAGACATAATCAAAAAAAAATATTTCTATAGACAGACTTAACTAAATTTGAAAATTTGATGAACTTTGCTATCTAGCACAAAGGTAAGCCAATTACAATTTACATAACAATACCATTTTATTTTAATATTTATATATTTTTGTTTTCTTTAATAATTCAACAAATGACTACAATTAACATTTACTTTTCTTAGGCAAACAATAGATCATTGGTGCACGGTAAAACTCTTATGAGTTTATGTTGGCACCAACTTAAAATGTACTATTGAATAAATAAAATAAAATAAATAAATAATAAATTCCTTTTCACATACAAATCTTGGTAGAGCACAATAACTATGTCAGAATTTACATTATATAAATATAATGAATATAAAATCACGCCTTGTAGCAAAGGGGTAGGCAGAGTTCGCCAGTTATGTTTTAAGTCCCTTGTGGGCGAGCCTAACCATCAACTGTGCACAAATCCAGCCTCCATGGCTGTTACTGAGAATTTTTTGATGGAAAAACCCAATAACACTTTGCCCAGTCTGGGAATCAAACCCAGGACCTCATCCTGAGCAGTTGTGCTTGGGTCTATAAAAGAGGCAGTTAATGAAAAGAATTTATTTACAACTTGGCTTCTCAAGGGCAGTATTATTTTGAAGAATAACTCGAGGCATAGAACTGAGATGACTTAAAAGTGCTTAAGTTCTTTGTTACGGGGATGACCTGGTTTGTTTGCACTGTTTTATTAATGCGTGACATAATGTTATCTAGTGTTACTAATTTCAGTTGTATTTTGTTTCATAATAGAACTACTATACTACTACTTGATAGGGTCTGTCAACGTAACAAGAACCCTGACAATTAATGAAGTAAACATCTAGATTTTAAATAGCTAGTAAAGTACCTATTATGATTCTACAATAAAACAATTACACTTATATTATTAAACAATAGCCTAGTACTTTAGGAAGTGACTTATACCAATGCGCAGACACACATCCCGACACACATCCCATCCACTGTCACTCACACCTATATTGGGATTGCTTTCCGCATTTAGTCGTTCAACTGGACCATTGGACATGGGCCCTGGTAGCTGTTGTAGGTCATTTCAAGCTGCCTATCTCAGTCTCTACTACATGTTTAAGGTTTGTTTGGACACATTCAAATCCATCAGAAAATAAAAATTGTTGTAATTATTTTAGTAAGATATTGTGAAGTGTCGATAATAAATTATTACACTAGTTTACAGTGTTTTTGTTCATGACATGAAAAACATGTGTTTGCATAGAAGATTTTAATGCTTAGTAAGATTCTGAATTCAGAAAAAAATTTGGACGTCCAGTTTTCAAAATATTTACATTGCAATTTTTTTAAATTTTAACATATCCATACCTTAAAAGTATTAGAAATTGCAAAGTTTATGCTGTTTTTAATTCTGATTTGTGTCAGTGTCCATTTAAGTGGACCAACAGTAATCTGCAAATATTTTTATCCCAGATAGCAGGTACTGTTCCTCAAAACCCTTTAAATTTTGGTGAAAACGAACGTCATGTTCATCGGTCACATTTCCCAGGTTTCAATTCAGGTGCGAGCGTGGAAAATGCTTTATTAAAAACATGCTGACATGCATCCATTCGCCGTCCTTGAATTCAGATCGTTCATTATCACACATCGTACTAACTACATAACCAGATTAAAACAAAAATAATTGTAGGTATTATAGTAAAAACTTGTTGTTATTTATATATTTGATATTTTATATTAGTTATTAGAAGTTAGTCACAAAACAAATCCAACAGGTTCTATAAAAAAATTATATTTGTAAACTAGTGTTATCTTCCTGAACTTGTTACTTGGACTCAGCAGGGTGTTTCAAGAGTATATTTCAATGAATTTGTTCACCTCAATTTTAAAAGCCACATCTAAAGTCATATTTAACAGTTGTCAATACAACTGTTAATGTTTAAAAATAACTCAAGTTACTATCCACTATTATACTGGGAAATTATCAAAAGGTACTATTTAAATAAAATAATATGATTACTTTTGCACAACAAGTGTAAAGAAGAAAGTTTTGATATTTTTATGAGTGTTTTGATTTATAATATCTAAATCCAACAAACAGTAGGTAGTTTCCAATAAAAATGTTGATGACTTAATCACAAATCAATCAGACTTCCCATGAATGTTTAGTAAATATTTACAAAAAACTAAAACACAAAGTTTTCAATTATTTCTATTGGAATATCTAGCTAAGTAAGTTTATATCTTATCCAGAAGCTTGATTTATAAAAAGTTGAGTTTTGATGTAAAAATCACTGTACCTTGTTCTCGGAATCCTGGTCAGAATGCTCAGAGTCGCTCCCTTGGGAGTCATAGTCCGACTCATGCTGCCCACCATCCTGCAAACATCCTTCCACCTTTAGCAACTGCATTTTCCACACAAAACTTTTTTGTTGACAACCTACGTGGCGGCAACGTTTCTAAAATTAAAGTCTAAACACATCGGCGGCGTTTCAGTGAGTGGTGCCCAATTCGTGACCTCAATATAACTAAAAGAAATGGACATTCCGTCACGCGAGCGACCGAGAGAAAGTAAGCCGTAATACTTTTAGCGCCAAAACGAAAGTTTACGCTGTTGTGACTAGACCCTGTACTTACGTTCCCGGAGTTATTGTGCTCGATATCCTGCGATGCGTCCGAATATTCTCCGGAATCTTCGTGATCTCGTCTCCTAACCACGGACGTCATTTCGGCGTCCTCTCTCGTAACCTGTAGAACTTCCAGTTTGACGGCTTTGTTGTATTATTGACGGATAAAATGCAGCGTAATCGTACTCGTTATACCGTCGCTAAATAAGAAATCCCCTCTCGTTTTACGAAAAATGAAATGAAAGAACGTCAAAACAAGGGGAATCTAGCGGCCATAAAAAAGCTGCGTTTCGTTTACTCTAAAGTTGATTACTGATAACATGAATACTCTGGTCAAATAATAAGAACTTTAAATTATAACTTGACTAAGTATTTTAATGTACGAAAATATATTTAGAAGTCTATCAACATAATTTTTAATGATGTTTCGACAAGAAAAATAAAGTTTTGTAGGAAGTGTGAAGAATAGACACAACAAAACGCGCGTAGAAACTTGGCAACATTGTTTAATAAACGTCACTATGGATGAAATTCGCGATAGTCTTAATAAAAATCAAATCAGAAACGAATTAAGGTTACGTACACACCATTACTCCATGCGGCCGCTCATATTACAACTAGCCGTCTTGTTGATCCCAAGTATTGAGTCAGTTGTATCGCTGTGCAAATAACAGTTTAACATAATTATATTTTCATACTTTTGCAATCACAACAATGTGAGCAGCAGCATAGTGTATTATTTTATTAGTGCAATAAAGGCATCCAATACGTTTGGTACAACCGTTCGCAAACAGTAAAATGCATTGACTTATAAGAAATTAAAATAATAACATTATATTATTATTGCTAAGTCCGAGAGGCCTAGCGCAGCTAAGCGTGTGACGAAATAGAATTATTTGACTTTGAATGCTAATATTGGTATTTTGGTTATTATTAATAGAGCACCTTTGGTAAAACTGGAAGTCTGTCCAACCTTTACGTACTAAAAGGTATAGTCCCTAAGACTACCCACGAAACCCAAACTTCCTTTTCTTTTATTTGAAAAATTATACAATTTTTTTAAGCTCACGATAAGTTGGCTTGTCTTACCTTACCTGCCAACTTTTTCACCGACAAAGTGCAGGAGAAAACAGGCGATTTCAAAGATTCACAATCCTAAATCTGTGTGTGAAAATTTGTGCTTGGACGTGAAATTTTGAAATCACTAGCAAGACACCGCCACGCGCTGTTGACTTAAGCCACTATTTACCGAGGAAGTTGTGTGTACCTTACATTACTTCGTAGTAAAAATTAAAAACAACCAGACGAGAATACCGTGACTTATTGACTGACTGTCAAATGTCTGTCATTCATGAAATGTCATCAGGTCATCAGTTTCAGGAAGTAAATACTCTTTAAAACTTTCATTTTTACTGTAAATAAAATTGGAAGACTCTTGAAAATATTTATTTAAGACCAGAAAAGGCAACTAAACTAGAAAATGGAAAGGTATATTTTAATTTTCATAGTTAAAATCGCTTACAACTCCTTATTTTGTGTTGATGTTTTAGTTCGTGTTGGTATAAAAACAAAAACATTTTCAGTTCAACAGAAGAGGAAGCAAAGACTGTGCAGCTACTAGCCAAAGGTATAATGGAGATGTATGAACCACCGCTAACAACCATTAATACCCATTTAAAGGAATTAACGTAAGTTTTAAGTACCTACTAATAGAGATCTTTAGCCGTCGTCTTTTACATTTTGCTAAGTAACAGTGTCGTATTTATGAAAACACGATTATAATCAAAAATGAAAAAAAATAATTGTTAGCTTGCTAAATTAAGCTTAGTTTCATTTATAACTCATAGATTGCTTCCTCAATTTGACAAAACATGTAAACCCTGACATGACATACTACAGCTAACTTAACAAAAATGGTATTCTAACATTTCCTTACTGTGCATACCAACTTGATTGTTCAATTAACTGCCTAGCCTATTCCCAACTATGTGAGGGTTGTCTTCCACTCTAACTGGGTGCAACTGAATACCAGTATTTCATATGGAGCGACTGCCTAACTAACCTCCACAATTAGTGTTGCCAGGTCCAATTTGTTGTAAATCGGTACATGAGGTCAAAAAAATCGAGATTTAGGGTTGCAGATCGGGACAGTAAACAAAAAAAAAAACAAGGGGTTTTAAGTCTATTTAATCTTACAATACAAGTAATCAGTCTTGCTAGACTAGTAGAAATTCTAAAATAAAATCTTAAAAAATGTTAATAAATTTTTTTTTTAAAATTTTTTGATTAATCGGGACATTTAGTGTCCCGACCAGGTACAAATCAGGACGCGTCCCCAGACCCCTTAAAATCGGGACGTCCCGCGCAAATCGGGACACCTGGCAACACTATCCACAACCCAGTTGGCACTGGGTTACATGATACCCCTTGATAAGACTGATCATCAGACTTTTGGGCCACTGACTGCCTGTAACAACTGTCAAAGTTTTACGAATGACAGCCAGGACCAGTGGCTTAATGTGTTTTCCAAGGCACGGTGGAGACTCAATGTGGTGTGTGATCACCCATTCATGGACCAACCTAGACAAGCATGGCTTTACCTGAAAATTGACCTGAAAGGCTGTTATTGTTTAGCCGCAAGCTCAAAAACTAAAAAAAGATTTATTGCCAAAATCGGTTTGGCATTTAGTATACAATTAATTACAGACTTGGATTGGCTACAACAACAACTTATAACAAATAAAACTTAATTGTTTTAGAGAAAAACAAGATGCTGTCCAGGGTATGCTCACTTCAGAAAGGAGGAAGCTTGAAGACCTACAGAATGATGTCATGCTTGATGCTCTGGTAATTTTCTTTTGTTACCTAATCTATGTTATCATATAGTGTTGGTACTGAAGTGCCTATTCATGTCCATTGATGAATTGCTTTTCTCATTGGCATTGTTTATTGAATCTCATTAGATAACCTGCATCAGGCCTGCATGGTGGGGGGGTACATTAAAAAAATGCTGCCTTTTTGGCAGGATTTTTCAAATTTCAAAAAATAGTATCTCACTTCCTCAGCAAAGAGCACTATGTACCAGCTCATAATGCTTTTTTTTTTTCGGAGGGGAAATCATCCAATACCCCCCCCCCCCCCCATCCCCACTCTGGGCGGAGCGGAAGGGAGTGTCAGACTTGTACTGACTAAAACCCATCCATGTGCCTTCTTTGCCCTTTGTGTTCCAGGGCCACGGTATCTCTTTCGAACAGTCCTGCAGCCCTGGCAGGCTCATAATGCTTGTGTTGGCCTACAATCGCACTAGATCACTAATAGTGAAAGAAGCGAAGGGAGACAATTGCCCTGCAGTAGGACAATATAAGCTTATAATAATAATGTTTGTGTTGGACAGCACGGTTGGACAGTGGCTGAGTGATTAACTGTTGCGCTGTATGTCGCGGGTTTGATTCCTACATGGAACAAATCTTTGTATGGCCTTCAGGTAGTTGTTCCATTCCAGGTGTGGCTATTTGTGCATGTGTATTTAAATGTTTGTAAATGCACCAATGATCCAGGAGAAAGTTTTATTTAAAAAAAAACTAGCTTAGGCAATCGAAACGTTGTAATAGATATTGGCATATCCTTCGTAATCTGTTATAAATTGTTATTTCACAATCATGTTTTTTAACATACCGTAATAGTTTTAGTGAAGGCTGCTTTCCATTTTCAAACCGCCATCTAAGAAATTAAACTTTTCTTTTTCAGTTAGCAGACATAGCTACGAACAGAGAGAAACTGGTCACCATATCAAACTCAATGATGTCATTGCACAAGAGAGTACAGTCATTACAGGTAACTTAGGTCCTTAGCATAACATAATCAGCCTACCTAGCCTGTTCCCACTGCGTGCGGGAAGCTAGATCTACTCTAATACCGGGTGTAAACAGACCCTTCACATATCCGTCAACCAAACATTCTGTACATCAAACTAAGTAACTTTACGCAAAAAATATTGCTGGGAATCGACTTTTTTTTTTGGGGTGAAAAATCACGTTTTACGGTAGGACTCGATGAAAAGCATAGCATTGTGGAGGTGTGTAAAGTAAAAATCTTACATTAAAAACATGTATTAAAAAAAAAACTTGTGAAAACGTTGGAACTTTGACCCCCAATATCTCCGTAACTAGAAGGTTTGGTCTAAAACAAAAAACATTATCGCAGTGACGGGGAGAACAAGTGCCTTTCGTTTATGTTAAGGGTCTATTTACACCCTTTATTATAAATAGGCAAGATATGTGTTTGTAACAAAATGTCTTTTTTAAAAAAAAGATAATTAGAAATTTCAGTTGCTATGGCAAATCTAAAATCGGTCTAATTTAGCTTTAAAACTATTATAAAACTATATACTAGAAAATTTTCTCTGTCAAGTTTTTAGGCTTATGTACCCTGCTTATGCGTACGAAGTTTCATTAAAATCGGTTTAGTCATTTCGAAAAAAATCACTTGAAAGTTTGTAGGAAATGCCGTGAGACGTTAACGCTCTTAAACAGTGGTAACATAGCTCACATAACAGAAATAGTACATTAAATTTTTTTTACATTTAATACATCAATGATCTAAGCTTATATTTTGATTTATTCCATTCTAGACTAGAGCAGCTAATGTGGAAAAAGCAGCGAAGATAAAGGCAGCCAACAAACCAGGAGCATCTAGCAGTTAGTCCTACCTAATACTTTACAAATGATTTAGGATTAAACATGAAATCACATTTGCAAGCACGGATCAGCGTTTTCGAGTATCTCTGTCTCACCTTGTCAGGTAAAGGCATCATTTGGTGGAGCGAGAAGTCCGGTAGCAAGCATCCGCATTCATTCGCATCGAAAGTCAACCTTAACCTTTTGAACACCAGAGCATAAAAGCACGCGCGTGCCCTCCACGCCAAGCCACGATTTCACCGCAAATATGTACCTACAAAAAGAATGGGGATTCTAAAACTATTTAATTGTTTATTTGGTGTTATAGTGCACCGCACATTTTTTGTCACATATTTGTGTCATTCGCGTACAGGGCACCCGCTTGCTTGTCACGTATATGTGACAATAGCGTCCAAAATGTTAACGTGCGATTGGACCATTTACTTTAGTGAGTTATAATTCTAAGTGGCAGAAAGGGAAAGAGAAGCAAGAAAATGCTGATCTGTGCGTATAAATGTGAATTTTTGTGACCCTAAACGGGGGGGGGGGGGGAGGCCTAAATAGTGACGTCTTAAAAAATACACTGCTAACTGTCACGTAACGGTAACTTGAAAACTATCAAGAATCACGGAACTACATTCAGATACCCCTAGTCATGAGGAATATTTTTTTATGACGTCACAATTTCGACTACCCATTATAATTAAACAATTTTATATTTATTATTAAGTAGTTATTTGTTGTTCTTACTGATGAATTATTATAATTAGAAGGTATTTGTTGTTCTTACGGTTGAAGCTTGTTGATTTGATTCTTAAAAAGTATATTGTAGCTATATTAATTAGTGTAAAGTATGAAAAATCAATTAGAATCTACCTTCGTTCAGAAGTATAACTATGAAATTGATGTAGATTGTTTACCACGGGATCTGATCAAAGCGATCAGTGGCGAGAATACGTGGTTGTCACGTTCATATTATAATATGTTGGTCATTTATTGGAAAAACCGGAAGGCTTGTCGGGGAAGCGTCAGGGAAGCCTTTACTCCCATTCAATGACTATTTCTTAAAAAAATAATTCAATCGGATAAAATGAACTTCGAGGGTTGTATTAATAATTTTAATGGTTATAATTCTGTAAAGAGGAGCTCGTGGCTAAATAATAACAGCCGCTCGGGTCGATCTTTAGGTTAAGCCGTGCTTGCCTGGGTTGGTCTGTGGATGGGTGACCGCCCATTAAATACCGAGTTTCCTCCGTGCCTCGGAAAGCACGTTAAGCCGTTGGTCCCGGCTGTCATTTGTAGATCTTTGACAGTCGTTAGGCAGTCAGTGGCCCAAAAAGTCTAACAACCAGTCTTACCAAGGGGTATCGTATTACCCAGTACTGACTGGGTTGTGGAGGTCAGATAGGCAGTCGCTCCATGTAAAATACTGGTATTCAGCTGTATCCGGTTAGACTGAAAGCCGACCCCAATATAGTTGGGAAAAGGCTAGGCAGATGATAATTCTGTAAAGTAAGTAAGTCGTGGGTTCGAACCTAGCCAGGCGCATTACTTTGTGTAAGTTATTTCATCACCACTGCTCTTCTTTCGCGTCGCTCGCCCGCCGGCCAGCTGGCGGTGTGGCCTGCGCTTAAATGTCGCATCATCAACAAATAATGGTGTACAATAACTATAAGACAAAATATGGCTCATGCATATGTTGTACATACATAGTATAAAATCTAAAGCCGTGTCGTAACCAAAGCGATCGTCGCGAGAACACTTGCTTCCGCCTTAACGCGACGGGCACTAGAATAGCCGGCGAAATTCACATTTTCTTACGTTTTTTGCAATTTACAGGTCAGTGTCAAGTTGTATGTTGAATAAAACATGACGACGGAGTGGCGGTGTGGCCTGCGCTTTATACTACTTTTTCTCTACCGTGTGGTTAGGTTAGGTTAGTAGGCGGCATAAAAACTCTGACACCAGGTTAGGCATAACCTGTTGTCAGAGTTTTTATGCCGCCCATGGGCCTCTGACTTGGGATAACGTGCCGTCGAGAAATATCTCTCAGGCATGCTGGTTTCCTCACGATGTTTCGGGTTTTGTGTTTTTGGTCGGTAAAGGACATTTTTACTTTTAAAGTATTGGTATAAGGTTCAAATTCAAATAAATCAAAAGTAATACTGTGATAGAATAAAGATTTCCCAATAAAAATACAGTACGTTTGTGCTCAAAACATATAATATTGTTTTCCTACTGTTTTCACATAAATAATAAGTTAAATAAATGAAACAGAAAATAATATTGAAACTTTATTTTATTTTAAACTTAAATTACAATAAATCGTAAGTACTATTTAAAAATAAATATTATATTTACTTAATTATAATAATAACAACTATTTACTAAGATATTGTACGTGTAATATTAAGGGCCGTACGGCAACTGGTATATTTTTTAAATAAAAGAACAAACAAATATAGAGGGCGCTACTTTCGCTTGGCCCACTTAAAAAAAGTACGAATTGGATTGAAATATTTTTACACAGAAATGTTGAATTTATCGATATTGATAAAGGTATATTGTTATTCTATCTCTTTCTCGCACTGAACAGTGATGGTTATTTTTTTTCCAGTTACTATCTGAAACATTGATATATGATACTATACGTAATAATAGATACTTAAACGTTTCACATGGCGACTGGACTTCATCATGAGATGACCACCACTGTTACCAGTGTTGGACAAGAGATGGAATAACAGCGTTCCTTTCTTGCAACAGAAAATGATGTCTTAACTCTTAGCATTTTCCTATACTGTCCAAAGGTTTTGCCATGGTCTCTGACCGGTTGAACCAACCTCTTTTCTACGTTTCAAATAAAGCTGCTTAAAAGTAGGTTGCTATTGGCATTGCATTCCTTAGAACTAATATTCTTAGAGCATTGATACGGTAGACTGTATTATTTAAAAGATGGTGACAAAAGAGACGTAATAACATCTTACAGGAGATTAGTCTAGTTAACGAGATTTTATTGTTTATATTTCAAACTGCAGTGTAGCCTATGAGAACACACTGATTCAGGTCAATTTTTTCAAGTCATAATCTCAAAGATGTGTGATTTTTATGCCCATTGGATGGCAATAGGCTCTTCCCTATAGGACTTCAACATAACTGGTGAAATGTGGGTGTATTAGGTACATTTCTGAGTAATTTTTCGGGGATTACAGGCGCGATTTCATGTTGAAGTCTTTAAGGCTTCGGTAGAGCTGTCTCTTGTATCGATGCTCTAAAAACTAAATCGGTATTGTTATCGGTAAATATAAAACCGTTATTAAAAATAACGTTATCGCTACACTAACAGTTATTGTCTATAAGCATATTTTGAGATGGTCTTAATCTAAAATTTAAATGTGCCTAAGACTAGTTAGATTTCTTTAAGTAATTTAATTAAGTGTCCACATCTAACATGGCAGTAAAGATTCACAAAAAAAAATATCTATTGTACAATAAATATGAATATAATTATATGAAAATAAAAGCATAATATTTTTTTTTGGAATTTTTCGTTTTCATTTTTTTGTGTTGGTATTATTTGTGCATTTTTTTTGCTTACTCACCAACACTGAACTGTCAATGTCATCGACGGGGAATTTTCAGCTTAGTTGCCAGAGCATAAAAGTATAATTTGGCTTTCCATTTTTACTTATCCGGATCGTTCGTTTCCTCTTATATTTTAAAATATCGATATGTGTTAATTGAATAGTGACTACGCCAATTTTAGTCGTGAGATATAAAAATATAATTTTTATCTCTTAATACCTATTCGGTCGGAGATCATACTCTAAATAATTTAATCGCAGGTTCTAAACAATATGTGATACTAGATTTTGATTAGCGAAGAAAATCCCTACTTTTACATTCAAAAGTGCTTTGCAACATTTTAGAGGCACTTTAAACCCTATTTATTCCTATTTCTAATTTCAAATACCCAATTTCTAAATATCACAAGCTACATATCCTGTGCTACAAAAGGTACTGGCCGAATTTCGGTCGGTCGATCCACACTCGTTATGGATGACCCGTCCATAGCTAAGTCCCAATCTGACCAGTGAGGTCAAGCTACTATGAAATTTAAAATGACATTAATCAATGACAATGCTTGGAACTAGCTACGTCAACGCCATTGGAAACATTCCCTATTCAAAAAAACCAAAAGAAGAATTCGTTACCCCCTTAAATATCCCTCCCCCCCACTACTACAATCTTCGCTAAGCAAACTCTCTGGTAGTATTCAGCAGTAAGATCCCCCTGTTGGTATTCACACGTCTGGTGGTTATGCACAAAGGTGTGACCAGGTGGGTCGGATGTTATTTGCGCAGGTAAGCCTCTGTGACGTCACTCAGGACGGTGACCACAAAGGACTCGATGCCTGATTCGTTTTCGCCTCGAGCGATACGGAAGTAGCCGTCTTCGCCCCATGCTGTGCCCCAGCTGTTGGCTACGATCTGTGAAGAAGAAGGAAGTTTGAATAAAGAGTCTTGTCAAATATTAAAATGCAGTCACAACGGACTGGTAAAAACCACGGAATAGTTTGGATCTAAAGATGATATTGAAATAATCTTCTGGGGAAGAACGTAAGCTGGAATACAGTAGGCCACCTGCTAGGCTCCAGTAATTTGGTTAACGTACCCTCGCGCGTCGATGCGAAAGAAGATGAAGTAGTAAAGCCAAGAATCTACAGTGAATGTGCAGATCCAGGAAGTTTTGTAAATGTATTTGTCTTGTTACGGATCTAGATAGTTAATTTATACCTTCAATACGTCTCACCACTTAACTTCTCCAGGAACAGACTGGTTATTAAGATGACCTGTTTCTGCCCCCAAAAAGTAGAATTTTAGATAAACAAGAGTCTGTGTTCAATATCGTAAATTTCTTTTTTTTTTAATCCTTCTTTTCTGATCCTACCGAGGCATGCTTAAAGAACTTTGCATGGCAAATTAAGCCTTAAGTTCTGTGTCCGAGTTTCATATTTGCTTGTCAATCCTTACCCAGTATTTGTCTCCATTATCCTCTCCCCAGCCGACGATCCTGACGCTGTGCAGTCCCTTCAGCTCGTTGTTACCGAACCGCGAACGACGGTAAACGCCGTCCTGGTAGTGGAAGAAGTCTTGGTAGACGGTCATTACAGCTGGAAGAAGAAAAAGTGGTCTTTAATTTGATGCCTTTAAAGATGTCATTTGAATGTGTGGACCGAGTATTGTTTCTGTTGGCTTGAAAAATCCCACTTCTGAGCGAAGATCTCATGACTTCTATGCTCGTTTTTAATAACGCTAAGCGGAAACTGTATGAGTGCTGGATGATTATTATACCTACAGTGCGCTTTCCTAAATAATAACAGCCGCTCGGATACTACGTTTGTGGCAAACATATCTGAACGAATTTCTATTTATGTTATCCAGCATGCACTTTTTTATTATTGTATGTGTACTCATGTTTGAGCAAATAAATATACCTTATCGTATTTACTTTCTTTAACAAAGAGATTTACTTTTTTACCTACTCATGTAAAAATTGGAAAAGTCAAGGAGAGGTTCCATCTAAATGCGCACTTTTATTGTTTTCAAAACAAAGCACTCACATTTTGCGCATGCCAAAATTGCCTATCTTATCAGTCTTCAAAATAGTTATCAGAACACATTCTGATCTAAGAATTTCATCACATAACAAGATAATGACTCAGAAAGAAAAAAAAATGTGTGGGAACTAAATTGGTTGGAGTCAGATGACATCAATCTGATAAATGGACTGGATAGTAACAAGCATTTTTTTAGGTATTTACAAGGCGAAAATTATTACTGCCTGGACGGTATTGTCAGTTGTCAAAATCTTTTTGATTGGCTACAATTTCTGGCTTGTTTCAGGGTATAGGCACATTAGGCACTAAACTATACAGGGTGTAAACAGACCCTTCACGAAGCCGTCAACCAAGCATTCTGTACATCAAACTAAGTAACTTTACGCAAAAATTATTTCTGGGAAACGTCTTTTTTTTTTGGGGCGAAAAATTACGTTTTACTGTAGGACTCGAAGGAACGCACTCAAAGTATTGTGCTGATGGATAGATTAAATAGTAGGGGAGTCGTGAATGTGTTTAAAGTAAAAATCTTACATTAAAAACATGTATTTAAAAAAAAAAAAACTTATGAAAAAGTTGGAACTTTGACCCCCAATATCTCCGTAACTAGAAGGTTCCCTGGTATGGTCTAGAACAAAAAAAATATCCTAAAGGCGGGGACAACAAGTGCCTTTCGGCTTCGTTAAGGGTCTATTTACGCCCTTTATCTACCTACCTATCTAGATTCTAACCTGTATTGTCTCACTAGACAAGTGCCTCTCTATACCTTTTTTCACACTTCTGTAAGTACAGGCCTACTAATACGCACATGTAAAAGTTACGTACATGTGTACGTAACTTTTTTTGTTAGTATTTGCTTGATAAGTTAGCATTAAATACAAAATGAAGCGTTACTTTGCGTATATCCCTGACATTAAATGTTTTGTAAAATTAAATTTAATTTAAATTTCAGTTTTAATTCCGCGAAAAAGTTTCAGGCCAGGATGCATAGTGTAGCACCGTCCTCTCGCCCGCAAAAATATGCACATGCAGGAATAGCAATTAGAGCCACTAGAATTAAAGAATAAAGTTAGCCCTTACGGCATGTGGACATAATGAAACAGGCCTTTTTGTCAGCAAAATTATATTACCACCTTATAAGTAGGTATATGGCGGCGATAGATAGAGTATCGTGTTACCCTGTAACTGGGTTCCGGAGCCAGATAGGCAGTCGCTCCATGTAAAATACTGGTATTCAGATGTATACGGTTGGACTGGAGGTGGACCTCAACATAGTTGGGTATCATGGAGATATCATTACTTGAACCTATTTTGTAAACGACCGCGCTATTGGTGATGTTCCTCAGAAAGGTCACTTGCGTAGTACTAGCGACCGGTGTGCGTATGTGTGAACGCGCAAGCGCAAGGACGCTGTAAGGATCGTAGAAGTTGGTGTTATGTTGCATGAACAATACATAATTGAATGAATGTATGTTTCACACTCTTACCAAGGTGACCCATGATTTTTACTCCTAATGACACCAATATGGCGTCCTCATTCAAAAAGATAACTGTTCCAAATTCAAATAATAAAAAAATACTACGTAAACAGTTCTGAATGAGGCTACTGTAAAATTTTATCTCTCTAAAACCAGTGAAGCGCCGTGATTTTCTTATCTTAACAATACAAGGATACCCATTTATTATATTTTTGTATGATAGCACCACCAAGGTTGAAAAGTAGATAAAAATAGTTCAATAATCGTTTATGATTGAAATCACTGTTCAAAATTATCTGTACAGGCCCGCACTACGTATTTGGTAGCATATTTTTGCACTATCGTTTAGTAAACAAAATACTTTTTTATAATCAAGTTTTACGATGACCTAAGCATCTGAAATTTTAGTTTATATGTATGAGTCATGCCTTTTCGGGTGAGGCATTAAATACTTGATAGGTGGTAGGTACTCCATCGGATCATCATACCGATTTCTACCGGCAAATAGCGTTGTTGTGTTTCGGTTTACGGATATGGATGCCGGTGTACTTACAGGAACATACTTAAGCCATTAGCTTTGAAATGGCAACGCATCTACAATGCCTGTCCTATTCTTATGGCAGATACAGTGCTACCAGGCTCTTTGGGTACTTAGATGATATTGACAGAGGTGCCCCTCTCAAGTGTTTGTTGATTTTTTTGGAATGCTTCACCGGCTGAGTTCGTTTTTGATTTTGTACACGCGCCAACAAAACTTTACAACTATATCCATAGGACATCCACTTCATCATTACGAGTGAGTGCCTCCAGCATATTTGCCATTCAAACCCTACAAAAAGAGATCCTAATCTACCATAGAAGAAAAAAACAAATGAACAAAACAAACCTTGCACAGGTCCAGACTGCATGATATCGAACATGACATCGTGTTCCTTGATCAGTCTGCCGGGAGGTCCGACCTTGTACCTCGAGGTACGTTGAGGGACCACGGGGACACAGCGGTCGGTGAGGAGGTTGCCTCGCTTCTTGAAGGGGCAGTGGGTTATCTTCGCTGTGTAGGGGAAGCAGTCTACGTCTACTAATCTGGTGGTTGAAGAAAAGAAAAATAGATTAGCTGGGAGGGAAGTTGTCAGGAAATTAAAACAATACATGACATTATTTCAGCGTCTCCACCCTAGAGTGTAAAATTGGTGCTGTTCCCAAACGATGGGGCACTTAATATCGTGTCCTACGTGTCCTGTTGTTTGCTCGTTACAGGAATTGATGGACGCTACTGAAGGTGCCAAACTCATAGCCCTAAATTCTGGGTCGACTCCATTTAGATTGCCATCGACACGATAGCAGGGAGAAGAAATCGAATGACGTCTTTTTCTGATTTGTTTAAAGCTTGACCAAAAGATATGCCACACTAGGAATTTTTGCAGCATCAAATGTCTTGAACACACACCAATGAGTACCGATGGATGAGGCTAGAAATAAATATGATCGAAAAAACGCGACAGAATTCGTGGGAATTTGTCATCATCCGCGTAATTATGCGTAAAATGCAGGTTTCGCATTTTTTTGCTCCTTTGAGTGATGTTTTTCCCACGGCAGGAGTTATTTCCACATAGCTAGCTTGCTTAGTACGAAATAACCATGTTGCCACTTACCCATGGTTTTTGGCGAAGATCCAGGCAGTGTCGATGTTTCCACCACGACATCCTTGCTGCTGCCTCAAGTTGCAAGACAGTAGCGTTTGAGGACTCAGGATCACCTTCTCAGCTCCGTTGGATTGGATTGCAAATCTGTTGCAAAGATGTATTGCATTTTTAAATTACGTTTTTTTTTTTTTTTGGACATGTGTTAAACATCTGAGCTGTTGTGAAGTCCACGGCTCTATCGTGATGTTCTACTCTGCCGTATTTTTTATTTATTGGCGAAATTAAAACGCCATTTGGACAGACAGTACTGATTTTTCATCAATATTTTTGTTATCTCGATCTTTGACAGTTGTAACAGCTAGTCAGCAGAAGCCTTGATGTCTGAATACTAGTCTTATCAAGGGGTGTCGAGTTACCCAGTAATTAGGTGTGCTAGGCTGTGGAGGTTAGATAAGCAGTAACTCCATGTAAAACTTCAGCATTCAGCTGTATTCGGATAAGGGACTAGAAACTGGAATTCAGCATATTTGGTAGAAGGCTGTGTTGATTTTATCATTTGTAGGTGCCATGTGGACAATAACGTATTATCATCCAATGAAACCATGTATCTGTCTGTTTAACCTGTCTGTGTCTAACCTACGCTTAACTTATACTCGACCTCATCTCTGTCCTCTGGACTAGATTGAGGTCAAGACTAAGCCCATTAATTATAAAAAAAAAAAAATACTGATAAAAAAAAACACGCACAGACTACCTACACCTAGGTAACCGAACCGGTACTTCGACGGGATAAAATGTGACCATCCAAATCATACAATTTGACATATCCAAATGAATAGAACCACTTAGCAGTAAATCAGAGACCATTTCGAAATCGTCACGATTCCGTGACCAATCGAAAGTGCAAAACAAGAAAGCACGTTTCTGAACGATTCTGAAGCACCTAGTCTCGTTGTACAAAACTTAAATGGATTATCCATTTGAATATACTCGAATATGCTGAATCGGTGTTATTTATCTGGTCCTTTATTAAATAGGACGGACCATTAGTTGACGAAATATAGGAATTTCACACCTCTGATTAACACTTCGGGTTTATGGGTGACGTTTTGATGTCTTTGATTAGGCTTTTTTTTAAATCCTTGTCATCGATTGTCGTTAGACCTAAGGCCAATCGGAGGTAAATTATTCTCATGAAGTCCTCTCCAAATACTTCTGTCAATCCGACAAAATCTTGAAGTATTAATCCGTAAAGATTCTAAATTTGAAAAAGATCTGATCAAACTTAATCTTGTAAACCTTCTAAAATCCTAACTAAAAAGAAGCTAGGTAACAATTAAATAGCCTCAACACAAGATACAAAAGTAAACAATGAGATAAACAAAAGAAACGACCTCAGGCTTCCACACAATTCATCTTTTTGCAACCGCCTCTACCTGGGTCAGACAAGGTACCCTCGAGCGAAGCCAAGGGCCCTCAAGCCTTTATTTTTAGCCCGTCTCAGTTTGCATACGGAGAAATAAGAATTGCGTATCATTCTTGAGTTACTGGCTGCGTTGCATTCTTGAGGTCTGGTTTATTTTTTAATTTCTTGAACTTGAGTCAGAGGAATTTGATGCTGAGTTTGATGGGAGTGCGTATCGTAGAATCTTGGAGGTATAAGATAAAGTTGATGTTATCGGGCTGTATAAACAAGGGTTTGGAACTTTGGATTAGCAGTTATTAATTATTAATTTTAAACCTCAACACGCCAGCTGTGGCTGTGGACATTACAATAAATTATGGAGAAACAAATGTTTTTTATCGATGCAACGGTCACTAGATCGCATACCTTGCTGTAGCAAGAAAATACTTATGTAGTCGTTTGCAGAAAGTGTAGTAGAAATAAAATCAAATTCCTTGGCCTTACTATGCTGTTTGTATCGGAAGTTGCACATCATTGAAATTTCTCCCAAGACGCAGGCAACGGGAATGTTTTTAGAACGCCATTAAACGGTTACCAATCAAAACTACCTTTAAAATCACACATGTTACGATTTTTTTCTAGAAGTGGCATAACAACTTGACCCTAAACCTTCTCATCCGCTTCTGTATCTAAGTTAGGTAGGTAGGCCAAGATGGAACTTCCAGTCTACCTTAGTTGGTGGTGGACTTACCTATCAGAAACAATAGTAGCCAAAGACACAGCCCAGTCAGATCCACACCAGCCCTGGTCCACCACAGGCGAGATGTAGTTCTTCCAGTGGGTCCTGGCGTCGAACTGAGGTGGGTATGGGATGTCTTTGTCAATGTTGATGGGGCCAAGGCGGGCAGTCTCGCGACTCAGTGGCAAAGTACCTGGAATTAAAAAAGGATGTATAAATCTGGATTCTTCTATCAACTTTGTGAAACATATTATATCCGATCAGTTTAATATCCGCAAGGACACACATCTTTATATTGTTATAGAAGTTTTTTTTTTTTATCTTATACTAGCGACCCGACTCTGCTTCGCACGGGTGCAATAGACAGTGACGACGACAGCCCCTCGGCTGCTTTCAACACAGTTTGCGGGAAATTGTCATAATGCCCTACGGGCGCGGATAACAGTTAAAGGGCTACGCCTTCCTCTTGACTATTGCTGTAAACTGCATTAAAATTAGTTGCGGAGTTTAAAAGATCTAAGAGTACAAACAGCGGGAGTGACGAGTGTTAGATAAAGAGCCATCCTTTTAGCTACTCATCTGCCTAGCCTTTTCCCAACTATGTTGGGGTCGGCTTCCAATCTAACCGGATGCAGCTGAATACCAGTATTTTACATGGAGCGACTGCCTATCTGACCTCCACAACCCAGTTAGTACTGGGTAATACGATACCCCTTGGTAAGACTGGTTGTCAGACTTTTTGGGCCACTGACTACCTATAACGACTGTCAAAGATCTACAAATGACACCCGGGACCAACGGCTTAACGTGCTTTCCGAGGCACGGAGGAAACTTGGTATGTAATGGGTGGTCACCCATCCACAGACCAACCTAGGCAAGCGCGGCTTAACCTAAATATCGATCCGAGCGGCTGTTATTACTTAGCCACGAGCTCCTCCATCCTTTTAGCTACTATCCTTACTTATAGGAAGAAAGAAATTTGCTTCATTTTGTGAAACTACCTAAAACTATGTGGCGAAAATATAATAGTTTCAAGCCTTTGCCTGCGGCGGCGTCGCTCGCTCTGAGGCCGATAAATATCCCATTGAAACGGATATATATATTACCAGGATAAAGATTACCTTTTGGCCTAAACCAGAACAAGGTTTAGCTGAGTGCCATCGAAACCCAAAAAAAATGAAGGACAGAAAGATTGCCAGACAGAATTCTAGTTTGGATCTCTGGGTCGATAAAATGTATAGACGACATTTAAAATCGTACTACTTTATCGTCCTTTCAAAAGTCTGTATCTACACCTACATATTATTCTTTCTATTCAAACCAGTGAATCACAATGAAAGCCCCGGGCGATACCGTATACACAGATCTGATTTCAATGTGATTCGTGATCGCGACAGACTGACTACACTTTCTCCTTTTGTTCTAGCTTCAATAGTTGTCTAGATCGGTCTACTTTCGAGTCCTAATGTCCATGTTTCTATGGGTCTTTAGATTTAAATGGGTTTGTGACCGTTGGCAAGTCGTTGTGTGGTTCATAGTCGAAAAGCTGTTTGACTTGTCTCGTGCATTTTGTGAGATCATTGACGTGTCTTTTTTATTTTGGTCAAGTTCATTTCGAACGTTTACCAAAGTGGTAACGACTATCGGATAAGGCACAGCTTAAACCGTTGCGGATATTGTTTCTAATGTCCATTTTCATAAGGAACATTATTCTGTTTCCACTAAGCGAGACCTAAATGAATGCCTAAATAAAACCGCACTCTTGGATGTTTTAAGAGAGGTTTGAGAGACTACTAAGGATAACTTAGTCTTAGTGGGAACAGACATTAGAGGTGCACTAAGAAAAGATCTTTTTGAAATTATTTCTGAATTGTACAAATCAAATAATGGTTAAAGTTTATATGCAAAACAAAGTCTCGGTTATTAGCATAATAATTGATATTATCCTATAATAAAAACCGACATAATTGGCCACTTTATCTGATAAACTAGACCACAAAATAAAGTATCTATTGCCGTGATTCATTTCCCAGTCACCACAATATGTAAATTTATCTAATTCGTTATGTCAAACGATTTTAAATCTTATCCTGCAAGCAATAAAAGGGAAAGTAAGTTCGTGGTCGAGATTTGACGATTTAAAGCTGACAGTGTTTTAATCGAAATGCATTGTCTCATGTCGGATTGGATGACAGGACTTGTTTAAAGTGAGTTGTAAATTATATGCTGAAGATCTTGTTGCTAACCACTCTTGGAGACATCAATTTGTTGTATAAGGAAGATTCTAGACTTACAAATGGCATTTACTACGACTCCGCAACAGTGTTCTGGGACTAGAAGATTCGAAATGACTTTTGTCTTTGCCGTAGTAGGCTCGCAATCGTCACAGTCAATGACACACTTCTTAGGAGCCTCGACCAACAGTTAGGACTCCTGCAGGATCTTCAGGACTATCTTGTTCTGTGACTTTTTTTTTTAATGTTACCTACTGCACCATTCTGAGATACCTTTTGGCCTCGTACAGGACCAACTTCTTTGTTTTCTTCTTATGTTTACTTTTTATATAGGTAATTTTGTTGTGCTGTTAATATAACCATTTTTTGTGTGTTTTGTCCTGTGCGGAATGCGGACTAAGAAATACTTTTTCTTTCTTTCTTTCTTTTTGTTAGCAGTAGGGCCAAGCTAAAGCTTGACACAGAAAGCGGTATCCTGTACCCAGCCTGTAAGGAGATTTCTCCCTCTACGATTCCGCCTTTACCTTGGACCCTATACCTAATACCATTGGAATCCCTACTATTCACCATCATCAATTCAGGCCGGAATCGCCCACTGTTGGGTATAGGCCTCCCCTTTCTTCTGACATTCTTCTGTGTTTTGTGCGTCCCTCATCCATCTGTTTCCCGCAATTTTGACGATATCGTCAACCCAATGCGGTTTTGGGTGGCTCTGGTTTCTTAGACCTAACCTTAGCCACCATTCGTTCAAAACCTTACTCCATCAGCCATCTCAGCCTCTAGCCAGATATCCTGCCCAACTCCACTTTAGGTGTATCGCCTGTCCCCGGCATCAAAATCTTTCGTCCGACGAAGGATTTTGGTGTCACGCACTGGGTCTAGTAAGGATATGCTACTATTAGTGTTGTGTTAATACTACTTACCAAGTTTATAAATCAGTCCATCCTTGAGTTTCTTCCCGTGGAACTGGGTGTAGTTGGTAGCTCTCCATCCAAGGCGGGCTTGTCTGACGTTCCTGAGGACGTCGTCGCTCATCAAGCATGGGTCATGGTCGCACTCCCACTTGTTGCCATCGCCTTCATGGTGGACGCATTCACTGTTGGAGAAATATCATGGTTAGAGCTTTGTGGAAAAGTGTTGAATTCGCATTTCTGCTTGATTGATTTACGGTTAGACATTTCAAGGGTCTTTATTTTTCTAATGCAGGCTCTATTTATAATAGAAACCGATAGGAGCTTTTTAAACATTGGAAAGAACTTGGCTTTAACCGGGGAATCTTTAAGTCTCGAGTGCGAATTATGATAAACGTGAAAGTAAACGTACAGACGCCAGTATATCAAGCTACTATAATTTGACAATTTTTTTTAATAGATTTTCAACTTTTTCGCTAAAGCATTAGGTTCAAGGTTGATTGGGAAAATTTGGCAGTTTCGGGTAGCTTGCTGTACATAATCCTGAACCGCTTCATCGTTTTAGTGAGATGTTGGTCAAAAGTAAACTTATCCAACCTTCCCCAAACGAAGAAAGGATAAAGAACTTGCGACTGTCTATCTGACTCCACAACTCAGTTAGTACTGGGTAATACAATACCCCTTGGTAAGACTGTTTATCAGACTTTCGGACTTTCGGACAACCGGGACCAGCGGCTTAACGTGCTTTCCGAGGCGCGAAAGAAACTCGGTATGTAATTTGGTGGTCACCCATCCACGAAGCAACCTTTGCAAGCGCAGCTTAACTTGAAGATTGACCCGTGCGGCTGTTAATATTGTTGTTGTTGTTAGTGTTGTATTCTGGCAATGATCGCAAACCGGCTGGACTGCCCTTATGTCCGGCATTGCTGTGGCAGGCATGTTGCTGTTCCAGTGCCGGTTAGAAAATTGTAATTATTGTGTGTTTATTTTGTTTTTATGAACAGTAATGTTTTATTAATGAATAAGTTTAATTTAATTGTATGTCTTGTATGTTTGTGTTGTTATGAATAAATAATAATAATATTGGACTTGCTTAAACTTAACAAATGTCGATGTTTCGTCAAGTCGTTAAATCAGTGCGAGGCAAAGGTGTATCCCTAGTAGTATGCCATAAAAGCCAAGTTTACTTCAATGTAATAATTCTTGGCTAGCTACAAAATACATGAATGAATCAACTGTATTATGCGTTGGCACAATTCTGAGTCTCGTAACAATAAACACTATATTTATTCTAATGTCATTTAATACCTTATGACATCATACATAAGGTCGATACTCAGGGCCTAAACCAGAGCAAAGTCTTATAGAAGGCTTACACCTGGTAACTAAATGGGTGATCAACACAAAAGTTTACTAGACTCATGAAAATCACTTAACGCAGGAATTAACGGACAAATCAATTTTTTCAGAAATCTAAGTGATTCTAAATCTAAGCAGTGCAAGTCTTTGCTGAAGATCGTTAGCCCCCAATAGTTTGTCTGAAACCTTCATGTTTGGTTCACCGCGGTTCCTATGAAAATCTAAAATAATAAAAGTTCTAGATCGAATAAAAAAATGTTATATTATATGGAAGGTCGATAGCAAAATTTTCACGGTCATTATAACATCAATAGTTTATATAGTTTGTTATGTTTTTTTTTATCATTTTTTATGCACGTCATGTCTCTGCGACAAATAAATATTTTTTCTTTCGTCTTATTTAAGCTATAACGCCCAAGTACAGCTTAAAACAAAATCGCTTCAAACATCAATAAACCTTCTGAACTTATCTATTTTGCGTTAACAAGGGACGCGACACACCGAGGTCGATACTCGATAATGACATTGTTTATCGATCGTAGGCGTCTGTGTATCGATACATCGCTCGAAGCTCAATATGGTGATAATTGAAACAATGATGAATGATGTTCAATAATGCTCACTTATATTATTGTTCAACTATATTGATGATATTCTGAATTTAGCGTGAAGCGACTGTGTCTGATTTTATCGGCGTGTCATCCCTTGTTTGTGGTAAATGAATGGTTTTAGTCTCGTTTTACTTAATAGGTGCGGAGACCGTGTGAAGATGATGGTGACGTCACTGATCTGGCTGATGTCAGAAACACAATGTTGGGTCTATTTTGGAGATGTCATTTTTCAAGTGAGCTTTGCTAATTGATTATGATAATGTCTTGGTTAACTGGCCAGTATTTGTTTTGCCTTTCAACTGACAGCGACACCCACGTGAAGAGACCGGGTGGCATAAAAATACTTAGCCTTAAATGAGCATGGACTTTACTGGGTGGGATGGTTGGCTGTACGAGTACCTCCACATCTGATGATGGTTGACAACTAGCAACGCGTAGCCATGACTGTATCAAAGCTAAAGTCGTGGCGTTGAAGAGGCGTTCGCGAAGCGTATGTCCATCGAACGCCTATGCTAGATGCGAAGGAACACCCAACTTGGGATTTACGATCTATTGCGAGATGCATGGATACTTTGAAGTCATGATAGCAAAAATATATATATCTAACGTTAAGTAGTCCACTATACCCTGACTTGTCACTTTGGCGCCACTGGCGCTAGCAAACGTCAAACTCAGTACTATACTTTTAGTTCCTTTTTCTGCCGCATACTAAGTAAAACTGTGTACCATTAACATGGTTTGAAATAATTTACGATGCATAAATGTCAAAGTAATGAATTTTATAGCCATAATAACATATTGTTTCCTAAAAGTAGATGCTTTGTTGCAAAATTATTTTATGTTTAGTCGTAAAATTATGTAGCTTGATATAAAATTATATATAAGGTTAAAGTAACTGACATTTAATTTTTAATTTGTGGAGACACCTACATCGCCCCAACAAGCCGCCTAAAAGGAGTTGTGTAAACCAAGTTTTGACAATCACCGTACCTCTCTAATAGGCTTAAAGTGTATAAAAAATAAACTCAGAAAATCGAATCAATTTGAATTATTTTACCCCAAAACGAGAGTAATGATTTTGAGAATCTTTCTTTAACAAATATTTAAATAGTTACATTGAGACCACTAATGTATCATTAAGATAACATATCCATTAACATAACAGCAACATTTTAGTTACCAAGTAGATATTAAATCATTCGGTAATCAGTACTCAAACAGTACTCAATGCCACTTAAATCGATGCACTCAATCACTCCGTAACGGTAAGTTAAAAGGAAACACTCAAAATTCAACAGAAAAATATCATTCTTGTATTCAGGAAGTGATTTGTAATCTCGAGAATGTTACACGTGAGCTATTAATTGGTATACTGATGTAATGATTTTATTCTGTTATTGTGATAACAGCATAACATGTAAAAAGACCCTTAACATAGCCGAAAGGCACTTGTTCTCCCCGTCTTTGCGATATTTTTTTTGTTGTAGAACATACCTTGGAACCTTCTAGTTACGGAGATATTGGGAGTCAAAGTTCCAACTTTTTCACAATTTTTTTTTTTAAATACATGTTTTAATGAAGATTTCTACTTTACACACCTCCACGACCCCGTACTATTCAATCCATCCATCAGCACAATGCTTTGAGTGCTTTCCATCGAGCCCTACCTTAAAACGTGATTTTTCACCCCAAAAAAAAAAATCGTTTCCCAGCAATAATTTTTGCGTAAAGTTACTTAGTTTGATGTATAGAATGCTTGGTTGACGGCTATGTGAAGGGTCTGTTTACACCTGTATAGAACTATCTTTATTACCATTTCATAATATTATTATGGAATAGTTTTCTGTAGAACTATTCCATAATATTATTTTGGAATAATTCTCTGTCTATATATCTTTAGTATGTAACTGACTAAAGTAGTGATAGGTCCCATGTATGTCTGTATGTCCATAGACATGTACTCCGGCTTCCCTCTTAAAAAATTTTCGCTACTGGTATATACATCAGGCCGCACTTCAGTGGTAATCAAACCAGTATAAGCTGATCTCTTATTCTATTAAAATTATGTATTACGCTAGGCTAACTCAAGGTCTAAAGTGATAGTACCTACGAGCGGTCCTCTATACCTAGTATAAAGTTGTTTTCTTCTAGTTTTCTTTTAAGATAACGCTAATAGGAAGAGTTGACAATATTTTCCTGTATACTGATTGCATATAACTATGTAGTAGTACCTAGTAATAATTTAATGATTAAAACGACTACCTACATAGTAAGCAATACTATGACACGACTATATTGCTTCCTCATTCATTACAGGTCTAGTTTAAGTACTCGGATAATAATTTTATTTAAAGCATAAAATAAAGACTAAAAACCAGAGATGTTATGGATATGACTGTTACGGTTACGGAGCTCCATAACATCCCTGCTAAAAACATTGTAGTCATACTAAGTTTCTTGACCATTCTTCTCTATAGAGATCTACGCTTTGATGGGCAACGACGGTATTTTCACAAGTTATTATGCCTTGCGAGTCCCCAGCGGGACTGTAGCTTGCTGGGGTCTGTGCGAGTCTTATCTAAGTTTTCTCTACCATCTTCTGTGCGTCGCGTCGTCCATCTGGCTGATGGTCTCCTTTTACCATCTCTCAGCAACCAATCCGTTGGGCTTTGCTCCACCTGTCATCATCACTTCTAACCAAATGTCCTCGCCCACCTCATTTCAGAGCCGCCACCATAGTCCAATGTCTTGAACCTTAGTGATACGTCGTATCGTCAGCTGCCTAGCCTTTTCCCAATTATGTTGGGGTCGCTCCCAGTCTACCCTGATGCTGCTAAATACCCGTATTTTACATGGAGCGACTCGGATCTGATCTCCACAATCCTGTTGCTGGGTAACACGATACCTCTTGGCAGGATTGGTTGTAAGACTTCAGGATTCGGACTACCCCGTAATAACTGTCAAAGATCTACGAATGACAGGCCGGGACCAACTGCTCCAGACCTCGGAGTTATAAGTCGTATGTCCCACGTTATTCAAATCATAAACAGGGTGACGTTATAATGACGATATCACAATGACGGTAAACTTAAAAAGCTATGACTAAACATTTAATTAAAATCATCTAATTATTGCTTTAGAACATTTCGAGCGCATTGTATCATCATGCAATAATATAGCATTGAATGCTCACACTAATTGTTAATTCAGTATTTAACAGAACTATTAGCAGGCCTGACATCATCCTGTATAATGTTCAGTCTTCAGAACCTTGAGCTTTGTTAGACGAACTGGAAACTGATCACGTTTCTGACAATTGGGAGATGATATCAAATTTAGCTTAAACTATGTAGCTTCTGACCGCGGCTATGCTCGCGTTATGATCGGAAATTATCACACGGGAGCGTTTTCAATATAACTTATGGCACTCGGGGTTAATGTAGCTCCCCATTAGTGCAATCGGGTCAGTAGTTCCGAAAATTACCCCTACCCCCAAAATGACAGATTGTGTCGACACAATGACAGATTGCTTTGCACTATGTCATTTTGTCGATTCTTCCGTCAAAGAAATCCTTGTCTACGGTGCTCATGCTACGGGGGCTACATTCAAACTTACAAACTTCTTCGTCTTTATTGTATTAGTATGAATAAATTGAATGTCATTGTTGTATAAGTATCTTATAATATCCAGCAGCTTGTGACGGGCACTTTGAATTTTGATATGCATGAGGAGTTGAGGATATGATAAAAATCTTTATTTTCAGTTTGTATTTGACTGTTCCATACCTACAATCCGTGCTAAACATAGACTCGACGAAAAACTCTGCGACATGATTATGTCATCCACCACATCTCACATAGGCCTGCATGAATGATTACGGCCGACTCCCTCTCTCAGAGAAGAAGCCCGTGTCTTACCAGTCGAAACGTTACATAAGCTGATTACGCTAGCTAATTGAACCAAAACGCTGTTTAAAGCTTTCTCGGTTTAAACTAAACTCATACTGTCACTTACGGGATATCTTCCCAACCCGCGATCGTGGCTTGCAACGGCGTCGAAATATCGGGAGCTCAAAATTATGAACCACTACTGAAGTAATCCCGTAAGTGACAGTATAAGTTTTGAACCAAAACGGTTCTAAAACAATGATTAAATCCTAGCTATTATTGCACACGGCTTTGCCCGTGTGAAGATCGGAAAGCCCACTGGCACGTGTTACTGGGATAAGATTTATCCTAAGCTCTTACCGAGGTCATGATCAAGTGTGCAGTGTGCCAAACAGAAATCCGTTCAGCTAATGAAACGTGAAAGCTAACAGACTGTGACAGACAGACACTGTTACGTTAGCATTTTTAAGTAATAATAGTAATCTTCATATAAAGAATCACGTGTCACTATGTTCGTATGTGCTAATCTCCGGAACCACCCAACCGACTTTAATGAAATTTGTGAATGCATGGATATTTACTGCTTGATAGACAGAATAGTTTTGGATCCAATAGATGTCTCCTTGCGAAGCAAGGGCGGGTCGCTAGTATTAGTATGTATACAAAAGTATGTTTAATGTTAATAAATATCAATATGTGTTTGTATGGATGTACAAATAGGTTCCTACAGACACAACCACTTAAGCGTTTAAACAAGAAAATAAAAATAACGCCAGGAAACAATCTATTTAGCAACATGTTTCACTAAAACACTAATATTCGCAAAAATATCAAAATCCATTACTTTGAAACAGGTAAATCTTTTTTCGTGTCCTTTGTATCTAAGTATCCAAATAAAAATGACGAAATCCTCGAAACAGTTTTGCACAAAAACTTAGGTCATTAACCGACGTGTTAAGCTCAAAGTCCAGTCTAGATTTAGTGCTTAAATGTTTCTGTCACGGTGTCAATCTTTTGTTATAAAATAAGCGAATAAAACTAGAAAAAAAAAAATATGATTTGAGGTTTTTTTGTTACCTGTGGAATTGTGGATAATGAAAATAAAACATTGTAGAAACAGCTATTATTTGAATGAATCATTGGTAGAGGAAGACCAAAGAACCGATGGATGGAATGTGTGAAAGATGTTATGGCTAGAAAGGAGGTGACTGCTGAGATGACGAGTAATAGAAACGTATGGAAGAAGATATGATGCGCTGACCCCAAATAAATTGGGACAAGGGCAGGAGAATGATTCATGAATCATTGGTAGAAAGATATTTTATAAGCTTTTATCAAACGGGCCCTGTTAGTTAGTATGTATAGGTCAAATCTTGCAACTGCATATCAAACCAGTTCCCCCCAACCGTTTGAGCTGAAATTTTGCACAAACCTTTGGTTCTGGTGACAATACATTTTTATAACAGACATGACTTGATCCTGCAGCGAGGATCGCCTCCTTACTAGAGAACTCCTCAACGCGTAATACCACAGACACGAGACTTTGCGTATGCGTTTAATGTTGATGGATAAAACTAGTTTTCTTCTTTTCATTTTGATAAAAGCTTGCATAAATAAAATAAAATATATATTTAGAGCTAAGTCACCAAATCTTTCAATCATCATTCGTGCTCTTAATTCAATTTATTTGGGGCGGTGCAGCACGTCTTTTTTTTTTTTTTCGGATGGGATATCATCAAATGACCCCCACCCCCCCCCCACGGGCGGAGCAGAAGGGAGTGTCAGACTTGTACTGACTAAAACCCATCCATGTTCCTTCTTTGCCCTTTGTGTTCCAGGGCCACGGTATCTCTTTCGAACAGTCCCGCAGCCCTGTGCAGCACGTCTTCTTCTTCCACATGATTATCCTCTATCAGCTGTTTATGATTTTCCTTCATTTTCCCCTTTTTATCACACAATCCATCATCGTCCCTTAAAAATGATGTTGATTGTTATCAATAAAAATGATGTTTTAGGAATTCTCGTTCCTACCTGTCTCGAAAGATTTGATTAATTTTACGCTGTCCCAGCTCCTAACTTTTAATCGAAACGATTGATTTACTATGAGGAATTAAATGTCAATCTAATTATAATAAATAACACATTTTAAGTATTATTTTCACATTATTTATGATGTCTAGAGGAACTAACACAAATATTTGATGACATCAATAGAAATAAACACCGTCTTAATTTCAGTGAAAGGCAGAAACAATATGAACACTCACGTAGCGATCAGGTTGAGTAATTTTCAATTCTCTCATGTGGTAACATGGTACCTTTTTGAACTCATTTTTTTTTGCAAAATAAGTATCTACTCTGTACTTAGCCCGGCGCTACATCAAGCGATGCATATCCAGTATAGCCTGACCTCGCTTTGTATGAGCTTCCCGTACAATGAGAGATCAGCTTAATTTGGTTTTGCATTACTTGATTGGTCGTCGTGCGTACGTGGCATGACTTTAATAGTATTACAGCTACTTAGAGTAGAGGAACACCAAAGAAACGATAGATTGACTGTGTAAAGGATGATATGGCTAGAAAGGAGGTGTCTGATGAGATGACGAGTAATGGAGAAGTATGGAAGAAGACATGCTGCGCCGACCCCAAATGAATTGGGATAAGGACAAAATAATGATGATGATACTATCCCCCTACACTCGTATAATATCTTACCCGACCGTGCTTCAGAGCAAAACAATATTGAATCGTAAAGTTTACATAATCTAACCGAAGAACTTTATAATTACCTAAATAACTTGAGAATAGACCAAAAAACTGATTTGTAAACTAATCATCATATGCCCAGCCTTTACCCAACTACGTTGGGGTCGACTTCCAGTCTAACCAAAGGCAGCTGAATACCTACTAGTATATTACATGGAGCGATTACCTATCTGACCTCCACTACCCCCGATCGTTGTCTAAAATACCTACAAAATATTTATTTATTTATTTATTTATTTATTTATTATTAACTTACACACACTATCTTTACAGGATGACCCCAATACAATAGTGGTTACCAAATAAAATCAACTTACGGCTAATACTTAAAATCTAACAACAAAAATCTTAACACAGAATATTAATATCTAAATATAACTAACACAATTCAACAACACTTTTGCGAATTCACTCAGATTGCACGAAAATATGTCAATTCTCTCATGAACTTCGTTTAATACACATATTGTGCGGGTGAGGGGTGTTTTTGACAGCAGATTGGTTCTGGCGGCAGGCACGGCCAGCAGTGGCGGTCGCCGCCGCCTCCATACATACCGGTCTGGCACGCACAGCTTCAGGTGACGCAGCACACCCGGGTTATGAGCTGCTCCACGCAAGAGCTTTAGAGCATAAGCCGCAAGCGTAAATTCCCGGCGCACTCTGAGTTCGTTGTACCCCAATTTGGATCGTCCATCTGTTTCTATCAAAACAGTTTTACAGTTTTTTTTTTGTTTTACTGAGGGAAACTAATATGCTATTAAGAATAATTTTATAGTTAAAGCTGTCTGACTTAAAGAGATCAATGATAATTAGCATAAATTAAATGCAGGTGTGAATCTTTTTTAAAATTGGTGGGTAAACTAGCTCAACAGGTGGCGAATCAATTGGCGGAACAAAGTATCACCAACATTATGCATTTTTAATAGACTTTTTTTGTCGTAAAGAAACCCAGAAATTTTCTAAGATAAATGGGATTGGGTCGGACATAACAATAATTATTATAAGAATCTACCACATCATCAGAGCAGTGGCAGCTGCCCCGAGTTCCGTGGATCTTAGATTCGAATGCGATCCCAGACACGTACTTTACTTTGTGTAACTTAATTTATCAACACTGCGCTCAAAACGATGAAAGAAAACGTCGATGACATGGTGACGTCTATCAACCCGCACTGGGCCCGCGTGCTGGATAATGGAATATTCCGAAATACAGAGAGAACGCTTTTGTCCCAACAGTGGGTTCGTTCGACGACGATTTTACGTGTTATAGCTTTAATAAGGTTTTTTTTAATATGTACTAGTTTATAATTGTTTAAGATTATTTTATGTATTTTATCTACGGGCCTCAGTTACCTGATCGCTTATAAATAATTGAATGTCTTTGCCTGATAATAAAATGATTGTTGTGGTTGTTATAGGTAAACGTATTATTTACTAAACAGTGCGGTAAACCCATGGAATCGAAAGACTGTTCATGTTAGTATGATGAGACCATCATTCTAACCTGAATAGTCTTTCGATTCCGTGGGTTTTCCGCGATTTTTAGTACAGAGTAATTTGTTAAATGACAAGCACTACTTATGTGATTTAGTTTCCTATTTACTTTGATAAAGGATGCACTCAAACATACAATCACGGTTCGACACATAATTTCCGGTATGTAATAGAGTCATCTCATACTATAGTAAATGGACTACATAGTTATATGACATAGTTAAAGGTACATAATGACATTCAATACGTATTCTTTACTATGTACTTACATAATGATTTTTGTACTTACAAATAACATAGAATACACCCACTTCTAGTAAACCGATTGAGTTTTTAGATTCTATAGATAAACTTCTGATAATATTGTCCTCGTAAGAGCAAATGCAGTGTCTAATCCATATTATTTTACTAGAACAATCTTTTTTCAAAAATCTTTTTTTTAGATTATAAAAATTGCAATACAGTAAAATGCAGCATTTATGTCAAAATTGTCTGCTATTGTGTATTTTCTCGAAAGTCTCGATATGTCATAATTCTATTCAATATGATGCTAAAGACATGACGAGTTAGTTCAAGATTTAAATAAAAGAGGAAACTCTTTCATTTAAAATTCTCTCATCAAGTAACAATGGCAACATTTGCCAAACAGTACCATTGGCGCTGTCATTTTGCATGATTGATGACATAAGACGTTACGTCACGCGGTCTGTCAATCACATCTGACATTGACATTGATTGTAACCAGTAGGCGGTTAGAATAAACAAACATTGTCAGTAATAAAAGTAGTTCGGATACAATAGTTATGTGAGCTTTTATGTCCGTGACCGTGACAATAATAAGCAAGTAGGAATGAGATGAGTCATCTTTTTTCCGATAATTTTCAGTCATACTTATTTAAAATACTATCCTACAGGTCACCGAGACAATTCCGAATATTGCACCGGTTGGTACAAATTACTCATCATTCTTCTGCCCTTAACCCAATTTATTTGGGGTCGGCGCAGCATGTCTACTTCTTCCATACTCCTCCGTTCTAGTCATCTCAGCAGTCACCTCCTTTCTAGCCATATCATCCTTCACACAGTCTATTCATCGATTCTTTGGTCTTCCTCTACTCTTATAGACATCCGCATTCATACTCAAAACTTTCCTCACGACATTTTCCTCATTGCTCCGCATCGCATGTTCATACCACGATACGATCTATTAAATCTTTATTTGATCTAAATCAATATTAACGATGATTGATTTAGATCAATCGTCCTGCAGTGGACGTCTTTCGGCTGAAATGATGATGATGATGAGCAGCTTAACTCTCTCATGCTAAAATACAGGTCTTCTCTCTGTTACAGGGAGTGGGGCATATTCCATCATGCAGGCCTAGTGCGGGTTGATGCTTAGTCCTTCTCTGTACGAAAAAAGTATTTGCCCTACAACCCCAAATTAATTTGTAACCAGCCAGCTCTTTAGCCACATAACAGGCTGTTAAAAAAAATGCGTCACAGATATTTTCATCTCATTTTCGTCAATAGTTTCGTGAATAGATAATAAAAAAATGATGTCACGCTGCCAGTTGAACGAATTAAAAAAAAACTTGTTCAAGCATATCAATGAAATAACATGTTTTGATTTAAAAAACCGCTATTGATATACCTAATTTGGGAACTAGACATGGTTTTTACATGTCTGGGTCAGTTTCCGATTTTCCAGTCTAACCAGCCTCCAATTAAAACCTAAACTGTATATACATAATTGCTTTTTTTCCAGATCGGGCGGCTGGGTTTTTCCATAGGAAATCTTGGTAGCCAACCCAGAGTTGATGATACCAGGATTACCTAGCTGGCTAAAACATGGAACTGTGAGTACACCTGTGTCCTCCCTTTGGGTATGCATGTACTATCTCCAAAAGTCGAGTCTGCTCATTTTTACAAAACAAAATGTCGTGCTCACGATGACCACATCTGTTTACCGCGCGGACCAACAGTAGCAAAACAAAAAAAGTTCGCTTTTCGAGCGGCCGATAGTAGTAGACTTAAAAAAATCTCAGGCTCTCTTATTGATCACAGTATTTTGACCACTCTTTTTCGGCCAATAGGAATGAGACAAAAAACAGGACCAAAGAAGAGAAAGATATTAAGTGTATATAGCGACCTGGCGCTGCAAGCAGAATAAGCAGAACCTTGTGTAGTCAGAATCATTTTAGGTGACAGTACATAAAGGGTGTAAATAGACCTTTAACGAAGCCGAAAGGCACTTGTTCTCCCCGTCTTTGCGATATTTTTTTTGTTCTAAACCGTACCATAACCTTCTAGTTACGGAGATATTAGGGGTCAAAGTTCCAACTTTTTCACAAGTTTTTTTTTAAATACTTGTTTTTAATGTAAGATTTTTACTTTAAACACCTCCACGACCCCCGTACTATTCAATCCATCCATCAGCACAATGCTTTGATTGCGTTCCATCGAGTCCTACCGTAAAACGTGATTTTTAACCCCAAAAAATAAAATCGTTTCCCAGCAATAATTTTTGCGTAAAGTTACTTAGTTTGATGTACAGAATGCTTGGTTGACAGCTTCGAGAAAAGTCTGTTTACACCCTGTATATACTTACACTTCGAGCACGTAAATTGATATAGGCGGACTTAAAGTCATAGGCATTTTCCACTAACCTTTGGGTATTGCAAAGACAATGTTTACATCCTGTATATACTTACACTTCGAGCACGCAAATTGATATAGGCGGACTTAAAGTCATAGGCATTTTCTACTAACCTTTGGGTATTGCAAAGACAAACAGTAGTTGCAAATTCAAAAATAAAGTAATATGCTGTAATGCAATATATTTTTGATTAATTTACGTATCCGTGATAAGTTAGTTAATTATTTTATTATTGAATTGTTTTTACTATGGACACTTTTAACGTACACATCTTGCTGCATCGTTCTCACATAATGTACCATCTCAAAATGAATGATGTAACCAAGGTTTTGTTAAAGTATTCTGATTTAAAAGAGTGTCCATGGAGTTTCTTGCCCGTTCTTCTCCATAGAGATCTACGTTAGGGAATGGGCAACTACAGTACTTTCACAGTTTTTGTCCCTTGTGACTGGGACTGTAGCTATTTTTTACTGTTGTTTTTGTTTCGACAATTCAAAAGTGCCTGTAACTGGCCTACTTGAAATAAATGCTTTGATTTTGATTTTGAAGGTTATTCCGACTAATGTTCACACAATATACGACCTTAAAACCTGCTAATGTGTTTACATTTTAACTAGTCACACTGTTTTAGAACCAGTATGAGGTCATTCCGAAAAATAAGAGGTGCGTGTCTTGGGTTCGAACTCGAGATCTATTACTTGACAGTCCGACGGTCACACCACTAGACTATCATTGCTAATTCAAATACTCTGCTAAATGCACTTAATGAGAATGTGGAACTGTATTTTTGCTTGGTGTAAATGACTCATACCTTCATAAGTGATGAAAAAGTTTTACACATCTGTCGATTATTTCGACAGATGACTTTCCACAGGAAATCAAAAAGTATTCAAGTAGGCGCAATTGCAATTTAATGTTTTTCATGATGCTAATACTGACAATGTAGGAGTATTTTATTACTTCGCTCAAGTATAGTATCTTTTAAATAGTAATAAAACTAGAGCGTTGAAAAGAACACAAAATGACTCAACCTAAGTGATTTCATAAAAAGAAAAAAAAACACTGAAGATCTTCAGCGAACAAAATAGTACCTGGCAGTTGGCACGCTTTTGAATAAAAACTATGAGCAAAAAAAAACTTACAGATAAAGCGCGATTAAATTGGCCATTTATTAGAAAAGAAAAAAAAACTATATTGATTTTTCACGCAAAAAAACGCAATGAGCTTCAAAGAGTTGTACCTGTACGATGTATTCAAAATATCGATGTTTTTTTTTACAATTTTTTGTGCCGTTGACACTGATTTGTTTGATTGATTATCTATTGATGAATGATATATCTATCTATCGTGATCTATTAAGATTTTTTGCCTTCTCCTATCAAAAAACGTTGAGCTACTGTTCATTTACATATCTAATTAATAATAACTACTGAACGTGGCCAATTAACAGGTAGATGATTAAAACGTAACCTTTATACTTTAGCAAAAAATTTATTGAAGTTTGATTTAAACTTAAACTAAGTCAGGTCGTCGGAATTTCGACAAAATCGACTGACGTAATTAATGGACGCCCCCTAGCAGATTTGCTAATAGCTAGTTATTAAAATTAATTTATACACAAGCGTCATTATTTGAAAATAAACACCAATGTTTTACAACATTGTCCTATTTAGTTTGCTCGCCAGTGTTTTATGTAATAAAAAGTGCGTTGACACTTTGTTGGATGACAACGACAGTGTGCAAAAATAGCTTTTCAATGGCCAGGTGTGTATTTATTTTATTGGCTTACTCTACTTTTGAGTGTAATAATATTTGTGTATATTTTTGAAAGAAGGTTATTAGATATTTTATTGCGGTATTTTTTTAGATGAAACATAATAATGTCGTGTTAACTTGTAATATATTTTACACCTACGTGTTAATGATCTTGTAAAAAATATATGGCGTTTGCTTAATTAATTATTGTATACTGTTGCATAAAAAATCCAAAGCTCAAACTCAACGGTGAAAAATGTGAGGAAACTGGCATGTCCTAGACCCAAAAATCAAAGACATTTGACACCATCAACGCTGGCTGGGCCCAGTGTGCACCACATTTCCTCTCACAGAGAGGTGGCCTGTGCTAGGTGACTAGGCCACTGTTGGGATAGTGGAAACATATTAGTTCTTTTTAAGCAATAATATTTCTGAAACTTATACCATTATTCAAATATAGCTCTTAGCTGCCTACTTCGTTTTTTTTTTATTCTGTTTCCTAGAAAAGTTAAAAATAGATATTCAACGAGTATTTCGGTATCATACTACTAATTAGCATTCCAGCATCCGAAGGTAAAGCTTGTTAAAGATGCGGTATGCACAAACTCAAATAAGTGATAATTTGACCGCAAACAAACAGCTGTTTGTTTTGTAAATATTTTGCATAATCAGCTTGCTAACATCGTCTAGACATAAGTTTTGGGTGAATACATTACGATAGTTTCCACTATCGTAACTTGAGAGACATTGATCGTTGTGTTGGTTTGTCAACTGTTTGCAAATCTATCAGCGCGCTCAATGTTATTTATGGCAATTTCAAATTTTCACCGTCCATTTGTTTGAGCAGAAAAACACTAGCTATTGTAATAGAGTTCTTAACAGAAGAGCTCGTCCGGAAAATACAAGTTCACTAAGAGCTCCATCCTTTAGCACCTTTTATAGGTCCCAGGCTACCTATCTGTCAAATATCATAACGATCGGTTCAGTGGTTTAGGCGTAAAACTAGTAAAAAAGTAAAACACATACCGAAGTATTTTCGCATTTATTATATAAATGATTGAACCATTTCAGCTTGATCTCTGGCCTGTGATGTTTACCACTAAGGTCATCAGGTTGGAGGACTTACTTTTAATTATAATAATATGACTCAGTGCAATAAAAGGCAATTTTATATCTAAAATAGCCTCTGACGTCACAAGTCCTAGTCATAGCCGTGACATGACGTCATATCCACGCAACGACAAACCGTCAGTGTTGCGCAATCCATCGACAATTTCGTTGAATGACGACAAACGTCACTGTCACTTTCACTAGTGATGTGACGCCCAAGGTTAATATATCGATACTGGGTTTTTAAGCTGTTTTTTTTTTAATTTTTGATAGTCGACAAAGCAGATTGATTTAATTAATTCTGATCAAATGCCAGTGTTAATTAAGTGTGAAAAAAAAAGAGGTTTTAGATATTATTTATGATGGACGATGGTGCCTTACTATATTTTTACATACTCGTTTCTGTACAAATGACTTCAAAAATCTATTTATAAAATCTTATATCACTGATTGACAACACAGTCTAAACCGCTAGATTAAGAATAGCGAATATTTTGCGAAAATGAACACGAAGGAAGGATTTTTGAAAACCGTACCCTCTCTTTCTAAAGGAACCGTAAGGAAAAGGAAGTCAGAACACGGCTACTTCAATGACGAATCCAGTTTTTATTGTAAACTAGATTATCGCCCGCGCCGAGTTCGGTAATTATCCCACGGGATCGTACTAGCGATATAAAAAGTATCCTATATTTATTAATCCAGGTTATACAGTATCTGTGTGCCAAATTTAACCCAAATCCATTCAACCGTTTTTGCCTGAAAGAGGTACAAACATCCACACATCCTCACAGACTTTCGCATTTATTGTAGTATTTGTCCGCCTCGGACAACAGGTCGCTAAATTGTCAAAAAATATTTTCCATTAAAATATAATATGTGTGATTCATCTATCAATTTACCAGTAACTGCCCTTTAACTATATGCAGTGGGTAACTTGCCAACAGCTGTCTCGTTACACTTGAATAACTGACGATGCTCTCAGGTCAAGAGTGACATAGTTTGAGAGCCAGCACTATGATTAGAGCCCTCACTGAATCGTTACCGAGAGACGGTAGAAAAACTGTTGACAGACCAACAGCCAGAGGTGGATGGCATTCAGAAGATCGCGGGTAAGACCTCGTTGAGGCTCGCGCAGACCAGGAAAGTATGGCACGTAAGAGTGGAGGCATATGCTCAGCAGTATGTGGTAGTCTGCCAATGATAAATGATGATCATGACTGGAAGTAAACATACTTATCGAGGAAAGTCGGACGGGAGGAAGCTTAAGGAAGGAGCTTTAATGTTGATGCAATCAAAGCGAAGACATTCACCAGCTAAGAAGAGTTCGTGGCTAAATAATAACAGCCGGGTCGATCTTCAGGTTAGGCCGCGCTTGCCTAGGTTGGTCGGTGGATGAATGACCGCCCATTACATAACGAGTTTCCTCCGTGCTCCGGGAAGCACGTTAAGCCGGTGGTCCCGGCTGAGAGTCGTTACAGATAGTCAGTGGCCCAAAAGTCTAACAACCAGTCTTACCAAGTATAACGTATTACCCAGTACTAACTGGGTTGTGGAGGTCAGATAGGCAGTCGCTCCATGTAAATGTGCTCCATGCGCTCCATGTATGTAGGTATTCAGCTGCAGCCAGTTAGACTGGAAGCCGACCCCAACATAGTTGGGAAAAGGCAAGACAGATGACGTTCACCAGTTAAAAATGCCTTATCATTTTCATCTAGTGGAACTGGACAAAGGTGATAGTTACTCCATGAAACATAACGTGCTAAGATTGCACGATCCATCATATCTTTCCAAAAGATTGATACATTGCAATTGCACACAAAGTAGACAGATTGGTATAAATAGGTTGCCAGTGATATTAATAGCTCACATGATCGATACGAACGGAAAATCTTTGCACATTTATTCAGGTCAAGGCGATATGATTGATTCGGCGAAAACTTCTTTTGGCGAAAACTAATGAGCTCAATACCTGATTCTACTCACATTAAGTGACAACTAAATGAATGCCTAAACATTATTGCTGTGTTGGAATTTCAACTCTAGGTGCTTCTTCTTCTTAACGTTTCGATCGCAAAAAGTTTAAATATGTTTAGCCCAAAACTGAGCCACGCGAACCCCGTTCACTGATGCAGTAAATAAATCATCAAGAGCGCGGGTGATAGCCATGCGGGGCAAGATGGAAGGTAGGCCATTGTTTGTGGGGAGACGCCGCATAAGCACTTGACGTCTGAGCCGTCCATGAATGCCCATCTGCAGAGATTGTCTTTGCTCCGGCCGACTTTTGTTCGAAGTCTGTTTAGAGATTTCCAAGTAGGCCACGGCAACTCGTATCCAGGTGGAAGGTTTTCTGATGGATCGTTGAAGTTGTCACTCTAAGTGCTGAACTGAGGATTTAAAATCCAACAGTGTGATTTTGTTTACTCATTCGTTGAAGTGTTGGTGAAAACGGCGGGTAGATGATTTAGTGAAATGTAAACGGTTTTAGTGTTATCATTTTTTATTGTGTAAATATTAGTTTTGGGCCTACAAACAATCTTTGAAGGTTACCCCATTTCTTTTTCCAGTGTTCTCTTTCTTTGTAATTTCAGGTCGGCCGTTGTGTTTTTTACAAAAATATTTAATGGATTTGCAGAAATAATGTTGACTGAATGTGGCCGTTTAATGGCAATGGACTTGCCTTCTGATATCGCGTTACGTAGTAACTGGGTCGTGGCAGTCAGATAGGTAGTCGCTTTATGAAAAATGCTCTTATTCAGCTGTATTTGGCTAACCAAATGTAGGGTCCAGACTAATCTGAACCCTATATAGTTGGGAAAAGGTTAGACAAATGATGATAAGGCTTGCCCCCTAATAAATCAGGCTTAAACATAACTGGCGAAATTTGTCTGTTCTTCCTCCCTTTCGAGTGCAACAGGCGTTATGTTATGCCGCCTACAATCCCCGAAGGGTTAAGCAGAGGTGTCACACACACATTTCGCTAGTAATGTTTAAGAACCAAGTAATAGGGGCAAGCTTATTGACATCGTGTGGCAGCTATTGAGAAATTCCTGATGGAAAAATAAAGATGCCCGACCTGGTAATTGAACCCAAGACCTCATGATCAACAGTGGCGCTCGAGATCACTGGAGCAATGAGGCAATATTTTATGATAGGTTACTTAAAAGCGTTTACGACATACGGCACTTCATACAAACTTTCAAGCCCTTTTTTTTCGAAATGACTGAACCGATTTTAATGAAACTTCAAACGCATAAGCAGGATACATACGTCTAAAAAGTTATCAGAGAACATTTTCAAAATGTCTTTAAAAGAAAAAGATAATTAGAAATTTCTGATTCTACGGAAAATCTAAAATCGGTCTAATTTAGCTGTAACACTATTTTTAGAAAATGTTCTCTGATAACTTTTTAGACCTGTGTCCTGCTTATGGGTAAGAAGTTTCATTAAAATCGGTTCAGTCATTTCGAAAAAAAGAACTTGAAAGTTTGTATGAAATGCCGTAAGTCGTTAACGCCCTTAAGAAGTTTATTTACATTGCCCAAACATTTTTATTCCACCATCAATTCTTAATAACCGTGACATGTTTGATTATGTCATTTTTATTCGGAACTGTTTATTTATTCGGTAATCGTATATTTAATCGTTACTGTTGCGTATTAAAGGGCTTCCGTGTCTCGTTAAAAGTTTTGTTGACATACTTAATATTTTTATTGTTCACGGTCACTGATTTGAATTTATTAGAATTTATTAATGTTTCGGTGAATATGTCATTGTTGAAGGGACATCAATCTATATTACATATAATAAAATTGTAACAGGCCGATGTCTGTACATTGAAGATATTTATATAGTGGGTCTTTAATAGAGCAACAGAAGCCAAAACAACAGTTTTTAGAATTTTTGTCTGTCTGTCTTTCTGTCTGTATATTTGTACCCGCACCTTGCAAAAACTACTGCATGGATTTGAACGCAGTTTTCGCCGTTCTACTGCTAGATGCTTAACTTAAAATATTGGCTACATTTTATCACAGGAATTGATCTTTTTTTTCGTACGAAGTCACGGGCTAAAGCTAGTGTTTAAATAAATAAACAAAGTTGTTTTGACTGCCTTTTGGCGCCGTGCTGGTCGCAGGGTCAGTTCCAGCCGGCATAAATATACAAGGTGTAAACGGACCCTTCACGAAGCCAACCAAGCATTCTGCACATCAAACTAAGTAACTCTACGCAACAATTATTGCTGGGAAACGACTTTTTTTTTTGGGGTAAAAAATCACGTATTGCGGTGGGACTCAATGTAACACACTCATAACATTGACTTGATGGATGGATTGAATATTCGGGGGTCGTGGTGGTGTTTAAAGGAAAAATCTTACATTAAAAAGTTGTAAACAAAAAAAAAAAATTGTAACTTTTTCACAAGTTTTTTTTATTTATTTCTCAATAAGAAATATTAAGACGGACTCAAAGCAAAACATTGAGGAAATAAATCTAAATTGTGTACTTATGTAAGTTGACCATATTATCTCTTTTCCTTAGGAAGTTGTAACCTAAAATGATTAAGTTTCTAGATTTATTTTTAAACTAGGCTATTTCCTGTCAAAAATTTCTTATCATGGCCTGTATTTGGAACTAAATTAATAAGTTTATTTTTTGTGTATAATAATCGTTTTAAATGCAGATCATAATTTACATGCTTGAAAATTTATATCCCAAATAAAAGATTTAAGTATCCTAGTTGCTGACATTTACAGTTTAAATAATAAATAAATCGTTATCCTTCGTTATCTTTTTAGTATCAAAGCAGCTGTGAAAAATAATTAAATCTCTGTTTTTATAATTAAATTTTTAGTTATATGCCGTTTTTTGTCGTCCATTCAAATGGATGACAAAACTGGATTATTAAAACGTCTGCCGTAAATCAAGAATGATATTTGAAATAACTAGTCAAATTGGTACCACCTTCGTATTATAAACTAATTCTATATCTGGACATCTTTTTTTTTATTTTTGAAGAAATAAAAGACACGTCTGTCTCCATGAGGATTTTTTGTCTAAGGTACACAATCTAGAAAACCATATCATCATAATCATTTCCCTGCCCTTATCCCAATTTATTTGGGGTCAGCGCAGCATGTTCTTCTTCCATACTTCTCTATTACTCGTCATCTCAGCAGTCACCTCCTTTCTAGCCGTATCATTCTAGAAAAGCGTTTATTGTATTTATTAGTAAGGTGGCTAAGCTAGCCTCTAAATATATCGCGAATTCCTCTTAATCATTCTTCTACCCTTACCCCAATTCATTTGGGGTCGACACGGCGCAGCATCTCATCTTCTAGAATACTCTATTAGTCATCATGTGTCATTTGTCTCTTTCTATCCATATCATCTTTCACACAGTCCATCCATCGTTTTTATGGTCTTTCTTTATTCTTATAGCCACCCCACATTTATACTTAAAACTTTCCTCATGATATTTTCCTCATTACATTCTCAGACCATGACAACTAGTTTCCACACAACTTTTCAGTCACCGGTGCCATTTTTAGACGTTTTCTTAGCACCTAGCTCCACATCCTCCACTTCCTTTTCGTTTTCTTTTATCTACCTTTTTATAGCAAAATAAACATCACCAGGCTGTACCTAGTATCTTAAGGAAGAGGCACCTAATTTAGGTCACAGTTGTATTGTTCTAAAATAATAGAGGCAAAAAATACCCTTAACAAAACCGAAAGGTAAGCACGACGGCCAATCAAGCTTTACAATACCAGTTTATGCGGATCTCTCATTGTATAGGAAATCTGTACAAAGCGTGGCCAAGTTATACTGGAAATGTACAGCTTCATGTGCCGCCGTGTGTACTTATTCTGCCCGTCTTAGCGATCATTTGTTTTGTTCTAGACCGTACCTTTGAACGTTTTAGTTACGGAGATATTAGGGGTCAAAGTTTTAACATATTATATAATTTTATTTCAAATACCTCCACGAACCCCGTACTATTCAAGAGTAGAGTAGACTTACTTAGTTTGATGGACCGAATGGCTTAGTGTAGGGTCCGTTTACATCTAGTTTACTTAATATCTCTTCTCTATCACTTACTTTCTACGTTTAATAGTCCAAACTGTGTAACAATACAACCTATTCATTAAAACTCAGCTGTAGCAACAAATACCCACAATTAAAGTATAACTTAACAAGTTACACATTTGTAGTCAGCACTCGTCAAGTTTAACACAATGTAACATTGTTGAAAGACTGGGTTTTACCCGCGACGTCGCTCATGGGGATTTCTTTCAATAACAAGTCAATAAAGGAACGTGTACTGTGTGCTTTCTGTCTCATGGTCAACGGACATTGGGTTTTTTGAAGGCGAAATTTTTGAGTAATTGGGACGAGTTTTGTTTGCAGCTGATAATAAGTAACCATAATGTTGTAGTCATGCTTGGAGAAGTAACGCCAGCTTGATGTGTAGTTTAAAAGCATAAAATGCAGACCCATAAAATTGAAATAGTTTCCCTAACTTTTTAATGTAATGTTATAAATAAGGATACGGAAAAAAAAAAAATTACCTAACTAAAAATCTTGAAATTAATAATAGTCCGATCGAAATTAATTTTTGATTTTCGGCAGAAGTATTCATGCAAAGAATTTTTAGTTAATTTTTAGATAGTGGCCAATAAAGTCAAAAATCCTAAGATTCAATTAAATCTCAAGCTTTAGAAATACAACTAATTTTGTAATAATTGACAACAAGATAATTGAAAACATTAAACTTCATCAAAGAACAAATTAAATATTAATTTTCAATGAATTTGTTTGTAGTCATTACTATTCATTCATTCATTCATTCATTCCAATCATTAAGAAACATTATTGACCAATTCAATTTGATTGGACTCCTAAGAAATAATTAAGCTCAGCAAAGCTAAAGTGCGCTAAATCCTATTTCTATGACGTAGATTTATTGACTGGTATTTGTTAGGAAATTAACAATTAAATGATATCATTAAAAGTCCATGTGAGGACAAACAATCGCCATAGTGTCAATAACAAACTTATGAATGACTACCTAAGACAAGCGTATACTTCAGTATTTACAATTTCGTCGGCCGCAGTAAAAATTGCTCCTCATCATCTGGCTAGCCTTTTCCCGACTATGTTGGGATCGGCTTCCAGTCTAACCAGCTGCAGATGAGTACTAGTATTTTCCACGGAGCGACTGCCTATCTAACCTCCACAACCCAGTTAGTACTGGACAATACGATATCCTTTGGTAAGACTGGTTGTCAGATTTTCGAGCCGCTGAGTACAGTAACGACTGTCAAAGATTTACAAATGATAGCCGGGACCAACGGCTTAACGTGCTTTCCGAGACACGGAAGAAACTCTGTATGTAATGGGTGGTCACCCATTCACGGATCAACCCAGACAACCGCAGCTTAGCCTCAAGATCGACCCGAGTGGCTGTTATTATTTAACCAAGACCTCCTCCAGCAGGAAGAACTGCACCTCAATAGAGTAAACCTCTAGTAACATTTTTAATCAGTATTTTATGGAAAATCCTAGTCCATTAGATACTTGCAAATGAATCTGCTCAACAACGATGGTTATGCAATTATTGTTGTTGAACTGTCAAAAAGTCATCTGAACAGTATTTCAGTAAATTTTTGACACATTGAGACTTTGTTACGAAGACTGTAAGTTCATTTGAGACCAACCTAAATTTAGACAGATTTTGTAACTGATGCAGATGTGTTGCCATTTTGAGAAACAGGTAAAGCTCCAGACTCATGTGGCTGAACCTAATTAGCAAGTGTAATTTGGAAGGTAAGACAAGGAAGGTGGCTTCCATAGTGACCAGACAGAAAGAGACCGACATAGAACCATAATAAAGCATGTCCATCAGCTCAATTATGTAATACATGTCTGAAGGACATTACAAGGATAATAACCACAAAACTTGAATTTGTAATCGTTTCACTTAAAAACAAAAACACGCAAATGCATTTTGCAAAGTTCGCTTATTTTAGGAAAAATATAGTCGAACGATGACTTTAGTTTTAAAAATAATTAGGTAAACTTATTTTAGCTTACGCTCTGGCTAGAAGCGGAAAGTGTCGGTAATAATTACACATATCCACATCTAGTAGACGTTTCGTTGGGGTAGAAGTTTTCGTGAGTGGAGACCGCGAATCAGCAAGCGTAAGATGGGACGCCCTCCGCCTCGGTGGAGCGAGGATCTTTGCAGGGTGGCTGGTAGCAACTGAATAATAGTTGCTGAGAATCGAGTTGAGTGGCGTGCGATTGAGGAGGCCTATGTCCAGCAGTGGTGATGATGATGATATCCACATCTGAGAATCGATTGGATCCTCATCTAAAAACTGTCATTTGATGTTGGGGCTAATTCTATCCGAATTATGTTTTTCTATGAATAGACTATAAGCTGTTTGAGAAGATTTCGCGGTAGGAGGAAAGCTAAAAATGGTATTTAAATTTCTTTATCCTATTTATCCGTGTGCCAAAGTTACTCACAATCGGTTTAAGTAATCTCAAAAATGAGACAAACTAACACACTTTTACAGCTGAAGCATTATCGCAACATAATGTGATACTAAGTTCATTCACCTCGGATTCGGATTTAAACCGAATAAACGGACATTTATTTGTGGTTTTATATGAGTTTGTAAAGATAAGAACACGCGAAATAAACAGAGAAGCGAAACGTGTGCAGAATATCATATTGAAGTCGATAACCTCTTTATTTCGTAAGTACATGGATACATCTGTTTTCTGTAAATCTAGTTGGCTGTTTTAATTTTTTTTTTAACTCTTTGATCCTTAGGATATGGTTCTTATAATTTTTCGGTCATAGCAGCGAATCTTAGCCGAGACAGACTTGTCTCCAGTTAAGAGCGGCACAAAGGGCCAGGATGAAGCCTCATGTGGAACCGGGCATGTCAGCTGGCTAGACGCGGAGATGGCCGATGGAGCAACGCTTTGATCGAGTGGTGCCCAAGGTTAGTCCAACGAAACCGACGGGGGGGTCGCCGATATCGTCAAAAACGCGGGAAACACCTCGATAAGGGACGAACAGAACCGGGAAGCGTGGCAGCAGAAAGGGGAGGCCTATTCTCAGATGATGATGATGAAGACTGGCTGCCATGACTATCGACGCAGAAAATAACATAGTGCACAAGTGTGTACGGAAATGCCTGGTGTGTTCTCTCTTCCCTCATTCTCATAGCCCGAAGAGACGGCGAACTGACACGACCGTAGTGGAGAGAGATTAGGGGTAGGATAAACGGCGGCGTGGGATGTTACCGGGGCACACATATTCTGTACTCCTTTTCTCCTAGTCCCTCTTACAAAGGGGACGCCATAGGAGGAGGATATAAGCTAATAGTGCTAGTTTTAGTCTTATTATACTATTCACTTCGAAGGAAGCAGGTTTATAGCAAATGCAATTTTAGCTAGGCATAAATTATAAATAGGTAGAACTATAAAATAATATATACTTGTGGGTTTGACCGGTGCCAATGCAATAATTATTGTGTTGGCAGTCAGTTGAATGTCATTGTCTACATTTAATTAGAAGACCGGACTGTAGTTCAAAATTATTGATTTTATTTTAGCTTCGCCTGCGTGGAATTCGATAATTGTCCCTAGGTTATAAACTATTTGTGTGCTAAATTTCATCCAAAACCGTGCAGTAGTTTTTGCGTGAAACAGTAACAAACATCCATCCATCCTCACAAACTTTCGCATTTATAATATTAGTAGGATTTACTCGAAACAAAAACTGTCAGATCTTTTTTCTTTCGCACCTTCAAAACTGCAGGTGGAGCTAAAATAACAGTACACCAAAATTTCGCTAGTTATGTGTAGTCCCACGTATTAATGACGGAAGTAGAAGACTACCCTATTGCCATCAGCGGGGAAGACATCCAGATTTCAGGCCGCTACTGGGAAATTCCTGGTAGAAAAACCGAACATAATGACATTTGGCCGTTACGGAATTTGAAACTCTTACACTCCTACAGTTTGCAGTCGTACTTGGAACAACAAGGCAGTTCTGTACAATACAACAATGCACTAAAAACAACAGGAAAAATACGTGACTAAACATCACCATAATACAAAATAGTGCCCAAAAACCTATTCGAAAATGTGCTCTAATGCGCTGGCAATCATAAAAACAGTAATGTGCCAAGACCACTTTGAAAAATGACGAATTCCGAAAACATGCACCTTTTTATAATGATGCAATCCTGTGTTTGTAAAGGTGTAGCTTTGGCACGCTGACACACGTCGAAATGACGCGTCCCTGTAACTCTGTGAGTAACATTTACGTGTACTGTCCAAGAATTTCACAATGATAAATTCTTCATTAGATTACTAATAAAGGAAATGTAGATTATATCTTTCTACGTAATCGTTATTATTTCGACACTTATCTATCTAGCTAATGTAAATGAAACTTTATGGATTTAATACTTGTTTTTCGATATATGCATGGCTGATTTTACCTGATTTATCAAAATTAACCATTCGCCATTTCTTCTCCTCAGCCAAAGAACTAAAGAAGTGACAAAGGGCGGGCGTTGGGGACTGTCTTATATAACAAGCATCAGCCTAATTTGATGACTTTAGATTTTGAACACCACATTGCCCAAAAGAGCAGTGGACCTAAAACCGGCCCAGCGGTAACAAAATACCTTGATGAGCAAACGGTCGTGGGCAATATTGTGAAGCTTACCCACTGCTAGCCTAGGATGATGCATGTTGCCAGCAACACATAGACATGTTGCTGTAACAACGTTGCGCTACTTGAGTTTACCATACAAATGAGTCTTCTGTTTAACAAAACCCTACTACTAGCCCAAGCACCTCATACAGAGAAGTTGCTGCAACAACGTTATATTAATGTTGCACAGCTTTAATTTAACGTGAAAATGAGGCTTCATCTCCAACCCAAACATTGAACAGTAATGTTTGAATACCTAACCTATAAGCAAGGCTTGGCTTATTATTATATCATGTCCGTTTATGTAATTCGTATGTATTTATGTTGATTTAACCCCCTTATTTATGCACGAATGCCTAATGGATACTCGCACTGACTCAGGATTCCCCGAGGCTGCCAATGCAAACAGAAGTGAATTGGAAACACGTTTAGTTTCGAAACAAGTATTTGTAGCTTTATCTGATCGGGTCTAGTAAAGTCGTGACGAAGTCATCCTTCCGCTTAGAAATTTAGGTCTTCAGATTTCAGAGCATATATCTAGCTAGATACAGTTAGCATAAATGCTCTGAAATCTTCTCTGAGATAGATTATCTGGCCTGGGGACTTAAACGAGCGGCAGTACCTTCCAAAGCCTTTGTATTTCTACATCGATTTCAATTGACATAGGTACCCTTATCGGTAACTAACTAACTAAAGTCATCCCACCCAATACATTTTTGACTTAAGCATCCTCGTTAACGGTGATATGAAATAAGCTGTCAAATAGCGTATTGGAAAAGATTGCTACTTGACTAGACAGATCTAGTAAGTTCGTAAGATAATCTTGGAAAGCACCTTTTTAACCTTTTGTTAATTTTAGTCGACAAAACGCCAGACGTATAAAATCGGTTTCTATTTTAGCCACCAGCAGCTTTGCAGTGTTCAGGTTTGAAATTACCGGCACGGCGGCACATGAGACTTCTCAAGTGCTCATGTCTGTGTCTGAGTGACGGGCATAATGCAATTAGACGTCGGGTTTCTCCTGGATATACATAACCTGAGGTTTTACAGTTGATTTCGGGAGAGTTTTAACAGGTGGACCGGATATTTCAGTTGCTGCTATTTCTCTCAAAATTTTCTTAAGTCTGGGCAAAGGTCTAGCTAGATAGGGGATGAGTCTGAGATGGTGGCAAATAGAGTTAAATGAAGCAAAAAAAGTTTGATGCGCCGACGCCAAAAAAATTGGGACTAAGGCAAGAGAATGATGTCTTAGGTCTGCTAAGTTCTTTATCAACTCTCTTTTGTTTCGCTTCACTCTGGCCAGTTATACTGTAGCACCATATCATAGGTAGAAAACCTACTTTGCTTCATCTATATTCGTGCATAAAAAAACGAATTCGAAACTTCGATTAATCATATTTTGACCTATTTCTCTTCTATCGTTTTCATATCCATTACGGTCTGTTCTGGATCTGATGAATTGAAATAACATTGACACAATTTTTAACAATCTGGTTCGATTTTATTTATTGGCATTGCTTTGATATGAGGTATGATATTCTGTGGTATGGCCAGACGTCCATTGACGTCAGAGTTTGTGAATGTAATTTTCACTTGTTATTGCAATGATTTTATTGGGTAGTCCCAATAAAATCCTGATTTGTTTCTTTATCTCTTGTTTGATAGGTTTTGTTTTTAAATGAACAGTATTGATATTGTCGCCAATTGGTTTGAGAAAATTGGTCTTCTTCTTTTATTTCTTAAAATGCATAATTATACCTAATGTCATGTACCTAACGAAAAAGAGTTTTGAAAAGAAACAGGTAAGATTAGCGACATAACAGTAGAGCACGAAACAAAACCACGGGAATTCCTAAATTAACAAAACTGATGATAAATGCATGTACTTACACAATGACAGAACACAATTTTATTGTAAAAGAAAAGTGTTTAATCTTGTTTATTGATAAACAGTGCATCCATAGATAATAACATAAAGATACGAGTGATTACGTCACAAGATAAGACCATTATATAACTCGGTGATTCCCTTAAAAACTTCACAGAGGTCAATGTCACCTTTTGACGCAGAGTTATCGCGAGCATCTTTACTATCAAAGGGTTGAACGAAAGTCTATCCTTCTTTATCGACAGTTTATTTAGTTTACGGCCCATTCATATGGTATCGAATGATATGCATAATACATAATTAACCTATAATATTCATCGACTGGGATTCAGGTGCTGTCTGTGGGAGGTCCTCACACAAAGGAAAAAGAAATGTTGATCTATTTTTCGCAATATTTTCTTTCAATAGAGTCAGCTGTGTCTAAAGCTGGTTAGCCGTATGTGGATGGGTGACCACCCATTACATACCGAGTTTCCTCCGTGCCTCGGAAAGCACGTTAAGCCGTTGGTCCCGGGTGTCATTTGTAGATCTTTGACAGTCGTTAGGTAGTCAGTGGCCCAAAAAGTCTGACAACCAGTCTTACCAAGAGGTATCGTATTACCCAGTACTAACTGGGTTGTGGAGGTCAGATAGGCAGTCGCTCCATGTAAAATACTGGTATTCAGCTGCATCTGGTTAGACTGGAAGCCGACCCCAACATAGTTGGGAAAAGGCTAGGCAGATGATGATGAGAGTCAGCTGTGTCTAAGATCAACTTTGTAAGTAGGTACAGAATAAAAGTCACAGTGCACTGCTGTCTTCCAAACCGTACCCCACGTAATATTAAGGCTTCAAACTTACAGAGACTAGCAGATACCAGTAGAGCAGAGAGAGAGAGAATCATTTTTTTTTTTTTGTTATCCGGTGCAGAACCAATCCCGGGTGAATGCCTTCACTATTCCTTCCACTTCTCTTCATGTTGTGCATCGTCTCACAAGTAAGTGAGGAAGCCGTTCAAGACAGCCATCTCACCGTCAGATAAATACAGAGTCAAAAATTTTTGCACTACTCAAGCATCGATACTTTTTGCAAATCCCTTCTCATACCTATGATATGGCGGTTTGCCAGCGATGTACCACCTGGGTCATGTCTATATATAAATAGTCATTAGCACGAATGCAGTTACACGGTTACTGGACTCTCATAATTGCATTGTGGTCTATGAAAATAACTTGCGGTTTCACGCGATGTTATCCAGTTCGATATGCACTTCAAAGCAATGTTTGCACGGTGGATGTTTTCCAAGTGTTTGCAAGACTTTTGAAGTATGAACGAAGTTGTTTTATAGGGTTTTACTGAGTAACTAAAGCATCTCACTTTTGGGTATCGCAGGAGGAAATGATGAGACGAATTCGAGAACATGATTCTACAGCTAGTAGACAGCAATAAGTCGAATTGGAATGAGGGAAATGCACTCGGGAAAAAGTCCCTGAAGTCCTTAAACAGTCCTATGGAATAAGAGCCGATTGCCATCAACCGGGCACAAATACAGACTCCAGGCTGCTAGTCTGCCACTGAGAAATTGGTGATGAAATACCTATCAATGGCCATCATCGTCTTCTTCCTGTCCTGGTGCCACCTTACTTGGGGTTGGTGCAACACGTATATTTCTTCCATTCTCTTCTGTCAACCGTCACCCTGTTATTTACTCCTTTTTCTGTCATATCATTCCTCACACAATCTATAAATGGTTTCCTTGGTCTTTCTCTCCCTCTCCATCCATCAACATTTATTTTCATCACTCTTTTAATCACACGCTATTCGTCCCACCTCCTCACACATGGTGATGAAATATCTAATAACACTAAATTGTCAGAGCTGAGCAATTGCGATTGCGACCGTAAGATCAACAAACTTTTAAACAAATCCCTACAGAATGCAAACGGTACCGTGTGCAGAATGGGATTTCCTCTGCGTAATGTAGGTGCAAATGCGAATCATGAGCTAACTACCAAGCAGGCGACCAGCTGCAGAGGTCTTTAGCAGCACGCCTCAAGATCGCACGAAAAAGAAATTTTAACTAATCCGAAAACGCATTCTCTGGACTTCTGGCTATTTTAGTGTGTCTAGATGAAAACCATTGCTTTTCCAAAGGTCGACACAACATGTAATAAAAATATGTATTCATATTTAGGGATGTGGTATAGATAGACCATAAAATTAAACAAGTTTCTCCATGAGAAATTATCGAAAAAATTCTGCTGTCCTCACATTTACGTCGTGTTGGTATTTACCATTTTATATAGAAGTGATTAATATTTTTCCACGATTACTATGACGGCCAAGACGGTCAATACACACACAGAAACCCCCACATGGAAATTTTACATAGAAAAAATAAGCTGTTCCATAAATTTTGACCGTGTAGGTAGGTGTTTACTTTTGTAGGGATCAGCTGTTTTTTTTTAATTACCGTTGAAAAATTTCTATGTGAGGAGGGGGGAGGCATTCAGAATGATGTACTGGATATGTGGTAACCGTTTGTGCCTCGAAGTCCTCCACCCTGTCTATAAGATCTAACTATTCATACACGAAATATTTTCAGGGAATCATCTAACGGCTATGACAAAGCCATTTCAAGGGATTTTTTTTTATCTGAGTATGTTTTTTTATAAAAAATAAATAATTTAAAATTGCACAAAATAAATACTGGCTCCTTATTTTTAAGCATCCATTACGCTAGTTTACTACGTCGTATTTACCTACTGTCATTGTTAGAATATGGGAGTAAAGGTTTTATGCAAAAAGTCTCAAAAAAATTTAGAATTTTAATAATTTCGTAAAAAAAAACACTCAGATAATTTCTTTTTTCGTTGATAGGCGATTTTACGACTTATAGAAGTTACTCTTAAAATATTTCGTGTATGACGAATATACCTTACGATAGACCTTATATATGTTCCAACAACTTCCAAATATGGTATTGCAACTATAAATATTGTATATTCTTAGTACTTTCTTCGCGCCATTGACTTTCTTTACCAGACTGTCTGCACATATTAATAAAGTTTATCTGTGACTAGTTATTTATAAATATCATTCAAGCCTTGAAATAGACCTGATTACCTGATGGAGTCTCATGAATAGAGATGGAATTTATTGGACAGCGAAAGTAATTTGTGCTCATTTTTGCTTGGGCTTTCCATTAGGAATTTCTCAGTAATAGTCATGATTCTAGATTTGTGTACTGCTGAGGTCGTGCCGCATTTAGCAGCACGGAATCGCGTTTTTTGTGCTGCCGACCACATCGTCGTCAATGCTGCCGCGTGCGATAGTATTACCGCTCTGTTTCTCCCTCTAGCAAATGACGGTACTGAGTGACTGAAAAGGATAGGAGCATGGAAAAATGAGATTTCGTGCTTCTAGATGAGATTCAACCCTTAAACTCGAACTTGTTTCATGCAACTTATAGTATAGAGTTACGGAAATTAATTGTTCTAGTAGTGTTCGGTAGTGTTACACCCTACCTTTGTTAATTTGCAATTTCAAAGCCGTTTCATACAAATACGTAGATCTAGGACATTAGCGCGAAAAGACATATGCGCGCATGGACTTTTGTGCGATTGTGGGATGGGAAATCATTCCCCTCCCGCTCTCGGGGGAGCGGAAGGAAGTGTCAGACTTGTACTGACTAAAACCCATCCATGTTCCCTCTTTGCCCTTTGTGTTCCAGGGCCGCGCTATCTCTTTCGAACAGTCCCGTAGCCCACACATTCAATCTCCACCTGAGCAGGTTTTCCTTGCTGCGACCAACCTGGGTCCGGAGTCTATTTAAAGACTTCCAGGTCAGCCATGACAACTCATGTCCAGGTGGGAGATTTTCAGCAGGTGGAACGAAGGTGTTAGGTAAGGATGCACTACCTTGCCACAGCTTTAGTCTTTCCGTAGACCGCTCGCCAGTGAGTGACTATTCTTAATAGGTACTTTATGCAAATCTTTTCAACCTTGGATCATTTGTATTCGTACAAAGCATTAACCCTGAACTCTGAATTTGTTTGTATTACTGAACAATTGTAACCAATTCACTGTTTGCTCTTGACATTCGATTGAGAATATGGATTTAGACGTCATATGACGTCAAAATTCAAAGTATCAATCTACATAACATAAATCTTCATTCATTCATTCATTCACTGATTGATTCAATATTCGTTATCTTTGCCGATGGGAAACCCCACCGGGCTAGTACCTGTATTTCTCCCGCAATGGACTCGCGTGGTGGATTATAATTTACTAGCATATGCCCGCGGCTACGCCCGATTAAAGTTCGCTAACTGCCCACGGGATCATTCTACCGGGATAAAAAGTATCCTATATATGTTAACCCAGGTTATAAACTATCTATGTGCCAAATTTCATTCAAATCCGTTCTGTAGTTTTCGCGTGAAAGAGTAACAATCCATCCATCCATCCATCCATCCATCCTCCCACCCTTTCACGCTTATAATATTAGTTAGAAGTAAGATCATCCATTCTCTCTTAGAAAATGTTCTATGTCCCAGCATCGGGAACAGTACTTTTATACCGGTTTTAGATCGCGCCATTTCATTATTCTAGAACGCATTAATAAAAATATAAACAGGTATTACAGGAACAACCTAATTCCATTTTTAAAACAATAAATAACCTCTTTTAAATTTATTTAGGCTGGCAACACCTGTTTTTTAACAATTAATTGGCTGTTGACAAAATAATAACTGTCAGAAAGTACCAGGACGCCATAAAGTAAAGCAGATTTAAAATTAGATTATGATTAATCCCTGAGCTGTGATTCAAGAGGGAACTGGGTTGAAAACCTCATTATTTCGCGAAGAATTCTTATGTGGCACTGTTTCGTAAACATAAGATATTTTTGTTTATATTGTGCGATAGTTTTATTGGTGAGAATTAGAGTGTAGACGGAGATTAGTTTACGTAGTGTAGCGACAAAATAATATGTATTTGTTTAATTTTTGGAAATTTTTCGAATACTTATTTTTTTTTCGTGTATAATGTGTTTGTATATAAATTTTTGGATGTTTTTCGAATACTTTTTTTTTTTTTCGTGTATAATGTGTTTGTATAGGGTGATGAAACTCCTGAAGCAAAGTGAGATAAAAGTTAATGGAAACACCCCTCACGCTTTCTCTACCAAGTGAAAAAGAATCACGTAGATCGGCCACGTAATCACGGAGTAAAAGGTGTACAAATGAACCAACACGAAAAAAAAAATGCCGGTGGAATACATAAATTCCTCCTTTTTTAAAGTCGGTTCAAATTAGACATAGGAATTTTAGGCAGAAACTCAAAATCACACACCAAGTTCTTTCCAATATTTTCCAATTCCAGAATTCTCTTATGATGACCTAGAAGATGAAGAAAAGGTATTTTTTTCTAAGCAAAAGCAGTAATCACTTACCAAACATGACAGTCTTGTGTCACAGTTTCTCCGGGCTGGTAAAACTCGTCTCCATATTTGCAGATCCTGATGTTAGTCTCCGGGGGCGTTTCATCTTCGATCCCCAGGCAAACCTTTGGGTAGTCAGGACAGCAGTCATCGTGTCCTGCCGTCCTGTTGCAGAATTGATCGCAGTAACATTTGCTATCTGTAAGAAGAAAAGCAAAATTTGTAGTCGGAAATGAAAGATTTTACTGGAATTTCAATAAAGAAAAAGTTACAAAAATAACAAGACACCTAATCAGCTTGTACGCAACATAGTGTTTCGACGTGTAAAAAAACGACTGTTGTGATTGGCATAAGCTGCCTTAAAATGTGAAGTGGGCCGTAATACCATAGACAGGCCCAGTGCAGTTTGGTGTTATGTCAATGAGTTCTAATTTGTTGTTTCTGGATGCTGGTCCCCTGGGGTAAGAGATACTTTTACTACTACATGTTTTTTTTGTTATAGCAGTCCACTGCTGGACATAGGCCTTTCCATTCGTCTTTCTATTACTTGTCTGATAGACTCCACAAAAAAAAAACTTTTAAACATACCTAGAATTCTATGTGAGCAGGCATCCTGCCTGTCATTGCAACATTGTCTAGTGATGCCACAGAATGGACCTTTCGGTAAGTCAGGTCCGGAGTACGCTAGAGCTAAGCCCACTGTCCCACAGAACAGCAGCACAATTGGTAATCTGGAACAAGAGATACAGAAAATTAATTAACATGAAAATACAACATCACACCTGTACTCCCCGAGGGTGGATCCCTACATTTCATTAAATTGACTGAATAATTGGAAAGTTCAAGTCTTCCACACAAATTAAAAAAAAACAGAAAAATAAACTACCCAAGTTCAGTTAATAAAATATATTTGGGACCACCGCGCGAGTTTCCTCTTAATCGAACATACATGAAAAAAAGATTGAATATAGAAACTCCTTCTTTTTTAGAAGTCGGTTAACAAATTAATACCATTTAGTCGGACGCCGACTGTGACCGGTAAGTTTAAAGCTTATGAAAAACGGCGCCCACCTCCGACTGAAGAATCACTCAAACTGGAATGGACAAATTGTGTACCAGCTGCGTACACTGGACACTGTCAATAAATACTACAGTAAAGATTCGATCAACAAATTGCGCACGTGGATCACTATCTGCACCTATAACCGTCTGGTGTGAACACGGCTCTAACTGCTTGGATCGTCTAAAGCAGGAGGCTACGCGGTACCAGGCGCGACTTTTGAGCTTAAGGTTTGGTATGGATCCTAGATTAGAGAATTATTATTTAGCCGGCTACCAAGGAAATTCAGCTCATCCAGAATTTTTATTAGGTTATAGTAATAAGCTCGCACTTAACATGGAATACGGATACCTGTTAAGCAGCTCCGCAAGTCCCGAGCGGTCAATTTTCCAACACAACCAATTATTTTTCAACTAAAACCTCAATAATCGTAAAAAATAAAACTAAAAAGTTCTAGAACCATAAAATAAGGAACACCAAACTCATTGGCAGAGTTATCTGAAACATTTGTAAGAAATGGGTCGTCGCACTCCAAAGAGTTCATAGAGTATTTACAGAAGCGACACTTGCATGAAAATATACTATAAAATAAATTCAAATGACATTGTTGATAGGTAATAGAAAATTTAGAATAGAACACGATGTGTTGTTCGGGAATAAAGATTACGAAAATAAAAGAGGTAATTTTTCGGTATTGAGATCTGCGTAGGATCAGTTGTTCCACATAATAACTTTACGAGTAAATCCCAATTTATTTGGAGTCGGCGTATCATGTCTTATTCAACACAATACATCTCTTTAATTCGTTAATTCAATATCAACCACCTTTCTAGCTATATTATCTTATATATCCATAATTTATTTGGTTTTCTCCTACTTTACATTCTAACAAAACTTTCCTCATCACGATTTGTCCCTCAGCATCATTCTCTTCCCCTTGTACCAATTCATTTGGGGTCGGCGCAGCATGTCTTCTTCTTCCGTACGTCTCTATTACTCGTCATCACATCAGACACCTCTTTTCGTGCCATTTCACTCGTGAGCATATGACTAACAAACACACAGGCAACAAAGAGGATTTAAAATTGAATGTATCCTGTACTTTTGTTGAAGCATTTGGTCTTGCTTGAAAGAGCTTACTTGCCTGTCACTCAGGTACGTGCGTGTGTCGTACTTGACAGAAAAAGTTTGTAACGGGTGTTTCTTTTTTAGAGGCAGAGAACTTTAAGTTGAAATAAAACAGAGAAAAGTGTTTAATATCTATGAAATAAATTTTATTTGATTCAAAAATCATATTCAAACATAAATGTCATGACATTATCAATATCAATCATATACAGCCAATTTTTTGGATATTAAAAGCATTTTTCTGTGTTTTATTTAAATTTAAAGATCTACGGCTCTAAAAAAAACATCCTTTACAAAACGAAGAATGTAAACATTTTCTTTGTCGCTTCAACACGCCACAACAATTTTAATCTTTGACTTTCAGTCTTTACGATTTATAAATTGCTTCTATCGTAGAGTTAATGTTTTCATTTTGTTTTTGTTAGTAAAACCATTAAACCTCCTCCGATGTTTTATGGCAGCTCTAGAGTTACAGCCGGCTTCATTTGTTTATGTTTTGTAGTGAGTGAGCGTTTGTTTTATAAGTTTTACTATCGATAAATATTGGGCTTTTTACCCGACTACAGCGAAGCCAAAAGGAAGGGTTATGATTTTAGCTGTATTTAAGTTTGTATTTACGTACTGTGTAGCGCCTAAACTATTCATCCATTTTTGATCAATAAGGTGGCAGTCGATTCGTTATTATGGCCCGGGTAACATGGCTACATTTTAACCGACTTCAACAATAGGAGGAGTCGATTTTAGCTTTGCTTTCTTTGACGATTCTTACTTCGTTTAAATTCTAGTCTATTGCATAAAAAAAATGCATAATTACCTATTATACACTACCTACTCGTAATTACTCAAGTATGTAATTACTTCAACTTGACTACAGATACGGGTGTAAATTTATGTTCTGGAAGTAATACTTTTTATATTATGTGGTCTGTAACAAAGAGCCTTGTGACTTTAATAGTTAAACATGAAAATTTCATGCCTTACATTTTTTGAGATATTTTTTTCGTGCTTATTTTTTCGTCGCTTTGCAAACATCGTAATACTGCGTACTTTATTGTCTAGGTAGCTTAGTATTGTACATTTTGTAATCAAAATTAGCATCAGAAGTTGCTAAGTGCCACTTGCTGAAGTGTTCTCAACAATGAATGCCTGCATTAGAGTCAAAAACTCCTAACATCAAGTAACTTAGGGCTGATTGACCGTACCTTTGCAAATATACTTGACGGTGCTCACGTTATACTTAAGTTAAACTTGATTATTGAAGCCAGGGCTAAGTTAACGGCACTTTATAGACACTATTATTCAATGATGACTGGACTGTCTCGTTGGTCAAGTAGTCGCAAGCGCGACAGCTGAGCATGAGGTCCTGGGTTCGATTCCCGGGTCGTGCAAAGTGTTATTTGGTTTCTTTATGAGGAATTTCTCAGTAGACAGCCACGGAGTCTGGGTTTGTATCCGGATGATAGCAATAGGCTAGCCCCCTATCACACGGGACTTAAACATAACTGGCGAAATGTGGGTGTACTATTAGGTACACCTCTGCCTAACCCTTCGGGGATTACAGGCGTGATGTTATGTTATGTATGCCGTGGGGAACCTTATCTCATTCATAACCACAAATGCGATTAAAATAAACCTGTCCCATATTCTAAACTAACAACAATAAAACATTACGTCAGCCCATAAATTGCTGAAAAAAAAAAAATACAAGATGGCCGTGTGAATTAGAACAATTTACTTTATATTATTTTAGTACAATTGTGCCATAAGTCACACATGTCATAATAATATGACCTTTTATTGCTTTGGCATTGAGTTCAAATTTATTACAAACGTGTGTTCGGGTTTACTTTATAGTTTTTATCAGGTTTATTGTTATTTAGTGTGACAGTCTGGGAAAGCAAAAAGATCTGTATTACACATAAATATAAACTTACGACTTTTCCCTTCGCGGACCGGCAGAAACTACAGAACGTCTACTAATATCCTTACCTACATACTCCTGAGATACTGGGTCAAAACAAATTAAATATCAAAACTCCATTTACGTGAATAGAAAAAAAAAAGAATAATAAAATTAATTAATTGTGTAAATGTCTATTTACATTAATCTAAATTTTGATATATATTTATAGTATTTTATATATCCTTTTAGTTAATCTTAGTATTATTTAAAATTATTTTCAGATATACACCTACCACTGCTTGTCTCTGCATCACCCAAAGGTTGACTAGTAGAAAATGCCTATGGCATTAAGTCCGCCTCTGTACTTTTGTGCTTGAAGTGTTAAACAAATAAAAAATAATAATAATAATAATACAAAAAGAAAGAAAAAAAGTATAGAACATCAAAATATGATTAACAAAAAAAAATATTCAGAAGAATTGATAATCTACTCCTTTTGGAAGTCGGTTGAAAACAAAATTAGACATCAAAACATTTTCTTTTGTTTCGTAAACGAGGAGGTCGACCTCGTGGCTTAACAATAACAGCCGCACGGGTTCTTGTGGATGGGTGGCCATCATTACATACCGAGTTTTCTCCGTACCTCGGAAAGCACGTTAAGCCGTTGGCCTTGGCTGTCATTTGCAGATCTTTGACAGTCGTTACTGGCCCGAAAGTCCGACAACCAGTATTACCAAGGGGTACCGTATTTCCCAGTACTAACTGGGTTGTGGAGGTCAGATAGGCAGTCGCTTCATGTAAAATACTGGTATTCAGCTGCATCCAGGTAAGACTGGAAGCCAACCCCAATCAATTTGGGAAAATGCTACGCAGTCGAAACTCTACGGTCATGAAGGATATTTCTAAAGAGTTTTGCTAGTTAATTCATTTGACCCAGTATGCTGAAGTGAATAGATGTTGAACTGTCTTTTATGTTATTTAAGAAATTCATCAACGTAAATGTAGCACTCAATGAAAAACTCATTTTACTTGTCTTAAATGAACCGCTAAAAAATATTAAAAAAAAACATTGAATGAACGAGAAAGAATTTTATTTCAACGTTTGAAACATGAACAGTTCAAACCTCAATGCAACATCTCGTGCCAAAATTCATCAATAACTGTCAAGCTGTTTCGTAGTGATTGAGCAACAAACAAACAAACATTGATTTATGGTGCTAGTGGGACTTCTCTTGAAGCTTACGTTTCCATGAACAGGCTTTTGCCGCGGTTTCGCTTTCGTTATTTTCGGAAATTGCATCACGGAAACGTTATGTTTGTTTTTAATAATGTAGCCTATGACACTGGGGGATAATGTAATAGCTTTCTATTAGTGAAAGAATTTTCAGAATCGGATCTATAGTTTCGAAGATTACCCCCTACATTCAAATTGACGGCACGGTTGACGCAGTGTCTGAGCCATTGACTGCTGCGCTTCATGGCGCGGGTTCGATTACCGCACGGATCAAATATTTGTATGGCCTACAGGTATAAGATTTTAAACTATCATGGTCCCTAACATTATTATTAACACTAGAAACGGGATATTTACCATGTTTACAGATTTCTTTGAGTTCCCGATATTTCGGCACCAGGCCAACAGGACGGCCGGCAGGTTTTTCGGCCTACAGGTAGTTGTTCTGGGTCTGGCTGTTTGTGTATGTCAGTTTAAATGTTTGTAAACGCACTCACGGTACAGAAGAAATTCTTAGTGTGGGGCAAAGATTTTTTTTTTTAAACCAAAAACAAAAAAGCAAAACCAAACTTACAAACACACAAACTTCATCTCTTTATAATATTAGTGTAGATGAATACGTGGATACATGTATATGTTGCCCTTGTCTAAAGTCCCTAACAAAGCCTTAACAAACAGAATATAAATCATTTAGCCACTTAATGTCGATTTCCTTACAAAATTTACGATACGAAACTTCGACAACTTTATTTGTGCGGCCACAAAAGTACTAAACCCAAACAAATTATATGAAAAGGTGTTAAAATTGGGTGGTGTTGTTATATTTGTATTTTAGTTATCTCGAGTTTCTATTTGCATAATGTGAAGGGATAAAAGTCTTTTGTTTCAAATATCGGTCGACGGTTCAGAATAGATTTGTGTCAAACGGGAGCTGTAGCCATAAGTAAAGATTGAACTCGATAGATTGGCCTTCACCGTTCTTAGACTGCTGCAGAGATGTGCGAGGTAGCTGGGCTGTGAAACGGTACGCAGATGAGCGGTGCGAGGATGTGCAGCAAGCTCGTTTTTCGCTCGCGTCCGTCCCTAGCACACATCTTTCTCTTGTTTCGTAAGTACAGAAACCTCGCTCTGCTGAGCAGTTTCCACTAGAGCTGCCCTGAGCGAGGCTACGTAAATGAAGTGATTCTATTGGTCCTTAACAATAACATCCCTCGCTATACATCCTCGCACATCTCTGGTGGTAACGCAGCCTTAGGTCGCGCAAAGGTATCCTTAGAAGAGTAAGCTCAGACATACCGTATGAGACATGAATTTCTGTATAAGTGAGCCAGACAACACCAATCCCGTTGAGCAACATTCATACTCAAAACTTTCCTCACGACATTTTCCTCCTACAGAAATAAATATGATTTATTTAAATAATTTTGAGACGGTCGAGCGAATCTTAAGGATTTAAATCTTTGACCTTATGTTTTTAAGAAACCTATGGTGTCAGTTGTCAACTCATATAGGTAGATCATGGGTAGATATGAACCAAGGACTACCCGTCAACTCAATGACCCATTGTTTCGGGGTTAGTGAAGTAGTGATCGCAAGTACAATAGAGCATAGGTTGGATCCCCAGGTCGGCCAAACTAGCATTGGGTTTTTCCAGAAGGAAATTCTCTGCACAGACACATCTGGAGTACCAGTGTCTGTCTCGCTCTTATTATGTGCGATTTAAAACCCATACTCTCTGTCAGTACCTATTACCTACCTATCAAAAGCCTACTCCTGATTAACAGCTTTGTAAGAAGAATAGAAACAAAAAGATTCGTGTACATTTTTTTTCGTATGTTTTAAATTTATCACTTAATTTCGTAAGTTTACCTGACAAATTGTGAGGGCACTATACACCTCTGCCTTTACTTTCGAGAAGTACAGGCGTGATGTTATATGATGCCTACATACTTAAAGCCTTTATGGTCATGGCCTATGACGCAAGCATACTTGCATACCACTTATCATAGAGCTGTTAATATCTTGTCATAATACTCTCGTACCAAAACTATCCGGTTTTCAAATAATTTAAAAATAGAACGATCTAAGAGATCAACTTTATTTTTCCTCGTAACTGAAAAAAAACGACGTAAATATGTATTTAACTTGACGCAAAGGATAATTTTGGTAATATATTGACGTGGTTCATTAAAAAGCGAATGACGATATTTAAGTACGTCTGGGACCTCCAGGAAAGATAATAATAAATGATCAGCTGCCTATAATAATACCTACTCGAATGTATGGGACATTCGAGTAGGTATTATTATTATTGTACCCCTGACACGGAGTCTGGATTTGAGCCCGATAGATGGCAATAGGCATCCAGTCTGTCCCAGCCGTCTTCATAGACCTTTAAAGATCATCGGTCTATCTGTGAGAAGACCGTAACAAAACATTATGACAACTACACTTGTGATTTGTGACCTAAATAGGCTCTAAATGTAACTTGCGATAGGGAACTAGCAAAAACGGTTCACATATTGATAACGCGAGGAATGGCGGAATATCTCTCTGATAAGATGAATCATTCGAACACATGCTTAGGTCGATGTTAGGACCCTGACTAGAAATTTGTATTGATAACACTATCTTCGTAAGTCCTAAACGATTGTACATAAACGATTGTAACATTGATTGTAATAGATGCTTATAGGGTTCATTGCAAACTCACCACTATATCAGGCTTATTGGCTGCAATAGTCCTGCCAGTGATGATGGATTGACCCCAGTACAATGTGACATTGCCACTTTCGAGAACTGAGTCGGGTACATACCTTTAGTACTATTTCGTACTATTCCTACTACGCATTATCCTTTGCAGACCGGAGACTATAAATAAAATAAGACTATAAAGTTCAGTGGTTTCTGGATTGTATATTTTTGATAGACTAGCTATTGCCCGCGACCTTTATCCGCGTGAAAAAGTCCCGCCAAAATCGGGCCAGATGTTTTGGAGACAAGCCGGAACAAACAGACAGATAGACAATTTTTTTTTTTTTTGTTATTGTTACCGTATATATATACTTTCATATATTATTTCATTATTGTATAGATTTACCATACAAAATGTTACGAAAACAGACGCTCGGCAGAACACTGAACTGTTTATAAATTAGTGGATTTCGGGCCTTGTATTCCCAACAAATATATACTCTTAAATGTCGCAAGATAGATTTTAGCCTCTTTTTGGTTGTGGCAAGATTATTTCCATAAATCCAGACTCAGGATTCTACACTTAATGTAACAAAATTAATTGGCTTTTAATCCAAGAATTTGGGCCGAACATATCACTAGAAGGAATGTTAAACCGTTCTAAGTAAGAAGACCAGAATCTTCCAGCAATCGTACCGACCTAAATAACTGATTGATTCTAGGAATTACTAATTAACTCCCGAGGTAATTACATCAGCTATTTCCTTCGCATTGTGTTCACATTCCTCTCGTAAGATTGTATTTATAATGTAGAACCCATTTACATTGAAAGGAAGGTATTCTGTTTACGTACGGGTATTTAGTAGAAGACATCGAGTGGTGTTACGCGAATGGATAAAATAAGAAACGAGTATATAAAAGGATGTCTGAAAGTGGCGCCGGTGACTGAAAAGTTGTGTGCTAATTGGTTGCCGTGGTATGGGCATGTGATGCGGAGGAATGAGGAAAATGTTGTGAGGAAAGTTCTGAGTATGAATGTGGATGGGTATATGAGTAGAGGAAGACCAAAGAAATGATGGATGGACTGTGGAAAGTATGATATGGCAAGAAAGGAGGTGTCTGATGAGATGACGAGTAATAGAGAAGTATGGAAGAAGAAGATATGCTGCGCCGACCCCAAATGAATTGGGATAAGGGCAAGAGAATAATGATGAGTAGAAGACATCGAGCTATTTCTAATGTGAAGAGAAAGATTAACCTCGTATCTATAAACAAAGTCAAAGTGATTACTTGAGTAAAAGTCATTATTTAAGATACGATTTTTATTCTGTGGTTTAGTAATTGCTTGATGTTAGAACTGTCAAAAGTTATAATGTTTGATGGTTCTTACTTCGTTTAAATTCTTGTCAATTGCATATAAAAATGTTAATGAGTTTTTAGTTAAAATCAAGTAATTAACTTGACTGTAGATACAAGTGTTTGTTTGACAGCTAATAGATGAATTCGGAATAAAAAATCTTTTTGCGCCGTCTTTCAAACAGTAACATCGAACAAAAGTAGGTAATAGATTTTGAATACAGTCATGAAATCAATTTAGGAATTGCAGGAAGTTTACTGGATGTAGTTAACAGTACCAAGCAATTATACAAAGAGCTCTCAACATGTCCAGCTGTGGTAGTTTTTCGACCGAGTTGATGAAGATTGTATTGGAAATCTTCTACATCAGAACCTTTAATTCCCATTGGTAGACATCGTCTCCTGTGTTCTCTACTAAATTAGGTCGACTTTTGAATATGCATTTTATTTTGCAACTTATTATCGTCATCCTTCTATCCTTGTCCCATTCTACTTGGGGTCGGTGCCACACGTTTTCTTCTTCCATTCTCTCATGCCAGACGTCACGGCATCATTAGAATTTATTACTTCTTTTTCTTTTATATCATTCTTCACGTACAAGCCATCAATCTTTTCTTTAGCCTTCCTCTCCCTCTCCATCCATCAACATTCATATTCATATCCATCACTCTTTTAGTCACATGCGTTTCATCCATCTTCATTACATGCCCATGTTTTGCATCTGACTTTTAAAAATGCTTGCGCTGAAGTGTGTTTCCACAGAAATGCAACGGGTGGAGTTTGAATACACGATCTTTTGGTTGTCATAACCTTTCTGTTGATCTGAAGCAGCGTTATTGCTTACGTCTTACATCCTAACTACAACCAATTCAATAAATCATAACTAAAAGCATTTCAAATCATAATGCATCATGATTAAGGGCTCCATAACGGGCTTTCAGACAGTCTTAAATTAAACTTTATTGCAGTGTGCTACAGTTTGAATTGCCTTGTAATTGATTTGCATTGGTCACCCTGATCGATGGAGGTGATTAAAATTGATAGGAATTGTGATTGAAGATGCAATACGGTGGTGTTTCGAGTTGTGGTGTTTTTAAACCCGGTTGGGGCTTGAGAGGAGATATCTGTTGCGGTTCTATAAGGGGAGTTAAGTTTTGCAATCATACTAATAAAAGCCGTAGGTAAAAGTTATAATCCGTTGACGGGTGAAAGTCTGCGACGTCGTCAGTGACAGGGTGATACGTTGTAAGTAGAATTGGACCGCACATCTGGCTTGATGCGGAGATGGCCGATAGGGTAAAGATGCATCAAGGATTCATCAGGAAGTCAAGAAAAGCCCTGACGAGATCGTCAATGTGGCGGGAAATAGCTGGAGTAGAGATGCATGGTATAATAAACAAATTATGATATGAGGCCTCTACACAGCAGTTAATGATACCTACTGCAATGAAAATCGTGACTGACATGAGAAGTAGAACGATACAGAAAGTAATTCTAGAATTGAAAAAGGCTTGCACTTATGTTTCTTCTCGTGAATTGTGACACACACAACATCACGCCTGTAATCCCCGAAGGGTTAGGCAGAGGTGTACCTAATAAGTACACCATTTGGCCAGTTATGTTTAAGTCCCATGTAACGGGGGGCGAGCCTATTGCCATCAACCGGGCACAATTTTGACTCCGTGACTGCTACTGAGAAATTCCTGCTAGAAAAACCTAATAACACTTTGCCCGACCTGGGAATCGAATCCAGGACCTCAGGCTCAGCAGTCGCGCTTGCGAACACTAGACCGACGAGGCAGTCCACAACAATGACCCAATTTTTTCAATGTAAAACGTAATATAAACATTCCGCATATGAATACTTAAATACATAAAAGTTATTATGTCCAATGGATGTCTCAAATTGTTTGTTGGTTCAGTTGTTCAACTACTGCAATAGTTCCTTTAAATATAGAGTCTAACTATTCATACACGAAATATTTTCAGGGAATCATCTAACCGCTATAACAAAGCCATTTCAAGGGATTTTATTTATATCTGAGTATATTTTTTTAATAAAAATAAATAATTTAAAATTACTTGACCCACAAAATAAATACTGGCTCCTATTTTTAAGCATCCACTACGCTAGTTTACTACGTCGTATTTACCTACTGTCATTGTTAGAATATGGGAGTAAAGGTAATAATACCTTTACTCCCATATTCTAACAAAAAGCAAAAAGTCAAAAAAAAAATTAGAATTAATTAATTTTGTAAAAAAAAAACACTGATAATTTTTTTTTTCGTTGCTGTGGCCACTTTAGGACTTATAGAAGTTACTCTTAAAATATTTCGTGTATTTAAAGATAGACCTTATATAACAGCAGTGGTACATTTGTAACCAAACGCAGCTCAAGATAGGGACATTAACCTTCCTTTAACGCATTTAATTTCTGACAAACTTCGTCCCAAAATCTGTTCAATAGTTTTAGAGATTAACCCGATTATACAGACAGACATAAAGTAAACATGGTTTTATATTGTGTCATAAATATCTCCTTAGTGTACGCTACACTACAATCAAGATTGCAAGTCAATGTCAAACAAAAAAATTCATCATTTTTATTAAATTACTCGTACGAATTCTTGCAGCAATACGAATTCTTTTGGAGAACATTCTTAAGACTAAGATTATAAACTATCATGCTCACCAACATTATTATAACTAGAAAACGGGATATTTACCATGTTTATTGTTTTCTTTGAGTTCCCGATATTAATAACTTCAGTTTATCCGTGATCATGGTGCTTGCAACAGCGCCGAAATATCGGGAACTCAAAGAAAACAATAAACATGGTAAATATCCCGTTTTCTAGTTATAATAATATTCTTATGAATATCAAATTGAAACATTGCATATCATCATCTGCCTAGCCTTTTCCCAACTATGTTGGGGTCGGCTTCCAGTCTAACCGGATGCAGCTGAATACCAGTACCTATTTAACATGAGCATTGCATATAGCTGGGTTTATCCCTGCCCTGTCAAATTCTCTGTGTTGACAAGAAAAAACGAATTTTCGTCGTTTTTCACACATATCTAGAAAAAAATGCTCTTGGGGAGTGAACATGCTTAAATAACTGTACTTTAGGTTCAAGCAATAAAACTGAAAAACACGTAATTCACGTCCTTCTGGTTCGAACTACACGCCCACCGCGCCGAACTAAATGCGATTACTGTCATGATACGTGATCGGCTTAAGCGAATTCCACGTCGAAGAGTGTAGTCATTCCCTTGATGTTGATTTGGATGCACTTTCGTTTGGTTACATCGACCTTAAATAGTACCTACTTCGTTCCAGAGACAATGAAATTTATTTGGTAGAGATAGTAATCTGATTCTGAAGCCAAGATCGTTCCCGCACAAACACATTTACCAATTATGGGAATTCGAAATCCTGTGACATCTCGATCTCATCAACGTTATAGACTAAGGATGTATGGATTTATTTAGTTCGTTTTAGAATTCGGTGGGAACGGATACAGGATATTACAAACTGTTGAAAACTTGAAATATGGCTAAGTTAAACATGTCCCACGCAAGTTGGCAATTCCGCGGAATGCAAGCGGAACTGTTTGGCAAACTTGAGTGGGACGAGTAGTTGTAGATTTTGGAATAAATAACGTTATATTTCTTATCAAAAGAGGTATAAACTATGGCCGAGATTTTCATTAAACCCACTCCCTTTCAAAGACAAAGTCTGTCTTGTCTCTTTGTCTATCCTGTCTTTGTCTTTCTTTGTTTCTCTGGTCCCTTTCTTCTTCCTATTTCCATACCTTAATCTTGTCTATGCAATATGATATAATGAGTTACCTGATAATGGTAAGTTGTGTTTTGGTGTTGACAGCTACCTTACTAAAACGTGAATATTGATCAGCTCTTTACTGTCGGCGGAGCCGGTCTTTTATAGCTGGTATTTGAGGCTACATCCCTATATATCCATAGCAAATACATGAAGTTGACATTAGTGAAGCGACTTTCAAAATATTTTAGGGATATGAAGAATAGTGTGTAAATTTCTGCATCCCTCATAGATAAGGAAGGTTCCTGCGACCAGACGGGTGTATCTCTGGTGGGAAGTCGCGGATAACTTTAACTTTTTGAACGCCAGGACATAAACGCGCGCGCGTGCACTTCACGCTAAGCCACAATTTCACATAAGATTTTGTCACATATTTGTGTCGTTTGGCGAACAGGGCAAGCGTTTCCTTGTCACGTATATGCGACAATAGCGTTCAAAAGATAAATAGCGCGATTCAGAATTTTGTCGTTAGTGTATTGGGTCATAGATGGCGCTGTAGTACTTTTTGAAATGCCAGATAATAACTGTTACAGTACTACCTCGTTGTCGTCTGCTCAGCCTTTTCCCAACTATGTCCGGGTCGGCTTCCAGTAACCGGATGCAGCTGAATACCAGTATTCGAGTACCTACTTAGAGGTTTTAAAAATAAAGCCTCACATTACCATTCTTCTTTATCTTAGTTATAGCTACAACAATCTTTAATACGCACATACGTCCTGTTTAAACTACATAGGGTATGTACCTACGTAACTATGCTTCAACACGAATACATCTCGCCCTACTTCTTCAAATTAAGAGGTGTCATTCACAAGAACTCTGCAATAAATCATTGTTGTCAACGGTCTGACTGTAGACTAAACAAGTGAAATGACAAGCGAACGATAACATTTACATGTCACATTTGACACGCACGTTTTCTTACGTTGCAACACTGTAGTGCTGTATTGGCATTGTTTGGTACGAGAGTCTTAGTTTCAGGATTCTGTTTTAGTTTTGTTATGGCTTTATTTTTCCAACAGTTTTTGATAGATTTTTCAAATTAGTTATCAGAATTTAAATGCTCTTCTTTGGCTGAAATACAGGGTGAAATTTTGAGATGGGGCAGCAAGGTCAACAAACAGGTGAAAAACGGTCTTAGGAGACTAACTATACCTTCGTGAGAAGTATCAATTTGCATCCACAAATTTTAGAAAAAGGTTCGGTACCGACTTTAAGTAACTTTTTTGATGCCAATCGCTCCTCGTTTTGTATAAGGATCAAAGAATGAACTGAGATTTGAGGACTAGAGAGTCAGAAATCGAATCGAAAATTTAACTGAGCTAGCAAGTGATCCAATATTAAAATGAACCGTTAAATACACAGAGCAAATACCCTAACCTTCATTCTCCCAAAAAAAAAACGAATTAAAAAAGCAACATGTCTTGACTGTTGACATTTCGTCTGCCTTAAACCGACGGTATCTTTATATCTTAGAGTTCTTAGATAACGGACTCGGTAAGGAGAAGCGCTAATTGCTGCAATCGACCTTGGCATTCCATCATCGTGGACTAGTTACAGTCAATTTGTGTGCTCAAATCTTGGTATGTTTGTTTCCATGGTGGTCTAGAAAGAACTGGATTCTTTTTCAGGTTTTCAGATTGGAACATAATTTTGTACTTGGTGAAGGACTTTTAATAATATTAATCTCATAGCTCCGCAGCTGAGCAATAGATATATGATAATTACTTATTCAAACAAGGTTTAGAATTCTACACGAATATCAATATCAATACGAAAAATTCTTAAAAGTAAAGCTTAAAAAAGACTGGTCCCAAAAAAAAAAGAAACGTCAATTAAAAAAAAAAATACTGAAAACTCTTTTAAATTATTACTTTCGTCCTGCTTTAAATCAAGCAAGTACGTTTAAACTTAATACGAGTAGGTCCACCCAACAATAAAATTAATTAACTGTCAACACTTAAAATGCCCGACGCCATTTTTTCATTTTTGGCGCCAATATTAAGCACGCATGCGTTAACCCGTTAATCGGCCGGCGGCGCCAGATCATTTAAGTCAGGTTTTTGTGACGTTAAATATAGCGAAATTCATTTTGGGGTTAAGTAAAAGTGAACTCGATCGTTTTAAAGTATGTCAAAAGGAATTAAATAAATGATTCGCGGACAAAAAATTAAATGTAACAGTTTTATTATTTTAACCAGTATTTTATTAAAAGTTGTCCGCAGCTGCAGCAACAGTAGCAGCAGTAGTCTTTTTTTATCTTAAATTAATAGCTAATACAGAGAAAATGATCTCACATATGAATTATCATCATCAAACTCCTTTCTACTTGGGGTCGGCGCAACACGACTTCTTCCATTCTCCCCTGTCAGACGATTTGATTTCCCACATGAATAAAATAGAAAAATCATACCATAGTAGTGTTAATTTTATAAAGGCCTTAAATGCTTATGCAATGCATCACGTATAATATTCTGAATAAATTCAGCTAAGAGTTCTTAACACACACAACTTTATACATATAAATCTTAAGCATTTTCATAGAGGAAACACGATATCTTATGCATTATTTCCCGTGAATGGTTTAAGAACGACCATGCCATTAGTGCCTAAGATATAGGTATACTTGAAAACCTTGCTGTGTACATTGACACCTCATGCAGATTTGCATAGATCAATAATGAATAAATAATTATTAGTAGATGAAACTTCGGGTGAACATATAATCAAAGTAGCAGTAGCGGACGGTCAATTTTTGTAAGAGGTAAGCCGGAGTACATATCTTTAACATTAAAGATATGTACTCCGGCTCACATCCGGATCACATGATCATATTATTTGTCTGTAGAATACTGACTTTGCCATTTTTCAAAGAGAAGCCGGTAGGAATCGAGTTGTATGGAACCTTCGCCACTGCGAAGTAGTCAATTTGCTCTATGGTAGACCAGAGACGCATTTTTTTTTTCTTTTAATAAATATATTTTTTTTTTTAAATACCTAATTTTGCCTGAAATCGAAAAACTTACAGAGTTGTTTGAAGAATATGTTTATTTGCATAGTTGAAGAAAATGGCTTTGGTAATTTCCAATCATTATTTTTTTAAATCTTATTAACAGGAGATAAGTATTTATAAGTCATACTCCTACCTCAAACGGTACATTTTTTTCCTTACATATTCTTAGATCATGGTCGGTATTCTAAGTACCCCGACAGGTTATGAATATAAAAATAATGATTGCTTGTTAATACAGCATTTTACCGTTTGAATTTATTACAAAGCCCCATAAAGGTTCTGATAATTTTATTTTACATAAAAAGAGATGAAATGAAACTTCATCAGCATTATAATTATGTTGTCTTGAAAATCCGCATGAATGGCGGTCTTCTTCTTTATTCTTATTATATAATTAATAATAAATATATTTATATTTATATATTTTAATATATTTTACGTTCAGTACACAATGTATTTTTTTAAAGGACGTCATAATTAAATATTTTTTTTATTCACAAACTGTTTTTTATTTTTTAAAAATTAAATTAAAAAAATGAATATATTAAATAATGATTTCTACCAAACGAGGCAAAGCAAAACCCGGAAAGGAAAATCGGAATGTTGACGTATTTCCCCGACGATGACGCGTCATCTAATAAAATGGTAGGTAATGTTGTCTTACAAGTCATGTGATAGGAATGTGTTAACTAATCTCTACACGTAATTGAGACTAGCCCCAATTACGTATTCACGATTTGATTTACAACCTATACGTTTTGATTGCGAATAGACATTTGCCTTCAAATATAGACATGGATAAAAATATCGTCTCCTTTTTGTTCGGGTCGACGCAGCATATCTTCTTCTTTCAAACTTCTCTATTACTTGTCATCTCATCATAAAAAAATTGTGTCTATGTGACAAATGATCGAATTATACATACTACACAAAAGGTAATAATTGGTCGTCATCATAGTTTTCCAGTATCATGTTATGTGACTGTCCGATCGAACATAAATGGATGTGTCTACATACCGGACAATACTGACATATTATTTAATTTAATTGTAATGTTTTATGTTTGTACAATTTATAATTTAATTTAATTAATCGATTGACATAATACTATCCAACCATTTGTATGCTATTAATTGAATTATTTTATTTTGTTAATTTTTATTTTTTATTTGTAAGCTGACTGTTTTATTTTTAATTTACTATTGTGCTGTATGGATTTTATCTAAAATAAACGTATTATTATTAGATTCGAAAACCAAACAATGTATAAAAAGTGTAATAATGCGGATAAAATAAAAGAACTAGATGTTCTACAACCACAGAACGACATATAGTTATATGTCGTTCTGTGGTTCCTGCCTATAGCCATAAGAAAAAGGCGTGAAAGTATTTTGATATAGTAAACGTCCGTAACGTAATAAAAATAACAACCTGAAGACTAACATTGTTTTTGTAAATAGTAAAACAAAAGAGTCTGAAACTGTCAATGGAAGGTAAATAATGCAACGACAAAATCATTTTACTTTGTTTAGTTGAAAAATGACATCACACTGGCCAGAATACAAAAAGTTGAAAGAAAAATAAATAAAACGAACAATAAACAATTTAAGCACGGTAGGAATCGAGAACCGTGAAATTGTTATAAAAATACTTTTTGTTTTTAAAATACAGTCATTTAAGATTTGTTGTTGTAAGCCAAAGGACATAAAAAAACCATGATTATTGTTTATGGTCATATCTAATAGATTATAATCTCTATGCCATGAAAATATTTAATAGTTTGTGTTATGTATGTGGTCATGAGGTCATAATATCTACGTATTTCGTTACGCACGCATTTTTGAGGTTCATGAGCCGAAATTATTATTCTGGGGTAGGTATGCAGTAAGACCTCCACCATTCCTGTAATCACAAGATACACAGGACGTAACAAAAAAAAATGCCAAATACCGCATCGGCTGCCGCAATTAGTATGAACAAACGGTTGTTTTTGGATCCGTGTTCTTTGAGAATATTGTCCAGTGTTATGGTCTGATACACAACCTAAGAGTTATTACGCTTTTGCGTTACACCTTTTATACCAAGAAATTGGGGGGGACTCCCTGACAATAGCCAGCAATTTCCTCTCTGCTGCTAATAACATCACGCTGTGGTCAGCATTATGCTAGGCCAAACGAAAAGAAAAGGAGAATGCCCAAAAATGAATCATGATATTTTTTATTTATTGATTTCAGCCAAAACATCGATAAATTGAACAGACACCAAACACCTATTAATGATTGACGATAAATCTATTGTGTTGCATAAAATTGTATTAGAGCAAATCTAAAATAGATGTTAAGCCTAGCAGAAGATTATCAGAATTTTCTAAAAAGTTATATTATTTTTACGTGCAAAGAGGTCGATGCCATTGGTCATTTTTCAGACACAATTAGCTTGGTACTCATACGATACTTACCGGAATAGATTGATGCTCTATTTTTAGGCTCAGTTGTAAAAATAGCAACATAGAAATAGCACAATTAATGCAGCTTTACAAATGAAGATAGACATGTGACTTATAGGAAATAGAACAATTAAATTGAAACAAGTTACTTTATTGTAACTTGTTAGAAAAAAACCAGCTGTTCCATATATTTCGACGTTTGTATAAAACAGCAGATAAAAAAACGACGAAATTTTCAACGCTGTGCTTTTAGTAAGTTTTTTTTAGTAAGTTAAATTTTTATAAGTTTGTAACAAGATGATTACACCGTGTATTTATATGATTAGTCGTCGAAAACTAGTTAATTATTTATTTCGTATCTTACAGACCTAACAAGCTAATACGTCATCTAATATTCTTAGGAAACTTGTACATATACCACGAAATTGTAACGATTTATTTTTTATTATTTACGCGAATTTTATTCAACACTTGGAATAATATTAAACTAGTTTGCGGATTATCCGTAAAACAACCTTGTAAAGATATAAGATCAGAAAAAAAATATGCTGTGTCTTATAAGAACGAAACACTTCGATGCTGAAATACAAAAAAAAATATAGGTGTACCTATATTCTATTTGCCATGACCAAATTTTCTACAAAAAAAAAAACATCAAATTAAACCTCAAAGATATCTCTCATCTCTAATATAACAGAGATCAATAAATAGTCCGTTTACAAAAATTCGAACGAAACGCCTATAATTTATTATGAAAACACGCTAAGAATCTTCAAACGTAAATAAATATATTATCATCGTAACATCGATTTTGACGTGAAAAATGTAAACAAAGGTTAGTATTTCGAAGTATTCTAAAAAAAAAAAAACATTAAGTAAAAATAGTTTTTATATAAGTTTACGATGATTTCACGCAACTAGTAATAGCTGCTTATAATCTATCCGATGTAAACAACTTGTAAGTTATGGCAATTTAATACTGTTTTGATTTTACATTTTAGTCTACAATGTTATTGGTCTAGATGAAACAAAGAATTTATCAGCCGCTTGTCAAAATTCGCGCGTAAAATTAGGGCCAAAGAAAAACAAAAGTATTCTATATTTAAATCCGAATGAGTCTGTTGATTTCGTGAGCTACTCTAGCGCATTATCAATATAGTATCATATGTCTAGGTTTCGCAACTATATTCGGGTCGGATACCAGTCTAACCTGATGCCAGATTCTGGGAAATAGGTACCCCTTATCAACACAGTATAAAAGTTGTAAAATAATGAATTCCACCGTCCAGACTTCCGCGTGCCTTGGGGAAACCAACCGTTTGTTTACTATAAATTGCAAATAGAGTTCATTATTTATTGGCCTACTACATAATGGCGCAAGTAAGACGTCTGTCAAAATAAATGACAATCGCGATTGCCTATTTGTACCCACAATGACATAATTATGACCACAATGTCAGAGTAATCCGAAATACTTAATCAGCGTAATACAAATATAGAGTTGAAATCTTTTTTTTTTCATTAGCGTCCGTAAATGTCAATGTCCCGTTTACAATAAAGCCTCTTAACATTCAAATCAGGCAGTTTGTCAGTTTAATCGAAGCTATTTAACTGTCGAAATCGATTTAGCTGAACATAAGTTACCTAGTTTATTCGTCTAGACCAATTTACGTTATCTATTGAAACTGAATGCTGGCTGATTGGAAAAAAATAAAATACTATTTTCGAAACAAACATCCTGGCGCCTACTAGATTTATTTTTAATCTGTATTTAAAAAGTAAATCCGTCGATTGTTAGCTGTCAACTGTCAAGAATAAAGCTGTTTTTTTTTCTAACTTTTGCATCATCTGCATATTTTGTGACGTTTTAAAGTCTTATGATTCTAAGCAACGTTTGATGAAGTTTCTTTTTATTACCAGATGATGTTCGAGTCGTTTCGGATATACATCAATTTAGAATTTATGTCGTCCCAAATCCACTATTTTTACTCCGCCATTAATATTAAAAAAAAAAACATAGAAAACACTTTTCAAACAAAATGTAGAAAGGAACTAAAATTCTTAACGAGTATTTTTGTATAATTATAGTTTCCCCACTACACGACAAATAAATCAGGATATTTAAAACAACGAACAGATTTTCATCTTAGGAGCATGAACTTATGTTATCGCAGTAACCGATTATACAGTAGCACTACAATAGAAGGATAAAATTGGGTCCTAAATAGGTCAGTGTTTCCAACCAGTGAGGTCTAGAAGAAAATACAGATTATCAGGCTCTTATCATATGCGCTAGTTGTTAAGGCAATGAAGGGAAACGGTTGGTAACCTTTCTATTATGTGAAGTAGTAGTTCTGCGAATAAAAGTACAATACATACAAAGTGCTTGAATTCTGGGTTCCAATGGTTTCTGGGACATCGTTTTGAAGCCGTAAGCCTCGTTGAATGTCTATTGAACTAATCTGTTGTCAAATCTCATGTATTTAGCTGACGTTATTTCTGACAGCCCTTTTATCAACAAAGAAATTACATTTTTGTTAATGATTTTTACAATTTTCTTTTGACAGCTTCACATGTGTGACAGCTGTCACAGTATTTTTTTTTTTTAAACTGTGGCTTTATTTCATTTATGAAGATTGGGGATTTGTTTTTCTTCAAAATAGATAAATAGGTGTTTACCATAAAGTCAAGGCACGTTTTTCATAATCTTGTAATATGGCTTGTAAACGCCTATTGTCATGATAATTTTACTAACAGTTAAAATATAATAATACCTTGTCATTACTTTTTTTTATGACGGCGCTTATAACTGTATGACGGCGTTTATACTTATTCTGTTTTATTTAAGATATGTTGAACTGGTGGTTATTAATATTTACGAATTAATTTTCGTACGTTTTCTTTGTCATACTAATTTCGTAATACCTACGCAAATATTTAAAACGAGGTTTTAGACCTGGTGTGAAAGAGAAAATAGGTACACGAATGCCTGGGCCATACATTTGTACTGTTTGCTGATTATCTATGCCGTCGCTATCTCAGTCAGAAATTCCATCCACAACAATTGTAATTTTATTATAAACACTAGCCACCCGCCCGGATTCGCACGGGTGCAATTTTCTAATGAAGAAAATTTGATTAATATTTTCATTCAAAAATACTATTAAAAGATTCCTGCTTTTCTGGAGATTTTCCAAAATTATCTATAATATAAGAGTCCTTGTCCTGACAATTAGCAACACACCAAAAAAACAACCAAATCGGTCGTATCGTTCTTTAATATGCGGCACTATTATTATTATTTATTTAACTAACAAAAACAATCAAGAATGGCATGGAGCCTAGCGAGAGTATTACAAGAGTCATCGACACCAAATACTAAATTTGAAAAGTCTCATGTGCCTGTAATGTCAGTCACCCTAAAAGTTGGAGCCCAAATCGTATTGAGGCGAGTTTCACCAAAAAAGCGAAACACGAGCAACGCACAGCGTTCAAGAGCTGTCAACTTTAAAAAAAAAATTGTAATAAAATTAAGAAGTAAACAATAAGGTAGACGTTAGAATAAACAAAACATTTTAGTAGACAGAATGAAATATATTAGTAGACTGTAGACAGAATAAATATACACAATGAAATATATAATAATATTGACAGCTCTTAAACGCCGTTTAGATGGGCTGATCGGTGTTCAGTTTTTTTTTCTGATATTCTCTTAGTAGCAGCAAATTTAAGTAAATTGTGGACCTCCTGACATTGACCTATTATAATATGTAGTTGTACATTTTAATCAATGACAATAATATGAATAAATTATGTGTGTTATAAGGTATATTGTGCTCAACGATAATGTTACAATAATATTCTTATCAGGTAATAGTATAAGATAAGGATTATACACAGTCACCTTTGATTATGCGGTTTTTACTTCCGTCGAGATGACCACTTAAATAATATTAATTTTAAGTGTTTGAACATTGTGGTTTACCTCAAATCAATAAATTAGTATTTTATTCAGGTACGTTATTATCTAATTAGGTACATACTGTTACGTAAAATTTTTTTATTGTAAACCGTTGTATCAAAATACTAAAAATTTAATTTAAATATTTAGAAACAGAAGGCATTAGGATTTGAAAGTCCTTAAAATATGATTCATTTCATTCACGATTCATACAAACTGGTTTTTGAGATTGAGAATAATCTGATACGATTTGATACGCATTTTTATATTTTATCGGCATAAGTTAGTTTTGATAACGTAAATATTTCAGGAATGTGCTGAGATATATAATTTCACACATTTTTATTTTGATGCAAGTTGTCAGAAAGATATTTTTGTTGATACTCGTATTTGAATGAAACGATTTTCCTAGATTGTGTAATATTTAACAAAAGAACTTTCAATTCTTTTTTGCGGATTTTATTATTTGATACGATTTTTTTTTCACGTAAATTTTTTTACTTACTAAACTAACACTTTTTTTATTTATAATAACTATGTATAATAAACGACGCGCTGAAGTTATTAAAATTCATTGCACGTCTAGGACCAATTACATAGTTCCTTATAAGAATGTTGTTGAATATAAAGTGACACTTAATAATTATATAAAATAAAAAATACGGAACAAAATACTTACGTATAAGCCATGGCACCTTAACACTAACACAGTCTTAGAAACAAAAAAATGCAAAATCCTTTCTTTAGTCCTCAAAACACAAATCCGATAAAAATAAACGAAATTTAAAAAAAATGTTAACTGCCCATTTTGTTTCTAACTCAAAAAAGCACAGGCTACGAGAATATTTATTTAAGAAAAAAATAAAGAAACGTCACTTTTGAATTTCGTATTCGCGCGGGAAAAGCGAACGTTGCTTACGTTCGGTCCGTACCGTACGGATGTAGCAACACGACTACGGTCTGGCGCCAACCTACCTGTCTTAAATAGCGGTTGATATATTTGTAAATAATACACAATAAGTATTACATTCGCGTATCTTTCTGAACGATGAGCAAGTATTTAAAAAATGTGACGACGCATCCCTTATTTTAATACTTCTCTCATTCTTAGCTCATCTCGGTTGAGTTGCGCAGCGAAATGCATTGACAGTTATTTGACAGTTGACACTGATTGCAGATAATGTCAGGCCTACGGTTTTTTAAATTCGGTTATAGTTTATAAAAAATAAAAAAACTAAAATTAAAAATTTGAACTGTGTTCAAAGATTTTTACATAATCACCTGCCTAAACTGGGAATCGAACCCGCTAATAATGTGAAAAAAAAAACAAGTATTTTATAATAACGGTGGAAAGGGTTAATCATAAGGATTATTTATTCCTCGATAACATGCCATCTGAAATAAAAGGAAAAACATGAAATTTTACATTTTGTGTAAAATTTTGTTTAGGAAAAAAGGAATTATAGATAAACTGAACTAAGTCGTACCTATTATTTCAAACATTCACCATGAAAATATAAATAAATCAAGTCTTCTAAAATAAACAATATTTTTCATTCCGTGTGGCATAGCCGTGGCACGCCCCGTAGGTAAAATAAAAAAGTTAAATCGTCTGCGAAATCTTTCAAGTTACTAAACTAAAAAGCTGGAAATAAAAAAGTAGTTTAAAAAAAACCCGACTGAAAAAACTGAAAAGCATAAAACAAGAATATTTTAAATTAAACAAAAGTTGGAAGCAGGCGGCGCCCGTTCCATTTTCAAAATTTTATATTCAAGTGGGCCTGCTTCTTTTTTTGAGTTACTTTTTTTTAGAAGTAGTTTCCGATGCCGTTATTGGATCTTTATTCTGATTGCTGTGCAGGTGCTGACAAAAAGCTTAATCAAACTCAATGAAAGCGTAATACTGAATAGGTAGTATATACAGACAGACAAATTTTAAAATTTATTATTCATATGTTATTTGGGTGGAAAGCATCTTTCTTTATAGGAAGCAGCGAAGATCGGGTGCCTTCGGGCCTGTCTTTTGTAGGTAATTTTGACAATCAGAAAGTACTGATTTCAGCAGCCTTATATTTTGATTTAGAATGTTTTGTTTCATAGCTAAACCCGACTTTTAGTATTCTGAAATGGAATTATTTTAAATCAAAACTTTTTAATTATTGTAAAACTTTATTATCGTAATATGCTCCAATGCTTAATATTTATTTACATAATAATGATGATATTTTTATCTGTATGATATGGCAAGGAAGGAGGTGTCTGATGAGATGACGAGTAATAGAGAAGTATGGAAGAAAAAGACATGCTGCGCCGACCCCAAATGAATTGGGATAATAAGGGCAAGAGAATGAAGATGCTTTGATATTTATTTAATAAAACCCATCCATTAATTAAATATGGTTTTTTGTCAAAATAAAAGCAATGCGGTCAATTGCTTTTAGTCATTAACAAAACAATTGAAATTAAACCTATGACTAAATAATGTTTATTTATTAATCATTCACTAAGAGGAATAAAACAGTTTTCATCAATTAATGAGAAAAACAACGCATGACTGTACTATTTATTTATTAGTTTTAAATTAATTTCATTCAGAATTAAATTATTGTGTTAATTATTGTTCACTTAACTAATGAATATTCATTCATCCACAACGCACCACACAGACCACGCATCATTTGCGTGTTTTGTAATACCGTTTAAAAATAGATCGTAAAGTAAGTAGAATAGTGTCGCTTACTCATTTGACTTGGGATGACACCATAGGATCTAGACAACATGGTATAACATGACGCATGTAATCCCTGATGGCTTAGGCAGAGGGGTACGCAATAATGCACCCACATTTCGCCAGTTATGTTTTTAAGTCCCATGTAATAGGGAGCGAGCCTATTAACCGGGCTCCGTGGCTGTTACTGAGAAAATTCTGATGGAAAACTCAAAAACAATTTCCCCTACCTGGGAATCGAATCCAGGACCAGCAGTCGCGCTTGCGAACCCTAGATCAACGAGGCAGTCCACAACAATGACCTAATTTTTTCAATGTAAAACGTAATATAAACATTCCGCATATGAATAATTAAATACATAAAGGTTATTATGTCCAATGGATGTCATGCTCAGCAGCCAACTCATGGATATTTCTTTATTTAAACCGGTTCATGGATATTTAACAGATTTTTCATCTCTAAAAAAAAATACCCGTTACATAAATTTTCATCAGTTTCATTTAAATACATAAATTCATGCTTATACCAATGAGAGCACATAGAAACAACAGGACACCACCTGTTTCGATCCTTACGTACTCATTTTGCTTCGTCCACGTTCATACATCTGATCATACATGCACCCAGGTGAGACCTATACGCACGGCGAATCTAACGTTTCTGAAGATCACAATCATTGTGATACAATTTTATGAGATGGAAAAGACATCGCAAACCTTAACGCAATCACTTTATTTATTTTTTTAATATTCTGAATTTCAGTCCCCTAGGCATAGTTTATTTTGAGAGTTTTCAGAAAAGTATTGCCTTAAAAAGCACCACCACCACCACAATACCTACCACCATCTTAAATGTCACTTGTGTCTGACAATAACAAATATACAACCCCATGCACATGAAAACTGCTAATTAAATTATACGAAGCGCCTGAAAAAATGCTGAATTTTATTCGTGCCTGTAAATGGGTTAATTGAAACAAATGCTTTAGGTTTCATGTACGCCGTATTTTTACATTTTACAATTTCATTATGCATTGCACCTGAAACATGGTAGGCGATTATTTTCGTAGACAATTTAGTTTGAGTCAATATACTTACTTCTAACTTAGGTATTTACGATACTTATAAGTAAACGGGTAACAAACATCAGTTACTGTGCACTTTTTTTTTTTTCTTTTGGGAAATCATCAAATGACCCCCCCCCCCCCCCCACTCTGGGCGGAGCGGAAGGGAGTGTCAGACTTGTACTGACTAAAACCCATCCATATTCCTTCTTTGCTCTTTGTGTTCCAGGGCCACGGTATCTCTTTCGAACAGTCCCGCAGCCCTGGCAGACATCGGCCCATGCGGACCCCTACTTATTTGCTGACATCTCTTTGAGGCGCACGTGGAACACGAACGCGCCGTCGGCACGGCCTGTCGTCATAAGACGGCCGGACGGCGAGCTAGCCCATAACTCGCCGTCAACAGGCCCGCGCCTGCGGTGGCCGGGAGCCACCACGTGACCCCCGACGCCCAGGAATTACTGTACACTTAGTTTATGACTTAACTCGGTAAACGGAGTACCTACGCGCAGCTGAATTTTGGATTTAACTTATCTGAACTTTTTGACATTCCAACGGCAAGAACAAGAAGATTGGGTAGTTACGAAATGCGCGGGCGATTTATCTGAGATTTCAGAAGTATAGCATCTCTCTCTCATGTCACGTTACCTCTTTGAGGAATGTAGAACAAAAGTTATATTTAATTAAAAGATGCTTGGATGACTAAGACATTTCCATGCAGTGGGATATAAAAGGCTTGTAACAATTATAATAATGGATGACACAAGCCCGCTTAATACTTCAAAATGTCTGAATGTCGGCCGGTGATGACACAGCAATCAACAAAGTTCATTCTGCGAATCAATTAAAATGCACTTTTTTAATAAGGATTGTCAGCGTTATTCATACATTCTGGTGCAGATGAGTTTAAATGTAAGTGTCAAAAAGGTCTTAAATCATATACTTACTGTTGGAATCCCAACACTAAATCTTACTAAATGATACGGGGTACGGACATCACTACGGGCGCTCGCGGTAGCTATTTTATTTTGAATGTCTCGTCACTTCGGGATCACGGACCGGGCCGCGACAGGTCGACAAAACAACGTGCTCCTGCCCGATTGATTTGATGGTAAATTGTTGGTGAGAAATATACCTTCATTACTAAGAAGAACCGTTTCCATAAAGTACTCATCCCTAATACACATCTCTACACTTACATTGTCGTCAAAGCAACGGTTTTTTTTTTTCTTGAAGTGATTTATAAGTTGTTTTAATATCCTGCTAATAAAACCTGACTTACATCCAACCTGTATTGAGTCAGCATAGGGGATTATGGTCCACTCCCTCTCACCAGTTTCCCAGCAGGCTGTTTATAAACCTATGTATGGCAAAAAGCCGACCCATCTTATGGTAATTTTCATGTGGTTATCTCTAATACAAGAGGCATGGACGTTGCCATCCCAGACTCAAAACTAAAATGGCTTATGTGCCTGATATATTGGAGAGTTTAGTGAGGGTTGGACCACATCAATCAGCTTACAATCACATTTCTCCATGCTCTATCCTTTTCTGTCGCTTAGAACCGTCATCTGCTAGAGCGAGCGTTTCCGTGATGCCGAACGCATCGTCGATGCTGCTGTGTGCGATAGCATTCAGGCTCTGTTTCTCGCTCTAACAAATGACGGTTCTAAGCTACAGAAAAGGATAGAGCTTGGAAAAATGCTATAACGTGCTGTGCCGAGTTCAACCCTAGCTGGGATTTTCTTCGGGTATTATAGTAATACTTCTCTAGAGGAACTCCTTCAGAAAGAGATCTACTTCATCATCTATCTAAACTTGTTCACCAACTTACCTTCGGCTTCCAGTCTACCCGGATGCGGATAAATACATGTTTTTTACATTTAGCGACTGCCTATCTGACGTCCACAACTCACTGTTACCGAATAATACGATACCTCTTGACTGGTTGAGACTGGTTGTCAGATTTTCCGGCTTATCGATAAGATCCAAGTAATAAGGAGCAAGGCTTAACGATGCACGTTAAGCGGTTACTCCAGGATATTTGAGGCAAGGAGGGGTTTCGGTATGCAATGCAATGGTCACCCATCCACGGACCGATCTCGGCAAGCGTTGCTTTACTTTGAAGAACATTCCGAGCTGCTATTATTATGTTGCCAGAACCCCTCAATCAAATAAACATAAGACTTCTTCAGAACACCGACGTATGAATGGAGCACACACTTGAATGTGAATGCTCAGATATTAATAACACCTTATAGATGTTGTTTGAAAACATAGCACATTCCTGTACTACTGTTCCTAATCAAGAATTAGATCACTAAGTATTTAAAGCTGTTACGTTCATTGTTCGAGATTGTGAGATTGTAATTGTTATTGCTGTGTGCAAAATCAATTGTTGGAGTTATTGAGTATCCAATAAATATCTGGGTATTATGACTCCTAGTATTTAACCTCTGACCTATGTGTGATAAGTAAGTTAGTACCTGGGCGACCGAGCCCTTCTGTGGTGAAAAAAGAGAAAACTAATTTTCCCAGATATGAGACGGACTTAGATCGATTTTTCGTCTCCGTAAACGCCAATATTGCAACTTTTATTGAAATCGTTAGAGCCGTTTTCGAGAACGTGATAATAAATACAAATAGTACTATTTTAATGGTATAGAAAAGGATATAGGATTTAGAATACCAAAATATCTACACCTAGTCATATTTGAGAAGGACTTTTTCCGGGGATAAGTGTCACCAAAGGTGCTACAAAAGGTAGGATACCTTATAAGATTTTAAACTACCATGCTCACTAACATTATCATCATTATTAGTTAATCCGTGATCATGGTGCTTGCAACAGCGCCGAAATATCGGGAACTCAAAGACAACAGTAAACATGGTAAATATCCCGTTTCTAGTGTTAATGGTGGGATACCCTTTCTGTCACTCAAAATCGTTAACAAAACCCTTGCAATAGAACCTTCCCGCTTAAATAAAGAATCCTTGAACCAATTCAGATAAAATAAAAACGAAAATGTAGCTAGAAAGAATGTCTATCGATCATAGAAAGCCATGTCAAGATTGAGTGAGTAATTTAAGAGATATGATCGGCCAAAAAACAAGACGAAGACTGCACACTAACTTACACTGGTGAAGCTGTAAATCGTCGGTGTTTTGAGCTAAAAATGATTTAGTACATTTACAATAGCTCTTAAATATGTTAATTATTGTTCACTTAACTAATGAATATTCATTCATCCACAACGCACCACACAGACCACGCATCATTTGAGTCATTCGACTCAAATGATGCGTGTTTTGTAATACCGTTTAAAAATAGATCGTAAAGTAAGTAGAATAGTGTCGCTTACTCATTTGACTTGGGATGACACCATAGGATCTAGACAACATGGTATAACATGACGCATGTAATCCCTGATGGCTTAGGCAGAGGGGTACGCAATAATGCACCCACATTTCGCCAGTTATGTTTTTAAGTCCCATGTAATAGGGAGCGAGCCTATTAACCGGGCTCCGTGGCTGTTACTGAGAAAATTCTGATGGAAAACTCAAAAACAATTTCCCCTACCTGGGAATCGAATCCAGGACCAGCAGTCGCGCTTGCGAACCCTAGATCAACGAGGCAGTCCACAACAATGACCTAATTTTTTCAATGTAAAACGTAATATAAACATTCCGCATATGAATAATTAAATACATAAAGGTTATTATGTCCAATGGATGTCATGCTCAGCAGCCAACTCATGGATATTTCTTTATCTAAACCGATTCATGGATATTTAACAGATTTTTCATCTCTAAAAAAAAAATACCCGTTACATAAATTTTCACCAGTTTCATTTAAATACATAAATTCATGCTTTTACCAATGAGAGCACATAGAAACAACAGGACACCACCTGTTTCGATCCTTACGTACTCATTTTGCTTCGTCCACGTTCATACATCTGATCATACATGCACCCAGGTGAGACCTATACGCACGGCGAATCTAACGTTTCTGAAGATCACAATCATTGCGATACAATTTTATGAGATGGAAAAGACATCGCAAACCTTAACGCAATCACTTTATTTATTTTTTTAATATTCTGTATTTCAGTCCCCTAGGCATAGTTTATTTTGAGAGTTTTCAGAAAAGTATTGCCTTAAAAAGCACCACTACCTACCACCATCTTAAATGTCACTTGTGTCTGACAATAACAAATATACAACCCCATGCACATGAAAACTGCTAATTAAATTATACGAAGCGCCTGAAAAAATGCTGAATTTCATTCGTGCCTGTAAATGGGTTAATTGAAACAAATGCTTTAGGTTTCATGTACGCCGTATTTTTACGTTTTACAATTCTATATGCATTGCACCTGAAACATGGTAGGCGATTATTTTCGTAGACAATTTAGTTTGAGTCAATATACTTACTTCTAACTTAGGTATTTACGATACTTACAAGTAAACGGGTAACAAACATTAGTTACTGTGCACTTTTTTTTTTTTTTTTCGTTTGGGAAATCATCAAATGACCCCCCCCCCCCACTCTGGGCGGAGCGGAAGGGAGTGTCAGACTTGTACTGACTAAAACCCATCCATATTCCTTCTTTGCTCTTTGTGTTCCAGGGCCACGGTATCTCTTTCGAACAGTCCCGCAGCCCTGGCAGACATCGGCCCATGCGGACCCCTACTTATTTGCTGACATCTCTTTGAGGCGCACGTGGAACACGAACGCGCCGTCGGCACGGCCTGTCGTCATAAGACGGCCGGACGGCGAGCTAGCCCATAACTCGCCGTCCACAGGCCCGCGCCTGCAGAGGCCGGGAGCCACCACGTGACCCCCGACGCCCAGGAATTACTGTGCACTTAGTTTATGACTTAACTCGGTAAACGGAGTACCTACGCGCAGCTGAATTTTGGATTTAACTTATCTGAACTTTTTGACATTCCTACGGCAAGAACAAGAAGATTGGGTAGTTACGAAATGCGCGGGCGATTTATCTGAGATTTCAGAAGTATAGCATCTCTCTCTCATGTCACGTTACCTCTTTGAGGAATATAGAACAAAAGTTATATTTAATTAAAAGATGCTTGGATGACTAAGACATTTCCATGCAGTGGGATATAAAAGGCTTGTAACAATTATAATAATGGATGACACAAGCCATCTTAATACTTCAAAATGTCTGAATGTCGGCCGGTGATGACACAGCAATCAACAAAGTTCATTCTGCGAATCAATTAAAATGCACTTTTTTAATAAGGATTGTCAGCGTTATTCATACATTCTGGTGCAGATGAGTTTAAATGTAAGTGTCAAAAAGGTCTTAAATCATATACTTACTGTTGGAATCCCAACACTAAATCTTACTAAATGATACGGGGTACGGACATCACTACGGGCGCTCGCGGTAGCTATTTTATTTTGAATGTCTCGTCACTTCCCTCACGGGCCGCGACAGGTCGACAAAACAACGTGCTCCTGCCCGATTGATTTGATGGTAAATTGTTGGTGAGAAATATACCTTCATTACTAAGAAGAACCGTTTCCATAAAGTACTCATCCCTAATACACATCTCTACACTTACATTGTCGTCTAAGCAACGGTTTTTTTTTCTTGAAGTGATTTATAAGTTGTTTTAATATCCTGCTAATAAAACCTGACTAACATCCAATCTGTATTGGGCTAGCATAGGGGATTATGGTCCACTCCCTCTCACCAGTTTCCCAGCAGGCTGTTTATAAACCTATGTATGGCAAAAAGCCGACCCATCTTATGGTAATTTTCATGTGGTTATCTCTAATACAAGACGCATGGACGTTGCCATCCCAGACTCAAAACTAAAATGGCTTATGTGCCTGATATATTGGAGAGTTTAGTGAGGGTTGGACCACATCTATCAGCTTACAATCACATTTCTCCATGCTCTACCCTTTTCTGTCGCTTAGAACCGTCATCTGCTAGAGCGAGCGTTTCCGTGATGCCGAACGCATCGTCGATGCTGCTGGGTGCGATAGCATTCAGGCTCTGTTTCTCGCTCTAACAAATGACGGTTCTAAGCTACAGAAAAGGATAGAGCTTGGAAAAATGCTATAACGTGCTATGCCGAGTTCAACCCTAGCTGGGATTTTCTTCGGGTATTATAGTAATACTTCTCTAGAGGAACTCCTTCAGAAAGAGATCTACTTCATCGTCTATCTAAACTTGTTCACCAACTTACCTACGGCTTCCAGTCTACCCGGATGAAGTTAAATACATGTTTTTTACATGTAGCGAATGCCTATCTGACGTCCACAACTCACTGTTACCGAATAATACGATACCTCTTGACTGGTTGAGACTGGTTGTCAGATTTTCCGGCTTATCGATAAGATCCAAGTAATAAGGAGCAAGGCTTAACGATGCACGTTAAGCGGTTACTCCAGGTTATTTGAGGCAAGGAGGGGTTTCGGTATGCAATGCAATGGTCACCCATCCACGGACCGACCTCGGCAAACGTTGCTTTACTTTGAAGAACATTCCGAGCCGCTATTATTATGTTGCCAGAACCCCTCAATCAAATAAACATAAGTTGTATCACAAGACTTCTTCAGAACACCGACGTATGAATGGAGCACGCACTTGAATGTGAATGCTCAGATATTAATAACACCTTATAAATGTTGTTTGAAAACAGCACATTCCTGTACTACTGTTCCTAATCAAGAATTAGATCACTAAGTATTTAAAGCTGTTACGTTCATTGTTCGCGATTGTGAGATTGTAATTGTTATTGCTGTGTGCAAAATTGTTGGAGTTCCTGAGTATCCAACAAATATCTGGGTATTATGACTCCTAGTATTTAACCTCTGACCTATGTGTGATAAGTAAGTTAGTACCTCGGCAACCGAGCCCTTCTGTGGTGAAAAAAGAGAAAACTAATTTTCCCAGATATGAGACGGAGTTAGATCGATTTTTCGTCTCCGTAAACGCCAATAATGCAACTTTTATTGAAATCGTTAGAGCCGTTTTCGAGAACGTGATAATAAATACAAATAGTACTATTTTAATGGTATAGAAAAGGATATAGGATTTAGAATACCAAAATATCTACACCTAGTCATATTTGAGAAGGACTTTTTCCGGGGATGTGTGGGAAGTGTCACCAAAGGTGCTACAAAAGGTAGGATACCTTATAAGATTTTAAACTACCATGCTCACTAACATTATCATCATTATTAGTTTATCCGTGATCATGGTGCTTGCAACAGCGCCGAAATATCGGGAACTCAAAGACAACAGTAAACATGGTAAATATCCCGTTTCTAGTGTTAATGGTGGGATACCCTTTCTGTCACTCAAAATCGATGCAATAGAACCTTCCCGCTTAAATAAAGAATCCTTGAACCAACTCAGATAAAATAAAAACGAAAATGTAGCTAGAAAGAATGTCTATCGATCATAGAAAGCCATGTCAAGATCGAGTGAGTAATTTAGGAGATATTATCGCCCAAAAAACAGACATTGTCAAAACGAAGACTGCACAGTAACTTACACTGGTGAAGCTGTAAATCGTCGGTGTTTTGAGCTAAAAATGATTTAGTACATTTACAATAGCTCTTAAATATGTCGTTTCACCTGTTAGTCGGTTAACGAGCGGGGTTTTGTTGCCAAACCGACGCCACTATAAATGAACGCAAGCCGATGGAATGCGCTCGGTAACTTTTGTTTGATATTCCGAATAAATATGACGCACAGAAGGTGTTTGCACATCAGGAGAGTTATTCTGGAGATCTGCACGTGTCATTTGTAGGTTGAACAGATGTCAAGGCCTGAGTAGACCGAACCGGGGTGATCTTTAACGCCTTATACACCTACAGAAGCCTCCTGGCTCAAGTCAAAGTAATCATACGCTTCAAAACACGCAAGATCTATACAATCAATGGCGTCCAAGAACTTCTAGGAAAGAGTGGTGGCCAAGGACTTTTAATAAGAAAGAATATTGGCCAATGGTGATAGTGGTGTTGGTAGGAACATTATGACAGCAAAGAATGAGCCGACTCCAAGTAACGTGGGACAAGGGCATAAAGATCCAGGGCTGCGGGACTGTTCGAAAGAGATACCGTGGCCCTGGAACACAAAGGGCAAAGAAGGAACATGGATGGGTTTTAGTCAGTACAAGTCTGACACTCCCTTCCGCTCCGCCCAGAGTGGAGGGGGTCATTTGATGATTTCCCATCCGAAAAAAAAAAAAAAATAGTGTATAAAGATTATGATGATGATAATGTTCCTGGCACTGAACCCTGAGTGAACTTCCAAGGGGAACAGCAAAAAGCATTGAAAGGTGATTATGACGACGATGGGCGTAGGTTTCTTAAAAGCTCACACTAGGAGTAATACCAACAGTACATCAACAAGTTCTGTATGAGTATGCACACAAATGAACTAAGTACTGTACAATACTCTTATAATAAGTAGACAATTCGAGCCTTCCAACTTTAGAAAATCTCATAAACTTGACCGCTTTCGGTCATAGCATTCCATTTCAGCTGGGAGGCTAGCCATCAACGTAGGAAGTGTTATGGTACAAGCGTGTGAGCAAACAAAGGTGCTGAGTGCACCTCTGTTCCCTCACTATCGTATTCCGATGGGACGGCAACCCGATACGACCGGAGAGACAGCAGACACAGAACCAACAGCTTTGTAGCGGCATTACAAAATATACAGCAGCGACATCTATGACGCAAATGAAGAACTGACATCAGAATTCTAAATCGCGCAGTTGAATTTTTTTTGCAACTTAAGACTATATAGAAAAACCCGACACCAAGTGACGGGCAGTAGCCCATCAAACACAACACCCGTCTGGTCGGAGGATCCTCCCTTTTTTATGGGGGGTGAAGAACTTTACACCAGTAGCGAAGGGTCAATATTTGTTAGAGGTAAGCGGGAGTACATATCTTTAATGTGATTATATTATTTGTCAATAGTATACTGCCTGTGCCATTTTTTAAAGGAAAGCCAGTAGGAATCGAGTTGTACGGAACCTTCGCCACTGCTTTACACGCTGTTCTTCATACCACTATAGCTTAACGCCCTTTCCGTGGTAGGAGGTTATCATACCACTGAGAAGTTGGCAAAGAAAACTCAACCAAAGAAACGATACAAGGGTATCGATGTAACCTTCGCTTTCATACCGCTCTGAAACCCAAGGTCTTGAACTCAAAACAAAAATAAATCACCTCCAGGAACCTGGGGCTTATGTCTTAAAGTGGTACAATTTACGACTTCTCAAATTGAGTTCGGCGCCGAAAGAAGGGTCGTTAAAATTTAAAGAGTCGTAAACACTTGCAGACTTTATTGTTAATCGCAGGAAGAAAGGATTTCAACACACCAATAAAAGAAAGGATAGGAAATTAATGGACTTTCTGATTGACGCAGTCAGATGTCAAGCCATTTGTTTTGATGATAAGCCATTTTACTATTTTAATTTAATATTTCTTAACTTTTTAAAAAGCGCCTTCATCCTCTCTCCTATTACCAATTAATTTAACTTTGCTGTGCCCGACAGGGTCCATAATTGATTCAATGTTTTAACATACCAACTGTTTTATTTAACATTATGGAATGCAATAAAGTATTGAGTATTGAGTATTGATGGGGCAAAATTGTAACTCCTAAGAATGTGGTACTCTCGTTCATATTATACACACCATCAAGTCTGTAATCCCCGCAGGGTTAGACAGAGGTTATATCTAATAGTGAAGTCACGAGCACCAATATGTATACACTTTCCTTAATTTAAAAGCAATTTTCGCGAGAAATAACGATTGTAACTTGGAGAAAAGATCTTTCTCATAAAATTTGAGTTCCAGAATACTATTCGTAACAACATGTTAATCAACACAGTAGGAGAAAAACACAATTAAAAGTTGTTAAGTGTTTACATGTTGGTGCTCGTGACTATACACCCACATTTCACCAGTTATGTTTAATTCCCATGTAATAGGAGGGAGCCTATTGCCATCAACCGGGCACAAACCCGGAGTCCGTGGCTGCTACTAAGAAAATTCTGATGGAAAAACCCAATAACAATTTGCCCGACCCGGCAATCGAACCCATCAGGACCTCATGCTCAGCAGCCGCAATTGCGACCACTAGCCCAGGCAAGCAACGAGGCAGTCATACACATAGTGCATAATATTTTCTCAAATCTCAAAGTGCAGTTTGGATTTTTTTCAACTGATATGTTTAAATAACAGTTCAAAAAAATAGTTCCCGTTGAAATCAATAAAAACCGCAATTTTTGTTTCCACTCAGCAGCTTAATCCGCTGAATGCCAAAGCACAAGACCGGCCGATATGGCGATGCTGACGAAAGGCCTAAATCCAGGAGTATGCGTATTTCGTCTGGAAAGATGATGAATCAGTCGGTACTCAGGCCGTAGTCCATCCTAAGACACCCACGTCCCCGAACCAACAATCGATAAACAAGTTTGATTCCAGAAAATCTTTTACTAATCTATACTAATATTATAAAGCTGAAGTTTGTTTGTTTCGTTGAACGCGCTAATCTCAGGAACTACTGGTTTGATTTGAAAAATTCTTTTAGTGTTGTATAGCCCATTTATCGAGGAAGGTTATAAGCAGGGTTAAGGTTATATAAATTTCACGCGGACGAACGTCGCGAGCAACAGCTAGTATCTCATATGCCAAAGCTATAATAATAATAAGTTTATTTCGTCATCAACAGGTGTTAACAGATACATTGTAAAGGCCTTCTAAAGTACTCTCCTTCTTCCATATTTATGTGCAAACATTTTACAAAGCCTGTAAACATTCACTACTATAGAAGACACATTTTCAATCGTTACCCCTGACTATCTTTCAGCAAATCCATTAAAAATATTTGAAAACAACTAAATCTTTACAGGACCAATAGTTTTACAGTGAAGCATCTTTACATAGTATAAAACAAAGTCGCTCCCGCTGTCTGTAGGCTTAGATCTTTTAAACTACGCAACAAATTTTAATGCAGTTTTTAACAATAGGTAGAGTGATTCAAGAGGAAGGTTTATATGTGAGTGTGTATCTACATTGCACCCGTGTGAAGACGGGGCGGGTCGCTAGTATCTTATAAACTCATAACTTCACTGAAAAAACCAAAAATTTCCCTCGGAAACAATGTCACATCATCAACACAAGCATTTAGTACAGTCTCCTGGAAATGGTCTATAAATAAACAGTGAAACTGCAAAAAATAACTTACCTCTTTCTGGAACACGATCTTTAAATTCTCCTGCTCCAGTAACCTTATTACAAATCGAGGTCCTACTTATAAATACATCAACTTCAAGGTACTTACACTTATTTTGAAAAGCTTAGGACTTTCTCTTGCTTGTAACTTAATTCTTCAAAAGTTTCTTTGTTTTATGTTCTGTTCCAAAGTCACATATTGATGACGATGGACATCCTGGTCACGATGAACAATATAATAAAAATAACATCGTATCCTCGCACCTTATCCATTATTTATAGAGGACGAAGTAAACAAAATGCGTTTAAGATGTTAAATTCAACAATTATTAGCTTCGAGAATCATATTTTTACATGTCACGTCCTGACAGACGTCTAGCTCTCCCACCTTTTTCTAATTATAATTATAAAGTTAGTGTTTATCTCCTTTTTATTTACAATGTGCCAGATTGTTAAACCTGATCTCTCACTCCTGGGCAAAGGCCTCCCCCCATTACTTCCTCGTCTCTCGGTGTTGCGCTTCTTCACGCCAACTTGTGCGGAAGCCATCCAAGGAGTCCCGCCAACTTCTCGTTCTGCGCGACCCCGTCTAGCTGTTGTCGAATTCAATAAATAAATAGAAGTAGGTACATATGGAAACATCATTTATATACTTCATAATTGAACACCTGACTAAAGAAGACCTCTTCAGGTGTACAAATATTAATTTCGGAAATGAGGACAAATGAAAATGATACTATTCCACTAACCGTCAATAAAACTAGGTCATAACGAAAATGTTCACGTAATACTGAGAAATAAATAAAAACCTGACATTCCTGAAACATTGGAACCCAGCCCTGAAGAACATGACGCATTTCCGAAATAAGGTCAATAAACATACTGTAAGAATGATACGCATGCCATATTTACGGGTACAGAAAATATTTACCTCCAATTATATTGTATGTTCCCAGTATTTGAAGATATGGTTTGATTTTCCTGTATTGTTTATTTTTATAAACGTACTTGGCTAAATATTTGTAGGAATACAGCGAACTGTTATAGCAGCTCAGCTATGATGTATCTGTGATGGAAACACACCGACCAAGCCTCTGGCGTCCATACACGCCATATGAACATTTGAACATCAGGGTAGAACGGACATCGACGCACAAACAATTACCACGTATTCCTCCACATCGAAATTGTTCATTGGTTATTAAAAAAAATACTGCATTAGCTACGAGTGCACGATAAAAATGTCGCGAAGATCAAATGCCTCTCAGCTTCGTTACGAGCCTTTTCACACCCTTCATGTAAACTAGCTGGTAACCTGTAGCAAAATCAGCCTATACCTTATGTTCCCACTGTTCATTAGATCTCTCTGTGAGCGGAAGCAAACCGTAATCCACCACGCAGCCCCAATGCGGGTTGGAGGAAGCCTCATGTCTTCGATTTTGTCGTTCTTGGACATACCGGTTTCCCTAGATCTTTTTCTTCACCATTTTGAGAGCATTGGTAATTAACTGACGACATCGATTTGTAATAGGTCTTTACCTATGTAATTGGAGATTTAATAACCAGCATTTTCAGATATAATTATCTGTGGATTAGCGCGCAATTCGAAATTCAAATAAATTTTATTCGAAAGCCGTGTTCTTTTAATTTCAAATTCAGTCATTTTTTTTTAGATAGTTTTTTGTTTTTGTGAAATTGTGGTAGTGTTTGGCGCCATGAATAAACTGAAAATTTGTACAATTTTCGAATATGAGTTCCTACGTGGACATACCGCTGCGCAAACAACACGAAACATTAACGACGTGTACGGGCCTAACACTGCATGCATAAACACGGTCCATTATTAGTTCAATCGTTTTAAATCTGGAAATTTTGAGTTGAAGAATGAGCCTCGCGGTCGGCCGGTAACCATTGTCGACAACGACTAATTGAAGGCGGTAGTCGAAACTGATCCAACTCAATCTACGGCTGAGCTTGCTGCGGGCCTTGGAGTTAGTGTCAAAACGACATTGAAGCACTTGCGTCAAATCGGAAAGATAAAAAAGCTAGATAACCTAAAATAAAAAAAAAATACAAAAAAATTGTTTTTAAAATTTTCATACAAATCTCCAATTTCATAGGTAAAGACCTAATAAGTTGGGGCCATTTCGACTTGGCCACCTATGTGTGGTACCCTGTACTATTTACTAGCCCGTCAATTTTTCCCAACCACCCTGTGATATGTGTTTCAGCAGCTAATCATTGGTTAATGGAAAGTTATCGATGGACAACAGTCATCTGTTTATTTCCATTCTTAGAAAAACCGACTCAACAATCAATTGGTCTATAAATCGATGATTCGCCAAATTCAATAGATACGTCCTCTGCAGAGTTAAACTCGTAATAACGTTAATAACTTCCAATTTTCTCATAAAAGTTTTACACTTTAGACCAATGAGAGTTTTGGGACAGTCTGATGCCCACGTAGATCTTGGAAACAGATAAATGTGTCTAGACCTAATTTCCGCAACTGTTCTGGTGTTTGTAGGAATTCCTTTGATGTTTCGCTTTTATATTTTGTCTGTTATTTTTTTGCTAGAATGCTATTATGATGCATTATTTCGTATGGAACACACACACCTGTAAGGTACACATAGTTACAACTGAGAGGAATGCGAATGATATGAAAGAAAAGAGAATGGAGTGCCATGGTAGCAGTCTACATGAAGGAGGATTGAACCCCAAGTAACATGGGTGGGAAGATGGCCATGTCGACGGCGCGTTCGTGTCCCACGCGCGCCTCAAAGAGATGTCAGCAACAAGGAAGGGGTCCGCAAGGGCCGATGCCTGCCGAGGCTGCGGAACTGTTCGAAAGAGAAACCGCGGTCCTGGAACACAAAGGGTAAAGAAGGAACATGGATGGGTTTTAGTCAGCACAAGTCGGACACTCCCTTCCGCTCTGCCCAGAGCGGTGTGGTGTGGGGTGACTTCCCATCCCAAAATAAAAAAGGGCAGAAAGACAATGGTGAGGAACACCTGGTTGAAAACTGAGAAAATATACATTATTATACGTACGGGGAAAATCTGCTGTGTTTAGCTCGATGTGTGCCGAGCTGATCCGAACGTAATTCAGCGATGGTCGGTGCCTAACGGACTTTACCGATCGGTAAGGGCCGAACAAAAGCCGAATATGTGCAGTAATTTGTCGGATTGGCTTTCAAATACTACCGAACAGATGGTCGCGACTCAAAAAAATCTCGCATTACGCAGAAAATCGGGCTATTAGAAGAACATGTAGAATCCACCTGGGGGCCATCTTTTGAGTTGCGTGGGAGTTGCAACAGTTAAACTAATCGTTAGCAATGACAGATCAAAGAAGATTTATTCTAATGCAAGTATTGTAATAAATAGTAGGCGATTTACAGCTCATAAGTTGTTTTTCCATCTTTAACAATAGCGTAATAACCAAGACTGCAATGCCAAAGGTATGTTAGTAATCAATAGCTATTTTCAGCAGGTCGCGTGGGTGAACGCCTTAAAAATTCTAACAATTTCAAGTGTGGTCTGTGGTGTGTTTTTATGATATTATTTTATCTATGGTGCTTATTATGGTGCGGTTTTATTGTCTGTTGTTTTAGTGTTTATGGTTTTATTCGGAAAATCGATAATTAATGGTTGCATGTTTACTTGTAAATTCATATTTAAGTATAAATAATTTCAGTGACCTAAATCAAAAATAGGGAAAATAACAACAAAAATTGGGGTTCAACTACACATTTTTTGTTAATAATTTGTTATTAAACTCCAAATAGTAGAATTGTGATAGCTTAGTAAGTTATGTAATATAAATGAAACAATTATTGTAATAATTATGATTTCTTGTCTTCAAATGATTTTTATTAATTTGGTTTTTATTTTATTTTTGTTTTTTATCTATTAAAAAAAAACACCTAGTTATAGTATACCTACAAGGTGTAAACGGATCCTTGACGGAGCCATCAACCAAGCATTCTGGAGTGGACATCAAACTAAGTAACCGTACGCAAAAATATTCCTTTTTTTTAGTGAATAATCTCGTTTTACGGTAAAACTCTGTGCTAATGGATTGCATTGAATAGTAAACGGATCATGGAGGTATTAAAGTAAAGTTATAACCTTAAAAACTAGTACTTTAATAAAAAAAAAACTTGAAAAAAAAGTTGGAACTTTAACCTCCAATGTCTCCGTAACTAGAATGGTTCCCAGATATGGTCCAGACGAAATGATCGCAATGACGGGGAGAACAAGTTCCTTCCAGTACGTAGTATTATATTATCTGTGCTTCCAGCTTCGTTAATGTACACGTTGTGGAGTACCTGAAGAAACACACTTTAAAGAACCTTTTGTATATTGTGATGTATATATTATTTCTGTGTATTTTTCGTTGGAGATCCAAATAAATAAATAGTTTCAACAATACCTATGCGGAAATATAAAACAATTACATATTTTTATATTAACCTTGGTTCTAAAAATTATGCGACGCAGCATAACGATTTTCATTCATAAAGGCCATATGCGGCACTAGCTGGTGTATCAATGTAAAACTAATGTTGTTTATAGCTTGTGCATGGAGCATAGAAATGAGGTGGATATGTCAATCGATAGGGAAGGATCTTGAGAAGTGTTGTACTAATCTATTGCTAATTATTCTATTGTCATTTGAATGACATTATTAGGAGGTGCCCCCAGTTTGTAAGCATTTGTAAACTTATCAGTGGTAATTGTTTTGAAAAAACAAAATGGCGGGGTTTGTTCCAACCATGGCCACGCGCCAAATAAAACAACATTGCTCTAGTATCACTGTGTCATCGCTTAGTTTAAGACTATTAGGTTGAGATCTATAAATGTTACTTAGTACGTAGGTTGTAGATACTGTAACTAAGCGTTATTCTTTCTTCTTCTCCGATGAATTCCATATTCAAGTAAAATTCGCTTAGACCTGCCACATCAAAGTTGATAAGCTGTGCATACCCCTCGGGGACAGGCGTTTTGTTTTGTGTTTCCACGTACGCGTTCGTTAAACCGTTTTATTTTGAATAAAGCTATGAGACTTCCATTCATTTGTTAATACCGGATCGAATGCAAAGTTCACAAACGTGCCTTAGTTCTGTATGTCAGGTACTGCGGAACCAAACCTGTCCCAATCTAATTAATTCTGTTGACCGAACAATGCATAAACTCCAAATAGATAATTTGCACGAGTTGTCACTTGACCCCGAATTTCGAAAGCCTATTTGATTAAAACTGATGTGGAACGGCAATTTGGAGCGTTTGAAACCAATTCGATACTATCCTGGTTGATTGTAAGACGTATTAAGCGCCTTTTTAATATTAAATAAGCGTCCTCCTTACCTCAATCTTGTCCCGAGGACAGAGATGAGGTCGACGATGGAACGAGCTAACCCAAAAGAAGCCTATTAACTCGCGACTTGGATAGATTGGGGTCATATAAACTCGGGAACACCGACGCAGTCAGGGAATTCCACATATTAAAAGATGTAGCAAAGCGCTTCGAGCGAATGTGTGGAACATCGACAGGGTATGGGTGAAAACCCGCGGTACGTCTGGACTCCCGATGGAAGAAGGGAGATGGTGGAATGAGCTCGTAGAGCTTTTGAGTACACTCACCGAAGACTTACACACAACCACCTAGAAACTGAGGTGAACCCTTTTTTTTTTTTTTTTTTTTTTTTTTTTTTTTCCGGATGGGAAATCATCAAATGACCCCCCCCACTCTGGGCGGAGCGGAAGGGAGTGTCAGACTTGTACTGACTAAAACCCATCCATGTTCCTTCTTTGCCCTTTGTGTTCCAGGGCCACGGTATCTCTTTCGAACAGTCCCGCAGCCCTGGCAGGCATCGGCCCTTGCGGACCCCTACTTATTTGCTGACATCTCTTTGAGGCGCGCGTGGAACACGACCGCACCGTCGACACGGCCTGTCGTCATAAGACGGCCGGACGGCGAGCTGGCCCATAACTCGCCGTCCACAGGCCCGCGCCTACGGTGGCCGGGAGCCACCACGTGACCCCCAACGCCCAGGGCGTCTCCCGCGGCGACTGGGACGTGAGGTTCTTTCTCTCTCACGTCCCGCCACCTCCTTCACTAGCATGACTGCTTCGCAGAAGGAGGTGACGGCTTCCCATTCCCTCTCGCTCCGGACCATGGCTTGAACCAAGGCCTGACGCGAGAGATCGCCGCCGCCAATCGCCGCTACGAGGACACGGCGGTGCTCCGCCCAAGCGGGGCAGACCTCCACGGTGTGCTCCACCGTGTCCTCCGGACGATCCTCGCAGTGGAAACACCCGGGCGTTTCCTCCCGCCCGATTCGGTGCAGGAACCTCCCGAAACAACCGTGTCCGGGGAGGACCTGCGTCAGGCGGTAGGTGAGGGCGCCGTGGCGCCTCTCTAGCCACTCCTCAAAGAGGGGACTTATCGCCACTATGGTGGCGTGCCCTGCACGGGGTTGCGACAGTCGCTCTCTCCATGTCGCCATGAGATCACGCCGGAGGTCTGTCCGCTGAGCAGCAATTTGCCGCGGCAGCGGAGTTTCCTCCCGACGTAGTGCCTCCGCGCGCCATTCGTGCAGGCGTGTGAGGACTATCGCCTCCAGATCCCATGGCGGCAATCCGGCAAGGAGGCTAGCCGCTTCCCCGGAGATCGTGCGGTACCCCCGGATTAGCCTTATGGCTATTACTTTTTGGGGCGCGTTCAGGTAGTGGGCGGCTTGCCGCCTCAAAGAACGCGCCCACACCGGGGCCCCGTAAAGGGCCATGGACCGCACGACCCCCGCGTATAGCCTCCGGCAGGAGGCGTTTGGACCCCTCAGGTTGGGCAAGAGCCGCTTGAAGGCAGCCCCTGTCCGTTCCAGTTTGGGAGCCAAACGTCGGAAGTGCTCCACGAAGTTCCACCGGCTGTCGAGGACGAGTCCTAGGTACTTCAACGTCGACCCGACGCCGATGGAAACCCCTCCTGCCGTCAGTAGGGATCCCGACGGTGGCGCATTCCGAGGCCCATGAAAACACATGGCCTCGGACTTGTGCAGTGCCACCTCGAGACCCAATTGCAGGATCCTCTCCACGACTATCGCAACCCCGCGTGTCATGTTTTCGGCCGCCGCCTCGTGCGACCTCCCTTGTGCCAGTACCAGCGTGTCGTCAGCGTAGCAAACTACGCTGACGCCGGTAGGGAGGTCGGCGCGCAGCACCCAGTCGTAACCGATGTTCCACAGGGCCGGTCCCAGAACCGATCCCTGTGGAACACCGCACGACATCTCTCGCCGGTTCCATTCTCCGCTTCGACCAGGGTAGATGACGGCTCTATCCGTCAGGTAGTCCCCGACCACACGACGAAGGTAGGTCGGCACCCGGTGATACCGGAGTGCCTCCCTAATGCAGCTCCAGGGCATGGAGTTGAAGGCGTTGGCGATGTCAAGAGACACCGCCAAGACGACCCCGCCCCGGGACACCGCGTCCCCCGTCGTGAGGGCTCTCACGCGCATGATGGCGTCCACCGTCGAGCGCCCCTTGCGGAAACCAAACTGGTGTTCCGCAAGATCCGGCCCCATCCCCGCAAGGTGCCCGGCGAGGCGGTTGGCAATGACTCTTTCAAAGAGCTTGCCCACCTCGTCGAGCAGCACGATGGGCCGGTATGCGGACGGAGAGTCCGCAGGGCGCCCTGGTTTCCGGATGAGGACCAGCTTCCCCGTCTTCCAACGAAGCGGAAACTGGCCTCTCTCCAAGCATGCGCTTAGGAGCCCTTCCAATCGGGGCCCGAGAGCCTCAGAGGCCAGGACCCAGGCTTTGCCAGGCAAGCCATCGGGTCCCGGGGCGGTATTTCTGGTTTTCAGCCTGCGTACCGCCACTCTCAGGTCTACCCCAGTCACCTCCGGAACGTCGTCATCGTCATCGGTGTGGTCCGCTTCCGGCACCGCACGCGGCGGCGGAGCCATAGGCGGGGGAGGATGCTCCCCTCGCGAAGGGAACAAAGCGCTCACCACGTCCTCCACGAGCTCAGGCCGGAGACTCTGCGTCAACGGGGGGGCCCGGGTGCGGAGTTTGTCCCGCACCATCTTGTAAGGGCGCCCCCACGGATCTCCGTTCAGAGACTCCAGCATCTCCTCGCGGGCCAAGTTCTTGGCCCGCCGGACAGCCTCTTGGAGGGTGGTCTTCGCCGCTCTGTACCCCTCGTACAGCTCCGCCTCAATGGCTGCCGCATCCGGAGGGCGGATGCGGAGCCTGCGATGCCTGGCGTACAGGCGCCGCGTGGCAACGCACGCCTTGCGCAGAGACGTCAGCTCTCGCGACCACCAGTACACCTGACGCCGGGCGCTTCCTGGCCGAACTCGGGGCATTGCCACGTCGCAAATGTCGGACATGGCCTCCTGGAACCAACCCGCCTCGTTGTTGATGTCGGCAGGCCTGACTGGTGATGACACCCAGGCCTGCACGATCGAGGCTTCCAGGAGGAGCTCCCGGTCCAGCTGCTTCAGCGCCCATCGCGGACCACTCGGGGCTTGTAGGACCGGCACGCTTGAGGACTGGGTGGAGACGTCGAACCGGATGTACCGGTGGTCGGAATAGGTCTCCACCCCCTCCATGACGCGCCAGTCAACGACACGCGGCGACAGAGCGGGGCTGGCGAACGAGATATCCACCACCGACTCGCCCCGCATCCGCACGCACGTGGGGACAGAACCCCGATTTAGGACGACCAGGCCTGTCTCCAGAGCCCAGTCCTCCACCATTCTACCCCGCACGTCCGTGTAACGAGAACCCCAAGCCAAGTTCTTGGCATTGAAGTCCCCGAGCACAAGCACGGGGAGGGAATGGCTTCCGATGACGACACTCAACTCCGTGAGGGAGTTGTGAAACTCGGCGAGAGTTCGGCTCGGGGAGAAGTAGACTCCCACTACAACGATCTCCCCGAACCGTGCTGCTACGCACCCCTGACCCTTCCTGACACTCTCAAGGGTCGGGGTACCGGCGGCGACCGACGCAATTATGGTCACTGAGCCGCTAAGGTCCTCCACCCAGTCATCCCTGGGCGGGACAAAGTACGGTTCAGCGACCACGGCGATGTTAATCGACCACTGCGCCACGCTCTGGAGCAACAGATCCTGAGCGCAGGCGCAGTGGTTGATGTTCGCCTGGAGAAGGCGTAATGGGGCCGTTACTGGCACTCCATTTCAGCCCCCTCCCGGGCCCCCTGCGAGGGCCCCGCTGCGGAAGTTGCAGCAGTAGCGGCAGCGGCGGCGACAGTGGCGGCGGCTGCGGTGGTGGCGACGGTGGGGGTTTTGGCGGTGGTGGCGGAGGGCCTTCCCTTGCCCCTGGCCTTGGCGGGAGTACCGCAGGACTTGCTCCCTGCCCGGTGATCGGCCGGCTTGCCAGCTGCCGCACATGCGGCGCAGCGCGGCGCGGCGGAGCAAGCCGCGGCCATGTGACCAGGCTGGCCGCAGCGGAAGCACAGGCCGCTGCGGTCCACCTCCGAAGTGCACCGGACCGACACGTGGTGCCCCACATGGCAGCGGAAGCACCTCAGAGGTCTGGGTTCCAGCAGCTTCACCTGCGCCGAAACCCAGCCCACCAAGAGCCTTCGGCCCTCCACAATGACTTTCGCCGCCGTCACAGGGCAGCTTACCGTTATGGTTCGCATGCCCGACAGGTCCGGACGTAAGGTGCCTGCCTTGACTTGCTCGGCAGGGCACCCACCGGTCCTGGTGACGGCGGCCACCACCTCCTTCTCGGTCACCGAGTCGTCCAGACCCAGTATGCGCAGGTCTGCGCATTTGACGGGCCTGGACACTCTGGCCTCGTCCGCATTTAGGGACGCTCTAAGCTTTTCAGCCAGAGCGTCAGCGGACGAGCCACGGGTTTCGCCAGGGATCTCCTGCAACCCTTCAGTTATACGCTTTGTTGCTTCGGCTTTTATACCAAGTATTATTTCGTTTTCTTTTTTTTTATTAAATCCTCTGCCATCCAGAAGCATTGCTCGGCCAAAACTTCAAGATAGTCGCATACATATCCTCCTTTCTTCATAGCTCTGAGGGTATGAGAATGACCAGATATTGTACGCCAAGGATGTTACCATTAACATATCTCAAGTAAAACAAACAGCGTGGGCGTATTTGTTATTTTATTCGTTTCTGATACTTGACAGTGCCCGAGAGTTTTAAGCGGTAAGTACACATCTTATTTTTAGGGTCTTCGAGAAAGCAATTTGTACTTACACTGTGTTCGTCCGTGTTCTTTGTTCCTAATTTCATCTCTCAAACTGCACTATACTTGGGTTAATTTTACCTAATAAATAGAAGGAGCTCGTGGCTAAATAATAACAGCCGCTTGGGTCGATCTTAAGGTTAAGCCGCGCTTGCCTAGGTTGGTCCGTGGATGGGTGACCGCCCATTACATACCGAGTTTCCTCCGTGCCTCGGAAAGCACGTTTAGCCGTTGGTACAGGCTGTCATTTGTAGATATTTGACAGTCGTTACAGGTAGTCAGTGGCCCGAAAGTCTGACATATCACCTTGTATAACCAACCAGTCTTACCAAGGGGTATCGCATTACCCAGTACGAACTGGGTTGTGGAGGTCAGCTGCATCCGGTTAGACTGAAGGCCGACCCCATAGTTGGGAAAAAGCTAGGTAGATGATGTAGCATTCTAAAATCGCGTAGAATTACAAGCGGCTTGTCGTCCTGAATTATACAAGGTGATATGTTTCTTGGGGCATAGATAGTAAGAGTGGAAAAAAGGAAGGATTTTATACAAGGTGTAACATAGTAAACGTAAATCCTCTCTGCGGTGTCTCAGACCATAAAACTGAACAACTTTGATTCTATGACTTTTGAAAATGCATACATTTTTTTTTTAGTTTTACCATTCATGCTGATCAGCTGATCTCGTCAGTTCCTATGCAAAATGCAATTCCTAAGAGAGACCACACGAGAGGCCTTGCGTTTATTATGTTACACCAAGAATTAGAGATTAAAGTTTGAATAGAAGTTCGCCTTTTCTGCCGCTGAGAAATTTCATTCTTAGTTACCATCTTTATTATTACCTTCTCTTGAACTAATTTTCCAAAACTCCAGCTACACTCTGGTAATTTCCATATCTTCAAACGTATTTGATAATACATTCAACAAAGCTTGCATCAATTATTAGGGTCTGTCTGCATTCTTATTTATTTGACAGATGATCCCAACATTGCTCCGAACGATAAATCAATTGGAATGAATCTGATTTATTTGACTGACTCAAATATCTTGGAATTGAAGATCAAAGCACTCTTTGTAACCTTTAAATGATATAAATTATACTTATTGGAGGAGTACCGACTTACTTTTATTCAGTTGTGTTTTTGAGATGCAGCAATTAGAATAAAGGCGAGATTTATGTGCATGACTCTGAATTACCTAGTCGTATACGGGCGGAGAGAGATTTGGAAGAGACCTACGCTCAGCTTTGGGTTGTCAAAGGTTGAAGAGAAAAGGAATACGGCCATAGGAATTTTCAAAATCAAGTTTTTAATGAATAATCTCAAATAAACGGTTAGAAATAACCTCGAAATATTTCATGTCACCACTGACGCTGTGCGAGAGGTGATAAGCCATCCCACCCAGCCCACCCTCTGTTTCGCATAGGTGCAATGGCGGCAATAAAGCCCATCATAAAGTTATAATAACATCCATTCAGCTCCTAGTATTTGTATCTAGGAACGGCCTTAACCGAAATTGATAGAGCAACCTAAATACCTGCCTAGACCGTTATTTCTAATAATCATAGGCGTCTAGCCAAAAACCTTTCTAGTTTGATGGACGGCGCATTCTTTTAGGGTTCATTCGAGTTAGCAGACGGTTATGCAAGCGCCGTTAGGGGGAAGAACTTTAGGCATTAAGTGTCTGACAGGACCCTATGCCCACTCGTGATAGAAAACATCATTTGGGGACCTCGTGCACTGCAGGGCCACACGATCACGACTTTTAGCCGCAAAAGCTCTGGAACAGGAAGAAAATTTGGTCGCACAAAATTTTCAACCAGCGTTGTTCAAGATAGCGGCCGGTCATACAACAGGTCGAGGTCGTAGCTGCGTAGTGGGCGAGGTCTCATAGTCTGTTTACACCTAGATCCTTGTCACACCAGCCTTATTTAGGATACCTACAGAGTATAACCCGGTAAGTTGTGGACGTCAGAAAGGATCCATGTACAATACTGGTATTCAGCTGCATCTTATTAGTCAGGAAGTCAACCCCAACACTGTTGGGAACAGCCAGGAAGATGACGAGTCTCCCTTGAAGTTAGGATGAAAATAAACATACCATACTTACATAATAAATGCAGCAGAAAATAATGTCTACGGAACCAAACTTATCGCCTAGTCCAACGCACATTGGACAGGTTCGAGTTAGATTACTTTTAAAAGTGAATTTGTGAAGCAATTTGGCACAAGCTACCTCTATAATTCATGTATCTGGATGATAATGTTTCTTTGTAAGATTACTATTGTTAAATCGAAAATATAAAATCTCAATTACTCGTAATTGCATTGATCGAAGGCCTAAAAGCTGCTGAGAGTCGACAGAGATACAAGCAAGGTACTCTAGACAATATCATTAACACCATAAAGGAAGAATCGTCGTCTTGAGAGCAGATACAGATAATTAATAGGTAGATACTTATGAAATTCGTGGCACCAGCGGCCCAGGTAGATAGGCCGCCGACCTTTAAAAGGCTGGGAGAGACTGGATGCAGGTAGCAGAGCAGAGATTGGCTTGGTGAATGTCATATGTTTTGTCAGCTTTTATTTAACTTGTAATTTTTGTATGCTTGCTTAGGTCACATCTTGCAGCTGAATTTTAAGACAGTTATCCCCAATCGATTGAACTGATGCACACACATTCAGTTTTGATGACAATGCATGGTTAAGTAACGTCATTCTAAATCCAATATGGCGGACTCCCAAAGATGGCGGACTAGTTATTTTTTATGCACTTCCATGATATTACGGATATAAAAATGGTTTGCAGAGAAAAATTCGCACAAAAAATGACGTCACGGCTGTGTATATTTAAAAGCTTGTTTTTTTAAATGTTTTTTTTTACTATAAGCTTGATTGTTCTAGGACATGCTGGTTTCTTCACTATGTTTTCCTTTACCGTTTCGAAAGCAGTGATGATGAAATAAATTACACAAAGTCTCCTGCCCGGGTCTCGGGTAAAAACCGAAACTCGCAAGTACAAAGTAAGGACCACCACTGCTCTCTAAAGACGAAAGGATCCTTTTAAAAAACACTTAGATCGATTAACAGTTGGAACAAAAACCAAAAATACTCTAAAAATAGAATATTAATAATCGCCATCTGCATTATGCTATTCTTCAAAATTAATTTCACCTTTAAACGGATACCTCATCTCTGAGCTAAGGGTTATATTTAGAAACTGAAAATAAACGTTGGCAACATCGGAATTTTAATCGGCTTGTTTTAGAAACCGGTCAAGTGTGAGTTACCGTTTTTTTTTTCGATTGACGCAATCAGACTTTTTGGCGCCCATGCCAGACCGTATATGGTGTTTATTTCTCAGGAACGAGATTGACGTATGCAGTCAATAAGCAGGTTTTGGAGGAGTATGTGAACCTACTATAGTGCTGCTGCTGAATGATCCTCTTGGCGCGTTGCTGTCGCTATCGCCACTATTTCGTTTTTTGAATACAATTTCACATAAGTTTACCGACAACACATGCATCAAATGCTGCAATAGGAAGAAGCTTGAGGTAAAAGCGTCAGGGTAGCCTGCAGACTGTAGCAGGGTAGTGTCAGGCTGTGTGTTGAACAAAATGTCATTCGCGAGCATAATAATTGTGTAAACACACGTGTTACGGTCGCTAATCATATTTGCCTTAAGCTGACGTGCAAATTGCAAAAATCGTAAGAAAATTTGAATTTCGCAGGCAACCATAGCTATCCTTCTTATCCGGGACCACAACACCCACCATAAACTACCACCAAGCAGCCTAGTTTTGATTCGGTATGGAGGCAGCTATAATGACAAAGCATTTACGATGCTGCTGGTATTAAAGGGTCCATAGACGGCACAGTGCAATAATCTAAAATACATATCCCCGAAGGGTTATGCGGAGTAGGTTCGCCAGTTATTTCTAAGTCACATATGTAGTACAAGGCGAGCCTATTGCCATCAATCGGGCACAAATCCAGACTCCGTGGCTGCCACTGAAAAAATCTTGATGGAAAAACTCAACAATATTCAGGACGGCAAACAATCGTTTATCGTTTAAAAGTTCGCGAGTACATTCAGAAAAAGCTGGCAGTTTCGTCACAACGTTAATGTTTTCTTCATTGTTTATCTTTTTATTTTAGTACGAGTATCATCATCATCTGCCTAGCCTTTTCCCAACTATATTGGGGTCGGCTTCCAGTCTAACCGGATGCAGCTGAATACCAGTATTTTACATGGAGCGACTGCCTATCTGACCTCCACAACCCAGTTAGTACTGGGTTATACGATACCCCTTGGTAAGACTGGTTGTCAGACTTTTTGGGCCACTGACTACCTAACGACTGACAAAGATCTACAAATGACACCCGGGACCAACGGCTTAACGTGCTTTCCGAGGCACGGAGGAAACTCGGTATGTAATGGGCGGTCACCCATCCACAGACCAACCTAGGCAAGCACGGCTTAACCTAAAAATCGATCCGAGCGGCTGTTATTATTTAGCCACGAGCTAGTACGAGTATATCCGTGTAAATTTCTATTTACATATATATATTGATATATTTTGATATATTGTTATAGTATTTTATTTATCCATGTAGTTTATCTTTGTAGTAAATATTTTTTTTGCAGATAGATACACCTACCACTGTTTGTCTCTGCATCACCCAAAGGCATTAAGTCCGCCTCTGTACTTTGTGCTTGAAGTGTTAAATAAATAAATAAATATTTTGCCAGTCCCTGAAATTTCTCGAATTTGTTTTTCGGTTTGTGAAAATGCTTCTGAAATTATATTGAAAAATCGAGATGGTGGCGTTAAAGCCGATTAAGATTTTCCAATAACTGTATTATGTACACACGACGACCAATCATCATCATCAGCCTAGCCTTTTCCCAACTATGTTGGGGTCGGCTTCCAGTCTAACCGGATGCAGCTGAATACCAGTATTTTTACATGGAGCGACTGCCTATCTGACCTCCACAACCCAGTTAGTACTGGGTAATACGATACCCCTTGGTAAGGCTGGTTGTCAGACTTTTTGGGCCACTGACTACCTATAACGACTGTCAAAGATCTACAAATGACACCCGGGACCAACGGCTTAACGTGCTTTCCGAGGCACGGAGGAAACTCGGTATGTAATGGGTGGTCACCCATCCACAGACCAACCTAGGCAAGCGCAATCTAAAGATCGATCCGAGCGGCTGTTATTACTTAGCCACGAGCTCCTCCACACGACGACCAATCAAGCTATGAAAAGCCAAATTAAGCTGATCTCTCATTATCATTAACACAAGAAACGGCATATTTACCATGTTTACTTATTGTTTTGTTTGAGTTCCCGATATTTCGGCGCTGTTGCAAGCACCATGATCACGGATAAACTGAAGTTATTACGGATGGATGTTAAATATCACGTTTCTCGTGTTAATGATAATGTTATTGACCATGACAGTTTAAAAACTTTGATCTCTCATTTGTACAGGAAGCTCATACAAATCGAGGTCAGGTTATACTGGTTATGAATAGCTTAATGTGTCGCCGTGTGTATTAGAGTTGACTAGAGTATCTTCCAACCAATATTCTTACCTAATCATTTGTTTATGACGTGGATTGATAAAGAAGATCACATTATCAATGATCATTATGAATGATGTAACCAAGGTTTTGTAAAAATATTCTGATTTAAAAGAGTGTCCATGGAGTTTCTTGCCCGTTCTTCTCCATAGAGATCTACGCTAGGGAATGGGCAACTACAGTACTTTCGCAGTTTTTATGCCTTGTGACTGGGACTGTAGCTACATTTCATTGTTGTCTTTGTTACGACAGTTCAAAAGTGCCTGTATTTGGCCTACTTGAAATAAATGCTTTGATTTTGAATGCGAACAACTAATATCCTTTACAAAATAATCTTGATAAGGATACCTAATAAAAGGTTGACCTAGGTCGACCTTTTGCTAGAAACTAACTGTGAGGCTATGACACCGGAGCTAATCATAAATCGCTGATGACCCAAAGGTTAAGCTAGGGTTTGCTACAATACTCTGACGATCTACTTTCACTGGATGAGGCGAATATACGGGACTAAACTGTGCTTCGAAAAGCTGTTGCATATCAAGCGTTCACTAAGCTTACATTACTATTTATGGTCCTTTCTAGTTATTTTATTTTGCATCACTGTCAGGTTGGTTGCAGCACTTACTGCCACTGCCAAATCAGCCTAAATCACAGTGGTTAATCTTTATTTTTATTACAAGCTTTTATTTAACTTGCAATGTCAAATCTAGCAACTGAATTTTAATGCAGTTGTCCCCAACCGATTGAGCTTAGCCGGAAGACGTTGCGTTGGAAGGTGAAGGTAGCAGGGATCCACTGGATGCGAGTCGCACGGGACCGGTCAATGTGGCGACAATTGGCCTATGTCCAGCAGTGGACGTCTTTCGGCTGAAATTAATGAATGAATGAATAAATTGAGCTAAAAATTTCCATTACCTACATTACACGTTTAGTTTGGATGACAATGCATGGTTAGAACAAACCAATTAAAAACTAACAGCAATAAAATGAAATGTTGGTCTACTGTCATATTTTGACGGCGTCACGCAACTACTAACACATTACTTTTTATAAGTATTCTACTCTTTGGTTTCACGGTCGTCGACGGTAGACCTCAGCTTTGTAGGTCTAGGTTGTGGTTGTGGGCCAGCCTCAAATAAAAGCGCGTATGTTTTCATTTCAACCAGGCTAAACTGTTCCTTTCTATTTACGCTATTAATATCAGATTTATCTGACGCTTTTATGATCCTGACATAAACGTTCTGAGAATATTTAATATTATTACCGATGTTTACTAGCTTTTGGCCGCGGCTTTACTTCCGTTGTGGTACAACTTCACCTCGGGAATGTACACTCGGGTTTGTTCTTTTTGTAAACACTTTTATACGTCAGAATAAATATAAGTTTTTTTTTAATTATTTAGATGAGGCCGGTGTTTTGTACCTGACTACTCTGAGAAGACACAGCCGAAACAAACTCAGAGGTCACTGTCTGTTTTAAAGTTCAGACATAATCTTGATCTAGTCACATGAGGACCATGAAGAGTAGTGTCTCAAATGGTCTTTTAAAGAACCATACGGATTTTTAAAGACCTGTCCAGTCAGTGCAAGCATTTGTCAGTGTCCTAACACTTCTTGATTTACCTGTGCCACTGTGTTTATCAAAATCCATCCAGCCGTTAGGTGTGAAAAGATACAGATAGAAGAGACCGACAAACAGACAGAGTTACTTTCTCATTTAAAGTATGGATATGAATATATTTAAGTTCATAATTCATATCTTGTGCTAAACATAAATCAGAACGGTAAATCTTTGAATTGAGATTTTACTTTTGCAATTCCTGTTCGGTTCATAAAAGTTTGTTGAATTTGTAGTAGATTCAAATCTTTGTGGTTCTTCTAAAAGTGCATTCCTTCGTAGATTAGGTTTTTTTTTGGGACAAGCCCGCCACACTAGACCACTGCAACTCGTGAAAGTCAGAATCGACAGTGGCGACTACCAGAAAAGCGCCGAGACAATGAAGCTCGACGAAGTCTCAGAAAAACAATATCTTTTGGATCCCGCAGCGAAGGTATCAGAAAAGAATAGCGGAGGGGTAGGAAAAACATAAGTTCCACTTCCCTCCTGCAGGAGACAGATTATTATTATAATTAGATTATGTTAATACTTCATTGCTTTTGCTTACCGCATTTCTTTTAGTGTTAGTGGTCGAGTTTCAGCTCTTTGTGACAGGACTCGTTCAGGATACCAAAGCACCACCATAATCATGACATACAAGGTGTAAACAGACCCTTCACACAGCCATCAACCAAGCATTCTGTACATCAAACTAAGTAACTGGGTAATACGACACCCTTGATAAGACTGGCTTTAGAACTTTCGGGCCACTGACTATCTGTAACAACTGTCGAAGATCTACGAATGACAGCCGGGACCAACAACGTGATTTCCGAACAACGAAGTAAACTCGTTAAGTAATGAATGGTCACCCATCGATGAACCGACCTAGACAGGCGCTGCTTCACCTTGAAGATCGACCCGTGCGGCTATTATAATTTAGTCACGAGTTACACTGTTATTTAGGTAATTGTTGTTAATAATAATTAGCTTATTTCTAATATGATTCATTAACTTGTGGTTTTCAGTATGGTAGGTACCTACTACTTATTATGATTAATTGCATTAAAATGTCGTCATACCGTCTAGTTGTTGTTTTAAATTATTATTACCTATGACTCAGAAGTTCAGAACTCTCAGAATTAATTAAAATAATAATTATAATCGTGCCGTTACTATGTGCTCTATTTTGCAGGAACGAATTCGGACAAAATTTTTAGTACACTCAGCGACATTAAAAGCTATTCTTATTCTTCTTTATTCTTCTCTATGTTGTTATGGCAGTTGCTAATGAAGAAAATATTTGTGAGGAAACCGGCACGCACTGAAACCAATAAACGCATGTGAACTGGGTGTGCGACACGGTTGGCGCAGGGGCTGATCAATTCTGCTGGGGTGCTTCTGGAGAATGCAATTGCCTACCCGCACCCCAGCCAGAAGTGAGGATGAGGAACACCGTGTGGTTTTAATCAGTAAGAGTCTGACAGACCTCTCCAAGAGGACATCTATTGAGGATTTGCACACGTAAAAAAACGAAAAAAAAGGGGGCTGAGCGATTGACTGCTGCGCTGCGTGTCGCGGGTTCGATCCCCACACGGAACAAATATTTGTATGGCCTATAGATGTACCGGGTCTAGCTATTTGTGCATGTCAGTTTAAATGTTTCATACACATACCTAACTAGAAACAAAACTGTTTTATGTCCGTCACATCACCATCTCAGGTCCTGTTGAAAACCAGCGTTGGGCTCTAGCTGCTCGGCAATTTGCTGAACTGGGCCTATTTGGCGCAGCCGTGAGACACAAAATATTATCTCCTTTTTTTTTGTTGTTTTGTTTTAACATTTTATTGCATAAATTTAAGATTTAATTATTTTTTTGTGTTTGTTGTGTGCACTTATTTGGCCCATGCCACATGGGCCAAATAAATATGTTTTCTTTCTTTCTTTCTTTCAATACAGGAGAAATTAATAATAAGGGCGAAGTATTCGATTAAAAAAAAAACTAAGAAGACACGTGGAAACTTCTACCAGCCCACAATGGGTTCGCGTAATGGACTACAGACCTACAGTCCAGTCCCTCTCATCGTGAGGAGCCCTGCGTTCCATGATCCCATCAGTAGCAACAATTTAAATAATATTTGTGTAGGTAATGACGTCATCAATTATGTTTCCGGTCAAACGGTAACAGGATGATTCAAAAACATACTCTTAATTTGTTTTGAATGAAATTCCTGAAACCATGAACAGGCTGGTTGTTTATTATGATTAATCTGAATATTAATAACCACCGGTATGTGAACTTCCTTCGAAAATACGCGTTTCTATGAATTTAAAGGAGGCCGTTGTAAGAACCTACCAGGTTTTTGTTTTTCCTTCCTTCCTGAATTACAAAGTACATACCTATCCATTTATGTTTTATTAAGAATTCGTATGACGTAGGCTTAACTATTTTAACAATACTTTTCATACAACTTTACATCATTATCTGTCTTGCCTTTCCCTAATTAAATAATAATAAAAAAATACTGACAAATAAAAAGGTTTCATTTCATTTTTTTGGTGTTTTTGTTTGGTTTTTTCTTATTTTTAATAGTATTGTGTGCTGCGTATTTGTCTCTGATTATTTGATCTCCAACTAACATTATTTTTAAGTGATGCAAATAAATACATTAAATTAATTAATTAATTTCCATTTGAAACCCTGACTCCTGTGCTAGGTGAGACCTGTGGTACAGGAGTCACGACCTAACCATGTTTGGGTCGACTTTCAGTCTTCCCGTATGCAATTGAAAAGGTACCAGCATTGATTAAGCAAATTTTTATCCCGAAAAAGAAACTACGTGCTATTACAAAAAAATCCAAAAACATTTTTCCTGGCCAATCCTGGCCAATCGAATCCAAGGACCTCTCGCTCTGCAATCGCAATTTAAAAAAATATATATAAATATTTTCATGTAATTTTCTGCTATACAGCACCTGTTCAATAGAGCAGAGCAGAACATGTCTGAAAGAGATTTTGCTATAGGTTTTATTAAATAGACCCCTCATCATCATCAGCAACATCATTCGCAACATGCCTTCTCCTTCCATACTTCTCTATTACTCGTCATCTCAGTAATCAGTCACCCCCTTTTTAGCTATATCATCAGACTTAAGTATAATGCTTTGAGTAGCTACCAGAACGACGTGCAAAAATTTTCGAAATTTATTGGCTGCATCAAAGATATTTCTGATCCCAAGTGCATTACGAAGCCATATGCAAACGTACGTAACTCCACAAAATTTGCTGAACCATTTTGAACTCAATCTTAAAGAGAAAAGAACATCGTCATTGTAGTTATTTCGATCAGTGTGAGTCAGTGCATGCAAAGTGGGTGTCAGGTGTGATGCATCAAGATTTGGTACTTTCATAATCTGTTTACAATGTACTAACTGTCCTGTGGTAATCCTGGAATTTAAAGCATTTTGACGACATATTTAGTGTGCAAACATTGTGTTGACTTAGCTTGCGAAATTATTAAGAGGTTGCGTGTGCATTCGTGAGCATTTGTTATGGATTTACAGTCATTACGTATCATATTGTACCTGTATCCTATTAGCTGCATTGCAGAGGTAGAAAACAACTAGAGCTGATCATACACAAAGCTGCTACCTCAATTAGGTCTTCAGGTCATTGGTCATACATCGGATATACCTAATTTATGATATACCATAAATAAATTCATAATTTCATATAGAAGTACCATCTCAAAAAATTACGTCGAATTTGTTCAAAAATCTCCGATGTATTACAAACTGCAAACACCACACATAAACCCGAACGTCGTACAAATACGCCTAAATTTTTGCCAGTTGATGTCATGATCTGCGGATCCTCGGCGCCACCTTGACTTAGATATTAGCACGGTTACGTAGATCTAAAAATTGTGTACTCAGCGGTATAGGTAGACAGGTTTTTATGATTAATGTGAATATAATATGTTGTAGCATTTGGTGAAGTGAGGATTTTGGGAAATTTACTAGGAGGTCTCTTGTCTATTTCATAAACATGATGACCCGCTAAAACCCGCTCGGAAAGGAAATTAAGCCGTTGGTCCCTGTTGTCATTTATAGAGCTTTGACAGTTTTTACAGATAGTCAGTGACGCGAAAGTCTGAAAACCAGCCTTACCAAGGGGTATCGTACTAACTGGGTTGTAGAGGTCAAGTAGGCAATCGCTCCATATAAAATACTGGTATTCAGCTGCATCCGGTAAGACTGGAAGCCGACCCCAACATAGTTGGGAAAACGCTAGGCAGTTGATGATGTTGAGCCGCTATTTGAAATTTATTTTACCACCATTTTATAAGATTATATGGATTGAAGCATCACTGTAGCACCTATTTGAATTCATTTGGGATTATTTCAAAAACTTCAAGGATGCTGTTAAATATAAGCTTCCAAGCATTATCGTCACTGGCGCTCCTAATCTTCCAGCAAATTCGTCTTATTAAAATTCCTTAAAAGTTTGGTTTTCCCTTTTCTGCAACATAATCGTATTTTCATGTCTGCCTATAAACTTATAGATAATCCAAAATAATCCAAATATTTACGAAACGTGTTCGCGAATTAGTCTGGTCCATTTATGAGGCATCACCGTTTACCTTTAGCTACTTGAATATGTGTATCTTTCTTATGCCATTGGTTGGTAAACAGTTTGAGGACTTGAGTGTTTAATCAGTGATGGTGGCCCACTAATGCTTCTTCCAGTAGTCGCGCCACAACACGTGGTTCCACCCTCCGTATCCATGCTACCAGCTGCCTTATAAAGATCATCGGTCCAGTTCACTGGGGGCTACGTTCGCCGATACACGGTCTTCACTCCAGAGGGCCGAAACAAATGACAATAGTTTTCAACACATCTCGACTTAACTTCTCGGTAGTTTATGTCAGTCTATTTTTTTTTAATCTTTTATTTTTTATCTTGCCTTGTTAGTACGTATTAGTCAAATCTTGCAACTGAATTTCAAACCAGTTCCCCCCAACCGATTGAGCTAAAAGTTTGCACACACCTTTGGTTCTGGTGACAATACATTTTTTTGACAGACATGACTTGATCCTGCATCCAGGTGTCGCCTCCTCACGAGAGACTCCTCAACGGTTAATAGCACGAGCACAAAACTTTGTATACGCGTTCAATGTTGATGGATAAACCTAATTTTCTTCCTGTCATTTTAGTAAAACCTTTTTTTTTAATATTTATTTTTATTGACTTTTCCATCGTTGTTATTGCCCAACAGCCCAAACCAAGACCCAAGACATTTTAACGACAGAGGTCTATGCCTAACAGTCGTTACAGGTAGTCAGTGGCCCGTAATTTTGACAACCAGTCTTACCAAGGAGTATCGTATAACCCAGTACTAACTGGGTTGTGGAGATCAGATAGGCAGTCGCTCCAAGTAAAATACTGGTATTCAGTTGCAACCGGTTAGACTGGAAGCCGACCCTAACATAATAATTAGTTGAGAAAAGGCTAGGCAGATGATGAGGTCTATGTCTAGCTGGGGCTCCTGAGAAGTCTGCACGTGAATTTTCATTAACACGCTAATTAATGCAAGGTAAATTAAGCCTAACCAAAGTTTACGATCCATGATGAATCTCTTTGCATAATCAACTAAGAACTAATTCTTCCATCAGACGGATGATTAGCATTTTAGTTCTAATGGCGTTAATTCATCAAGTCTGATTGAAATTCCGATTGTATATCTTCATTTCGCATACAAGGTGTTAATGGGTTTTTGTCAGGATATTCTCGGGTATAAAAATAACAGTTTCTATGCGTTGAATACAACCAGAACGTTACAGGTCGTTGTGCCCCAAAATGCATATAAGAGGGAAGGGAGGTCCCTTAACAGAAACTTGCCACGATAGCAAGCCATAAAGCCGTTTGGTGAGCCACTCACCTGTGTGCAGCGTAGCCGTGCATGGGTCGCAGTAGTGTGGAACATTTACGCTAATGGCTTTCAAGAGCAGAGGTTTTCTACAACATTGAATTCTAATGCTGAAAACATATTTCTCCCAATATGGCAATGTTCGCTTTGTCAATGAACGGCGTACTAGCAGCTGCCTGATGGTTAGGCTGGTAGTTGTCTATGGACATTTGCAACGCAAATGACTCGCCGTTCCAGAGACAAAGCTAGCATGTCTCTTTGTCTGTTACACACTCAGCCTTTGCCCCTTCTAACCGGAATCCGGATGCTTATTTGCTTATTCAACTGCTTAGCTTTAAAAAGTAGGCACTACATTAATTTTAATGTTGCTTTCTGAATAGATCAGGTCTTTGTCCAGGGGGCCTAAAAAACCGCTTCAGCAGAGTTATAATAGCATAATAATATAAATCACGTTAAGTTTCCATTTTACGAATTGTAACGTAATCCATTATCCTATTTTATTTAGCCTCGTTGGCCTAGTGGTCGCAAGCACGACTGCTGAGCATGAGGTCTTGGATTCGATTCCCGGGCCGGCCAAAGTGTCATTGGGTTTTTACAGTATGACTTTCTCAGTAGCAGCCACGGAGTCTGAATTTGCGCCCGGTTAATGGCAAAAGGCTCGCCCCCTTTGTATGGAACTTAAACATAACTGGCGAAATGTGGTTGGGTGTACTATTAGGTACACCTCTGCCTAACTCTTCGAGGATTACAGTCGTGATGTTATGTACATATTATAAATCTCCTAAAGCGGCTCTTCTAAGCCCCTTAGTAATGACTGCATTGCGTTACCATCTGTTTTTCGCACAACGATTGGCAATTTTCACTATACGCTTTACGCCCGTGTGATGTAGACATTTGTACCGAGTCAACCTTTAAGAAAAAATAATAAAAAGAAATTTAAGGCCACCAGTTCAATATTTTAGATGAATTTTTAACGAGGGTACATTGCCACCCCAATTAAGGTAAGATAATATTTTAGACTCTGTTCATAATGATGATCGATGTTGCTTAACCTGAAGATAGATCCGACCGGCTGTTATTATTTAGCCACAAGCGCCTCCGATGTTTGAATTCGGTACTGGATCAAAATAAGCACATGTAGCATCAGCATCTAGGACTAGATTAAATCGAAATGTGTTTTTAGTCGATCGCAGTCTACTGCTGGACAGGATCCTCCCAAATCGAGCTATAATACCCTGTCTTTTGAGCCTTCCACATTCAGTCTGTCCGAGTCACATTTTTAAGATCGGTGGTCCGCTTAACTGGGGAGCTTCCCACACTACGCTTACCGAAATGCGGTCCATTCTAAGACTCGTCTGTTCCACCGTCTATCGTTCCTTGTTCCTCCAACCGTGTCGCCAAGCCACATCCACTTCAACTTACTAACTTTACAAGCTATGTCTGTGACTCCAGTAGTCTTGCAGATAATGTCAATGAATTGAAATACTGGATCCATGCAAATCAGGCATTTTAGCCAATAGCCATCTGTAGGTATTCATACCTTCTTAAAACTCTCCTCACGACTTGTCCTCATTCCTTAACAAATCATATTAAAAACAAAAGAAATGCAAATTAAGGAACATATCCTGGTCAAGCTGATTTACGTAAGAAAAGGTGGAGGGAGCTGGTATGTGCACGTGTTTAACATGAAGATGGGTCCAAGCCGATGTATTTCCATGGTTACGGGCAGTGCCGATCTTTGTGGCTAGATGCCATAAAGCATAGAGATTACTATGCTCAACCCAGCAACAACAACAACAACGGTTTATGGGTCAACTTGAACCCATCTTCATGTTTGCTCGGTGGGCATTGCTACAGACTGCAATCATCATCTGCCTAGCCTTTTCCTAACTATGTTGGGGTCGACTTCCAGTCTAACCGGATGCAACTGAATACCAGTATTTTACATGGAGCGACTGCCTATCTGACTTCCACAACCTAGTTAGTACTGGGTAATACTATACCCCTTCATAAGACTGGTTGTCAGACTTTTTGGGCCACTGACTACCTAACGACTGCCAAAGATCTAAAAATGACACCATACAGACTGCAATTATAAAACATAAAAACTAAGCGTATCTGAGCGGCATTTTCCCAATTCTGGTTGATAAGTACATGCATTGTTTGGGAGTATCTGTGGCTGTGGTCTGAAGTAGAATGTATCCTAGGGTAAATTTAATTGATACTCTAAAAACTTATTTATCTTCTTATGATAATGGTGATCGCCTTTGTTGAAGACGCTTTTTGCAGGTCATTCCGATCGAATCGAATATTGTGCTAAAATAAGACTACCATAGTTCCATTTTAATTCGGCCATGCCAATATTAAATACTTCTGTAACAACTTACACATTGTTAACCCAATAAAATAAAAATAGATTAAACAGTTTCCACTCTAAAAGGGTCCGCCATTTTGTTTCCATCTGTCATCTGCGTGTAAACGGTTATTTGAACTCGATTTGAAACAATAAAGAATTCAGTAAATAGGTTAGCCATATAGTTATTTGATGGGAATCCTTGGCATTAATATCGATGTTTCATTCGTTAAACAGTCTTTTTATATCTGAAGATTTTATGTTTCTGTTTATCAACTCTGAATGGTATGCTTTCTAGTGCGCCAATGGTGAATAATCGACAGATGGCAAGAACAGCTGTAACCTATCCTAATATTTATGACCACTTATTATAATACAAGCTTTTTCCGGCGGCATCGCCCTTGTTGATGCAGTCGGCAATTATAACATAGAATCGTACTGTACGTCCGTCATATTTCCTAACCCACTTCCCCTCACCTGTCATCCCGTATAATTTCATCGAACTCCGTCCAGCGGTTGAGGAGGAAAAGATAACAGACAGACAGACTAAGCTTCTTTCTTTCTGTCGGTCATGATCGTTACCGTCCTATATTTTTGCCCTGATTCTAAAACTGACCTGTTTTATTTTTTTGTACCTTTAGTAAGCTAGATGGTTCGTTAGAGATCTAAACGAATCGTTATGCTTGCGAATAAAAAACATTGAAGGGGTTAGGCAGAGGTGTATGTAACATAGAAGACCCAGTTCGCCACCTTATGTTTGTGTCCCATGTATTTGGGGGTGAGCCTATTGCCAACGGAGCACAAATCAAGACTCCGGGCATTAACTCATTCCTTATGGCAAAAAAAAACAATAACACTTTGTCTACCAAAAATCAAATTGAGTTTGTTACCTCTACAGGGTACAAAAAGACCCTTAACGAAGCCGAAAGGCACTTGTGCTCCCCGTCATTGCGGATTTTTTTTTGTTTGGAACTATACCTGGGAACCTTCTAGTGATGGAGATTTTTGAGGTCAAAGTCCCAATTTTTTCACAAGTTTTAATTACCGCAATGACCTGATTACTATTCAAAGCATCCATCAGCACAATGTTTTGAGTGCGTTACATTTACCGTAAACGTGATTTTTCACCCCAAAAAAAAAGTCGTTTCTCAGCAATAATTTTTGCGTGAATGCTTGGTTGACGGCTTCGTGAAGGGTCCGTTTACACCTTGCCGAAAAGATTTTGACAAAATTTCATTACCCAAACAAATTTTAGCAACTTTTTTTTATACCATTGCAATATTTCGAATGATTTTAGTACGCATATTTTTATTTGGTCAAATTTTTACTTGGCAAAATATTACCAAGTATAATGTCATTATGGCATTTGGTCTTTAATCAAATGATTTATTACAGCAAACAATCTTCAGACAATAAAGGTTTGGTGAAATGATTTGTTAAGACAAAAATATTAAGGCAAAAATATTTTTTTTTGGGAATTATATAATTAAAAAATGCAATTTTATTTTAATATAATCATTTGTTTAATGCAAAATATTTTTACATTACAATTTTAATTTTTTTGCAATGGACATTAGCAATTTTATTTCGGAGTATTCAGACTTGTGTTGCAGAATTCGATTAATTCTTTCGTCTTTATCCATTTTTTTTTTCTTTTTTTTGTGGCGGTTCACCTGATAGTATAATCTCAATGTCAGCTAAATTTGATGAAACTTCATCTATTAATTCTTTAATTATGCGATACACTCCAGGATGGTGTGATAAACACCATCCTGGAGTGAATCGCTTTTCGAATTTGATGTCTTTTGCGTATTTCTTTGTAAGGTTTTGTGCTTGAATTTTTCTGAAACAAGTCAAATTTATGGTTACTTGATATTAGTTTATTTATGGAAGTAGTTAGAGTAGGTTAATTTAAAAAAAAAATGGTTAGGTTAGGTTAGGATAAAACTGTGACCACCAGACACGACTTGCATTAATAGAAAAAAAGATATTGTTTTTAGTAGGTTACCCGGAACTAAACTATTTAGATTAGGTTAATTTCTTCTTTAAACAAAATGGGTAGGTTAGGTTAGGTTAAAACTGTGACCTCCTACGCACGAGCCGAGCCGGCGAGTGCCAGGAACGACTACATTATATAGAAAAGAAAATATGGAAAAAAACGCTACTAACTAAAAAAAAAGAATAGTTAATATTCATATCCTTTATTTATTTTTATACATATTAAATACATTTTTAAATATTCTAATATAAAACAATATAAAAAAACATTTAAAAATATAAAAAATAGTGGTCCGCCGGTATCGGGAGCAGGGTCCAAGCTACCGGTGGTTAGGGCTCCAGAGACAGGAACCTCCTCACAATGCGAGCCGTATCGAGGAGTACTGCCTTCTGAATCAGGCCCTTGATCCAACCGCCTAACGAGAGCCTCGAAAGATGGTCGTCGAGGCTCTTGGCTATAAGGCCATTGGCCGTCACGACGATCGGCACAATGATAGCCGAGTTCACATTCCACATGTCGACAACCTCGTGTGCTAAGTCGAGATATTTAATTTGTTTCTCTTTCTCAGCTTTCACGAGGTTCTCGTCATGCGGAATGGTAACATCGACTATCATTACACGGCGCGCTAATCGGTCTATCACTACTATGTCAGGTTTATTGGCGACAATAGTCCTGTCAGTAATGATAGACCGATCCCAGTACAACGTGACATGGTCTTTCTCGAGAACTGGGTCGGGCACATACTTGTAGTACGGTACCTCAGATTCCACAAGTTTATATTTCAAGGCAAGTTGTTGGTGAATAATCCTGGCTACTTGGTTGTGCCTGTGCAAGTACTCGCCGTTAGCCAGACGAGAACAACCAGAAATAATATGTCTGATGGACTCACCCGGACGGTGACATGCCCGACACACGTCAACCGTCCCGTCCTTCATAATATATTTCCGGTAGTTGTTCGTCAACATAACTTCGTCCATAATCGCACAGACAAAACCTTCAGTTTCCCCAAAGAGGTCGCCGAAACGTAACCAGGACACGGACGCTAGAAAATCTACATCGGGCCCATGAAGAGCCCGGTAGAAGCGTCCATGAAGCTCCTTGCCTTGCCATACTTCCTTGCGGTCATCGGTAGTAAGTACTACAGGTTTGCGCCAGTTCTCTTTAGCCATGGACAGCGGGGTGAGTCCCTTGTCCACTGCCACCACATCTCGGTGCATACCCACCACGCTTTTTAAAAAATATTCTCTGAGACTGCATATCTCGCGGTTGTGAAGGGTCTTCGCGTTTAAAAAAAGATTATTATTACCTAGGCGCGGGCCTGTGGACGGCGAGTTATGGGCTACATATTATTATTATTATTCATATTATTATTAAAAAACTGCGAGCGTAGCTTCACTAAAGTCAATATGACAAACCTTGAAAGTGACATACGCGGCATTAATTTTAACCGTATTTACGATTCTGTTGATGCAAATATTTCTTTACAATATTTCATAAATTCTTTACAATATGCAATTAGGAAAAACTCTTACACTGAGATAATCCCTAGAAAGTATAGTTGTATTAAACCTTGGATCACACCCGGTCTCGTTCGTTGTATAAGACACAGAGACAAACTTCACCTAAAATCCAAACTTGCACCGGATGACGTAATAATTTCTATTACCTATAAAAGATATCGAAATTTCTGTAATAATCTTTTGAAAAAACTAAAAAACCAGTACGATAAACATGAACTACAGAAGGCGGGAAAAAATAGTAAACTTGTGTGGAAATTTATAAAAACCAATACATTGAGGTCGAAAAATTCCGAACCTCCGCTTGATTTACTATCAATAGATATAAACCCATCGGAAGCAACGAATAGGGTAAACCACTATTTTGTCAACGTTGGTAAAAACTTGGCTGAAAAATCCTCAAGTATTAGTCATCCACCCACTCAAAACCCAACTAGGTCATCTTCCGCATTAAATTCTTTTGTTTTACTAGATACTGACGTCAACGAAGTAATTAGAATAATAAACGGGTTAAAGGATGTCTGCGCAACTGGGTGGGATGATATACCCAATAATATACTTAAAAGATTTAAATACCTTCTGGCCCCTCCGCTGACCCACATTTTTCAGCTATGTTTATCTAAAGGGATATTTCCAAAATTGCTAAAAAAGTCTGTCGTCACACCAATTTTCAAGTCTGGAAACAAAATGAGCGTGAATAACTACAGACCCATTTCAGTGCTAACGGGCCTTTCAAAAATTTTAGAAAAAATCATTAACAGTAGATTGATAAAATATCTGGAAGATAATAAACTACTTTCTGACAATCAGTTTGGGTTTAGTTTTGCTCGATTGGCTGCCATACGGGCTATTGTGCTCGATTGGCTGCCATACGGGCTATTGTTGACGGTCGATCAATTATTGTATTTTCTGTGTATATGCCGACTGATACTCCGGACAACTTGCCAATTCTGACAGAGGTTCTAGGAGAAATCAGTGCAATAGTAGCTAGTGAGGATGTTGAAAATTTATTTATTTTAGGTGATTTTAATGCTCACCCTCACGAACCATTTTATAACGAACTAATTAATTTTTGCTTGGATCAGGCGTGGACATGTGCCGATTTTGAAAAGTTAGGCTCACAATCTGATACCTATACCTACGTCAGCGAAGCTCACGGGTGCAAGCGATGGCTAGACCATTGTGTAGTATCATGGTCGGCCTTGCAAACAGTTGTTGAGGTGGCAGTTGTAGAGGACGTTTTCATGTCGGATCACTTACCTTTAGTTGTTAAATGTGACATTAGTATTGTAAGGCCTAAATTGATGACTAGCGACTGGCGTCGTGGCTCGGTTGTTTGGGGTGAGAGAAACAAAACGCAAGTAAACACCTTTCATAAATTGTGTCACAGCGGGTTACGTCACATAGATTTCCCCACCGAGTTCACGGAATGCAGTCGTGGATCATGCAGTTTGGAAGACCATAAGATTGTGTTGAACAAATTGTATGAGAATATAGTTCGAATCCTGAGTGACGCTGCTGGTGGGTCAAGCGGGAGGCGAGGCACTAAACAAAGCGAACGCAGGCACATATGCGGCTGGAATAGACTTGTTCGTGAAGCTCATCAGGTGGCCCGGCTGAAGTTCAAATTGTGGGTAGCATGCAATCGGCCTACAGTGGGCGTCATATATGACGAAATGGTCGAGTCACGTAAAATCTTTAAAAGTCGACTGAAGTGGTGCCAAAATAATCAGGTTCAACTTAAAATGGACATTCTGACTAAACACAGATCAGCTAAAGATTTTAATAAATTTTGGAAGGCTACAGGTAAGCACGATATTAAGCCTGGCCTCCCTGTAAGTGTGGATGGGAAAAGCGAACCGGTGCTCATCGCTGATATGTTTAGGGACCATTTTAAGGTGCGCTCCCCGCTTGGTCCATCAGTGTCGTCTTTTGGTTCTCATGCCAGATGTGATGGAGAGGAGTCAGATGTACGTGTTACTGCTAGTCAAGTAAGACATGTGCTAAAGAAAATGACAGGCGGTAAATCTCCCGGTCATGATGGGCTTAGTGTTGAGCATTTGCGGCATGCGGGGGTTCACCTACCGAGGGTCCTGGCCATGTTCTTCACAATGTGCATTAATCACTCATATTTACCACAGGACCTAATGAAAACCGTCGTAGTGCCTATTGTGAAGAACAGGACTGGGGATATATCGGATAAGGGGAACTACCGCCCTATATCCCTCGCAACTGTGATCGCTAAGGTGCTGGACGGTGTGCTTGATTCTTGCTTAGATGATTATATCAAACTACATGACGCTCAGTTCGGGTTTCGGCCTGGGCTATCGACTGAGAGCGCAATAGTAAGTCTCAAGCATACCGTCCGGTACTATACCGATCGTAGGACGCCGGTGTATGCTTGTTTCCTTGACCTCTCCAAGGCTTTTGATCTCGTGTCTTACGATGTGCTCTGGAGAAAGTTGAGGGACAGGGGTGTGCCGGTGGCCGTGCTCAATATATTCAGGTATTGGTATGGGAACCAAACAAATTTTGTAAGGTGGGCCAATTCGTTTTCTGAAGCGTATAGGTTGGAGAGCGGGGTGAGACAGGGGGGTTTGACATCTCCCAAGCTCTTCAATCTATATATAAATGACCTCATTGTGGAGCTCAGCAGCAGGCGCGTCGGTTGCTCTATAGATGGTGTATGTGTAAACAACATAAGCTACGCGGACGATATGGTGCTGCTGAGCCCGACGGTGGGTGGTCTCAGAGAGATGTTAAAGGTGTGTGAGGACTATGCTGATGTACATGGTCTTCTTTACAATGTAAAGAAGAGTGAATACATGATCTTCAGGGCCGGCGGTGGATGTCTCGATAATTCACCCAGTGTTACCCTAAATGGTTTGAGCGTAAATCGTGTCACTAAATTTAAATATCTGGGGCATTACCTTACCGACGGCCTTGAGGATGATGTTGATATTGAGAGGGAGCGCAGGGCTCTAGCGGTCAGAGGTAATATGCTGGTCCGCAGATTCTCCCGCTGCTCTGAGGAAGTTAAGACTACGCTTTTTAAGGCATATTGTCAGAGCCTTTACACGGGAAGTCTGTGGGTCAGTCACACCAAAAGATCGTTGGATGCCCTGCGCATCCAGTATAACAATATCTTCAGGATGATGTTGGGGCTGCCCCGATTCTGTAGTGCTTCGGGGATGTTCGCGCTATATCGCACGGATGGTTTTCACGCCGTTATTCGCAAAAAGACGGTATCCCTGATCTGCAGATTGCGTGGCAGCCGGAACAAAATCCTGGAGACTGTAGCGGACAGGATCTCATCCCCACTTTGGAGGTCTTTTGTGAGAAGGGTAATTTAGTATTTTAATTTAATAATTTTGATAAATGTAATTTTTAATGTAATGTATTTAATTTTAATAATTTTGATAAATGTAATTTTTAATGTATCTAATTCTAATAATTTTAATGAATGAATGAATGTTTTGAAACTAATATGGATCTTTTAGACATCTGAAATAAATGATTTTATTTATTTATTTATTTTAGGCCTAAAAAATCAACAAGCCAAGCAGTAAACAAATTGACCAACTACATTGCTACAAATCTGGATAGTGGAATGCATACAGTTGGGATCTTTCTAGACCTTGCCAAGGCCTTCGACACTATTTCTTGCACTACTCTTTTGCAAAAGCTTGAAACACTTGGAGTAAGAGGAGCACAGCTTCTACTATTGTCAGATTATCTAAGGGATCGACAGCAAACTGTAAAAATTGGCTCGCATACAAGTTCTGACCTTTCTAATACTTGTTTCGGAATTCCACAAGGCAGTATTCTAGGCCCTACATTATTTTTGATCTATATTAATGATCTTTGCTGCCTGCCACTCCAAAATGGTGTTATTATGTCTTATGCAGATGATACTGCTTTGTTGTTTGCAGCTAAAACTAGAGCTGAGGCCTATGAACATGCTCAGAATGGCTTCAACTTTGTGTCTAATTGGCTCCAGAATAATCTACTTACATTAAATGCTGAAAAAACAAAATACATTTTATTTACAATGAGAAATACTAACACACCGCTTACTAATCTAAACATTTACGCGCATAACTGTAGCACGTTCGCTGACACTGTATGTTCTTGCCCTACTTTAGATAAAGCTGACCACTTGAAATATCTAGGTGTCACTATTGACTCCAATCTAAATTTCCGTAAACATATCGAGTTACTGTGTACTAGAGTGCGAAAATTAATATATGTTTTTAAGAATTTACGTAATGTAGCTAACTATAATTTGATAAAACAGGTTTATTTAGCGTTGTGTCAATCTATTCTAACATATTGTATAATATCCTGGGGTGGCGCGGGAAATTCAATTCTTCTCCCTCTAGAACGTGCTCAAAGAGCAATTCTAAAAGTTGCTACCTTCCGTCCTTTTAGATTCCCTACACACCAGCTCTACAAAACATGTAATGTACTTACAGTACGGCAATTATTTATTCTTCACATAATACTGCACCAGCACTCTACACTTCCCTATCACCCAGTTCCTTCCGATAGGAGAAGGAAGGACCTAGTTTGCACAAAACCTCAAACTAGACATGCGTTTGCGAATCGATTTTATGTGTTTTTAGGACCTTTTCTTTACAATAGACTCAACAAGATACTAAACTTCTACAGTTTAAGTAATAAAAAATGTAGTTTGGTAATGTCAGATTATTTAGCGGTACTTAATTACACAGACACAGAAAAACTTCTAGAAGTTGTGGTTTGATTATGTTATCGTATCTATTTGTACATATTTACTTAAGCTAGTTTTAGTGTTTTTCTTTTATACCAACTTGATGCATAGTTATAATTGTTAATAGATTAATTTAATTTTATTGTCCTTATTGAATTGTGCTAGGTAAAGTGATGGCCTGAAACACAGGTTTAAATAAACCTAGATCGGGCAGGTCGCTGACATCTAAATTGAACTATTGAATACTTGCGACTGTTGGATATATTTTAGTTATAGTTTACTTATAAGTACTTATAATTAGTATGAGAAATAATACTACTGCGCTTAAATGTACACTTTTTGTAATACTTTTTAAATAAATTATTCTTATTCTTAATTATTCTTATTCTTATTCTTATTATTACCTGTTTAGAATTTGTCTCAAGTGGAAAAAACACCCTTGTAATAAAACGTCTTCAAAGTTAGATTTTATGCTTGAAATGGCTGCATTTTCGAAATCTAATATACAGACTTTTGGCGTCATGACAATATTATTTTCATTTCCGTATTGTATTATTAATTCGAACATTACGTCGTACGTACGTTTATCCTTGTTGGTACACATACAAAAACAAAGTGGAAATGTTTTATTGTTATCAGATAATACATTGCCATGTATAGTGTATAACTGTTTAAAGATATTTGGTCCCACCTTAAAGGTTCCGTCTAAAATCCGGCGATACTAAATATTTGGCTTATTTGATTTTGCGTAAAAACTGTTATTCCAACTGAAATATTTGACTAAATAAAAAATGTTGAAAGTACTAGTTGGTAAACAAGTTATAGTTTAAACGTTCATTTCCCAAACATTAGGTTTGAGTTACAATTTTTTGTGAATAGATTTTTTGCTAAGTAATAATTTGGCAAATGAAATTATGCGAAAAATTCTTTGGGAAGTGAAACTTTGTCAAATTCCTTTCGCTCAAACAAGGGAGATCCGCGTAGGGTTACTTAGTTTGATGTATGCACAGAATGCTTGGTTGACGGCTTCGTGAAGGGTCCATATACACCCTTTTTTTTCGGATGGGAAATCATCAAATGACCCCACTCTGGGCGGAGCGGAAGGGAGTGTCAGACTTGTACTGACTAAAACCTATCCATGTTCCTTATTTGCCCTTTGTGTTCCAGGGCCACGGTATCTCTTTCGAACAGTCCCGCAGCCCTGGCAGGCATCGGCCCATGCGGACCCCTAGTTATTTGCTGACATCTCTTTGAGGCGCACGTGGAACTCGAACGCGCCGTCGACACGGCCTGTCGTCATAAGACGGCTGGACGGCAAGCTAGCCCATAACTCGCCGTCCACAGGCCCGCGCATAAGGTGGCCGGGAGCCACCGCGTGACCCCCGACGCCCTGGGCGTCTCCCGTGGCGGGTCCATATACACCCTGTATAACATACCGAAAATGTTTTTTGGAATTCTCCGTTAGGAATCCTATTCTTAATATTTCTTAAAAAATACTTCAAAATTCAAGCTTGAAAAAGTTTTAAAGATCAAAATTGTATGTTAAGTACCTAGTTTTTCCTCTATAATTTGAACCAAAATACCTAATTCTGTCAATGATTTATAGCTAATAAATATCGTCTACAAAAAATCAGGTTTCAAACCAATTAAATTAAATAAAACAAGAATGATTTCATATTGTTAGAATTTTGGTCAAGTATGAAAATAGGTACATACTAGCTTTTGCCCGTGGGTTCGCTTGCGTTAATTTAGAATTTGACAATCAATAATTTAATCATGATTCGAAAGACACGTAGCGCCATCTATTATCATAAGAACGTTATTGTTGTTTTCTTGGGAACAGTACTTGAAAGGTATGAAAGTACCTTATGTCCGTTTCTGTACACCTGACAACGTATTTGCAAAATTTTATGGATGATCAATTCAGTGGTTTAGGCGTGAAGAGGTAACAAACAAACTTTCGCATTTATAATTTTAGTTATTATAATCCTTGTGTCACAAAGAACACAGTGCACATTTAGGAGAAGGCCGATAACAAGATACCTTTTGTGTCGTGTATGGATGACTGGACGGAATAAACATAGTAAGTGCGTGCATTGGGGTTTCATATATTCATTTTCCAAAATTCAGATATCACAAGATTCATATACGTAAGTAGGTACATTCATATTTATTCACGGCCATAAATTAATACAAAATGTTAGTAAATATACGGAACTTACTTATCTACCTTATTATTTAAACTTCAATGTAGGTTGCTCGAAAGCTTATGTAACCGACTGTCCAGTGTGTCTCTAAACATCGCTAGAATGCTGTTAGGGCTGGCGCGGAGTCTGCGCGTGCGTGTTACACTCCGCGCGCCGCGGCGCACCGCTTGCGCAACATGTCATGGAAGCCGCCCACCTGCGCACCCGCAACATCCCTGATGCGCCAATAAGACGGATAGAAACCCCCATTGTGGATACAGGTGACTAAATCGCCATCCTGTTTAGCATTTGAGTTTGAAATTCGCATCCAAAAAACGCAAATGGAGTCGTTGTCTCAACCACTGCTATCCCAATATGACTCATTTGGGGCTTCACCCCAGTCGGGAGAAAAGACAAAAAAATAATACAATAATTTACCTAATTTTTATTCCCAAAAGTATGTTGCGGTTGTGCGTTATAGAAATACAAATATTTGTAAAATTCGCTATATCTAGCTTTATCCAATAAGTGTTTACTGATTGCCTTGCACATTTTGTCTTTAGACGTGTTGAATTCAACGCTGTCTTCGAAAGTGTTGGCGATGTCCAAAATGTCTTGTGCCGTTTCATCGGAAGGGTTTTCTTCGACGAAGTACCTGGAAAGTTAAAAGATCTTCAATGACGAGAAAAGAAAAAAAGCAGACCGACATTACCATCCATACGTTCTTTCATTTATGGCCAACTATAAGTAAATAATAAAGTAAGTAGCTGGCTTAGGTTGGTCCGTGGATAGGTGACCATGCATTACATACCGAGTTTCCTCTGTGCCTCGGAAAGCATGTTAAACCTATGGTCCCGGCTGTTATTTGTAGATCTTTGACAGTCGTTACAGGTAGTCAGTGGCTCCAAAAGTCTGACAACCAGTCTTTAATCTCACCAAGGGGTATCCTATGACCCAGTACTGACTGGGTTATGGAGGTCAAATAAACAGTCGCTTCATGTAAAATACTGGTATTCAGCTGCATCCGGTAAGACTGTAAATGTCTGACTGATGGTAACAAGTAGCCTTTTGTCCTTCTCCGGGTCCTAGACTACGTATCAGCCAAAGAGGTTTGAACTTTTTTGTATAGAATCTGGTATAAACTCCCCACCGCCATTTTTTTTTGCAAACTTGCTCGTCAGTCCACTAATAATTGTTTCAGTGGTTTTGGCGTGAAAAAAAAGCAAAAGCAAAGTGTTATTGGGTTTTTCCATCAGTAATTTCTCAGTAGCAGCCACGGAGTCTGGATTTGTGCCCGATTGATAGCAATAGGCTCGCCCTCTATTACATAACTGACGAAATGTGGGTGTACTATTTGGTACACCTCTGCCTAACCCTTCGGGGATTTCAGGCGTAATGTTATAGTATGTAGATAACATACGGACAGAGTTACTTTTACAAAATCCCACATGCAGTAGTTACGCTACCAAGGAGACAGGCATTCAGTATAATCTTGAAAGATTTCAAAAACTCACCTCAAACAATTCCTCATATAAGTGAAATGCTCCAAAAAGCAAGAACAAGGTCCAAACTGGACTAGCAAGGGCGTGATAGGCGCGTTACTGACTGCGTCCAGGACCGCACTTTGCCTCGACTCACTTTGCCGTCTCGACTTGTCGACATACGTCTCTTCTACCGGCCGTTCCCCAAACTTCTTCAGGTACAGTTTCCTGATCAAAGTCGACGTCATCACCGGCATTTGTTTGTTGACGTTCATCTCGAAGGTTCTCTTGTTATATTCCTCGTGTTGCTTGTCTATAGCTACGTCTCTTTTGACCTCGGTGATGATGGATTCCAGGTCTTGTGTCGAGGATAGGGTGTCGATCTTCTTGCAGAGGGTCTGGACGAACCAAGAACCGTAGAGTTCGTTTCTGGAATAATTTTAAAGGTTGGTTGAGAATGATGAAATGCACTGTTGGATTGGGTTTAAAATATTATTGCTTTGTAGATACCAAAGTAACATTACATCTGAGTGGGGAAATATGAAAGAGGGAAATAACCGACCGAAGTGGCGACCATAAGTAACTTGCAAAAATGCTGGCAGATATTTTTCCACTCCTATTTTATGCTCCATTCCAAAAAAAAAAAACTGCGTAATTATTGCAAGTCGGGCTAAACAAAGAGAGTCAAGTATGCATGATTGACGCTGACGACAAAGCATTTACAAAGCAAATCATTTTATGAAACTCGATGAGCCATTTTATCGGCCGGTACAGTCCAGTCAGTGAAATTACTTCGATTCTATTATTTTTCTAATAATCTATTATATTTATTATTATATTTCTATTATTCTTCTATTTAGGATAAAAACTACCTGTGTGAGGCGCGACCCGGATAAGAACTATGAAGGATCAGCAAGTCAGATTCCACGGGCAGGATGTAAGGCTCCAAGTCTTCCTCATCGAGGTCCTTACGAATCTTGCCTGAGTGGAAGACTGGGACACCTGTCATGATTTTAGTTCCTCGGCACGCCTGAAAATGGAAACATAAGGAATATTGAAGTGTGTTTCTGGTATTGTGGCTAAATCTTCGTAGTATGTGAAGGAGCCTTTAGACTTATCTTGCTGGGGAGTTTATTCCGCCATATCTTCTACGCAGCTAAATGAAGTAGCGAAGGGCGGATTGTAGGGGACTGTCTGTTGTTAACTTTTACGATCAAATTAAATGATTTTCAGACTAATTTGAATTTATTTTATCCATTTGCGTTACAACACACATCCTCCTTAGCATTCTCATCTCAGCTACATGCAATTGCCTTTCATTCATCCTTTTTGTGGCCAAAAATTCTGATCCATAAAGACAGCAGTTTTATATTTCTTGACGGCGTGTTAAGCCAAGTCAGAGGCCCATGGGCGGCATAAAAACTCTGACACCAGGTTAGGAACTAACCACACGATAAAGAAGCAGTTTTAACCATGGTTTTATAAATCTTCTCCTTGAGTTTAAGGGTAATGCAGCAGTCGCATATTGTTTCCGTGACCTGCCGCCATTTTATCCATCCAGTATTAATTATGTGCTTAACACTGATCTATTTCGCCATCGCTTTGCAAGAGTGAACCGAGATACCGAAAGTCAGAGCAGACTGGAAAGAGCGCCATCTAGCGCTATGGCTTCAGTACTGGAGCCACCAAACTCCAAGTTTATCGCACAATATCATGATGAATTGCGGAATAATTTTAACTGTTTAATAGTAAAAGCCCTACGGAACTGAACGGTTAAAAGCATTGTACATAATTATGACTAATTTTGCGGGTTAGCATTCAAAATTGCGCAATAATTGCTCAAAAGTTTGAGCGAGTATTATGACTTGAGCTTGTACCCGTCATGAGCTGCAATGCGACGTAAACATATAGATTTTTTGTGCCAGGAACAGAAGGACCGACCTAAGTTTTATCACAATCGGATCAATGGTTTAGAAACGCATAGAGGACAGCATGTTAAAGTTCGTTTTTATTTATAGAAGAAGATAGGTAGGCAGGTCTTGGTCACGCAAACACTGAAAAACCTGGGCCGTCAATGATACTGCGTGAAAAAAATATTTAACGTTTGAGGTGATCTAAGCCGCAAATGTTCTCCTATAAAATAATTAAGTATTAGCTACTGTGGCCTTGAACACTTACGGCCGTTTTCGCAAAAAGGACTCGATCGATTATCATCAAAAATTGCACAATATCTATGACAATTTTCGTTTTATCATATAGCCTGTTTACTATCAATATAACATCATTCATAAAAATACCAAGTTCCGCATCGACTTAGAATTTACGTACCTAACTCAAAAATAAATAAACACTAATGACTCATCCGGTGAAAGTGTTACATTTGGCCTTTGTCTTGCTAACGTTGATAAAAACAAAATACAATGACAAATCGTTGAGGTATTCTTATCAACATGATTTGATAGATATTTTGCAATTGAGGCCTTCATTGGAGAGGATTACCAGACGTCACAAGGCCGGAAGGAAATCTCAAGAGGTTGACACTTCATTACAGGTTCTGATAAGCTTAAACGGATCTTTGGAATAAGAGACTATGACAAAAGACGTTGTAAAAACCCTGACTAAAATGGCATGATGAGCTTGACTCCTAAACAGCTGATGGTCATCATCCGCTAGCCTTTTTCCAACTTTGTAAGTGTTGGCTTCCAGTCTAACGAAAACACAGGTGAATACCAGTAGTTTACATGGAGCGACTGCCTATCCGACCACTGCAGCCCAGTTAGAATACAATACCCCTTGGTAAGACTGGTTGTCAGACTTTCGGTTGTAACGACTACCAAAGATCTACAAATGACAACCGGTACCAACGGATTAACGTGGTTTCCGAGGCATGGAGGAAACTCGGCATATAGTGGGTGGTCAAGACAGAAGGCCAGTGTCCTATTAGCCGACGAAATAATAATAAAATTATTATCTGATTATGAGACTCTTTAGGACATGTCGACAATAAACAGTCATAGATTAACAAAATAGATTGATCACTTTAAGCAATCAGATACATTCAGTGGCATACAATCAAAGATTCAACAACGAAAAAAAAACTGTCACAACTGTGACAAAAGTGCAGAAGCCTCTGTCCAGAAGTGAACAACTTCTGGACAGAGGCTTCTACAATATCACGCCAAATCTACCCCAAAAAGTAATCGGAAATACATACAAACAGAACATGGCAGAAACTACAAAACGTCATCCAATATGACGTTTTGTAGTTTCTGCCTCCTATTGCTTCGTTCACATTCATACATCCTCCTATTGCTTCGTTCACATTCATACATCTGGTCATACACGCATGCTGTTTGCGAATACTATGCTTCTGATCTTTCTGACGAACATCACCAATCATCATCATCATCATTCTCCTGCCGTTATCAATTTTTGGGATCGGTGCAGCATGTCTTCTTCCATACTTCTCTATTAATTGTCATCTCATCAGACACCTTCTTTCTTGCCATATCATCCGTCACACAGTCCATCCATCGTTTCTTTGGTCTTCCTCTACACTAATATCCATCCACATTCATACTCCAAAGTTTCCCACAACATTTTCCTCGTTCCTCCGCATCACATGTCCATACCAAGTCAACCGATTACCACACAACTTTTCAGTCACCGTGCCACTTTCAGACTCCCTCATAGTACTCATTTCCTATTTTATCCATTCGCGTAAGGGTCAAATCACATCGAAGTGGCAGCGGTCGGCAGCGCAGTTTCACTGTCAAGCTATTTTATGATTACGCGCGGCCGCTCGCGGCGCCGCGAGTCTTTCAAACGATACTATGCATTTCCTAATGGAGATAAAGAATAAAATGGCTTGACAGTGAAACTGCGCTGCCGACGACTGCCACTTCGGTGTGAACTGACTCTAACACTACACATCCCCGTAGCAGAATAAATAAGAAAATCACCAATTAGTTCAGTAATAATCACAAATAAACGTGAATCTTACCTGAATGATAAAAATCTTGGGTTTGGTCACGAGGGTAGGTTTAGTGTAGTCCTTGAAATGGTTGATGACTTCAATCTCACTGTAGAGCTGGTCCTTGGCCCTAAGCATGCCGTTCTTAGAGCCATGTGTTAATATAGCGACAGCCACACATCCGTAGTTCGTAAAATCTCTTTCACTGACTGAAATGACATGAGCAGTTATGTTACTTTTCATTTAAAAAGATTCACAGCATCTCTTTACCAACATCGTTTGCCCGGAACTTATAGACGACTAATTACAATTTTACCAGCCACCCAGCTGCCGGCAGCTAAGGCTCTGTTACTCCAGGCTTTTCTTGTCTCTAATACATTTGCATACCTAAGAACTACAAGAAATTCTTGATTTTTACCTCCAGGTGGACCTCAAAAACCTTGGTAGACATCTGGAAATTGAAGATGATTACATCGAGGATTGTTTTATGAGAAAACTGAGAGCGTTTAAATTTGTCCACCCATGTTCTTTATGTAATTACGGCTAAGCATTTATTGGAAATATTAACAAGATAAGGTTTGAAACCATTGACAAATCGAAACATCTGGTCCACGAAAAGCTCGTTTCACTTGTCAAATTATCTGGCAGTTTCCTAGATCATTTGCATTTTCATCACAAGATAATTTACGACTCTATTCTGTGAATGTAATTACTTACAATTTTTAAGCTCTTCAAAAAGGCTATCTTTGGTCAAATTGTTATGTGGCGTAACTTCAAAACCAAAATTCTTAAAGGTTCTAGTCAAAGCGTCCACGTCTTTCTCTGTACCAAGTCTGGGTTGGTGGCCATCAATTTCTTTCTGATTAAAAATGATCAGTGCATTTTTGTCAAAGTTTTCTAGCTCATACGTCATGGCCTCCTTCGGTAAAGCTCTGGAATTGAGCAAAGAGGACTTCCTCTTTAAATTAATATTATCAACTGTATCGAATGCTTCTTCTTCAATATTTATTTTGTCCATTGAACTTCCTAGCTCGTTTTCTTCGTCTTGTATTTTTTTATCTGTTTCGTATTCCGGTGCTACTGACATCATAGCGTCTAAAGATATTCGGCTTTCATTGTCAAGAGCTGCGTCGTCTACATTAGCTCGTAAAATTACAGCGTCTTTGCTAGAACCTTCTTCTGTATCTTCAGCTCCACTGTTTTCATCCGTTAAGATGGCATCATCTAAAGTCCCTGCATCGCTTTTGGTATCACCAGTACTGTTTTGAGATTTTGGTTTTCTGCCCCGTTTTTTCTTTTTACCTCGGCTTTTTTTTAACAAAAATTCGAATCCGGAGTAATTTGGGTAGTATTCATTGTTTTCGTTTTCCATTTTTTCTTTTCTTTCGTAGCTTATCGATATTGCGCTCCACTACTAGACTTTTGAAACCCACAGCGTCTAATTTTTCTTTCACAATCACTTACAATAATAACACTTTCGATATTATCCGGCCGTTTTACGTACACAACCTTCCAATTATGATGTATTTGACAATGTGTGCTGCAATATCGGTTACAATCTATTCTGTTCTATTATAATTTTAATCTTATCACGCTGATAGGCTGCCATCGACATCGGGGACTTATGTGGTGACATCATACACCATATTTTCTTATATTTATACACATTTTACCTTGCGTAATACATAGAATCAAATGTTTTAAGGAAAAAAAGACAATATTACCATGTTCCGTGTATCTATAGCTACGTTTATCTTATCTACAAGGTGTAAACGGACCCATCACAAAGCCGTCAACCAAGTATTCTGTAAACTAAATAATCCTACGCAAATTTTATGATGGGAATCGAATTTTTTTTTTTTGGGTTGAAAAAGACGTTTTACGTTAAACTCAGTGTATCGCACTCAAAACATTGTGCTGATAGATACATTGAATAGTAAACGGGTCATGGAGGTATTTAAAGTAAAGTTATAACCTTAAACACTAATTATAATTTTTTTTAAAACTTGTGAAAAAGTTGGAACTTTGATCCCCAATATCTCCGGAACTAGAAGGTTCTCAGAACAAAAAAATATCGCAATGACGAGACAAAAAAGAGAAGTACTTATATTAGAAGTGCCTGAAATTATATTGGGAGCAACATTTTCAGTACTTGTTGATAAAAAATGGGTAGCAATAAAACGAGTGACTGTAAATTACAATTTTAAGTGTCAAAATTAATTAAGTTGGGTTATATAATTACTAAGTGAGCGACTGACTGTAAGTGACGAAAAATCAACAGAATAGTATCTTACAAACATTAATTTGAGTTACTTAAAATACAAAATGAGCAGCTTCATAATATTTGAGCGACTTAATATTTGTTTGAGTGTCAACGTTACGTCCTGCATTTTTTTCAATATTTGGCAAATGTATTTTTTATACTGAGCGGAATTTTATCTTAAATGAAGTGTTTCGAATACAAAAACCACTTTGAAAAATACACTAATGAGCAGAGTATAAGGAGCTCACATAAAAAAAAAAAAAAAACCTAACCTAACCTCACTTAGAAAAATCGATTCTATCTTAATATTGAAGTTGCCCTCTCTGTATTTCCAGTCGCTCACTTAGTAATGTAGTCGCTCGGATAAAATTTTAATATATGAAATGGATTTATCACAATCCACTTTTTGTAAGCTTGTTCTGGATTTTATTATTAATCAATATTCGTCGTTAGTTTAGTTAATTTTTCGCTTACTCAAATTCATACCGCTCAAGTTATTAATACAGTATGTCATCATCAGTCGCAAAACTTTTTTTTAATCGCTCGTTTTATAATTCCCCATAAAAAATTTTGCAAAACAATAGTGATTATAGTGTCTCCATTATATTTACTGTTTATTTATCGTTTGAAGCTTAATTAAAAAGATTAGAAATCTTTGAAAAATTTACGTTTTGAGGAAAAAAGCATTTACCTAATCAGAATAAAAATCCAATTAGCATTATTCAGTTACATCGTAAATTAGCCTATCATCTTTTTAGTTTTGCCACTGGTGTGACGCTTGTTACGGATTTTAGCTTTGAATATAACATATCAATGCTTGATGGCTATAATACCTAACTCTACTTGTTCCTATCTTTGACAATTAATCATCAGACGGTAAAGAGTTCATATAAAATCAATACACTCAGCCTATTTCAGTTAATGCTGGGCGTAGACCTCCGCTAATCGGGAAAAAAGCGGCCTCTAAAAAATTGGTAATAAAAACCTGATCCTACTTTTTGTAGGACCCTCGTGAAGTTGCGATCGAACTCGGATCACACGGTACGTTTCATCATCTTGACGAACAACCTAGCTGGAGCCGACCCTATGACACTAAGGTTGCAGATAACGCAATTGAAGTTCAAAGAAAAGGAAAGTTTGAATGTAAAGTAGTTGACTGGTTCAGTATTGAGGAATTCTAAATACAGAATTAAGAAGAGAAGTTCATGTCTTCTCTTTTTTGTGCTGCTCATCCTGAAAATAATTGAATGCATCAGCAAATGCTCGTTTGTTGCTCAAAATTCCGTTCCAGGCGCTGTGGGACAGACCGCAAAACGCACCGTCATCTGTATCATCTTCCTAGCCTTTTCCCAACTATATTGGGGTCGGCCTCCAGTCTAACCGGATGCAGCTAAATACCAGTATTTTATATGGAGCGACTGCCTATCTAACCTCCACAACCCAGTTTGTCCTAGGTAACACGATACCCCTTGGTAAGACTGGTTGTCAGACTTTTTTAGGCCACTCACTGCCAACGGCTTAGTGTGCTTTCCGAGGCACGGAGGAAACTCGGTATGTAATAGGTGGCCACCCATCCACAAACCCACCTTGGCAAGCACGGCTTAACCTAAAGATCGATCCGAGCGGATTTTTAGCCACGAGCTCCTCCCGCAAGACGCACGGTGAACCGTGAAATACTGTGCTTACTTACATACATATTACATATACACACACACATTACACACACACACACACATGTACACTAGCTGTTGCCCGCGACCTGCGTCCGCGTGAAATTATTATAAAAATACTTTTGTCGTAGCGTGATGTTATATATATAGTCTATCTATAGCCTTCCTCGATAAATGGGCTATCCAACACTAAAATAATTTTTCAATTTGAATCAATCGTTTCTTAGATTAGCGTGATCAACCAACCAAACTCTTCAGCTTTATAATATTAGTATAGATTACTCCTGTAATTAGACTAGGCAGACCCCACATTTCGCCAGTTATGTTTCAGTCTGTACTTGTTACAGTTTTACCAAATGGTATCGTGTTACCCAATAACTGAGCTGTGGAGGTTAGATAGGCAGACGCACCATGTATAAAATACTGCTATTCAGCCGCATTCAGTTAGGCTAGAATCCGACCGCAACTAAATGGGGGAATGACTAGGAAAGTGATGATGATGACTTGCATACAATGCTTTAAATTGTGTCGATATATAGTATTGCACAATATTATATCGTGCAATTTCTCATACATTGCGCATTATTGCACAATGGGGACTAGCGCGCATGAATTCGCAAGCTGGCAGTTTCGTCACAACGTTTTCTTCATTGTTTGTCTTTTTATTTTAGTATATCCGTGTAAATTTCTATTTACATATATATTGATATATATTTATAATATTTTATATATCCTTGTAGTTTATCTTTGTAATAAATTATTTTTTTTGCAGATCGATACACCTACCACTGTTTGTCTCTGCATCACCCAAAGGTTGACTGGTAGGGAATGCCTATGGCATTAAGTTCGCCTCTGTACTTTGTACTTGAAGTGTTAAATAAACCCTGGGACCCGATGGCTTGCCTGGCAAAGCCTGGGTCCTGGCCTCTGAGGCTCTCGGGCCCCGACTGGAAGGGCTCCTAAGCGCATGCTTGGAGAGAGGCCAGTTCCCGCTTCGTTGGAAGACGGGGAAGCTGGTCCTCATCCGGAAGCCAGGGCGCCCTGCGGACTCTCCGTCCGCGTACCGGCCCATTGTGTTGCTCGACGAGGTGGGCAAGCTCTTTGAAAGAGTCATTGCCAACCGCCTCGCCGGGCACCTTGCAGGGATGGGGCCGGATCTTGCGGAACACCAGTTTGGTTTCCGCAAGGGGCGCTCGACGGTGGACGCCATCATGCGCGTGAGAGCCCTCACGACGGGGGACGCGGTGTCCCGGGGCGGGGTTGTCTTGGCGGTGTCTCTTGACATCGCCAACGCCTTCAACTCCATGCCCTGGAGCTGCATTGCGGAGGCACTCCGGTATCACGGGGTGCCGACCTACCTTCGTCGTGTGGTCGGGGACTACCTGACGGACAGGGCCGTCATCTACCCCAGTCGGAGCGGAGAATGGAACCGGCGAGAGATGTCGTGCGGTGTTCCACAGGGTTCGGTTCTGGGGCCGGCCTTGTGGAACATCGGTTACGACTGGGTGCTGCGCGCCGACCTCCCTACCGGCGTCAGTGTAGTTTGCTACGCTGACGACACGCTGGTACTGGCACAAGGGAGGTCGCACGAGGCGGCGGCCGAAAACATGACACGCGGGGTTGCGATAGTTGTGGAGAGGATCCGGCAATTGGGTCTCGAGGTGGCATTGCACAAGTCCGAGGCCATGTGTTTTCATGGGCCTCGGAATGCGCCACCGTCGGGATCCCTACTGATGGCGGGAGGGGTTTCCATCGGCGTCGGGTCGACGTTAAAGTACCTAGGACTCGTCCTCGACAGCCGGTGGAACTTCGTGGAGCACTTCCGACGTTTGGCTCCCAAACTGGAACGGACAGGGGCTGCCTTCAAGCGGCTCTTGCCCAACCTGAGGGGTCCAAACGCCTCCTGCCGGAAGCTTTACGTGGGGGTCGTGCGGTCCATGGCCCTTTACGGGGCCCCGGTGTGGGCGCGTTCTTTGAGGCGGCAAGCCGCCCACTACCTGAACGCGCCCCAAAAGGTGATAGCCATAAGGCTAATACGGGGGTACCGCACGATCTCCGGCGAGGCGGCTAGCCTCCTTGCCGGATTGCCGCCATGGGATCTGGAGGCGATAGTCCTCGCGCGCCTGCATGAATGGCGCGCGGAAGCACTATGTCAGGGGGAAACTCCGCTGCCGCGACAATTTGCCGCTCAGCGGACAGACCTCCGGCGTGATCTCATGGCGACATGGAGAGAGCGACTGTCGCAACCCCGTGCAGGGCACTCCACCATAGTGGCGATAAGTCCCCTCTTTGAGGAGTGGCTAGAGAGGCGCCACGGTGCCCTCACCTACCACCTGACGCAGGTCCTCACCGGACACGGTTGTTTCGGGAGGTTCCTGCACCGAATCGGGCGGGAGGAAACGCCCGGGTGTTTCCACTGCGAGGATCGTCCGGAGGACACGGTGGAACACACCGTGGAGGTCTGCCCCGCTTGGGCGGAGCACCGCCGTGTCCTCATAGCGGCGATTGGCGGCGGCGATCTCTCGCGTCCGGCCTTGGTTCGAGCCATGGTCCGGAGCAAGAGGGAATGGGAAGCCGTCACCTCCTTCTGCGAAGCAGTCATGCTAGTGAAGGAGGTGGCAGGACGTGAGAGGGAAAGAACCTCACGGCCCAGCCACCGCGGGAGACGCCCTAGGCGTCGGGGGTCACGTGGTGGCTTCCGACCACCGTAGGCGCTGGCCTGTGGACGGCGAGTTATGGGCTAGCTCGCCGTCCGGCCGTCTTATGACGACGGGCCGTGTCGACGGCGCGTTCGTGTTCCACGCGCGCCTCAAAGAGATGTCAGCAATCAAGTAGGGGTCCGCATGGGCCGATGCCTGCCAGGGCTGCGGGACTGTTCGAAAGAGATACCGTGGCCCTGGAACATAAAGGGCAAAGAAGGAACATGGATGGGTTTTAGTCAGTACAAGTCTGACACTCCCCTCCGCTCCGCCCAGAGTGGGGGGGGTCATTTGATGATTTCCCATCCGGAAAAAAAAAAAAAAAAAAAAAGTGTTAAATAAATAAATCGCCGCTAGATGCGTTCGTGTAGAGTAAGGTCTTCAGAAATGTCAGATGTCATAGTGTTCGCGCGATGCGCGCTTTTTTATCACGTATTTCACTAATATTCACGATTGTGGTCTATATTGAGCCATTCCTGAATAATTATGACTTGAAGATTTTAAGCACAAGTTAGGATCTAATTTGTTAGAACTTGGAGGTAGAATAATTAGGCTAGGCAGAGTCAGGCTCCGCATAAAATATCCCGCTTTTTTTTTCGGATTGTAAATCATCAAATGACCCCTCCCCCCCCCCCACTCTGGGCGAAGCGGAAGGGAGTGTCAGACTTGTACTGACTAAAACCCATCCATGTTCCTTCTTTACCCTTTGTGTTCCAGGGCCACGGTATCTCTTTCGAACAGTCCCTCAGCCCTGGCAGGCATCGGCCCATGCGGACCCCTACTTATTTGCTGACATCTCTTTGAGGCGCACGTGAAACGTCATGTGGTGGCTCCTGGCCACCGTAGGCGCGGACCTGTGGACGGCGAGTTATGGGCTAGCTCGCCGTCCGGCCGTCTTATGACGACAGGCCGTGTCGGCGCGTTCTTGTACCACGCGCGCCTCAAAGAGATGTCAGCGTCGATGTAGGGGTCTGCAAGGGCCGATGCCTGCCAGGGCTGCGGGACTGTTCGAAAGAGATACCGTGGCCCTGGAACACAAAGGGCAAAGAAGGAACATGGATGGGTTTTAGTCAGTACAAGTCTGACACTCCCTTCCGCTCCGCCCAGAGTGGGGAGAGGCACATTTGATGATTTCCCATCCGAAAAAAAAAAAGGTTAGGCACTATTCACTCGAGAAAGAAGAAATACAGGAAGAATCACCAACGGGTCGGATTGATCTTTGCCAGCACACACCGTGGACGGTAGGTGAGAGCATCAATGCCACGAAGCGAAACCCCTTTTGATGCATTGTGGTCGATCTCAAAAAAATGGAATCTGTATGAATCTTGTCACCACTATACTGCCGTGCTAAATACAGAAGCGGTATCTCAAGGAAAACCAGTTTCGAGAAAATTGAAGTTTTGTAAAAATAGTTTGGTATATACATTTACATTTTGTAGATCTTTGACAGTCGTTAGGTCTGACAACCAGTCTTGCCAAGGGATACCGTATTACCCCGTAGTAACTGGGTTGTGCAGGTCATATAGGCAGTCGCTCCATGTAAAATACTGGTATTCAGCTGTATCCGGTTAGACTGGAAGCCGACACTAACATTGTTGGGAAAAGGCTAGGCAGTTAATGGAGCGGCCTCCGGATAATGTCACTCAAGTGCTACAAGAATCATGCTGCAGTGTGACCTTGGAACTAACACGACCTTACCCTAAATCTAAGTAATTTATTTACTAGTAGCAACATCGAATCGAACGAATATCATTCAAAACAGTCAGCGGGATTCCCCATAAAAAAAGAAACAAACGTACAGCCGTTTCACAGTTGGTTAACATCTGGCAGTAGCAACAAAGCAACGACCTTAATCCAATGAGAACAAAGACTACTGTTATATGTGACAGACTTGTTAGTGCTTATTGGTCGCTGCAACCGAACAGCCACCTTATGGTGACGGATTAAAGATGACTGTAATTTTGACAGTGATGTCTAACCAGAATTTGTGTGGTATTAATATATACTACAACTAAACAAGTAACATTTAATTAAAAGTATCAACACACCCCGCTACAAATTGTATTATGTGCCTATATGTATATATTTGTAGTCTCCTTTTTATTTCCTTTATTTTAATACCTACCCGAATAACCGAATATATAATATAATAATACCTACCTACCCTACCGAGTTGAGAGGTTTGGTTGAAAAAAAAATATTAACGATTTAGCAATTTAAAAATTCGACTTTTTTTTTTTTATAACTCGTACCTAAGGACACTGGTTTTATACCCGAATATATAATATAATAATACCTACCTACCCTACCGAGTTGAGAGGTTTGGTTGAAAAAAAAATATTAACGATTTAGCAATTTAAAAATCCGACTTTTTTTTTTTATAACTCGTACCTAAGGACACTGGTTTTTAAGACGAATCTAATGATACCTTAATCGTCGAACTCCATCCAGCCATTTGGAACATACGAGGTAATAAAGAAATTTACAAAAAACAAAGAAACATACAATTACACGCGAAAAACGTAACCCTTCCTTGGCAGTCGGGTAAAAACCCGGCTACTGAAAAATCACGCTCTAATTAAATTCTGGGTTTACAAGATAAAATCGACTCCCGAGCCGAATCGATTGACACCTTATTCACCAAAATCGAATGAATAGTTTAGGCGCTACGGAGGAACATACGTAAATACAAATACATACATAGACTGCTAAAACCATAACCAATCATAACCTTTCCCTTTTGTCTTCGCTGTAGTCGGGTAAAAAGTATTACAAAAACTGAATTATTTCTCATACAATGTTATAATGAATGCTTATTAGTAAAGTATAACTAAAATACAAAGTGTCTCGTACCTATACGTGTCTCGACATCTATTTACACCGATTTACCATACAACCTGTTTGTTTTATATGATCTGTGGTACATTGCATCCTAAGCACGCGACGATGTAAGAGTCTGCAGTATTACTAGACCAAGTTGTATGCGGGTCAGGCGCATAGTGAAGTGATTGACAAAGTGATCTTTCCAAAAAGCTGACTGGACTCAAAAAGGTATTGATTCACTTCTATATCTAGGGAGACTGACCATCTACAGGGTATATGTACATAGCCCTCAACCAAGCATTCTGTACATCAAACTAAGTAACTTTATGCAAAAATTATTGCTGGGAATCGACTTTTTTTTGGAGTGAAAAATCACGTTTTAAGGTAGGACTCTATGGAAAGCACTCAAAGCATTGTGTTGATGGATGGATTGAATAGTACGAGGGTCGTGGAGGTGTGTAAAGTAAAAAAGGTTCCCAGGTATGGTCTAGAACAAAAAAATGATCGCGATGACGGGGAGAACAAGTTCCTTTCGACTACGTCAAGGGTATATTTATACCCTTTATACTTATATAATAAAGATGTAAAGTTTGTAGTAGGTTTGGATGTAGGGGGTATCTTCAAGACTTCTGATCCAATTCCGAAAATTCAGTAATTTGAAGCTACATTATCCCCGAGTGTCATAGGCTACATTTAAAACGTTCTCGGGGGGTAATTTCTGGCCATAAAAAGGCTAGTTACGAATAAATTTACTTTTAGTGGAAACTCTTTGTTCAGTATACAAATTACAGTAAACAAATCTGACGTCAGAGCTAAATTAATAACCTTCAGAATTAACAGGAAAATACAATGCGAATTGGACCTAAATACGGAATTTAAAGAACACATAACATCACGTCTGTATTGTTATCACTAGAAACGGGATATTTACCATGTTTACTGTTGTCTTTGAGTTCCCGATATTTCGGCGCTGTTGCAAGCACCATGATCACGGATAAACTCCGGATCCCGTTTCTAGTGATAATAAAATCTTTTATCACGTCTGTAATCCCCGAAGGGTTAGGCAGAGGTGTCCTAATGATACACCCACATTTCGCCAATTATGTTTTAGTCCCATGTAATTGGGGGTGAGCCTATTGCCATCAACCGGGCGCAAATGTAGACTCTGGGCTGGGCTGTTTGCTACTGAGAAATTCCTGATGAGAAAACTTCGAGAGAGGCACTTTAGAACAGAAACACAAGGTGTAAACGGACCCTTCACAAAGCCGTCAACCAAACATTCTTCACATTAAACTTTAATTACTCAGCACAAAAATGATTGCCGGGAAACGACTTTTTTTGTGGTAAAAATTACGTTTCACGTTTGGACCTAGGATCTATTGAATAGTACAGGGGTCATAGGGTATTTAAAGTAAACTTATAACATTAAAACATTTGTCGGATCCGGTCGTTAACATGGACGTATGGCCATAAAATGAATCGCAAGCGCACCAGTGGTGACATCACGCGACCTACTTACAAGTCTACCCACGCCACAGCGTGCTTCTACAGAGCAATGATTTTTCAGCTCGAGGCGAGAGCGCCATTCAATGTCTGATCGCGACGGATTTGAGACGTCTTGGAACTGTAGTCGATTCATTGTGCCCGTGTTATTGTGTTAAATTGTAATTTCAAGTAATTTGTTAGTTTAATAAAAACAGTGTATCGCACCCAGTGAGTTTTCATTGCACGAAACGCATCTTCTGCCCACATGATGTACGAGCCTAACGGAATAAATCCTGACAATCCGACAAATTTTATGCCTTATGAATATTATTATGTAATTGGTACATCATAGACTACCTGCAGTATCGTCTCTCCCTCTTCTGTAATCCATCCAAAGGATATCTTGAAAATATTAGCGCTTTTAGCGATAAGACCGCCCATTGTGTCACCTTAAGTGGACAATAAAGAAAATTCTATGCAATTTTTTGGAAGGTTTTCAGGTATTCTTATTCTTATTATTCTTTATTGCACACAAAAATATGAGAAATACATAATTACAACATATAGCTTTTGTACAATGGCGAACTTAACCCAGAATTGGGTTTTCTTACAGCAAACCTTACTAGGTAACCTTACCTTAGCAGGCATGGTCCAGAACAAAAAGTTGAACGCAATGACGGGGAAAACAAGTGTCTTTCGGCTTCGTTATGGGTCCTTTTACAGCTATTATAGTGCCATGAACAGAGGCACGAGAGCGCAGAGTAAATGTTACGGAAATGCGAGCGATTTTAAAATTGAAAATATTGTTTTTACATACCATTGTGCTTGTTGCAATGAACACCGCGCGCTCGGGACCTTTTATCTGCCTCGACTCGAGGGCTTTAATACCAACTCATGAATAACTCAAAAGAGTTAAAAAAGAAGGGGTCTCTTGAAAAAGAGACCCCTTAATCCCTACCATTTAAATGCCTACATTATTTTCTCTAAATAGATATCGTAGTATCGTGTCGCGTAACTAACACACGGCAACACATCAAGCTATACATATCCAGTATAACCTGATCTCGCTTTGTATTAGCTTCGAGATAAGAAACCAGCTTAATTTAGTTTTGCATAGCTTGATTGGTCGTCGTGCGTACTACGATTTAGTTAGATCCGTAATGAAAAATACAACGTATATCATTTATTTGCAGATTACTGATGCACTACTCATCAGTAGAAGACACTGAACTCGAAGCTGGTTATTCCGACGAGAAAGATTGATGGCGACTTTCAACGCATGGGAGAAGGTACTTGATGTGGGACCAATAGAAGAAATAAAACAGTAACTTTAATTTGTTGTGTCGAGAAATTACCACCGAACCAAAAACAGTAAAATGTACAAAAAGCGTGCAGGCACGTCGGGCATCCAGGGACAGCTGTACGAGACTAAATTAATTAGTCTAATATATTTCAGACTGAAACATGACGACAATGTTGAACAGTTCAGTCTGGCCACCAATAGAGACGACATAGGGGCCTTCGACGACATTTGCTTTCAAGCAAAAATAAAAGGCTTTAATAAACCAGTCACTGTGTTTATCCAAGCCAAGCATAGAGAGAACGACAAAGTTCTAGCGTTTACTAGTAAAAGCGATTTTGCGAAATATTTCAACAGTTACTTAGAAATTAGACGATCTTTTGACCCGAGCAGTAAAGACATAATTTTTGGACGTAAGTTTGATGAAACTGAATGCTTTTTCGTTATGTATACCACAGCCAAGGACGATCCCAATAACAAAATATATAAAGGTTGCTTTGCCGACTATATAAATGAACTTATAGGAACAGGGGGTGGTTGCACACAGCCGTCATACACAGATAAAGACTTGGACTTTTTATGTAAAATAGTAATTAAAGAACAAATCACAACACTAGCTGAACAGTTAGCGAAGTTTATTTGTGATGAATCTGATAGCGAAATGTCAATGAATGATGAACTTTTATTGCGCTATCATGTAATTCTAGCGCTCAACGTTTTTCACGTTTCTAAAATCCAACCCGAAGGACATCGGATTGCCAGATTCAGACATGACTTCTTTACAACCAATAAAGAATTTCTTGTGCTCATCAAAAACATATTGTGCTTAGAGGTTCTCAAAAACCGAAAGTCAAAAGAGACCGATTTACAAAATTTATTGTTGCAATTTTTTGATGAACCCTCTGAAATAGCTACACTAAGTAAACTGATAGGAAGTGGTCTTACCTATAAAAATGGCAAGCTTAAGTTTATTGGGCAACCGATAACAGACAATCTAAAACGACAACTCGACAACGTATATGTCCCTGAATCGAGTATCAATGATGCAGCAGAACTGGCCGCTAAAGACTATCTTCTTTCTCTGAAGCTTAAAGTCCCGGCTTTATTTGGCAACAAAGATTTAGCAATAAGAGGCAAACATGAGAAAATAGAAAAGAGACTAAACCACCTGACGTCAAAAGTTATAGAATTATTAGAACAATCGAAACCAAACAACATCGTCACCATAGATGAGTCACTAGGAGATGGATTTCTGCAGTTAAATGGAGGCATAGCTTCAGCTGTTGGCAACATACTAGTTTTCGATAAAACTTCAAGACTTCTGAAATTTACAGACAACAATGAATCATTAGGTAATCTTGCCAAAACATGGCATGTAATGTTGAAAAGTAAAATCAAAAATTTATACGAATACAAATTGGATGTGACAGTTAAGATGTTTCCGAAACTTTCATTTCAACGAGGCCAATACGACGTGAATTTGGTGAGAGATTTCTACGACAGATTACTGTGTTACACTAACCAAGCTGATCAGAATGACGTAGAGGAAATTTTGAGAGCAGAAATAGAAGATCATCCGTGCAATGACGTCAACAACTTTAGGGTTAGATCGGACGTAATTTTTCTAAAATTTCATAATGAAATACAAAAACTGTGGATGACACCTAAAGTGGGATCATATCTTACAAAACAAAGCAAAATATATGAGAATGTAGTATCTAACGCCATGAAGGAGCCATTGACGGGGGTTTTTAATATGATGCATAAGATTAAGAACAAAGACTATACATTTAATGAAAACTGTATAAAACGATTAGAGTCGCATGGCCAGATTCAAGGAACTGTTATTGCTACCGGGAACTGTGTGTTAACAGGTGCTAAGGTAGAACAATATCTAGGAAATAAAGACCATGCTGTGTTGGACTTAGAATACATTTTCAAACTACCCTTGAAGAGCCAAAACACTTTATGTAAAGAATTGTCGAACACTACGAAGGATAAGATACTTATTATTGTATACAATAATTTACAAGATTCTAGAAATACTTGTAATAGACTTGAAAATATCGCAAAAGCTGTTGCAGGAAAGCAAATAATAATAATTACGAATAAGATTTCACTTGACATAATGACCAAATATTTCTCACAAACAAGTAAAGTCTTAAACGATGATAGAACCGTTTTAACAGACATGAGTGTTGTATCTCAGAAGAAACTCTTAGCGACTTCTAAACTGAAATATCAAGGTGAAGACTTAAGTTTAGATACAATCATAGATGATGAGTCCGCAAAGTTGATCGACGAAGATGTATTGAATCAAATTATTAACAATGAAACTATCGTTGTTGGTAAAACGGTAATTGATTATAATTATGATAAGGCTAAACCCTTTTATGTTGACAGACGTGTTAGTCGCCCTAAAGATCGAGAACACGATGAGTTTGATGATGTCAAAGGTAAAGTATTAGAAACGTTGTATGATTTAGAAGACGACGTGGTACTTATAACAGCGTTACCAGGGATGGGTAAGTCAACACTACTCTCACACTTATCACGAAATACGAAGGAAATCGATCCTAAAGTTTGGATTGTAAGAATAAACCTATTGGAGTATGCTAGGATACTCAGTAAGTGGCAGGATGACAGGACAGACATCACTACTTTGGAAAGTTTAAAATTCATGTGTCAAGCTGCACTTGAGGAATCCAATGAACCTTACAAAGAGGAAGAACTATTAATTGAACTGGGAGAATCCTCAAATGAAACTGTTTCCCTAATCAAATGTTCAGGAGGTCATTCAGCAGAACTTCAGTTGAAAATATTCCTAGATTTTTACAACAGAGGTAACCTGATATTTCTTTTCGATGGCTTTGATGAAATCTTTCCTCACTATGAAAAAGAAGCGTTATTTTTGCTCAAATCTGTCAGGAGTTATCCACAAAAGCATAAAACCTGGATCACAAGCAGATCGTTCAACCACGTAAAAACTGTTTTAGTACAAGAGTTTGGATCATCATACGAAATGGAACACTTTACTAGTCCTGAACAGGATATGTACTTTAACAAATATTGGAAGTCCAAGATACCATTGAAGAATTTGAATAAGGAACAAATGCGTAATGTTCATGATTTTTTACATTTTATGCAATATCTCCTACCGAAAAAGTGGTCCCGTCTCTTCTATTTATTGGCACTAAACCCATACTTTAAAGTTTATTTGAACTTCTTGAATTTTATCAAATTGGAGTCTTTAGCTAATGGCATTGATATTGTGTATAAGGGTTATAATTCATATTTGACGAGATTTGACATTTGCGAGTGCGTTTGTGATTCAAATGATTTAACTGCACCACCGCTACACTTATACTTATTAGCTGAATGTTTCCACAACAAGATTAAAAACGTTGAAGAAGGAGATAAAAACTGGGACATAGATGTCACTGGCTACATATTTTACGAATATTATTTTGAAACTAAAATAAAAAACATCCGTTTTCAAGAAAAAAATAAGATTGACATCTTTAATCCGGATAATAAAATGACTTATGAGAAAGAACGCGCGGACAGCGTGGATAAACATAAGAAGCTAGGTGCTTACGCTATATTTTACCCAAATGTAGAGGTTTTTGAAGAAGCCGTATTACAAGAAATTAAGGCTATGATTGATGAATTGAGTCATGGACGAGAGAAGACGGGTCTCATACGCGCTGTGGCAAACAATATACCTCTGTTTGTGCACAGATCCTTTGCTGAATACTTCGCAGTCGAATACATTTGTGATCTGCTAAAAAATGACAACGAAGAAATACAAGAAAAACTGTGGGATTTCATACTTAACGTTATGTTTGTTAAATGTAGTATGAATGTCTTCGATATTTTTAATACAAAATTAAAAATGGATGAAACTGTTATTAACGTTGTTGAAAAAAGCAAACACTTAATAAATAAAATATTGTTATCGGAACGGGGATATAACAATCATGGCGAGTCATTACAGTGGTCGGGCTGTAACGGGATCGATCGTATTACTTATACAATGTGTCCAGATTTATTTTCTAGCTTGGAAAAACCCGCGAAAGATCTAAAATTTTTTCAATCCCAGGGAAAATACTTTTCCGATGTATTTCGCTCTATCGCAATTGAAGATGGCGATAGTTTTTCACGCATACAACTAAGTAATAGATTATACTTTGAGGACATAAAAATGAATAAGAGTAAGAATCACAAACCGAATTATTTATTTTTAAGAATACGAGATTCCATCTTTTTCTACCAGGGAAACTGCAGCCAGTAGTATACAATTTTAAATACATAAACTCACGCCTTTTTCGCTTGAGGGTAGACAAAAACTACACAACACCAGCCCCCGTAGCATGACCACCGTAGACAAGGATTTCTTTGACGGAAGAATCGACAAAATGACCGACAGTGCAAAGAAATCTGTCATTGTGTCGACACAATCTGTCATTTTGTCGATTCTTCCGTCAAAGAAATCCTTGTCTACGGTGGTCATGCTACGGGGGCAGGAGTGAGGAAACATACATTACACAAGCCGATTACGAGTACTAATTTAAGTACGCCGAGTACTCACCTAATCTCGATTACGAGTACTAATTTAAGTACGCCGAGTACTCACCTAATCTCGATTACGAGTACTAATTTAAGTACGCCGAGTACTCACCTAATCTTTCTGAAAAACATCACTAATAAGGTCACTGTGTATCACTGTCGAAATCATATTGTTCTTGATTTTAATGAGGTTGCTATCACAGGTAAAATAACTCTGACTCTGTGTAAGACAATTTATACGAGTGTCTTCTATTTTATGTGAATTCCTAATACTAATATTATACTTATTCTTATTATTATTCTTTATTGCATACAAATTGACAAATATACATACAAATTGCAATAATACAGCTTATGTATGTTACCGGCCAAACCCGATTTCAGGCCAAACTAGTTTGTCCTAGGCCAAACCAGTTCACGTGTTTATCGTGTCAGGATACAAACAAAGCAATTACAATGCTCAACTTTGCTGTGGCACTCATCGGCCCTGCTACGCACCCTCGGCTCGCGCGTAGTTGGTCACAGTTCTAACCTAACCTAACCCATTTAGTCAGAGTGCCTAGTTTGGCCTAGGATAAACTAGTTTGGCCTGAAATCGGGTTTGGCCGGTAACATGTACAACGGTGAGCTTAACCCAGAATTCGGTTTATAAATGGTATTATAAATGTGAAAGTAAGTTTGTTTGTTACCTTTTGACGCCTAAACCACTGAACCGATCAGTCTGAAATTTTGCATATTCGTTGTCAGGTGTAGGTACAGAAACGGATGTATTCCTCGAGAACAGTACTTTTTTCGGGATGAAAGTACCCTATTACTTTCATCCCGAAAAAAGCACTGTTCCCGAGTAATACAACAATAACGTTCATATGATAATAGATGGCGCAACGTGTCTTTGGAATCATGATTGAATTATATTAGTACAAGCAGACTACAACCCGAATTGATTGTCAAATTCTAAAATAACACGAGCGAAGCCACGGGCATAATCTAGTAGGTAGTCAATAATTATGTAATATTAGAAGAAGACATGCTGCGCCGAGCTCAAATAAATTGGGATAAGGCATGATGTTGACTCAATAATTATGTATATTTGTGCATATTTGTTAAAATGTAAATTTAAAATGACCTAGTAAGTAATTAGAGGCTTTGGTACAATTACCACTTCTTTGATTTTAATACCTACATGGATTGATACAACTTATTTTGGTTACTAAAGGTCATCAGTAAAAAGTCAGCCATAAACGATGGGGTATACCTAACAGGTTTGCTTGCACACATAGTAGCACATCAAGCCATGGGCTTACCCACGGTGGGGCAAGGTGGGACACTTGCCCCACCCTGCTCTCTGACCCGAAGCTAAGAATTTTTAGGCAAAATTAATATAATGACAAAATTAAATATTCATTTGGGTACTTTAACATTTTTCACATTAAAATAAAAACTTGGTTAAGGTCAACAATGACAGAAAACCGTCTTGTTGGCCTCTGTATGATGAGTGTGCATAGAAAGAGGGTTCTGGAAGCACAACACACATTTGAAAAAGAAATTTGTTTAAATTGCTAAATCATCATCATCATTCTCTTGCCCTTATCCCAATTCATTTGGGGTCGGCGCAGCATGTCTTCTTCTTCCATACTTCTCTATTACTCGTCATCTCGCCAGACACCTCCTTTCTTGCCATATCATTCTTTACACAGTCCATCCATCGTTTCTTTGGTCTTCCTCTACTCATATACAAATAACAAGGTGTATTCTGTTGACGAATATTTAAATGACAAATTTTAATTTTAATTCGCTTTTAACGGAATCGAATCTGTTTTATGTGAGATACTAAATGATTTTGTTAATTTTGATTAGTGTATTAATGAATTAGTGACATTATTATTTTTATTTTTGTATTTTTTTGGTTCTTTTTATTTTATTTTATTTGCCATTTATTTGACATTTTATATAATTTTGACATGATTTATAATTATTGTAGAATTTTAGAATTATTGTTTGAATTTCGACAATGTATTTGTTTAAGAAAAAAAAAAACCTTTGATATTTTGTATGCCTTTTGGCGGGGCACAGCTCGGTCCTAATTTATTTATAACATCTTTTGTATACACCCTGTGTTCACGAAATAAATAAATTTGAATTTAAATTTTGAAAACGAAATTTAAGCTAGCTTTAGCCAGAACCCTCGCAGGTTATTATTAAAATAAGTTGTAGTGCAGTCAATTAAACGTATCAGTCACTAAATAAAAAGCATTTTTCATTCCCTACTACTTAGACTATTTACTTCTGCCTCACCCCTTTTCAAAATGCTGGGTACGCCCATACATCAAGCTACACATAACCCCATTCCTGACTTCGCTTTGCATGAGCTTACCGTACGATGAGTGTTGAGACCGCTGCTCTCAACATCGCCGCACGCCAGCTGCAGTGAACGAGGGGTGCGGGGAAAGAGGGGAGAGTCTGCTGGCTGACGGCCGCGCGCGGGCCCCCGCAACACATACAGTCAGCTGCTGCACGTCTCAACGACGGCTGTGCTTACGCGTTCTATTAGCGTCAAAACTTATTTTCATGTTAGTTCTAACCGACCATTGTAATTCCGTTCTTTTCGTTTTATACGTTTCATTTTGCTCCACCACGGCCTATCGTCGCGATCAATGAGAGATCAGCTTAATTTGGTTATGCATGGCTTGATTGGCCACCGTGCGTACAGTTGGACTGTACCCTCAGGTAAACACAAAACAGGAGCGTTTTTTTGGTTTCCTGATGATGCAGCTCAAGCTTACCTGACGCGTGGACCTGTACCGATAAACCTGTCAGGTACACCCATACACTCTAGCGTGTATAGCTAGGCTACCTTTACGCAGTCAGGACCTACGGTCTTCCGAATCAGACAGAAACTTCCTAGTGACTAGTAACTTCACATAAACAAAAACAAACAACAACGTAAACTTGGTAAATAGTCCGTTTCTAGTGTAAATGATAACTTCACATAATATTTCAAAACCGGTCAAGTGCAAGTCTTACCTACCCACACGCACATACGGTTCCGTAACACCAAACAATATAGTAAAAATATTTTGAAGGCTCATTCAAATGTTGTATTGTATTCCATTCAACAGAAAAACTAATTTTGTTTTTCAAAGTATGTTAATGTAAAACAAAGTTACTGCTGCAGTTCGATGAAAAAGGCCCTCAAAAAAGTAAAGTATCTCAAAAACAAAACATCAAATCTTATTCAAACCAATTTTCGTTGAAAGTTTTTTTATTGCGTTCTGCAATCCTACATTTTTTCAGAATTTTCCTCCTCATAATTTAGAAATTAGAGGGCGGGCGACCCCTTTTGAAATGTCTATCTTTCAAAAGAGAAAAATTGAGAAAAATGTTTTTAGGAACCTTGATGTCATTTTTAAAGACCTATCTACAACATTATTTTTAGTATATGCGAAACCTGAATATAGTTTGTTCAGAATAAGTAACTGAATCGATTCCAATAATTTTAAACCATGTTATATTTTTTCCCAAAAATCTTTTAAAAAGTTAAAAGTTGGACACCGAGCGACAGGTACCTATTGCAATAATTTAGGTACCTACTTATTGTTATCAATGCCAAATTATTATTATCAATGAGCTCAAGACGACGCTGGAGGCGCGCGCTGCGTGATGACCACGTTTTTGTGCGGACAACTAGGGAACAGAACAAGCTTATAACTTTGGGATTTTTCATGATACGATATTTTTTTTTTTAGTTTTGAAATTTTGTACATGGATTCTTTATATAAAAATAGTAGACACGTGTTTCAAGTTTCGCATATACTAAAGCTAAAGTTGTATAGACCCGCACGTATAGGTTTGGCACGTGGATTTATTTTAGTTTTTGTTCCATGTATCATGTATCCATGTTTTGACCAAAGAAACCATGGATGGACTCTGTAAAGGTAAGTATGGCTAGAATGGAGGTGGCTGCTGTCATGACAAGTAAGTAAGAGTATCTACGCAAGACATGCTGCGCCGACCCCAAATAAATTGAGATTAAGGCAGAAGAATGATGATGAATACGAAATGAAGCGGATGCTAGACGCTTTGTGTCACAAGGTTTTTTTAACCGATTACGGCGGGGAGTTATGATTTCAGCCCTTATGTATGTATGTATATCTGTTACCGCATAACTTCAGAACCACTTTTCATAATTCGACAAATGAGATATCGTTAAAAGCGTGATTGTCTGCTGGTGACGTTCACTAAATTCAATATAGCGCTCTCTCTAGAGAACATTTAAAGTCATTAATTAGACTAGAAAAAAAGAAAGGTGCCCCGTTGGGTACCAAATGAAAGGGCTTAATTAGCACATTTCTAATATTATACAATATAGTTGAGCATACTTAGATTTTTACTTTAAAGTTATTGTTAAGTTGATAGGTGTACTTTGTTTCTTATTTTTCAGAGCGTGATATTTACGAAGCAGGGTTTTAGCATGGACAAAATAATATTATACCCAGTTAAGTAAGCTAAGTCGTCAACACAGAGTAATAATACATTTTGGTTTTTTTTTTTAAATCAACAGGTTCGATTCCTGGCTGGTAATACTTGTTTTTTCAAAAATGTAATGATGCAGTTTTAGTTTTTTTCATAATCGGGCTTGAGACTCTTTTGAGTGTTTTTCGCTATTCCTCATAGTTTCGGATTTGGCCATCCACGCCCAATGCTGCCACAGCACCATTGATGAGGATGACAGATTTTAGTGTTACCAGAATGATTATATATTAGCTTCCAAATAATTATGATAATATTTTTTTTACCTAATATAAATTAATTATTAAGTACAGATTGTAAACCTAAATTACTAAATAAACATGGTGCTAAAAAAAAATTCGTAACTTATTTTACTTATAATAGTCGGTGACGGTCGGTGTAATATTTTCTAAGATCGTTAACATTTTTATCTTTTGGCAATTGGCCTCGTATTGTCACGGTTATGATAGCCTAACAAAAGTAAACCGACGGCGTGACTATTATGGTTCATTTATTAGTGATACGAATTTTGGAGTAATCAGTCCTGTTTGATTAACCTCTCCGGGTTTGGGTTATGGGTTTTAGTTATTACACTTATACTTGTACCATATATGAATCTGGGCGAATGGTTGACAAAATCCAAACAAAACTATTAACTATTTTTTATGCTAGCAAGTTTTGTAACTGTCACCGGTCACGCCTGCCTAAATCTGTCATTGTCAAAATATCTAACGTCAGCCAAACCGCGACAGTGTCGTGAAACGCGTTTATTTTTTTTAGCTTTTAAATTATAAATAGACCGAAAATGTATTACGTGAAGTGCAAATATTGTATCTATAATAACTAGTTAGTATTTACTGTATATTTTATTAGTGTAGAGTAAGTGTAAACAGTGAAAATGTTCAGTTACAAGTATCTTAGTCGCGAGCACCTTGAAGGGTTCGATAATTACAAGGTATGGGTTGTTGTCTTTATTAAATTAGTGTTTTCCGCTTTAAATAGTGTTCTTGTATGTTACAGGCTGCTAATAGAAGGCCTACTATATTTTTCTAGTGCTGTTTCATCGTGATATAACCTTAAAAGATATCGATTTTTTTACGCATCGCGGTACCAGGAAGTCGTCGATATAATTGCCGCATTATGATGATACGTTTAACTTAAGTCGTAGTTATTTGTCTCTTATTAATTTATTCGTTTCGTATGACTCATTAATATGCTATGTTTGTACGAAACTAAGTTGTTCTAGCGCGACGACAGTCGAAAAAAAATGGAACGAAACTCGATCTAGTTATGTATGTGTATATTTTGTACAGAATCTACTTTATAGATTATGGATAACCAGTTTAAAAAAAAGTGTTTACTAGGTATGCAATAAAGTTGATTTAATGCACTAGACAAACAGGCTGTGCGCGTGCATTCAGTAGTATTTAATGGGGAAAAAATGCATTATTTTAATTAATTTTGTTTTGGATTTTTTTTAATCTTTCTTACATATTTAGAGATATTTTTCAAAATGTTTTAAGTTATTGTTAGGATACTACATCTAAATTATCTAATTATTCATACACAGTAGAACCAAAATTTCATTTACTTTTGAATCAATTTCAAAGCTAAAACCTAAGCTGAGTCAACAATTCATCAAAATTAGTCACTAACAAAAATGATATGATACCAATCCCATCAATGAAGAACAGACACTTTTATATCTCAAGAGCCTGACTGCCTCTTGGTCTAGTGGTTGCAAGCACAACTGCTTAGCATGAGGTCCTGGGTTCGATTCCCAGGTTGGGCAAAGTGTTATTAGGTTTTTCATCAGGAATTTCTCAACCACAGAGTTTGGATTGACTGAGTTCTTTAGAGCTGTTTCAGACTGTTGTTGTGTGTATGTTTTGTAGCGTGTACATGCTCGTACCGGCTTACGCGCGTACAAGCGCGCTACATTACGCGCTTAAAAAAATCGAACACGCGTTTTTCCACTGTGTTCAGTGTCAGTGAAAGTGACGACATATCTCGCGACTCGCGCTTGTACGACCTTAGGCTTAGCTTAGGTAATATACGCGCCTACACGTGCGTCTAAATACTAGCTTAAACGCGCCGAAAATACGCTAATTTGAAAGCGCTCTTAAATAAACTTTTTTTTCCAGTATATGGCTATAGACACCAGCCCGCTGAGTGTTTATGTTATGCATCCTTTTTGGAACAAAGTTGTAGAGGTGAGTAACATGCAGTGACTCTTAAATATATTCGACTAATCTTATGTCCTGATAAATGATGAAAAGTATGTGATGATCATAGCAGGTGGTTCTGTAGTCTCTAACTACCTCCATGCGAAAAAAGCTGGAGTTTATGTTTACATGGATGCCTTCTCAACATATCAAATGCAAAAGTAATTCAATAAGCAAGAATTCGTTTTGCCAAAAATTTAGACATGCAACTCAGCTCACTGACATAGTCATAAAATCCTTAGATCTTTCTACCACCAGAAAAAAAGGAACAAGTTGACTGCAAGTAGCAGGACAGGACAGGAATTTGTTTTGTAGCGTGTCGTCATCAATCTAGCATTTCCCCAAATCTGGTTGGTGGTCCGGTCTGGTCTATTTGGATGTAGGTGAATATCAGTACTTTTACATGGAGTGAATGCCTATCTGACTACCACATCCTAGTTAGTACTGGGTAATACAATACTACTTGGTAAGACTCATTGTCAGACAGTCTTCTGACTACTCGTAACAACTGTCAAAGATCTACAAATGACAGCCGGGACCAACGGATTAACGTGGTTTCCGAGGAACGGAGGAAACTCGGTATATCATGATGGTCACCCATCCACGGATCGACCTAGGCAAGCACTGCTTAACTTTGCAGATCGACCCGTGCATTACCATTAATATGCGGCGGTTTATGTTTACACGCAAAATGATTAAAACCTTTAAATACCAATAAAACTACTTTCTAGCTATAAAACAAGGAAATACCTACATTGATAACATTCACTACTAACACAGAACAATGACGAATATCGTATGATTCCTTATCAACATCTGAGGTTATCAAACGACAACTGTTTACTTAATTTCAACCTTGTGCTATTATATTAAAGTACAAAATTGTTTGTTCTAAATTCTCTGTACATAATGTTCTTATCGACCGCCTTGTTGTTTACTTTTTTTTTTATTTTTTTTTTTTTTATCATGTAGTTCATTGTTGTTATAATAATTATCCATTGTCACAAATCTGTGGTCAGAGAATGTCACTGGACACTGCACTGTGCTTGCTGCTGGATTTTCGACCTTTCGTCGCTGAACTGAAAGTTGCATATCTATAAGCGCTGGCCGTCGAAATTGTGTCATGATATGAGCTAGGCTTTTATCTTGAAGGTTGCATATTATTATTATTAGCCTTATCATCATAGCTTGTAAATGGCATTTTTTTTCCTCTCATGATACACCTCGACAAATTAATGGTTACTTGATAGAGAAGACTGCCTCGCTGGTCGAGCTAGTCGCAAGCACGACTGCGGAGCATGAGGTCCTGGGTTTAATTCCCAGGTCGAGCAAAGTGTTATTGGGTTTTTCCATCAGGAGTTTCTCAGTAGTAGCCACGGAGTCTGGATTAGTGCCCGGTTGACGGCAATAGGCTCCGCTCCTATTATAAGCGAAATGTGGGTGTACTATTAGATACATATCTGCCTAATTCTTCGGGAATTACAAGCGTGATGTTTATGCTGTGAAGTAGATTAGCAATTTGAGTGTAACATAGACAACGCATCTACAGGTAGGCAATAGAGACGCACTAGGTACCAGTAGCGAAGGGTCAATTTTTGTAATAGTTAAGCCGGAGTACATATCTTTAATCTGATTATATTCTTCTATAGAATACTGACTAGGCCATTTTTCAAAGGAAATTCAGCAGGAATCGAGTTGTATGGAGTCTTCGCCACTGCTAGGTACTCATGTACACATCAATCACATTTCCAGTATAATTTGGCCTCGCTTTGCTCCGCCAAGATTCGCTTATACTGGTTTTGTATAACTTGATTGGTCGTGGTGAGCTCAGTTGCCTTTGTAGGAAGTTACTATGGGTGTTATCTTTACCCAGACAATCTATATTGCGATCAAAACCTAATCAAAATCAATGATCGCAATTCCGATAATACTATAGAGGTATATGGTCGCGATCGAGATAGATCGTGTGATGGTGCCATTACACTTAGTAGATCTGGGCTAAAATTCGCCTCATATCATTTACTAGCTACCCGCCCCGGCTTTGCACGAGTGCAATGTAGATACTAATGTGAGGAGGTATGGAGTGATTAAAAATATTTATGACATATAAATCTTCCTCCTGAAACACTCTATATATTGCTGAAAACCGCATTAAAATCTGTTGCTTAATTTAAAAGATATAAGGGTACAGATAGCGGGAACCACTTTGTTTTATACTATGTAAAGATACTGAACTTTATCGCGATAAACGGAAAAAGAATATTTTGTCGCAGAAAATAAGGATTCAATTTTAAAACATACGCCAAGTGAAGAGGAGCTCGTCGCTAAATAATAACAGCCGCTCGGATTGATCTTTAGGTTAAGCCGTGCTTGCCTAGGTTGGTCTGTGGATGGGTGACACCCATTACATACCGAGTTTCCTCCGTGCCTCGGAAAGCACGTTAAGCCGTTGGTGCCGGCTGTCATTTGTAGATCTTTGACAGTCGTTACAGTTAGTCAGTGGCTCAAAAAGTCTGACAACCAGTCTTGCCAAGGGGTATCGTATTACCTAGTACTAACTGGGTTGTGGAGGTCAGATGTGCAGTCGCTCCATGTAAAATACGGGTATTCAGCTGCATCCGGTTAGACTGAAAACCGACCCTAACATAGTTGGGAAAAGGCTGGGCAGATGACGCCAAGTGAAGAGCCAGCTAAGGTTGAGAGTGAAAATGCGAGGGCTGGATCGCGAACGTCGATTTTGAAGATCGCGATAGCTGTGTCATTGGAGTTCCGTACTTGAAAACGAATGACGTTATCTCGGCTAACAATTTCTCGAAAAAAATACTCTTTAGTGCTTGAAATCAATAAATTATATGCACGAATTGTCTACTGAATCATCGGCAGTGCGAAAACCAAAGGCTTTCGTTAATCGATTGATTATAAAGAGTACTTAAAAGGCAACAAAATGTTTCAATATTGAGCAATTTAGCCCAAATATGACTTATCGACAATATCAGGCAATTCACTGTTATGCAAAGATTATTGCATTTACCAACCAAGAGGTTCATAATTTTAATTCCCCGCGTAAGTCCACTTTCAGGCTGCATTTCTACCACAGTGAGCATGTTTGCATAAACTCACGACATGGCTACGCCCATGGAGAAACTACAGAACGCCACCTGCTACGGTCCTTACATACTCCTTTTGGCTCATCCACGTTCATACATCAGCCCCCGTAGCATGACCACCGAAGACAAGTATTTCTTTGACGGAAGAATCGACAAAATGACAGATTGTGTCGACACAATGACAGATTTCTTTGCACTATCTGTCATTTTGTCGATTCTTCCGTCAAAGAAATCCTTGTCTACGGTGATCATGCTACGGGGGCTGGTCATACATGCACGCCTGTTGCGAGTATTACGCACCTGACCTTTCTAAGGAACATCACTAATAAAGTCAGCGTATGTCCTTCTAGGCCGTCCCCTCCCGACGTAGCCACTCTCGTCTGCCTTGTACACACGGCGGCACATTAAGCTGTATATTTCCAGTATAACTTGGCCTCGCTTTGTATAAAGGGTGTAAATAGACCCTTAACATAACCGAAACGCACTTGTTTTCCCCGTCTATGCGATTTTTTTTTTGTTCTAGGCCATACCTGGGAACCTTCTACTGAGATATTGGGGGTCAAAATTCCAACCTTTTCACAAGTTTTTTTTTTTAAATACGTGTTTTTAATGTGAGATTTTTACTTTACACACCTCCACGACCCCCGTACTATTTAATCCATCCATCGGCACAATGCTTTGAGTGCTTACCATCGAGTCCTACCGTAAAACGTGATGTTTTACCCCAAAAAAAAAAAGTCGATTCCCAGCAATAATTTTTGCGTAAAGTTACTTAGTTTGATGAACAGAATGCTTGGTTGACGGCTATGTGAAGGGTCTGTTTACATCCTGTAGATTTCCTATACAATGGGAGGTCTGCATAAACTGGTTTTGTATAGTTTGATTGGCCGTTGTGCGTACCTAAATACATTTTGTGAGTCGCCACTAGTCTGCCAATTAATTTGACAATACTTTTCCAGTTTGTACCAAAATGGGTGGCTCCCAACGTCTTAACCTTCGGCGGATTTCTGCTCGTCGTACTCAACTTCCTGCTGCTGTCGTACTACGACTACGATTACTACGCCGCCAGTACGCCAAAGTACAATGAGACCTTAGGAGAGGTTCCTCTGAACGGACATATGGAGGTGATCCCGCAATCTCTGTGGTATTTCATTGGGGTGTTCTTGTTCCTGGCATATACTTTAGGTAAGTCCATTCTTTTTCCTATTAATAATAAAATCAGCCCATAGTGTTGCCACTTTAGTTTTTTTACAATGCAAGTGATTTTTTGTAGTACACATCTCAGCCTCACCCCTCTATTTATACAGACGTAATGTTAAGTAATATTTTACCTGTTCTAGATGGTATAGACGGCAAGCAAGCTCGTCGCACGCAGACTTCGGGCCCATTAGGAGAACTCTTCGACCATGGGCTGGATTCATACACAGTATTCTATATTCCTGCCTGCCTCTACTCTATCTTTGGAAGGCAGGATTACTCAATACCGCCTATAAGGTAAAGATGAATCCCCCATACCTATTTGGCCAATATCCTTTAGTTGGACTAAAAAGGACATTGGCCAAATATGCCAAAATCTATTGGGATAATCGACTGTTCAATCTGTGTAACCAAATTCATCAGATAATCAGTCGCTTTCTGTCCATTTTTGTTTCTCATTTGCCATCTTTCATTCGAATTAAAAATTGAAATGCCTGAACACAAAAATAATCTAAAGATTAAATGGAATTGAAAAACTGAACGTTCACGAAAGAGAGCTATTTTGGAACACTTTGGCCCATTGTCTGTTTTATGTAGAACCCGAAATGAATATGAAATGGTCACTTTGTGATTAAATAACGATGTTTCAACACTGCTACAACAAATTCATGTGTAAAACCTCTTTTCAAGTGCTACTTGTCACGGTTTGAGTAGCTGTGCTGCGTGTATACAGACCATTTCACAATATTGTATTGCGCTTCCAATATATTATTATGCAAAAATATTGTGTATCATGCAAGTGTAGTGGCTTTTATTGTTAATAACTTTATAGTATCAGCGATATCGTACATCTCGCTTTCTGAATTCTGTCATTCAGATTATTATAAATGTGTAAATGTATCTACACTTTTATTTTTTTTTTTGAGGAAGTAATTTTTGTCCCAGAAAAATCCTCTGTGTCTACAGCGTTAGGGCGTTTTCTAATGGTTGTCAGGTGTTCTTAACGAACAGTTACATAACTGTTCGGACAATAGACTTCACACAGTATTTTTATTTTCAGAATATATTATGTGATGTGGAATCTCCTTCTCAATTTCTACATAAGCCATTGGGAGAAGTACAACACCGGTGTGTTGTTCTTGCCATGGGGTTATGACTTCAGTATGTGGGTAAGTCTATCTGACTACGATTCATCATCATATCATCTGCCTAGTCTTTTCCTTACTATCTTGGGTTCGGCTTCCAGTCCCGGATGCAACTGAATACCAATATTTTATAAGGAGCGACTGCCTATCTGACCACAACCATGTTAAGCTAGACTGGTTGTCAGACAGAATATCCATGAATGATTGACATTGAATAATATACCTTATTACAAAAGTAGTAAAGTGAAAAGTTGTACGAACGTTAAACTGCAGAAGTGCCTATGTACTTTAACAGATAGATGGCCTATTTTCATTATCTTAATATGTATATAAAATCACGTGTCATTATGTGCGTACACGCTAATCTCTAAAACAATACAACCGATTACAATTAAATTTTGTGAATTAATATGGTTGATTCAAGCTTGAAAGAAAGACCCCATAAGTGGTGCTGTTGATAGTAAAGTGCATCCGTGCGAAGCCCGGGCGGGCAGTGGTCGCAAGCGCTACTAATGAGTATGAGGACTCGGATTCGATTCCCAGGCGGTTCAAAAGTTTCACCATAAGGAAATCTCTCTCACCAGCTCGGTTGATGGCAATAGGCACGCCCACATTTACATGGGACTTAACTGGCGAAATGTGGGATACTATAGTTACTCCTCTGCCTAACCCTTAGGGTCTACAAGCGTGATATAATCTTTTAATTTATATTTCAGGCCTCGACAGGATTCTTCCTTTGGACGGGTGTGAAAGGCACAAGTTTTTACAAAAAGTTTATATTCGCCGGGTATACTCTAGCGAATGTGTTCGAAGTTCTCATCTATGCTACAGGCGTCGTCACTAATCTGCCCGTCGCCCTTTATAATATATATCGGTGAGTATGTGTTTATTTGCACTGTATTGCATTCAAAATGGTGAAAGAAAATATCGTGAGGCATATTCCAGAACCAAAAATTCGTAGAAATGTCACCGACTAACAAGTACTGGGCCTACATATTGCATAGCCCAGTCACTCTTACAGATGCTAAATACTACTAGTTGTGCCAGTCACGGTCATAAAACGTGCAAGCAGGACAGTGAATGTATTACATAATCTATCGAAACTCATAAAATGTCTCGTGTTGTCTCTCTCCACCTTATTGTGACCACAACTTTAGAATTTACTATAGACCTCTCGCACACACTTTATTATGGATCTGATATTTTTCAAAGGGACTTAAAATAATCATTAGCCAACAAAGCATGGCAAAGGTCTTCCCAATTCTTTTTTTAACACCCTTTTATTAGCTTCACCTGAAACAATGTAAAAAATCTTAGAACTTAAATTTGACCCACTTCCCGGTTTTCAATTAAGCTGAAATTTTGCATACATATTTAGTTTGGATGACAATGTATGGTTAGCTAAGCGACGTCTTCTAGATCCAATATGGCGGACTCCCAAAGTGGGGGATAAGTTATTTTTATGCATACCCATGATATGGGTATCAAATGAAAGAGTTTGCTGAGAAGAATACGAGAATGCGTTTTATTAGTTTTTTTTACAATTATACCTAATATTATTTATTGGTAATAATCTTCTTTTTTTTTTCTAGGTCATACAAGCTCCGCACAGGCAAGATGCGTTCCCCTATAGAGGCCCTGCGACCTCTATGGTCATTCCTGACCGTGTTTTTAGTCTGTTCTGTATGGGTCCACAAGTCTAGCCATCTTCCCGGCTACGACCTCCGAGTACTGTTCCTGCTTATCGGAACTTTGTTCAGTAATGTAGCTGTGAGTATTACTTTTTCTATGTTCTGTCTACAAAGATTTATTTACAACTAGCTGACCCGCGCAACTTCGTCTGCGTCACATAAGAGAGAGATAGGGCTAGAGAGAGTAAAGAGTTTAGAACTTTTTCGTCATACATGATTGTTGTGTAACTTTAACCGTTTACGCAGTGCACGCAACGGAAGCTCGCAAAAAGATTAATTTTCTCTGTTTTTGCATTATTTTTCATTAATGCTCCGCTCCTATTGGTTGTAGCGTGATGCTATGTAACATACAGCTTTCCTCGATAAATGAGTTATCCAACACTAAAAGATTTTTTCAATTCGATGTACAAAAACGATTTTTCTACAGATTTATTATACAAGGTCTATCTTTTCATACACGAAATATTTTAAGAGTAACTTCTTTAAGTCGTAAAGTCTAAATTTTTTGAGACTTTTTGCATAAAACGTTTACTCCCATATTCTAACAATGACAGTAGGTAAATACGACGTAGTAAACTAGCGCAATGGATGCTTAAAAATAAGGAGCCAGTATTTATTTTGTGGGTCAAGTAATTTTAAATTATTTATTTTTTATAAAAAATATACTTAGATAAAAAAAAAAATCCCTTGAAATGGCTTTGTTATAGCCGTTAGATGATTCGCTGAAAATATTTCGTGTATGAATAGTTAGACCTTATATGTATAGAAGAAGATATACAGGCTGGATACTTTCAGCAGGGCAGTAAGGGGAACTCCCATAACCGTAACAGCTACATGAAAATGGTATTAGAAGACTATCCATAATTTTACGTGATTTAATGAACCCCATTTACAGATTTTCAAAGAAATGTACGGTTAGCAAGAAAAAGGAAATTTTACACCATTTGTGTTATTGATGCCATTCGAGTCAGTTTCTAATACTGATCAAAATCTTCTACCGGACCAACCCAGGTTGGAGTATAAAAATGTCAGAACTTTTCCCATACATTTTGTATGAAAATTATACACCTAAAATTTGTTGATGTCAGTCGATCCTGTTTCTAATACTGATCGTGATCATTGGAGTACTTAAAATGTCAGAAATCGCATAAAAACTTTGCAGAAGACGACCCCGAATAAAATGGGTTAAGGACAGGAGATGAGAATATGATGCTGGGGTAGGAAACTGTTAAATAAATAAATAAACATTTATTTCAGAATCACTTCCATATTTGTTAGTAACAATGATAACTAACACCCTAGTGTTAGTAACATTTACTCTAAGCCGCTTGAGGCACGCCGATCCTGGGGAATATCTACTTGACTGTAGTCATACCCACCGCCCTAAGATCGGGGAGACCACCTATCAGCCAACGTTCTAAGAATGGTGAAGATGGTGGTTGTTAAGCCTCATATTTCTTTTTTGTGTATTTAATTGTAAATTCCCAAAGCAATGATTTTTACATTCACCAACTTGCACACCGCGATGTTATTTTTTTTTTTTTTAATTCTAAATGGGCTTACTCTTGACCTGAGTACGATGGAACGAGCTAACCCAAAAGAAGCCTATTAACTCGCGACTTGAAATGAGCTTGACATTTGATAAATAATATTTCCCTTCTCCCCCAGTGTCGCCTAATCGTCAGTCAGATGAGCAACCAGCGCTGCGACGCCGTCAACTGGTTGCTGTGGCCGCTGACTGCCGCTGCGTCCATCTCACTGCTGCTGCCGGACTACGAGGTCACCGCCTTCTATGCCGTTACGCTCCTCACTGTATTGGCGCATATACATTATGGTGGTTGTGTTGTGAGTATTTTACCTTATTTTACTGTTGTGTTGTTTTAATGTTATAACATAACGCCTGTAATCCCCGAAGGGTTAGGCAGAGGTGTACCTAATAGTACACCCACATTTCGCCAGTTATGTTAAAGTGCCATGTAATATGGCTCTCGCCTTTTTCCAATAACTGGGCACAAATCCAGACTCCGTGGCTGCTACTGAGAAATTCCTGATGGATCCCTTAATAACAATTTGTCCGACCCGGGAATCGAACCCAGCAGTCGTGATTGCGACCACTAGAGTAACGAGGTAGTTAATGTTATGTTATGAAAAAAAAAAAAAAAATGGTGATGATGTAAAAAATATTTATGCTGTCTTGGCTTCCGTACGTTTTTTCACGGGTGACCACTGAAAACCAGCGCTGTGCTGTGGGCCCCCCATAGCACAGCATCATGCTGAGTGGTAACCTGCTTGTCGCAGTCACGACGTGCAAGCTGTTAACTTTTTTCTTTTTTTTTTGTTCCGTCCTGTTGAATTTATAGTGTATTGTTTATTTTTTGTTATTTTGTATGATGCACGTCATGTCCCTGCGACAAATAAATATTTTTTCTTTCTTTCTTTTCTTTATGTGGGGGTGTCAATGTTTAATGTTATAACTTCACTTTAAACACCTCCATGAGCCCCGTACTATTCAATGCATCCATCAACACAATATCTTGAGTATGTTACATTGAGTCCTACCGTAAACCGTGTTTTTTTAACACCAAAAAAAAATCAAACACTGTTTTAAGCTTTCACGGTTTACAACTAAACTTATACTGTCACTTACGGCATATCTTCCGTGATTGTTCATTATTTTGAGCTCCCGATATTTCGGAGTTGTTGCAAGCGCCCTGATCGCGGGTTGACTGCAGAATGCAGGTGGATGGAAAATATTTTTTTAAGAGCAGACAAATCTATCTACCCTCTTCACAAATAACCACGGAAGATATCCCGTAAGTGACAGTATAAGTTTACAAAACAAGTCGTTTTCCAGCTATAATTTTTGCGTAGAGCTACTTAGTTTGATGTACAGAATTCTTGGTTGACGGCTTCGTGAAGGGTACGTTTACACCTTGTATTCATCGCTTTTTCAGTCACGTGGTTTAATTCTGATTATTTATTTCCTAACAGGTACGTCAAATGTGCGACCACTTCCGAATAAGCTGTTTCTACATAAAGCAGAGGTCAGATTGACTCTTAGACGACAATGCGTGTTAGTAACATAACATTTTACTGTAAAAAATACAGTTTTATTAAACAAATAGGTAACAACATCATGTACACGCAAACTTACATAAATACATATCCAAAAAAATTGACGCTAGATTATTTTAAACTAGCTTTTGTCCGCGGATTCACTTGCGTGGACGTCATTTATTATGTCACGGGAACGTACCGGGATAAAAACTGTCCTATGTCTCCCTGATTATTGAATACCAGTGAGATAAATTTTATCGGAATCCGTTCAGTCATTTAAAGGAGTTTGCAACAAAATCGATATTTAAAATAGTCATCATCTGCCTAGCCTTTTCCCAATTTAGTTGGGGTCGAATAATACCAGTTTTTTTACATGGAGCGACTGCCTATTTGACCTCCACACCCCAGTTAGTACACCCAGTAATACGGGATACCCTTTGATAAGACTGGTTGTCAGACTTTCGGGCCACTGAATACCTGTAACGACTGTTGAAGATCTACAAATGACAGCCGGGACCAACGATTTTTAAAATAATCTAGTCTCATATTTCACTTGTACACACGGCGGCACATGAAGCTGTACATTTCCAGTATAACTTGGCCTCGCTTTGTATAGATTTTCTATACAATGAGAGATCCGTATAAATTGGTTTTGTATTGCTTGATTGGCCGTCGTGCTTACAGGCTGATTTTTTACGTTTAGTGATTGCCTTTAATAATTCAGAGTTGCAGAAAAAAAAAGAAACCAGAATAATTGGTCCAAAGTGTTAAATTCATTGTAAAATAAATAGTCAAATACTGCTAAATAGAAAAAAAAAACTGATTTAAATAGCATAAAAAATTGGTTTAAAATATTACACACACATTTTGTTGTTATTATTTCTAAATGTTATGTTATTTTTATAAGGATTGTACACACACCAGAAGCTATATTTTATGATATATGCGATTTTAAATTTAGAAAATAGGTAAGGTTTTTTTAATAGTCTTCTTTTTTTCTATTAATTTTTACCGGCATCATTTTCAAAACTTTTTTCTTCCTACGAGTATATCGTTTTGTCTCATCTGTGTACATCTTTATGTTAAGGGTTCATAACGCGCATTGTCCCTTGTTTTTTGTTTTATCTATTGGTATCAACCTTTAAAGTTTAATTTTACTTTTATTTTAAGTGAACATTTTTTAGTTAAAGTTCTTTGAATATTGTCAAGATTATCTGGAGAAAGCGAGTATAGTTTTTTCTTCATAAATATTTCGGATTTTATTCTGTTATTTTTGACAATGTGAAATTGCCTTTTTCTAATGAAATCATTGTATAAATTGAGGAATGAAGCGTTATTTTACCAGTATTGATGCGAAGATTATTTTAGTGTTATTTTTTTTGCTAGTTTCTTTATTTTAGTACGTTTGTTTATAGTTTCTTTATTTTAGGAAAATCTCTTTAAGATCTGTAGTTTTTTAACTGTAACTTATTTTAGAGAGTAAACGAATCAAAATTTGATTATTACTTTACACTTACTATTTAAAAGCATCGTCAAACGATGAAAAAGTGATCTATTTTTATTTCTTACTCCTACGCTACTACCAGTAGCGTAAGCAATATCATAAAATGCAAATAAAAAGCAATGCAATGGCATTTCCAACTATGTTAGGGTCGGCTTCCAGTGCAACCTGCTGCAGCTGAATACCAGTGTTTTACATATAGCGACTGCCTGTCTGACCTCCACAACCCAGTGACTGTGTAATACGATACCCCTTGGTAAGACTGGTTGTCAGACTTTCGGGTCACTGACTACTTGTAACGACTGTCAAAGATCTAAATGGCAACGGGACCAACGGTTTAACGGGCTTTTCGACCAAGGCCGGTTTCTTAATTTTCCGGTGTTTTATTTTTTAAAAAAACCGACTTCCAATTTTTTTTTTATTATGAAGTAAAAAATTGCAGTGAGTAGATTTTTTTAGGTGCTCATTCCTCAATTTGTATATTTGTAATAGTTTATCAAGTAGTATTGTATTCTTAATGTTATTTTAGTGAAGTTTTTGTTTTAATTTAAAAAGTTCCGTAAAGGAGGATGGCTAAAATAAAATAATTAAAACAAAAATATTTAGTTTTAAGTGTAAATGAGATTTTAATCAAAATATCGCGAATTATATGTTAAGCACTGCCTTATTTAACCATTAGATTCTTGAATATTTGTATATTTCGTGTTTACTAATATTATTCAGTATTTTTTAGCCCAAATTATAATACTTTATTCTTTAGAAAATAATTGCCCATTTTTTTCTTTTCTGTGCTTAAAAATACATATCGTTGTCTTGGGAAAGTCGTTATATACCGATTTGAATATATATTAACTATGTATAATAAATGCATTATTTTAAAATCCAAAGAAAAAAATCGCTACTTTTTTAAATTGTAAAGTTAATCCTTGCATACGGCTTTAGATATTATTTAATGATAAAAAAAATATTAAAATAAATCCAAAATTTAGTTTAAGCTTTGTTAAAAATAACCTAACGTAACTACTACTAACATTATAATTTAACGAAAAATACTAACTAACAAAACAAAAAATAATGCTGATATTATAACTCAGTATTATTTGTTTGAGCCCACCATTGTTATGGCATATTAAACCTTATGTATAACGCCTTTGAATATATTTTAGTTTTGGACAGATAATGTGTTACAAATGCATGATTTGTTTTTACTTTCTACATAATGTTGCGAATAAATGTATTGGCTCTTAAGAGAAAGTATAAGTGACTATAGTCAAAAGTTAATTACAACTTGTACAGTCAACAAGCAACAATATGTTAACACTTAACAACTTTTAAAAGTGTTTTTCTCTTACTGTTCTGATTAAAATTTAATGTTGTAACGAACATAGTATTTTGGAACTCATATTTTTTTATGAAAAAAATCCTATCTCCAAAGTGTATACATATTGGTGCTCGTGACTGTACCAAAAACTCGCCATTCTAAGCGGTATTTATCCCTACCTGGGGGTTACTATGACATGTTAAAACAGTATGACATGTTAAAGCAGCATGACATGTTAAAGCAGTATGACATGTTAAAGCAGGAGTAATTCCAATGTGGGAAAGAGATGGCGCTAGACGACCTGTATAGCTCTGTCTCATTCCCACACTGGAATTATAGTCATGGTAGGCCACCTGTACTAACTGTAGCTAAATATCATATCGCACGCGTAATAATACACAGGTCCTGTAGTGGTCGATTTTATTGCAACATAGTGTATTTTATTGTAATGTAACCTATTTTTAACAACCTGGACTATTGATTAATCGCAATATTACTAATAATTTTTACCGGATACTACTCGCTATTTAGTAATAATGATTTTGAAAATCTACAAGTGTTCTTATTTCCAATTGGTGTCATTTCCATTTAAACGAAAATCGACTTTATGTTGATAAAAATTAAGTTGATTTCAGAATGACAATTACGAAGTCATAAAAAAAAAATTGTTTGGGGTCGGCTTCCAGTCTACCCGGATGCACGGGAATACCAGTATTTTACATGGAGCGACTGCCTAGCTGACCTCCACGACCCAGTTAGTACTGGTTGATACAATACCCCTTGGTAAGACTGGTTGTCAGACTTTCGTGCCACTGACTGCAAAAAAAAATGGAATTGTTATATTTGTTTATAAGTTTGGAAATTGAAACGCGAATAGACTGCTCTATGTGATTTCTACAACTACTTTGAATGGAAACTTCTAAATAAATTATTTTATAAATGCGAGTAGTAATAACGACATTAACTGAGATTATATTGCTAAAGTTTATTACAAAATAAAAGTGCCTCATACAGTAGTTTTTCCATAGATATCGCTTAACACTAGTTCTAGACGTACGAGTACGATAACCAATAAAATAAAATGAGCTTCAATGTATAGTGTGGTCTTGTAATTGTTATTACACCGTGTCTTCCTTGAATGTATACAGGGTGTTTTTTTTTAAACGTGGGCAATACTTTAGGGGCGTGTAGTACTCATGAAAATAAGCAACTTTTACCATGGGACCGACCACGAAATCGCGAAAAAAATATCAACTGCTCCATACATTATTGGTCGCGTAACTCGAAAAAATGTAAGCAACAGCAGATTTTTTAAATCTTATTTCATAGTTAGCCCCATAGTAAGACTTGCTCATATTTATGAGTACTTCACTCCCTTAAAGTATTGCCCACGTTTAACTAAACACCCTGTATAGTCGACCTTGCTTGCTTCACCCTAAGGTTGAAAGTCACGGTTCATTTTTGCTTTAAGACCAATTTGACTTAAAGTTCCAACATTAGTGAAGTTTAAATTTAACTGGAATTTTTGTAGAAAGGGGTAAAACAATTATGTGGTCGAATAATTAACTGTACCCCGAATTTACCCTTCTGCAATAAGGTTGAAAATTGGTCGACCGCCAACGATCACCTACGAATATTCAATTGAGTAAGTAGGTCAATGGGAGCTTTGGAAATGATTATGTAGATTTGCTTACGTCTGGGACCAGCTTAGACATATTACAATGAAATATTCAGGCAGAAGTGTTACACCCAAAGAGATTCAAGATATTAGAGAGATGCTCTCGGCTATCATCTATAGCCCATGCTCACTAACACCAGGAAGTAAGCTACCACAAACTGTCAAATTTTTTCATTCGATTTTGAACTTAACCTTCAACATTTTATGGTTTAAAATATTCTGTGGAAATTACTGACACCACATACAAAAAATTAATACCCTGTGTTATCTCTGTGATTTTAATTGAGATTAATAATCTCTAAGCGAGTAAAAATACCTGAAATTAATGTGACATTTCGGCCTGATGTCACTATAATCCAGTCGACTTGTCGAAAACAGATGAGGTAGCCACAAAGTATTCCGAAGTGACCTCCCAACAAACGTGACGATGTCCACCGAAAACCGGAGGAGTCCGCTGACCGACAACCTTAAAAATAATGTTATTTTCATGCCAGGTACTTCCTTATGTACCCCCCAAACAACCTGTTAAAGTTCCATTAACCTCGGAATACTTTCCAGGTAAAAGTACATTACCTACTGCTGGACAACTACTGAAGTTATAAAAATAAGTATTGCCAGAAAAAAAAATTGTGCGCGTGAAATAGACTTTTTAAATCGCTATAACTTATAATAGTATTATTTAATGTATACTTATAAGTTTTATTTAAATTAATTAAGTTACTCTAATTCAATAAAAGCTTTTTTCTTCAAGTTTGAATTCAACAAAAAATTTGTTTTCAAAACGAATCATAAATTAGTTTTTAAAGTTTTTAGCAGACTTCGACATATACTTCCATTTTTATATGCTTCGCAAAATTGTCTACAATTCTAACTGTAAAAATTAATTTATTTTTAAAAGACACTCAGTGACGTTGATGTAGGTGTAATTATACACCTCTGGGTCAGGCCTCGGGCAAAAAAGGCGCGATGTTATATTACGTTGAGCAGAGTGATATGGTTATATTACCCTTTATCTATGAAGTTGTTTACTCTACCGTTTTTTGAAATAAGAACCGCTTTCTGCGGTAAAGCACGTAATACTTGTAGTAACTGGCTCAAAAGCATGCGAGTAACTGGCATGCAATTGTGACATGCATCAAATAGAAGTGGTTGACCCACTGGCATAGAGAATGCAATCTTGATCACGCGATATCTCGATCGTCATGATGATTGAGATTTTAACAGTGAGTTCACACGACTTTTCACACTATGCTACTTGAGAAGCCATTTTGAAAATAATAATAATTAGTTTTATAGTGTGTGATGCGTGTGTATAGATTTCTTGCGTTATGTTTCGTTTTCTAGGGTTGTTGGTCGAGTGTTAAGCGCGACTGCTGAGCATGAGGTCCTGAGTTCGAGTCTCGGGTCGGGCAAAGTGTTATTGGGTTTTTTCATCAGGAATTTCTCAGTAGCAGCCACGGAGTCTGGATTTGTGCCTAGTTATTTTAAACATAATTGCGAAATGTGGGTGTACCCCTTCGGGGATTACAGGCGTGATGTTATGTGAATGGCCAATCGCGACCACAGCCCCCGGGATCTCCAGTTGCCAATCTTGACAGATTGCTTGCCCGTCACTAGCATCTAGCTACTTGCATGCTCTTATGCAAGTTACTGGCACGGTGTATTTGTGGCTTCAAATAAATCTAATTAACTTGGACTGATGTGAGAGTCAGGGTAACCCAAAGAGTGATGGAAATGGAACTGCGTACATTTGAGCAAAATACCAAGAAATTGAGCGTTAAAAATATTGTACCTATAGCGTCTCATTACAAAACGATTGCGAGCCAGTTATTGTGTTGTGAACTTTATTCAGAGTGAGTTAAAGTTCTTAATGCAAAACTGACTAGAACCGAATCTAAGTTGACAATTAATTTTTAACTCTTCCTTATTCGAGATAAAGTTCAAAATACAATAACTGACTCGGCTTAAGTTAGTACCCGTTTTGTAATGAGGCGAATTATGTTTAAGAAACATAGAAGTTAAGGTTTTTGAGAGAGAATGCTGTTTTAAGAAAGCATATCGTCGATGTATAAGTAATTTCGCGTAAAGGATCATATTTTTAAATATCGATATGATGTGGGTATTACTTGGGGTCGTATTATGCTAGGGCCATATATTTGCGAAAAAATAGCGCAGGAGTCGCTCGCGATTCCATTGTACTCGCAAGAACCTAAAATGTTCGGAAGTGCCATTTCGGAGCGGTAAAAACGCATGCCTGGAACAAAGAACGCGCGCAAAATTTCACGATATATGAACCTAGCCGACCGAAGTCGTTCCATCGCTTTCGGTTTTGAAAGAACGATGGTGGTATGTGACTTACTTACAAGGCATATAGCGCCATCTCTTTTTCGCACTGTAATAGTGATGATGACGATTTTGGATCTTCTTTGTACGGCGCCAGTTCAAAAAAGTCGATGACATTGTAAAATAATGTTAATTAGGAATTTAAGAACGGTTGTGTATTGTATGTAGATTTATAACTTTTGCACAGATGCACGCAGTTGGGCTGATTTTTCTGAGTAGTACACACACGGCGACACATCAAGTTATACATTTCCAGTGTAACGTGGCCTCGCTTTGTATAGATTTTCAATACAATGAGAGATCCCGCATAAACTGGTTTTTTATAGCTTCATTGGGCGCCGTTACCTACGTATTAGTCAGTGCCCCGCACTACCTTACGCTCCTTCCCCATAGTTCTTTGTAAGAGTGGTCAATTAATGCAGGGCACTGATGTACTCAAATTGGCTAGTTCTAGCCAATAGTTTGACTGCCTTGAAATGTCATAGGCTTGGTTCAGATGAACTTACCATGTTCCAATACTGTTAGTAACGGCTGACCAAGGTAATAACAAATCTGGCGGTTGAGATGTCCTGTAGAAAATCGCTAAACAATCTAGACCATTTAATTTTTTTTTTTTTCGAAAGGACAATGCCCAATTGTTAGGAGTTTTAGGCCCCTACAAAAACTTTGCGTTTAACTTGGTTTTGTAGACCTACAATAACTTTTTCATACCCTGAAATCGATTTTCACCCTAGTTTAAGAGAAATCTTATTTTCATCGAAAATTGGCGTGATGTTATTTGGTACTAAGAGGACGAGGACATGAGCCGCCTGTGCAGTTATCTCATTATCTTAGTCGGTTATAAGTGACGTGGTAGGATCATCTGTACTCAGCCAAAATTAAGACCAACAAACATATGATTGTGTAACATGTTCTTCCCATAATATTGCCTTGTAACGGTGATGGTCTATATATTTATAGCTAGCTAGTGGCTTTTTACACTAAGACACACGGTCATCGCTTCTCCACTGTTGTATGTGTCACGATAAAATATTTAGATGATTGTTTGTGGTTTTATTTTACTCTCAAATGTATTCCAATCCTTCATCATCAGCCTAGCCTTTTCCCAACTATGTTGGGGTCGGCTTCCAGTCTCACCGGATGCAGCTGAATACCAGTTTTATACCTCCACAACCCAGTACTGGGTAATACGATACCCCTTGGTAAGACTGGTTGTCAGACTTTTTGGGCCCTGTAACGACTGTCATAGATCTACAAATGACAGCCGGGACCAGCAGCTTAACCTACCACCGGCCGGCTTTCCAAGGCACGTAGGAAACTCGGAATATAATGATGGTCACCCTTCCACGGATCAACCTCGGCAAGCACTGCTTAACCTTGAAGATCGACCTGTGCGACTGTTGTTATTAACAACAACGTGCTTACCGAGGCACGGAGGAAACTCGGTATGTAATGGGTGGTCACCCATTCATGGACCAACCTAGGGAAACGCTTTCTTTGGTCTTCCTCTACTCATATACCCATCCACATTCATACTCAAAACTTTCCTCACAACATTTTCCACATTGCTCCGCATCACATGCCCATAACATGACAACCGATTACCACACAACTTTTCAGTCACCGGCGCCACTTTCAGACTTCCTCTTATATACTCATTTCTTATTTTATCCATTCGCGTAACACCACACATTCCCCTTAGCATTCTCATCTCTGCCACATGTAAATGCCTTTCATTCATCCCTTTTGTGGCCCAACATTCTGATCCATACAAGACAGCAGGTCTAACCATTGTTTTATAAAGTTTAAGAGGAATGCGGGAGTCGCAGATTCTTCCCGTGACATGCCGCCATTTCATCCATCCCGAGTTAATTCTGTGCTTTACACTACGTTCTATTTCGCCATCGCTTTGCACGAGTGAACCGAGATGCCGAAAGTCGGAGCAGATAGTAAGAAACGCGCCATCTAGCGCTATGGCTCCAGAACTGGAGAGACCGCCGAAATCGCAGAACATAATATATTCCGTTTTAGTTCTGCAGATTTTCAAGCCAACATTCTCCAGCTTCTGTTGCCATTTCTTCAATCTGCTATCAGCTACCAGAGATATGTTCTTTTTTTTTTGAGCGTATATTGCCCAACACTAGGAATTTCTCCTGTATGGGGTGTGTGTTTACAAACATTTAAACTCACATATATATGTACACACAAACAGCCAGACCCGAAATAACTAACTAAAGTAGGTCATACAAAAACTTGTTCCATGCGGGAATCGAACACGCTACACACAGCGCAGTAGCCAATCGCTCAGCCACTGCGCCAACCGTGCCGGCCTTCTAGACTTTATGTCTGTATTCAAGTACATAGTAGCGCAAACTACCTTTTGATCACTGGAAAGTTTAGGTAAAAAATACAAAAATGCATTATTTGTAAAATATATTAAATTACAGACTTTATACTATTATGTTAACTCTGGTTAGCAATACTCTCATTCATATTGTATAGTACCACTAGCGACATATATAGGAAGAACTCCTTGATACCGCCAGGAAAGATGTCTACTAACATAAAGGTAAAATACAAAGAAATAAAATATATTTCAATCATTATTGTTGCATGAGTAAGGACCATATTGCATTAAAATTTGCAGTTCCTGGTCTGTTTTTAAAAAGTTGACAGTTATGTTGACCATAGAGAACTGAATTGGTTTTCTTTTTCATGTATAATGAATGAATGTTAAATACTAGTATTTAACTTTCAGTCTAGTCAGTAAATGTAAGTAGACATTTAAAAACTCCTCAAACATATTCCTGGTACAAATGTTGGATTCAATGCCATTGAGACAAAATAGAATTTGGGTGTTACAGTGAAAGAGTTTTTAATGTCATAGGCAAAATCCATTGATCAAAGTTTTTCTTTTCATGCAAACATAATTTATCATTAAACTATACATATGTACTTTAATTCAGAAACTTTATAGACTAGTGTAAATTAATAAATGCATTTAAAAGCTATCTTTAACAGCTTTGAAATATTGTTCCTTAATACTTGCTCTGTCTTCTACTTCTGGCAAGTATGGGTACTGTCCTTTAGCCTTTCTATCATTGTATACTTTGCCCTGAAAGATAAAAATAGGTTATGTTAATAATAACATCACTCCAGTAATCTCCGAAGGGTTAGGCAGAGGTGTACCTAATTGTACACCCACAATTTCGCCAGTTATGTTAAACTCCCATGTAATAGGGGACTCCGTGAGTGCTACTGAGAAATTCCTAATGGAAAAACCCAATAACACTGCCTCCCCCGGGCTTGAACCGAAGACCTTGTGCTTAGCAGTCGCGCTTGCAACCACTAGACCACTAAGGCTGTTGATGACCTGACATCAATAAACATATGGTACCTGATGTCCCTTCAGTGAACAGGTCTGAAGTAATCTAAGCACTAATTCTTTTCTGTGTCATAGTATCCCTTCCACAGGCAATTTAAAGTTTTATAATAAATAAATAATTTAATACATTCCTTTTTTATTTATATATAGATTTTGGAAATTTAAACGAGGCTAGATACTAGTTGGAATATTTATAGTCGTCCAGTTATCCCTTTTATGCAGTCACAGCACCTTAAAGTTCATATGAGAAGAACTGTAACCTCAAAACATACAAATTGTATTTGTCTTACCCAAAACTTTTTACACGTGTTATAGTTATCAAAGTATTCCTCGCATTTAGAATTATCATATCCATTGTTGCTCAAGCATTTGTAGGACAATTCCTGCTCCTAAAAAAATATAAAAATTTGTTACATAATGTAAATCATTTTTGGAGTAGTAATAATCCAAAAAAAAATATTATTCGACCTTCAGACATGGATTTAACCGTTCTGCATCTTTGTTTATTAGTTTGGTCATCGTATATATTAATCAAATTTCTTGGTTTATTTATTTTTTTTGGGTTTTCGTCTACAAAAGTACAAATATTGGTTGTTTTTGTTGTTTTGAAGTTTGGATGACAATGACATTGACATGACAACTACGAATTCATTGGCAAGTCAAGTGATCAAGTCAATCAGTCAACAAATATTAAGGTGAATCCACACGCTTCCCAAAAAGGTGCCAAATATTCTGTGATATCGGCGGTCTCTCCAGTCCTATGCCCATGAATCTTGCCGACACGCCCAAACCGAACTGTTCCGATTTCCGGTACCTCGGGTCGCTTGTCCAAGGGGATGGTGAAGTAGACCGGGAAGTAACGCTCCTGATCAACTCAGGTTGGTTGAAATGGCGACAGGCACTAGAACAACTTGCGACCCACGGATGCCCCTCAAGTTAAAGGGGAAAATATACGAGTCCGTGATTAGACCTGTCGTACTGTATGGATCAGAATGCTGGGCTTTGTCTTCAAAGCCCAGCATTCTGATCCTCTTGAATGAATCTTTTTTCATCCATCTTCTTAGATGGATGAAAAAAGATTGCATGTAGCGGAGATGAGATGACAATGTTGAGGTGGATATGTGGTGTGAATGTATAAAATAAGGTAGTTTGAGGAGGAAGTTTTGAAAGTTGCGCAAGTAGTTAGAAAAGTTGAAAGGGAATCGACTGACTTTTTGGGGGGAATGGGAATGAGGAGGGGCGAATCGCATGTGACTAAAATAATGATGAATATTATATTGATGGACGGAGAGGGAGAAGAAGACCGAGGAAACGATGGATGGATTGTGTGAGGAATGAAGGAAAAAGGTGTAAATGATTGTTTGACGGTTGACAATGGAGAATGAAAGAAAAAAACGTGTTGCGCCGACCCCAAGTAACATGGGACAAGGGCAGGAAGATTATGATGACCGCATACTGTGACACAAACAGTAACACAAAGGCACCACGTGAGCCTGTCTGTCTGTTTATCGTTTGTGCGACTGTCAAGCGTGTGAAGCTGTTTTCACAATAATATACAGAAAACTGAACTGTCTTACCAAGGGGTATCGTATTACCCAGTACTAACTGGGTTGTGAAGGTCAGAAAGGCAGTCGCTCCATATAAAATACCGGTATTCAGCTGCATCCGGTTAGACTGGAAGCCGACCCCAATATAGTTGGAAAAAGGCTAGGCAGATGTTATGTATACAGAAAACTGAATATAACAGTACGAAACCTCCAAGGAAATATTTTATATTCTAGTTCTCAGATCTTTGGAAATATTTTTAATGGTAACATTGACATGATTGTCATGTCATTTTTGAGACGTTTCAACTAACAAATGAATAATACGGGATAGAAGATCCACAAGACTCAATTTTCAATTCATACGACGAAAACGAAATGAGAAGATTTTATATAAAATCAACAGCAGATGTTTACGTTTTGACGAATTTATAAACAGCTGTCCTCCTCATAATAAAGGAAATATTTTTCTTTAAACTTTTTAGAATACTGCTTGAAAGGAGTCGTAGAAACAACTGTCGTTATTAGTTTTGTTTGTCGATTAATATTATAACCAATCACAATTCACAACAGTAATTATAATATCGTAAGCCTTCCGTTCATTGGTTCATTTTATGACATGTATTACTAATGCATTAAAAATGTTGTAAATGAGAACAAACTTACTGAAATTACGACGCGAGTGGAATGGACACCGTCATATCAATAATTTAATAAAACTTTTGATATTTTACAATGTTGTGTTTGAAATTAAGTGCCTAAATGTTTTGAGAATAGTTTTATAGTGTTAGTGCTTTATATTAAATGCTTTAGAGATGTCGAAGAATAAAATAGCGGCTCGTGTTGACAGTCAAACTGTGGAAGTCAAAACTAAGGTAAGTGGGAAGGAATTTCTAATTTCTTGACCAAACTTGAAGAGTCACGCGAACTTTCGGACCTCTTATATGCTGACAGAATAGTGTAGACTATTTAGGTTCAAATTTGGCAATATTTCGACCAGGCATTTTCGTAAGAACGGGTATTCATTGACATGTTGAGTTCTGTGTAAAAAAAAATACTCGACTGAGAATTACTATCTAAAAGGAAGCATGGGCTCGGAAATTGTTTGAATTCCTTGCAAAACTATGTTTTCCTTCTGTAATTAAGCTATCAAATAGCAAATTAGTGAGGTTACCTTAGGCTTTAAAAGTTAAATGATAGTTAGTAATTAAGTGTTTCTATCAAAATCTTGAATCATTGCACCGATGTAAAAGATGTTTTGAGCAATTAACTCATTGTAGTGCCTTGAGAATTAGGACTGTTGAAGATAACTAACTGAATGAAACAATTACAACTTTATTTAAAACAGATCTTATTGTTAGAATTCAGGATCGCTTATTTGACTATTCTGCACTTACTATAACAAGCGCATTTAAAATCTGTTAACCGTGTCTAGACATATTTGGCAGAGATCATTATGGATGCAAGAGTTGGATGGAGCTGCGATGTTGTACAATTATTGTGTGAGGAATTACGTAAACGGAATGAATGATAGCGTGACGGTTTACAGGGGAGAATGTAAGAAAAATGTGTTGCACTACCCCCAAGTAATATGGGACAAGGAGAAAATGATGAGGATCTGTCTAGATCTTATAGAGTAAAACTCAGTGCTTAGTACTGGTGTTGATTTTTAAAATGAATAATCTGCAATATTGCATCAGTTGAAATGGTAACTAGTGTACATTGTGTCATTAGTTTATTCCAGTTGCCTTTTTATTGTGAACCCATTGCTTACATAACCTTGATTAATTATAGGATTACATATAAATGCCAACTAAGTTCTAACCAATATTTAATTATTGAAAAACAGTTGCTGAAAAATCTGTTTCTGCGTGTCCCCTTAGACTATAGCCGTTAAGTTTATATATTTACATAATCATCATCTGCCTAGCTTTTTCCCAACTATGTTGGGGTCAGCTTCCAGTCTTAACTGGATGCAGCCGAATGACAGTATTTTACATGAAGTGACTGTCTTTCTGACTTCCACAACCCAGTTAGTACTGGGTAATACGATAACCCCTGGGTAAGACTGCTCGTCAGACTTTCGGGCTACTGACTACTTAACAACTGTCAAACATCTACAATTGACAGCCGTGACCAATGGCTTAACATGCTTTCCAAGGCAGGGAGGAAACTCAGTATTTAATGGGTGGTCACCCGTTCATGGACCAACCTAGGGAAGCGCTGCTTAACCTGAAAAACGACCTGAGCGGCTGTTGTTATTTAGCCATGAGCTCCTATATTTACATAATAAATGGTTTAAATAATGACTCTATCAACTTTTCTCTCTTTACAGTTCGATGCAGAATTCCGAAGATTCTCGCTCAGTCGTACAGAAAAGCTCAAGTATGAAGACTTCAAAGCGTTGATAGAGAAGTTGCACAGGCTTCATGATGTGGCCTTCCTTATATCCTATACGGACCCAAGCGATGGAGACTTGTTGCCGATCAACAATGATGATAACCTCGCTAGAGCGCTGCTCACCGCCCGACCATTGCTCAGGGTTATTATACAGAGGAAAGGTTAGTCAAAATTATTTGAAATAAATCATACTTTTTCCAAGGCATAACACAACAGACAGAACTTATTTAATTCAATTTGTGTTTGCTGGACAAGCATAGTTATTTAATGAAGAATTCAGGGGCCATATTACTATTGGCCATTGTTTTTCCAGTGCGTGAGTGAGAAGAAGCTATATTTGGGTGATAGCACTACCTTTTTTGCAACGGAACCATAATCTAAATAGCACCATTTTAAAGATGTTTGTAGCATATGAAATATTTAATCTGGCTGTTTAAAAAACTAAAGTACCCAGAGGTTGCTACACAACAGGGTTTGGTAATCTAGATAATAATAATACCAGCCTATTACTGTCCCACTGTTGGGCCAAGGCCTCTTCACATACAGAGACGGCATCAGCATTGATCACCACGCCAGCTCAAGACGGGTTAGCGATTTCAGACTTATATTAATTATAAGTCCAGGTTTCCCCAGGATATTTTCTTCACCAATGTCTGTGATGTCCAAGATAAACTTAGAAAGTACTTGAAATATGAATTGAAAAGTCACATTTTTCTGAGAGTATTATAGATAACTCTCAGAAAAATGTGACTTTTCAATTCATATGTACTTTCTAAGTAAATCTTGGAAATTGTCAGTAACACAAAGTCATTGCTCGCCATTGGAAGCTTGAGGACCTGGGTTGGATCAAATTATTAATTTTTCCTCCTATACGCAAAATACACGCTTTAGACGTATTTTTGCGGACACCAGCCCGATATACAATACATCCAATTGTGCATATGATGTTTTGGGCAGGGTGTACTCAAAGTGCGCTCTTCCATACCAAAAATATTATCGTTTTCTACACCCACGGCCACCATAATGACTCATCCTCAATCAGAACTTCAATAATTAAAACACCATGACCTCTATAGAAAGACTGTCAAGTACCAACACCCATTGTGCTTATAAAGACACCAAATTAGCATATAATGTGACACTGTACCCATGCACACACAATACCGCATTTATTCCAAGGCCATAAGGTTCTTTATAGCCTGTTGATTGTTTGGTAGATATAACATTTAGGACTTGGTAACGTCGCTATGTACTTATTTACTTTTGTTAAGTATTGTGGACATACCCGAATTAGTTGAGTGTGTTTGATTATACTCGAGCCAGTCGATGTGACGTTTGTGCAATCAAATTGCTTGTACATTATATTGTTATCAGTTTATCATTAGATTTATGGAGAGGATTTGAGTTAGATAGTTGGTCGTCAAAAACGCTTAAAGCCCAGCGCACACTGGGGACAACTGGGCATAGCGTTTTATCTTTACCCAATGTAAATTCATACGTGGTAACAAGATACAGATTCCATTATTCAATGCCGCGAAGGGAAATCCCCTTTGATGCCTTGGGGTCAATCTCTAAACATTATGAATTTACGTTGGGGAAAGATAAAATGCTCTGCCCTGCTGTCCTCGGTGTGCGTTGGCCTTAAATTCGGTACAAACATGACGAAGTTTGTATCCTTTGACTCCGAACCCCAAAATCGGCCTAGCTTTTGCTCCACTGTGTCCGTTCCGGCTTCCAGTCTAACCGAATGCAGATATCTCACGCGTAATCCCTCGGTAAGACTGTTTGTCAGACAACGGCTTCTGACTACGCGTAACGACTGCCAAAGATCTAAAATTGTCAATCGGTATCATCAGTTTAACATGCTTTTGCCTGACTAAAACAAATATAGTTCCAGTTGTAGCTAGCAAATACTTTCAAGCTTCCTCTAATAAAGGGTGTAACAAGACCCTTAACGAAGCCGAAAGCCACTTGCTCTCCCCGTCATTGCGATAATTTTTTTGTTCTAGACCATACCTGGGAACCTTCTAGATACGGAGATATTGGCGGTCAAAGTTCCGACTTTTTTTTACAAGTTTTTTTTTTAAATACATGTTTTTAATGTAAGATTTTAACTTAAAACACCTCCACGACCCCCGTAAGGTTCTATACATCCATCAGCACAATGTTTTGAGTGCGTTACATTGAGTCCTACCGTATAACGTGATTTAACACCCAAAAAAAAAAGCTGTTTCACAGCAATATTTTTTGCGTAAAGTTACTTAGTTTGATGCTTGGTTGACGGCGTCATGAAGGATCCGTTTACACCCTGTATACTCATTCCTTAGATGAAGTTTGAAAGTGGTAGCTAGCAAATACAGGCCCCAATTACGCTACAGAAAAATTGAAAGGAACTGGTTTGACTTGGCATGGACATGTAATCTTCCGTATCGATGGCAATCTAAAATTGAGTCAGCCCAGAACTGAGCTACAAGTAATGAGGAGGGATGAAACGCATGTGACTAAAAGAGTGATCGACATGAATGTTGATGGATGGAGAGGGAGAGGTAGGCCAAAGAAAAAACGAATGGATTGTGTGATGAATGATATGAAAAAAAACGTGTTGTGCCGACCCCAAATAGAATGGGACAATGGCAGGAAGATGATGAATGAACCTTCACATTTAGCATCCATGTTTCGAGGATTATTGTTTAGCATTCCATTACTCCGCGTTTATTGACAAGTCGGTCAAGGATTAGTAATAGATATGAATAATATGATAAATAGTAATTTATTGACCTAGCCTTGCATACCTCTGAAAGTTAACTATAAGCTATAACTGCCGCACTGCATGCAATTTCTTACTACATCGCATGAAATAAGTATGGCGTCGCATTGCACTGAGTTGTACGAACTTTTGGACGGACTTTGCATTTACTTTTTAAGGTACAATTTCTGACACGACTGGTTCGGTTAGTTATGGCACTGTAAGAAAACTTTTTCCATGGTTAAAAGGCCGTCTGTTGCTGTTTTCATCGATTGCGGTCACTTATAGATGAAAAAAACGTAATGCACTGACCCCTATAAACATGAGACAAGCGCAGGAATGAAGCTGATGATAATTATTATTCCTTGAAACAAGCATCATCACTCCGTTGGGCATATCCCAATTTATTTGGGGTCGGCGCAGCATGTCTTCTTCCGTACTTCTCTATTACTAGTCATCTTATCAGACATCACGTTTCGTGCCATATCATCCTTCACACAGTCCATAAGTAAATAAGCCTTTTAGAGCCAGCACATACCGGCTTTAAAATATTCAATTCTTTGCGGTTCGCTGTAGTACTTCCGCGGACGAGCCCTTTCAATGAGCTTCCCTATTATGGCTTCCGCCTTATAAACCGCTTTAATGGTTCTTACGGCACCCACGGCTCATAATCATCATCATCTTTCTTCTGCCCTTATCCCAATTTATTTGGGGTCGACGTAGTATTCCATTCGTCTCTATTTCTCGTCATTTATTTATCACCCACGACTATTTAGTTGAATATCGAGCTTGCCTAAAGAAAGCTTTACGACGATCTTGGCTGACAAAATATAGAGCCTAATTTCGGCGATTGCTATTTCGTCATCATTATAACGGAACAACTTCTACTGGTAAATATGAAGTTTGTACATCTCGCATTTAACGGATTAATACATTATTTATACTAGCGACCCGCCCCGGCTTCGCACGGGTTCACTGTACATATTAGATATTTACAACTCAAACTTTACATTCTTCAACTCAAAATTTCCAGATTTAAAACGATTGAACTTATAATGGACCGTGTTTATGCAAGCAGTGTTAGGCCCGTACACGTCGTTAATGTTTCGTGTTGTTTGCGCAGCGGTATGTCCACGTAGGAACTCATATTCGAAAATTGTACGAATTTTCAGTTTATCCATGGCGCCAAAAACTACCACAATTTCACAAAAACAAAAAACTATCTAAAAACAAATGACTGAATTTGAAATTAAAAGAACACGGCTTTCGAATAAAATTTATTTGAATTTCGAATTGCGCGCCAATCCACAGATAATTAAATCTGAAAATGCTGGTTATTAAATCTCCAATTACATAGGTACACTATCTATTGCTGAAAGTGGTGTAGTTTAAAATATCTGAGCCTAAAGACAGCGGGAGCGACTTTGTTTTATAATATAAATGTTAAAAGAATACGCAACGTGCGTGCCTGCGTGGTATGATCACATGAATGAACGTGGACGAAAGGAGTATATAAAAATTGCAGCAGTTGGCGGTCTGTATTTTATGCCTACCTCCATGCGAAAAAGGCGTGAATTTATGTAAGTATGTGTGTTAAAAGAATAAAAAAACTTTCATACGAAAAAAAACTTCTACGCTCAGATAAAGGCAGCTACGAATTTCATGTAACTATCTAATAAATTTGAATGAATCTGGAAATTAGTACAAACTCGCGTCACGGTGCAATGCATACAGTTTATTATGAGATGGCCACCGTAGCGAGACGGCCGACTGATTAAACGCTAATTGTGAACCGCGTTATCTCGTTATATTTCACACTTTGCTTAGAACATCTTGTATGCACGAAGCAGCTTGCATAGAGTCGTTGCGTACTAATTCATACTAATATTATAAATGTGAAAGTATGTATGTCGTACACGCTAAAACCTCTGATCCAATGGTTATACAATTTTGGTAAAATTTGGGCAGCCTGGGTTCTGGAGAAGAATAGGTTACATTAATTTCATCTTACATCGCAGACAAACTCGCGGGCAATTAACAGCTAAATACTATGTTGAGTTTTTTATGATGGGTAACCACCGATTACATACCGAGTTTCCTGCGTGCCTCGGAAAGCACGTTAAGCCGTTGGTCCCGGCTGTCATTCGTAGATCTTTGATCTTTGACAGTCAGCCAAAAAGCCCAAAAAGTCTTGACAACCAATCTTACCAAGGGGTATCGTATTACCCAGTACTGGGTTGTGGAGGTCAGATAGGCAGTCGCTCCATGTAAAATACTGGTATTCAGCTGCGTCCGGTTAGACTGGAAGCCGACCCCAACATAGTTGGGAAAAGGCTAAGCAGATGATGATGATCACTATGTTGAGTTCTTTTTTCGGAATACGTCTTCTGCCCCACAGTACATTGCTTTTTTTTCGACACATGTCTTCTTTTATAAACAAGCACGATACGATAGGATTATTGCAGCAATAACACGCTTTTAGTTTCGAATCTTTGTAAAATACACGTAGAAACGACCTGTCAATATATTCGTTCAATGACAAGCAATGACTTATTGTCGGGCCTACGCTGTCCCCCCATACTTAAGTACAAATGCTGTAACTATGATAATACCTATTGTAATACCAAATTATTTGAAAAGAGTAACCATGGAGTTTCTTGCCGGTTCTTCTCCATAGGAAACGACCAACCCGAACCGTGCACCTTTTTGTAGACGTTTTACAAGTGGCTAAGTGCTCACCTGGGCCTATGTGAAATAAAATATTTTGATTTTGATGATTTTTAAAAAAATCCGGGAATCAAACACTCGAGACGGCGCAACAGCTAAACGCTTTATCCACTGCGAAAACCGTGCCATCTTCGTATCGACCATCTTCCATAGAATTATGTAACCGCTAGGCTTGCATATAATTATTTACATGTGGAAGGAAGCCATTGCGGTTCCGCATTGCACTCCTTGCCTTAAGCCGTAACCTAGGTAGCCTGCTCGGCTATTTTGTAATAGAATTTAACCTCACATTGCTTGCAGTCATTTCTATTTTATTATGAGCCCAGACCTTAGATGAGCCTTCAGTGTCCAGGGCAAAGACCTTTTCTTTTATTCGTTTCATTTTTCCACTTCCTTTAATTAATAGATAATCCTTATGCAGAAGCCCAGGTCGTCCTATCTTATGCAGAAGCCCAGGTCGTCCTATCTTCTTTCATTTCAAGGTGCATTTTTTCTTTTGTAAGAGCTGAAATTGGTATAAAGAAGTATAACCACAATTCTCTGACTATCCTTACGGACTTTGGGCTAGTCCTAACCATACTGTGTGAGCCATAGCCCATATTGTGTGAGTACTATATACTAGAAAGCTGTCATTCGCTGGAAACCTGCGTCTTTTCTGAACTTGAATGTGCCCTGGCGGTTAGGAGTATGTCATGCTCACTCAAATGTCTCGCTGATGGTGGCACGTGTGTCGGATCATTTAGTTCCCTTCAAAATGGTTGAGTTGAATGGTGCTGATACATGCGTCATGTTCGTGAACGGGCGCTGTCAGTTGTGACTGGTCATCTCTTATTTGCCACGGCTTATTTGAATTAATTATTTTATTTTCGAATTGTTTTTACTATGGACAATTTTAACGTACACATCTTGCTGCATCGTTCTCACATAATGCACCATCTCAACATGAATGATGTAACCAAGGTTTTGTTAAAGTATTCTGATTTAAAAAAGTGTCCATGGAGTTTCTTGCCTGTTCTTCTCCATAGAGATCTACGTTAGGGAATGGGCAACTACAGTACTTTCACAGTTTTTTTGCCTTGTGCCTTGTGACTGTAGCTATATTTCACTGTTATCTTTGTTTCGACAATTCAAAAGTGCCTGTAACTGGCCTACTTGAAATAAATGCTTTGATTTTGATTGATTTTTGATTTTCCTAATTTTACAGACTACAAAGTCTTCTAATAAGAACATCCACTCATAATTACACAAAAAAATGAATCAGTTTACATTTTTTTCCCATAAATTCTGACTCATCTAACGCCGCGAAATATTTCACGCAGTTCCGTCCAACATAACCTGTCGTGTTCCGTCGTTTCCGGTGTCATACAAAAGAGGTAACCGGCAACATTGTCGCGATGCATTGTGTACGTATAGGCAGCAGGGTACGACCCATGACCATGACACGAAACGACGTTAATAGATAGATGGAGAAGAACCGGTTTAATTCTCAAAAGGAAAGCGGTTTTATTGGAGAAGTGGGGCTTCTTCTTTGTTGTAAAAGATGTGGGGCTTTTGGAGGGTTGGTTCAGATTGACATTTTTCGCACAAAATGTGTGAGAAATTGTCAGGTTTTGGTATTTTTTTTCCTTGTAGTGATGCGGAAGGAATGCGAGGGAGACAAAATCGTTTCCCTCGGGAAAGTAAACACTGAGCTGACAGCTGATAGAAATGCGAAGTAGATAAAAAAAACTGCATGAACCCCAAACCGAAGAAATTAGAAACCCGTGAGAAGAATTTTCGTTGATGTCATGTCACATGTCGACGGATTTTTGGTCCAAAAACATGCAGTTACATGTCCTCGGTCATCGGTGTCGTACTTTTTCTCGGAATGTTATCCTTCACCGTTTTGAGAGCGACAAAGTGTAAAATTAATGCCACATATAACTTAGCAATTTTCAAGACATACTTGCCTGTACTGTCACAAAGAAAAAACTCGCTCCTCTCTTGTAACTTGAAATAGACAACGTGACGTGTCTATTTCAAGTTACAGGTATATGTAGGGGATATTGTAAGGAACTCGACTATTAACTGTCTGACACATGTCACTACAGTGTGACAAAACCCCGCTTCTCTCTTGTAACTTGAGACTGACTTCATGTGCGCATTGATGCATTGCAGTGCGGATTTGTGGCTATGATCTCGTTAAAATATGTAGTGGGTGTTGTAAGGGACTCTACTATTAACTGTATGACATTATCTTGTCACTGACCAGCACTGTGACTAAACTCCGCTCCTTTGTAACTTGAAGCAAACTTCACGTGCGCATTGATGCATTGCAGTGCGGATTTGTGGCAATGATCTCGTTACAATATGTAGCGGGTATTGTAAGGGACTTGACTATTAACTGTGTGACACAATATGTTACTGCAGTGTGACAGAACTCCGGTCCTCTCTTGTGACATGAGTCAGACGGCGGCACGTGCGCACTGATGCAGTGCGAATTTGTGGCAATGATCTCGTTACAATATGTAGCGGGTATTGTAAGGGACTTGACTATTAACTGTGTGACACAATATGTTACTGCAGTGTGACAGAACTCCGGTCCTCTCTTGTGACATGAGTCAGACGGCGGCACGTGCGCACTGATGCAGTGCGAATTTGTGGCAATGATCTCGTTACAATATGTAGCGGGTATTGTAAGGGACTTGACTATTAACTGTGTGACACAATATGTTACTGCAGTGTGACAGAACTCCGGTCCTCTCTTGTGACATGAGTCAGACGGCGGCACGTGCGCACTGATGCAGTGCGGATTTGTGGCAATGATCTCGTTACAATATGTAGCGGGTATTGTAAGGGACATGACTATTAACTGTGTGACACAATATGTTACTGCAGTGTGACAGAACTCCGCTCCTCTCTTGTGACGTGAGTCAGACGGCGGCACGTGCGCACTGATGCAGTGCGAATTTGTGGCAATGATCTCGTTACAATATGTAGCGGGTATTGTAAGGGACTTGACTATTAACTGTGTGACACAATATGTTACTGCAGTGTGACAGAACTCCGCTCCTCTCTTGTGACATGAGTCAGACGGCGGCACGTGCGCACTGATGCAGTGCGAATTTGTGGCAATGATCTCGTTACAATATGTAGCGGGTATTGTAAGGGACTTGACTATTAACTGTGTGACACAATATGTTACTGCAGTGTGACAGAACTCCGCCCCTCTCTTGTAACATGAGTCAGACGGCGGCACGTGCGCACTGATGCAGTGCGAATTTGTGGCAATGATCTCGTTACAATATGTAGCGGGTATTGTAAGGGACTTGACTATTAACTATGTGACACAATATGTTACTGCAGTGTGACAGAACTCCGCTCCTCTCTTGTGACATGAGTCAGACGGCGGCACGTGCGCACTGATGCAGTGCGAATTTGTGGCAATGATCTCGTTACAATATGTAGCGGGTATTGTAAGGGACTTGACTATTAACTGTGTGACACAATATGTTACTGCAGTGTGACAGAACTCCGCTCCTCTCTTGTGACATGAGTCAGACGGCGGCACGTGCGCACTGATGCAGTGCGAATTTGTGGCAATGATCTCGTTACAATATGTAGCGGGTATTGTAAGGGACTTGACTATTAACTGTGTGACACAATATGTTACTGCAGTGTGACAGAACTCCGCTCCTCTCTTGTGACATGAGTCAGACGGCGGCACGTGCGCACTGATGCAGTGCGAATTTGTGGCAATGATCTCGTTACAATATGTAGCGGGTATTGTAAGGGACTTGACTATTAACTGTGTGACACAATATGTTACTGCAGTGTGACAGAACTCCGCTCCTCTCTTGTGACATGAGTCAGACGGCGGCACGTGCGCACTGATGCAGTGCGAATTTGTGGCAATGATCTCGTTACAATATGTAGCGGGTATTGTAAGGGACTTGACTATTAACTGTGTGACACAATATGTTACTGCAGTGTGACAGAACTCCGCCCCTCTCTTGTGACATGAGTCAGACGGCGGCACGTGCGCACTGATGCAGTGCGAATTTGTGGCAATGATCTCGTTACAATATGTAGCGGGTATTGTAAGGGACTTGACTATTAACTGTGTGACACAATATGTTACTGCTGTGTGACAGAACTCCGCTCCTCTCTTGTGACATGAGTCAGACGGCGGCACGTGCGCACTGATGCAGTGCGAATTTGTGGCAATGATCTCGTTACAATATGTAGCGGGTATTGTAAGGGACTTGACTATTAACTGTGTGACACAATATGTTACTGCTGTGTGACAGAACTCCGCTCCTCTCTTGTGACATGAGTCAGACGGCGGCACGTGCGCACTGATGCAGTGCGAATTTGTGGCAATGATCTCGTTACAATATGTAGCGGGTATTGTAAGGGCCTCGATCCGTTCTGTGCTGTTGTGGATTGAAACTTGTATGCTTGTTAAAACGACCCTGTTTGATTGGAAGTTTCGTTCAGTTAAGATTTAGGAAACACGAATCCTTTTTTTAGTTTGCTGTGATTACCATCCTCTATTTTATTAGCCTCTGAGTGTCCCACTGCTGGGCAAAGGCCTCCACTTTCTCCGTCCAAACCTCTCTGTCCTGTGCGATATCTGGCCATGTGTGTCCCGCAAACGAGATCAGATCGTCACACCACCTTCGCCGCGGTCTACCTCCACGGCGAAGCATGCTCGGCATTCGTGCTACGTGGGCAGCCCACTCCCACTTCAGCTTGGCTGTTTTTTCTCCAACATCTGCAAATTGAGTAATGCCGCGCAGGGTAGTGTTTCTTACGCGATCTATCCGCTTAACACCTATTATAGATATTCAGTTTAAGTAAGCGGTTAATGTGGCATTTGCTGGATTCAAGAGCCTTGATTTACAAATTTTCTCCGATCTATGGCTAATGTCATACAATCTCCATGATGAAGATTGTTTATGGCTAATCCCAGCGGACCCTCGTTTCTACTGCGCAGCAAAAGAGACATTTTCCTTGCAGCAGGAAAATTTAAATATAATAGTAAATTCTGCTTAAATCTCGCCATTGTAAAACTTATTCCTAAAATAGTGATATCAGCTAATGACTAATTGACTAATGCAGTTTATGAAGTGAACTGTGTCATTGTCTGCGAGCCTAGTACTTCTTATTAGGAAACTTGCAACGCTTAGTGGCATACCAGTGGTGGACCGTGAGATAAAAATGACATTTAATCCTAAACGACAAGAAAACATGATTACGTAGCTAGTATTACTTACTACTATTACTTACTGTTGTAATCTAGCCATAGTTTAGTCTTTGGCATAACAAATTGTACAATGGTATTTATTTTTATTTTATTTATTTAAACTTCATGTACAATAGTGGTACATAGGCGGACTTAATGCCACAAGGCATTCTCTACCAGTCAACCTTTGGGTTAAATAAGAAAACATTGTGATAGGGTACAAAATAAATATATTAAAAAAATAACTTCTTGCTATCGAAATTTTATATAGGCACTTATAATGATACTAATACTTATATACAAATAAAATAAACTAATACATATTTAATTATTTTTTATTTTTTTATTTATTATTTTTTATTTATGTACTAAACCTCCACAGGTTTCCTTAGCTTGCATGCATCGAGTCTTCAGAAAAGGTAGGGCTTTGGTGAATATCGTGTCTGACATTGATAGAACTCTCAGTTTTTGTTTATTTAGCCAACGTTGGATAGATATCTTTTATCGTGGAATAAAATATATGTTTCATTGTTTTCTGTTTCTGTCTTAAAAACCTAGGTTTTTTTTACCCGACTGCGCTTCACAGATATGAGGGTTATGTTTTTGCGTAAATGCATAATTATACCGTTTCCTATGTGTTTTAGGCCCAACAATTTTAAACTTTCCCCCCTGGCTGAAGATTCATAACAAATAAACTTTTAAGACACAAATCTATTTTATTTCTTTCAGGAGACAGTTTGGAAGAGCTAAACGGCTATGGAACGATGCGGCCAAGGAACATAATCTCCTCAATACTTAGTGGAACGCCAGCCAAGAACAAAGGGCTGGCTATATCGAACCCTCATGATTTTAGAATGGTAAGTTGTAAGTTTTATGAGGAGCTCGTGGCTAAATAGTAACAGCCTCTCGGGTCGATCTTTAGATTAAGCCGTGCTTGCCCAGGTTGGCCTGTTGATGGGTGACCACCCATTACATACCGAGTTTCCTCCGTGCCTCGGAAAGCACGTTAAGCAGTGGCCCAAAAAGTCTGACAACCACTCTTACCAAGGGGTAACGTATTACCCAGTACTAACTGGGTTGTGGAGGTCAGATAGGCAGTCGCTCCATGTAAAATACTGGTATTCAGCTGCATCCGGTTAGACTGGAAGCCGACCCTAACATAGTTGCGAAAAGGCTCGGGCAGATGATGAAGTTGTAAGCTTTATCTAAACGTGATCGGCCACAAGCTACCCTCTCAAAAGACACGCGTGTTACGAAAACTAGTACGAAAAAAAACAAAGAAGTATTTGGTAATGTGAAGAATAGGGTGTAAAGTTCTTCATCCCCCATGGACCAGAGAGGATCCTCTGACCAGATGGGTGTTGTGTCTGATGGGCTACTACCCTACAGATGTTGTCGGGTTTTCCTTTAGAGGGTGACTGGTAATTAGTGACCGGTACTTAAACACGTGATTGTACTTATGATAACAAACAACTTTCCCAAAGAATCATTTTTTTTCATACTCATTAACTTTTAATAACACAACAACGGAGCATTACGGAGCAGGCTTGCGAGCCGCGCAGGTGCTCTGCCTACCCACCCACGCATGATACTATAGTAATGAGACAGAACGGCGTCACGTGACTAACAGCTGATAGGTCACCGCGCGCGCGAATTTCATACGGCTGTTGTGTTATTATTGTGATAAAAGTGAATGAGTATTGAAAATAAATGTTTCTTTGGGATAGTTGTTTGTTATCATGAGTACAATCACGTGTTTAAGTATCGGTCACTAATTACCAGTCACCCCATATAGTCTTAAGTCGGGGATAACTTTAATTGCGTGATGTAGGAATTTGATGTTAGTTCTTCATTTATGTTTTAGGTGGCGCTGTAGTGTAGTACTTTTGGTACTATGTTGCTGTAGTACTTTTGGTACTATGTTGCTGTAGTACTTTTGGTACTATGTTGCTGTAGTACTTTTGGTACTATGTTGCTGTAGTACTTTTGGTACTATGTTGCTGTAGTACTTTTGGTACTATGTTGCTGTAGTACTTTTGGTACTATGTTGCTGTAGTACTTTTGGTACTATGTTACTGTAGTACTTTTGTAGTGCCGCTACAAGTATAACCATGTAACTTATAACCAGACCTCGTTGAAAATCAATATTTTTGACTCAACAATTGTCCCTTCTTCTTTATCGTATGGTTAGTGCCTAACCGGGTGTTAGTTTTTATGCCGCCCATGGGCCTCTGACTTGGCTATTACATGCCGTCGAGAAATATCTCTCAGGCATGCTGGTTTCCTCACAATGTTTTCCTTCACCGAAGCAAGTGATAATTATGCACATGAATCCGAAAAATCAGAGGTGCGTGTCTTGGGTTTGGACTTGAGACCTATAACTTGGCAGTCCGAAGGTCACACCACCAGGTTATTACGGCTTTAACTCTCTTCTGACTGCACGCTGAGACTGAATTCCTATATTCATAACTTAGATTACGAAGTCAGTAGGTCAGTCTGGATTTGTGCTCAATTAACGGCAATAGTATTAAATTTACTAGTGAAAGTCCACATACTAGATGGGTATTTGTCGTGATAATAGAAATTAATTTATTAATACGTACTCATTAAATATTTTCAGGTCTCGGCGATCATAGACGTAGATATAGTTCCTGAGACGTGCCGGCGAGTCAAACTACTAAAGCACGGATCAGATCGACCACTAGGATTCTTTATTAGGTAAGCACTCTCAACTTTAGTCTATTAGCGTGGTGTACAGCCAGTCTTTAAAAAAAATGTCCTGATTTCTTCATCAAAGAAAAAACCTGATAAACGTAGAATATATCATAGTTTACTTCATCTAAAGGGTGTAAATAGACCCTTAACATAGCCGAAAGGCACTTGTTCTCTCCGTCTTTGCTATATTTTTTTTGTTCTAGACCATACGTCGGAACCTTCTAGTTACGGAGATATTGGGGGCCAAAGTTTGAACTTTTTCACAAGTTTTTTTTTAATGTAAGATTTTTACTTTACACACCTCCACGACCTCCGTACTTTTCAATTCATCCATCAGCACAATGCTTTGAGTGCTTTCCATCTCCTACCGTAAAACGTGATTTTTCACCCCAAAAAAAAGTCGATTCCCAGCAACAATTTTTGCATAAAGTTACTTAGTTTGATGTACATAATGCTTGGTTGACGGCTATGTGAAGGGTCTGTTTACACCCTGTATATCACTACTGGCCATGAGCCTCTTGGAGTCTTGGATCAATTTGATACTCGCGTCCTTCACCAAAAATAAAGCACACAGCTTAAAGAGCTGGCAGTGTCAATATTCCGTAACAATGAATACAATGTCAGCACTTGAACGCGGTTCAGTTGTGCTAATCGCGTTCAGTTTCAGTAGTAAAATTCACCCTAAGACTTTATTCAAGTATAACCTGACCAAATAAACAATTATATTCGTCATCGTCATTCTCTTGCCCTTATCCCAATTCATTTGGGGTCGGCGCAGCATGTCTTCTTCTTCCATACTTCTCTATTATTCGTCATCTGATCAGACACCTTCTTTCTTGCCATATCATCCTTCACACAGTCAATCCATCGTTTCTTTGGTGTCCCTCAACTCTTATACACATCCACATTCATACTCAAAACTTTCCTCACATTTTCCTCATACCTCCGCATCACATGTCCAGACCAAGCCAACAATATTGTCCTGACCAAATTCTCTTGACTCCCAGAGACGGCACCTCAGTCCGGGTGACACCGAACGGCGTAGAACGGTCCCCCGGCATCTTCATATCGCGACTAGTGCCCGGAGGACTCGCGGAGTCCACCGGACTGCTGGGCGTCAACGACGAGGTTCTAGAGGTCAACGGCATCGATGTGTCTAACAAGACCTTGGATCAGGTATGTGGCTCCTTGATGCGGTGATCACCTTCTGTGAAACCATCATACAGAACTCCCGACCCGCAGCAGACGTACCGGGCGTCGGCGGAGGGTGGACAACGCCCTAAACGGCCCCCAGCCCCCTAAGCGGGTCCAGAGGGTCGGCCCCATATAACTGGACCCGAGGCGGTGGCGCGTAGTGTTGCGCGCGCGCCCTTCGCGGGGGGAGTCCTACACCTCACTCCCCCGTGTGCAACTGTGGGAAGGGAACACCGGGGTGGTGTTTTTAGTCAGTTAAATCCTGATAGACCCCTCCGCCCTCCCAGAGCGGAGGACATTCATGAGGATTTTTCACGCCGGAAGAAAAAAAAGGGTATATGACACCTCGGAACCAGAAGGATACAGTGTCACATTTCATGTGCAAGCAAAATACATTTTTGGTCAATGAAATGATAATTAATTAGTAATCCAAACTCAATAAGATCAAATGAACCGCTGCTGTTGCATTCAAGCTAGCTGTATTTAAGATCCTTTGGCATACAGATAGTTCCATAACCTGATTTAGAATATAAGATACTTTTTATCCGAATAGTTCGTTACCGTGGGTTAATTTTCGACATCTACGCGGGTGAAGCTGCGAGCAATAGCTATGTTTTATTTTGTAAGACCAAAATGAGGTTTGCTAAAAACACACTGCAACTGGCTTTCACTAAAGGGGATACAGATTTATCTAAGTTTTACAATAATCCCTGTTCACCCTTATTCCGCAGGTGACAGATATGATGGTAGCGAACTCTTCGAACCTGATCATCACAGTCCGTCCCGCCAACCAGCGCGCCGGGCCCGCGCCGCCCGCGGAGACCGTGTCGCGGCACTCGCAGCCCAGCAGCGAGCCCGATGAGGATAGGTAAGGACTTTATATTTACTAAATAGCTTTTTACGAGTGTTATACATCGTCTACTTGACACAGACCTTCACTAGGTCTGCAGTCTACTTTATGTGATAAAAAAACAACCGTTTGTTCATGGCCAACCGTACGCGCTCCCACTCCGGACTGGTTCAAACTTAGCGAATGTTTGTTTGTTTAATTCCCCGTGCGCAATGCGCTGTCAGTCAGAACGTTCACTGAAGAAGTTCTTCCAAAGCCACGCCCTCCAATGCACTGTCGCCACTCCAGAAGCTTGGCCGGGTCAGGCCATCCGTTCTGCGAGCAATGTACTCTGCATTCTTTTTTTTTTTTTTTTTCGGATGGGAAGTCCTCAAATGACCCCCCCCCACTCTGGGCGGAGCGGAAGGGAATGTCAGACTTGTACTGACTAAAACCCATCCATGTTCCTTCTTTGCCTTTTGTGTTCCAGGGCCACGGTATCTCTTTCGAACAGTCCCGCAGCCCTGGCAGAATGTACCCTGCCTGTGCTACAAATAATTCCCAAACTTCATTTGGAAATTCTTCAGACTATGTCTTTTACCTTAGTTCACACGGGGCATAAGTTATTCTAAAACTTTCCTCTCTCATTATGGTGAAAACTGGATTTAAAGTAAAATAATGACAAACGATGCAGCGGTGGGCCAGTGGTGGTGACCCCGACTTAAGAGCAGTAAGTCGTGGGTTCGAACCCAGTCAGGCGCATTACTTTGTGTAAGTTCACCACCACTGCTCTCAAAACGGTGAAGGAAAACATCGTGAGGAAACCGGCATGTCCTAGAAACAAAAATTCGAAGACATTTAACATCTACCAACCCGCACTGGGCCCGCTTGGTGGATTATAGCCCGTTCCCTCTCATAGAGAGGAGGCTTGCGTCCCAGCAGTGGGATGATGACAAACGATTGTTGATGTTTTCAATTTTTCATACTATTTCGAGATAGAGCCCCAGTTTATAGCAAATTAACAGGACAGTTGCAGAGCTATAAAAACCTTTAAATTCAATTTTAATTTTGTTTTGTCAGGGCTATTCAACCTTCAATTCATTTTTCCGTGTCAGATTAAATTATACTAGAATTATGCGAGTTTGATTGGATATACCGTACACTACAGAATGCTCTAAAATAATCTATACCAAAAATGTAATCATAATATTTAAAATATTCTCCATTCTCGTCCCCAGATTCGACCAAGACGACCACGACGAAATCGTAGACCTAACAGCCGTGACGTTAGAAGAAGCGGACCCCGTCCCCTTCGCCATCACGTCAAAGGACGACGGGCAGGTTCTGCACCTCTAGTACATACTGCAACGGTACCGCGCCGGGAAGGAACGATATGGCTGATTTAGTGAACATGGTGCGAAAATTTGTTATAAGTGAATAGTGGTCAAGTGGTTGAGGTGTTGTGTTGTGATATGGTGTGAGGAAGATGGGTAATATTTCGTTTAGAAGCGTTCTTTCTTCTTTATCGTGTGTGCCTAAGGCGGCATAAAAACTCTGACACCAGGTTAGGCATAACCTGGTGTCAGAGTTTTTATGCCGCCCATGGGCCTCTGACTTGGGATAACGTGCCTTCGAGAAATATGGTTTCGTTTTCCTTCACCGAAGCAAGAAGTGATAATTATACAATGTGCATATGAAACCGAAAAATCAGAGGAAACTACTAACCAGCGTGTGATCAGTTCAACCTATTTAGAAAAAGGATAATGGGCATATCATAATGGAGGTTCATGATGTTGATAACACTACAAGGTAAAAACGGACCCTTCACGAAGCCGTCAACCAAGCATTCTGTACATCAAACTATGTAACTGTATGCAAGAATTATTGTTGGGAAACTACTTTTATTTTGGTGAAAAATTACTTTGTACGGTCGGACTCAATGTTACGCACTCAAAACATTGTGCTGATGGATGGATTGAATAGTGCGGGGGTCGTAGAGGTATTTATATATGGTATTAAAAAAAAAAATTGGAATTTTGACCCTCAATATCTCCGTAACTAGAAGTTTCACAGGTATGGTATAGAACAAAAAAATATATCGCAGTGACGGAGAGAACAAGTGCCTTTCGGCTTCATTAAGCGGTACTTTTACACCCATTATGGTTATAGATTTAAGAATATCTTACAAAACAACACAAATAAACGGATAAAGTACTATTTCATGACACCACCTCAACCACACAACTACGCAAGACTCGAACATTAGTACTTACGTAAAAACATTCCATTATATGCCTTATATATACTGCAATAAGTGTCAAAATAGCTAAATTAGGCGTCACAATAGATTAGGGAGCAATACTTAGGTACAGACGACATAGTGAAGTATTATTACATATCGCGAATATATAATTCTCAAGTATTTAAATGTGTTTCATATGCAAAAAATATGATATTTAAAAAGAACTGCTGTTACCTACAAAAGTGCAATTCCTAAACGGTGTAAATGTATGTAATTTGTTTTTTTTTTGTTTTTCCATCAGCACGCGTAGCATGGCGACCGTAGAAACGGGTTTTGTCGACGGAAGAATCGATAAAATTACAGATTTCTTTTGATATGTTATTTTGACGATTCTTCCGTCGACAAAATCCGTTTCTACGCTGGACATGCTTCGTGTGCAGGAATTTCTCAGTAGCAGCCACGGAGTCTGGATTTGTGCCTGGTTATTTGCCATTAGACCTTGCCTCGCCTCGCCTTCTATTACAGGGGACTTAAAACATAACTGGCGAAATGTGGGTGTACTATCAGGTACACCTCTGCCTAACCCTTCGGGGATATACAAGCGCTATGCTATATGCGTATTTTTTGCAAATGAACATAGTTACTAGGAGTAAATACTTAATTATTGTGCCTAAATATATGTGTATAGTATTTTTTACGTGTATCAAGTCTTGTTAATAAAAAAATATGTAAATCATTCCATTTAGGATATTATGTACTTTGAAAAGGAACATTATAATCATCAAATTCTTCGATTTTAGCTCAATTTTTCATAACATATCAAATTGTAATATGTAATATTCACCCAATCAGGCTTCAATAGAAATCATTCGTTCAATTTATTACATTCACTCTTTGTGTTCGTTCACTCATCATTCTCAATCAATTATTCTATAGTTAAATTATAAATCATCACATTGTTTTGACTTACAAAGAAATGATTTTATTTCTTTCAAAGATAAAAATAGGCATTATTAATCAGTTGTAAAATCGTTACGTTATTGACAATAATATTAGTTGTAAAATACTGCATAAGTGTCAAATTCCATCCATTTTTGTTTGAATTTGTTAAAGACGACATACTCAGTTTACTTTTCTTATACTTTTATCAGCCTAAACGCAAATTTTCGGTTTAAAAAAATAAATAATGCAAACAAACAAACAATTAAGAGCGTTAACGTCTTACGGGATTTCATACAAACTTTCAAGTGATGTTGTTTCGAAATGACTGAACCGATTTTAACATAAGTCTTTAGACTTCTCGTTCTCTGTCAAATCTTTAGACTTATGTTTCCTGCTTATGCGTACGACGTTTCATTAAAATCGGTTGAAAGTTTGTATGAAATGCCGTAAGACGTTAACGCTCTTAAGAAAGCCATACTGTTCCATGCTAAGTCGGTCAAGCTTCATTTTGAATCTAAGTTGAACCTGGAAAGATTAAAACCATTAGATGTGCCCTCACTGTGAATGCCATGACTGTCTCGTTGGTCGAGTGGTCGCAAGCGCGACTGCTGATCTTGAGGTCCTGGGTTCAATTCCCGGGTCGGGCAAAGTTATTGGGTTTTTCCACCAGGAATTTCTCAGTAGCAGCCACGGAGTCTGGATTTGTGCCCGGTTGATGGAAATAGGCCTCCTTTTACATGGGACTTGAATGCATAACTGGTGAAATGTTTGTGCACTATTAGTTATCCTTCGAGGATTACAGGCGTGATGTGTGATAATGTGCCCTCACTGTACTTAAGTCTCGCAAAACAGTGATTACACTGAAGAAGAGTGAGCTCACATCCTGCATAGAACGATAGATACAATATTCAGTAGAGTAGGCAACTAACAAACTAATTCAAATGTCAACGATACAGAAACAAGAAGTAGGAACAGAGGAGGGAGATCTGACAATTTAAATCTTTTCTATTGGGGTAACGTTTGTTTGTTAATTTCTTTAAACGTTTTGGCAGATGTACGTCGTCTATAACAAAGCCGTAGAATGTCTTTAATCACTTAGATAGTTTACTCACTTCCTATGGAAGGTGCTATATGAAATCAAAATTCATGTTTTACATAGTTAATCAAAATCTTAGGGGTAAAATAATTATGAATTTGTCAATTTTTCTATGAATTATTTTAGAATAGTAAGATGGAGCCGGAAAATAGCAATTTATTTAATCATGTAGTTTCTAAAGTCGCCGCTGATTCAACAACGGCGGTAGTGGACTGTTAGGTCCAAAGAGGTTTTTAACAAAAAGTTTCCTAACAATAGTAAAAATTAAAATTTTAGATAAATAATCATAATCTTGGCGTATGCTTATGACATATTTTATTTTTTAGTATATTTTTAGTAAAAAGAAAACTAGTAAACTTTTGCAATAAGCTTAAAAGTCGAGACCAATCGCTATATGAAATTATGATATCTACTTAATCTTAAAATCATGATACTTAACGATATGCTAATAACTTACACTCTAAAAGTTTGCATGCATTCCACCATTTTGCAAGGTTTACAATAAAAAAAAATCCATTTAGTAAAAGACAACGTGCCTTGAATCTCTTGTAGCTTACTTTACTTTAAAATTAATTGGTCGAGTCCAATTTTCAAATATCAAAAGGACCATAATTAAAAGATTTCGTAACGGTCAATGATATGAAACCGAAACGGCACGGATAAACGTCAATCCGCGCGATTCAGGGCAAATGTATCCGTGATCCGTCGCGGAACATACGTTTACGGATCATCCGCTCAGAGTATTGCCAGTTTTACGATGGTTTGTTGCTCTAAAAATGACCAAGTATTTAATAAATTAATAATTATCGGTTTTTTGGCGCCATAGTTATCGAATAGTAATAAACTCTGTTCATTTTTGTTTGGCCTAAATAAAATTTATTTGAAATAATAGACTTAATTTGAATAGTATTGCATAGCTCGCTTTAAAGAAAAACGTCGCCTTTTAACAATTGTTAAGAAATATACAATATACCAAATTCAATTTTCGGCAGTAGCTTTTTTGCGTCATATTAAGACTTGGAAGGTCTCAAACCGTGCGTTTTGTGCATGGCAGTGTACCCGCCAAGCTCATTAGAGTTACAATTAATTAATAATTATTAAAATCTGTTTGAAAGTGTTGAATGTTAACTTAATTTGGATTTTTAAATAATTTTTGTTATATGTAAACTCAGTTGAAATATTAAAAAATGGTTTGTGTTAATAAAAAACAAAATGAGCTTATTAAGTTTACTTGAAAAAATGTTTTAGATACAATTTGAAATATTCAAAAATTAATTATGTAATATTTTTTTACATGATATAATGCGTTATATAAATGACGTTTATACAAAATTATGCCGATCAAAGTAAACAACTGTAAAAAGTTTATATTGGTCAGCCAGTTTTGACATAATGATCAAAAATATATTAAACTGGTAAGACTATTGTAATTTATCTATCAATATAATGTGAATGCTGTATCTAATTCAGTATACAGTTAAAATAAAATAATTTTAGGTTATAACCAATATTTAATGTATTATTTAGATTATAGATTTTTATTATTAAGTTTTTTTTTCATAATTGTAAAGCCTTTTTATGTTTATCAATGTTTTGTCATTTTCATTTTTCATAATCGATTTTAAAAAAGAAAATAAGTTTACCAAGTGCTATTATTTTATATTTTGATTTTGAAATTATTACTCCTAATCGATGTACTTAAAACATTCCTTTTGAAATACTTTTCGTAATTATTTTAAAAATTATATTCCGTATTCCACAACGATTTTTTTATTTGCGAAGGCTGAAAAAGTATTCGTTTAAAAAAAATATTTTTTAAGTTAAAGCATTTTCTACATTCCCTTAAAAGTATTTTGAAAACATGTATTTATGAGCAGTATTCTTTTACATATTGACATTTTGTGCATACAGCTGTGATCATTGAATCAAATGTACTTAAAATAAGCCTGTGTTTGTGAAATATCAAGACCTAATTTTTATAAAAACGAGATGCAAAAAAATTTTTTTTTTTTCAATAACTTTGCTGATTGGCTCAAAACTATGTCCAAAATGTTGTTATAGTCAAACGATTATATACATAGTAGATATTTACACATGTAAGCTAGTATACTTGTGTTATTATAAAATATATTATATTTAATTTAAACTTTGTTATTTTCATTATTACCCGTTTCCAACACAACTAAATAAATGCGCATTGAAGAATTTTCAAAGCTAAGTTTTAGTGCTGAGGGATGAAATTCCAATAATGCAATTAGTTTTGGAAAAACAGGCACGAATATAGACCGACCGCTTTAATGAGTCCTCCGCCTTGCCCCATCAAAGGCACACTAGGCGCCCACAAAGTCCTAAGAATATCCCACAGGTTATTTGCTTTAAAATAACCATAATCCACGTAATTATTACAATACTAATTGAACCAATACGTGATCAACCTTCAGGACATTCCATTTCAAATTGATACCCTTCGCGAGGACTCATTAAAGCGGTCGGTCTATAGTCCATTTTGACACAAAAATACACGATTCAGATCAAGATTAGGTACAGACGCACATCAAGCTACTACAATCTGTCAAATTTCGTTAATAGATTTTCAACTTTATCTCTAAAACATTAGGTTCAAGGTTGATTAAGAAAATTTGATAGTTTCGGGTAGCTAGATTTGCTGGTCTCTGTACTCTGGACCACTTTCTACGAAAAATATACCATCATATCTAAATTAAACATTGAGAGATTTCAAAAACACATTTACATTAACACCGGTTTGTATTATTTCGAAAATAAATCAAATCAACGTTTTGACATCCCGAATAAATTGAGCGAAAACGCATTAATACGTCTTACGCTGTCAACGCAAAATTATGAGCGTCGAAAATACTGTTATTGCAATGATTTTACAAGATAACCTTTTTCTTAAGCTTCAGAGCTTTATGTGCACGCAAGCAGTACAGGCACAGAATAAATAATAGTACTGGCCGGAGAGCCTTATCTTCCAACCCTATGTTAGAGGATTCGCAGTTTCCACTCCATAACACCTCTACCCTAACGGTCGTCGCCATTAAAGGATCCGTCAAAGTGGTACAGTCACGGACACTTAAAGATCATCATCATCTGCCTAGCCTTTTCCCAACTATGTTGGGGTCGGCTTCCAGTCTAACCGGATGCAGCTGAATACCAGTATTTTACATGGAGCGACTGCCTATCTGACCTCCACAACCCAGTTAATACTGGGTAATACGATACCCCTTGGAAAGACTGGTTGTCAGACTTTTCGGGCCACTGACTACCTAACGACTGTCTGACTGACTAAAGATCTACAAATGACAGCCGGGACCAACGGCTTAACGAGCTTTCCGAGGCAAGGAGGAAACTCGGTAAGTAATGGGTGGTCACCCATCAACTAACCAACCAACCAATCACGGACACTTATAGATACTTCATTAGAATTTATTTGGAGGTGACCGCGTCTGCAATTTGTCCGTACTGGTTTTACATAACCTGAAGGCCCGGAATCCACCAAAGCGTAGAGATGTGTAAGAGCTAGGTGTGTATCCACCAAAACTGTGCGGAGATGTGCACTGCTCACAGCACACCGCTCACTGCACGCCGCTCACGTCTCTTCTCGTCCCCGCTGTGCACTTGGCCACAGAATGCCGCGGCTGGTCTAAACACGAGACATCTTTCTTCTCTTCTCAATCGTTTCCACTAAAGCTAAGCGGAGACGAGAAGTGTAAATAACGAAATTCTATTGGTGGTTTACAACACTCTCGTTTCCTCTCGTCTCGTCTCCGCTTCGGTGGAGTCCGGCACTTAAATTGTTGAGTATACTTCCAATTTTGTGTAGCTTCAGAGTTCTGACCATTCCCGTTTCAGTCACGTTCTTTTTCACGTGTTTTTCCGCAACAGCCGTTTGTCGCCGACGCCCACACTACGTCTACCAAGAACATAGGTACGTTGACATCAAGTCGACAATATATAAACAACGTAATACTTATGTAGAAGGCTATAAGTGCTGAGAGATAGGCTGTAACGTAAGTATAATTATTTGAATTATTTCTGTTGACTGCTAAGTCTTGCTAAATTGGTGCGTTCCTACTAGTGAAACATTCATAATTATAAAAAAAAATTTAAGTAGTTTGATGAGAGAGACATTATATAGGTAGAGTATATATGCCTAAACTTCGATCAGAGATTGGAATAAGTAGGAACATGTGGATAATACCCCCATAAAATGAGGCCTGGGCCAGCGAATAGATCAAAGTTAACAAGCATCTAGGAATCTACGAGGCCTATAAATGATAGGTCATTATCTGATCATGAACTGCCGGTACCAAAGTTTAAACGTGCTTTCGAGACACGGAGGGGTCTCGGTATGCAACGGACGGCCTCCCATCCATGGACGACCTCAGTAAACGTTGCCTAACCTTGAAGATCGATCCGTGCAGCTGTTATTATTTAGCCACGACTCAACGAGCAAGATATCCCATATTTTATCGAATGTGTTTCAAGTTCGAAGCGAACTAAAACGGTAATCTAATTTTGTCCGCGATTGCGTCAGGTAAAGAGCAATAGGCCATCGTCGAGCGAATCGAAAATACACCTTTCACTGAGGCGGTAAGGTTGAGAATCGTAAATAAGAAAGATAAATAATGAATTGGGTCCCTCCGCTTCCTATGTCGTTTTATTTCATGAAATAAGACGTTATAAATTTCTCTTTTAGCCTTGAATAATATACATAGAAAGTAGAGTACCTACTGGGAAATGGCTCACGTTTTATCATAGTGAATTTATGACCGGTCGAATAAATTCAGAATTTGTAATCCTTTGAAAATGGAACAAGTGCGTTGAAAAAATAAATGTCAGAACTGTAGAAATGCAGATCAAGGTGTCATATAGGGTGGACCATTTATAGGAGCGGTCTAAAACGACGAGACTCTGTCTGTATACTATAGGAACACTGGTTTGCTGTAAGAAAACCCAATTCTGGGTTAAGCTCACCATTGTACCTACATAAGCTATATTATTGTATTGCAATTTGTATGTTTACGCGGTGTAAGCAGACCCTTCACATAGCCGTCAACCAAGCATTTTGAACATCAAACTAAGTAACTTTACGCAAAAATTATTGCTGAGAATCGACTTTTTTTTTTGGGATGAAAAATCACGTTTTACGGTAGGACTCGATGGTAAGCACTCAAAACATTGTGCTGATGGATGGATTAAATAGTACGGCGGTCGTGGAGTGTGTAAAGCAAAAATCTTACATTAAAAACATGTATTAAAAAAAAAACTTGTGAAAAAGTTGGAACTTTGACCCCCAATATCTCCGTAACTAGAAGGTTCCGACGTATGGTCTAGAACAAAAAAAATATCGCAAAGACGGAGAGAACAAGTGCCTTTCGGATATGTTAAGGGTCTATTTACACCCTTTATTTGTTATTTTGTGTGCAATAAAGAATATGAATAAAGAAAGAAGAAAGAAAGAAGAAAGAAAAAATATTTATAAACATACAACACTTCATAGGCTGCTTTTATTTATTTGTATAAGTAGATTTATGCATCTTACGGATGATAGTGTTTTCTTTTACACTTACTTGCCAAGCCATTTTATAACCTGTTACATCTTTATCCCAAAATAAGATATTTAATTTGGTTCTTCATTTCATCTCACATTAGCGTAGCAATAAATAAAACTAATTCATATGTCTGTCTTGTTGGTCTAACAGTCGCAAGCGCTCCCTCATTGTTGTTGTGTTGAGCATTGGGTCTTGGGTTCGACTCTCAGGTCGGGCCAAAGTTTTATTGGCTTAATGGCTTTGTCCAATCGGAATTTATCAGTAGCAGTTTGAACCTGAATTTTTGCCCGTTTGATGGCAATAGGTTCACCCCTATTACATCTGATTTAAACATAAAGTGGCGAAAACGGGGTTTACTAGAGGTACCTCTCTGCCTGTGTGATGTTATATTATTCTGTGTTAAAATGAAATAGATAATTTACTATTTATTTTCGTTTCATTAGTGTAGCAATAAATAAAAAGTAATTAATTCCATTTAATAACACTTTTGGCAGAAGTTGCCAAACGTCAACATGTCTGGCCAGTCAAAAACACTCCTTGAACTAGCTAAGGGTTCAACGATCATACAGGCCTAGTACTTTTGTGATGCAAGCCATTATCACCCCTAAACTAATCAGAATTAAGATTGAAACTCCCTGAAAGTCTCGGTCATAATTCTTCAGCAAAACTTCAGGCGATTCTTAATTTTGCCGAGTTGTGTTTAAGGTTGATTTTACTTTGCGTTTATTATGTTTCTTAGCCTGACATAGCCACAGTCACATTGCTGTCTCCATATTCGGGTTTCATTGTATTTGGCGTGCATCAGTCTTAGTTTTGATAGCGTGATAATAACTCGAGCTCTTATAATGTAAGTAATTGTTTTAATTAATTCAAGTGCTTTTTAGGGTTATGCCAGCTGAAAAATAATGAAATATAATATTAGTGATAGATTTGTAATTCTGGCTGAACCCAGCTGAACGTGAAACACTCAGAGCACCTAAAATAGCCGCTTCATCAAAATCAGAATAAGTAGTTTACATCATAGTAGTATTCGTGAAATGGTCACAAAGTGAGAATTCTTTAAATAATAACTGCGTCTGTGACCATTTTAAGAATTTTAAGGTGATTCATATTGGTTATTATCCTATTGTGATTCTGCTAAGGCGGCCATTTTAAGACCCCCAGACCACCGCGTGAGTTTGATTTTAAATACCTAACAGCATGTTAAGTCCAAGTGCCTCTGCACAGCCGTGACGGATATAAGATAAATATTGTGACATTATCACGCTAATGCTAAACATAATATCTTCCTACTTTTTAATCATAGTTTCTGCTCGCGACTTCATCCGCGTCGACAAAACTCTATGGCACCGAATTTTTTTTATGTCCCACTGCTGGTGGTGCTTGCAAAGGCCTCATCATTTATTTCCAACTATCCCGATGTTTTACCTTCTGCGGCCAAACAGTCAGTCAGGAGGAACGAGTCTAAGCACCCTATGGCACTAGTGTTCCTTTACATCAGTAAAATATTTTTTTCAAATCGGAGTAGTACTTTCAGAGATTTCCAAACCAAACTTACTATACTTTACTAATAATATAAGTGTAGATTTTTGTAAATTGAGCAGCAAGAAACGAAAGAAATGTTTTATATTCACAAAAAGTTATAGGAATGGAAACGCCGGCTTGATTTAAAATACAAAGTTAAATCAAAAACATAAAACTAGTAGAACATCAACAATACCCATTGAAACCCAATCCTACTCTAAAACTCTGGAACAATTCAAGCGCAGAAAACAATTTCATGGCACTATTACTTTCTGATTGCACATTTACAAAGCACATCCAGCCGGAATTAGCAGATCCGTATTTACAGAAGCTTTAAACACGTCATAGACAACAATATCTCATACACGTCATACATAAATAAAACATCCGTAATTTTAAAACACGCGAACACATACGAGACCAATTTCCCCACAGATCTCAACGAGGGAAAACTTAACCTCAAAAAAACAACAAAAATGATCTATTCTTTCATCTTTTGTGTCGAAACAAAGCTGAGATTCGTGAACAATAAATCTTTTACGCTAGAAATTGATCGTTGTAAACATAAATAAGAGACTCCAGAAATAAATGTTACATCTCCAGCGATGCCAGTGCCAACTTTTCCCGCCCTTTCTAGTCAGTTAACACGCAAAAACCGCGCTAGATGGTCAACCGGAAAAATAACCAGTGCTAATATTTGTGCCTGATAAATAAAATTTAGAAACATAATTTTTAATTTGCGCGGTAAATACTAAATAAATATAATAGTTTTTTTTTCGTGCAGTGAACGCAAATCATACAGCCATGGGTGATGAATATGAAGAGAGAGAAATATTTTCAAGGATAGAAAATATCACAGAGCAAGATGATAAAAGTCTGGCGGGAGCCACAAAGGAAATAAGGAATGAATTAACAGTTTTTATACCAGAAAACCCTTTCCCAGAAATTGAGGTCGATGCGTATCCACCTTTAAAATTCTCATGGGTCATTCCGAAAAAAATAGCTGCCATGGCCTTCCCTAGAAATAAGGAAAATTTGAAATTTTTAATTGATCAAGGTATTTCGGTTCTGGTAACATTAACAGCTGGTAAAAAACCTCCAGTGGATGATATGCCCAGGCTGAGGTGGGTAGAAATACCCGTAGAAGAATTTGAAGCACCCAGCATAGATCAAATTAAACAATTCATCGACGTATGTAAGAAAGCCGACAAAAAGGGAGAGGTGAGTGTTCAAAATTATCCATTATTAACATAAAGATCAACAAATTCTAAAGTCTGAATTAGACGATTTAGATTTTATTTTTTTCCTAATGTAAGAAAATGTTACGAAAATGGTAGGTCTACAAAAAGCAGGTGTACACCGTTCTAAAAAAAACATCGGACAGTGACCTCATGTATCATACGCCGAGGTTCTAATTTTAAAATAGAGAAATGTCAACTCACTGGGTCAGAGTCTTTTCTGGTAGACAAAATATGATAGGCTTCTCTAGTGTGTACCTTTATTAATACACCAAGAGCCACGATTTAAATCCTTATCTTTGCCCACGCCGAAATTAAGTCGCGTGATAAAGTGTCTATGCTGAGAACAGTGAGTGAGTGCTCACACACTCCACATAAAATGATAGATCAGACACGATTATCTATGAGGAAGCGAGACAATACTATTTTAGCGAATGTCAAAGAATTGTGATATTTTTTTTAGCGTTTGGGCGAATCTGTGGATTTAATCTTTTACCAAGACTAACACAATGTTTTGGTAAAAAAATGAAATGGTACCTACCTAATGCGGAAAGGCAGGCCGGCAAAAGCAGATACTTAATTCCATATTTTTGGAATATTGACAACAAACTTTCCTCACCAATCTATTTTCCAAATGTGATGTTGATACTTTCTTACTTGCCTATCATTATTGATTTAATGCTCAATGTACCCAATCAAAGTTACACGCTAGGATTGAAATTAGTGAGCACAAATTACCCTATAAGTAGATTAGGAACTTTCACAATCAATTTAGAATGCCATATGCACAGAACACAATATATTCACAGACTTCTAAACGCTGTAGATAAAATTGAACGACCGTATCTAATTCGCGTCTGTTTCAAAATTACCACCAATCGCGTTTCACTTGACATAAATAAACAAAATCTATTTCAGTCCACCTAGGTAATAAGTATTTACCTGACCGAGTACGAATTGCGTCTCGAAACTAGCACCAGCCAAATAAATAACGAGGATCATTAAAATTGTGTGGCTAAATGCCATAATTATAATGCTGGACTTACCGCACAAGTCAATTCGCAAGAGAACCAAGGTTACCAACGTAGCCCGAAGAATAGCCAAACTTAAGTGGCAGTGGGCAGGGCACATTGCTCGCAGAACGGATGGCCGATGGGGCCGGAAAGATGCGACCGCGAACTGGATGACGTTGCGTTGGAAGGCCTCCCACTAGGTGGACCGATGACCTGGTAAAGGTTGCAGGGATCCGCTGGATGCGAGACGCACGGGACCGGTCAATGTGGCGACACTTGGGGGAGGCCTATGTCCAGCAGTGGACGTCTTTCGGCTGAAATGATGATGATGATGATGTCCGCCCAAATGCTTTTCCATCTTAGTAGACTTCCGTCATCTGGGGGGTTACTATGATGTCTTAAAGCAGGAGAAATTCCAGTATGGGGAAGAGACAATGTATTCAGGTTGTTTAGCGCTATCTCTCTAATACACTCCAGGCAAACGGCCACCTATATTTAAAGTATATATTGTTTAGGTGTTTTGGTGGCGTTATCTGCTCTCTCAGCTTGGGGTGTTATTCCCTATTTGATGCCGTACACGTACAACCATATTACTTTCATAACATAACATCGCACCTGTAATCCACGAAGGGTTAGCCGGAGGTGTACCTAATAGTACACGCACAGTTCAGTTGATGTTTAAGCCCCATGAAGCGAGCCTATTGCCATCAACCGAGCACAAATCCAGACTCCGTGGCTGCTACTGAGAAGTTCTTGGTGGCAATCCCAATAACACGTTGGCCGACCTGGGAGTGGAAGCCAGGACCACTATACCAATTAGTTGTCTTATATTAGTTTCAAATTTCTGTTATTGTAACTCCTCAGGTAATGGGCGTCCACTGCCGCCAAGGCAGGAGTAGATCCGGCATTATGCTGGCCTGCTACCTCATACACTTCCACCGCTTTCTACCAGATCAAGCCATGAACTCTATCAGGATGATCAGGACAGGTAAGAAGAGATATTCACTTAACTATAACAATTATACCGGTCCAAGGACTAATTAAATAAGAGCAATAAATTAAGAAGATGTTTAGGTAAAACAAAAGAAGTCTTAGGTCCCGTTCGCGGTCTCAGGTGATGCGACACGCCCGCGCATCTTTTGTATACTACTCCTTCGCCTTGTCGCAATTTCTAGCATTTGTTTGTTTTCTTTGCAATCACTGTTGCAACACGCGGGTCGCTTCAGCGTGTAACTCGTGGCCAAATGGTAACCCCGTGGCCGCAAGGTACACGCTTAAGCGATTTTTATAGCAGTGATAGATAGCCGGTGTGACCGTCGGACTGCCAAGTCAGAGTCTCGAGTTCGAACCCAAGGCACACAACTCTGATTTTTCGGATTCATGTGCGTATTGTATCACTTGCTTCGGTGAAGGAAAACATCGTGAGGAAACCAGCATGCCTGAGAGATATTTCTTGACGCCATGTAATTCATAGGCCCATGGGCAACATAAGAACTATGACACCAGGTTAGGGACTAACCACATGATAAGAAAGAAGAGATTTTTCACGCTTATCGTTTGACAAAAGTCGGATCCCCCGAGGTCGTGAAGAGGGCCTCATGCTTATTCTAATACATGAATCTGAAGCTTATGCAATGTCTTCAGCAGGTGGTCATTATCATAACTAACTAAAGACAATAAATTATACCACTATCAATTCTCTTGGCACAACTTACACATCGGGAGTGGATAGGTCCATCAATCAATCTATCAGAGTTGATTGGCGGGGATATTTTGCTATCTCTTTGATTAATGTGGGTTTCCTACAAGTGCTTGCAATTCAAGAGCTAGTAACATAGACATCCTGCCAGCTTTTGTGTATAATCAAGATCTTCTAACATAACAGACAGATGTGTTGCTGGGAAGTTTTTTTCGCCACTTATCTCTAGCTAAAAGACTTCACCAATAGCCTTTTTGCTGGGGTGAAGAAGTTCATGTTGCTGGATGGAGAGGGAGAGGAAGGCTAAAGAAAAATTGGATGGATTGTGCGAGGAATGATATGAAAGAGAAAGGAGTAAATGATGCCGTGACGTCTGACAGGCGAGAATGGAAGAAGAAAACGTGTTACGTGTTGTGGACCCCAAGTAAAATGGGACAAGGACGTTTCGGGGGACAGTTTGCAGTCATTTTTGAGGTTCAAAAAGTTACAATTCTAGCCTAGTTTAAATAGATTTCTACTAAATTTTCCATTAAGCAAGATTGAAGTCAAAAACAGGCCCATTTATCTACCATAAAGAATAGCGTCCCGAAACAAAACGTGGTGGGTAGATAACCTTGTCCTATTTAGTGGAAACCTTGACAAAGAATCAGTCGCTGGTAAGACAGTTTTATTTTAATCAGCTGCTAAATTGATTTTGGACTACTCTTTAAAGCCGGAAGAAAAGACGCCAATTTGTTTAAAACGGTTACAAAAAAAACATTTAAATTAAATGAGAAACTTAGGGCACCATATTAAAGGCGTTTTTATAATCGTAAAATAAACAGCCAGACTTTGATCACAAAACATTCTGTATTTTACATTGAAGACTATTTCGATTCATGAATAGGATTGACTTCCGGTGAACACTTGACGTCACTGTAGTATTTACAGCTACGAAATCGTTGGAATAAACGGTCTTGAGGGAAAATTGCAATTATTATCGCGCTTCGTAAACGCATCACTATTTTTAACTCGGTGGAAAATTTTGAGAATGAATGTAGGCTATAAGAGTAGAGGAAGACCTAAGAAACGATGCATGGATTGTGTTGAATGATGATATGGCTAGAAAGAAGCTGACTGCTGAGATGACGAGTAATAGAGAAGTATGGAAATAGAAGACATGCTGCACCGACCCCAAATAAATTGGGAAAACGACAGGAGAATTATGAGTTAAACAGATGATTGTTAAAAATACAAATTACCAAGCACAAAACTTACTAATACTACTAAAAGTATGCATAGCACGGAACAAGTATATTATTGTCCACTAAAATACTGATATTTCGCTGAAAGGTACGATACTTTCACTACACTATTACTACACACTAACTCACTACCACACTACACTACACGCACACACTCACACTCTGGATACTTAGGGAGTGAGAAATTGTCAAAGCCATATAAAAAGAGAGATAAATGGTGTGGTAATACCATCACTAGTACCACCACTGCTGGGACAAAGCCCTCCTCTATGTGGGAAGGACTAGGCCATAATCCATCACGCGGGCCAAGTTCTATGACATACGATATTTTCCTACACCGTTTTTGAGAGCAGTGGTGATGAAATAAATTACACAAATGAAGGCGCCTGGGTTCAGTTCAGACCTAGACTCTTTAACTCGGAGCCTTTTGCTACCACTGCTCAGCAGAGCAATGACCACTGTTCACATGAAACTTAATACAGTAGAATGTAACCTTTATAATTGTTGTTACAGGATCCTTAGACGCCGAGGAACACGAAGAGGCAGTGGGCAGGTACTTCGAGTATCTCTCAGAGGACAATCCCGTCAAGTTCGGAGTGAGCAGTGACGTCATGGAGGAGTTCGTACAAGCGGCAAAGGAGTGCACCAAGACTGCGCTCAGTTAAACGACTGTGATCTGTTTTATTGTGTACCTGACATTAAATATTATTTGTTTGTTTTAATAAGGACGTTTTATTTTGTCGAACATTTCCTATACGTCATCATCATTTGCCTAGCCTTTTCCTATGTTGGGGTCGGCTTCCAGGCTAACCGGGTGCGGCTGAATATCAAACATGGAGCGACTGCCTACCTCACCTCCACAGCCCAGTTAGTACCGAGTTATACGATACACGTTTTTTTTTTTTTTTTTTTCGGATTTGAAATCATCAAATGACCTCCCCACTCTGGGCGGAGCGGAAGGGAGTGTCAGACTTGTACTGACTAAAACCCATCCATGTTCCTTCTTTGCCCTTTGTGTTCCAGGGCCACGATATCTCTTTCGAACAGTCCCGCAACCCTGGCAATACGATACCCCTTGGTAAGACTGGTTGTCAGGGCTACTGCACACTGCTGTAACGACTTTTCGTATAAATGTGGCGTGGTAATAGCGGTCATTGCTCTTTCCCTAATATCTCTTGGTACCAATCAAAACCAGCTATCTAGACAGTCGGTAATAGTTATGTCTCATTTTTCATTGGTAATTATCAATATTAAAAAGTATCGTATATGTTAATCCAGGTTATAAAGTATCTGTGTGCCAAATTTCACCCGAATTCGTTCAACAGTTTTTGACTAAAAGAACAACAAACGTCCATACTTCCTCAAAACTTTCGCATTTATTCAACCAAGCCAAAATATAATAAATCGTTTGAAGCAACTGTCTCATAACAGATTAAACTCCGTGTGTGATACATATATTTTCTTCAAGGGCTTATAAATTGTGAAGGTTATGTTCTAGAACTCGTTGAAATTCTCAATCTAATTAAAATTAATTTTACGATGACTAGTCGTACGTAATTAATTTACCTGACATTTGATATTAGACTGCCTCTTTACACATAACTTCGTCTGATTTCTTCTTCTTATTTTCTTTTGACTTTCTCTTTGTCACATAAGTGTATGCCAGGGTCCGATTCCCTAGTCAGGCATAGTGTTATTGGGTTTTTTCATCAGGAATTCCTCAGTACTTTCTTTCCAGACTCCGTTGCTGAGGGAGTCTGGATTTGAGCCAAGTTGTCGTAAATAGGCCCGCCCCTTGTTACATAGGTAGGACTTAAACATTACAAGCGAAATGTGGCTGTAGATACTATTAGGGGCGGGACAAACAGAAAATACGTAAGACGAGGACGCGTTTTTCATTTTCGCGTCTCGTCCGCGACCTTGTCTTTTCTGTTTATTTTGTGTCGCGACGCTTCCATACATTTTTTATGAAAATTTATTGAAGGGGCGCCGCGTCTGCGACGCGTCCTCGTCTTACGTCTTTTCTGTTTGTCCCGCCTCTTAGGTTCACCTCTGCCTAACCCTTCGGCAAGAAAGGCGTGATGTTATGCATGTATGTAGATTTGTATGGTCAGCAGCTCATCCACGGCAACCATTTGGACTTAGACAGCGCTTTTATTTCGAAACGTACATACGCGTCCTAATCAAAGAAATCGGTCGTGTGAACACACGTTACGTTCGCCACGTGTAAATGCCATTATTTATTTTAAAAAATCGGAACGAACCCTCTACAGGCACGACAACGCGTTCGGGATAGTCTAACAATGAACGCGAGAATGGCTAGTTTACGCGATGATCGCTTTGATTAGGACGCAGCGTCAAACTCTCATTTTCACTTTGATTGTATTTAGCACGTGGCGATGACAGCAAGACTATTGAGCACGTCTTAAAAGTTTCCATTGTATTGTTTAAGAATTCAATATGACAGAGAAAAAGTAATAATAACACTTCTGTTTCAAATTTTACCCCCATTGATAATTCGATACAGTGTGAAGTACACTTCGTAACAAAGCTATCACATCTAAAAAAAGCTTAATTATTTAGTAATTGACATTTCACTATAAATACAACATTAAAATGTCGAATCTGACCGTGCCAAAATGGCTGCCAATATTGGTTGGCGCGAAACCAAGTGCGGTGTACTCTAGTAAAAATAAACTACGGTAATTCCTTTACTAGTGAAGTTTATCAAAAGTGTTCGTGAGAATGAGTTCAGTGCCCAACAGGCCCAACGTAAAGTTGGCCAAACTTTGGTACAAATATAGAACGGAACCAAAGGACGAAGTAGAAGAAAAAGTGGAAGATGTGCCAGTCCCTCAAGAAAAGAAGGAATACGAAGCGTATCCTCCTTACAATTTCTCGTGGTTCATTGAGAATAAAATCGCGGCAATGGGTTTCCCACAAACAGTGGAAAATCTGAACTATGTAGCGGATGTAGGAGTCAATCACCTCATCACGTTGTCACCAGAGAGAATCCCGCCAATTTTAGAGTGCGAGAAAAAATTAAAATGGTCAGAGATAAGGATCAAGGAGTTTGGTGCTCCAACTTTGAAACAGATTCTGAAGTTTATTGAGATTTGTGAACGTGCTGAGATAAGAGGAGAGGTCAGTTTTCGATTTGTATTATTATCTAATTCACAATCATTTATTAATTGAAGAAACTTTTTCTTTAGTGTTCTTCAGTTCACATTTAACTCTTCTATTTATTTACATAAACTTGTCTAATTCATTGTAATCTTTATGTAGGTGCAGTAACCACCACTAGATGGTGTTGGTTGCTATACGAACTTCACTATTTACCCAACGTTCTATTATCGTTGGATTGTTTAGGACTAGATTGTTGCCAAGTTAACGGAGTTTCATGCATAATATTTACCAACAATATAAACTACCATACAGTAGTCTATAAATTTTATACAAAATGAACATAAAACAAGTCGTAAATACTTACTACATACTTATCATCTGGCCAGCCTTTTCCCGACTAGCTACAATTATTATTGCGAACAAAAGCTCCAATATTCTCCAATATAATAGCTTAACACTATTTCCTCTCAATATTTCAGGTGGTAGGTGTCCACTGCAGACAAGGTCGGGGTCGTACGGGCACCTTACTGGCATGCTATCTGGTACACTTCCAAGAGATGGCACCCGAACGGGCCGTCCTCACTGTGAGGGTTAAACGACCAGGTAGTATCATACCTATTAGTTTTAAACATAGATAACATCACGTCTGTAATCCCCGAAGAGTTAGGCAGAGGTTTACACCCACATTTCGTCAGTTATGTTTTTAAGTCCCATATAATAAGGAGCGAGCCTATTGCCATCAACCGGGCACAGATCCAGACTCCGTGGCTGCTACTGAGAAATCCCTGATGAAAAAACCCAATAATACTTTGCCTGACCTGGGAATCGGACCCAGGTGCTCAGCAGTCGCGCCTACGATCACTAAACAAAAATGAAAAAATAAACTTAAAAAAATCCACCCAAAACCTCTTTTCAGGTTCGTGTGAAACCTACGAGCAAGAAAAAGCAGTATGTCACTACCACGACTGCTTAAGAGGAACTATTGAAAAACCCGATTACCGTTTAGCTGACGACAAGCTTTACTTCGACTTCTCAATGAAATACATGTACAACGACGACGAAATATCATTCCGTAAAAAAGAAAAAGAAGCTGAAAAGACAGAAATCCAAGATGGCGACGATTGGGACCATAAAATTATCAAACTCGGCGATCCCAAAGAAGAGAAGCAAGTAAAAATTAAACTTCCAAAGAAAAAAACAAATGCAATGGTAATCAATCATCATATTTATTTTTAAATTCATATATTTTCAAAAAAAAATCTGGTTTCGTTAATTGTATTTTTTCTTTGAATAAAATATAGTTTGTAAATATTCGTTTTATTATGTTAATAACTTTTAGTGAATATAATGAAGCAGTATTATGCCTGAGTGTGGGCAGTATACCGTAATACGGGGCCAATAGAGGTGCTACGGTGAATAGAGGGACATAACTTTGAATGGTATTTCTATGTTGAATACAAAATAATTTGTATTTTTTTTTTCATTAATTCTTTATTGTGCGCTTGCAACAGCGCCCAAATATCGGGAGCTCAAAATAATGAACAATCACGGAAGATATCCCGTAAGTGACAGTATAAGTTTAGTTGTAAACCGTGAAAGCTTAAAACAGTGTTCCTTATTATTGTTTTATTTTAATAATAGAGTCTTGCGGAAAAAAACAATTATCAAATTCACTCCAACATAACAAAATACAGACTTCTTCTCTTTTTAAAATTTAATTCAGACATGACATTTTAAATACCTACAAATAAGAATTTATGCTTTTCTCTGTATATGGGCACCCAATAGCCCAGGTTGTTGCCACGGCCTGGGCACAACTGTCAAACAGATAACATTGTGGCCTCTCTTTATTTTCATGTTTATTCTTTGACCGACAGAGTTCACCACAATATCGTTGACTTGGGACATGTCTTGAAAATTTTGGTGGTTCAGTGAACCAAATTGGAGGATTTCATCATATTCTTGCAGGCCCTGAAAAATTAGAAAAATCTGATTAATTTCTTTTTAGATTAATTTGTGCTGCTGCGGCGGCTGTGTAAACCAGCCTTAAATATCTAGGCATTTGATAGAGTTTGGCACGAAGGTCTCCTCTATAAAATAAAAAACAGCTTCCCAAGCAACATCTTCCTCATCTTGATGTCGTACTTGAGAGATAGATACTTCTTCGTGCAGAGTGGAGACGCATTATCAAATCTATACCCTATCGCTGCAGTCTCGACATAGATAGCGACAAAAATCGGTCGTTAAGTCATAACGATGTCAAATTTCTTTAATAGATTTTCAACCTTAAGGTTTCGAAATAAAGTTGAAAATCTATTAAATAAATTTGACATCGTTACGACTTAACGACCGATTTTTGTCGCTATCTATGTCGAGACTGCAGCCCCAGGGCAGTGTGCTTGGACCGATTTTGTACTTGATTCATTCTGCGGACCTCCCAATATCAAATTTAGCGACTATGGGAACCTGCGCGGACGACACAGCTGTGTTGGTATCCCATACTAACCATAAAGTAGCATCAGTTATGCTGCAGACTTGTTTGGATATAGCCCTCTGGCTCAAAAAGTGGAGGATAAAAGCAAACAAGACCACGTCAGTAAATGTCACATTTTCTAGGACAAAGGATACATTTAAAAAGTAACCAGTACAGTTAAAAACCAGTACAGTTAAAAAGAATACAAGTGCCTCAAGCTGAACATGTTAAATACCTTGACAGACGACTCACTTGGAAAACACACATCATCATGAAACGGAAGCAACTTGGGCTGACAATAAGAAATTTCTACTGGTTTCTATTGGCCGAAATTCACAATTACACCTGGAGAATAAAATCCTTTTATACAAAGCCATAATCAAGCCTATATGGACCTATGGCATCCAGCTATGGGGAATAGCATCACACTCTACCATAGAGATCATACAGCACTTCTAGAACAAGCTTCTGAGAACAATCACTAACTCCCCATGGTCTGTTCCAAATGAAGCTCTACACCACGATTTGAAGATACTTCCAGTCAAAGATGAAATAAAAAGCTACATCAAGCCATACAAAGAAAGAATAACGCGTCACCCAAACATCTTGGCAAACCATCTCATGGATAAAGAAGAAATCCGCAGTCTAAAACACAAAATTCCATAAGATTTTATCGGACAATCTTAGTATTATGCTTTTTAAGTAAGAGGTTGTGTCATAGGGTGCATACCAGGCAAGACATCTAACCCGCCATAGAAATTACTTAATGTCCTAATAAATAATGACAAATTGTAAGCGAATAGAGACAAAAAAACATATATATATATCTCGAATGTCCCCATAGGAGCTTAAACATAACTGGCGAAATATAGGTCTACTATACCTTCTTACTAGGAACAACAGGGATAACAGGTGATGTATTGTTATATCTTGAAATGCCTACTCCTGCACATGAGGTAGTACCTAATAGTTAATCGCAGTTTGTTTTTATTGACAAAATAAGAAAAAAAAAAACTTATTTGCTCGGAGTTGAAAAATAACCCTGGTTGGTACGATTGGGCTTCAAATGCAAATAGTTGTAGTTGTGTGTGTTGTGTTGTGAAATTGTTGTACTTTTGTTGTTGTAGTATGACCTATAACTTCCAAAAACATCAGTTCTCTTCAACAAATTATGTAAATTCATGTCATACTTACACCAATGTCTGCAGGTGATCCGTCTTTGACAAAACCAACTAGGGCAAAGACTTCCGCATCTTCAACGGCAAGAGGAAGAGAGTCTCCACTGCTGCTCCCGTTTATGTAACCGTTGCTTGATGCGGCAATAATCACTGATGGCCCTTCACCATTTGACCCCAGATGGGGTCTGTGCACCTCTTCTAGACCCCTTTCAATCGATTTCATGAGGACTTTGTGATCATTTTGGAGACCTGAAGTTAAATATTTTGGAAATTAAACTGTTAAGTGATTAATTAATATTATACTAAAACTGTAAAAGGTTTCATTACAATTTTTTTAGAAGCATGTCATTTAGTGATACTTCAAATTACTAAAGGTAAAAATAATCAAAGGACATAGAACACCTTCGAAACTGCTTAGTCATTCCATGAGCTGATCTGTTTTTCTATTGAAGATCAAATGACATACTTACAAATTATACGATGCCTTGCATGTCGGACCTTATAAACATCGATATCATTCCGAGGGAAACCTTCAGCATCGACGAGGGGGTCATTCATGCCAACACTGTTGGTCTCCAACACAGCTGTATGTTCACGAATTTCCATCTCCACTCTCTCTTTTTCTTGAATTAAATGCAGCACACGTTCTCTGGCGGGTCCATTCATGTTGATTCCTACCATTTTACCACTTTTTATTGAAGGTTTTTTAAATTTTCTACGATGTTTATTTGTTTTCCTGAATCAGAATCACAAACCACGAACAGATTGACACTGACGGAAATATATAATGTTGCCCTACTATTATTGCGTTAAATTTTCGTTATAGTTATAACGGCTATTCGATATTTGAGTAAACCGTTATTTAGTATGCCATTTAGTTCATTTTTTATAAATTAATATTAATAAGCTATATTAGCCTACCACCGTTTTAACGCTGGATAAAGATAAGCGGGCAGCGCCAAGGTAGCCCGCGCGAAATTCAAATTTTCTTACGTTTTATGCAATTTGCAGGTCAGTGTCAGGTTGTATGTTGACTAAAATATGACTCGCGACCGTAACAAATATGGCTTTGCTGAGTTATAGTAAAAAAAATCATCAAACCCTTTAAGTTCATTTAATCCCATTGACTGTAATAGTCATACAATACGCTATGCGCTCAAATCATCTGTATTGCGCTCGGGCTCTCATATTTTGTGAGAGCAATAACATATTTACAGTGTAGTTGGTGGATACTCGTGTTGACTGGCAAAATTTTTAACCGTCTTATTCTTCTTGAGCCTGGTCGTGATCCTTGTATTAACGTCTGGGTAATGACGGCGACTGCAATTGAGAACATAAGTGGGCGCATACTACTTTCTACATATTTCTTGATCGGTGGATTCCTACAAAGGCTCGAAGTATACGCGCAACCGTGTGCCAAGATACTTCTGTAGAGAATAATGACACGACAAAGTGGTGTTACAACTATGGGAATATGATTAGAGAAACGCACCATAATTTGCCGGTGACCGACATGGTATTCGCTTTTCATATGTCGGTTCTAGACTATTCGCGGTGGCAGCAAAAGTTGATCGGAAAACTGTGGGATATTAAACCAGTCGCACATCGAAAATAAAAAGGCGATCCCGAGGACGAATGGAAGATGTACGCGTAATCCATTGAAAAACGCCATTTTATTTCAAAAGCGGATAAGGCTAACAGCATATGATATGATTGACATAGTTGTATTCCATTGTTTGAACTTGGTTCTTAGGCACATCAAAAATACACTCGCAACTAGGGCATGTACCAGTTAAGTGGTTGACTGTCATCTGTCATTAACCAGAATGAAAGTTTTGCCGAAGTTTATTTGTCTCTAAAAACTCTATTTTTCGCTTGCATTATTGGTATACTTGATATATACACAAGTTATAGCGGCAGCCTGTATTATTAGAGAAGATCCTCTTGTGCTTAGGGTTAGCCCTTTGCCTTTTGAATGTGCTTATTGAATATTTGACCTTATTTTTAGACATGCCGTTTATGTTATTACTGGAAAATATACAAGACTTATTCTATGCTACATTGATTTCGTTTTGGCTTGTCTATGCTGGTGAGCACGTGATGATTCTGGAAGCGTCAGCTCAAAGCTCAGCAAAATAGTATTGCAGTTGTGTGATATGTCTCTCTATTCATTTATGATACGTACGTGAGGTGCTGTATATTGGTTACAGAGATTTACTTGACTTCGAGTTTCATTATATTGGTTGGAGGTTATTTTCTATTCTTAAGCTGCATGATATTTTAAGTTTTCATAAAAATCTCTATCTCTAAAGCGTTTCGGAAGTTGTTGTTAACACGATTTAGGAGTTTTCTATCGCGTCATGATTCATAAGTTGGCCCCCTGATCTGTGCTACATTAATTGTGATTCGTATAATTCTCGGTCAAGTTGCTGAAAGCCAGTGGAAGTGGGATAAGACCATTGAGCAGGTACTTCAGCAGTTTTCCCTGGGGTATACGCTCCATCTGACACAAATGCGTTACGGCATGTAGTCTCCCCAGACTCGATGAGGTACCACTTCTCATCTAAATGGTCTCTGGCAATTAGAGGAGAAGTGGTCAACAACAGCCATCCTCCACCAGAGGCAAACGGCGACGGCGCTGCTGCATAAGAGCATTGTCAGTACCTTGACCTGAGAGCCAGGAGTCAAGGCCGGCTTCAAATGCCACAATCAAAGACTGGAGTCTCTGACGGTTAGCTAGTCTAGTTCCTATAGACTGAAACACCTTGAGTTTTATATAAAGGGTTAAAAATAAACGCAACATACATAAACACCTGCTGACCACTGAGAGTACTAAATATCTAGGTAAATAAAATGTTTTAGCAATACTAAAATGTGCTGTTTGTAGGACAAAAGAGTAGTGTTTTCATTGACTTGATTGTTTGCTAACCTATTTTATGTGAACAGCATACTAGTTTAGACTATTCTACATCTAATTAGTTAAGGCGCCTGCAAAAAAAGAAAGATGTCAGTTCAGTTTTATAACCAAAAATGTTTTTCTTAGCTTGTATTTGACTTTATTTTTTAAGCAAGAATCCATTTCAATTAAGTTTTATAAATGAAATGTTTTTGCGTTACAACCCAATTCCTTTATCTTTGTAAGTTAAACTTATACAAAATAATGTATTGTGTGGGGTTCGGTTAAACGAAAAAAAAGACAAAATAATTGTTACTTTTCATTTATTTGATAGGTATTTTGTTATGAGATTTTAAACGGATGTAATGCAAAGATATCCTTTTATACAAAAAAATATCATAAGCCATTTAGTAGATTTGCTACGATTTAAATAACAAATATAACAATGATTTAAATAAAAATGACCAGATTAATAATTTTTCGTAATAATAATAATTAAGCTTAATAACAGGGACAGATTTATATTAAAAAACTTACAAATAAATGGTGAGCGATGGTTAACATTTTGAAAGAGGTTACATTTTAAAGCAATTATTTCAATAAATATCAAAATATTCTTAGCGCTTTATTAAACATCGTCTTTTACGACAGTGTACTTGATGTACTTATAAATATTATGGTCATCATGATCAGATTTTTGATTTTTGTAAAAACGAAACGCACCCTCGACTCTGGCGATAGTCGTGAGTGATTTTCCATTTTCTGTCAAACGAAATATCCGTTTCTTTTTCTCGACAAGAGATTGTGCAGTTGTGATAAATACATAAATTATATACAGAAGTGTATAAAACAGAAGAATAATCTAATCAAAAATCATGTCAAATGACAAAATAAGACTTAAAAATATGAAGGGAAACACATAATTGTGCATTACAAAAGAAAAAGTATTCTATTATCACCTTAACAGATTGAGGACGACGGCTTTGAAACAATCTGTCTAAACGTGTATCTGGCGAATATACACGTAAGAGTGCGATAGTCTGAAAGCAGTCGCCAACAATCACCTATCTTCATTAATCCGTTAAACCAAATGGTCCCTAAAGAAAACAATATTAAAATCGTCATCACACTTTACCAGTCTCGTAAAGAGACATTAATACGCATTTTTACATACAAAAAACATAGGTACACTAACAATTATGGCAACGTTGACAATAAATAAGAGAAAGTATTTTATTCACATCGACTAATGAACAAACATGTCCTGTAAATCTTGACAGCACAAATAAACAAAACAAGAAATTACGAAGTGCAAAAACTGGCGCGGATTTTAGAAAAAAATACAAGGCAACAAGTGCAGACTTTAAGTTTTACTAATACCATTATCTATAAATTGTTCTCACTTAAATTAAAAGCCATATTGGCGTATTTTTTTTATTAAGCTTTGCTTAATTCGCGCGTTGGTTAATTTTATGTTAGTTATTAAATGTTATGTCGGCACTTCCCTAGGCATGCGAGCCGCTCTGTCGTGGTAAAAATTTTAAAGGTGGGGTATATAATAATTTTGGCAATTGATTAAACATGATTTTAAATTGTATAGCAAAACGTCAGAGCGACTTGAATAGCGTAGGTGCTGTCCCCAACTCCGTAGTTTTGATGTGTTCAGAACTATGAAGTGTGGTTGGCGTTAAATTAATCGTCTAAAGTCGGAATGGTTCGCGTTTCTCCGTAGTTCGAGAAGATCCCGGAGTGCCGCGTCGTGATGCGGGCGTGGTCGGCGTGCCCGCGTCGGACGCGTCTGAGGGCTTTCTTAACAGCCTCGTCACTGCGGTCTGTTGACCTGACCGCACTGGGGTCGTGCTTCCCGACGGTGTCCTTTGCCTGTTGTAAAAGAAGACACATTAGTAACTAGCCTCTAAATATCCAAAACATGCAAAGCACTAGTCAACTCTAAATAAAAGAAAAGAAAAACAAAACATAAACCCAAATTTACCGCCAATTGTTCTACAAACAAGAAATACCTACGAAAAATTTGGACTACAAATAACAAAAATAATAAAAACAAAAAAAAAAGCACACTACATAAGTTTAGTAGTTACCTATTGGCATTACTGTTAGTATGGTGATCCTTTAGTACTGGGATGCGACTTCTGCCGGGCGTTTGTCCTTCAGTAGAGGCAAAAGACCCACTCCTATGTTGATGTTAGCGAGCACACAGACACAAAGAAAATTAGTCAGGACAACAGAAAAGGAAATATGTTAGATTGTCACTGCACATGTATTCAGAATTAGACCACAGCCTTGTAATTATAAAAAAGTTTTCAAGAATATGTTGAAGGAGAAATGCATGTGCAGAAACAAAAATAGAAACAGATCATAAGATATAACATAAATAGATCATAATTACATACCAATAAAGTAAGGTGTGAATTAAAAATATTGCAATACGTTAAATAAAACTAACTTCATCAATTAACGTTTTATACGCGAGTATGATTCGCATCAAAACTTTAAAAAAAAACCAAGCATTTTTTTCACAATGTTTTTCTAAAATATTTTGAACATATTGCAATATTGATTTTATTCGGTCAAGACAAAAGGCCAACTGCACGTAGTGCAGGTTTATGTACAGGAGAAGCATGTCATAAGGATACTGGGATGGAGTGCGGTAAAGGTTCCAAAATAGTCGATTGCAAGAAAGTCGTCGACATTTTCGGTCACTTCAATGTTTTAAGGTGCAAAGCTATCATTAGCCGTTAGTGCTTCAGGCGATGTTAGTATTATTGTATGCAGTGACATTATCAACAGGTGACGTGTTCATAGTGCGATAAACAATCTTGAGATGAACGGATCCATGATTCGACAAGCAGATGATCTGACAGATGTGAGCATGAAATTTTGTGGCGATGACATGTAGATACGTATGAAAACATAAATTTCAAAATTCAAAGAGCATCAATCAAAAATAATCGGGCAAAAACCGAAGCTAGCATTCTACAAGCTTGTACCCTTTGACGTCGCGCTGGGTCGGCTTTGACGCTTCGCCGCTCGACTCGCTTATATTACTCTCATATTCATTGTCGCTCGTCATTCCCGATATGCTGAACAGTGAGGAGTCGTCTTCGGGACTTCTCTGCTCTGACTTCCTCGAGGGGCCTTGGGACGTAGGACTGGGTTCTTGGGAAGTTTCTCTCGAGTGCGATTTTCTAGATATTTTCAATCGCCTCTCACCGGACGGGGATCGGTGAGAGCGGTTCCCAACGTAAACTGGAATTTTGGTGGAACCTTGGGTTTGGAATGCTGGATGAGTATGGGATAAGGATTTTGGATGTTCGGAGGCCATTGACGATGGCTGGGAATGTGTCGAGCTGTTTTATTTTATTTTCCATTTTGCATGCGGGAAGGAAAAAAAATATAATCATTTAGTTAACGCTCTTGATAATTCTGTCGTTTTTGTTAGTAAAACCACACTGTGTTAAGCTGCTTAGCCGGCTACTTGTAACATGCCTGTGGACTTCTCCGATACCAAACCTTGAATGAAGTTTATCCACCACCCTTTTTACATACATAATACGATATCATAGGACATAACAAAGACAATATCGTGATCTGGCCCAATACAGGTGCACCCAAACATGTTTAGACGTACCTTTGACGTCACTACACCTAAAACCCTCAAGAAGCGTAACGTGCTTAACACTCGTGTATCTTTGAAACCTTTTTTCGGACGCAATCTCATCTGTTATACCTGTAACGGTTCTAACGTTACTTAATTCAAGGTCAAAACAACAGGAACTCTTAGAGTTGTTGATCATATTGCGTCCGCAAAAATCAGATACACGTTGGACAAACAATTCAAGGGCGAACTCTGAGTGTGTACCTCACTAACGCCGGCACCGGTGACAATGTCGGTATACTGGATGTGCGGTACATCCCGCCGGTAGGATACCTGTCCGTGCGTATCAGTACACCGGTTATTTTACAGTAGTTTTGTTGCTACATATCGGTGGAGAAATGAATGATTTTATAAGGTTTTTTTGGTGATAATAATAGGTATCAAGGAAGATATCTACCTGACCCTTTCGGTTACAGCTGCGAAAGTTAATGGAGGCTCTCATAGTCCGATCGGATGACTATCCGAAACGATCGGAGAGAGGTCAGTAATTTTAGTAAATTAAATTAGAAAAATGAAGGTCTCAGGCTTCTTATCGTATATACCCTGACCTCTCTTTGTAACACTAGTTAAGTCTGAGGAGAGGTATATACCTGACAGAAAAGAGGGACTAAAGAGAATCATTCATTTCTCTAAATAAAATAATGAATGTAGATAGATCGTAATGTTCATGATTCTCAAACCATTCCAAGTACTATTTATAGTAAAAAGTGGCTTTTGAACAATACCAACTTCAACCATATCTACATTCACCAAAAACGTTACATGAAACAGTTATTTGAAGTAACGTACCTTCCGCTGGCCGGGGTTAAAAAGCCAGTTGGAGTACGCGGCCGCGATCCTCCGTTAGGTGTGGCAACACCGAGCTTACTGGCGTTAGCAGCTGCGCGCGCTATCGATGTCTTTGTGTTCGTCACCCGTCGCATGGGGATGCGAGATGGTGTTGATACGTCATCTAAATAAGAGATTTAATCAAATATATGGTCATGACTAGTTAAGAGACTGATCCCCAGTTTAAGAGATTTTAATAAATGTTGAAGCAGAAACAAAAAGAACCAGGGTTTTACAGTCGAAGCAGCTGTTTACCTCTCTAAAGGTATTTCAATTAAATAGGTTGTGTTCCTCACCTGTACTATCTAGAGAGAGATTTGATCCGTGCCTTGATGGCGGTTTGGATCCGGCCCGTGAGCCCGGCCTTGAGCCTGGTCGAGATCCTCCAGGTGTTAACGTTGACCTGTTAAATCACACATAATATTAAAAAAAAATCTAGGAATAATCTCAACCATTTTTTATTTCGCCGAAGTTTAGTAAAAAAGTTAAAATGATGTTCCTATATTTATTTATTAACTCACCTAGGCACGCTGGTCTTCTTATACCTCGCTCCAAGTCCACTTGCTGCTTCGTTGTCGCTCAAGGAGTCAGGTGTGCCAGCACTCAGCGAAGATCTTGACGCCCTGCCCGCCACTCCTCCCGTAGACATTGGCACGGAACGAGCTGTGCGTTCCCTTACCTATCATAGAAATTTTATTTTTAATCTGCACTACCATAGTCGTAACCAATTAAGCATCAAACGCATATAAGCTACTTGAAAATCTTTCGTGTCTATTCTCATGAAAACCTGACTATTGAAATCAAAGCAAATATGATAATCAAATTGATACACAATTAATGCTATAATCATGCTACTCTAGCGGACTTGACAGTGTCTACATTACGTACAAATACGATGGAACTAACACAATGAACAAATAATAACATAAAACCTCAAAAATGATTTGAGAGTGCAATCAACCGCACCACTTTCACACTGCCTACATAGCATTACCCAATGATATCCTGGAGAGGGCTGGTAGCCGTGGTGGTGGCTATAGTGATGCGCGCCAGGCGTCGTGGAACCTTGAGATCTTGAATGGCTGTATATGAACGCCTGCTTAGTGCCATGTGTTGAACCGACGTGCAGGGGATACGAACACGGAAGCTCCTCCCGCTGCCGTAGAGCCTCAAATATAGGCCTCAGCTGCTCCATAAACTCTTCAGCTAAACGCACCAATACAAAACCGGGAGGCTTATTAAGGAAGGAACCGTAAAAAACGAAACAACTCGTTTTCTGTCTTCATAGTGCCAATCGTATTTTATTCCGGAACGCGTTTGTTTACGACGAATTTTCACGTTGTTACTATTAGTCCACACGTTTAGTCGAACGCGAGTGAATTTTGCCGATGCGGGTATGATAGGGGACGAGCGGGATGGGTGAACGAAAATACATTACCAAAAAATCCATAGGCGTAGACGTGCCACCTCTCCAATGCAGTGGATCCAATGAAATACACTAACAAACAACACCAAAACACTACACGAGCCTGTGCGTCAATGCATAGCTTGAACACTAATGCAGTACGACCAATCTCTACGAGCTCAACACATGCTGCACTCACGACACTGCACCTTGCAAATGGATGTATACAATCCATGTGCAAAGTTCAATCAGAAAACAAAGCGAAAAAATTGATTCCCAAACCGATTGCTCCCTCCAACAACTACTGTGCGCTTTTTTACTTGTGCGAAATTAAAACTAAGTTCTATCCTGTAGGAGAGAAGACTTATTTAAGTATAGCGGTTTGAGTACTTACCTTTGTAATAGGTCCAGTGGACGGTGGTGTGTTTGTGTTAGAGCGGGGCGTACGCGGCCTAAACGCTGCCATGCTCTGTGATACTCCATCGGCCAGAATGAATTGCTCTCGCAGTTCGATGTTGGTGCGTCCCTTGGCTGCATGCGGGCGGCGTCCGGTGCGCGGGTCACAAACGGAACAGGATAGGACAGGGCCAAAGAAAACCGTTCGGTAAAAGGAAAGGCGGAAAAAATAACACCGAGACGTGTTAAAAAAACGGGACAGCGTGCATAGGTAGTGAGGAAAAGAAAAAAAACAACAAACAAATCAGAACATGTCAACATAAACAAACATAACAGTTGTAAAAAAAATGGGGGAGGATTTTCAATTTTGTGCAGTTAGGAATAGGAATAGTAAAATACGATTAGTATATTCTCTCACCAAATATTATGCAATTGTATAAATCAAGAGCAAGATCGAACTTAAGATTCAGTAAAATTAATTAAAGTAAAAAAAAAGTCATTGTCTTAATGTCTTAAATATACAGAAGTCTTCGTCAAATATTTACATCGTGAAGATTTTTTTATGCAATTTAGTGATCACCAAAATATCTTGCGCTTGAATTATAAACAATTAGTATCTACCAAAAATAAAATAAATTCCATAATAAAAATACTTAATGCAAATAAAGAACCATTTTCATGCCATTACGTATATTAAGCAATCTTTATTATTTTCTCACCACATATAACCACTACAATATATGTTATTAATAATAAATTAGTATACACCCAAACTACAGTAGCATTCTACACATTTGATGGAATAAAAGCTGTATAACAATAAAAGCACCAAACGTGTAAAATGTATTTATAGAGCAAAATAATTCTACAACGTTGCAAAAGTAAAATCTAAGCCACACCAATTAGACGGACTTGCGATGGAACCATAATATTTTATAAGTTTGGTGTAAATAAAAAGCCAAAAAGTGATAAAAATAATTTAGAAAGGTTCCAAGGCATGTCATATCGCTTACCGAGCGGGCAACAAGCTTCATGCTGCTCCGGCTTGCTCGGATCAGGCAGCGGTAGCACTAATGATACTACTTATGTAAAGGGATTCCATTGGGATTTAAAACAAAATATAAAAAAAGTAAAAAAAATAACGAAGTTTTATAAGGGACCACGGGAGGTGGATTGGGCAAAGCAAATACGAATTAGTAAATTAGTAGCAACATCAAAATTGTATGTGGACATATTTAATGCTTACTTTAGCAATAACAACATGTTTGCTGAACTAGCTCTTTCTTGATAAATGCTTCACAATGGGAGTGAAGTGATTAATGCTGGCAGTGTAAGGATTCCTATTATTTTTTTAAGATTTTTTTTCGAATTGAGTTAAAATTAATTGAAGCAGTTTTAGGATTTTAATATTTATGGACAAAAAATATAAGGTTATAATATCATTGGCGTTATTCTATAACAGTTATTTAATATACCGCGTTTGAAACCGAAAACGCTATAACGTTATTAGAGTTACATTTTTCGCTGGCAACATCGATACTGCGCATGTCAAATACATCGCGTCGAAAAAGAAAACAAGAACAATGGAATTCGCCACCGGTCGATTTTAACTCGTGTTGACTCAGTTTTTAAATGTGATCCGTGTGTTGAACGTCTGAAACATGACGGGGACTATAATAGAAAACTTAAGTGGGCGCAAACTCGCCATTCTAATAAGTTTCCTTTTGTTATGTCAGTTAACATGTTTCTTGATCGGTGGGTTGGTCGCACCCATGCCTGCAAACGCTCAAAATATACTCGCTACCGTGTGCCGAGATACTTCTGCTGCGAAAAATGACACAACGAAGTGGTATTACAACCGTGGGAAGGGTTCTTGCAAGACCGTCGACCTTGGAGAAACGCATCATGATTTGTCGGAGACCGACATAGTTTTCGCTTTTCAAATGCCGGTTCCGCGAGAGAGCAAGGTTCTAGATTATTCGCGATGGCAACAAAACCTGATCGGAGTACTGCAGGTGGATATTAAATACCACTCGCAGATCGAGGTGCAGCCACGCAGCAAAATAACAATCGACGCCCGGCTGGCGTATCGGAATAAAGGCGATCTCGAGGACAAATGGACGCTCTACACACAATCCGTTGAAAAACGTCATTTAGACTGTGATATTGATGTGAAAAGTGAAGAATATCTATACAACTGTTCAGCAATTCCTTTGTTTGAACTTGGTTCTTTGTTCCATGACTACTATTTACTCAATGTACGACTCCCAGTTGACACACCGAAAATGAACTTGCATATAGGGCACATACAAGACATGTGGTTGACTGTGATCAACCAGAATGGAGGTTTTATCAAAGTTTGGTTGTCTTTGAAAACTGTATTTTTCCCTTGCATTATTGGTATACTTGTTTGGTTTTGGAGACGTATACACATGCTTCAACGGAAGCCTGTACTACTTGAGAAGATGCTTTTGAGTTTAGGTTTAGCTCTTTGCCTTTTGAATATGCCGATTGAGTACTTGACGTTACATTTTGACTTGCCTTTTATGTTATTGCTGGGAGATATTCGCCAAGGGTTATTCTATGCTACATTGTTTTCATTCTGGCTAGTTTTTGCTGGTGAGCACATGTTGATTCAAGATGCATCAGCTCAAAGCTCTGTGAAGCAGTACTGGAGGCATTTGAGTGCTGTTGCTATGGGATGTGTCTCTCTCTTCATATTTGATATGTGCGAGAGGGGTGTGCAACTTCGCAACCCTTTCTACTCTATCTGGGTGACTGATATTGGCACTAATTTGGCTTTGACTTTCATTATACTGGCTGGGATATCAACTGGGGTCTATTTCCTATTCTTGTGCTATATGATCTGGCGAGTTTTCATCAATATCTCTCACAAGAGGCAGTCCCTCCCTACTATGTGTTCTGTCCGTCGTCTGCACTATGAAGGAATCATCTATCGCTTCAAGTTCCTGATGTTGGCTACCCTGCTCTGTGCTGCATTGACTGTAATTGGTTTCATTCTAGGACAAGTTGCTGAAGGCCAGTGGAAGTGGGATGAGAACATTGAGCTTGAATACACTTCAGCATTTTTCACTGGAGTGTATGGGATGTGGAATATCTACATCTTTGCATTGTTGGTCTTGTATGCTCCAAGTCACAAACGCTGGCCAGTCGTTGAGAACACTTCTGACACACAGAATTTGAGCGAAGAGATGGAATTCAGCCCTCTACCTAGCGAGAGAGCTAGTAGTGAGATTTCATCTCTTACATCCTTCATTAGGAAGACGACTATTGACTAATTGTGCCAATTTCATATTTCATAATATGTCTTTAAGTAATGTTTGCTCTTCCATCTTTTTGATGAATTTTAGATTCCATGCATTGGAAATAAAACTTGGGCCAATATTGGCTATAAACTGTTAAAGTCTTGCCGTTATATGGATTCTTTGGCCCAAATGTTTGCCCCAATATGAGATAAGATCCGGCGCAAGACGCGATTACGTAAGCGGCCGTTGAAATTCGCTTCTAAAATACAACTTTACGATAATTATGGTCATAAATCGTCATATTAGTCTATCTGGCGGTCGTAAATAGGCGTTCAGGCTTTCCGTAGGCGTTAATTAGGCATAGGATGAGAGAATCTCTCAATATAGGCAATAGCCTTCCTTATAGGCTGAGCTCTTTGTCTCGCCGAACAAATTTTGTACTCGAATATTTAACGGGAAATGTAGTCCATATTTATTTAGTCTTATCGCAAGTATGTAGGCTTGACTTAGCTAAGCAGTAACCATTAGATTTAGGAATAATTTTCAAGACTTAATACTTTGTTCTAACTGATTTCGTAGTTTTAAGGTGATTTTGACAATTTTTTCTTATACAAAAATTATTTGAACTGAGTAATGATTAATTTTCTTATACATTCTTCATATTATGTCTTCTAAGTGTATTTTCTCGGAATCAACTTTAGGCAGCTAAGATTGTATCGAATCATTCTAAAAATATTTTTTTAGATCATAAAACAGGTAGTTTGACCTTGATATTTCCAGTTTCATACTGAGCTTCCAAAAAGTATTTTTTAGTGTGTAACTTGTATTCTGTGATTTTTATTTTGCATTTTTAAACAGTATTGCTAGATTAAATTAGTTTTTTAACGATATTGCCAGCTACTTAATAATTTATAAAAAATAATGTAAGTTTGAATGTGAAATTAATTTTGTAATCTGTAGTTAATATTTGTACCCGTATAATAAAATTGTATTAAAAATATGTGTTACTTTGTTATTTTAAAACACTATTGAACAAATATTCCCTTGAAAATCTAAATGTATAGAGCAAAAACCTTTTTGACTGGCTTTTTGGTTATTTTAGAGGTCAAAAGCGTCTTTTTCCTTTCAAATATTAAGAAAAAGATATCTTATATTCAATGAAAAGTGTACATTTTAGTAATTAATTTAGTAGAAGTTCAAAGACAACAAAAAACTTATTTTCGCCCAATACACAAAGACTTAGAAAAAAATACTTGCCCATAAAGTTAAGACGTTCACATATTAGTCAATATATCCCTTATTAGGGGGTTAACACATATCTATACGAAGTACCGAGACGTTTGATTGACACTTTGAATATCACCATACATACCTAATACATAATATAAAAAAATATTTTGATTATAAGGCACTAATTATAACACAATATAAGAAAAACCACGAAATTGTAGCATTTTTACTTTGACGACGTAAGAGGTCAAGTAAATTTAAAAAAATGCTGCTACTTTTTTTTTTGTAGATGAAATTCAGTGCCTAGTAATCGAGACAACTTTTACAGTGCTTTCGGTATAAAAGCATTGTAGAAGTTGCAAATAATTAGTTCTTTATGAAGCCATAAATATCGTTGGTCATATTTTCTTTAAGGAGATTTGTGTATTATAGGAAGATCTAAATTGGCTTCATAATTTAAAAATGTAATGTGGCGGCTTTCATTTGACGATAACAATTTTAGTTAACGATATTCTCGCATGTTTTTATTTGTAATTGTGCTATTCCACATTACATTTTTGATACAAATCCATAGTTCAATACTTAAAACATCATTTTTGTAGACAGGGAATGACGAATAGTTAATTGTTAAAGAGAAAAATTATGTTTTATTCAGAAGAGTATTTTCTTTGATATTAAGTTGATTTTAGAAAACTTTATTTTCAGTTTTGAATGGTGCAATATAGTTTTTTTTTTTGTAAATATTAAGTGGGCGTACTCTTGACCTCAATCTAATCCTGAGAACAGAGATGAGGTCCACGATGTAACAAATTAAATATAAAGATTACAAAATTATCAAAGAAAAAGCTCCACTGAAAAGTAATTCGTTCTTACTGCAGATCATTATAAAATATCATAAATAAATTGAGGAGTAGGTAAACAGGATTGAATATTTTTTATTAGCATATTCAGCCTTTAATATTCCCACTGCTGGGACACACGGCCTCCTCTCTATGAGGGGAATGGGCTATAATCCACCACGCGGGCCCAGTGCGGGTTGGTAGATGTCACATGTGTTCGATATTATTATTTTTTATTAATATTAGGGAAATTCTCGACCATTATTATTAGGTCCTTGGGTACAGAAATTTTTATTACGTCGGTTTTCATTTTGCAGTAAGATCGAAAAATATTATAAAGATATTAATATTTTGTTTAGATTGCTGTGGGACAGTGCCAAAATAAAATATGGAGTTAGTGTTAAGTATGATTTCTTGTATTTTTTTTTAAATTTTCGTGAATGTATTATGAAATAGAGAGAAACGTAAAGAATTGTTGACAATGACACCCGGTTATTACAATAATGATTTTAATGATTATACTTCTAAGATTTATTTACCTAGGTATTAGGGTCAATAGTTTCCGCCTACTAAATGTCGCAGAAGAAAATGACTTAAATATGTAGGTAAATGACATTTGCCACAGCAATCTAACAAAGAATTTAAACCCCTGAACGCAATATTACACTCTTGTCACACTCACTCTATCCAAGGATGTTTTTGGAAGTGTCCAAAAGTGCTATATTGTGTACAACAGGCCTAACATAAAGTTACTTTGACAAGCCCAAGTGTTGTGATGAAACTTGACTCTCGAAGAGGCAATTTAAAATTAACACTAAGTACTTGCACTACGACTGACTAGATACGTTCATATGTCACGTTTGAAATGTTTTATTAGCTATTCATCTGACCTTGTTTATTCAACTTTATTCTCTGTCATGTTCTAAACAATAGACAAAGACAGAATGACATTTTTATAACGCAACTGCAAATTGTTTATGGTCAACACATTTTACAAGAAGAATTTCTACTATAATACTTATACAATTTCCGACACTTTTTATGTATGTGAGTTTAAATGTTTGTAAACGCACCCACGATACAGGAGAAATACCTAGTGCGGGGCAACGTTTTTTTTAAAAAAGAAAAAAAACTTTTCCGACACTTGCTTGCCAAAGTAACCCATGTAAAGCCCATGGGAGTGTCCTATCAACCCACACCCCTTAAAACAAGGTTGTACATACCTCTGCAAGGGTCGTTCTTGACCAGGAACTCGTCGAGTGCGACCCAGCCGCCTCCGACTCGTACCATGACGGTGGAACGGAGAATACGGACCAGGCGAAGCTTTTGTGAGTCGCCGAACTGCGTGGGAGAAATAGTTGGGCTAGTGGAAGTTCTAGTAGGGCTAGTAAATATTAATGGCAATCAGAGCCTCATAGTTTATTGAACTACTATATTATTGCTTTGTCAAGTAGTAGACAATTCTGGAAAGTCAAATTCCATGAGTTATAATTTCCCTAATCCTTTCGATAGCTTTACAGTTGTGAAAGTTAGATATCTAAATAGCTGTATAAAGTCTCTTTTATTTTAATGTGAAGTATGACATTCAAATGTGCCGTTTTATAGCTTAATTGACATAAATGGTTTGTCTTTGGCTAAAAACACACGGCAGTAAGTTAACTTTTATTCACGGCGACTTCAAAAATGAATAAAATGAACTTCAGAAAATTAATATTAACAAAAGTATAATTCACAATTTTCGAGAGATTTTTCATCGAATCACAAAGCTATGAAACCTGTTCTGTTCTACATACAATAAAAAAGGTACTCACCCTGTATTTGCCCTCTCCAACTTGGAACACCCTGAACTTCTGTCGGCAAGTACACAGCATGACGAGACGTTTCACTTCATCGTGGATCTTATCCGCGTCTGATGGCGGGCCGCGGCGTTCAACCTGGTGACAATATGGTAGGATTAGAAGGTTTACATGGGTAGGTTTTGGTTCGGACTAAAGCTTTCGTTAAAAATATAACATAAGGATACAGGTGACAGGTCCCTCCTAATCTGGATATTTATTGGTATCATTTTACCCAGTACTAACTGGGTTGTGGAGGTCAGACAGGCAGTCACTCCATGTAAAATACTAGTATTTAGCTGCATCCAACCCCAACATAGTTGGAAAAAGAGCTAGATGAGTATGTTCAAGGTCTATGAGCTAGGCAGTGGACCGAAATAGGCATGCGAAGTAATATATTAGACCTGACTTGACCATGACCCACTTGCTGGTGTGTTAGAAGTGTCCCCTACACCTGAACTCCAGAGGACAAAAACTCCATTAATGTGGCCACCTGCCTGGCCCAAGTAATCTGACAAAACGTACCATCGATACGAAAGAAAAAGTCATCAGACGGTTTAGTAAAAGCTTCAGCGGTTGCCCTTTCAATAAAGTGCGAGGCATGAAACTACCGGTCAATCGGAGCACATTTTAAGTGCCAAAAATCTAAATACAGATACTTTATCCTGTAGCAAAAATAATCGAAAAATTGCCTACCTACATCAATTTTATCAACACACCAAACTGTATCTTAGTAGGTAACAACAAAAACTACTGTGAAAGCAATCGGCCCTTTCTTCCTGTCGCCAAAATATGATATCAGTTGGTGATAAGATAATCTGTGCATTTTTGATAAGTGACACAGAATATTAAATGCAAACAAAGCGTTACATGACATTGATGGTGATAAAATTAAGTGTAGGCTGATTTTGTGGTTGAAAATGTGCTTGGTATATAATACTCAATTTTCCTATAACTGTAATGTTATCTTTTACTTTTTTGATACACGTTAATCCGGCTCCAAGGACCAAAACATTCCGAAGATGACTTAGAACGTTATATTATATTTTCAGATGTATTCTTCTGTGATTTCTGGACTGATTTGCATGCATTCTTATAGGTCATCATAATCTGCCTAGCCTTTTCAAAACTATGTTAGGGTCGGCTTCCAGTCTAACCGGATGCAGCTGAATACCAGTATTTCACATGGAGCGACTGCCTGATTCTTATAGGTATTTGGTAGAACCAGTGATCGTTCTCTCTCAGCGAAGGTTGAAAATACCATCTGATACTTGGTGCCTTGGTACATTGGGCACGTACTGCTTAGCCTCAAGAACTAAATAGGTATTTGTGAGAAGGTATTACTTACCCAGTCGGGCCTGAGTGCGGCGATGAACTCCTCCCAGTCGATGAGACCGCCGCCATTCCTGTCAAACAGGTCGGCGACAGCGCCCATCTCCAAGCGAGATGTGTCGAATTCTGTAGGAGAAGAAAGTTTTGAGTATCGATATAGTAAGGCTACTTTCAACTTAAGTTTTTTTAAGAATAGATATTATACGGATATATTTTTAATGTTTTATTTATAGTTTAGCAAACCGGTTACCGTCGCCTTTGGAAATCTTTACTAATACAGATTCACAGCAGATCCAGCAACTATTTTTAAAGCCTCAGCCTGATTGCGAAACTGGTGAGGTGGTGCACACATTTAATAATAAGTATTTAGCCTGTTCCCTCTACTGGGAAAAGCGGGACGGCCGGGGCGCCTTTCTCCCTTTTCCAAACAGTTTTATTGGTAAAGAAACTAGTCCTCAAAAATGGTCCTAATGTTCGAGACAGCTTCCTACCCACCTCCAGCCTTATAACGTTGACTGAATACTTACTGGTGTTGATAATTCCGTCGATGAATTCGTGTCGTGCTATGAGTCCGTTGTTGTCCTTGTCCATCTTGCGGAACAGGTCCGTCAGACGGGACTTCTTGTGGTTCATGAACTTCAGGAACTAAGGACAATATAGAAGGAATATAAGTATGACAATAAAGGCGAAACTGAGATCATTCCAAAGTTTTGTATGTCCTACAAAAATATGTGACATAAGGACCAACAAATATGACAGCTGGTCCTTTCGTTCTTTATTTAGACCACAAAATAGAAAGTTGTACAAATTACTAAGAGCTATGTACATTATTCACTCTTTAGAGGTTCGTAACTTATTGCTGCACAGTGCTCGTCATCGTATTCGGTGATGCCGATCTAGGCCAATTCTCCTTGCATGAACTTCTGATGACTAGCAAAGTCTATTGGGTCTTGAAAACCCGGCAACGTCGTGTACGGAACAGCTGATCACGCGTAGTTTCCACCAAGGTTTCCAATTTATGTGTATAGATCTCCTCATGAAGATGTATCTTGTTACTTCATTGACAAAAACTCACCCTCTTTCTCCAGTCGTCCCAACTGAAGTTGGACACCCTCTGCAACTCCTTCAGATGCACCAGACGTTCGTGCAGCCTCCTCTGTCTCTCCCACGCGAGTAACCACACGGTACGCCATTTGTCCCACAGCTGTTTAACGCGGGGTGACCTGAATTCTGGTTCTGCACCCTTGCTGCTAGGAAATAGAGGTTTTTAAATTAATTAGTGATTGGTATAGAAACTTTTTTGACATTTTACTGGGGAGAAAAAAAAAAGTAGTTTTTTATTATTATTTGACTAGATAGAAGTTATGACTCTAAAAGCAAATCTAAATTACTATTTAAATACAATTTGTACAGCGAGTAATTTTATGCAAAAATTTTTGATAGCTTAAAAACCTTGAATAATAATAATCAAAGGATATCTAAATATAAATTTGCCAGCATGCCAGATACTAGTCATGCTGAATCTTAGCAAATAATACAACATAGCGAGGGCTGCCACACACAAAACCCAAAAAAAAAACATTTTGGCAAGAAAAAAAAACAAAGCATAATATAATAATAACATTAAAAACTCCCACTCTACCAATGATTGTGATGGTTTTGACGAGATGAATAAAATGCATGTAACCCATTATGCGACCTACCATTTATCGAGAGCTTATAATAATTGAAAATCACGGAAGGTATCCTGTACGTTTCAGTGTAAGTTCTGATCAAGTTTGTTAAAATATTTATCAAATTAACACCTTTTTGACAACAGATTTATTTATTTCCATAACTTTAATCTCGGCTAAGATGACAATAATTTTATTTCTGGTAAAACTGTTTTAGATTTTTTTTTCTTTTAATATTTAGCATATATCAATCTGTAATAATCTAAATTCCGTTTTTTCGCCCTATCGTTATGAACCTGAAATTTAGATTTCGACTGTCGCGATCTTTTCCAGACGAATTCCTGTAAAATAGGTAGCCTTACCTTCCCTTAGCGAGGAACCTCGGCCCGTAGTGCGGCAGGTTGCGGTCGGGCGTCTCTCGACCAGGACTCACGCGACTAAAGCACAGGCAACATTATAATCACAGAAAACCAACAAACCAAACCGTTAGTAGATGAGAAACCACGGCGTGAAGTTAGACCTTCTGACGACCCTGTTAGTTTGTGCGGACGGAAAGTGAATTTTATTTTTTAAGCTGTAAAGTGCGTTTTTGTTTGCGATGTTCTGATAAAAACAGTGCGCCTTCTGATCTTTCATAGCTCGAGTGAAGTTAGTCTAGTTGTACATTTCGACAACTCTTGTTAGTTTGTGCGGACTATGTAAAGTGAATTTAATTTTTAAAGCGATAAAGAGCGATTTTGATTGCGATGTTTTGAGAAATACAGTGCGTTGGTTTTGGAATTGTGCCGTATTTGTGATAAGTTAGAGTTTATTTTCGATTGATAGGTTTTTTGGTTTTTGTTTACCTATTTAAAGTCTGGATAGTGTCGAATTTTAGTCAGGTTAGTGTTTTGTGGCTGACAGCCCTAGGTCATGCATTATTGAAATAAATCTTGACTCATGCAAAAATATGCATTTGTTTCTGCTGAAAATTTTTCCGTTTTTTTTTCAAATAGTGCAGAAAAATAGTCCAACCAAAAAATAAATGAAAAATTCATTAGGTTAGTTTAACTGTATGATCCAAAGTTGGTTGAAATAAATAAATAATAATATTTATTAGGTATTTATATTTTTGCTTGCTAAAAGTAAAGATAAATCTAACTACTCATGCATCAAAAGTTCTAAAAAGAATATCAACTTTTCAGACCTAAACCAAACAAATTAATTTTGAATTCGACTTTATTACTTGGTGTTAGAATTCAAAATTGCATCGGTTTATCTGTTGATATACCTTTAATACCTACAGTCTACAAATATTGAACTACATAAATATATAATTGTTTACCTAAGGCAAAATCCGCATCGACTGCATTCCAAGGATGCAAGTAAGATAAAATAGATAATAAAAATATATTATAATTATGAAACATTCATTTAACATTCCAAGCGTGATACAACTAGATAATAAACTACAATAGTAGAACGGAAGGATCAAAAACTTAAAGACTGGTATTCTGATACTTCGACCAAAATATAGGGTCTAATTATTCATACACGAAATATTTTCAGGGAATCATCTAACAAAGCCATTTCAACGGATTTTTTTTTTATCTGAGTATATTTTTTTATAAAAATAGTTTATTTAAAATTACTTGACCCACAAAATAAATACTGGCTCCTTATTTTTAAGCATCCATTACAGTAGTTTACTACGTCGTATTTACCTACTGTCATTGTTAGAATATGGGAGTAAAGGTTTTATGCAAAAAGTCTCAAGAAATTTTAGAATTATAATGATTTTGTAAAAAAAAAACACTCAGATATTTTTTTTTTTCGTTGCTATGGCGACTTTACGGCTTATAGAAGTTACTCTTAAAATATTTCGTGTATGAAAAGATAGACCTTATTTACTAAGTAACTTTCAGATAGTTATATTACTACTATAATATTTATTTTTGTTGTTTTTTTTTTGTCATAAATTTGTATTTTAGTAAATTCCTAATGGTGTAGAAAAAATTTCGAACAAAAATACTATCGAATTATTATCAATTTAATTATTTAAATATAGAATATATGGCTAACTACAAAATTCAACACCCATTTTAAACATACATGCTAAATACACAAAATACTTTTTTCTAAAAAAAAAAACTACAGGCATCTAATCTACACACACATTTAAAAAAAGAATAGTCGTTCAAACCTTCCTCTTCTACTTCGAGTGTGAATCCTGGACCTGCCCGTGTCGAAGCGTGTCAGAGCGGGACGGAAAGCAACGTTTACAATGTGTTAGAGCGGGACGAAGCAATTGTAGGGTGCGTTGGCAGAAAATGTACTAACTTCTTAAGATTACAGGAGCTAACAAGACTGCTATTTTATCAACATTTGCTGTCTTTTCATTTATGTGTCAAGTGTTATGTCAAACACTGAATACCAGTATTTACTTGTAATGTACTATTAAAAAAATTAACCTTTGAGTAAAGGGGTAAAGGATTCCTAAAAGTTTTAATTTTCAGACAACGCACCTACAGTTACACAAATGACAAACATGTAAAGCACATGGAAGTAAGTAACCACCATTTAACCTACTTTGTATAAACGTTGGGTACTTAAAATTTGCGTTTTTTTTTTTCAATGTCTTTGTTATGTGTAGTACACGTTTATATAAAGTAGGTTTAGTTATGAGACAATTAGACAAATAATATAATCGTGTTGTGTTTTTACCATTTTTGGATTTTCAGAACTTTAATAAATCTAGCTAAGCTAGTAAAATATTTGGCTTGCTAAGATATTCGGTAAGTAAAATTCATCATAATTTTGGCTTTACAATTGGTAATGTAACAATATTATTTTTTTTAGCTTAGTTCTTACTGATAATTTTAAGCAATTTATAAATTCCCTTAAATGATTGCATGAGAATTTAACATTTTGTAAATCATTCAAAGATGGTAAAAATAATATCAACAAAAAGTAAATCTTTTGAAAAAAATGATTGATTTTATAAATGAAAATAAAACACACCTGAAACGCCTAGATCCATAATAATCAGGCGAGACTGATCTCTCCCTATTGAGGTCGTGCTGGGAACCGCGGCTATATTTTTGTGATGGCAACACACATTGCAAGCAGGGAACACCATGCAATGACGTCACAAGATGGCGGCGAGGTGTCGTTGACGTGCATGATTCGTGAAAAATGGAGAGACAAAACGAAAAAAACATAAAATAAAAGTATGTAAAATTAAAAAAAGAAAAAAATCGGGACTGAAAATTAAAATGGACAACACTGAAGCATTTAACGAAACCAATATTTTTTTAGGCAAAAGAAAATAATAAGTAACAAAATGTGAACGACACATAAGAGGTAAAAACAAAACATTTAATAGGTAAAACATATATTTTCATGACATACCCAGGTGCTCCCTTAGTGGCACTCTTTACTGACACCTTTCTTGGTGTGCTTTCACGGCCTGTGGTTTGACTCTTGACCTATTCACAAAAAATAAGAAATGGGTATTAGTTTTTCTTCCAACTTCTTCATCATAATTCTCCGGTCCTTATCCAAATTTCTTTGGCGTCGGCGCAGCGAGTTTTTCTAACTACTTACATTAAATGAATATGGGAGTCGAAACAACAGATTATACAAATTAGATAAGTTTGGGAAGTCAAAACAGTATCTTACGTAGCTAAATACAAGTTTAAATTAATATCCGAAATGAATTAGAAATATGAAATGGAAATGTCTTTAAAGTTGACAATTCCGCAACACAAATTTCATTTTTTACGTTATCGAGCAGATTAATTTTCAACCATATGAAGCAATGAATTAAATCTAATTTCATCCAAAATCCTTCGGATTGTAATATGCAGAGTGTTACACAATTGGAGAAACTGCTCATCTTTTATTGTAACTTTAGATTTTTAAGCACCAGCTCAATTTTTACAGTAGGTATTAAACACACTGGTCCTTCGGCACTCACCTGGTATGCTTTACAGACGCGGTCGACCTCGTTCTGCCTCTTCTGCGTGTGCTCCATCAACTCCTTGTGGTCCTCGATGAGGCCTTCGAGAAGCTCGATGGACTCTGGCAGAGGTTCCGATTCGAGTGCTAACGAGAGAATAGAATATTTAAGAAAAAAATACACTTGAGGTTTTTTTTTTCTTGAAAACTTGGTGGTTGCTCACTGTGAAATTTTTTTTTTTTTGAACTATTCGAAAAAACAACTTAAGCTTCTAAAACCCGGGCATACAAATAAAGTAACGCCGAGGTAAATGTGTGTAGTACAAGCACATTGCGCCAGTTATATTTAAGTTGCATTAAGTATTGCTGTCAACTGTGGTCGCTGCTGAGAAATTAATATAAGTAATATGAATTTCTCAGTAGTCTTCTTCTTCGCGTCATTGATATGACGATTAAAAAAGCCAATAACACTTTCCCCGGGTTTGAACCCGGGACCAACTGACCAAGTCAGCTTGCAACCATCTGGCACAATTTAATAAAATCAAGGATACTGGGATAGTGAACAACTGAAAGTATTGTTAACTTACAAAGCAGAGTGTTCTCCAGCCCGATGAGCCACTGCAGCAGCTCCTCGAGCACCAGGTCGAGGTCCTTCAGGCTCTGCATGTGCGTCTCCAGCTTGGTGCCGCGCTGCATTGCCCATTGCCATACCTGTGTCAAGATATATAAGGATTAGTTAAAAAGGAAACTATGTTTTCAGGACCACTCGTAGTTTCTGAAGGATTAGAGAGAGGTCACAGAGGTGTACCACAATTTCGCCAGTTATGTTTAAGTCCCATATAGTAGGGGTCGCGCTTATTGCCAACGACCGGACAAGTCTTGTCTCCGGACGATATGAGGGTATACTTCTCGATGAAACAAAACAATTAACACTTTGTCCGAACTAGGAATCGAACCGAGAAATTAGGACTTCAGATGTCTCTCTGCTATAAATGGTTTAAATAGACCTTTAAAGAAGCCGAAAGACGCTTGTTCACCCCGTCTTTGCGATGTTTTTTTGTTTTAGACCATACCTTCTAGTTCCGGAGATATTGGGGGTCAAAGTTTCAACTTTTTCACAAGTTTTTTTTAAATACAAGTTTTTAATGTAAGATTTTTACTTTAAACACCTCCACGACCCCCGTACTATTCAATCCTGGATGGATTGTATCAGCACAATGCTTTCAGTGCTTTCCATCGAGTCCTACCGTAAAACGTGATATTTAACCCCAAAATAAAAGGCTTTTCCCAGCAATAATTTTACGATAAGTTACGTAGTTTGATGTACAGAATGCTTGGTTGACGGCTTCGTGAAAGGTCTTTTACACCCTGTATGTTTCGCTTTTGGGGCAGTCACACATTTAAACTTGACCTAGGTTAACCTAATCAAAATTAGAAGAATTAGGAGAGATTAGAATTATGAATTATAATTGATTAGAATTAAATCCGTTAATCTAGCACGAATATGATGAGTATGATTTATTTATATTGTGATAAAATGTTTCTTCGAAAAAAAAATATTGTTTTGGCCTTGGGTTTATTACAATATTTTACAAATGACTTCCTAATCTTATTATTAAGGTTATCGCTACTGAACGGTATTGAAACAGCCTTTTGTAAGTTTAAGATACGGTTAATGTTACAGTAAGGCTGTGTTTGCATCAGAAATATGCGAGGTAGCGGGGTGGTGCGAGGATGCGTAGCGAGGCTGTGGAACGGTGTGAGCGCTTCCACCAGAGATGTGCTAGGCAGATGAGCGGTGCGAGGATGTGTAGCGGGTCCGTCCTTAGCACAGATCTCTCCACACATCCCTAGCACAAATCCTTCCCTTGTTTTGTCAGCACAAAAACCTCGTTCCGCTGAGCCGTTTCCACTAGAGCTGCGCTGAGCGAGGCTAGGTAAATGAAGTGATTCTATTGGTTCTTAACAAACACATCCCACGCTACGCATTCTCGCACATCTCTGGTGGAAACGCAGCCTAAACCTCAGTCTTCAAAAAATATTCCAAAAACGTCTTTTGCGAAAACTACACAAGTTTACTCAACACTACATAGTATAAAACAAAGTGGCTTCCCGCTGTCTGTCCCTATGTATGCTTAGATCTTTAAAACTACGCAAAGGTTTTTGATACGTTTTTTTCAATAGATAGAGTGATTTAAGAGGAAGGTTTGTATGTATATAGGGTGTAACTATTCATACACGAAATATTTTCAGGGAATCATCTAACGGCTATAACAAACCCATTTCAAGGGATTTTTTTTTATCTAAATATATTTGATTATAAAAAATAAATAATTTAAAATTACTTGACCCACAAAATAAATACTGGCTCCTTATTTTTAAGCATCCATTACGCTAGTGTACTACGTCGTATTTACCTACTGTCATTGTTAGAATATGGGAGTAAAGGTTTTATGCAAAAAGTCTCAAAAAAAATTATAATTATAATAATTTTGTAAAAAAAACACTCAGATATTTTTTTTTTTCGTTGCTCTGGCGACTTTACGACTTATAGAAGTTACTCTTAAAATATTTCGTATATGAAAAGATAGACCTTGTATATTGCACCCGTGCGAAGCCGGGGCGGATCGCTAGTACAACTTTAAAAAAAGAAAAGCTAAGTTTTGTTTACCTGCCCCGCAGTAACTTTCCTAAAAATCTGTATCACAGGCAACATAGTTGCCACCCACAGTCTTTTATCTTAACTCATTTAAACCAAAACACACTCAACTATAACCGAACCAAAATTCTTGTAACAGAATCATAAAGCACTGCAATGGCATTATGTAACTAAAAATTAAAATAAAATATCATGTGTTTTATTTAAAAATGAAAACAGTAATCGCTTTTAACGATATGCTATCTATAAATATCGGTAATGCTACTGGTTGATGTTATTTTGTTTTGAAGGTGTACAATCAATTTGGTGCAAATGCTCACGTGGGAAAAAGATAGTGTATCTTTGTTTTTTTCTTTAATCTTGGTTTATCTTTTGTAGGAAATGGGTGTTTGTTATACAGCTGTTGATGTATTTTATCTTGAAAAATTAGACGTAATAATCATAAGTGCGCAAAGCGAAACAAACTATTCATAGTTATTAAAGTTTAAAGTTTTTGAATTGAAATTAAAAAGTTTTTATAATAAATTAAAACTTTTTAATTTCAATTCAAAACGTTTAATTCCAGGCTGTCGTTATACTAATAGCATGAAATATTGACTTAAATTATAAAGTTACCAGCGGTTCTTCCGTTTTATTTGATCTGAAATCCTTTCTCAAGTAATTTGATCGACTTTTGTGATTTCTAAAAACCAACACAACAGTCTAAAAAAGATTTTACACTTTATCTTATCTATTTTTTTGCTTTTTTCTTTTCATCTTTTCATCCTCTGGCGATAGTGCCCAAAAACATAAATATATACAAAACCATTCTTACCTCATCCCACCGACTCTGTATAATAGTAATCCAGTGTTTGATTACGGTCACAGCATCCGGATGCGCCTTACTCAAGATAGAGTGAGCAAGCGATATCGTCTCGTCCTTGTCCTTCTGCTTCTCGTTCAGTTCGCGAACGAACCGTTCGTGGTCGCGTATTTGTGCCAATGTCTCTTGGTCGCCTTCGGGCAGTTGTCCGGAGAACCGGAGCTTGGTTTCCGCGTCCGATAGCCATTCGAGGAGCATGTTGACGGAGCGGTGGAGTTTTTCAGCCTGAGGAAGGAAAAAAGATTACAAATTACTGTAATTTTATATATTTTCTGGGACTAGACTAGCGTTGAAAAAAGCAGGAAAAATTGCCATTTCTTTCCAATTCCGTTGTTTTTTTTTTCAATGTTTAATTTGCCAGTGTATATTTCATGTTTTTTTTTTTCATAAAACCGAAAAAAACCGAAGAATATGAAAGAAACGGGAAACTTTTTTTTTTCAAATATGTACTATACAGGGTGGAAGGAACACCGACGCTTAAACGGTTACCACGTATTCAGTACATCATTCTGAGCCACATATAATTTTTTCATTCTTTATGTAAAAAAAACAGCTGTTTCCTACAAAAGTGCAATACTTACACGGTCAAAATGTATGGAACAGCTGATTATTTTTGACTTGAAAAAAAAAAAACAAATTCTTTTTTTGGCATTTTCAACACTAACTAAACTAACTTGACTGTTTAAGTTACGTACAATAGCGTTTCAAACGAAAATTAACCATATTCGTATAAAATTAATGGTCGTATTCGTATAGAAGCGTTATTATTGTAGTACTTATAGGAGTATCTAAGCACATTAACTTCATACGATTATTCGCGTTAGTATAATACGAGTAGATTCCTGAATATTTTTTACTAACGTTTTTGATATTTTTACTACCTTCATAATTATTTTCTGCTTTTCTGCACAAAACTTACCTCTTTGAGTGCGGTCTCAAGTTTGGTAGCCTTCTTCTCGCTGAGGGTCTGAACAGCCTCCCAAGCGGTCTTCAGCTCACCACATTGTTGACGAATGCTAGCCGCGTCTTCACGAGGTACCTGCGAGCGAATGTGAACCTTAGAAAGTTGTATTTAAGGGTTAAAACTGCAGTATTTAATTAACACTACGACAGATAACTTTGTTTAGTTAAGGCTTCACAAATATGGACCTTAATTTATGGTAGATTGAATTTAAAATCCCACATTCAATTCAAACAAAAGAGGACAGGCTTGTACAGTTTCTTGTTGTTTAAAATTGGACGTTGTTTCTATGAAGTTATAGTATAGAATATTTTGATACGTACCGTCGCTTCGAGATCTTTGCCAGTCTTCATGACAGAGTGCATCTGTTGTTCACGAGAGTGTAAGTCCTCCTCGAATTGCTGAAACGAAATACAAGATTAACAATGGACTAAAGTTCTCTGAAATTCCAGATGGCAAAACCCAATACCACTTTGCTTGACTTGGGAATCGAATCTTCCTCATGCTCTGCTTGCGTCCATAATATTCTATGAGCGCAAGCACTGCTTCTGAGGCAGCCGTATTTAGTTTATGTATTAAAAACCGGCCAAGTGCGAGTCGGACTCGTGCATGAAGGGTTCTGTAATATTTTAGTGGGGGGGGGGGGGGGTGTAATTTTTATTATTTGTTGTTACAACGGCAACAGAAATACACATTCTGTGAAAATTTCAACTGTCTACCTATTACGGATCATGAGATACAGCCCGCTGACAGACAGACAGACGGACGGACAGCGGAGGCTTAGTAGTTAGTAGTTACCCTTCGGTTACGAAACCCTAAAAAGTACACCAACAACAAATAACACACATAGTTTATATGTGTAGTATCTTTTGGAGTGATTTTCGTTCTTGATGAGTAACTATCGTATCAGAGATTAATTTAAAGGCATTAAATATTTGGCGTACAAAGTCTTTTATAATACCTTATGTTGCTCAATGAGCGCCATCACAGTATCCAAGTCACCGTGTACAGGCGAGTCTCCAGCTAGCTCCTTCTGTTGTTTCTTGAGCCAGTCCAGTAGAGCTGACATGGCGTCCTTGAATTGGCCGGAGTAGAGCAGCGCTTCTTCGAGCTTGCGTTGTCTGAAATGAAAGAAGAGGTCAGGGTATATGGGGATAGGTTTCAATAGAGAGCCTAGGGGTCAACAAAAAGGTCAGCGCAAGGCATTTTATCTTTATCCAACGTTAATTCAGTGGTAACCGCTAGTGGTGACCACCCATTACATACCGAGTTTCCTCCGTGCCTCGGACAGCACGTTAAGCCGTTGGTCCCGGCTGTCATTTATAGATCTTTGACAGTCGTTACAGGTAGTCCGTGGCCCAGAAGTCTGACAACCAGTCTTACCAAGGGGTATCGTATTACCCAGTACTAACTGGGTTGAGGGGGTCAGATAGGCAGTCGCTCCGTGTAAAATATTGGTATTCAGCCGGTAAGACTGGAAGCCGGTTCCCAATAAATTTGGGAAACGGTTAGGCAGATGATGAAGAAAAAGTATGGCATATTGAAAAACATACCTGTCAACAGCCTTAGAGCAGACAGTAGTCCACTTGGTCTTCATGTCCGCCATCATAGTCTTGAGCGTGTTCTCGTCTGCCTTGGGCGCCTTGTCCTTCAGCTGCTTGCCTGTCTTCATCGTCTGGTCGTACACTGGCTGTTTAGAGGCCAGGGCCTTTTGGAACTCGCGGTGTTTTGTTAATCTGTGGGGGAGAAAATATTTTAAATTAATTACAAATACTAACCTTCAATGTAAGATTTGGCTATCATACTATTTTTAAAATAATGTCTAAGGATTTTGTAACACAGTATGCAACTTAGGTCAGGGTGAGGAGTGAGAACATCACGTCTACAGAAGATTAACAAGTAGGCTGCGTATCATAAAATCTTATCTATACTAATATTATAAAGCTGAAGAGTTTGTTTGTTTGGTTGAACGCGCTAATCTCAAGAACTACTGTTTCGAATTTAAAAAATATTTTAGTGTTGGATAGCCCATTTATCAAGGAAGGCTATAGGCTATGTTATATCACGCTACGATCACAGAAATAAATACTCTCCCCCTCATATGTGACGCAGATGAAGTTGCGCGGGTCAGCTAGTTGAAGATATGCATCATTTTATGTCTTCTAGCACCTCACTGTCTTCACCAGAATATAATTTTTATTACGTCTTCAAATTAATGACTATCTTACCTCTGTTTGATCTTCTCCGGGTCGTTGACAGTTGCCTCAGAGTTGAGTACGTCCAGCTGTTCTTCGGTGTCGTTCAGCCAATTCATCAAGTTGTTCCTATGATGATAACCATAGATTAAGTACACAGCTTTATCACCTCTTGTTATTGCAAAAAAAAAATGGGATCCATCTCAATGTTAATTTAATAAACCGCTGTATTATTAAGTCAATCCATAGAAGTTTATTTGCGAAAAAGAGATGGTCTCTTACACAGGTACAAACGGCGGCACATGAAGCTGTACATTTCCAGTATAACTTGGCCTCGCTTTGTATAGATTTTCTATACAATGAGTGATCAGCATAAACTGGTTTTGTATAGCTTGATTGGCGGTCGTGCGTAATATCGATATCACTAATGGTCTGCCACTTTTCGCCCTTATGCACTAAGTAATAAGGTTAAAAAGTCGACGGTCGGTCAACGTGGTAGTACATTGATGACTCGAACACATTATACAACGATTCTTGTCAAGGAGAAATACTAGTGTATGTTTTTAAAGCCATAATTAGGATTTCAGACGCCTTAATTCTGCAATTGTCAAGTATCCTCGGCTGCAATACAGCCTCCAAAAATTCGTAAACTTGACCCCAAACCTTAATTTTCTAACTACTATTATAAATGCGAAAGTTTGTGAGGATGGATGGATTTTTGTTACTCTTTCACGCAAAATCTACTAAACGAATTTGGATAAAATTTTGCAGACAGTTAGTTTATAACCTGGATTATCACATAAGGTACTTTTTATTCCGGTAGCATGGTATCGGAGGACATTAACCAAACTCGACGCGGATGAAGCCGCGGGCATAAGCTAGTAACTTCATAAATACTTCACTCACCACATATCATTAAATTCTTTAGACTCTTTGAACCCATGGTCCAATGCCCGGGTCCTCTCAGCAGCCTTAGACACGACTCTCTCCCAGCGATGCTGTACGGACACCAGCAAGTTCTTGATGAGGATTACGTCTTGCTTCTGACTGAAGTACTTGAGATGAGTGCCCTTCTTGTCGAGGTGGAGCATCGTCTCGCGGTGGGTTGATACTTCCTTTTGGAAGGACTTGTGCTCTTCGATTTGGGCTGTGGAGGAGAATATTTCGTTAGTAACTGGAACTGAAGAAGTCGAAGTTTGTAAGTGATGTTTAATTCTGTGTTTGTGAGGATCAAGTGTAGCAAATATGGACGACATTATGCATCTGTGGTTTCCGAAATCTCAAGTAAAACTGCTGTCAAGCGTTATTTTTTTTGTTCAACAATCGAATGATTTTAATTAATTCAAATTGATTAGGCTTTCAGAAACCGTAGAGCCCCTAAATTCAGCATAAAATCATGAGTTACCCAGTTCGAGAGGATCCCAAATGATTAGCAAGAATTTCGAAAGTTCTTATTCCATTTTTTTGCAAAAACTTTTGTAAAAGATGTCGAACATTGAAGATCACGTACTTAGGTAGCAACCATTTGGGCTATCCCGATTAATTTTAAACTCAAACTGATCCCATTGAATAATGATGATGCACATCTCCTTTTAATACAAAGAATACTTACTAAGTAAGGTCTCCATGACTCTGGAGACAGGTTTGGCCGAAGTGAGCGTCTTCTCGGCGCTGGTGAGCCAGTCGACGAAGGCTTGCAACGCGTCGTGGAACTCGGTGGCCTCCTTTAGAGCTATCTCCAGCTTGATCTTCTTGTCTGATGCCCTGTCGTAGAGGAAGAATGTACGATTAGATTTTGTTCTAAAAACTATAGGGAAATTTACCGAAAAACCATTTAACTAGCATAATAGTCATTTTGTAAATAAAATTGTTCGCATAGGTAAAATTAAAAAAAAAAACACCAAAAGGCGGCGTTTAGTTTTTATTAACTTTGAGAAAAATACCTAGAAAAACGAGGAGAGGATTAAAAAACAAATGAATCAAAACCAATTGATGCCACTGTTTACAATGAAAATAAAAAAGTATGCGAGAGTTATACTTAAAAGAATAACTTCCGACCCCGCGATCATAAAACTTCGCATGCCCATAAAAACTAGTAACCTATTTTTTACTAACTACTTATATCTATTCGACGCCGCAAAAGTACTCAGTAAATTACAAGCTTCAACTGAAATTAAATGAAGACAGTTCAAGGCTTTGTACTTTCTGTACACCTTTTGGCAGATATTCCTTTAGGAGACTACCTTATGGTCTGTCATCGGCACCAGAGATTTTTCACAAGCAATATTGTCAGGTATTTAAGTCAATTTAAGGTTTAGGCCAATACAAAATCAAACATTTTGTTTTTTCAAAAGTCCTTACCTAGCAGTAACATTATCCCATCGCGACTTCAAGTTCTTGAGGTTATGATGCAGCTGCGACGTGGGGTTGGGTCGGTCTTGCTTCTTGAGGTACTCCTGTCCTTGCTGCAGGACAGCCTCCACTTTGGGGCGGTTCGCTTCGATCTCGTTGTATACCTCCTGTGGTGGTAAATATTAGGTTGAATAAAAAAATTTCTAGGTGTGGACACAATATTATCCTAAAATTGGATAGGACAGTCATCAATGAATATGACAGAAAATATTTTACTATAATAATAGGTGTAACCCGTAACGAAGCCGAAATGCACTTGTTCTCCCCGGCATTGTGATCATTCTTTTGTTCTAGTCAACCTCAACCAGTATGAGACGCTCAAGATACAAGTGAGTACATTTACTTAAAGACAATAATATTAGCGGCCTGTTTCACTAGCTCTGGATAAACTTCAGTAAACTGGCAGATAATTTCATGCAAATACTGGAACATGATGGGTGAAAAGTACCCTTAACGAAGCCGAAAGGCACTTGTTCTCCCTGTCATTGCAATCATTTTTTCTTGTTCTAGACCATACCTGGGAACCTTCTAGTTACGGAGATATTGGGGGTCAAAGTTCCAAATTTTTCACAAGTTTTCTTTTAAATGCACCTTTTTAATGTTATAACTTTACTTTAAACACCTCCACGACCCCGTACTATTCAATGCATCCATCAGCACATTGTTTTGAGTGCGTTACATTGAATTTTACCGTAAAACGTGATTTTTCACCCCAAAAAAAAGTTGTTTACCAGCAATAATTTTAGCGTGAATGCTTGGTTTTTCTTGGCTTCGTGAACGGTCCGTTTACACCTTGTATATGGTTTGAATTGTTTGTGTATCGGCGCACGGTTTAATAAATAAACGAATTTTGACTTTTCATCAGAACAATGGTTTTTGTTTCACTTTACTGTTATTATAAGTGTTTTGATGTGATGTGTGTGTTTCTAAATAATGTATTAGTGGAATTTTGGAGACAGATGAACTCATATGCTTTTCAGCATTTCATGTCAGTCAATGTCAAGTATTTTAAAATTAAAATCTGGTAAAATAATTTTAATTAGCAATATATGTTAAAACCAACTAAAATTAATTGCTTTATTAACATTAACAGATGTGTTGGGGTGGCTTTTTCTTCACCAGGGACAAATGATTGATCAATTAACAAGCATAATTTATTATTTTAAGCGTAGCATAATCATATTTTCTAGACGTATTTTTCATGACCTTTTTTTTGTAATTCTAATACCAAACCTTCTCATACACATCAGAAACCAAAAAAGGCCTGCATTTGAGTATTCAGACTAAAATATTTTTTTTGGTTTTTGTAAGTATTTAGTTTTAATTATTCCTAGGTCAAATAAAAGATAAAGAATACGTTTATTTGACCTTTACTATAAAGATAAAATGGTTTAAATAAAACCGGTACATCCTTACCATGAATCTCTCCAGTTGTTCGGTCGCGGTCTCGGGCAGTCCTCCGACGGGCTTGGACGCAGCGATCACGCTGTCCACCTCGGACAACCAGCTGAGCAGGTCACCGATCTCAGCGTTGAAGCTGGTGGGAACAATATGATGTCAGAGACATATACATGGTGTTGATAAATGAACGCAATTACACACGAAGCAAAAACTACAGTTAACCTTTTGACCGCCATAGTCACCTGTACGCCAAACGACACAAATATGTGACAAAATGGTAAGTGAAATTGTGGCTTGGCGTGGATGGCATGCGCGTGCCTTTATGCTATGGCGGTCGAAATGTTAAACAAGTCCCCATAAAAATCAATGTGGTTTTATGGACTAAGTAAGTATTGCTGTTTTTGACATGGAAAGAAAAATTCTAGTGCGAGCAGGGTTTGAACCTGTGACCTTCCCATTCAGTACACCGGATGTCTTAACCAATTAGACCATCGCACCCTGCTCACAGCTCTAGTAATTTTCGTTCCATTAATAACGTCTTACGGTGACGTTAGCGCCATCTATTTAAGAAAGTATCGAACTAACTTAAACCAACACGTTGACATTGCAGCCAAATCAATGTTGTATAGAAGTCGCCAAACCAAACAATTTTTAATATTTTTTATACGCAAACCCAGCGTAGGGAACTAAGTATTGCCTACTTTCTTCTCTTATTACAGAATTGTTTGTCAATATTAAATGGTTTGGTCTTTCAGTGGTTGGTCTAGTTGTTGTTGGCCAATTATTGGACTGATGTATTTTTTTTATTATTAATAGATTAAAGAAGATATTCCCTTAAATAACATCAGATTCACTGCTGTAATATATCATCAATTCTCTCGAATGAGTCTTACCTCTGTGCCTCTCTTAGCGCATCCTCAAGCTCCGTCTGGCGGTCCCTCGCCTTCTGCTGCAGTTCGCGCCACTTTCTGTTCAGTGTTGCCAACTTCTCGGCAGTCTCGCCCGCTTCATCCGTACCTATAGTTTATGGTTAAGGAGGTTAGCTCATGCAGTCTATGGGCAGGTCTTGGAGGGGTAAGACCAGGTAAGATGATTAAAAGACAGTTTTATTGTACAAGATCAAAAAACCCGATTTCTTTGATTTTAGTTTAAGAAACTACAAGTTGATTTGAAATAAACTAGTTGTTTTTTGACAAATAAAACCTGGCGAATTGGCAAGGTTTTCATTGTTATTAGATAAATACCAAATGTGACCAAAATCAAGCCTCTTGCGATGAAATTCATTCAGATAATTTTCGGCAAATTGCCAACAATATCTTTAGTAAAAAATAATTATTATTATTGCAAAATACCTCTTGATGAGCGTATAAACCAAAGATTAGATGTAAAGTTTATAAGGATTAAACTAACTATAATATATTTCGTGCAAAGAGAATCTAGGTGGGGGAATATTAATTCTAGTATTAATAGTTACACATACAGGACGATCACAAACATTTAAAGCTGTAAGCATTAGTGCTCATTGCACACGGGAGTTTACATTAGGTATGAAAATGTTCGTAAATATTAGGTATTAGGACCATCAATTAGTATGGACATCAGACTTGAACTAATCTAAAAGATGCAATTAGGAGAGTACCTAACTACTGAAATGTTATTCTTATTGGATTCTTTCAAGATGCGATTATTATAGTATGATATTTGTTATCTAAAAGTACTAAGTAGTAAACTGTTATTTCAAACAATGCAGTCATTAATTAATTGTAAAAATATTATACTTTTATTGATTTATACTTAACCCTAAGATATTCAAAATTGAGTAATACAAGACATCCTTTTCTAATTTATAGTTAGCATACAATGATTGAATTACATGCGGATATGGACGATAGTCAGGATTCAATGAAAATGTTATCGTTTACTTTGACGTTCTTTACGCTTTTACGAAAAAATATTTTATTTAAAAAAAAAAAACAATATTTGCCCTTCAAAATGTCAAAGTCAGTAGAAATCTTTTAATAATCTAAAAGCAACCTTGGAAACCTTATTTTTAAAGTCCACATTTACTTGTGCCCCGATACTTCAAGTCGACATAATCCTGACCACGTCCACAAAACGACTAACAAAATGACTAACAAACGGACGACAGGTAGGTACAAAAGCGTAAGCGCGGCCACATACCCGTACCCTGCTGCACGATCTGTGCGCCGGCGTCGTTGAGCGTGTCCACGCTAGCTTGGTGGGCTGCGATGTCGTTCACTAGCACCTTCAGCTTGGCTAGCTCGACCTCTAGAATTTGTGGGTCGCCGGCAACCTGTAGGGGGAGAGAAGCAATTAGATGGTTAACAAAAAAATTCTCTGACAATTCTTGTTAAAATTAATGTTTAATGCTGTAGCCCATTGCAAAACATTACTCGGAAAAGGGCTAGAAATTTTTATATAAAAGATGAAATGGCTAGGCATCATTTTCCTTCGTTTACATGGCTAGACATGGTTAAAAAATCTAATTATAATTTGCCAGATATCAATAACATTTTACTTGAATTAATTATTTTTTGTTGTACTTTTGGCGAAAAAAAAAACTTTATATTCTATGGTTTTTCAGTATTAGTATAATTATTTTTAATAGAGAATAAAGTTCATAGACAAATAAAACTATATATTTTAAATATCCGCACAAGTAAAAAAAAATTATTTAGTTGAAAATTACATATAATTAGCGATAAAATATTGGAAAAGAATACAACTGTGGTGTACAATATAAATCTTTCTATTTAATCTCGTCGTTTATACGTAGCAAATGGTTTACTTAACTCATAGGCCACTAAGTACTTACCGGTCTCAAAGTATCCAACGTGTCAGTAGTATTCTGTATCCAAGTCAGCAGCTCCTGCAAGGCATGCTGCAGCTGACCCAGCCTCAACAACGCCCTCTCCAGCTGCTGCTGCCTCTCCACCATGCCTCGCAGCAAGGCGGACCAGCGCGAGTTCACCTCGGTCAGAGGCGCCTTGATGGCCGCCGCTTGTTCCGATGATGTACGCTCGGTTAGCTCTTGGGCTTGTCTGTGGGTGGGGAAATGGTTAGGTGTGGCTCAGCGAGGGGTGAACCGATGGTGGCTTATGGAAGTGGAACTTATGTACCCACAAATAAATTCCATTGTCGGTGGCTTAATTTTGTTAAGTATGTAACTACGATTATTATTTTTAATTATCTCTATAGACAAAGAGATGACTGAAAATGACGTAGTATTTTTTTGTTTAGTTTAGGAACTAAAGAAATATATACATTTGTTTTTTTTTTTTATTAAAATAACGTATTTTTATCAAGCCTTGACTTTTCATAAAGCTTTAGTGCCTTATAAAATGAAGGTAGATATTTTTTTTTTTAAATATTTTATGAAAACTCAATCAAAATTTAAAGATGCTACATATTCGGATATTTAATAAAGCCATCATCGATTCAACATATTCGCACAACAGTACACATTGCAAACAAGACAGAGACAGACATATGAAAATGTGTTAGTGACAGAAAGAGACAGAACAGAACACACTCTTATAGAAGACTAGAAGGACAAAGAAAGAAGTAGAATAATTTTTATTTGTCCCTGATTTAAGACATTAAATTAATATAGTTATTCAGCTCTAAGTCAACATGTTTTCGTGGTTATATGAATTTCCTTTCTTAAGTCAAAGTTAGTGTACCCCATCTTTTTACAAAGAAGTGAAAGTCAATAAAAACGTCTGAAATCTTCCTATTTGATCATCATCTGCTTAGCCTTTTCCCAACTATGTTAGAGTCATGGTATAATTATATACTTCGCCTGGTATTCTCTTCCCACGATGGCCCAAGACTACGTCACGATAAGTGTTACCATTGATTGTCCTTTTCAGTAAATTTAGGGACTCTCATTTAGTGAAAATGAAAATAAAATAAATTACTAACTAGCCTAACTATTTAGTAACTTGTATGATTCATCTATTTCGTTTTAAATTAGTTTAAATATTGAATTATTAGTTCATAATTGCTTGGTCAAGTTAAAAAATGCATTTTGCTCAGGTAATTCAATCACACACCGTGGCAACACATCGACAGTATCGCAACTGATGACATATTCTTGGGTCAATCACGTGACCCAGCTGTCACGGGAAGAGAATACCAGGCGAAATATATTATTATACCATGGTTAGGTTCGGCTTCCAGTCTAACCTGATGCAGCTGAATACCAGTATTTTACATGGAGCGACTGCCTGTCTGGCCTCCACAACCCAGTTATTACTGGGTAATACGATACCCCTTGGTAAGACTGGCTGTAAAACTGGTTGTAAATCTTCCTATTTGATAGTAACGAGATATTTGGATCACGGATTTCTGAACTGAAGGAGGTGATTTTGTTAATTTCCTCTTTGTTCTCTATAGTGGTAGTTATAAGGTCGAGAATCATTGATATGAAAAAGAAGGTTAGGTGACCCTGAGTAGACTTAGCTTTCTTATTTAAAGCTTTTACAAAGCTTATATTTTTAAACTTTTTAATATTTTATATTTAACAAAAAAATACGCAATGATATTAGAAAATAGAATAGACAAACATCAAACAAGGGACTAAATCACTACGATGCAAGATACAAACAGAAGCGCACACAAGATTAATTGTTATTCCTTGCCTCATAAGACTCCTTTTTCAATGTCGGGTCAATCCGGGGAACGCATAGAAAAATACACGATTAGTAAGTGGAAAATATACGCAGGGGTAAAAAAGTGAGGTATAAATTCCCTACGAAATTCTATTGGCCAGTTTCTTTTTAATTAGAAAAAGTAAGAAACGAATTTAAAAGAATTAAGAAAAGGAAGACAATCAAGTTTATCTAGATAATGTAGAAAAAAAAAAGCAAAAATTGTCGTGTATTTATACTGGCTACGATCTTTATGCTGGCCCAGGTGGCCTACCATAACGTCTTAAAGCAGGTGTAATTCCAGTGTGGGAAAGAGTTTACGCTAGAAGCCGTCTATAGCTCTGTCTCTTTCCCACACTGGAATGACTTCTGCTTTAAGAGACGTCATAGTAACCCCTCAGGTATTAACTATTTTACTTTTCATCAAATAGAAGTACTGCTTTTTTAATTGGTAAGAGGTTTTACACAAAATTCTTGAACTATCATTAAATATTACGGATCAATAGTGTGGGGAAAGTAGTATCATATCAAAATAAGTAAAAACTAGAGAAGTAGAGTTATTTACTCAAGGACTAGGACCAACACCAAATTAATTTAAAAACTAAAGAAATTCACAAAAATAAAAACTCATATCAATCTACCTCACAATAATTTTAATATTGTTTTACGTTGTTAAAAGTCTCCTTAACATCCACTTGAGTGGAGTTGGGTTCTATATAATCATACTGTTAAAGCTAGACTTTTTTCAGCCTTTCGCTAATCCCTAACACTCATGCAAATCCCAAAAAAAAGAATAATAAATTCAGAACCACAACCCCAAATTAATAATACTCATTTTTTTTTTCTACTATCTTATATAAAACAGGGGGTTACTGTGACGTCATAAAGCAGGAATCATTCCAGAGTGGGAAAGAGACAGAGCTATACAGGTCATCTAGCGCCATCTGTTTCCTACACAGGAATTATTCCTGCTTTAAGATGTCATGGTAAGCCACCTAGTATCAAAAGGAAAAGTTTTAACAGGGAACTGGTGTGGAAGTCACAGGTCTTAAGGTACACTCACCAGCACATCAAGTTACCTCAAACTGTCAAATTTCTACAAATGATTTTAAACCATAAAATGTTGAAGGTTAAGTTCAAAATCGAGTGAGAAAATTTAACTGTTTGTGGTAACTTGATGCGCAGGCGACTGTATAGGTATAGAAGAATACAAAGGTTAGGTTGTAATTCAAAAAGGAACAGGAATCAAAGGTATAGTTGTAATATGTAGGTACAGGTTTTAAAGACACAAATATCGAAAAGGTAACGTACCTATTCAAGGCTTCAACTTTAACCATATGTGGGTCGACTTCTTGCTTGAACGACGCTAGCTGAGCGATCTGACGCTTGACGGCGTCGATGTCGGAGCCCAGGGCCCCCATGCGTGAGAACTTGTCCTCGGCTGAGTCCAAGAACTCTTGGAGGTTCTAGAAAGAAGGATGGTCGGTTAGTAATGTAAGATCATGGCTGAAGACCCCGAAAGAGTAGGTAGGTCTGTAAGCACTCATTTTTCGGCATCATGGTATGATTAAATAACAATAAAGATAGGCAAAAAATTATGTGAGATCTAGATATGATATACTAGCTAGTTTATACGGTCAATAGGGCCGAATTTCAGTCTCCAGGTTTCTCTTCAGAATTTCCTGATGGAAAAACCCAATAACACTTCGCCAAATCTGGGAATTGAACCCAGCTTATTCATCAATTAATTGAAAGCATTTGAAAATATTTTCTAAATTAAACAACTTCGTGATGGAATTTTTATTCACGTTTCCAAATTTTTTTGGAAAATATCTTCCAAAAGGCGTAAAAAATATAAACTACGTCCGTGCGAAGTCAAGCCGGGTCGCTACTTTGAACGGAGGCCAATAAATGGCCAACTTTTATTAAAGAAAGATATAAAACATGTTATATACTTATGGCCTTATGGGGGTGACCTATGTCCAACAGTGGGACAATAAAATACTTTAGATCGGCATCTTACCTGTAATGTGTCATGGAACTCCATAGCCTTCTCCATGGCATCGATGAGGTTCTCCTCCCTCCTGGCGTACAACGCTGTGATGTTGTCCCAGGCGGAGTCCAAGTCTTCCATGTGCTTCTTGACTTCAGGCTTGTCCGGTTCTCCGCAGAGGGACATGAGGGTTGAGCCGGTCTTGCGGACTTTTTCCACCTGGGGTAAAGTGGGTGGTTAGTTTGTAATAATAATTTAGTTTCTAACAGAAAGTAAGTATTTTTTTAGGGATAATGATTACTTCATTCCATCAGTGTTTTAGTGGCTAAAACACCAAAGCTGCAGCCAAACCGCGGTTGACCATACATCGATCGTTTTGAACGTTCGTAACTATTAACACCATTTTTCAGGTTTATCATACTGATATAGTATGATAAACCATTAATTTAAATTTTGATATATATTTATAGTATTTGATATATATTTATAGTATTTTATATATCCTTGTAGTTAATCTTATTATTATTTAAAATTATTTTCAGATTTACACCTACCACTGCTTGTCTTTGCATCACCCAAAGGTTGACTGGTAGAAAATGTCTATGGCATTAAGTCCGCCTCTGTACTTCTGTGCTTGAAGTGTTAAATAAATAAATATAGTAGTGATCATCCATGTTTCTATGCTGGGAAATGCCCTAAGAGACATTGTGCGTACTTTAAGTGCAGCAACGTTCGGATTAGGGTCGAAAATTGAATATACAACACGCTCAACGTCTCTTACGTCTTTTCAAATGTCCACTGTGATGTTTTTCAGCAAAATTTCTCCTATCTACAGATCCTACACAAAATACAAATTAATAAAGAAGAAAGAATAAATGCAGTACAAAAATTACTAACCTCAGGCTTGGTGTGATCAATCTCATGTCGAATCTCCTGCAGCGCCACCTGCTGGGCCTGTATAGCTCTCGGTTGGGCGGCAGGCGGAGGCTGCGCCGTCAGGGTGTCTTCCAGCTCGGACAGCTGCGACATGACCGCGTTCAGCTGCTGCCAGAACTTGCGGGCTACCTCCAGAGTGGAGTCCAGGGAGTTGGCGCGGTCCGACGAGGATTTTTGTACGTCGTCCCATAGTCTGTTTGAAGAGAGGTGAAGTTGTACAGTAAAAAAATAGAGGTAAATCGTATTTTTTCGTAATAAAGCTTCAGTCATCTAAGTCCATTGTATGTGTGATAATATTATTAACGAAATTCAAACTCGAACAGGAAGCATTATGAGAGCATAAATTATAATATAATAATAATAATAAGTTGAAGCTTCCCAATGCTAATTTTCGATCTAGACACTAGACTAGAAAGAGTCCTGATAAAACACCTTTTCTTCAGTGTCGATTAGAGGAAAAATAACTGAAATAAATTCAACGCAACGTATTTTTGTTAAGAAATCACATTACTTCGAAGTCTTCTTTTTCTCAAGCAAGAGATTATCAACGGGTGCTATTTCTGTACGAAAAGAGGTATTAAACCCAGCAGTAAGACTTGCCCCTATCTATATATATAAAGTAAGAAACTGATTAGCTGACTGATTCATTGACTGATCGATCAACACACAGCTGAAACCGCTGGGTCTAGAAGCATGAAATTTTGCATAAACCCTCCTTAAAAGACGTAAGTGTGCACTAAGAAGGGATTTTTGGAAATTCACCCCCTAAGGGGTTGAAACTTGGTAAATTTTGTGATCGAAGTCGTGGGAAACAGCTAGTTATGTATATTGTACTTACTTGCTAAGTTTGTCGAGCTTGTTCCTGATATCTCGCACGGCGGGGTCGCTCTTGTTAGCCTTGCCGATGACGTCAGAGGCGGCGCGCTGTACCGCGTTGTACGCCTCCGTGCGCTTCTCTAGGTCTTCTACTAGAACGTTGTTCTCTTCGATTTGGTCTCTGTTGAGGTGAATGAGGTTTTAGGGAGGTTCCCATTTTTTTTTTAATTATAACACCTATTGAAACCGGAAATCGTTCCAAAAATTGTATGCATCTCACGAAGCATTTTGTCAGCTTTACAAAACAATACCTAATCAAATTTTGGACGAAAAAATAAATTGTTTTTCTTTTACGATGCTTTTTGGTGTTAACATTACCAAAACTTTTTGTTTATCTAATATTAACACCTGCAACTTGCCTTATAAAATACAGAAAACATAAGCTTTATACATACTGAGGTGAATGACCCCTGTCTAATAAAATCTTTTTTGAGCCATTCATAATACTACAACATACTATAAACCATATTTAATATTTTTTACAAATCTAGGTTTAAATATAACGGTTAAATAACGCTAAAAAGAAAGAAAATCATGAAAACTCACTCAATCTTAGGCGGGTGCGCAGACACGGGCTCGGCGCGATGCAGTTGGTCGGCCGCGCCCGACAGTGCGCGCAGCATGCCTTCCAACTTGTCCGAGAACTGAGATGATTCTTGTAGAGCCTGGTGATGGAAATACATGCTTTAATATGTGGACGTAAAGGTTGATTCTTGCATCTAGGTCAGTTTAATCCAGGACGATAAGAAAGTGGTCCATGGGGTAAATTACATCCAAAGGTTATATAAATCTTGTCTTTGCTGTCGCGCAGTCGAGTTAAAATGTCAAAGTCTCAAACGATAACTATTTAAAAAAAATCTCCTTTTAAAAAACTGCCTTTATGAGTGAAGGTCAAAATAAATTAGCTAGCGAGACTCCGGTGAAGTGAGCTATTTGATAGAAGTTTCACTTGCTAAAATCTACTGCTATCTTCACCTGTTCTAACTCCTGCTGCCTCTGCCGCAGCTCCGCTCGTAGCACGTTGTACCTCTCGCAGTCAGCGTCCACGATGTCCTGCACCTTGGCGGCGTCGTCGTCTCCGCAGAGCTTGGCTAGGGCTTCGCCCGTCTTGACCAGTTTGTCCACTAACGGTTTGTGGCCGCCGATGGATTGTTGTAGCATCTAGGAAAGGGAAAAATGGTTAGAGGTGAAAACACTTTAGACATTTTTTGAGTCGGGTACAAATAAATTAAAGTCAAATCTTACTTGATGAAAGCCAATACACAATGTGCAGTTGCACTAAAAATTACTTGACTCTTTATTTCTTTAAGACACGAGGTTAAAATGCTAAATCGATATGTTCCATAAATCTGTATAATTTTAGGATATTTTCATCACATATTTTTCGCCTTCATGGGGAGAAAACAAATTCAATTCAATTCATTTAAATTTCTTGTTTTTTTTCTCTCTTCACAATACTGGTATCCTTAAATATTAACAATGTTTTTGGCTAATGTTATATTCCACCATTGGAAGAGACTGATGCCTGAAGTCGGTTTTTGAAGAAGCCCGAGTTTAATAATAATAAATTAATGCAAAATAGTACAGTAGGAGCTCGTGGCTAAATAATAACAGCCGCTCGGGTCGATCTTTAGGTTAAGCCGTGCTTGCCTAGGTTGGTCTGTGGATGGGTGACCGCCCATTACATACCGAGTTTCCTCCGTGCCTCGGAAAGCACGTTAAGCCGTTGGTCCCGGCTGTCATTTGTAGATCTTTGACAGTCGTTAGGCAGTCTTACCGGGGTATCGTATTACCCAGTACTAACTGGGTTGTGGAGGTCAGATAGGCAGTCGCTCCATGTAAAATACTGGTATTCAGCTGCATTCGGTTAGACTGGAAGCCGACCCCAATATAGTTGGGAAAAGGCTAGGCAGATGATGCAAAATAGTGCAGTACTTACTTCATTCTTGTCTTGCTGCTGAACGATCTGTTCTGGTCTAAGCGCGGGCATCGCCAGCATCTGTATCTGCTTCTCCATATCATCCAACCAAGATGACAAACTGAAAATAAGTAATGTTGTTATAGTATTTTATAAAGGATTGTAGATATTGGTGATTGCAAACATCATTAAAAGAGACTTCCATTATTCTTATATATAAAAATCTCGTGTCACGATATTTGTGGTCGCAGTCCTCCGAAACGGCTCGACCGATTTTTTTGTCATTTTTTATGTTTATTTGGTAGGTATGAAAATAGGTCGTAAAGTATATTTCACACCGCTAATTTCACGTGGACGAAGGTCGCGGGGTATATCTAGTTTACTATATGTTCACAGTCAGTGGTGGTGGTGGTCAGTGGTGTTGGTGGTCAGTGGTGGTGGTCAGTGGTGGTGGTCAGTGGTAGTGGTCAGTGGTGGTCAGTTCAGTGGTATATGGTTTGGTAGTGACCGTATTTCTATTGTACTCGTAATATTTTGTACAAGCTAATTTCGGGAATCATAAAGAAAGAGATACAATGAACTTATTAATCTATAAGGATCAAATAATACGCTTGCGCCTATAAGGACCAGGATACGTTTAAGGGTCTAAACGTAGACACTCACCCATGATGCGTATCAGCGAAGTGCTCGGCAAGCGGTAACGCCTGCTCCAAGGCAGCTAAGCGCTCAGCGCTCAGGTGTCCCACTTCCTCCATCATCTCCTTCAGTTCCTCGCTGCGGTCACGGATGACTGCTGTCTCTTCGGAGGACTGGCATTCGCGAAGGACCTGGGAGATGAAATGATATATTAAAAGCTGAATTCGGATTTGGGTATAAAGCTGAATCGTAGATTCAACAGAATCTTTATGTTATCGATTTAATATTAATAAAGCTTTGGTATCGTAACAGTCATGGCGATTTTCGTGGTTCTAGAGTCTACCTTACTGACAGAAGTACTGGTCAAAAAGATGGATGGATTGCAATCAAGCCAGCAACTCACTTGATGCTTAATAGTTACCGCCTTTTATGCAATATAAAAGACATCTCAGATGCCTAACCATTCCAAAGAAAACCTTAAAATATCTCATGTAGCTTCTTAATATTACGTTGGCAACCACGCCCTTCAAACTGGAAGGCAGAAACGGTTCTTGGCATCAGAAATACATAGTAGTTGGTCGTACTTCCCCGGGTGCGATTTTACACTAAGGGTCTAATGAGTATTACATGATTTAATTATTTCCTCACCTTCTTAGCCTGACTCAACAGGTCTCGCACCCTGACCCTCTGCGCCGCCACATCGTCACTCAGAGGTCTCTGCTCCTTCAGCTGCGCGCGCACGAGGCTGGCCTCACAAGATGGCGGCTCAGCGGCCCGCAGCGCGGAGTCCACGCCCCGCAGCCATTCTAGTACTTCTTCCATGTCACCTACGACTTCGAGGGAACGCTAGAGGAGAAAAAGAAAAAGTTGTTCAAAATACATGAAAATTCACTCATGATCAACTTACAACAAATGGTAAAAAAATAAGAACTCCTTTTTCAGCAATCTCTTTTAAAATTGTCATCTTTTACATAATTACGTGAATGTTTCTGGTGAAACCATTTATTAGACAGGGCTTTTTTTGCATTTATTATCGAAACTTTACAACCGAAATTAGTCTCAGAGTGTTAAAAAAATCTTGTATTTCGGCCATTAAATTGATTTCTCTGTTTGGTACATTAAGCCATAAATTATAGTTTTAAATGGTCACGGAGTCGGTCAGTAAAAAGTTGTAGTTTGCTAGTTCTAAAAAGTAAATATCTATCGAGGAGATAGGGCAAGAAACGCCATGGCCACTCTTTGACAAAATTGATTACAAAATCCTGGTAAATCAACTAACCTTCTTGCTCAGTAGCAGTCTCTCGGCCTTGCGCTGCACCTGTTCGGCGATGGTGTCGAACCGTCGGTTGTCGCGCGTCACTATTGACTCGATGTGCGTCGCGCCTTCCCCGGGGGAGATCTGAGGACAAAACCATATTTATTGTAAGGATGAGCGTTGAATGAACGAACTAGTATTTCGACGTACAATGAATCGACGAACGTCGAATCCGAAGACGGCTTCATTAATCAAAAAATATCACGATGTTTTCATTGAACTTCAAATTCAAGCATTCATCCTTCGAGCCGTATAGTTTATTAAAACTAAGCTGTATATCGATTAATATCGAAACAGGAAGCAGGATTGATCATCAGAATAGACGTTTCGATCAACTTAATGAATGGACAAGAAAGTTTTAACAATATGCTAAGTCTAAGAATAGAAACACTTTACAAAGACGAATTTTATACCTGGCATAGCTGGGGCCCAATCTGATTGAGGTTCTCCAGCACTGGCCTGTACTCGTGCAGCTCAGCCTCCAGCCTCAGGATGTCTTCTTCACGAGGCTCCACTGATTGCAGGCAGGATTCAGCACCGGCCATCCAGTCGGTGAGTCTGTTGAGTTAATTGAGAGTTTAGTTTCATTGTTACTTCCAGATTTGTTCTTTGAAATCGTGTTAAAGATCTTCTCGAATGTAGGTAAGTAATTAAAACTTCTATTTTGCCTTTTTTGTTAAATAATAAATTACTATAACTAAACAAACTTCTCCAATTGAGCTCGATGGAATTGTCTTTATTAAAACACAAATATTTAGGCATCCATGTTGTTACAAAGAGAGCTTATTTCACCCTAAATCATGGCTTTTTGTATCATCATCTGCCCAGCCTTTTCCCAATTATGTTGGGGTCTGCTTCCAGTCTAACCGGATGCAGCTGAATACCAGTATTTTACATGGAGCAACTGCCTATCTGACCTCCACAACCCAGTTTGTACTGGGTAATACGATACCCCTTGGTAAGACTGGTTGTCAGACTTTTTAGGACACTGACTACCTAACGACTGTCAAAGATCTACAAATGACACCCGGGACCAACGGCTTAACGTGCTTTCCGAGGCACGGAGGAAACTCGGTATGCATTGGGTGGTCACCCATCCACAGACCAAACTAGGCAAGCACGGCTTAACCTGCTTTTTAGGCAAGCACGGCTTTTTGTATCCGAGACAAAAATAAACCTGGATGATGATTGTTATAATTAACTGCAAATTTGACCAAGTAAGACTAATGTACCTGACTATAATATTATTAATTGACTTCACTTTAATTTCTTTGTTTTGTTGACATTATTTGGTTTGTATTAATGTTTTAACTTATGTAATAATTTGCACGCCGTAAGGTAGACTGTAGCCGATCTCATTAATTTATGTACAACACCTAACCTGTACCTACTTTCATAGCAAATAAAATTTTGATTCTGATTCTGATTCTGATATGGCCATTTGTACCATAGGCCAAACCATAGGTTTTTAACCTGCTGAAAAATATTTGACTCAATGTGGGCTAAATGGCTACCTTAGGGCTATTTGCTAGCTGGGGTGTCTGTGAAGAATGCAATTGTGTCCCTGTGCCCCAGCCAGAAGTGACGAGGGGAACTCCGTGTGGTTTAAGTCAGTAGGAGTCTGACAGGAGACATCCATTGAGGATTTCCACACGTAAAAAACGGCTATTTGTCTATCAATGGTCTATCTATATAGACCATTGATAGACAAATAGCCCTTTTATAGTTTTATAGTTATAGTTTGACCCTATGGTCTAACTATTCATACACGAAATATTTTCAGGGAATCATCTAACCGCTATAACAAAGCCATTTCAAGGGACTTTTTTTTTCTGAGTATATTTTTTTATAAAAAATAAATAATTTAAAATTATTTGACCTACAAAATAAATACTGACTCCTATTTTTAAGCATCCATTACGCTAGTTTACTACGTCGTATTTACCTACCGTCATTGTTACAATATGGGAGTAAAGGTTTTATGCAAAAAGTCTCAAAAAATTTTAGAATTATAATAATTTTGTAAAACAAAAAAACACTCAGATATTTTTTTTTTGCCGTTGCTATGGCGACTTTACGACTTATAGAAGTTACTCTTAAAATATTTCGTGTATGAAAAGATAGACCTTATATACTAACCTAGCATGACTATTATACAGTTGCTGCACAAGCGGCAAGGTCTCCGAAGCCACTCGCAACAGCTCAGCTCCCCTACTCGTCAGGTCGTTGTATCTGCGCTGTAGAGCATCCAGCTTGTCCTTAAGCTGTAAAGCTTCGTCTCCTGAGATGTGCTTCATTAGCTCGAGACCGGATTCCACTGTGCTGTCTACTGGTTCTTGTTTGGAGGCGATTTCTTCGGTTTTTTCCTGTGGAGGAGAGGAATGGTTGGTCATGTTTTTGGTATGAAGACAGTTATGGTTAAGACCTGGTTCGTGTGGTAAGTGAGGTGTCAGGTGTTCTTTATTGACTATTTAATAGAAGGATTGTGGCGTTTCTGATTATTTTTTGTATTAAATAATGTACAAGGAATAGCAAAAGAGTTGCGTTTTAATTAAAACAACCTAGATTTTTTAAAACTCTACCACAATTAAATTAAATGGCTAACCTACACAGAAGTTTCTATTCCAAATCCTGATTTAATAAAATATCTAATTTTCCAAAAAAAAAAAAATCTTTCATCTCTCAGACGTTGCCCCGAAGTAGCTGTAGTTATATCATTAAAAAATCACTCTTCTTTGTGTTTCATAAAGATTACGAATTCTTTCGGTCTGAAGATACATCATATCTTCAGACTATACTCACAGCCAACTCATCCATCTGCCTTAGCAGTTTCTCCATGTGCACGGGCAGGATCTTCCTCTTGGCGAGGTACTGCTCCATGGCGTCCATCCACGCAGACAGGTCCTGGTAGGTCAGCACCAGGTGGCGCAGACCCTTGCGGGACGCTTCTAGAAGGTCACCGATTTCCAAGCTGTGGTCTACTAGGGCTTGATATCTGGCGAAAGAAGAATTTGATGTTAAAAAGTAGACTCAAAACACATCAGATAAACGATATTAAAAAAATTAAGGTAGGAATAAAAGTTTATTCGAAGAATTCCTCACCTATCCGTAGCGGCTTGCAGTCTATCAGCCAAGTTGCTCGCTTCATCATCTCCGACCAGTCCCATGAGAGTAGACGCTGTCTCTGTCAGCTGCTTGAATGGAGGCTGCTTCGATATGATATCCTCGTGGAGGTTCTGTAAGTGTAAAGTAGTTAAAATATCGACGAAAAAAAAATCTTAAAAATACACGAAGCCATATTCACTAACTAAAAGTTTCTATTGTAAAAAAATCTTTGCACTACCAGGAACCGAATGCCAGGCTGAGCAGTTGCCAGACAAACAACGAAATATCGTGTGCACAATAAAAAGGTTTATACACCGTGACTTTTTAGTCGTCTTACAACGACAGCCCACTTCATGTATCCAATGAATACCAAACATTCATAAAAAAAAGGTATTTATGAGATTTTAATAATTTAAAAATAAAAATATTATTCAGTATTATGACGCATGACGTAGTTATAACACCCTGTTGCGAGCGATGATCTACTGGACTCGAGTGCTGGGTAGGTATTGTTCTCCTGTTTGACACGCAAACATCATTAACAGGATGTTTCATAATTTTTTTCTAATTTTTATTTTTATTTTTCTTTGTACCTATTATGGAAAATAAAAAAAAATCGCTCCTAGAGCTATTTTATGTCGGATACATTGAGTGGAAGACCTTTGTAAGACGACTAAAAAGACACGGTGTATAATGAATTCAAATGGGGCAAAAGACCCCTATCTTCGGCACTCGTGGTACGGAATTTAAACCATCGACACGAGAAGCAAAATATGAACATACCTTGTGCTCCCTGATCTTGTGCTGTATCTTCTCCTCGTCTGTAGGCACCAGCTGCAGGGACTTGACTCTGCGTTCAGTTGTTCCGAGCCATTCTACCAGTGGCTGTAACTCCTCTTGGAATTGTTTCGCCACCTAGGATACGCACAAAACGAATTTTAATTAAAAAACATGGTGAAATAGGCTACGACATGATTACAGTATGGATGTCAGCATATCAAATTCACAAAAGAATCGATTAAATTAAAAAAAACTTAACTTCACTTCAACATTTTGTTCAAAGATGAAGACTATATTGCTGACTGTGCGATGTTCATTGTAACTCATCATTATTTTGTTAGAAAAATCAATAAATGTAATGTGGGGAACTTTTTGTCCTTTTGAAATGAAGCAAGAGAACATGGCGACATTTGAATATTGATTCTTTCATCATCATCATCATCATTTCAGCCGAAAGACGTCCACTGCTGGACACAGGCCTCCCCCAAGTGTCGCCACATTGACCGGTCAATGTGAACAATTAATTTTTTTTTTTTTTCATTTCAGCCAATATTGGCATTTATGAAACGTCAGAAGATGTTGAATAGTTAGAATTGGTCGTTTTCTTGAATGTAGAATAACAAGCAAGAAGCTCCACAATATTCGGTATTTGCGATGTTGTCTTAAGTTATGTAATGTCAAGTATTGAACTCACCATCATAGCCTGCTCCAGATCCAGCATCCTCTGCTGCGCGCCGTTGGTGAGCGCGTCGAACCGCTGCATGAGCCCCTTGAGCTGCTTCTCGATAGCCTTCCGCTCGGCCGGCTCGCAGCCTCCCGCCACCTCGTTACCCATCGCGAACAGAGACGACATCGAGTTCTGACGGTCCATTAGCATTTTCTTGAGGAACTGTGGGAGAGAAAAGTAACTGATTATTATTGTTATGTTTTAACAGTGTGGGTCGTTGTGTTTGAACTGGGGAGTTACTATGATGTCTTAAAGGAGTAATTTCAGCGTGGGCAAGAGAGGTCTAGCGCCATCTCTTTCCCACACTAGAATTACTCCTGCTTGAAGACGTCATGGTAGGCCACCAGGCCACCAATCCTATTCTGAAAATACGGCATTTTAAAGGTTCATTCCAAAAAGTACAGCTGCATAATTTTGTTCAACTCATGATATCACAGTGGTTTTCGTTCTGATAATTCAACGAAATAACTAAAAAGTGTTCACAGTAAACAAAATAAACGATTTCATTTTTGTCACATGCGGAGACAAGTTAAATGAACTCTTCAACTGTCATGAGTCTTTATGGTCAGTTGAGACCTATAATAATGATGATAACAAAAAACTTAAGTACAGACGAGTTCTACACTCCCTAACAGAGAGCTGTGTTCAACCTGAGTTGAAAGAGACTTTATTTAACTAATCTTATCAATACATACCTTCTGCTCCTGCAACTGTGCCTTCACGACCTTGTAGTCAGCGGAGGGTGGTTTCTGGTTGTTCACCATGTCCTCGGTGTCTGCCAGCCACTTCTCCAGTCCAGCCAGCGCTTCAGCGAACTTGCCAGACTGTAGGAGACCGACGTCGAGGCGACGCTCGCGTTCGTTCATCTATTGGAGAAAAAAAATTCGTTTTGATATGGCTTTATTATAATTGCACTACGTCGATATTTTCTAAGCAATTAATGTTTAAAAAAGAAAAAAATAAATACTTCAGGATATAAAAAAGAAGTTAGTTTTATAAAGGGTGTGTAAAATAGTTTTTAAAGTTTTACAAGTGATATTTTAAAGATTTGCTTTGCTGCACTTTGATACTAAAATTTGCATTCACTTAAATAAATTGAAACTAAGGTTGAAACTATCTATCAGTCACGTTGCTCTGCGTCAGGGCAAAATACCTTATGACTTGTAAGTGACACTCAACCTTAGGGTGGTAAAAGAATTATAAGATCGACTATACGTCTATGATTCTTTCACTAGTTTAAATTCATTAGAAAATATCCACTCAAATTCAACAAAACGGCAGAAAATACAAATAGAGCTCAAACTCACCTTCTCCTTCAACGCATTCCACTTATCATTCATCTTCTCCAGGTCCTTCTCCAGCACCTGAGTATTAACTCCCTGGAGGGCTGACCTGACGAGCCCCTGACCGATCTTGTTGCAGTGAGCCACGTTCTGGCCGAGCGGCTCCAGGGTGCGGCGCTTCAGCTCGGCGAAGTCTTTCTGCTGGGACCTGATCTGTTCCACTTCGGAGGAGACGGGTTTTAGGCCTCGGACTTGTTCTGACGCCTGTAGGAGATAAGAAAGGTTGTGATAAATGGACATATTATTAAAAAAAAATGGCCATAATATGGTCGTATGGCCTGAAAATTAATGAATGTTACATCACAATCACGTTTTTACAGATGTGGTGAGATGTTGTTGATACATAAATACAAACAAAAACAACCTATCCTAAATCATACTTAGAGTAATCAAGTGCCTTGTTCCCGAAACGAAGCCGACAGGAATCGGCTTCTTAGGTGCCTTCAGGTCTGGTTCTACACCATTTACAGTCATTGACCCCAAAAAAAATCGTTAATTTTTTTTCTTATTCTTTCATGTTTAGATATAATACCCATTCTTGTATTAGAAAGTAATTGATTGTTTTATGATCCCATTTTCGTCTACAAGATAGCTTAAATTAGTTGAGTTTAAGATTGAATTAGGTTGCGGGGATCAGCTGGATGCGAGACGCACGGGACAGGTCAATGTGGCGACACATGGGGGAGGCCTATATCCAGCAGTGGACGTCTGAAATGATGATGATGATGATGATGATTTAATTAAATTTATTTAATAAAGCTTCGGGGCATGAACTAATATGCTGGTTACTCTTTTAGATATTAACCGAATTTGTCCTTATAACAGAAAGAATAAAGTCCAATATTGTTTGGTTTTGCTTACCTCAGTAACGTCATCCATGACTGAGTCGTAGGCCTTGTAGAAGGCCTCCAGCTTGCTGAGCGTATCGTCCAGGTCTTGTTCCTTGGAGCGAGCGCGCTCGTCGAGCTTGCCGAGTTGTTTGCGGAGAGCTTCCACCTAGGACAGAAAATAAAGAAGTTTATAAGATATTCTAGTAGTATTTAGTTTGGCCTATCAAAAATCGAAAAAAAAATTAAATCATTTTGTTTAATATTTAACGAATTTGAAAGGCATAAAATAATTGTTGCTATGGATCATATTAAGGGTTTGTAAAAAAAAAATATGAAGAAAAAACAGCAAGGATTTTGTAAGGATTGCTTAAAATGAAATGGAAATAAAAAAAATTGCATAAATATAACTAATTTGAAAGATTTTTTTTTTCTTTTTTCAACTAAAATCTACTACAAATTAATTTAAAACCACTGTCAAGATAGCTAAAAAAACCCTGGTAGTAATATTATGCTCCGTGTTATAAGAAGTAAATTTCATAAAAATATTTACGACTGAACCTAAAAATATTTACATCATAATATTAAAGCTCAATCTTTTAACACACACAAAATTAAATTTAACTTATGTAACTTTTATTTTGCTTGTTTAAATCGAAACACTAGCAATATTTTTACACAACGAATCCAGTACAATAAAAAATTAAGTAAAAGCAGTATCAACATACCTGATCCCTAGTTTTAGCACTATCCACAGTGTATCCACTCTCGACCAACATCTCAGCTGCTCGCTCAGTATCTCCGACCAAATCATCCGCGTTCTCCAACCGCTTGTAGAACCGCCCGATGTCATCAAGTTGTTGTTTCACAGTCTTAACGTCCCGGCCGGGCGGCTTCATGCTGTCGAGCTCCTTCTCGAGATCGGTCAGGTCGTGGGATAAGTTCTTTACTTTTTCCTGTAGGGGAAAATGGTTTGGTTTAGAATATGTTTGTAGCTTAATTAGCCGAGAATGTTTCGGTGGTGACAGGCCTTCTCTTTATGAGATAGGGTGGGCTTTAATCCACCATAGCGCTTCTACTACCCTGGCGTTTCCACCTTAAATAACCTAAATATTTACCTTGAATTTTTTTTTAGATTCATTGCAGCGTACGCGACACAAGAGAGAGAAAAATGGCATGGTGACTCTTGCCTAGTCCTTTCAGTTAATTCACAAACAAACAATCAACCTTATAGTAACGGTTGTAAAGATCACTGTCACGCATAATCGGAGGAACAACTGTGAACGTATGATTTTCGAATGGACATAATTACTAGCTTCTATGACTGTGTCGACTGAACGCGACTTTCCGTAAATATTATAAAAATATACTAAAGAATGCTGTGAACAAAATACTTTAATATAAGATTTATCTGATGACAATCTTATATTATTATCATGTCATATCTATGTCTTATCATTGCTTATAAGTTTAAAGTGGCATCTTGTAGTCAGTAGTACTTCAGTATCAATAACAAGAAAAATGTAGTGCATCTTTTTAAGTCATCGTCATAACATGACGCCTGTAATCTCCGAAGGGTTAAGCAGAGGTGTACCTAATAGTACACTCACACTTCGCCAGTTTTGTTTTTAAGCCACATGTAATAGGGGGCGAGCCTATTGCCATCAACCACGCACAAATTCAGACTTCGTGGCTGCTACTGAGAAATTCTTGATGGAAACACTCATCACTTTTCCTGACCTGGGAATCGAACCCAGGACTTCATGCTCAGCAGTCGCGCTTGGTACCACTAGACTAGCGAGGTAGTCTTTTTGAGGTATCATTAGAAAAACGTGTGTTTAGTAATGAATATTGTAATTGAAAAATTTAGAATTTTTAGTGACCATTTTTAAAGATTTATATCTTACCTCACAACCAGTTTTACAAAAGGGTATCGTATTACCCAGTACTAACTGGGTTGTGGAGGTCAGATAGGCAGTCGCTCCATGTAAAATACTGGTATTCAACTGCATCCAGTTAGACTGGAAACCGATCCTAAAATAGTGGGGAAAAGGTGAAGTAATTCCAGTGTGGGAAAGAGATGGCGCTAGACGATCTGTATAGCTCTGTCTCTTTCTCACACTGGAATTATTCCTGCTTTAAGACGTCATAGTAACCCCTCAGGCTAGGGAGATGATGATAATGATCTCACCTGGAAGTGCGTCATAGCAGCTGCGGCGCCTGCCATCCTGCCCTTAGCCTCGCCGGCCCTCGCCTCCAGGTCATCGAGCCTATCAGCGAGAGCGTGTGCTTGTTCTTCTAGAACGTTCTTAGCGCGGGCTGCTGCGTCGCGGCCGGAGCATTCTAGGGCTAGCGTTACTATGTCGTCTGCGGCTGCGTTGATACTCTGTGGTGGAAAAAACAATATTTTTCGTTAAACATTGATGACGTTTATTAAAATATTTTATAAAAATAGTTGAATTAAGTAAAATATCCGAAATTATAATTTCGTGCATGAGTCCGGCGTTTTTTTTTAAATTTTATTTATGGCAACCAACCCACATGATGTGAAATGGCAGCCACCGTTTATGCCATAAATCTGCAATAATGTGCACGGGTATGTCTGCCATGCATCCATGATCCCACCTACATTTTTATACAAAACGTAGCTAAGTATACATGGCGTAGCTTAAATGTAAGGAAGATGTTACCTGTAGCGGCGCCCTCAGCGCATGTATCTGGTCAGCCAGCCGAGCGACGGCCTCCGCGGCGTGCGCCGGCGTGGCGGCCAGCGCCTCCTGCAGGCGCTCCTCGCAGCGCTGCAGCGGGGTGTCCACGGCGCGCACTCGCTCCGCGAACTCGCCCAGCTTGCGCGCTGTTGTCTCGAGGAACTCTACTTGTTGGAGGACCTCTGTGGAAGGGGAGAGAGTGTTAGTTTGGTAATTCTGGTAAGCAATTGAAAAATCTCTAGGATTTAAATTAAGTATGATGGAAAGAGTAGCTTCAGACTATCATATCATCGTTGTAAAAAAGTAAAACAATACTAAAAACTGAATCACAGTACTTTTACTGGACTAAACGAATTGAAAAGTCCTGCTCAGAGAGAACACCAAGTGAAACGAGAAGCCTTCGCTTTGTAAGTGAACCGAGATAAATTCAAGGGCTGTTTCATCATTTCAGCCAAAAGACGACCACTGCTGGACATAGGCCTCCCCCAAGTTTCGCCACATTGACCGGTCCCGTGCGACACGCTATTTAGACCACATTTAATAGGAAGGTACAATAAACAACTATAACAATAGTTATGTTTCTTTCCATTACAGGGTTCATATTATCTGCTCCGAGCGTAAGAATTGTGACCTAAAAACATATTAAAGATGGAAACCGAATTACAATAAATGTTCGTGAGGAAACCAGCAGGCCTGAGAGATATTTTTTGACGGCGTGTTAAGCCATGTCAGAGGCCCATGGGCGGCATAAAAACTCTGAAACCAGGTTAGGAACTAACCACACTATAAAAAAGAAGAAGATCATACCGTTGTTAATCCTGTCCCATCGCTCCTTGATGTTGTCGAGCAGTTTCCTGACGACCTCCTGGTCGATGTCGCAAGATGAGATGAAGGTCTCGCCAAGAGTCTTATTGTTCTCGTACTCGCCAGATCTGAGAAGATGAAAGAAGTTTAGTTGCTAGTCAACAAAACAGCTTCACATAAATGTTCCATTGTAATTTTCATGATCGATCGTTAATTAAAATCGTGAGATTTGTCGTGACAATGATACCCTTTCACGAAGGTATAGCAAACCATCAAACACTCATCTTCTTGTCCCTGTCCTGTGTTACTTGGGGTCGGCGCAATACGTTTTTTTCTTCCATTGTCCCCTGTCAATCGTCACGCTATCTATTACTCATTTTTCCTTCATACCGTTTCTCACACAATTCATTCATCTTTTCTTTGGTCTTCCTTTCCCTCTCCATCCATCAACATACACTATTATCTATTTTGTCAGTCTGAAAGAGTGTACAAACAGTAGATTGTTCCCTTGATGATAAGTGGTAGTTTAAAAGAATTTCCTTACTATAAAAACACACAATAGTCAGATAGTCAGATTTTCAAAACATGTTTTTGTTAGGTAGAATTTCAAGTAACTCGCAAACACGATATCATTTATTCGACTATTTTATTACCGTTACCATATTCTGCCATATTCAGAAGCCTTTGAAGATACTAGTACCAGTACACCTATCTTTCCTACTCATAGTTCAATCATTCCTAAAACGTACCTCTTCCAAATATCATTCCTGATCTGCTGCAACTCTTTAAGCTGCTTCTCGACCTCCTTCTTGGTGAAGGCGGTGGCCGGCAGCTTGGCGAGCCTGTCCTCCAGGTCGGTCAGCCAGGGGACGAACGATTCTTGGGCCTTGTGGAATTTGCGGCAGTGTTCCTAAGGGACGAAAACAAATTAAAGTTCCTTGTAATTTTTTCATAGAATAGTAGGTCTTGCCGCTGGATTTAGTGCTTCTTACCCAGAGGTTTAAGCTATTAAGAGCGTTCATCCAAAAAGTTGGCAACGTCGAAAGTAGCTGTCAAATATATAACTGTATGGAAATAAGAATTATGGCTAACCAGTGAACTAGAATATTAATAATGAATTGCAACTAAAACACTGAATTTGATGTTGTAACCGTTTTAGGTGTAAAAAAGGCATTTGGAAAGTTTCCAAATACTTTTTTTTACATCTAAAACGAAATATTCGGTGTTATGATAGTTATTATTGCATTTGATAATCAATATTTTAGTTTACAAGTTAGCCATATTTCTTATTTCCATACAGTAATATTGCCAAAATAATTAAAACAGGTAAATATTTGACATCCAAAAAGCCAACCACCAACAAGCAACCACTGGCCGATGACCACTGGCTGGCTGGCTGGTCTGACAACCAGTCTTACCAAGAGATATCGTATTACCCAGTACTAACTGGGTTGTGGAGGTCAGATAGGCAGTCGCTCCATGTAAAATACTGGTATTCAGCAGCATCCGGTTAGACTGGAAGCCGACCCCAATATAGTTGGGAAAAGGCTAGGCAGATGATGATGAGCGAAATATTTGACAGCTATTTGCGACATTGCCCACTTTCTGAGTAAACGCTCTTAAATACAAAAGAGTTGCTTAACAACGAAGGTGAGCATTAAGAAAGTATTAAAGCGATGCATTTACAAAAATGCATCCCCTAGCCAAGGAGTAAGTAGGCCACAAGTAATTAACATGACTTACCATAGCGGTCTGCAGTCTGGTGTACCTATCGACTGTTTCGCGCTTGAGTTTGTCCCACTGCGTCTGAATCCTGTCTAGATCCTTGCGCAAGTTTTGGTGCGCTGGTTTCTTCTCCATCTCGCGACCTGGTGGAGAAGAACATTTATTAGATTGTTCATGTAACAGATGGATGTCTGCCTAATTGAAGCAATTAGGTATGGACTCCTAACTGAACTTAAAAGTTTATAGAAATTGTAACTACATACATTTACATTTACATTTGTGAATGACATAATAACAAGCTAATTTTCAAACAAATTTATTATTTCAGTTTAGCTCACACGCTATGTAGTGGCATTAAAATATCACCAAAATTTTCTTTAAAATCGAAGAATTCAAGATCAATGATTATTTTTGAATTGATTCTTTCTTGGTTTCAAATAAAATCAATCCGTTTATTGATAATTTAGTATTCGTGTATTTTATTTATTCCTGATATTTATTTAACACTTCAGGCACAAAAGTACAGAGGCGGACCTAATGCCATAGGCATATATTTTATTTAAATTTTTTATTTAAGGTATTAGCTCGCATTATTTCGCAAATTAAAACACACACGAGTAAGTCAACTATCCTGCGAGATGCACCAAAATGTCGCTTATACAGATTATTTCTTATTGCGAGATCTTACCCTTGTCTAAAAGCATGATCAGCTCATGTTCCCTCTGCGTGAGCTCCCTGTACAGCGGCTCGTGCCGTTCAAGCTGCTGCTTCAGCTTGGTGGCTTCGGCGGACACCTGCAGGCGCGCGGGGAGGGCCGTGAGCTCGGCCTGCAGCCAGCCCAGTGTGCGCGCTACGCTCTCTTCGAGGTTGCGGCCGTCCCTAGGGAAGACAATGTGGTTAGATTTACTGTTATTTGTAAATAGATTATTTGACAGATTTTTTTTTAATGATTTTTCAAGTAACGAAACTATCTGCATTTTTGAAAGATTTAAAATGGTTTTTTAGGATAATTTTTCAAATAACTAAATATTTGTAGACATCGATCCATAAATAAAAAATATCGATAACTTCTGAAAAAGATATCTATAACGATATCGATAACTTCGGTAGAGTTTCGGTAACTAATTTAACTTGACCCTATAGATAAGAAACAGCAAGAAATTAGAACATGTTTAAATATCTTAAAAATTGCGTTTTTTTTTTTCAAGTTTATTTTAGAATTACTAAGAAATCAGTAGGTACAATCACAGATTTGCGTGATTAGGATAGAAAAATAATTTCTGAAGTGCGTAGCTTAAAAATCGTAAAATCTAACGCAATATTTTCAATTTTAGTCTAAATCCCTCTTATGCAAGCACAAGGGGAAAATCAGTCTAAAATATGACTCACTTCAAAGCCGCCTCAATCTCCGCCTTCCTATGGTCCAATTTCCTCTGCAGGTTGTCGTACTGCCGCGCCACGGCCGCCAGCTTGCTCTGTATGTCCTGGCGCGACGCCGGGTCCGACAGCACCTGCGACAGCGCGGCTCCCGCACCCTCCAGGTCTGCCAGCAGGGGGCGCTGGCCTTCTAGCTGACGCTCTAGGTTCTGTGAAGGGGATGACGACGTTAGTGAATGGGGATAGGCTTCTGTTGTGCTGATTTGACGTTATTTCCACCTTCAAATATCGTCTTTATGCAAATATAAATTAAGTGGGTTTCCGAATGACCTATACATTTGATAAAGTCATCAACTAGTTGAAGTACAAGCTGAAGATGAAGTGAAAATGTGGAAATTAACAAAATCACCTCCTTCAATTCAGAAATCGGTGACCTACATATCTCGTTACTTATCAAATAGGAAGATTTACAACCAGTTTTACAGCCAGTCTTACCAAGGGGTATCGTTTTATTCAGTACTGACTGGGTTGTGGAGGTCAGACAGGCAGTCGCTCCATGTAAAACACTGGTATTCAGCTGCATCCGGTTAGGCTGGAAGCCGACCCCAACATAGGCGGAAAAAGGCTAAGCAGATGATGATTATCACTGATAGAATGACATTTTCTCTAGGTTCTCCCTCCCTTACCTCAATCTTCCTCAGTTGTTCATCGGGCTCCTTTTCCATGGCGATCTCATCCAGTTTATCGCTGATGGTCTGCAACGCGTCGCGGAGACGCGTCAGACCCGCGTCGAACTCACGCGATGTGTCCGCGGCCGCGCCTAGGCTGTCGGCGCGTTTCTCCAGTCTGCAGGAGAAGGAAGAGTTAGTATTCTAATCACACATTCACTATAATAAAATGATGCTTAATTTCTTACTGAAGAAGAATTGTTTTTATTCAAATGCTCTGACAAAAGAAATATTTCGGCCATGACAGCTATGAACATTTTATGACTCATTCCATTTAAGTTCAACTCACTTGTCCAACAAGTCGTTCCATCTATCCTGCACGTCCACGACCTTCTGCTTCAGCTTGTTGGCGTCAGGCGAAGCGGGCTCCAGCCTGTCCAGTACGGCTGCACCCACCTCTTCCAGGTGAGCCAACTGGGGCTGCTGGCCGCGGAACTCTTCGCGGAGGACTTGTACCTGAATGGAAATAGGAAAACAAAGTTGTAGTTTCTATAGGGACTGACGCAATCAGCTGATCAACATATATAGAAAAACCGTACATCAAAAAAAAAAAACAAAATTTAAAAAGTTATGAATTTCCAAAACACATAGAACTAAAGTTGTTCAGTTTCATGGTCTGAGACCAGAAGTGTTAGCGTCATGACAACGAAGAAGCACATACCTGCTGCACTTGCGTTTGCACCATCCTGGAGTCTGATGAGATGGGTCCAAGCGCGGTCATCATGCGGTCCTTAGCGCTCAGCCATTGTGACAGGTTGCTGTGAGTATCGTGGAAGTCTTTCATCTCTTCCATTAGGCGGATCCTGGAGAGAGACAGATTTTTAATATTGTGGATTTGAAGAGGAGAAAGAAGATCTTTCTATATTGGTTCTGGATTGATGGAAATGAAATGGTTAATGTGAAAAATGGGATGATTTTAAACTGGGCCAGTTATTTTGGATGTGTTATAGAAAAAAAATAAGTAGAAAAATGTTATTGGTAAGAGTAAGGGTCAGGTCAAGTTGATGGTAATATTTAAATCGCACTTGATAAAGATATTAGGGGGCGTCCATCAATTACGTCAGTCGATTTTGTTGATTTTTAGAGGCCCACCCCTCCTTGGAGAAATATCGTGAGATTTGACCCAGTTTTTTCGCAATTTTACACTGTTCCTTGCGGTATAAAAATTACGTGATATTTGTCGAGACCCACCCTCGTGAGCTCGACCCCCTCCCCCCCTAAAACCCCTCACGTAATTAATGGACACCCCCTTAGAGCTTCAAACCATTTTTTGAAGGGTATTCCATTGGTAAAAAAATGCAATATTTCGTATCGAGAGTCGTACTGACTGGATTTAAGAACTATAATACTAACTTGTCCTTAAAGGCGTCGTGTAGTGTCTTCCACCTGGAGGCTACATCTTCCATCTCATCGTGAAGTCTGTCCGCTCCCAACACGCTCTGTTTGCGCTTCAGTAGCTCACGAACCTGAAGAAATCCAATTTTATTAAAACGATAACATTGCTGATTGCAGTAGAAAATTTTCTTACGTTTTTTGAAATTTGCAGGACAGTGTCAAATCAAATTATTTATTTTTTTACAAACATGGGTAATTGGTACATAGATGTTCTTTTATAATAAGGTTCTCCATATTTTGCCGTCACAAAGGCATGCAAATAGTAGGTTTACAATAATACATTTTAGCTATGAATAAAAAAATTAAAAAAAAACAATAAACCGGTTTATTTATTTATTTTTTTGAACAAAATAGGATCGCGACCGTAACACGTATGTAGTTACAGAGTTGTTAACTTTTTATTTTGTTCTACATTTTTTGTGTAGTAAGCAACGACTTATTGTCGGGCCTACGCTGTCCCCCCATACTTAAGTACAAATGCTGTAACCATGATAATATTGTAATACCAAATGATTTGAAAAGAGTAACCATGGAGTTTCTTGCCGGTTCTTCTCCATAGGAAACGACCAACCCGAACCGTGCACCTTTTTGTCGAAGTTTTATAAGTGCCCATCTAGGCCTATGCGAAATAATTTTTTTTAAATTTGATTTTTGAAGAGTTATAATCATTAAAATACAACCCTCTTAGTTCATTTAATCCCAATGAATGACTTTTTCAGTATTTATTCAATTCATTTCTTGGGCTATCCTTGCGCTTCCCCTTTAAAGAGAAAATACTAATTTTGAACTTTACCTGTGTCTTGGTAGAGTCCAAGATGCTTTGCTTCTCGTACATCTCTTCAAGAACGGCGCGCGCCTGTTTGATGGTCTTATCGGCTTCCTCTTTTGTGTTGGGTACCGATTCCTTAGGCAGCAGTCTTTGGACCTGTTAAAAAATATGATAGAATTAGTCGCTTATTACGTGGAGTTCGTGGCTATATAATAACAGCCGCTCGACCCGATCTTTAGGTTAAGCCGCGCTTGTCTAGGTTGTTTCGAGGATGGGTGACCACCCATAACATACCGAGTTTCTGCAGTGCCTCAGAAAGCACGTTAAGCTATTGGTCCCGGTTGGCATTTGTAGATCTTTGAAATTCGTTACAGATAGTCATTGGCCCGAAAGTTTAACAACGAGTCTTACCAAATGGAATCGTATTATCTAGTACTAACTGGGCTGTGGAGGTCAGATAGGCAATCGCTCCATGTAAAATACTAGTATTAGGCTGTATCGTTAGACCTGAAGTCAACCCCAGCATAGTTAAGAAGAGGCTAGGCAGATGACTAACACGCACCGGTGTATACGGTCCCTATCCTTTCACACAGAGGAGCCTTGTGTCCCAGAGTGGGAAACCATATCTAATGCTTGTTTATGCAACTGATGATCTTACCTTGTCCAAGAAGGTGTTGAGCTGTCTCAAGCTGTCGAGATGTTTGCGCAACTCCTCTCTCACGGCGTCCAGCTCGGCGGTGCGGTCTGACAGCTTGGTACCGAGTAAGCTGTAGCGGTTGTTGATCTCGGCTAGCTGTTGTTGCACTGGAGATAGTTCTGTGGGAAGAAGCGAGTTTTTAGAAATGGTGAGGATTTTGTCTGAGCTGCCAGAATGAGACAGATAGTCATAGACAACAGGCCGTTTCATTATGAGTTTGTTACATCTAAGAACAAATAAAAAAAAAAAAAATGAATTCAAGGACTGAATGCATTAACTCCGCCTCTGTACTTTGTACTTGAAGTGTTAAATTAATAAATAAATGCCATGCATTAAGAATTAGATAATTCTAGGGTTAGATCGAAGAAATTTTTTTCGAGTAAAAAATAGCCACATTGGTCTAGTGGTCGCAAGCGCAACTGCTGAGGATGAAGTCCTGAGTTCGTTCCCGGGTCAGACACGTTAATGGGTTTTCCATCAGGAATTTCTTAGTACCAGCAACGGAGTCTGGATTTGTGCCCGGTTGATGGCAATAGGCTCGCCGTCTATTACATGGGACTTAAACATAACTGACTAAATGTGGGGGTACTATTAGGTACACCTCTGCCTAACTCTTCGGAGATTACAGGCTTCATTATGTTATGAATAGAAAATACGAATTTCCGGTTATTAGCCTAAAAGTAACAATTATTTTACAGACTCAAATCACAATCTTGCTAAGATCACGACTAATTATTATTTTAATCAACAAACACCAATTAATCATTAAATGTGAAATTGTAACAAAAAGTTACTTATACATATGTCTTACCTTCAAGATGGAATCCATCCTGGCTGGATCGTCGTGAAGAGAATCCACTGGATGTGGAGTGAGTGGAGCCAGGACTGACCAGCCCATGACCCTTGCTGGGGGACGGTGAACGGCCGTCTAAGGTGCGGCCTGGAACGAATATACAACTTTGAGAATGGCTGATGAATGTTTTTTTATACAAGATGTAAACGGACCCTTCACGAAGCCGTCAACCAAGCATTCTGCACATCAAACTAAGTAACCCTATGCAAAAATGATTGTTGGGAAACGACTTTTTTTTTGTAACGCACTCAAAACATTGTGAAGTCGGGACTTTGAACCCCCTTTTCTCCGTAAGTATAAGGTTCCCAGGTGGACGGGGAGAACAAGTGCCTTTCGGCTTCGTCGAGGGTATTTTTACACCTTTTATGTAAGGATAACGTTAATGAGGGTGAATTTTGAATACGAAATACTCGCTCCAGATATTTTTGTGGTGTTTTTTGGAAAAGCCCAGTCAATTTCCAAGATTGTAGGTATAGCTGATTCCCGAAACTAAACTTAACTTTAACTTATACTTTAGGTTTTAACTATAATTTATGTGTTTGTATTTTCGTCTATTTTTGGTTTTAATATGGGTCTTGGACCTGAAATAAATGGAATATATTTATTTATATAATTTATAAATCGTATATTTATTTGTATCAAAATGCCAAGAAATACAAAAGTATTTGATCAAAATTGATAAATAAAGATTTTTACTATTTTTATTATGATTCTGATGACTCGATTCAACTGCCATACATTTTAAACTGGCATGGTCACTCTAAAAACGGATAGAGTTGTTCAACTGATTTATGAAATGGTTGGCTTACTATAATTTTCAAAGTAATTTTTATAGGCCATTTTACTTACTTGGTGTCTGTCGCTTGGTGGGGCTGTAGATCTGCCTCTTCCTGTGCGGGCTGTCGGCGCGGTCTCCGCGCGTTAACGCTTCGTACACCGCACCGGCTTCGTTGACCTGATGAACAAGTAAATATTATTATTTTCAAATAAAAGAACAAAAGACATTATGGAAACTTTTAACTGCCTATAGCCACTAATAACATCATAGTGAATGATTATTTATTTATTAGCTGTCGCCCGCGACCATTCTCCGCGAGAAGTTATTTTAAAAATATTATTGCAACGGTTTTTTTTGCACGGAACCCAAATCCTTTTTCAAAAATAAAAGTAGCTTAAGTTACTCCGTATAACACCGGCTATCTCTCAGTAAAAATCGGTCCGGCCGTTTTGGAGATTAGCCGTTACAAACAGACAAAAAATAATTTATAAGTAGTATCTTTGACACAAATGCGCCTTGAAACACACTGGCCATAAACGAGTACGTACTTCATGCTCGTCGGCAAAAGGTTATACTTTCATAATTATGCATTCAGTAAAAAGCTGTCATTTAGAAAATTACAAACAGACACTTCAATTTGATCTGTTTGTATAGATTACAAGGGTGTCGTATGTGTGTATATTATCAAGGGTACTTAATTCAAACCAAAGCATAATCAGTCCTTAATATTTGCATAGCTTGCTCACAGGCCTGCTCTCTGTGAGGAGTTGGCTGTAACGCACCGCGCGGGCCCTATACAGGTTGGTATGGAATGCCAGTTTCCTCACGATGTTTTAAGTCGTCTCGTGGCTAAATAATGCCAGCCGTTCGGGTCGATCTTTAGGTTAAGCCGTGCTTGCCTAGGTAGTTCCGTGGATGGGTGACCACCCATTACATACTTAACTACCTCCGTGCCTCGGAAAGCACGTTAAACCGTTGGTATCAGCTGTAATTTGAAGATCTTTGACAGTTATTACAGGTAGTGGCGTGAAAGTTTGACAATCAGTCTTACCAAGGGAATTGTATTACCTAGTAGTAACTGGGTTGTGGAGGTCAGACAGCCAGTCGCTCTATGTTACATACTGGTATTCAGCTGCATCCGGTAGGACTGGAAGCCGTCCCCAACATAGTTGGGAAAAGGCAGATGATGTATTAAGTTTTTAATATAAATTAACTCACCTTGTCGATGGTTATAGAGAAGTCTCTGTACTCCTTAGCCAGAGGCCGGAGCTCATCCTGCTGATGCTTGATCACGTCCAGGTCCACGGCGACCGGCTGCAGGCGGGTCACGCGGTTCTCCATTGAGTGGAGCCAGTCCAGTACCTGGAAAGATGATGAAGTTAGATATGGTTCGAAAAAGATAACATGCTGGGTAACGACTTTTTTTTTTTGGGTGAATAATGTAGTTTTACGGTAGGACTTAATGTAGCACTCAAAACATTGTGCTGATGGATACATTGAATAGTGCGGGGTTCATGGAGGTATTTTAAGTAAAGTTATAACATTAAAAACCTGTATTTAAAAAAAAAATTGTGAAAAAGTTGGAACTTTGACCCCAATTATCTCAGTAACTAGAAGGTTCCCAGGTATGGTCTAGAACAAAAAAAAAATGATTGCAATGACAGGGAGAACAAGTGCCTTTCGGCTTCGTTAAGGGTACTTTTACACCCATCATGTAACAGTATTTGCATGAAATTATCTGCCAGTTTACTGAAGTTTATCCAGAGCTAGTGAAACAGGCCACTAATATTATTGTCTTTAAGTAAATGTACTCACTTGTATCTTGAGCGTCTCATACTGGTTGAGCTGGTCGGCTCTCTGCTTCGACAACTTCTGTTTCTCTTCGAGTGTCGCGTTGAAGTCGCGCCATTGGTTCTCCAAGGCCTTTAGAAAAAAAAAAAAAAATATTAGTAACACTGTTTTGATATGGAAAGAAAAACTCGAGTGCGAGCAGGGTTTGAACCTGCGACCAAAACAGCTGTAGTTCCCTACGCAGGGTTTGCGTATAAAATATTAAAAATTAGTAACACTGTTCAGCAGTTGGTCAGCTGCTTGTAAAAGGAAATCAACATACTCACACCCGTATCTATAAACAAGTCTAAGTGATTACTCGAGTAAAAGTAATTAGTACTTGCTTGAATTTAGCATTTTGAAAAAGTAAGATATAGATTTAAGATTAGTAAGGTAAAGACTCATTGCTGTGCTTTCTTTGACGGTTCTTTCTTCGTCCAAATTTTTGTCTATTGCATAAAAAATATTACTTAAACTCTAGTAATTACTTTAACTTAACTGTAGATACGAGTGCAGCGGCTGCACATTTTTCTTGTTGTAGTTGATGTCAAGAAAAATATTATTTACACAATTTGTGGTACTGCTTTGTGCATTTTGTGTCAAGTCTTAAATCGGATATCTGGACCAATCAGAACACTTCTCTATCATTGGTTGTGCAGGAAAGGTGGTAGGACTTATCCTGCAAACGAGCTCCACACTGGCATTGTGTTGGGGATGAGTCGAGTATACCCCATTTGGCTAGATTATTTATATTTCTTTCAAATATCGATTGCCAATACTCTTACATTGCATTTAAGGCTATCAAACTAAGAGGTGTATTTTGAACAGACTTCCAAAAAGGAGGTTATATGTTCATGTGTTTGTTTTTTCTAATGTATGTACAGCCTTTACGGTTTAAAATCATTTGGAGAAATTTGACAGGTTATGGTAACTTGACAGATGTGCTGGCGACTGTACAACAATTGTCAGACGTCGTATTAAGTATTCAAACTATTGTTTAATGGGTTCTTACCTTCATCCTGTCACGGATAACGTGTGTGTCAGTGACATCCTTCTTGGAGATCAGCTGTTTGCCATTGCGCAGACATTCCTCCAACAACGGCATTTGTTTGTCTCTGTGAAAACAAATAAATACATTTTACTTTTATTGTGTTTTAAATTTCGACATATAAATTATTTTTTAACCCATTTCAAAAATGAGTTCTTATGTTAATATTTTTTCTATTTTGGGTAAACATTACCTAAATTATTGTCAACCCCTTCAAATAATGTAACGGGTACTTAAGACTAGGCACTTTGATATTGGTTTTCGTTATTGCTAAGAAACGCTTATTAACATTTAATTATAGTTCAATATGTCAAGTCAAACTGCAATATGTGATCTCACTCTGAAAATATTCCGCAGTTCTTCAGTTGGTTAACTGAAATAAGAGTGCACTTGTATTTACGAACATAGTGTCTCCCGCGACCGATGGCTTGTTTCTGCTAGTATTGATTGCCAAGACCGAAAGGTTTAAAGAACTAATATATATTTAACAATTTATGTACACACTAAATACAGAAAAGAAGAAATATCTTCTAAAGAAATCTCATCCAGCATACCTGCGGAAGGAGATCATAAAAAAAGAGATTGAAGACATGTGTGTAAAAGAAAACGATAATAGAATTAAGAGAGATTAGGGTTAAATCCGTCACCTATAAGCAGCCAAGTGCGCCAGCCGGCCGCCCAGCTCCTCCGCAGGCAGCCGCGCCAGGTCGCGCGTGTCGGCCAGCTCCGCCAGCTGCGCCTGCGCCGCGTCCAGCGCGCCCGCCTGCGCCGTGAACTGCGCCAGCTCCGAAGATACCTCGTCGAGGAACTCGCTGCGCTTGGATGAGCGCTCCACTAGTTTCTCGTATCTGTTGTGAGAAAAGTTTTTTAGTAAGAAAATATCAAGTAATTGGCGATAAATAGAGTTGTGTGAATGATTCTGTTCTTTTAAGATGTGCTCATTCTGACACAATCATAGAATAAATAACTGTTGAAATTTGTCATGTCACACCAATTTTAAAAGAAGAAAGCTGTAGGCGGTTTTGTTTGCTGATTTAGAATGGCACATTAAAAAAACTCAACATTTTTTGATAATATATTTCATTATTTTATGGGTAGGCTGAATCTGAAATTCTGACATTAAATATCTAAGAGATGCTTCAATGCCCGTTTCTATGTTACCAAAAAGAGACTGCTGTGTGTGAAAACTTCGCCACTAAGAATACATTACATTTTTTTAACACTAAAAAAAAAGTTGGGAATATAATAAAAAGTACTTAGTTAAAAGTTGTATATCGACTTCTTGATGTTGAAGTTTGCCAACATCAAATATTCCTAAAATCTCCTTACCTAGCATAAATATCATCAGCTCTCTGCTCCAACTTCTTCGCGATCCTAGCGTTAGACGGCGTGAGCGCAGCCTGGCGGGCGCTGGCCAATAGTTTGGCCAACGTTGGTCTTCTGGCCTCCAACTCGCCGATAGCGATGCGTTGTTCGCGCATTTGCTCGTCTAAACGCTCCCGGATCAGAGAGGCGGGTTTTTGTTGACTCCTGAAAGATTGAGTTGGTTATTTTTTAATGTTATTAAAGGTATGTTACAAAATTCTGCCAAAAACAACATAAAAAATCACGCCTGTAATCCCCGAAGGGTTAGGCAGAGTTGTTCCTAATAGTACACTCATGTTTCGCCTGTTATATTTAAGTCCCATGTAATAGAGGGCGAGCCTATTGCCATCAACCGGGCAGTAATCCAGACACCGTGGCTGCTACTGAGAAATTTCTGATGGAAAAACCAAATTACACTTTGCCCGACCTGGGAATCGAACCCATCACATCATGCTCAACAGTCGTGCTTGCGACTACTAGTCCAAAGAGGCAGTATTGCTAGTAACTGGGCACTAATCAAGACTTCGGGCTGGTAATAAGATATTTTGATAGAAAAAACCGATAAAGGAAAACTCAGGGGGTAATTAGTTTCCTCTTTCAAAAATCTTGCTTACGATCATGACTTAAAGTAGCTTTTCAGGTTTTAGATAATTATGATCTTGACGACGCCCTTTGTAGTTTCTAGTTCAGAACTCAGGACTTTTTATCATTGTACTCACTTGAACAAGCTCTCGGCCTGGCCCACCCAGTTGGCTTGCGTCTCCGCCGCGTCCTGTAGACCCTGGCACTGCAGTAGGGCAGCTTCCAGTTCCGAACACCGAGACCCCACGGAGTCCGTGATGTCCTTGTAGCGAGCAGTCAGGTCGATCACTGGCACTTCTAGCTGACGGATCTCCGAGGGTGTTAGGTTGCCTTCCAGGGATTTTACGAGTTGTTCGCAAGCCTGGAAAGGAAGAAGTGGTTTAGTATTGCTTGTTAAAGTACATACATAACGTCACGCCTGTTATTTCCGAAGGGCTAGGCAGAGGTGTACCCAGTACACCCCTATTTCGCCAATTATGTTTAAGTCCCATGTAATAGGGGGCGAGCCAATTGCCATCAATTGGGCTCAACTCTGTTACTGAGAAATTCCTGGTAAAAACCCAAAAACAATTTTCTCGACCTGGGAATCCAACCTGGTACTACTAGACCAAGGAGGGAGTCTCTTGTTAGAGTAAGTCATTTTAAATCTGAAAGATTTAGTATTCATTGATCAACTTTAATATTTACAGAACTGAAAAGGACAGTCATCATTTATTTTGTAAGGTTACATTAAAATGATTAACATTGCTTGTTTTTTTTTTTACTTGCATGATAACATTACGCTCAATGAATATAAAAAAATTTCATCGGTAATTTTTTTTTAATCAATCAGCTTTTTCATACATTTTTATCGTGTCGGTATTGCACTTTTGTAGGTAATAGAAGTATAAAAAAAAAAAAATCGATGAAAAAATGCTATGTATCGTAATGATGTACTGAATACGTGGTATTCGTTTGTGCGTCGGTGACCTTTCTACCCTGTATTATCTAGTACCACATTTCGATGTATATGTTAAACTCAAAAGTGATAAGGACTAAAAATATTCTAAAAACATTACAAAATACTGTGGGTATACTCACATCTCTAGCATTATCAATAAGCCGTCCCTGCGAGATGATCTCGTTGTGCAGCGTCTTAGCCTTGTTGAGCTGCGACTCGACCGCGCGGGGCTCCCCGCCCACTGGCTCCGACAGTACTGAGCGGACTTGTGGCTCGATCTGGTGGGGAAATTGAACAGATTAGGTATATAAATTCAGTAACGAAGATTATGAAGGTAACGGCTTTGAATTTATAGCAAAGATGTGTAAAAGGCTTCTGAAACACTTTTAGGTGGAAGCGCCAGTTTTTTTGAAATTTGCAGGTCGGTGTCTGGCTGTGTGTTGATTCGCATTCATTTAATGCCATTGAATGAGGTATTTTATAAAAAAAGTCATTCAATGGGACTAAATGAACTTTTTCAAAATGTCAGATTGAAAACACGCAAAAAAATTTTAATGTCGTGATGGCAAAATCTTGATTCAATTTATGAGACTGGTTGCCGTTTCTTTGGTTTCATTAAATTTCACATCAACTTTAGCATTGCAGGCACAACCACAATTTTGGTTATCGATTATTCCATCTCTTCACTGTAGTCAAGTGGTCGAGTTAGGCCACTGCCAAACCTAGGGTTGGCTTTTTCATTACATCAATCACAATCGACGAAAATGAACCTCACGACTTTAGGATTTTAGGTTTTTTTTTTTTCAACATACCTCACTAATCCACCTGCCAGCCCTCTGCAACGCATCATGATATTGTCTGGTAACATCAGCGGCGCCTCTCAAGAAGTCTTGCAACCTCTGCGCACGCGCACAAAGGTCGGCGTGACGTCTGCGGGCTAATCCTGCGCCTTCCCGCACTCCGCTCTCGCTGCGGGGCGCGATGTGAGACAGGCGGGATGGTAGCGATGTACGGTACTCGTTGAGGATTGAGAGGAATTCCTGTGGAGAAAAATTGTGTTTAACTTACATGTAATTACACGCACAAGAAAGGTTAGAAAATAAAAGAGAAAATACTTTACTTCTTCTTATTTAGATAGCTTTTAAAGAATTAGTCGATAAGTGTTCCGAAATATTCTAAAAATACTGTTACTTAGTTCGACTTAAAGTGTCCCACGTTCACAATAGAGTTTTCAAATAAAATTAAATAACATACAATATTTAACAGTATGTTACACTACAAGATGCCATCATCCTGATTCCATCGACTCCGAAAAGATCATAAGGCCTTAAGTTGATCTCTTTCATATTTATTAAAAATACCCTTTTATTAAAAAAAAAAAACCTTATAAGCCAGGACACGGAAAATCAGCATCTAGTAACACTGCTAGTATTTCAGCATTTTACATAACACCAAGATCATTTGTTCTACAAACCTTGCTCTCATCCACAAACTTCTGTGCTGACATAGTGATGAACCTCAGGTCGGCCTGGTGCGCGATGACGTCCGACACGAACGCTCTCACGTCCTCACTCTGGTCGGGGAGGGAGTTCAGCTTCGATAAGGCTGCTTCCTTGTCTTCTAGGGTGCGGTAGGCACCTTCCATCCAGGCGTTGAAGGCGTTTAGTTCGTTGCTGGGGAGAGAAGGTGGATATTGAAAAATGTAAGCTATAGAAGTGATAATCTAGTGTTTTGTTTTAATTCAGATGTTTTGTGTTAACATTTAATTTCAAGCGTTCGTTATTGTTCTTTTCGTGCGTAAAATAAGCTTTTTACAGTGTCTACAAAGTAATCCTCAAGAAACGGTGTTCAGTTTGAGGACGGCCCCACCAAAAGATCACAGGACGTTCACATTGTGTGCCGCGCTCAATGAGTCGACCACTTTTCACCCTTAAGCCCTGAGTAATAAGGTTGAAAAGTGGTCGACCGTCAGTAAACGCGAAAACATACTAGGTAATTTGCGATAGTTTCAAGACGATTTAAAAAAAAAATCTACACTACACAATTACAAGAAACTTTCACGTAACACGTACACATCATAAAATATGTTATTTAAAAAAAGCTTACCCGAACTTTCCGAGCTCATCTCTAGCGGCTGCCAATCGTCGCAGCATCTTATCACACTTGTCAGTGCACTTGTCACAGCGCTGCTTGAGCTGTCGCACGCCGCGCTCCAGTGCCGCCACCTGGTGCGGTACACGTGGGTTATTCGGGGGAACAGCAGGTGCAGGTGAGACAGACAATAGGGTAACATCAGGTGTATTAATATCTTAGACAATAGAAGAATTGAATACGTTGTGGTATGTTTAGTGAGGTGGAACGGTACGGGACAAGCAAGTGGTATTGTGGCTCTGAACTAGTACAGTTACATAATATAGCATCACGCTTTGTAATCCCCGAAGGGTTAGGCAGAGGTGTACCTAACACAACACAAGTACACCTACATGTCGCCAGTTATGTTTAAGTCCCATGTAATAAGGGGTGAGCCTATTGCCATCAACCGGGCACAAATCCAGACTCCGTGGATACTGAGAAATTCGAAAAGTTCAAAAAGTTTACCTCATGAGGAGCCAGCACATCTCCGCCGGAGACGAGCAGCTGCTTGGCCTGGTCGGCGCACGCAGACACCTGGCGTTGGTGACTCTCCAGGTCATCCTTGATCAGCTGTGAATGGAATTGTTTTGTTAGTATTAATGGAAGATAGTGATATATTGCGAAGGGAGAGAATAGTCTAGAATTTCCCTTGTCTAAGGCATTATTCGTTACTTTTACTAGAACGGATTCAAGAAGCCAGTAACGTTAGATTTTCTAACAACGGCTGCAAGAATGGTGAAATACACTGAGTTGTTGCTTTTGTTGTTGGCTTACTGATGCGAGTACTCGATTTGTTTAACATAACATCACGCCAGTAATTCCCGTTAGCTACAGGTGTACCTAATATTACACTTACATTTGGCCAGGTATGTTTGAGTCCCATGTTAATAATAGGGGGCGAACCTATTACCATCAACCGGGCACAAATCCAGACTCCATGGCAGCTAATGAAAAATTCCTGATGGAAAAAACCAACAACACTCTGCCTAACCCGGGAATCGAACCCAGGAACTCATGCGCAGTAGTCGCACTTGAGTCCACTACACCAACGAAGCAGTCTATACAATTATATAGTTTTTGTTTAACTTTCGTTAAAATGTCACTAATTTGGTCGATGTTATTTCATATAATCTCAGAGATAATAAGATTTGGCAGCATAAATAACCTCGACCCTTCAAAAACTTAGGTCAAAAATCAAAAGGTTGTTTCTTATTCAAATATTTATAAATATTAAAATTAACAGTACCTTCAGGATATTAATCTGGTTACGCAGCTCATCCATATCTTCCTTAACGGCTTCTTGGTTGGCAAGCCTGTCTTCAACCACCGCGATCCACTCCAGCAACTTAGATAACGTCTCATCGCAAAGCCTGTATTTCTCTTCTACTGCTTGCTACACACAAAATAAAACCATAAGTATATGTACAATAAAGTTCATAATTATTTACATCGCTCTCAGAGCTCAATAGTGCATCTATACTACGGCAATTGTACAATGCATCACTATCTACTCTGTGCTTCACTTGTAACAAGTGACTGTAACATTTAAATGCGTCTTAGAAACTGTACATAACATTTTTCAGACGAAGTTGGGTTTTTATACAAACGATTTGCAACTTTAGACAGTTATAGATAAATACTTAAATTACTGCATTAAAAAAACGAACAATAGAAAATAACGTTAGCAATGCTCGCAATTTTAATGCATTGTACCCAAAAACATTAAGGATCAAAATCAAATGACGTCTTTAATTGCAAAACGTACACACATGCCCCATGAGATCACTTAGCTCATGCAGACCAGTAGTAAACCTGAAAGAAAAGCTTTGATTGAACAAAATCTACGCAGACAGGAAGCGAAGTCGAGAAACATCTTAAAACGAGAGGCGACGAAAGACAGCCAAGTAACACAGAGCATGAGAATGACAATATTTACAACACGACCGAAGATGGCGAACGATCAACAGAAAGAGTCATGCGAAGCATAGCATGCAAGCAGTGAAAATATATTGGGGCAAATGTCAGAAATATTTTTGCAAGCTATTTTTGTATATCTCTGGTAGTGTAAATAGGGGTTAAGGAGGAAAATCCCATGCATAGTGAAAAAGAATAATCCATTCTAACCTCAAAACAAATATTCCTGATATTTGCCTAAAACATTTGCGCTTATGGTAACAACATCTTCCGATATTATCTTAAAATTAATGTTTGTATTAGAGTTATTTGTTAAAATAGGAATAAAAATAAGTTAAAGAATACCTTCTTGGAAAATCTGAAACTTTTAAAGAGTATTTTTGAACAGTAAAAGTAAGAAAATAAAATAAAAGTATTCTTGAAAAGTAAACGAAGAATAAAGACAAGAATTTACACGCATAAACGTCGAACGTATTTTACATTTAAATAAAATAAAAAATGTGAATTCATTTATTTTTAACCCTTCAATTGTCAGTGAATTCAGAGTACAACTTTATAAAGGTTACTTAATAAAGTATTTACATAAAATTACTTATATAAAAGTGTACTACGAAAACAGACCGTTAGAGGGTTAAAGAATACTGGTTCCAAATATAATTAAAATGAAGTCACATTAACCGTTAACACATTTAGCATACGTTACGTAAAATATATGACCCACCAGGCAAGTGACAGTCAGTTGTTATACATTTCATATGAAAAAAACACTTTGCAACACTACATTCACATAACAAGAATGTATTGCTAGAGTTTAGTAATACAAAACATGACAACCAACGACATTAGCCTTCTAGGTCACATGAATCAAGCAACGTAAGCTAAAAACATTAGCAGCTTTGTTTTTTTTTTTTTTAAATTAAGACGATAATGAATAAATACTACCTTCCGTGTTTGTGTGTTGAAAATGTTTTACCATTTCGATATTGTGAATGTTTGCGAATATCCGCCTTATATCAACGTCACAAGAGCATAGCTTTGTTCATGCATTCCAAAACATGTGAGCACGGGTTCCAAGGAATGAGTATTTCGTTCGAGTTCGAACTCTAGGAAAATCTAAAACGGAACGGGACCAGCAGTCATAGTACACTGGTTTTTAATGGAAGCGAACATAATAAAGCTGATAGGTCAGCAGGCCCCTCGGACCCACTATAGCGACCTCAAATTCTTAGCACAATATGAATGGGAGGTTAGGTATTTGGCGAAACGGTGATGGTTCTTTATATCGTCGTTAATATGATCCCTCACAGGCAAGCATTCACGATTTAGCTCAAAAGGGTTCTTTAGCATCGCAGGCAACGGCTGGAAATAAAAAACAACATACATCGAGCCTTAGTACAATGTGGTAAGCACACTTCCCAATCGCCAGTTCTTCGGAGAAAAACTAGCGATTGATGAGCGCTCTAACCTAAAATAAGCATTTAAAGACAATACAAGGCACTGGAGTTTTACACTACGTTAAGCTCAATTTCTCGTCTAAAGAAGTGGAAAGCTAACCTTACTGAAATCAAAAATGTAAGTGAATAATATAATATGTATAAGTGCTGTCACTACTTTGAAAGAAAATGTCTATTTATTCAAAAGTCTAATATACTGTATGTTATATCGATTAGTGTAGGCCACAATGTACAAAACTGTGACATCACCAGATTGCTCATGAACCCCGAAAGTCGACACTAAGGTCCGGTGGGTCGTGCCATGCCAATGTTTAAGCCAAACGCTTTAGATAGAGGTCACCTTCTAAGTATGAAAATAGGAAGATGTAAAGCAACACCTTTGCTCGATAGAAGCACAAAGACAAAAGCAAAATTGAAAAAACTTACCCTTGTTTCTGCTGGCAGCAAGTAGCCCTTCTTCAGAGCTTTGACTAAGTCCAAACTGATCGATTTAGCTTGATCTATGGTGAGCCTGCCTTCGACGGGATCAACGAGTTTCTGTTCCATCGCTTGTACCAATGGCAATATCTTTCCTGTCTCTGGTTCTTTGACGACAGTACTTGATGGGTCTACGATGCCTTGTGCGATCGCTTCGCCTAAGTTTAACCTCTTTCTGTCCATCACGCTTGTGGTAATGAATGGATCGTTAAGCGCTCCGGTCGTTGGATTGTAAATACCGAAGTTCAAGGTCTCTATCAAGCTGAAACTCTTCTTAGGTGTCATGAGAAGCCCGCTCTCAATGGCGGCCGTTAAGGTGTTAAGTTTAGAGGTTTCTGTGTCTAGAATATTGCCCTTTTCGGCATCCATAAGGCCTTTACGGAATGCCTCAGGGAGTTTGACCAACCTCTTCTTAAGATTATCTTTGATAAGCGCTGTGTCTGGGTCTATGTAGCCTAAAGCGGCAGCGTCTCTAATCGTAAGTACTTCGTTGGAGTGAGGATCAGTGAATCGAGCGATAGCTATGTTCAAGTGACCATCTTCTATCGCTTGCTCAAACGTTAGAGGCTCGCGGACGTACACAATCAAACCGTTTTCAAACACGAAGCATAGAGTCTTGGATCTATTCTGAGTATCAAATGAACCTTTCGCGTTTTTATCGATAATGCCCTCAGTTATGCCTAATTTTAATGGAATGTATTTATTCTTATGAGGATCTTTGATAACAGCCGTTTCGGGATCGATAAATTCGTATTTGATAGCTTCGTCTAATGTGAACTCTCTAAGAGTAGGTTCTTTAGAGGCTGAAGAGTCTGATACGTATCTCCTAGTTACAGTGTGGGAGGTTATAGGTTGAATAACAGTCACGAGAAGGCCTTTGTCGAAGGCGATGTCTAAACTGTAAGTTTTCTTAGCTTTTGTGTCAATGACCCTACCCTTGGTGACGTCTACGTCACCGTGTTGAATGGCGGCAGGAAGAGGTTTGAATTTGTTCGTGAAGTTATCCTTGACAACAGTAAGATCAGGGTTGAGAAGGTTAATTTCGATAGCTTTGTTGATATCTATGAATTCGTTGGTACTAGGATCAACAATTTTACCGTTGTCGGCTCTGAACAGACCGTTTCTTATAAGCTCTTCGAGGCTCAAGTTCTTCTTAGCTGTTACTACAAGACCGCGGTGTTTAGCGTCCAGCAGATTGATTTGATTTCCGTTCGGTAAGATGTATATGCTATTTTCATCATCAACAATACCGCTTTGAATAGCTTCACTTAACTTGATGTATTTACTGCTAGGAATATGTTTAACTAATGAGGTTTCTGGGTTAATCAGTTCCTCAACAATTGCCGTTTTAAGGGAGATTGGCCTGTCAGAAACAGGGTGTATAAATGCAAGTTCGTTTATGCTGTACATATTCATGGCTAAAGTGTCATAAAGAGTGAACCCTGCGCTTTCGATATCGACGATAAGTCCAAGGCTCATTGCTTCAGATAGAGAGATCTGTACATCTGAACCTGGTTCATGGAACTTGCCGCTTCTTCTATCAATAATCTCACTGCGACAGCAGTCACCCAAAGACAAAGGTTTCTCGGATTTCTTGTCGAAATAGCAAAGATATTTTGGACTAATGATGGATCTTCTGATGGCCTCATGCAAGGTGATCTTGCGGTTTGTAGCTGGGTCGATGATTTTACCGGTACTGTCATCGTAAAGACCTTGGTGTAACGCACGTTGAAGGCTTATAGGCGCCTTACTATCTATTAACAAACCTATTTCGAAAGCTTTACGGAGACTGATCTCTTCGTTGTCGCTGTTAATGTTCCTAATCTTACTTGTCTGGTCATCAATAACCCCGGTTTCTAAAGATTCTGGTAAAGTAATCTTGTCCCATTTGCCTAGCCTATTGTCTAAAATGTGAACGGAGTGAGCGTCGATTAAGCTCATTTTGATTGCTTCAACCAGAGTGTATTTCTTTCCACTCTGTGGGTCCATGAAAAGTCCTGTGATTTCATTGTAAACGCCCTTTTCGAGGGCTTCGATAAGAGACATCGGTTTGCGGACTTCAACAAGGATTCCTCTTTCGAAAGCTTCACGGAAATCAATGTTTTCATCACCTAACCTGATTGTGCCTGTCCTACTATCAATGATTCCCCTATCTACTGCAAATTCGAACGGTATTACTTTACCAGCGGCGTGTACTAACGTAGACTGTGGATCAATCAAACGTTTCTTAATAGCCCTATCGGTTGGTATCTTTTCTTTGCTCAGCGGGTTCGAAAACTTGCCAGTTTTAGGATCGTAAAAGCCTTTGAATACGGCTTCCGGTAAGCTAAGCTTACGTTTAGCTGGTACAATTAAACCACGCTCCGAAGCGTCTGTAAGAGAGATTTTGTCGCCGAAAATAGGATCTCTAACTTTGCCTTCCTTCGAGTCAATAATACCGACTTTGATGGCATCTGCTAGCGAAATGATTTCTCCAGTAACAGAGTTCCTAACAGTAAGAGCTTCTGGGTTTATATTACCGATCTCAATCGCGTCCTGAAGGGTCATAGTCACGTCATTTATTGTAAGAAGACCAGTTTCTGGGTCATAGAATCCTTGCACCAGACCTTCTTGTAAAGTCCAAGGTTTCTTGTCACTAAGAAGATATCCTTTGTCACACGCATCTTTAAGATTACATAGTGGAGAAGTAATAACACCCTTTTCTAAATCTATTAAACCTGACTTAACTGCCTTATCGAAAGGCACGACAGCTTCGGATTTGTCATCTTTGATCTTTACATCAGATGGATCTACAAGTTTATCTTTGATAGCTTCTTTCAGCGTAATTAGTTGCCCTGTTTTAGGGTTCATTACTTTCCCGGATTCGGGAGAGTAGTATCCTAATTCTATAATATCAAATAGAGAGAATGTAACGTCCTTTGTTGCAACTAATCCCTTCTTTAATGCGTCGTCTAATGGAATGTCTTTACCAGTCTTTTTGTCCCTAATTTTTCCAGTTTCTGGATTAATTAGTTTTGTGTGAAGGGCTTCAGAGAGAGGGATGAACTTCTCAGTTGCAGTGTCCTTAATTTCAGAGATGGTCGGATGTACGATATTCCTATCAACTGCATCCCCTACGGTTACTAATTGTTCCGTTACTTTATCCTTAATTTTTCCCGTTTTAGGTTCATACATATCATTATTAATGACCGCCGCGATGGAGATAGGTCTACGAATAATAGTGATTATTCCACGTTGAATAGCTACAGATGTTTCAACAATCTCGTGCGTTTCTACTATGGTTATGACACCCTCGTGAATTTCTATAATATTACGTTCAATAGCGTCTGACAGTGTTATGACTTCGTTAGTACGTGGAACTTTGATAAGTAGTGATTCCTGATCAACCAGTCCCTTTTCGATGGCTTGTCCTATTGGTACTAATGCTCCGGTATTTACGTCTTTAATTTCACCCGTCTTTGCGTTATACAACCCTTGTTCTAACGCTGATTCAATAGTTACTTGTTCGGGAATAGAGACATCCTCGGGCTTTTCGACTACCCACCCTAATTGTACACATTCTAAGAAGGGTACGCGTTTACCAGTCTTTGGGTTAACCATGTGGCCTGTTGTTTTGTCAATTATCGGCCTAGCAATCGCTTCATCAAAGGAAATGTAATCATCTGATTTGGAACCTAAGTCTTTCACTAATATGGATTCTGGGTCGAAAATCTGTAGGCCATATACCAGTTCTTCGAAGGAGATTTTAGCTCCTGTTTCCGGATTTAAGAATATCTGTTTTTCGATATCATATACGCCCATTTCGGACAGTTCTTCTGGAGTGATCCTTTGAGAGATAGCAACGGTATAATTAGGTTTGACCTCCCTAACTACAACGCAGTTTTTAGATAGTACATCAACGGGGGCGAACCTACTTATTTGTTCCTGTTCTAATGAGTCTTGCACTGTCAGCGGAGACTCGACGCCATTTACAATTATCCTGCAAACCTTAGGTTCGATTTTACCTTGCGCAATCGCGTCAATCAATTGAATATTTTCGTGAAGAGGTTTAACAGGTTCGGTCTTTTCCTTAGTTACATTTTGTTCAGTGATCTCGTCAATCACTCTCAAAGGCTGTCTTTCAGCATCGATAAGCATAGCAGAAACAGACTTGCCGTCATGAATAGTCGTAGGAGTTGTTTTGCTTAATTCTATCAATTTCTGTTCAACGGTGTTAGTTGTGATGTCAGAAGGTTCAGTTCCTTGTGTAATTGCGACTTCAGCTGGACGTGTGGTAGTTTGTGCAGTAGTGGAGTGTTCAACTACTTTTTCTGAGCAGCTCGCACCTGTAGTTACGTCCACTGTTTCAATGTCTAATTCTTCAAGAGTCTCTGTCTTGTACTTCTTACAAGTATCGGCGTCGACAAGACCTCTCTGGCGTGCTTGATCTAATGAGAGCTTCTCGCCTGTCTTAGGGTCGACAATGAGAGCGGTCTTTACAACTTCAACTACTGTTGCTGCTGCTAGGATCGGCGCACCGATTATAAAGATCAAGCCTTTCCTCGAAGCTTCTATCAAACTTATCTTCTTACCTGATTTATCTGTTACCTCTGCAGTTTCACTATCAACAACTCCCGTGTTAATGGCTTCATTCAAATTTATATGTTTACCTGTCTTTGGATCGCGAACTTTTACGCGTTCCGCGGGTAGAATACCTCTGTCTACAGCTACCAATAGATTGTCGGTACGGTCTTCCCTGAGTGAAACAACAACTGCAGTGTTGGGATCGTATATAACGCCAGGGGCAATTCCTAATGGTTTTTTAGGTTGAATTACTTGAACATCATCAAATTCGACTGTTATGTCTTTTGGATTTTGTTGATCTTTTTTATTTTCAGTCCTCGCTTTTGGTTCTGTGACTGCTTTGTCCGAGTCAAATGGCGACAAATCTGAGGGTAGTTCGCTATCTTTGACTGGTTTTACACCCTTCTCGCTATCTGGAGACACGCCTTTGTTTTCTCTTTGTGTCTGAATGTCATCCGTTTCATCGGGAGCTTCAGTCACCTGATATTCTTGTGTAACCGTCTCTGTAAAGTCTACAGGTCCACTGGTTTCTGCAGTAACTACTTGATATGAAGTTGACTGATTCTCAGATATTTGTACTGTAGTTAATGTAGACGATGATGAAGTTATAACTGTGCTACTATGTTCAGTAAAGTACTCCGATGTGGGTTCAGATTTGGACACAGTGGTTTTAACTATTCTAGTAATCTCTTTCCCATCTGGGGTAATTTCATGGATTTCTTCAATGGTTGGCCCATCGTCAAATTTCGTGAAATCATCGAAATCAGCTTTGGGACTTTGTTCTTCCGGTTTTTGTGATGGCAGTGCTTGTTTATCACCGGGTTTAACTTTATGGGCCTCGGGACCTTCAGTAGTAACTACAGCTGTCTTTTCTGTAACAATAACTTTGCTTCCACCAGTAGGTGTCTTCTCTTTTTCTTTTAACACCGGTTTAGTTTTATCCTTAGGGAAGCGATCTTGCGGTTCTTTTGGTGACGCTTCCTCCGCCGAATCAATCATGGTTTTAGTTACACTGGTCTTGGTTACGGTTATAATTTGCTCACCATCAGCAGTTGTTTCAATTAACTCTTGGATAACTGGTTTTTCTTCAAAAACAACGTGTTCCATATCCCTGATCGGGCTTGGTTTTTCGATAACTGGTTTAGTTTGACTATTCAAGTCTTTAATAGTCGATTCAGTCGGTTTCTTGGGCAACTCTGTCACGACAGTGGTCTTTTCACTGACAACGGTTTTACTAACCTGTGGATCAAGTTTCAGATCTTCACTCGGTTTAGTTTTTTGTAAATCCCTTGGCGTCTTAGAATGTACATCTTCGGGCGTCATATCTTTTCCATATAAAACAGTTTTCTTGTCGACAGTTATTTCAATTGCCGTAGCCTCGGTTGTGTCCTGTCTCGAAACTTTTTCTTGTAATTCATATTTCTCAGGCAATTTACTAGATGGTTCCTTTACGTGGACTGCAGGTTTCTTTTCAATTGTGACTATCTTGTCCGTAGGTACCTGTTTTTTGTCCCATGGAGATTGTGGAGATGATTTTTGTGGTTTATCGTCTTGTTTGGTAGGTTTATGAATACCACTGTCGGTTGGTTCTGGTTTTTTGTCCTTGCCGAATGGTTTCTTAGCTTTTTCTTCTTCAAACGGTTCATACCTTGTTGTTTTCTCTGACGTAGCAACACGACTAGGCGAACCTACGGCTTGTTCCTGTTTGGGTTGCATAATCTTGCTCGTTACTGCCTTAGCACCTTGCACCACTGCCATACCGGCTAACACTGGGGCAGCAACCACAGCTATCAAGCCCATCTTGGCAGCGTTTTTAATATCGACCGACTTGCCCGTCTTGGGTTCTTTCAATTTTCCAGTCTTCTTATCGATCAGTCCTGAATTTAATGATTCTCTAAGAGTGACTGGTTTTCCAGCTTCAACATTGTAAATAACTGAGTCAGGATTTATAATCTTCTTGTCAAGAGCTTCCTTGAATGTAAGGACTTTATTAGGTGATTTAGGATCTCTGAACTTTTGAGTCTTTTCGTCAAATAGAAGTTCGAATGCCTCATTTAGATCTAACATTTCTAAAATTTGCTTTTGGGGACTCGCTTTAGCTGATTCTGATGGAACTTCTGTATTCAACAACCCACTGGTAACGGCCTCAGAAATAGTAACAGTCTCACCAGTTTTGGGATGAGTAAATGTGCCTGTCTCAATGTTGATATATCCGAGGTTCAGTGCATCTTCAAAACTGATGTTCGTATCGTTAGTTATAAACTGTTCTTTACTAGTCTGTTCATCTCTGACAATACCTTGACGACGAGCTTCTTCAATAGATATTATCTCACCTGTCTTTGTATTTTGCACCTCGTTTGAACTTACAAGTACGTAGTCGGCAAGAAGTTCGATCATCTTAGTTGTAACAGTATGCTGAGACGTGAAGGTTTCAGTAATTGTGGTTACAACACCAGTTGCTTGCATATCTGCCATAGGTTTGATAGCTACCAGCCCTTGCTCCAACGCCTTATCCAAAGGAATGACTTCTTTTGTCTTGGGATCGGTAAACGTCGCGTATTTCAAGTTTACAGCTCCTTTATCTAAAGCTTGTTCAAGTGTTATAGTTTCTGAAGTTTGAGGGTAAGGAATAGCCATTATCAAATCCTTTTGAATAGCATGACCCACAGGCGTCATTTCTCCAGTTAGGGGATGCTTCATTTCTCCAGTGTGTGGGTTTATCAGATTCTTTTGAATAGCAATGTTTAGTGTCATGGCTGCTGGTGGAATATCAATGACGGGCTTGATTTCAGAATCAGGGAACACCTGAGCGTTAACCGCTGATATGAAATCAAGAGGTCCGTCAGTAGTTTTGACTACATTTTTGTCATTATCGATAATGTTTCTTTCAATAGCTTCAGCCAAAGTGATCTTCTTACCAGGCGCGATGGTAATGCTAGATAAAGGATCAACAATATCGCAAATGATGGCTTCTCTTAATGTCAAAAGGCTTCCAGTTTCAGGGTGAACTATTTTTCCAGTGACTGGGTCCAAGAGTCCTTGTTCCAAAACTTCTGGAATAGACAGACTCTTAGCTAACGGGATTAATACTTCATCCTGACCTTCAACATCTAGTATTCCTCTCTTTATAGCTTCTTTGATGGTAAGAACGTCACCACGTACGGGATCGACAATGTGGCCCTTGTTTTCATCAACTAAACCCTTCTCAATTGCTATTTCAAGATTAATTGGTGAACCGTTCTCATCTTTGTACACTTTAACGGCTTCTAAAATTGATGCTGTTTCTTTATCTATCAAGCCTTGTTCGACAGCCTCGAGAGGGGTCACGACGTGTTTCCTAAGCTTTTGTAATACTACAGGTTTTGCTTCTAGAACTTGTCCTTCGGGGGTTTGCTCCCTACCTATATTGACCTTATACCTAGGTTTACTACTAGGTGAAGTCTTAGTAATTTGTATTACATCAGACGGCCTTGTTTTTGTTTTGTCAGTGATAGTAGTTTCTAGAACTCTTCTATTGTCAGCTGAAAGACTATTTTGTATAGATTCTACGGTTATGAAACCTTCTGACACTGCTGCGCCAACTGATACAGGCTTAGTGACCTGAGAAATTGTAACCGTGCTGGTCTCTGGGACTGTTTTAGTTGTTCCCGGTTGCATCAAGATGTCTCGTTGTTTAATGGCTAGAGCATCCTGGTATATTTTGTAAGTAATTGGATCTACTATGCCTCTTTCATACGCGACTTCAATAGGTAGTTGTTCGCCTGTTTTGGGATCGACTACCATAGTTACCACATTGTCAGGTGTCGTTACACTGGAAACTTGAGTAAATGTAACGCCGCTTGAACTTGGTGAACTAATGACTCTCTGAGCAAATTCAGGAGATTTTTCCTTGATTGACAGTTCATACTTCTTGTACGATATCGGATCAATAAGACCTCTTTCGTAAGCTACTTCTATCGGCAGTTTTTCACCAGTTTTCGGATCTACCACCACGGTTACAGTAGTTTCTGTTGGAATGGTTTTTGTTTTGGTAACTTGTGAATAAGTCACACTACTTGTACTTGACGTCTTAAATTCCTGAGTTACTTCCATTTCTGGAGTCCTATCCCTGAGAGATTCCTCGTATTTTCTGTAAGTTACTGGATCAACTAATCCTCTTTCATAAGCTACTTCCATTGGTATATTTTCACCTGTCTGTGGGTCTACAACCATAGTGCTTTTAACAACTTGTATGATTTTAGACGCTGCTACTAAAGGTGCTCCTACTACCGCAACTAGGCCTATTTTAGCCGCTTCTACTAGACTTATTTTCTTTCCGGTCTTATCCGTGTATTCTCCCGTTCTCGTGTCAACTATACCGTGCTGTACAGCTTGTTTTAACGATACCGCCCTGCCTGTTTGAGGATTAATAACTTTGACGCTATTTTCGGGTAACAAACCTCGTTCTACAGCTTCTAAAACATTCTCAGAAACACCGGTCGAGGTGGAAATAACTAAAGCAGTCGATGGATCAAAGATCACTCCATGAGTAACCTGTACTGGTTCTAGAGCTGACTGATCCTCAGAAGGAATTTCGTGGGAAGGAGTATCGTACATTTCGGATATTTCCATCTTGTCAGGCATACCAGCTATTGACGTGATGGTAATCACTTTCTGCGAATGTGTTGTTGTTGTCAGTGTGGTGAAAATAATGTATCTACGTTCGATTGCCTCTTTCATAGTGATTATTTCCGTAGTGTGTTTATAATGACCCGAACTATCGATTATACGTGATTCTAAAGCGCGGTCCAGAGGAACTTCTTTTTTAGATTTGGGATCTACGACGTTTGCCGAGTCTCCATTTATAATGTTAAGTTTAATAGCCTCCTCTAGATCTAAAACTCTGTCTGTGCCTGGGATTATGAACATACCAGTGGCTGGGTCGAAGAGATTTTGTTCAATAGCCTCTTTCAACGTCCAGCCGCCGCGTGGCAACTCAATCGTATTCTTTTTAATGGTCATAGAAGTAACCGAGGGTTCAGTAACAGTTGACTTTGAAGTTACAGTTCTAATTTCTTGTACTAGCCCCTCGCGAGGTTGTGTTGTTTCATGCATGGTAAAATCAGGGCTTTTTAGAGTTTCAGGCCTACTGCTATCCCTTTGGACTTTACCTTCAGGACTGGGGACATCTTTGATGTATGATTTTTTCGTGATTTTAAGTTCAACAACTTGACCTGGTACTAAGTCTTTCTTGGACACGCGGTCAGATATGTGGACGACGCGCGGTTCATTCTTTTCTACGCCTATTAAGCCTTCGTCTAGCGCTTGTTGTATGGGGAACACTGTACCAGTGGTCGGATCAGTGAATGTTTGTGTATTTTCATCAATGAGACCACGTCTTATTGCCTCTGCGAATGTGATTATAGTTTCAGATCTTTGCGTAGCACTAGTATTAGTTACAGTTACATACCGTTTTACTGTCTTAGTAACAGTTTGTAAAGTTAGCGTAATATTTAAAAGCGAATTTAGTAAAGCAGCACCTTCAGGTGTAATCATATTTATTTCTACAGCTTTATTGAATGGAATAGGCCGTTTGGTTGTAGAATCTAACAAATGCCCTGTTTTGGGTTCAAGAATATTTTTGAATACTGCGTCTAAAACTGACAATTCCTTACCATTATCATACACTCCTATTTTACGATTAAACATTTCTAATACCTCAGCCCTAACTAAAGACACTTTAGTGCAGTCTTCTAAGAACACCCAGTCTCCGCTTTCTGACTTAAGGAAAGTCTCACCGTTTACGTATTTAAGATTGCCCTTACTGAGAGCAACGTTAAAGGAGACGAATTCTCCTGTTTTTGGGTCTTTGAATCCATCTATATCGAAAATAGATCTTTGAGAAACTGAAGTAATTAATCCACGATCTACCGCCTCAGGAATGGTACATATTTCTCCTGTTAGGTTATCGCGGAATTTGTTGTCATGTAAAATTATTTTCGTGCCTAAAGCCTCCGACAGTGTTAGAAGACTGCCTGTCGTTGTGTTTGTGATGCATTTAACGTTATCGCTATCAAGAACACCAGCGGAAATAGCTTCTAGGATGTTCAAAGGAGCTCGGTTTGCTGGCGATAGAATCTTACCATCGTTAGTCATTAGATTGTTGTCACAGACGTCTTTAAGTGTCATGGGTTTGCAAATATACCGTTTAATTACTGCCTCTTTGAAAGTAAGTTTCTCTTTAGTTATAGTATGTACGTATTTCGAATGTTTAGTATGAATGATATTTTTCTCTATCGCTTCAGCAAGCGTTATTTTTGTGTCGTTTTTAGGATCAACTACTTCCCTAATGTTAGGATTGATGAGTTCGTTCTTAATAGCAACATCAATTTGGTACCTATCGCCTGAGTTCCTATCCAAAATCCAACCGCTGTTATCAACTAAATCTTGACTAATCGCGTCAGACAGACACAACGCGCTTGATTTTATTTTGATAATCTCGTTATAAATGAGGTAGCCTCTTTGGTAGGCTTCAGCTATGCTTATGTAGGTTCCATTAGGTAGTCTGTATAAACCTCTTTGTAGATCAACTTGTCCGCGATTTAGTGCATCCGAGATACTCATTCCTTGTGTCGAATTCTCGCCTTCGACTGTTACCTTGATTCTTTTTTCTGCTGGATCTGACAGTCCTTGTTCGGCATCGTATAATTCTCTCTGTATAGCTTCTAATAATGTGACCTCGTTTCCGTCTTCAGTCATGCCGCACGGTCCTGTTAATCTTGCAGCGAGTTTAGGGTCTATAAGACCTTCTTGGGCTGCTTGTTCGATGCTCATCGTCTGTCTAGTGCCGGGTGCAGATAATAATCTCCCCGTTCTTACGTCAAGTATTCTCATGCTGATTGCTTGACCAACAGTGAGTATTTCTCTCGTCTCGGGATGCAGTATACCTTTAGATTCAATAATGTTTGGTCCTTCATACATTCTGTGGACTCTTTTAAGTTTTCGTACGTCAGGTCTGTCATCTTCTGTGATGATTGTTTTCGTTGTATAATTAGGTGAGTTTAGTTTGCCATTGGTCATTGATTTTGCAACAGGTTGACCGTCTAGCTCTGTTGATTGTGACGTCCTGACGTATCTGGTTTTAGGATGAAAGCTTGATTAGTTTTTATTATTACTAATTACTACTCCGTTATTTTTATGATATTCCTATTGTTTTTTAATTAAGCTGTACGGTCTGATGAAAAACGGTTCTAACAGGAATTAGGTATTAATAAAAATATTATTCAGTACGGAATTAACTAGTTCGATACTGCTGACATTTTTATTAGCTTAAATGACAGGTGTCTGTTAATTTCTTTCTACTTGCAATAACACACAATCTCCTATCTACCGTTAGTTGTCAACTGCAACACATATTATTTAAAGCTAATTACTTACTTTTCTGTGGTATAGTGCGACGTGTAGGTATGTTCTGTGGTCAAATCTTGCATATTGAATTCTTGGCGGAAGGACCGCGCCGACCGAGGCGCCATCGCCTCAACGAGACGCTGAAATTAAAAAAAAACAAAACATCAGATTAACTGTCAAACGTCAGATGGCTACAATAAGCCATAACTGTCAGACATCATTAGACTATAATTTGCGATCGAAGATCTTGGATCCAATGACCAAAAATTCGAAATGATTGTAAGATATAAAACGAACGTTATTATCATAAAGTTTATTTTAATATTTCAGGTGTATAAAATGCTACCAATTACTTTGTACAATATAAAAAGCTTAATACATGCTTATTATTCAAGAAATCATTCTGGCTTATGTCCAAAATGACAGGTTGATTAAATTGATTCAATAGTCTTGACAGTTTTGACATTTTAGTGTCGCGCTTTTGCCATATTTTTACCATAAATAAACAGTTATGGTCATACAGCAAGAAAATATCTAGAATATTTTTGATACAATTTGTTCGTCAAATTGTCGATTCAAAATATCAATCACTAAATATTTGATGATAGATAAACCAATTCAACGTCTAATATGACAACCGATGATAGCTATCTGTTTTTTTTTCTCGATAAAAACGGTAATAGCGATGTTTAATTGTTTTTAGTTAGAATATTTTTGATCGTATTCTATCAATCATGTATTATATCGGTCGTTATCGATCTTGTCGAACGAATTAAGCTTTAATTTAAAGTAATCGTCTTACCAAAAAAAGGGTCAATTTATGTAGAACTCTGTGCAAAGCGACATGGACTGGACCGAGTTCATGATTCTGTTGTTCTTTACATTAAGACAGTGTAGTGTAGGTACAGCACTATGATTGTATCTATGGAATCGCAGATTATTCTTAATCCATAATGTTGAATACTCGGAAAAGTTTGCCACCTCAGTGTGGCACTAACTAAGCTTGAGCATAAGGGTCAGCCCTTATGCTGTTAAAAATCATTGATTTTTTTTTTACCGAATTTATGACCTCCTTTTTTGAAATCGGTTAATAAGTACGGGCATCGATGTAGGTTCTTAAATAAGAATCATTGTCATGTTATCTTTAGCTCGAAAATTAAGCTTTGCAATGTAAATGTTTAAAGGAAGTAATGCATTTAAAATGCCTCCATTATACAGTTACTCTTTGATAGAACCAACAATAAGGCATTTTGACGCAAAAACTGGCTTTGAAACATCGATGCTTCGACCGGGGTGATTGACCGCACGAAAGTAAGTTAGTATTGCAAAACTTAGCGTTTTTCATATAAGGATACGATGGACTGGACTGGTAATAATTATTCGACTGGTCGACATAATGTTAAAATTGGTTGAAATGACCAAAAAATGTTGGAGCAATAATATAAAAATGTGTCGACCCACATTTTCACCTGTTTGACACTTTAATGGACTGTCAAGTGGTTTTATCGTTTCGTAAACGTATTGGTGACTTGGTTTGTGGTAAATAATAATAAATTTAACATTTTTGAGCGAAACAAGACCAACTACAATAAAAAAAACGTTAACTAGTATCAAGAAGGTTTTATAGAATCTATTGTTTGTTTAATTAAAAATGCGCAGTCACGTGTTTTATATATGCATTGTCTGCATCGGGAGAAACATTGGATCAATGGACAGATATATTTGGACAAAAAGACCAATAGTAAAATACCAACCCGGCACTCGTACGCGAAGTCATACTCGTACTCCTCCTCCATTTTAACACAATTAAAACAACACTATAGTATCTTATTTATAAGGTTCACTTAACACATACATGTCTCACAATGTTCACTGCACTTTATGTTATAACATTCACGTAAACTATTATCATGACTAACGATATTAACCTACAATAAAGCTAAAGAAAATAAGAAAATTGTATAAACAACAACAAAAGAGGCTTATAATGTAACAATTGCAAGCCAATTTAAAAGAATACAGCTATCCGCGAACCCGGCTGGCTGGAAACTGAATGAAAGCCAAGAAAACCGTAAATCGAAAAAAAATATCGCCGGATTCTAAATTTAAACAATTTCGTAATGGCATCCGAAGCGTCTAGACGTCCCGTGCAATTGTCAGCGCGGTAATATTCATTAATTACGTGTTTGTTTCAACGGGAATTATGAAACAGCTGTTTGGGGTTCGGTTTTGAGGTTAGGAAAAGTGACTGGCCGATTCAATACTACGCAGGAAAATTTGAGGTCGCTGCGCGCGCATCCCGCCGCGCCGGTGCGACGCCCGGGTAATCTTGACACCATAACAAGTATTTTGGAAACAATATGGTGATATTCAGTAATATTGACGGGTATTTATACTATTAAAATAACTTATATAATTCTTTTAGTGCAGTTTTCGCAAAGTATGTAAGCTGAAGTGACGCCATTTCCAGTAAAAACCAAAGTAGTATTAAAAATATGATTGGTAGATTTTATAGGTCACGTTGCCCTGCACGGGGTGAAGAGATGTCATCTTTCACTTGCAGGACACACCTTTATACAATGCATTGCTGCTTTATACACTATCATGGTTGAACGATAACGAAATAGGTACATAATATGTCCATTATGTATTTAAAGGTACTATAGTACTCATTCAATTGTGTGAGTACTATGTACTAGAAAGCTGTCATTCGCTGGAAACCTACGTCTTTTTCCGACTTGAATGTGCCCTGGCGGTTAAGAGTATTTCACTCAAATGTCTCGCTGATGGTGGCGCGTGTGGCGGATCATTTAGTTCCCTTCAAAATGGTCGAGTTGAATGGTGCTGATACATGCGTCATGTTCATGAACGGGCGCTGTCAGTTGTGACTGGTCATCTCTTGGTGGCCACGGCTTATTTGAATTAATTATTTTATTTTTGAATTGATTTTACTGTGGACACTTTTAACGTACACATCTTGCTACATCGTTCTCACATAATGTATCATCTCAACATGAATGATGTAACCAAGGTTTTGAAAAAGAGATTCTAATTCTGATTTAAAAGAGTGTCCATGGAGTTTCTTGCCCGTTCTTCTCCATAGAGATCTACGCTAGGGAATGGGCAACTACAGTACTTTCACAGTTTTTGTGCCTTGTGACTGGGACTGTAGCTACATTTCATTGTTGTCTTTGTTTCGACAATTCAAAAGTGCCTGTAACTGGCCTACTTGAAATAAATGCTTTGATTGATTGATTGACTATGGGACCTGAAACCGGGGGAAAAAATCAGCTTCTACATATCGTGGGCGTCAGTGCAGGACCATCTACATTTTATGGCGAAATATTTTTTTTCATCAAAATGGATTCAAGTAAACTGCCATATAGCATATAGCGGCAGAACATTGAGATAGCTTATAGCTAGTCAGCACGTACGGTCGGTAAAACAGACGAATAAAGGATCTTCGGCATGTCCTTGTTGGGGTGATATTTAAAACAGTCTTAATGTCTCCTGTAAAAAAGGGTGTTGGGCATATCCAAGGTCCTGCACTGACACCAACGATATATTTATGTTCGCATAACTGAACATGTAGCAGCTGGTTTTTTTATGGTTTCGTTCCCAAGGGATGCCAACGGGGCACCATTACTAAGGTTTTCATATTTTAGAGATGTGGGCAACAGCTGGTTTTTTTAGGTTTACGAAACCTAAAAAAACCAGCTGTTGGGCAATAAGGCAATAAAGTATTGTTATGGTAATATTACTGCAGTCAGACTGCCGCGTTGGTCTAGTGGTCGCAAGCGCGACTGCTGAGCATGTAATCCTGGATTCGATTCCCGGGTCGGGCAAAGTGATATTGGGTTTTTCCATCACGAATTTCTCAGTAGCAAGGATTCTGGATTTGTGCTCGATTGATGGCAATAGGCTCGCCCCTTAGTACCTAGGACTTCAAAATAAAACTGGCGAAATGTAGATGTACTATTAGACACCTCTGCCAAACCCTTCGCGGATTACAGGCGTGATGTTATGTATTACTGCAGTCTTGTTTAATAGCGCGCAACGCATACCGACACTTTCTGATTAGCGTTACACTAACATCGTGTTAATGATGGAGATCCGATGTATTTTCTACAAATAGACAAGATACTTACAGATTATGCGAGAGTCATTTGAATATTCTTACGTCAGATTGACTCGCTGCTAAAGAAACCCTGAACATGTCCACAAAGATAGAAAACCTTTGAATACTTTTAAGAGGAAATGCGGTCGGAGAAACTTTTGAAAATGAGGTATTTGAAGATATTATCGCTGTCGCACTGCGAGCGCGATTTCGACATTGGTGCGATAAGGACAACTGCAGATCTGACTAAATAGCCTAAGTAAAAAGTCATAATTCGAGGTTTGAGTCTCGACTGTGTCCTCCTCCAGTATTCGACCAATTTAAAAGATATTTCATAAACTGAATAAGAAGGGTATATCCTGTGTCCCCATGTATTTATTTTTTTATTAATAGTTGTCAAATTTGTACACTAGGCCTCTGTTGATAGCGGTCTAAATAGACAATTTTGAGCATTTTGTAAAGGTTCTAGTGCTTATAAAGATTATGTATCATCAAAAAAGAAAACATAGGGACGTAGAAGAAGTTGATATTTATTTTACAGTACAAATTCAATGCTTTAAAGTCATAAACCAGAAAGAAAACAGGCGAGAGCGTTTGGACGGAGAAAAGACCACCCGCATTTCGTCTTAACATTAATTGTAATAAGGAATAAGTAATTAAGCCCAAAAATTATTCAAGTATTCATGATGAATTTTGTATTAAGGATTTACGATAGCTCGATTCAATTATAATGGGCGTAAAAATACCCTTAAAGAAGCTAAAAAGCATTTGTTCTCACCGTCATACCGACATTTTATTTGTCCTGGACCATACCTGGGAACCTTCTAGTTTCGTAGATATTGGGGATCAAAATTCAAATTTTTGCACAAGTATTTTATAAATACAAGTTTTTAATGTTATATTTTTACTTTTAAATATCTCCGTGACCCCTGTAATACTCAATGCATCCATCAGCACAATATTTTGAGTGCGTTACATTGAGTCCTACCGTAAAACGTGATATTTCGCCCCAAAAAAATCGTCTCCCAGCAATAATTTTTGCGTAGTTACTTGTTTGACGCACTGAATGCTTGGTTGACGGCTTCGTGAAGGGTCCGTATACACCGTCCGTTTACATTAGCAGATCTCTATAGACCGAGTCGAGCACAGCATTCAAAGTAAGTAAAGGTAAAGTTACTATCGATATTATAGCTGTACATGAAGATTAAGGTCTACTAAACGTAGGCGAGACAACAGGCTGCAAATAAAATGATCAGGACAATACTGTAGAAAACACATTACGGTACACCAAAGAGGTTTTACAGTGTAGGCGGAACCGAGATAATAAAGCCTTAGAATAAGCTTGTGTTACAGTTTTCTCACCCACATTGGCTGAAATATTACCGGTACAACGCATGGATCAAGTCGAGATTGAACCCTACGGCTCTTTTAGTTATTGTTCCTTTGACAGCTACAGTCCAACAACAATCTTATTTTTAAGACTATAAAGATGCTTTTGCTTCGTTGGTCTAGTGGTCGCAAGTGCGACGGTTGAGCATTGAGGTCTTGGGTACGATTCTTAGGTCGGGTAGTGTTATTGAGTTTTTTCATCAGGAATTTCTCAGTAGCAGCCACGGAGTCTGAATTTGTGCCCGGTTGATGGCAATGGGCTAGCCTATTTTATGGGACTTAAACGTAATTGGTGAAATGTGGGTGTACTATTAGGTATATCGCTTCCTAACACTTCGGGGATTACAGACTGATGTTAAGTAAATATCACTACAATTTTACTGACTTGTCAGTGATGGGAACTAAAATCAACCTTATTATTTCAAGCATAAAGGTCATTGTGATTTTGACAGCGATGCAAGAGCTGTGGTTCTAAGGTATGATGATGATGTATGTAGGTCGTAATACATTGTGTGTATATGAGAAACAGCTGTCTGTAGTTCTAAATGTCAAGTTTGGTCTGATTGTCTGTCATGTCAATGTCTGTCTTAAACACAATGGAAAAGGTTATTATCTTGTAAATAATCAAGTGTGTTGAAAATTAGACTTGTGACAGTTTTAAAGAATTGAATATTTTTTTTTAATGACAGACCATTGTCTAGTGGCATGGGTGGCGGTAGACTAGTACAAATACTGGGTGTAAAAGTACCCTTAACGAATTCGAAAAGCACTTGTTCTCCTCATCATTCCGATATTTTTTTTTGTTCTAGACCATAACTGGGAACCTCCTAGTTACGGAGATGTTGGGGGCCAAAGTTCCAACTTTTACACAATTTTTTTTTTGTAACTTTACTTTAAAAACCTTTACGACCCCCGTAATATTTAATCCATCCATCAGCACAATATTCTGAGTGCGTTAAAATGAGTCCTATTGTAAAACGTGATTTTTGACCCCAAAAAAAAAGTCGTTTCCCAGCAATAATTTTTGCGTAGAGTTACTTAGTTTGATGTACAGAATGCTTGGTTGACGGCTTCGTGAAGGGTCTGTTTACACCTTGTATAAGTTTTTGGAACTCTCTTTCTGCTTATATGTCGTAAGAACTCATGTGGTGTTACAGTTTCCAATAATTCATTAACAAAAATTAAATGGGTTCGTTTAAAAGTGGAAACCTTTGAAGTTCCACCATTCCTGTAATTAATTGCAGAAGGGCGTGCCATAACGTTTCAAGTTCCGGAAGTTACGAAGACGGTTGTGGGCTGTGGTTCGGCTAGGAGTGACTGCACTAGGAATATGTGCAGAATCGATACAGCGAACGGCTCTTAAAGTACCAATATTCGTGTAATGTAGTTTCTCGATTGATGAGCTTATACAGTAGTGTGAGTTTATACATTATCTTTCAGATCATATGTCCACTCACGAAGTGATTCGTCTATATTATCCAAATTCAAAGATGGTGAACGCAAAAATAATATCTTGATAGAAAACATGTATAATAAGAAATATGCCAGTTTTGGCAGCTATCCATAGTAACTAATAAGAGATCATCAATCAAAACTCAATAAAACGTAGTAAAAAACCGATTAATACCAACAAATCATTAATTTATCGATTTACAAATAAAAATCTTTCAACGTATTAACAATATAAAAACATTAATGAAGAGTTTACTTTTAACTCATAGATACTAACGTAAATATTTACTGGTACGCAGCTTTTTAGTAAGTGCTATATTTAGTCGTATGAGTAAGGTACCGAAAATAAACTAACGTTAAGTAAGAGTACATTACAATACGGATCACTCAGCTGCTATATGGCATGAGGTAATCAAACTCGAAAACGTTGCCAAAATACTTTTAAACATTGAAAGTGTTCTAAATTAGAGAGAAAAAAACGAAAAAGAAAAAGTTGAAAACTTCCATATAATTTTGACAGACAAGTCAGTGTGGCAGCAACCTTAAAGTGACAGAACAAAGATCACTGTAACACTGATGCAAATTACGTAATAAATTAACAGTTAAAAAATTGTATTCAAACTTGTAGACAAAATATACGATGACAGTAATCCAATATTTTGACAAGCGCTTGACACCTCATTTGACAAAAAAGGTTCAATAAAATACGACGCATGACACATTCCGAGCCGGCGAATAAAAAAAGGTAACAAAAGAATTGCATGGCAGCAATAAAGTTCAATAGAACACAACAGAGAGAACGTCGAGCTAGGAGCGGAAGCATCTATCTTAACGGCTATATCTATTTTGGGACCTACAGTTCTGTTGTAGTGCATAACAAAACACGGGGGATAAACGTGGGCAGCCAGCATTAAGGGAAGAGGTGAATCGCACTTCATTTAACCTATATTCACAGTATAGTACTTACACAAAGAGCTGTTAACAGACTAATTGAGTTGGTGGTACCAATAATACTTCTGCAATGTAAATTGACACCTGTCCGAGTATCCGTGGGGGGCGTGAAATATGATTTAGGGACAACAGCGAAGGTCCCAGTACAATGAAAGAAAAAATGTTAATTGATATTTCAGTATAGAGGTCAGAGAGAGACCTGCATTTATTTGACAGTGGGCGAAAATGAACCAACATGGTCGGTCATGATCATCTTCCTGATTAAATTCCAATTTATTTGAATTAATTTCTCATAGTGATGAATATAATGGGTATAAGAGTAGAGCAACACCAAAGAAACGATGGATGAACTGAGTGAAGGATGATATGGCCAGAAAGGAGGTGTCTGATGCGATGACAAATAGAGAAGTATGGAAGAAGAAGACACGCTGCACCGACCCCAAATAATTGGGATAAGAGCAGGAGAATGATGATGAATACAATTGTATCGAGTTTAGGTCCTACTACGTCTTTAGAGAACTGAGGGACAGTTTCCCAACACATACTGACAACTAAATTCAGCCAACTAACTCCAAACAAGCACACTGACAAGTGATAGCTAAATTCAGCATTATGTAAAGGCCGCTTTAGTTGAAAATACTAGGAAGAGGATTTCACATTTCTATAAATACTTTGCGTATCGATCGGGATACACTACATGCAGCTTATTTATATTTTCCGCGCTCTGATAGAATGAATGAAGAGCGTTGTACTGTATGTTTGTTTTAGACTTAATCAATGGGAATGAAAGATCATGTTCCATAAGAGATGTGAAGACTAGCGCATCGATAAGATTAGATATTCTTGGTTTAGACATGGAAACTGTAATGTAGTGTGTTGTATTTCATGTGTGTAAGAGATAATAATACGTATTTTCTTTTGTTTTTTTTTGTTTTCTTCTTTAGTCAGTTTTCAATAGGTACATTTAAAGTCTTCTTGTGACAGTGACCTCTCCCTCACTAGGCCACCATATTTTAGGCTAACACCGTCATCGTTTTCTATAAGTGGTGACTGCTGAGATGACGAGTAATAGAGAAGTATGAAAGAAGAAGACAATACATGCTGCGCCGACCCCAAATAAATTGGAATAAGGGCATCGCTTTCTACAGCAGGAATTAACTTGTAATAATAATTGTGTAATTTGAAGATTATCGGCTAATTGTTAATCATGGTAATGAAGCCCTCCAGCCACAATAACAACATAATTACTAACTGTTCAAGCAAGAATAACAATAATTGTTTGTCTTGCATACTGACAGCTCCCTATTAAGCCGTTCCTTCCTGCTCTACCTTTATTAATATTAATGAGATTTCGTGTTCAAGTTTCCATAACGATATTTACTTTCCCAAGTTAATCGGTATTGATCCAGAAATCAATTGATGTATAAAATGAGTATAAAAATAAACATTTTCTACGTAAACAGAGCGTAAACGAGAAAGCGCTGTTTATGAGATTCTTACACGTAAACATTGTAAAGGTAAATAAGCATAATGATTTTCTTTTGTGCTATTAGTTTTGGTCTTTGTAAGACGGATAAATAGTACAGTCTCTCTTTCTGGATATAATAATGTATTTTAACAAAGATATGTATTTAAATAATTTCCTTAAGGATATTTGAATAATATTAAACCTCTGAAACGATTTTTTAACATAGGTCCTAAAATAGTACCTTGCGGAACTTCTTCCAATTTGTTTGCAAAAATTATTAGAACAAATGAAAACATTCGAAATATTTGTGAGCAATAAATCACATAATACCTCACGCCTAATATAATTAGTGTTTCTCTGCGAAAAAAAATGATGTTTACCTTGTCAGAAGATTAGCAACACATCAAACGCCTACCACAGTTCGAAACTTTAATTTAAAATGTTAACACGTCGGAATAAGTGTGAATTTGGAACGGAGTAAAAAATTCTAACGTTTGCTTGAGACAAATTATGTTACATCAGTTAAATTGATTTGTGGACCATTCATACTGTTGCGGATTTTAGAGCATACTACTGTCAATATCAATATTTCAAATATTACGACTTCTCCTAGTTTATCGCAGTTGACTGCTAAAACCAGAATACCTTCAACCAGTTTATTTTTGGCCTGATCTATGATTCCAATGCCCCTCAAAACTGCACCCTTGAAAAGTCATTATTTTTCCCTGTTTTCATTTACCACAATTAAGGTATGACATGAATATGTTGCCATTTTACAGAACAGTAAGACTTGGCACGAAGTTTGTACCTGCCTAATAATTAGGTAACGTTGATGATCTGATAGCGCCTTTGGTAACTCATTTTGAAGTGACGTGCCTACAGATCGTATCATTAAACTTCATCGTTATGATCGATAGTCTCAAAACGCAAGCTACTAAATCAGACCAACGCTAATTAAAAGAAAGTAAACTACTAACTAATACTTGAACAGTTTCAACTCACTGGATCAGTGTTACTCATTTCAATTCTTGTTTCGACGTTGCGTGTACAAAACGTAATATAATTTCAGCAGTCCGCTTCATAAGTTCATTGACCTATATAAGTTTAAACAGTAGCTATAAATTCAATGGTTTTACAAACAATAAATATAAATCTTCTGCTATTTCGTTACTTTACGCAATAACAGTTGATGTGTCAGAAATTCGCGTGGGAGTGGAAAAATTGTATTCGTTTTATAGAACCGAACGCAAATTGTAGTGAAATATTTTCATAGTTTTGCACGTAGGACACAACAGAAGTAGAAAAACATTATGGAATAATGAATACTTATATATTTACTGTTCTACTACTGATTGATTTTGACTTAAGTAATACGTTTAAAGTTTCCAATCGTTCTTCAACTTTATAAATATTTCACTGCAGTAACGTCTACATTTGAATCGATTGCAACACTCGGCTAGTTCGTTAATAATGAAGACATTCTAACAATCACCACACAGGTGATCGATAAAATCGATACAGTATATTACATATACGCGACAACCTTGCAGAGGTTCTAGAAAACAGTTTCAGTAGGCTAGCTAGAAATGCCCAAACTAACCTTGGTTTTGAAACGGTTCGATAACGTTTGTACATATTTTATATGCAGTTCTACTGAAAAGTGATGATGCAAGGTACATTAACGTTCATTATGGTGCTGACCTTGCTGTTTATAGAAATAAAGCTGAACTATTTGGAGTTTTCGGAATTTGAAACCGACAGAGTGGCTGTGACTAGGTGAATGAGTTATTGCATAAATCATATCTTGATTATTATGCATGTATTAAGTTTTTATCTAATAGTCACAATAAACACCTAGATAATTTCAATGTAAATTATAAAACATAAACATTGGAATCATTCATATCATAAAAGTTACTAACCTACTGACGATAAATGCAATCATAAATAAAAACATACACAATCACAAAACACTGATAACGTTTCAGCAAAACTTAAATTAGAATTGAAGGCACGCGTAAAATCCATTAAGAAAACTAAGAAACGTCAACAAAATACAACTAGACACGAACTCGGACAACATCCGAACATCAACACACAGATATACATAATAAATAAACAAATAATGGAACTCACGAATAAGAAGCAAAAATAATCCATATGTCACAAGCAGAAACGACGATAGTCGCTCGAATACTATTTCAAGAACCCGCTGGATTTACAGATAAGAAAGTAATTATCATTTTATCGAAGAGCAAATATCATTTAATTGAGTTTTGGAGCGACAACTGTCGTATGTGTAAAAATAGTGGATTTGGCACGGGTTCTGAACCAAATACGATTGGAGCTGGTTGCCAAATGTCATCACAGGTTCACACGATGGGTGGACGAGTAGCTAGAGGCATTGTCATTTCAACAAAAGACTTTGGGAATATTTTTGGGGAAACTTTAAAATGGGGTCAAGACTTCCGCGATAGTTACGCAAAGGGACGTCCTATATTTGTAACAGAATTATGTTATGTAAAGACCGGATGGTTGAACTTGAAATCTTTGCGTTTATGCTAAATGCTTTGCGTTTGATAGAATTATATTCGTTGCGTTTGCGACAACGTTGCTTATAGTAATTAATCATGTATTCTAAGCTGACCTCACTTGCATCTTATTTTAGAGGTGACTTATTGTTCTTAGCTACAATAAGATTTATTTTTGCACCGTTACTCACTTAATATTCAGTATTATTATCCTTTATTGCACGAGCTATAGACTCTATAGAGAGGTATTCACCGCATAGTGTTCGGTCCCCTACAGTACTTATTGTATCACCTTCATTAATTCAATGACCCACCTCTTGATCGCTGAGGCTGCTTCGTTTGGCATACAAATAAACATTGACTATCTAAGTATCTTTAAAGTCGTTTTGCCTTAAACGTGTTTCAATATAAACTAGTTTAATAGATGCTGCTTTATATACGAGCGAATTCGAGGAAAAACTCAAATTTCCAAGAACTATTTACAAAGCCTTCTTTGTGTTTGTCATCTGTTTCATTCCTTTGAAACCGGATCAATTCTAAGGACATTAATTCGAACAGCGGTGATGTCACTTAGAGTCAACACTCGATAAAAGTAATAAAATCGATTTCCAACATAAAGTAACATTGATGGTCGAAGCGATCAGAAAGTACATTACAAATGGAACTCTATAAGCACCTTAATATGAGAATTGAGGAAACAACTCCGTAATTGACATAGCACGTTCGGCAGACGGAAAAACGGAAAACAACAATGGCATACATAACGTTATAAATAAGGACAGGCAATGACGTAATGATGCAATGACTATTTAAATAAATAAAGGTACAAGGTGAGCCGATTGCAATTTGTTTTTGAATATAAATGGAGATTAAGGCTAAGTGAGATAGTAGTGTAATAACAGGGCAAGTTTAATGTAATGCAAAAATAGAGATAGGTGAATCAAAAGAGTAACTGAACTCAAAAGGTAGAACTAAAGAAGATAATGGCCAATGTCAGGTCAAGGAATCCCAAGGGTATCATAAAGGGCGTTGGGCTGACGACAATGTCGAAGTGGCATGAAGCACTCGGATTAGGCATGCACAGTTGCGTGCAACGTCCTATTATATCGTTTTCATTTAAAGGGGATTTCCCATACTATAAGGCTAATCTTGAATAGAGAACTTTGTAGCACTTACAGTCTTGAAAAGTAATGACATCAACAGCAACGATTAATCACACCCAACAGAGACCCTTGTTTAGAGTCTTACGCATGTAGAAATAAATGTCAAGGTATAGGCTTATAAAGTTATGAGTAAGACTGCCCTTGACATTGAAAAAGAAATAGTTGAATCAAGATGTGTCAAGACCTAACTAGTGCGTTTATGCATTACGAAACATAGTCCAATTTTTGTTTAAGAGCCCTCTTACATTTCGGCGTTATGCTAATTTTGCAATTTACCTAAAGGCATTTAACGAAAAAATTTGTTAAGTACTATAAAAGTATTGTATACTAGGGCGATAAAGAAGAAAATTGATGGTCTAAATTCAATAGAATCTAAAAATTAGGGGTCCCAAATTATGTCTCCGTGAGTAAACATGCATCGAGAGAATGATCGTCTAAAATTCGCTTTATGCTTATTGTAGCAGAGAAAACGAACAATTGTTAACAAGTCTTTGTTATTTCAAGCAACGAACGAAAAACATACAATTTCAACGAGGAATCCTTGCAACTCCGCGTTTTTTAAATACCCCTCTTACGTCAGAAGGAAAGGTCACGTTAGATGAAAAGGGGAGAACTTTAACAATGGCTAACTGTTTGCCTGATGGCCAGACCAAATAAAATTCTAACAGCGGTACCGATGGGAGAAAAGTGAAAAAAAGAAAATAAAATAGTTTTTTTTCTTCTTTGACAGTGGAGCCGATAGTTACTATGCTGCCAGTGTCGTGTATTGCATTGATATAAGTAACAGACGAGCTTGTGTCCATCTTGTTAAAAGATGTCGGAAAAATATATAAAACGATTTAAAACCGATTGCTTTTGTCAAGGTCCTCATCATCATTTGCCTAGCTTTTTCTTAACCATGTTGGGGTCGGCTTCCAGTCTAACCGGATGCAGCTGAATACCAGTATTTTACATGTAGCGACTGCCTATCTGACCTCCACAACCCAGTTAGTACTGGGTAATACGATACCCCTTGTTAAGACTGGAAGGTTAAGTCCTCAAAATTTTATTATTTATTCGTTTTATACAATTTTTTCTTAAATTCTCATAGCTATTTGAGTTTAGCACGAAAATATAGATACTGAAACAATTAATTAGAAAAATGTAAAAAGGGTCAATTTCAAAGGCATAGCATGTCCAGACCAATTTTCTGAAAAAGCTATTAAGCTGAACGGTAATAAATTATTTAAACGATATCTGTCCTTTTTTATTTAATTTATTTATTATATGCTAATTTTATTTTATGCCGTTACTTTTAAGGATACTAAGAATTTGGCATAAGTTATTTAGCAAGTTTTCGTGACATAGGGTTTTTATTATTAGGCTAGATATCTAATCAAAGCTGACGTAGTTTCGAGAAATAAATACAAGATATCGGTTAAAGCTGATTACATACAAGTGCATTATCTTAATTTTAATACTCCTTCTGATATGTCAGATAGTGTTATCTTTGTCCAGTTAAATTGTATGGGATTTTATGCACTGTTGAGTAAATATGTTTACTTTCATTCTTTGTTTGTTTTTTTCTTAGATTTTTTAGGTTAATATAAAACTAACTCATCATCATCATCATCATCATCATTTCAGCCGAAAGACGTCCACTGCTGGACATAGGCCTCCCCCAAGTGTCGCCACATTGACCGGTTCCATGCGACTCGCATTCAGCGGATCCCTGCAACCTTCACCAGGTCATCGGTCCACCTAGTGGGAGGCCTTCCAACGCAACGTCATCCGGTAGTACCTAACTACCTAGTAAATTAATTTCAAATATTGTTATTATTGTATGCATCCTGTATTTCGACGCACATTTTTAATCAACATACCTACCAAATACAGTACTATCCGCAAAGAATCGTTAAAACTCTTTATTCGATACCAAGTCAATAAAATTTCGAATTCATTCGACTTATTGGTTGGATAGAACAGCTCTTACTCGATATGTATGATTAAAAAAAACATTCAGCCGGTTTTCCACCTCATATCGCACGAACCATAGCTACTAAACCTTTTTGGTGACTAAACACGGTGAAAAATAGTATTCGCTTCACGCTTCTTTTCAAAATGATATCCAAACAAAAAAACCTACTCGTTTCAGACAACCTTGAGCATGTAAACAAAACAAAAATTCTGTATGACTTATACGAGTAATTCAAGCGCTACAATGTGAATTATTAATTTGTTTTCCTTCGTTTTGTTTTACAAAAACTATTCGTCAACGCGCCTAGCAATACCGCAATGCTTTCGAACTGGTTTCAATTATTTTTTCTCGTTTACATTAATCATAAAATGTCGGTTAAGGTCGCGAGTTAACTTCTTAACTTCTAGTCTTAGTGCGTCTCGACTTGTAATCGCAATTGTAAATTCTTAATAATCTGTAAACATAATTCAGATAAGCCTAAACCGGCATTGTAAAATAACAGACAAAAACTGAAAACATGTTTTTCAAAGAAAGAACACAGTTTTTTAACACAAAAACTTTTCGAACACAAACTTTTCACTGTTCAAATACAGGCACACAATAATTCGCACTCCGAAATTAAAATTCGAAACTGAAAATTCGTATTCCAAAATTCGTTCGGTTAGTGAGCACAACGTGCGTCGATCGCCGGTCGTCGCTCGCGCGCTACTAAAAAACGGACGTACAGTCATCGTATCAAATTATTGCTATCACGAATAGGTATTCGTTGCATCGTTCCGACTCACGGCACATCTGTCCGATCGTTCTGTAATAATAAGGCTTCATCCGATCAAGGAGTTTGTAGGCAGTTCTAATCCTATCACATTGTTTAAGTTTTTAGTCCTATTTACATGGGAATTGATCCATTTTCTTGCACTTAGAAAAAACCTTGAAGTTGCGTTGCAGAAAATAACAAGCAGTATTTTAAGATTCAAAAGGGACAACACTACTGACTTGATAGGTATTATAGTTCCAAGTGAATAATCCTTTCCTCGACAAAGCCAAATAATACGATTTTTTTTGCAAGTTTAAAATACTTCCAAAATCACCAAGATTAAAATCATGTCCATCGTCAATTCTCCTGACTTTCTTATCGTAATAGTGCAGCCAGGCAGTTTGTTTCCAAACGTTATCGGTTTAACTAATACGACCTTGGCTTTTATTGCGACGACCTCCGTCTAACCCAACCCTGGTTAAAATATAAAGCGGAGTAGAAGAATCAATAGGCTTCCAAAGAGTTAAAGGCTTTGTTTCGTAATACTTCAAGTAATAAATGTTTATGGATCACCATAGGAGCTGAAGCACGATTTGTTTGTGAGGTAATATTGATTTTGCGTAAAAAGTTACGGAGTGAATAAAATTTTGATAGATTCAGACTGGCGACTTGCTTTGGTCCTTTCTCTCTCTTTTTCTTTACCCTTTGTCCAAGAATGGCTACATTTTTGACCAATGCTGCGAGTTATTCGAAAGTGCTTTTGCGAAGCCGTCTTCAATTTTAGGTTGGTCCGTGAATGGGTGACCACTCATTACATACCGAGTTTCCTCCGTGCCTCGGAAAGTACGTTAAACCGTTGATCCCGGCTGTCATTTGTAGATCTTTGACAGTCGTTACAGGTAGTCAGTGGACCGAAAAGTCTGACAACCAGTCTTATCAAGGGGTATCGTATTACCCAGTACTAACTAGGATGTGGGGTCAGATAGGCAGTCGCTCCATGTAAAATACTGGTATTCATCTGCATCCGGTTAGACTGGAAGCCGACACTAACATAGTTGGGAAAAGGCGGCAGATGACAATATGATGTCTTGTCAGAGTTTTCCGAAACCCATGTTATGTGCGGCACTGTTTCCTAATATTCTTTATGTTTACTATTTCGACGTGTAAATAATTCAAAAATAAACTACATGCATTAAAAGAAAAATGATAATTAAACGGCCTGGACCTTGACACTGCGACCACGCTGAGCATAATATTACGTCATCGAGATGTAATAATTATGAATTCCTCACGCGAACATACGTTGATTATGTTAAATAATAATATTTCATTTCTCATAGTTTACATTATGGTCTACACATGGGCTTACACACGACTGTTAAGCACGGGCTACCCGGAAGCAGAATTAGCAAGAATTAACATAGTTAGCATGTAAAAATGACATTTAATCTTACGAGTCCTAAATGGTAACTTCTAGATTCTATTCCTTTCTTATTTTCTTACACTCGACATGTTATGAAGCATTAACTACAGCATATAATTTACTACTTGCCCCGACTTCTAAGGTGTTAAATTGCATGTAGTAGTGTTTAGGACCAAAGGACCAATTTCAGCAATGCTTTTCTCAACTATACAAAGTTTTCTGTTCCTCTTTGAAAGAGCATCAGTATTACTACATAGTAAAACTAGTAAGTCGCTTCCCGCTGTCTGTCTGTACCTATGTATGCTTAGACCTTTAAAACTTTTTCGTAATAGATAGAGTGATTCAAGAGGAAGATTTATATTTATACATTGTACCCGTGAGAAGCCGGAGCGGGTCGCTAGTAACTAAATAAATTAGGCCAAATTGCCGTTGTATTTAGCCAGTATACCACGTGGGTGGTTACAGGCAATAAGAGGCTTATAACGGTCCTGGTACACATCATGTGGGTACCGCTAAGAGCCTTACCCTGTCAGAAAAGTGTGGGCGAACCTCGTTAACTGGAGAAGGAAACATTAAGAGTAATTTATCAAAGATTGTGGAGCATTCATTAGATATTTTGTACAAATGAAGAGATGAGGGAAGTTTAATCTTATTCATTTTGATTGATTTGAGATATTTTAAGAAGTTATAGAAATAGAATATTAATCAGGACGGGTGGTGGGGTAAGCAGTGATAGCCTAGTGGTGTGACCGTCGGACTGCCAAGTCAACCTCTAATTTTTCGAATTCATGTGCGTATGGTATAATTATCACTTCCTTCAGTGAAGGAAGACATCGTGAGGAAACCAGCATGCCTGAGAGACATTTCTCGACGGCATGTAAAACCACGTCAGACGCCCATGGGCGGTATAAAAACTCTGACACCAGGTTAGGCACTAACCACACGATAAAGAAGAAAGGACGCCTGGACGGCTTGCTACTGTTCTGGTAACAATCTTAACGTCTTCGCACAAAGAGGAGTTTTAAACGAGTGTTCATTGATCTAGGATTTGGCTAAAGCCAACTTTGACTTGCTCAAACTAAGTAAGGTGCAGTAGCGTTTCATACAAAATTGTACCCTATTTGAAATAAATATATTTAAATAAGGTTTTATTTTCGAATGAAGCTTTACTGCACTTAGCTAGCTAAGTCTATGTTTGCTCTATAGATCTTTGCGACAGTGTTTGTTTTGAAGTAAAGTGCTTGACCTAAGATTATTTACTATGGTAATTTAGCAATGAGGCAATTTGTCGTAATTAACTCAGACTATGTGGGTATGTTATACCTACATAGTCTATTTTTTTTAAGTTGAAAAAATAATAGGTTGGTAAGAAACTTGTAAAATTCCCAAAAACGGCTTGTTTGAGTAAACGTGATTAATTTAATTGCTTGCCATTACATCGCAATAAGATTTAACAGAACATCAATTATGCTGGTTTAACGTACATCCATTATTTTGAGGCAGTAGCGTGCCTAGGGGTCAGACCGCCGTTGTGACCATATGCAGCGTAAATTCCGCGAATCATTTTACGCGACTCACAGCTCAAAAAATTACGCTCGTTTGGCTTCAGCCTCAGGTTCGCGTTTATAATACTAAGTAAGGAATTAAGTCATCATTCTCTTGCCCTTATCCCAATTCATTTGGGGTCGGCGCAGCATGTCTTCTTCTTCCATACTTCTCTATTACTCGTCATCTCGCCAGACACCTCCTTTCTTGCCATATCATTCTTTACACTGTCCATCCATAAGTAGGGAATTAAGTAGGAATAGATTTTGTTTACAACCATTTTAGTTTCGATGCGTGGTTGACAGATTAACTCATCTACATTACAATTTGTAACAAAAAGTTCTGTAGATTACTCAGCAGTGCAGCGCTTACGTGAGCGCTTCAGCGGATCTTCGCTTTTTTATTATTTCTATGAGTAACTACTGACGTCATTTATGAATTGGACGTGCTTTTCTTTTTTATGTTTCATGATTATTTCGCGATAAGCTATGAGGTGTTGAACTGTTTGAGCTCACTCTTTCATGTATTGGCTAAGTCGACAAATAGCTGAACTTGCTTCTATGAAAAGCTAATTGTGAATAAAAGACCATTGTTGCAAGGGAAGGCCTCGCAATGGTTTCGCTGCGTTGCAAGAAAAAACCCAACGGAAAATATCGTCACACTCATTCTCCTGTCTTTATGCCAATTTATTTAGGGTCATCTCTTCGCTTAACTCGACCTTTAGGTTAAGTAGTACTTGCCTAGGTTGGTCTGTGGATGGGTTAAAGAAAGCACGTTAAACCGTCGGCTTCGGACTGCCAAGTCATAGGTGTCCAGTTCGAACCCAAGACACGTACCTCTGATTTTTCAGATTCATGTGCGTATCGTATCGCAACATATTCGTCCAAAAATTGAAGATACGACAAAAATCTGGCACCAAAAATTTTGCTAAATTATTGCTACCGTGTTACCTACCGCCAAAGTGCTTAAGGAAAAAATTAGCATGGACTATAAATACATTACCTACACGTATACTAACGATTACGTAGGCATCCATGCTTGTACTCGGCTTAATAAATACCGTAATACTTATAAATAGCACTTATCGCGCCGAAGCGTGCGCGAGAGTGTATTGTAATGTCAACTTGCTCTGATTGCATTGATAGCCTTAAGAGGATATCTGCTAATGAATGTTGAGAGCTTGTATCGTTGTAAAAAGAAATAAGACGCTACAATTGTTTTACTCCTGCATTAATAAAGAACGAAGGAAGAGAACGAGGAAGGCACTTGACTCAGTATAAATTATGTCATCACCACTGGTCTCAAAACGGTGGAAAACATTGTGAGAAAACCGAAATGTCCAAGAAAATTTGATGTTAACCAACTTGTTCTGGCTCTGTGGTGAATAACGGCCGATTCCTCTTCATCGAAAGGTGGCCTGAGTCCCAGCAGTGGAAAAATTATGAGGTAATAAAGTATCACGCAAAAGACTGGGCGATTACCGGAAAATGAACAAAGGTGCTTAGCCAATTTCAGAATACTAATTCGCGTATCCTCGTTAAGTTATCCTCTTATTATATGAATATCCTATTAAAATGAATATTAGAGTTTGATAAACCCAACCATTTTTCTTCAATACTTTTTACAAAACATGGGCATTGAATCGTCCCGTCAATTCTATAACTAATTGGCCAATTTTGTAGTAAATCATTCTCAAAAGTATTCGTGTAGAATTCAGCGGTAAACAAAAAATGCTGCATCATAGCTTAGACGAATAAAGTTTGTAAACAATCTAAAAAATACATGAAAAGCGCTGTTTTTCTTGAACAGCATTACGTCACGAAAGATGATGGGATGAGTGAGTACAGTTCACGATGGAATTAAACTAGTTACTTTTTAAGTTGAAGGTACAATTCCGAAGCGTTCCATAACCGCAAATCGCAGGAGTAAAGTCAGCTCAATCGCTATGACAGATCGCAGTGACACGACTGGTTACTGTACTATGCACACTTCAACTTATCTGTGCAGGCAGGACACAGAACTAAAATAAATGTACCCAGTTTGACACATTGATGCATTTTTTCTTGACAAGCAACGCCATCTTGAATTGCACAATTAAAGCGGATAGACAGGAACTCAATTTGAAAAAGACTTCCGTTGATGTGACGAAGTCAACGGAAAAGCTAATAAAGCTTGGTCTATACACATGATCTTACGAATCTAAAGGGTGTAAATAGACCCTTTACATCATCATTCATTTTTTTGTTCTAGACCATACCTGGGAACCTTCTAGTTACGGAGATATTGGGGGTCCAAGTTCCAAAATTTTCACAATTTTTTTTTAAATACTTGTTTTAATATAAGATTTTTACTTTAAACCTCCATGACTCCCGTACTATTCAATCCATCCATCAGCACAATGTTTGAGTGCGTCACATTAAGTCCTACCGTAAAACCTAATTTTTCACGTCAAAAAAAGAAATTCGTTTCCCACCAATAATTTTTGCGTTAAGTTACTTAGTTTGATGTACAGAATGCTAAGTTGACGGCTATGTGAAGGGTCTGTTTACACCCTGTATTTATGGAAGTCAACAGAACAGCTAATAAAGCTTGGCCTATACTCATCCATACGAATCTATACTATCTGCTGGCTGTGTATGTTACAGATGAAGATTATTATTCTCCCAAATTATATTCTCGTTACAATTATTTCCCTAGGCAAGGCTGGTCCCCGACCTCATTGTTGAACAGTCACAGGCAGACATGTATGCATTAGTTTTTTGTCAGCACCTGTACAGGGTCAACGAACCATGTACTGACTGCCAGGTTTTATTTGAAATGGTGGATCTTTTTTACGATTTTGTTACAAACTTTGTTATCAGACTTCGTGTGACGGCTCCGTAACTTTCTGTGGGGTAATTTTGGAGGTTTATTTGGCGGGCTGTATTTATTATTCAGGCTTGTTTCTTCTACTTTAGGTGTACCTAAAGTACGGGTCTATCATACAGGTCTATCTACAGGCGCGCAGATTATCTATTTATTATGAAATGTTAAGGTACAACGCTGCTTAACCCTTCAGGGATTACGCATTCGTGTGATGTTACGTTATGTTATATTTAATATATTAAATTAAGACTAGATTAAGCTAATCCTATATGTCTTCGCACAGAACTCCAAACAGTCTAACACTATCGTATAATAATATTTAGGTGCTCTGAAAAGTTATTTTAAGATAATGACTAGTATTATCATTAACACCAGAAACGGGATATTTACCATGTTTACTGATTTGTCTGCTCGAGGAGCTCTCGGCTAAATAATAACAGCCGCTCGGGTCGATCTTTAGGTTAAGCCGCGCTTGCCTAGGTTGGTACATGCCGAGTTTCCTCCGTGCCTCGGAAAGCACGTTAAGCCGTTGGTCCCAGCTGTCATTTGTAGATCTTTGACAGTCGTTAGAGGTAGTCAGTGATCCGAAAGTCTGATAACCAGTCTTACCAAGGGGTATAGTATTACCCAGTACTAACTGGGTTATGGAGGTCGGATAGGCAGTCGCTCCATGTAAAATACTGGTATTCAGCTGCATCCGGTAAGACTGGAAGCCGACCCCAACATAGTTGGGAAAAGGCTAGGCAGATGATGATGATGACCGATTTGTCTGCTCATAAACACCCACCCGCAATAACTTCAGTTTATCCGTGATCATGGTGCTTGCAACAGCGCCGAAATATCGGGAACTCAAAGAAATCAGTGAACATGGTAAATATCATGTTTCTAGTGTTAATAATAATGTTAGTGACTATGATAATTTAAAGTCTTATTATGACTAGCAGTTAGAGAACATAAATATGACATTGTGAATAAAATCGATACTGACCAAACACCGTCACCTCTAGTTCGTCGTATTTGCTCCGACCTATACGGGCTGATGTTATTATAACTTTGCCTGAATACATCGTTAGGCTGCGTTTCTGCCAGAGATGAGCGAAGATGCGTGGCGAGGGATGTGAATGAAACTAACCAATAATATCGCTTCTTTTTCACAGCTTGAGCTATTCTAGCTATGGGATTGGTTAGTTCCACACACATCCCACACAACGCGTCCTTGCTCATCTCTGGTGGAAACGCAGCCTTAGATGTGGGCTTTCTCCCTCCCACAGTTTTCCTACTACCATAAGATATTTCAGATACTTGTTCGATAGTGGGCGAGACTTGTAAGTAAAGTTATCTCGGGCTATCTCAAATACTAAGCCATAACTAAGAACTTTCTAACTGAAAACACCAATTACACTTCGCCCGACCCGAGGATCGAACTCGAGACCTCAATAGCGATACCGTCTGGTTTAATAGCATTAGGTTAATGAGGTAGCCGGAATAATATACAGAAATTTCCATTTCTCACGAAATCAATTTGGTCGTACTTAACATGTAGGAATTTCGTGAAGAGACCTGGATTTAATAATCTGGCAGTGCATATGCTTTCAATGAATTGAAAGTATGAACACTTGGTCTGTTTGTATGAGGAAAGGCATTTGAACTTGAGCGGGCCGGCTAAACACATCAAGATGCCGAGAATCCCCGAAGGGTTAAGCAAAGGTGTAACCATCTATAATACACCCACATTTCGCCAGTAATGTTTAATTCTCATCCATGTATTAGGTGGCGAGCCTATTGCCATCAATCGGGCACAATACAAACACCGGGCTGCTTCTGAGAAATTCCTGATATGAAAACCCAGGATCACTTTGGCCGACCTGGGAATCGAACCTATAGACCTCATGCGTAGTAGTAGCGCATGCGACCTCGTTGGTCTAGAGTTCTAGACCGTGGAACGGTTACAGGATGACATTATTCTAACTCAAAAAACACACAGATGCTGGCAAAAAATAAAGAATAAAACAGTCTGTCACAACAGTTCACTTTAATCTGATAGCTAACATATACCATGAAATCATCATAATAAAGTCTATGACCAATCAAGCCACCTCCATATACGACTAGACCTAACCCACGCGGTGTCCATGTAAGAAGAAATCGTAGGAGGATAATAAATGGTACTTCTCTAATTATTAAATGCAATTTGAAGACATATCTGAGATAGACGCAATTGTTTTGGTAATATTAGGAAATGTGGGTGTTGGCGGAAGTTGAAATACTAAATAATTTTTAGATGCCTCTTTGTCAAGGTAAGTTTTTTGAGGTCAGTCTATGTGAATTTTGGAACGATTAGTCTTTGAAACAAGTTCGTTCTAGCATGAATATAGTCCAAAACTGAGGTCAAATATGTATTCGGTTAATCATTTGAATAAACATCCTTTTTGTCCCAAACCCAACGAATTTAGATAAGCAAATATTTCTTTGTGGTTTCTAAAAAAGCTCAATATTGGTAGACTATTTCTGAATTTGTTTATTGAAATAGTTCGTTAAACAAGAATTTGTGTGGTTATACTACAACTAAAAACTCGACTACTGAAAAAACACGCTCTAATTAAATTCGGGGTTTACAAGGTAATATCGCATTTTCCTATTGTTGAAGTCGGTTAAAATGTAGCCGATGTTAACCGGGACATAATAACGAATCGATTGATATCTTATTCATTAAAATCGGATGGATAGTTTAGGCGCTACGGAGGAACATACGTAAAAACAAACATACATACATAGACTGCGAAAATCATAACCTTGCTTTTGGTTTCGCCGTAGTCGGGTAAAAAAGAAAATCGACTAACGGCACTAAACCAATCGATTTCAAACATTGACAACAAAATCGTTATTTCAATTCGAATTCGAAAATCCTTAACGTTAAAAATTTAAATAGTGAACGGCCTTGAGAGACGTCCGACTGATGACCTAATGGTGACATCACTACGCATAAGTGAATTAGGTAAACGTTCGTGCGACGAGCGTGAGGTTTTCCAACTACGTGACACGCATGCACTGTGTCTTCAATGTATGGACGATAGAAAGCGCCGGCGCCTGATAGAATAAATAAATACGCTAATGTGTTTGTGTGTTATTCTTGGAACTAGAGAAGGGGAAGCTGGATTTTCTGAAAAAGACTGGGTCTTAGATAAACACGTTTACCTATTACTCGCAACAAACTTATCCTACTTTAAAATAAAAGTCTAAAAAGAGACGGGTCGTTGAAATCACATTCTCTTTGAAAGTATTCCTACCTTTTCTCGTGAGAAATGGCTAGGATATGAGGGTGTTCAATAAACCTGATACACCTCTGCCTAACCGTACGAGGATATACAGGCGTGATATTATGATACGTACAAGGATAGCAGAAGTTTAAATAACGACTGTGAGACTAAGGAACGATTTTTGAAAATTCATTCAAATGTTGTTTACTAGAGGATGAAAATTTGTATGGAAGTAATTTTGACAAATAGGAAATCCCGACGAGGACACGGCTTGTTTTAAAATATTATTCTAGCTTCAAACAACATTAAATCGAGATACTACACCGAGATAGCAATAAAAATAAAAACCACAGAATTATATTATTTCAAGTGTGAAGCTATTTAGTTTTTTTACATGTAGTGGTTTGTTTATGAGGTCGGTTCTACGCGTGACATTGCTTAGTACACATTGGAAGGACATCTCTATCAAACTTGTTTTGTATGATTTTAATAGAACGGGGTTTCACGCCAGACATACCTATTACAAGTGGTTTTTTGCAAAGATATTTTGGTGATCTTTAAAAGAAGTAAGCAATAGGCTCCTTCTTTCTCGGAAATTATGAGTTGAATTAAAAGATATTCTAAATGACGCATGGAATACCACTAAAATTAGAACATCAAGATTTATATAGAATAAGGATCTCACTTAGGATAAGCAAGTTTTCCTTATTAGCTTATTTGTGTCCCACTGCTGGAAAAAGGCTTCGCCTTTTCGCCTTCGAAGCCTCTCTATCCTGTACAATATCTGGCCATGTTTGCCTCGCAAACCAGATCAGATCGTCACATCACCTTCGCCGCGGTCTACCTCGGCGGCGATTTCCTCGAGATTAACCTAGATTTTTTTAAATTTCTTTGTTGATTTTATATCTATATACTACTTCTCTTCAGTAAATAACCTACACATATTAAGCCTCGTGGCACCGCTTGTAATTTAAAACGCATTACACACATTTCTCATTAATAGAGCCATCCATAGAGGTTGTATTAATTCTGCTAATAAACCTCTTTGGTACTTTCAATTGGTTTATTTTTCATCCGTGATTGTCAGTGCAATTAATGTCTTAAACTACTGCATACTACGAATGTAGCATCATATAAAATAGTATTAATTGAATTTCCTTGCAAATTAGTTTAATGTTAATTGAATTCATTTGGTTTCTGCATAGATGTTAATCCTTAATTGCAAATTCTCAATTTAGATTGCTTCTATCTCGTAAATCAATTATGTTGTTTTAATAGACCTGGATTCTTAAAACTTAATACAAAACACTACAATTTAAATTGCTATATTACATTCAAGATTTATTATCATGCTAAGGACAACACTTATTTTTTTTCAGAACGAATACAAAGGTCACGCGATTTTTTGGAGAAATATTCCTTTGGACTGAAGTTTGACGTCCTCTAATAAATGTGACCCCAGCACAAGAAATAAAAAACAAATTCCACTTACCAAAGTAACGATGTCTCCCGGATTAGCGGCGGCGATCCTCCTCAGCCTCTCATATAACATATCCATCAATCGTTGGTAGTTCGCATTCAAGTCATCCAGCTCCCTGGCTACAGCTTCGGATCCCGCCGGGATGCGTTCGGGATCACTTCGGCCCCGAGCTCGGAAGCGCTCGGCCAGTTCCACATCAGCTTGGCGGCGCAGCTGACGCATGTCCAGGGATGGGTGGACCTCGTCGCAGAGCCATTCGGCGTATCGTTGACATCTCGACGAGTATATCTATGTTGGGTTAGGGTCAAGCGGGTTATTGGGGCTGTTAGTTAGGGGCAGACTGTTCTTTTATATCGTCTGCCTAGCCTCTTCCCAACAGTGTTGGGGTCGGCTTAAAGTCTATCCGGATACAGGACACCAGTATTTTACGCTGTTGAAATTGGATCTCCAGCCAAAAAGGTCGATTTTAACTGAAACCTTTTTTTGGTTGCAAAAGAACAATCTGCCTACTAAAATGAAGCTTTCATTAGAATAATTTTGTAACCTTTCATAACAACTTACACACTTTAACAGATCTTGATGAAACTTATAAAATATATGAGGGTCACAGCCATACACACATTTATAATTCACCGTTTTAAAAGACCAGTAACAATACATTTGTAAAAATTATGTTTTTCCTTACAGTTAACTTACAAAAAATTTAGAAAAAACATAATAAATAATTCATACTACAATTTTATTACTGGTCCTAACATCCATACAGCCTTTTAAACATTTTTTTCACTGACAACACTAGTCCAGCTCACAGCGGGAATGAATTCATGCTGGATGGAAAAGATTGGCCTGTACAGTACACAGGTATTTTGAAGCGTGCAACACCAAATGTGAGGCCACACTAGACTAGCACCCATTTTGTGCACATTTAAGCAAAAGAAATGTGTATATTGAAACAGAAAACCCACAGATAGTGCTGTTTTTTTTAAAGAAAATGTTTTTTTTTTTGCGGTTGGCAACATTGAGACACCAAAACAATGCATGCAAAGCCACATTTGTAAAGAACAATGAACTCGTTTGTAGACATTTTAGAAGCTATGTACAAGAAATTAATTTGAATTTCAAATTCGCGGTCTAAGGTCTAGTAGTTTTTTGAATTCTGCCGAAACGGAAACATTTTTTATGGCAAGAATACTTAACATGAATTTAAGCATTATGAATAAAGTGCTATTATTAACAATATTATGGTTTAAATTTTTGCCAAAAATTATAACGGTTCTTTTTTTCTAGACTGAATATTTTAACGAAAAACATTTATAAGCGTTACGATATCTTAAATCTTTACTACTATGAACAAAGAAATATTATGTATGAAAATTGGTTCAAATGTTTGAATCATTTTAATTCACTCAATATCTGTATATAATAATGAAAAGTGCCGAATGATATTGATAAAGCACGCACAAATGTGAATTCTGACGAATTCACTAATTTAGTTACACAACAATGCAAACTTCAGCAGTAATAAATTGCTTTTCACAGTTAAGTGTCGATCACACAAACATCTCGCATTCACATGATTACGATTAGTTGGAAAGCAATTCGATTCAAATCGATTAAAATCAAATCTCACCAATAAAACTTGCATTTAAACCGCTTTAAAAAGCAGTGTCAATATTTCATAGCCATAATGATAATGACAGTTACTAAACGTCGTTTAGTTAACCTGTGTTCAGTTTCAATGGTGAAATTCGCCCTGAAAAGTTAAGTGGCAAAGCTTTGTTTAGTATAAAACGCAAGCATTATGTTTTAAGAGCGTAAGCGACGTGCGTTGTGACGAATTTGAGCCTAAATCACCTCTGATATACGAAGAGACTTTGGAAGACCCAAAAGACAAAGACCGAAGCAGACAATAGCAGGAACGAAACGCTGGACCGAACTCACTTCACTCAGAACCTCTCATCATCAAATTCTTCAACATATCGATAACGCAGTAAGGGACATTGAGGTGCTATAGGATTTTCAACTTACAGCGTTAAACAGATCGTAACAAATCAAACAGCAAACTCATGTCTCTTAGAACATTTCTCTGACATCGATATTTGGTGGCATTTTGTGGAATTATCTCTGCTAAACTTTGACGACCTATGAATTGGTTTCACTGTGTTAAATTACATAGACAAATGCCTAGCTTGTACATACATAAAATGATATGAACATGTCTCAGACACAAAACCCAGTGGTCCTTTAAGTGAAACAAATTCAACCAGGCATAAAAATTCAACAGTAATACTCAATTTTCTCAATAAACTCAATTTTCGAATATTCCACAAAAGGCCACAGAGTAATCGAATGTTTAAGACATTCATTCTGCCTACCGTAAGTAAAAGGGGTACATCTGAAGAAAGGGAATAAGGAAAAATTTGCCTTGTTTGATTTTTATTAAGGTTTATTTTGCTTAAACTTTCTTTTCTGCAGATCCACCCCTTTGGCTTACGGCGGAATTAGTATAGTGATATTTACCTTCGCCTCTCGTATGTATCTGCCACCATCAACATTAACCTTCTCAATCTTAGGCGTCCTCTCCACGACGCTTGTGAGTAGATTCTGTGGAGGACCACATAACACCCGGTAACATTAGAATTAGTTAGGTGCAAAAATGGATATATATTTTTTTGGTGAAATTAAGATTTTTCGTTAGTGGACTGGATCCTTTTATATGAGTCACACTGTGCAAAATTTCGTTATCTTAACTTATTAAATAGTCAAGACATTTCACCTTAATATTACTTAGATATTAAGAACTCTCCCCTCCCCATTGTCATAACATGCGATTTTATACATAGTTACTCTTAATCCGGCTCGAAGGACCAAAATCCAAAACCAACTTATTCCATAACTTTTAGTTATTTATAACTTGCATCCATGTAATAATGTAATATATTCAATGTGGACCAGATTAGTCACTCTCTTCCTCTTATTGTTGTATGTTAAAACTAAAAATAACCCTTAAACAGATTGATTAAGGACATAAAATCGAAAACCATTTACAAGTCGCCTCTGCTGTTTTTGATGAGTCCTTATTTCCATTTCAGACTGTCTGATGCCAAAATCCCACTAAACGCCCTAACTTCTCAACCTGTCTTAAACACTGAAAATAGTAAAGGACCAAAATTTCGACGGCCGAACTTGAAAAATTGAAATGCCGTAACGGCCATTGATTGCGTTGTTGCATTAGCAACGTCCGGCTCAGCACCGAAAGTAGACAATCCAACAACACGCGCACTGACCCAATGACATAAAAAATTCCACTATCGTATGCTTTTTCAAAACTGTCCTGGTGTTATAATTCTCACCCTTGTCGGCTCGAAGTGCTCCTTAGGTCTGACTTCGACCGGAGGCTGTGCCTGCAGCTTGCTGTATGCGTCCTCGATCCATTCTGCCTCTTTCTCTAGGCCGGCGTTGTAGTTGCGCAGGAGTTGGTAGGCTGCCTCACAGCTTCGGAGTCTGTTAAAAGAGTTTTTATGCTAAGTCTTATTCTTATCGCTTCGATAGCCTCCTTAATTGAGTTGACCTAGAATTTGGTTATGAGTTTGGAGCCACCAGTAGCGTCCATGAATTGGTTGGCCTGCTATTACTCATTCAAGGACATATCATAAGCCCCCAGAGAAACGGGAGCTGAGTATTTATTAAACAGACATGCTGAACTCTATTTATAAAGCCGCTAGAATGCTAAGCAAGCAGGTAACATATTAAACTCAGTTTTGAATGGGCTTACTTATTTTCAAAACTGCCCAAAAACGATCAACATTTCTGACCTCATTTGGCGCAATTTTAAATACAAAGTACTATCAATAAAAAAAACTTCTATTACTCACCTCTCAGCCAACTGAGTGCACACATTATTCCACCTATTATTCAGCTGAGACACCTCCTTGTCCAGTCTCTCTAAATCGATATGCTTCCCGGCTCTAGGCAGCGAGGAGTGCGGGAGACTAGCCCTGGACGTCTCCACTAGACGGCGGCAGTTCTCCGAGTCGTCGTTCATCTGGTCTACTTGGATCTGCTGCTTGCTTACTGCTACTTGCATGCGGAGGAGGTCTTCGTGCATCTGGTAAGGCAAAGATGTGGTTGAATAAAGTGAATGAATCAAACTTTGAGTATTTACGCAAAAATCGATGGTTGAACTATCTCACAATTTCCAAATAGTAAATATTAGATTTTATTAAACATAATTAATAGTAACAAACTGCTGTTGATAGCATCAGCTGTAATGGCTTTGGAATGTTGTAAATACGCAGGAGGCCTATGTCCAGCAGTAGACGTCTTTCGGCTGAAATGTTGATGATGATAATGAAATACGCATGCGGTCAGTTTCTGGTCCCCTTTAGAAACAAGGACCAAGGTTATGGTTTCAAGTAAGATTGTTTTACTTCAGTGGATCTGATGCAAAGCGTCCCATGGGTCGAGACCTCTTAAACCTTTGTCAATTAATCCCGAAGTGTTGGAATTGAAATTGTGTGGACCTACCCACACAATTTTCTATCCCTTTCCTACTAAGAAAATATTTGAACTAAATACTTACATCCTTCAGCAGCTCAACATCGTTGGGAAGGTCGTTGAACTGCGCGAGTTTGATCTCGAACTCGGATATCGTCTGGTGGTTCTCCTCCATGCTGTTCACTACGATCTCTACGAACTTCAGCCTGCACAAAAGGGATAATTTCGTTAGATTTATAAAGTTGAAGCAAAATAAATACAGTGAAAATTTAGGTTTATCCGGAAGGATCATTTACGTTTTGAAGATACTTCAAGTTTTATACAAAAATGGTCGGAGTAATGTCCATTTCGACCAGTTAATTTTAAAGTAAGCAATACTCCAAAATAAAAGAATACCTATCGTATAAATGCCTATGGCATTTTAGTCCGCCTCTGTACTTTGTGCTTGAAGTATTAAATAAATAAATAAATACTGTTCCTCCCTAATTACCATCTTTGACTTATTCTTCTTCTACTTTCCGTGTGGTTAGTACCTAACCTGGTGTCAGAGATTTTACCCCGCCCATGGGCCTCTGACTTGGCTTTACATGCCGTCGAGAAATATCTCTTTAGCATGTTTGGTTTGACTTATTTAAAACAATAAACTTGATAGAAAAAGGCGTGTTTACCTTTCGACAAAGAGTTGGCTCTTGGACTGCATATCGTTCCATTTGCCCATCACTTTGTCGAGGCTCTTCTTCATGGCGGGAGTCTTGAGGGCGATGCCTGTGGATAAAGAACGATATTGTGTTTATTAATAAGTTTGTAATTAAAAGAGCGAAAAAGAACAAAAAAAGAGTAGTTTTCGAATGCTTTCGGTAACTTTTCGAATTGACATTTTCTTGTATGATGTTGACAGAATTAAGCTTCAAGTGATTAGTTTTTACATTCCTCGACTGAACGTAAACAGTCAGATCTGCTACAGCTCAGCTTATATTTATGCCAAACAACTTCAGAATCATCTTCTTTTATAGATATGTAGTTTCTTCGTTTTTACACTCGGTCCCTTAGTGCTGAGGATCGTGACCCATCTTATTGGTTTCTTGTCCTGACTTGGCACAAGATATGTACATGAACTCATAAAAAATAGTCAGAACCCAAGTCTTACCTCTGAATGTAGTCTGCACTTCCTCCACATCGCTAGTCAAGCTATGTACGCTGGTCTCCCAGTCCTTATGCTGCAGCACCAGGTGTTCCAAGGTGTCCAGGTCCCGAGGAATGTGGCTCGCTATCCTCTCATGGAGCTGCCTCTCTAGAACTTCGAGACGTTCCAGAAGATTCGCCGACTGTTCTGTGAATATGCGGGCAGCGTTCTTCGATTCCTCTGTGGAACAAGATAAAGGACAGGATTAATATGAGAAATTAGCTTGTTGGTGAGGAGCTCGTGGCTAAGTACTAACAGCCGCCCGGATCGATCTTTAGGTTAAGCCGCGCTTGCCTAGGTTGGTCTGTGGATGGGTGACCACCCATTACATACCGAGTTTCCTCCGTGCCTCGGAAAGCACGTTAAGCCGTTGGTCCCGGGTGTCATTTGTAGATCTTTGACAGTCGTTATAGGTAGTCAGTGGCCCAAAAAGTCTGACAACCAGTCTTACCAAGGGGTATCGTATTACCCAGTACTAACTGGTTTGTGGAGGTCAGATAGGCAGTCGCTCCATGTAAAATACTGGTATTCAGCTGCATCCGGTTAGACTGGAAGCCGACCCCAACATAGTTGGGAAAAGGCTAGGCAGATGATGAGCTTGTTGGTGAGTGGAGTAATTTTTTTAAATACGTTTCGGGGTACCCAGTTACATCATCATCATCATCATTCCAGCAGAAAGACGACCACTGCTGGGCATAGACGTCCCCAACTGTTGCCACATTGACCGGTCCCGTGCGTCTCGCATCCAGCGGATCCCCGCAACCTTCACCAGGACCAAATTTCCACAAACTATCTAAGTTCTGGAGTGGTGACCGGGAACTGGAAGACGTTGCGTTGGAAAGCCTCCCACTAGGTGGACCGATGACCACAATCACAATTCTGATATAATACGCCACTCTTATGTGAGTTTTGCGAAGTACTAGCAACTTATTGCTTAACCAGAGAAAGAAGAAGTTGCCGACTTAGCCTAGGTCAAGTTTTATATCTTAGCTAAATCCAGGTGGCCATTTCGTATTCGGAACCTAGGACAAATTTTCATCGTCAAACGAAAATCGCGACACTTCGCTGCGAGTCACTAGGACAACATCACAACATAAGTATCTTCCATGACGGTCCATTAACTAGCTAATTTACTATGCAAACTTTTATATTACAGTAATTATTTCACTAATTGAAAGTAAACAAGTTCATGTACTGTACAGGATGAGTCTAAGGCTGAGATCTGTAAATCATATTTAGCCTTTAATCAAGCTAATAGAACAGTAGTGTCAGAGGAAAATAAACCCTATAGTTATTAATTCATGTGCATAAGAGGTTGTAATCAAGTGTTTCCACACGAATGTGATCATTAACTTGTTATCATTAAGGTCAATTTTGAATAAAATGCCTTTGAATAAAGTTCGATCAGATCGTCATCATATTACTGAACTGACATTGTTTTTGACCTATTCATAATATGCAATTAATGAATGGAAGTTTATCATTGCAGATGCATGTACTCTTTTATTCACTCATCTACATACATGGATATTGTAATTTCCGGTTAAGTTCTATTTAAAGACTAAACCATAAGTTTTTTCTTGTAGTTACCACTAACGGCAGAGATGATTATTAACTTTTCGTGGGTAACTTTGAAGATATTAGGCTCATTTTTACAAAACAACTGATTGCACCAATTATTTAAATTACCTAAGTCATTTGTCAACAACGAAAAAACGTTGCAGAATTATAGAAAAATCGTGAGACTTCATTTCACAACTATAGCTGAAGGAGCACACCGAGTAAAGTCAATTCTAACCTCACTTTGCTTACAAATCGTAAACAAAACTTCATCATTATAAACACAAATGCAAACTACACGCGTAACCTGCCATAACCTCTCAAAGAACAAAGTAACTGTCCTTTCAATTTTATATCACCTCTGAATTTGCAGTACAGTAACCTTTATTTTCATTGCCATAAGGTTTATGTCAGAGGTAAAATAACTACTGTTGAAGAACTGTATGTACACTCAAAACCACAAACACTGATTCACGTCATTCCATTCCGTATAAAAAGAACAATTAAACGGTTCACTGCACACCTGGATCCCGACCCCGCCTCTCAACTCGCTCCACGGTCCTCTCAACATACACAATATAGATCCTCAAATACATTTAATAATTTTATTAAAAGTACTGAAAAATTGTTGAACAGTTGACCGCGATCGTGTAACTGAGATATAGACCGTCGTTATGACACAACACAGACTGGCGAAAACAGTACGACGACATCGAATTTTGGGCAAGATTACGGAGTTAGAATCAAACGCTTTGTCTATACTATGCATCATCTGGAATGGAACTAGTCGTTTTTAGAATTCAGCTTGTAATAATATTATAATCTCGTAATCTAATTATATTCTCCTAGGGAGGGAAAAGTATTACCTACATTGACTTTTTTGCACCGCGAGCTCCGACGATGAATCACTAGTTTGTACGGAATAACGCCTTAATGAAATCAATAGGTTTCTATCGACACGTATAAAATGTAAGACATCTAGTCTAGTATTTTAGCTATGACGAAAAACTGTTACGTATTAGGTGCTTTGGTGGAATAACGACATACTTGAAGTAAGTAAATGGCTTTTAGTATACATATAACCAAGATATTTGTACCAATAAGAAATTATTTTTTAACTCACATCCGACTTCAATTTGTCAGCGATTAATTTTCTGCGAAAAAGTCTGCAAGCCTTGAAAAGAAATCGTACCAGAATCATCCTCAATAAACCAATTCTAACAGAACTTGGCCTACTGCTCTGCTCTACTCTGTACACCTCCCACTTTAGCTCTATTGAGAATTGCAGTGATAACTGTCACACAACCTGTATTTCAGCACGCAAGGTCAATCGAATTGAACGACGAGTGTTCAAAAATACTATGACATCATTAGGTACTAAAACTAATTGCCGGCACTTTTAGGATTCAAAGCGATTCTAGTTAGAGACTATTTAGGGGTTAGGAGGTCAAGCATGTGACTGCAATCAAAGTCTCTCATCTATCATCATTCTCTAGCAATTTATTTGGGGTCGGCGCAGCATGTTCTTCTTCCATACTTCTCTATTACTCGTCATCTCAGTAGTCACCTCCTTTCTAGCCATTATCCTTCACACAGTCAATACATGGTGTCTTTGGTCTTCCTCTACTCTTAAAGCCATCCACATTTACTAACAAAAAATTTTTTTGAAATACGTTTAAGTGAATCCGCGAGCCATCTTGTAAAGTTTTGAAAATTAAAAGCATATGTGAATCATTTGGTGAGAAAAATACTTCTCGGAAATACTGTTTGGATTACTCAACGGTTTGTGCTAATTATTTAAGCTGTTTTGTTTGACTATTTTAAAAATCTGACTAAGTTAATGTTATTTTGCGATTACACTTTCAAATATTTTTGACGACAGCTTATCAAATCGTGGTAAGTATTATTTAATTATAGATGAATCACAAACACTACCATTGTATAAAACAAAGTCGTTTCCCGCTGCCTGTCTGTCCCTATATCAAAATCAAAATCCATTTATTTCAAGTAGGCCAGTTACAAGCACTTTTGAATGTATGCTTAAAAACTAGGCAATCTTTAAAACTACGCAACGGATTTTGATGCGGTTTTTAATAATAGATAGAATGATTCAAGAGGAAGGTTTATAGGTATATTTTGCACCCGTGCGAAGCCGGGGCGGGTCGCTAGTAATACACAAATATGAGTAAGTACGTCAATTAAAAGGAAAAGGGAAACCTTTGCTCAGCAGTGAAAGATTACAGCCAAGCTAAATAGATCTTTAATTGTATGTTTACAAGAGTTTTTCAATTCAAATATCTACGTTCTGCCAATGAATGAACTCGACCCATCACCTACACATAGCAACTAGCGGTCATAAAACCAATTTTACCTCCAAGTACATCAATTTAAAACAAATGACATCACACACAAGTGGGCCTTTAAAATCCAAAACATACTCATTAAATCTTAATTCATAAAAAAGTGGGAGTTCTTTGATTCATTTGTGAAATATCTTATGACCCGTTTACGACCTCACACGATACGACTTACGACAAGTGACACCCACGTGCTGCGATCTGCGTCAAGTGTCTCGGCGTGTATCATATATTTCCACAGAGTAAGTACCGTCGCATCGAGGCAACTCGTGGCATTAGTTTTCTCTACAGTAGCTAGCAAAAAGCAAGTCGCTAGAGCGCATAGCTCGTGGTCAAGCGGTTATAGGCAAGGTCGACACCTCGAGCTGTTGTTACAATTGGTCAGTAAGTGTTGCGTGAGTGATCTCATCTTAAATTGGAAGTAGGCGAGTGTCGAGGTGTTGCCGTGAGTAGATGTGTTTTTGAAAGGATGGATGAAGGGACTAGCCCTTGAAGTTGTTCCTTTGAGACGAATTTGTCAGTCAAAGGATTTTGATTCCTGTAAGTAAGTCATGTTTAGCATCTCACTGGTCCTTTTTCGATCTGGTCTTTTGAGACGGCAAGGTTTATTAGGGTATTTTTGTGCTTGATACAATCAGGTCAAGTTTATTGTTTTGACTAGGCACATAACATATTTTACTTAGTCCCTGAACGAAGGCATCATCTATATAGCTTTTCCCCACTTATATGAGGTTCGGCTTCCAGTCTAACCGGAAACAGCTAAATACTAATACTTTTCATGAAGCGACTGCCGATCTGACCTCCGTAACTCAGTTGCTGGTAATATGAAACGTAATGGTAAGCCTGATTGTCAGATTTTCGGCTTTCTGACGAAAGGTAAAGAAAGTAAGAAAAAAGAAAAGAAAGAAAGAAAGACATCTACAAATAATGCACAGTTTCAAATTCAAAGGATTTCCTAGCACTTTACGAGTCTCAAGTCTAAACAAGCTTAATTGCAAACAATTTTCGAACATCCAATTAGGTCTGCAGACCATCATTTAAGAGCAGACTTAGAAGCTTTTTTTCTAGAAACAATTTATTCAGATTGCGTGCGAGTTAATGGAGCGACGAATGTAGCATCGAAAATGAGAAAGAACAGGGTCGTTAGTTATTATCTTTAAACAAAATAAAAAACAGATGTATGAACGCGGACGAAACAATAAGATTATGTTAGGATCGTAGCAGGTGGCGTTTCGTAGTTCCTGCTTACGCCCTCGGCAAAAAAGCGTGAATTAATGTTGGAAAAAACAAATTAGATTACACTGATACATTACCTCCTTTCCCAAAGGAAAACATTCGTTTGATTTTCTTCATCGTAATTTGCACTTAACACTTAACTTAAATATCACTGAAATCTTCGCCTCACAAAGTCACAGGATACAACATTTTCACTTGTTTACACTGTTTATAAACAATGAAGTTTTTTGCAACATCTACTAATCAACCTATGAAGAAACATTTTCCCTTGTAATTATATCCCAAAATACGATCAACTTATCTGTAAAGAAAGAATTGGTCCTTCTTCAGCGAGAAAGGACCAACTTTTCCCTAAAGTTTCACTGACTGAACAAGCTCTCCAAAAACACAACAAAAGGTCTGTTGAACCACTTTCATTATAATAACTACCTCTAACTGAAAAAGTTTATTAAAATACGGACATTCGACTGAAAACAGAGCGTTACGCACCAAGGATGAATCGCATATGATTTGCGTATGAAAAAAGCGTACTAATTATAGAATTCAATTCAGCCTCATATCATTTGAGCAATTACTGTAGCAGTGTGCCATTATTATTACAGTAATTAATGTATGAAGGACCGTTACATTATATTATAAAAGGAATTGTTATGTTGTACAAAATAACTATTTTATACTTGCTAGCTAACTATTCAGTGATACAGGGTGTAAACAGACTCTTAACGAAGCCGCCAACCAAGCATTCTGTACATCAAACCAAGTAACAATACGCAAAAAAAAATATTGCTGGGAAACGACTTTTTTTTTTGGGGTGAAAAATCACGTTTTACGGGAAAACTCAATGTAACGCACTCTACCGTTGTGCTGATGGATGCATTGAATAGTGAACGGGTCATGGAGATATTAAAAGTGAAGTTATAACCTTAAGAAGTAGTATTTAAAAAAAAAGTTGTGAAAAACTTGGAAGTTTGACCTCCAATATCTCCGTAGCTAGAAGGTTTCCAGGTATGGTTTAGAACAAAAAAATGATCGCAATGACGAGGAGAACAAGTGCTTTCCGGCTTCGTTAAGGGTCTTTTTACACCCTTTATGTAGTGTAACTGGCGGAATCTAACCCTCAGAGGATTACAGTCGTGATGTTATTTTGTAACATTTAAAGTTACAACACAATCTATTTTGAGCTTTAATTTGAAGTCCATAAGTTCAGTTTCGGAATTGAAATCAATGGAGTAAAAGAGCACCTTCTCAGAAGTCTATTCTAACTGCTTCTAAACAGGTCTTCAATTAGTTTTGTGGGTCAAAGTCAAAAAAAGGAAAGAACGATACGAAACCTGTGAGTATTTAAAACTACCACTGAATGACACAACAAACTATTCGCCAGAACCAATAAAATTCGCGCCAAACGACTTCGTGTAGACGAAGCATAAACAGCAGGGAATAACATTGCAAAACTGAGCTACATAGCAGGTCATGCTAACAAAGACATTTCCCAACTTTAACAGATAAGGCGCGATGCACCAATTTTAAACCAGGCCTCAAAGATCTGGAACGTGCTTATGGCAGAAGACAAATCAGTCATATACCCAATAGTCGCCGATTGTTGATGATGTGGCTGTGGATGATGATATGGTTGCGGAAGAATGAGGAAAATGTCGTGAGAAAAGATTTTAGTATGAATGTGGAATGTGTATAAGAGTAGAGGAAAACCAAAGAAAAGATGGATGGACTGTGTAAAGGATGATATGGCAAGAAAGGATGTATGGAAGAAGAAGACATGGGCGCCGATCACAAATAGATTAGGATAAGGGCAGAGGAATGCTGATGGTGATGATGTGGACTAGACCAAAATGACCAAAAAATAATTTAGGTCGGGTTGTTTGAAAATAGCTATGAAGGAAGTGGTTACAGAGGTAACCATTTGTGTTTTTTTTTTTGGTTTTTTTCGCCCTCTCAAGAGCCGAAGCATAGTGAAAAAGATAATGCCTCTTTCGTGTGTACGAAACGTTTTTGCGAAATCGATTGCTTAACAACGTGTGCATGCGGGCTGTTGAATTCGTAAATAAAATTAAATTCGTTTAGGGGAATTAAAAAAGTGCAGCTATTTATAGCTATTAGGTAATAGTTTCAGTTATTAACTGATTACCTAATTATATAAACCGACATTAAATGACTTGTTTAATAATAAAATATGAGAGCCAAATTCAGAAGAAACTGCAGTCGTCTGTTCTTTTAATGACTGCAGTGAGCACTAAAAAATGACTAATGTCCATTAATCATTCTGACCAAAAACCAAAACAGATTTATGTATTAATACATATTTAAACTCAATTTCAAACTGAATCTGAAAGTATTCAGAAAAACCATCAAATAATTTAAAAACAAAAATAAAAATAATTTGATAACTCTAAAAAAAAAATGTCTAAATTCGAAATTCTAAAAATTTATGACAAATTTCAACAAGACAACATTATTTTTTTACGTATTAATCGTTTATAAAAACGCACAAAATAGTTCAACATCCAACATCCACAACACTACGTACTACTATTATCCGCGAACGATTTCCTACAAACAAATACTACACACTACAGGCACGATCCACTAATTGCGACTGACGCGCGAGAGCCCGTAGGACCGAGATGATTCGTCCTTTGCCGTAAGACGTCGATTTTATTGAGATGAAGCGGGAGCAACGATTTTGATACTTGAGCCTGACTGGCTAAAGATTGCGAGTAGTTCTGTTAAAAGAATTACGTACCCATCACATTTTTTTTTGTCAATTTCGTGATTTTTCTTAAAGTATTTCAAAAGGTTACCAATATGCTACGTAGATCAGGATTTGAAGGTATAAGTAATTAGAAATACAAAAAAAATGAGGTCATAGTGAAACGGCGATCGTATTCTAAGCGTTTCGTATCTTTACAAAGACTTTCAACAAGATTGACATAAACTTTCCAATAGCTTATGTTCCATACATTTTTGACTTCTTTATTTCATCGTTATCTCTGATAGAATGCCACTTAGCTAGGCCCTAAGGTGTTCCATGACAGATGTTTAGTTTTTCTCGAGGAAACAAAATCGTGGAGTGTTTTTCTTTCGAGAAAACTTTAACATCCCATTAATGAATGGGGTAACCATTCATTACAAATGACAAAAGTGCTTAGACCATAAGATATTGTATAAAAAATCCCGAATATACTATGATTCAGTCCAAGTATCAAAACGACTCGGTCAATGTAACGTCAAGGTGCAAATAAATTACATTATCTTACCGTTAGTCGGACATTATAAATCTAGTAAATGGTCTTTAATTAAAAAGTAACTACTGTCTGTAAGTGCTTGTGTCATTTACTGATAATACTCTAAGGAGCTTTTTATCGTTCTAGCAGCTTTATTTCCTTAGCAAAAAAATGTTTTTCTTTAAGTATCTGTTTAAATCTAGAGTGGTACTTTGATCATGGTTTCGATGCTCATCATTAGTCATCATCATCATCGTTCTACTGCCATTAACCCAAATGTATTAAAGGTCGACCCAACATGTATTCTTCTTTCATACAAGAAGTATGATATTATCCGTCATGTATTAGTTGTCTTCTCAACAGTCACTCTCTTTTTAGCTATAATCTTTCCCACAGTCCGTCTAACTTTCTCATCTATCCTTCTCTTCAGTCAACTTTCCTCACGACGCGCGACGTGGGTTTGAACCTCGACTCTTCAGTATTCCCCTTTAAAAAAGTGTGTGTGAACACAAAGATCCAGCATTCTGTTTAAACAGAAATCAAGTATCAGTGTCAAGGTGCAAGCACTAGATAAATTATAAATTACGTTATCGCGCAGTTAGCAGGACATCGAGCGACTGTTTAGTGGCCACGCGACGAGTGGTTAACAAACTATTTATAGTTGTTATATCATGCTGAAGAAAGTAAGGGCGCTTACTCGGTGGACCTTAGGACCATTCTATTATATTCTATTCAAATTAATTCCAAAACTTTGTTTTAAAAGAACCACATTTGATTTTAGAAAGGATCTTTTCTGTGTCAAAGGACCAAGAACCTTTGTACAAAATATTTACAATTTCTAATAACAGTATAAGATGGTGGTTATGGGCTCTTAATTTTAAAAATGTTCATTCTTTCGGCTTTGTAAGTAAATAATACATTCACCGCGCCACTCGGGAGTATAGATCCTACAGAATGTCTATGGTATTAAGAGGTAGGTCTCATTGGCACTAATCATACATTGTGTCTTAATATTTTATTGTTCTACGTTAAAGGCAAGGTTCAAGTGCCAAGCGCCCTTAATAGAATACTTTGTTTCCACAGTTAGTTGTACTTTGAAAATTCTGAAAAATGAAATGAAATGAAATGAAACTTGAATGTTTATATAGGAAATCATCGTGTTAGTTTTATTACCGGATAGGCAATATTTACCGGATAAAGATCAAAAGAAAACTTAATTTTTTCTTACTTTTGTTTTTTCATATTAACGCTACTATAGTTTAGTTTTGGACATGTGATTCGAGGAGTGAGAAAATGTCGTGTGGAAAGTTTAGAGTATGAATGTGGATGGGTATAAGAGTAGATGAAGACCAAAGAAACGATGGATGGACTGTGTGAAAGATGCTATGGCAAGAAAGGAGGTGTCTGATGAGATGACGAGTAATAGAGAAGTAAGGAAGAAGAAGGCATGCTGCTCCAAATAAATTGGGATAAGGGCTGGAGAATGATGATAAATAGTTAATAGTTTCTCTAAAGTTTACTAATTATGATTGTAACAGAATTATGATTGATTTTCGTTCAAATACCTAACCAACATTATTTTAGTACCTTGTTTTCTATTTTTAAGGTCACCCTAACCCATCACAAATAAAAATATCGTTACGAAATAAATCTTAATTCTCGACTCCCGTGTTGCAAACAGCTATTATTCAATTAGACCAATAAAAGCGATCATTTTTCTAACTGATTAATTACGTAGTACGAATCATTCGTTTACAAGACCCGGATGGAAATATGGCATATATGGACTTATAGAAAACGTTCGGTTGTATACAGAATTGTCTCTGGCACTGGCAGTCACTTTCTACAGGAGTGCCTTCAGTTATTTTACATCTGACAGCATCAATCCAAAAGCTACCTTATTGCAACGACAATAAAAATCACTGCCATTTTGACAGACATGTCAGTGATAGCAATCCAACATCTACCTTATTTTAACGTACTTAAGTTCACTGTAATTTGGAAAGCGATGCAAAATTACTGGAAAAGGCTGTACAAGGATCTTTTGGCGCGTGCCCAAAATTGGAACGAACGTTGCCATCTTGCAAAATCAAAATATTTTATTTCGCATAGGCCTAGATGGGCACTGATAAAACGTCGACAAAAAGGTGCAAGGTTCAGGTTGGTCGTTTTCTATGGAGAAGAACCGGCAAGAAACTCCATGGTTACTATTTATGTTACTCTTAATTCATTTTACAACGTCATTCAAGCGCCAAAATATCCTTGTAGCGTTGTAAGACCAGTCAATAATTGTCATATTTACGAGCGGGTACGTACTGTAGTTTGTCTATGATTCCAGTATGACACGTATGTATTAAACGATAAATATTAATTGAAGTATTCTCAAGGATACAGTTTGGTCGTAAGAATTGTTACGATAACAATCTTATGTGTATAATAATATGTTTTTGCGTCGTATTTCCTTCCATACCTATAATTGGCGACAGTTATCCTACTGACAATGAATAGATATTGTAAATAGAAGTTTTTTTTTTCGGCTTATGCTTCGCAGAATAGAAAAATTGTGTATTTGTTTACTGCTAATATACAATAGAGCAGATACCATAAACTTTCTTACTCTAATAAATAAACAAATACATAAACTCAAGCCGTTTTCCGTGGGAATAGGCAGAAACTATATACTTCTCGCGCATGATGGGTTCCGTACCATCGTAGTAGGGGGGTAGCCCTTTAATTTTTAATTTATTTTTATTATTTGTTGTTATAGCGGCAATAGAAACACACATTCTGTGAAAATTTCAACTGTCTATCTTTTACGGATCATGAGATACAGCCCGCTGACAGACAGACGGACGGACGGACAGAGGAGTCTTAGTAATAGGGTCCCGTTGGTTACCCTTCGGGTACGGTACCCTAAAAAGTGCACTTCCGAAGACCCGCGACCGTAAACCGCACTCCAAATCGCTGACACAGACCGCTGCGACCAGACAACCAGTCTTGTCGCTGCAGTCTATGACAAACGCTTCCGTAGATGGTGATATTGCCTCCTATCATCTTTAACATAAAAACCAGGCACCTTTGGAAGAGCATCTTCTTTCTAATATAATCGACGTACCTTCAGCTCTCGCCCTCCTCTCGAACTCGTCGAACAGCCGGTTGACGTCGTCAATCTCTCGGCGCAGTCTCCTCAACTGAGGGTCGGCGGGATCGCCTTCTGCCAGCAGCTTCTCTGCGTCTTCGTTGAGCGCGCGGCGGATAGCCTGGCGCTGTTCGGCGCCCATGGCAACGAACTAAAGAAAGAAAAGTGTGTTAAGCAAAAAACCATTTAAACAAACAAATACCTTAAAACGAAACAAAGAAATTAATGCCAAAAGAACCTCAGCTCAGCATAATGCCAGATGGCAACACAAGGTATACCACCTGGGGGGTTATTATGACGTCTGAAAGCAGGAGTAATTCAGTGTGGGAAAGAGACAGAGCTATACAGGTCGTCTAGCGCCATCTCTTTCCCACACTGGAATTACTCCTGATGCTGATTTTCAGCTTTAGCCCCCGAGTGGTATAAACTTTGTATTATAATTTTGTCGACTTCAAAGGCATGTTGTCTATGTTCTTCACAAAGAATGTTGTATGATATAGTTAACCGCACGTAGATGGTAACGTTCCTTTATTACGCAGCAGTTTTCGTGGTTCCTTTGTGTCACCACTAACGAGCGGTTAATTGTACAGTTGGCAACAAAATGTTAACAAGATACAGTTTCCATAAGAGGAAAGACTGGCGGCGTTGATGATAAATTTATAATTATTTTAAAAAAAATGGAAAATATGGAAACATATGGGCATGGTAGGGATAGATATAGATTATACACAATGTAAACGGATGCTTCACCAAGCCGTCCATTATGCATTCTGTACATCAAACTTAGTAACCCTACGCAAAAATTATTGCTTCGAAAGGACTTTTTTTGGGTGAAAAATCACGTTGTGTTTTGGCTTCGTCAAGGGTCTATTTACACCCTTTATAGTACACAAATATTTGTTCTGGTTTTATTTTAAAATGAGAAAACGGGAATACATTTGTATGGGATCAACGCCGTTAGCCTTACCTCTTAATGATTGAATGAAAAGTCTTTTAAAAAACAGTTCTTTTGCATAAATCAGTACCTAAACTTCAGTATCAGTGATAAAAATAAAGCACCATGTATTTTTTTAAATTCAACAGACAAGTTTCATGGAGATAAGACGAAGAACATAGTGTTATCCAAATATATAATGACATAATAAATTATCAATTTTAATAGTATACTGATATACTCACTTGTGGGAAATCCCATCCCTTCACCACCTTGATGGTAGCGAAGATCATATTCTGCCGCATCCTCAGCTGTTTCCTCTGCCATAGTTGTATGACCTTTACAAAAACATACAATATTACCCCACACACTCCATACACAAATACTTGCAAGCAGTCTAGGAGACGCATCGCGTTGACATCACTGACAAACTGGGCTATGTTTATGTTTAGTTAATCAGTTTGTTGATCATTCATTAAGTTAATGGTAATATTATTATAATAAGTTGGTATTGGTTAATAGGGTAGATAAAGTAGGTGTCACATTGCTGTTTGTTTTGATGCAATAGTTTATGTCATAATATTAATTTTAGTCGACTTCAGTCAGGTTCACAAGTACATGATTTTTATCAGTGTTTAGCTGTTTAAAAATTTTACAAAAGAAAAAAAAACCTGCCAAGTGCGAGTCGGACTCGCGTATGAAGGGTTCCGAACCATCGTCGTAGAGGAACACTCTTTAATTTATATTTATTGATATAGCGGTAACAGAAATCCACATTCTGTGAAAATTTCAACTGTCTACTTATTACGGATCATGCGATACAGTCCGCTGGTAGACAGACGGACGGACAGCGGAAGCTTAGTAATAGGGCCCCGTTGGTTACCCTTCGGGTACGGAACCCTAAAAAGGATATAGAAAATGACAGAGCAACGATTGTTTTTTCTTTTATTTGGCAGGGTAACATAAATCCATGTGGAAGGAATATTTGACCAACGTATATCAAGAAACAAGGTGCAATAAAAATGTAATAATTGAAAATCTGAACAGAAGTCACTGTACCTACTTATAATTATGAACAACTTTTTCTATCACTGTTTTAAACTTTCACGGTTTATAACTAAACTTATATTGTCACTTACGGGAATTCTTCCCGAAATAATGGTACCCGGATTTCTTCTTTCGGGAGCTCAACATAATGAACAATCACGGAAGATATCCCATAAGTGACAATATAAGGTTAACTTTTTCTATGATTCAAAGCTGAAAACTGGTGGTTTATACATTTATATTCATAACTTGGCAAAAAATAGGGAACAGCTGATTATTTCGTTGCTCTGATCCTAATCCCCATCACCAAGCGGTCGATCTCCCAACCGCACGTTCTTCCATAAAGGCGCGCCATTTTTTTTGGGTCTGACTCACTGCGCGATGACTGTAATAACTCACCCTATCATAAGCACTCCTGAGCCTGCCGGCCGAGTCGATGGCCTCCTGGCAAGGCGGCGGCAGCGCCAGCACGGCGCCGGGCAGCTGCACGTCGGTGCCGGCGCCGCCCAGCCGCACGCGCCAGCGGGAGCGCCCCGAGTTGTCCACTACTGATACTGCTGAGCCCTTCTCGATGGCCACCTGTGGGGGGGAAGTTGAAGTTTTATTTTATGTTTATTAATAAATAGTTTTCAAGGTAATCCATTGTTTTCAAAATGAAATAGTATTTCTATGACTCTTATGGAGACTCAAGGAAAAAATCACAGATCGTGCGTACACTTTACTAAATAACCAGTTCATAATACGAATATCAACAGTACCCGTCAAAGATTAAGGTTTGTTCTTATTAGCATGTAACTCTATTTCACATAAGCTCATAACATTAACATTATTTGCAAGAGAATAAGGTACATAATGAAGCGCTTGGAAAATTAATATCATAGTCCTGTTAGTGAATTATATCCTTATAGTCAACGGTGGGCAAACAAATCCATTTTTTTGATACGGCTAAAGTATTTCTGTACCTCTGGATAGTTATAAATGAGCTGGTCACCTAGTAATATAAGAAAATCTAATTCGATTCCTAATACTTTGTGAACTGGATACTTTACAACACCAAAGGCTGAAATCTGTGACTCCTATTACGACGTCACAAAGTTCAAACTAAAACCACGTAACACCAGATTCTTTTCATCATGCTGTTACTGACTTAAGACCTGTTTTAGAATAACAACTTATACTCACATTAGCATGCTTATAAGCACAAACAGTTTCCGCTCTTAAGGGCCTTGTAATAGGAGCTCTGCGTTGCTTCACAGGGCGGATCTCCTGTGCGTCCTCCACCAGGCGAGACACCAGGCCTCCATGAGAGTTGAGTTCCTCGCGGAGCTCTTGCATGCCCTTGAGTAAGCGCTCGCCCTGGTCGAGAGTGAACTCGGACTGCGAGAATGTTGTGTTTAGGGCTTCTTCGCGTCTGAAAAAGGAATAGTGGTTAGTCATATTGATTTATCCAAGAGCCTAAGGCCTTAAAACTTAAGGATAGTAGCGCGGATTATGTCAAACAAAAATCAACATCAAAAAACTCAATTTTACATGCATTCCCAGGATGATCTTTGATGTTAAAGTAGACGAGTTTGGAATGATTTTGACTTTATGTCGACGTTCTCAACATTACAGTGAAAACCAAAAGTCCTTAGTGATCTAGAAAATACACAGACTGTGTGAAATTCTATGTCAAAACGGGAAAAAACTTTATAAAACAAAATCTGACTCATCACATTGCATTTTCAACGTAATTTTCCTTTTCACAAAGTGCTCCTTCACAGCCACAGCTCCACTATAACTGGCACACTTACTTCTGTATCCATTTCTCAGCTTCCTTGACCTCCTCGAAGAAGTTGTGGTACTGTGTGGTGTGCTTGAGATGAGTCTCGAGACACAGCGTCAGCTGGAGCACCCACGCCCATTGAGACTGCATCACCTATGAAGGAAAAAAGAGGTTAAAATAAGGGAACATTCAGTAAGAGAGCATTCAGAATGGTCGGGACAGCTTAGTAACTGAATTCGGTTCGGTTTACAAACACATGCTTTGGCTGACTAGAGCAGCGGTGGCCCCGACTTACGACTAGTAAGTCGTGGGTTCGAACCCAGGCAGGCGCATTACTTTTTATAATTTATTTCATCACCACTGCACTCCAAACGGTGAAGGAAACCAGCATGTCCTGAACCAAAAAATTCGTGTGTTGGATTATAGCCAATTCCCTCTCGTAGAGAGGAGGCCTGTGTCCCAGCAGTGGGAACAGTATAGCCTGATTATGGTATGCTTATGCATACTTTGGCTAGTTAGCAAACGTAATGTTAGAAGCCACACGAAAAATAATGATTCAAGTAATTCACTATGCATGGCTTGGTCTGTTAAAAAGATAATGGCACTAAAGGATTTTAAAACTTTTTGAAATTAAGCTGATTCAAATCTGATGCAATAACAAACCTAGTTTATTTATAAACACAAGAAAATTTGAACCTTGACAACACATCTTTGAGGTAGCTTTTCAACTAACCCGTTCATGAGATTGAAGTCTTTACACATATTGAATAAAATTTACAAGAAAATACGAACCTTATGAACAAAGAATTTAACATATTCTGTACAAGGAAATATAAACCTCAAGAAGGCTATATTAAGGTAGTTTTTCTACTAACCTGCAGATGTGACTCAATAGTCTTTGTCGCCGGATGATGTTGAGCGATGAGCGCTTCTCCACGGTCGATGACATTGCTGAACTGTAGCTCTCGTTTCTCAAGAGATGACATCAGTTGCTATGGAGAAATAAATGTTATTAGTGGGGTGTAAGGGTGATTCTACATTGGCAGAAGGTTGAATGCATTGTGTGATAAATATGATATGTGGGATTACTTTGTTGTTGTATTTTTATTTATCTGTTTTAATTTCAGCAAGTTCTGTACACTAACACTACAGTAACATAATTTATCCAACATTTATATGTTTTTTGTGCTACATTTCATGTTTTTTTTTTTACATAAAACTAGGATTTTCTATTTACTGAATTCTCAATTTGTTATTTAAGAAAACATTAAATCATTTATCTGGTCAAAGAATAAGAGATTTTAATAATACTAAATCTCAATATAAATAGTATTCTAGTGTAATATCAACATGCACTTATCTTAACGAAAAAAAGCACATTAAAAAACAAAATGGCGAACAGAAACAAAATGAACAATGTATAACATAAACATGTAAAACTAACCTCTCTATCATCTCCAAACGAATGCTTGTAAACAAACGAAGTATTTCAACTCATTGCAAAACAACATCTTAGAGTACACGACAATGGCTTCTAATGATTAAGGAATAAGGGTCTGAATGGTTTGTTTACAGGGGTGAATAAAATTAGCTAGCGCACTGCCACAATTTGATTTTCTGAACCCATACTTCAAAAAAGTGTAGTGTAGTGACTACCTCGTTGGTCGAGAGGTCGCAAGCGCGACTGCTGAGTCTGCGGTCCTGGGTTCAATTCAAGGATCGGGCAGAGTGGTGGGTTCAATCCACAGGTCGGGCAATGTTATTGGGCTCAAATGGAACTGGGCTGGTCACATCTGTCGCATGCCGGAGGAGCTATGGGCTAAAGCAACCACACAATGGGTCCCAAACAGAGAGACGGAGAGCAGCGGTGGACCAGTGGTGGAGACCCCGACTTACGAGCAGTAAGTCGTGGGTTCGAACCCAGCTAGGCGCATTACTTTGTGCAAGTTATTTCATCACCACTGCTCTCAAAACGGTGAAGGAAAACATCGTGAGGAAACCGGCATGTCCTAGAACCAAAAATTCGAAGACATGTGACATCTACCAACCCGCACTGGGCCCGCGTGGTGGATTATAGCCCATTCCCTCTCGTAGAGAGGAGGCCTGCGTCCCAGCAGTGGGAACATTAATAGGCTGATTATGCTATGCTATGGGTCCCAAACAGCAGCAAACGGTAACGCGGCAGGCCCAGAAAGAGATGGCGGGACGAACTCGACTCTTTGATTGGCGAATAACAGCACTGGATAGAGAAAGTGGAAAGAGTGAAGGGAGGCCTTCGTCCAGCAGTGGGACACAAATGGCTGATAATAATAATATTCAAATACACGATAACAAGGGTCCTACAATTTCATTCACCAAAGCTTCATTCACTTCTATTTCTCCTAGCTACTACCATACCTCATAGTAATGCTGTACAGCCGGCAAGTTGATGTGAGGATCAGCCCAGTCCCTGGACAGTTCCACTTGCTCCTTCTCGTTCAGCCAGTTGAGCTCAGCCGTTGCTGATTGGAGGAAGTCGTGCAGTGCGTCTAGATCTGACATGCTGTAAAAAAAAGAATTATAGTGATTGAAACAGTCGGGCAGATGAAAAAGAACTTTGTTTCGTCTGTGATAGCTTTCATATTTAACTTACGCGATCCTAATATTAGTGTCAGACTAAATTGAACTCAGTTTCTTCCGGTATATCTTTCATATTTGACTATAGCGTCTGAGAATTAGAGAGCAACCAATAGTTTCAAAACTTATATCTGGACTTCGGCTTTATTCCGATAACAATAAAGTAGATCTCTCTATGGTTTATTAGTCACTGACATAGGGTTTAAATTGCAATAATAATATTCATTGCCACTTGTTATTATATTATGCAATGGTTACACGTAAGATACATATCGTTAGATACGCAAAGAAATTACAACTTTATTTCTTTCAACATAAAGTTCGTAATTGATTAACATAATAATGTTAACATATTACCGTTTAGTGCTGGTGGAAAGCAGTTCAGCGTACAGTTTCTGCAGCTGGCTGAGATGTTGGTTGTACAGGTTCAGTTCTTCTCCGCTGAAGTTGGACCGGTTGTGCACGCACAGCTCCACCTGAGGGATAGTTACATTTTGATTAGTACAAGATGATAACCCAAATCTTTTTTTCATTATTCCAGACTTTGCTTTGACAACTATTTGAAAGCTTGTGAGAATTTCCTGCAAATTCGTAGTTTGAGTATATATAATATTAAAAGCTGAGAGCAGCCCAGCCCAACCCAGCAGCCCAGTGGTGGACACCCCGACTTACGAGCAGTAAGTCGTGGGTTCGAACCCAGCCAGGCGCATTACTTTGTGTAAGTTATTTTATCACCACTGCTCTCAAAACGGTGAAGGAAAACATCGTGAGGAAACCGGCATGTCCTAGAACCAAAAACTCGAAGACATGTGACATCTACCAACCCGCACTAGGCCCGCGTGGTGGATTATAGCCCATTCCCTCTCATAGAGAGGAGGCCTGCGTCCCAGCAGTGGGAACATAGGCTGATTATGCTATGCTTCTGCTATTAAAAGCTTGTATTAAAAAAAAAAATGGGAAAATCTTGAAACTTTGACCCCTAATACCTCCGTAACTAGAAGGTTCCCAGGTACGGTCTAGGACAAAAAAACTGAAGGCAATGACGGGGAGAACAAGTACATTTTGGCTTCGTTGAGGGTACTTTTACACGCTTTATAAACCAGTATAATTCACAAAGATTATGACGTACCTTAGCGTGGAACTGGTCGATCTGTTTGTGTTCTCTCTGATGTTTGTCCAGCTCGTGCAGCACTGACGGCAGGTCCGAGCCGTAGTCCGATTCATGCAGCTTTTTCTGAAAATAAAAAAAGTAATAAGTACAAGTAAACAATGAGGAAAATGTTGTAAGGAAAGTTTTTGAGTATGAATGTGGACACCAAAGAAACGATGGATGGACTGTGTGAAGGATGATATGGCAAGAAAGGAGTTGTCTGATCAGATGACGAGTAATAGAGAAGTATAGAGGAAGAAGATATGCTGCGCCGACCCCAAATGAATTGGGATAAGGGTAAGAGAATGATGATGATGATGATGAAGTGCAAGTAAACTAATAAGAGTGTAACGTCCATCAGTTCTTGTAACGGTGATTAATTGAACATTAAGGACTTATAGGCATTTTAACTTACCAATTTCTCCTTACACCACCTTGTAGCTTCGCTAAGCTGCTGGAACTTGGGGTCCGCATCATGGACCCTGGTCTCCAGCACCGTGCGAGTTTCTCTCCGCACCGTGGTCTGTTGCACAGGCATGCGGACTGAAGAGAGACGGGGGACTAGTCGGCCCGTGAAGGATTGGCGGGCGTTCAGCCAGCGGTCGTGGACTTGTTGTACTCTGGAAGTGGAATGATGAGATTTTAGAATTTGGCATTGAACGGTTGATTTATGAAAACGTTTAATAATACTTGGAACCTTGTCATATTAACTCAACTCTTCATTAATGGCTGAAAAGAAGCTACAATTTTGAGTCATCAAATGCTAGATTGATAAAGTGCGACCTCAAATATTTAAAGCAAAAAATTTTGATGTGATACAGTCTTAACGTTTTTATGACGTGTTACCGTTACTGTTTGTCAAATTTTAAATCATTTATGGGGCATATTTCATCTAGTTTTCACGCGTGACACTATTTTTTGCACGCATTTAGTTGAAGGACCTTAAAACAACATGGGCTACTGTATATCCTGTAAAAAACACAAAAACTAGTTTGAAATATACTGACCGTCGATGTAAATCAGCAGCCTGAGGGTATCTTCCTTCCCTCAGCACGTGGCAGTCCTGGAACATCTCCTGGATGGTATGCTCCATAGCCCTCAGCTCCTGTTCGATCTGCTCAACCGCTAGCTTCGCGTCTGCCGGGTGCACGCCGCGCTCCACGCGACGGATCTCACTCTCGATGTGGCGTTCTACGCTGTCAAGGCCAGCTTCGGTTTGTTTTATGTCCCTGTTGGAGAGAATAGTGTTATTTTTTTCCTGTTTAAGTTCCAAATAACAGAGCATATTAATAGCCAGTCATCATCATCATAATCTGCCTAGCCTTTTACCAACTATGTTGGGGTCGGCTTCCAGTCTAACCGGATGCAGCTGAATACCAGTATTTTACATGGAGCGACTGCCTATCTGACCTCCACAACCCAGTTAGTACTGGGTAATAATTATTAATTAATAGCCAGTATCATGTTTATTTTTGTTAGACAAAGTATGCCCCAGTTTCCACCAAAAAGGAGAGGAGAAGAGCGGTGCAAGATTCCATCAATCACTGGAGGGATGAGAGACATGATGTTTTCAACCAATACAATTGGTCAATTCCCCTTTCTGCTACACTCATCTACGCTTTGATGGAAGCCGAGTCTCCGTATGTCTTAAGACATGGTTCAGGATTCTATTGTATTGTCGAGTAGCCTCAATATAAATGGCAAGTTTTCCAAGGCGGTAAGTACCTGTGCAGCTTCTCCGCGAGGCGCTGCAGTCGCTCCAGGCGGCGAATCTCGTCGGTTAGGTCCCGCTCTCGTTCCTGCTGCGCCATCAGCAGGCGAGACCAAGCCTGTTCTAACGCGTCTGGTCGTAGTGTCGGCTCGATGTCGCACTCGCCCACCGTTTCGAAGTATTTCTGGGGAAAGACGACATAAAATATAATAAAACCAGATCAACGTTGGAAGAAGAATAAATCCCGGAAGTAATGTGTTACCCCTTTACATTACTCGTACCAAGTCCATTGCTGAAAGATTTGATATTAAGCATTAAGGCTGTGTTCCCACACAGTGCATAGTCAGCCGCCGACTGTGAGCATCAAGTTCAAAATGTATGAAAAAACAAACGGCAGTCTGAATTTTCTTCGCAATTTTTTTACTGGACGCTCACAGTTGGCGGCCGACTATACGCTGTGTGTGAATGTAGCCTAAATTCGTACGTGGTTTTCAGAAAATGACTCCGTGCACCCGTCCACCTATACTTTTTGTGAGCGTCTACTACCGATAAGTTTTATCCGGTATTTTAGTTATGTCGTCTTCTGCATTGTGGACCTCTCGAAACACGCTACTAATCTCGTTAAAGACCACATAACCACACATTCTTCTCTTTCAACCAAGGTACTATTTAATAGCAGTTAGCATAGATCCTTACCTCTAATTCCCTGTAATGATGGAACAGCTTCTGTTTCTCCCTCTGCCTGAGCGGCACCTCTTCTTGGCGGAACCGCGTGCTCTCGCTGAGCAGCTTCTTCATTTCGATCAAAGTTGACGGGAAAGCACGGTCCTGGAGGAAAGAAGAGGAGTTAAAAATGCACTGCGAAAATTTATATGGAATAATGCAAAAGATAAATGAGAATTGATATCCTAGGCTTAGATAAGGGGGGATCTCATTAAAGCATTTTCTATTTCTACAATTACCTTGAAAAGGATTGATAGGAGCTCTTCGAAAGCTTTTGTCGATTCAATACATTTTGGACTTTCCATCAACGTTATGGCTGATGGAATGTCAATTTTACTAGGGTCTCTAATGTAATTTCCGTAAGTATTCTGAACAGTAAGTAGTTAGTGCTCAGAAGTTGCAAATTGGAAATATTGCTCTCGCATGAATTTATAATCAGTAACACAAGTTATGTTACTCTTGAACAAGTTCATGCTGCCTGTACAAAGTTTAAAAAATACAGGTACTAAACACTAAATGCTAGGTTTATTATTCTGGCTTGAATCTGAACATCGATGTAGAAATATTCCCTACTCTTAACACTAATATTTGATTAGGGTTTTATTGTACTGCCTGCTAGTGGCAGTACTTTCATACAATCCTAAAAGTGTGGCTTGCCCTTATCATCATCATCACATCAGCCCGGAATCATCCACTGCTGGGTATAGACCTCCCCTTTCTCCTGCCAAACTTCCCGGTTCTGTGCGTCCCTTATCTAGGTGCGTCCCTTATCGTTGACCTAGGAACACCTTGGTCAACGATATCGTTGACCTTGCCCTTATACTCCTCATAATTTCAGGGTTTTTGAAGAGTCTGCTTGCCCATACATAGGCTTGCTCTAGCTTTCCGTAACGTTGCCTACCTGCATGAGGGCGCACTTCTCGTGTAGCCAGGCGCGGTGCAGTGCTGCCTGCTCGGTGTAGGCGGCGGCGCGGCGCTGCGACTCGGCGTCGAACAGCGGGTGCACTGTGGGCGGCTCGGGGAACGTCTCGTACAGAGACGAGATGTACGTGATGAGGGACTTCTCGTCGGGCTCGTGGGTGTCCACATCTGGGGGGAAAGGGAAGAATTAGAATCAGTTATTGATCGAGGACTTGCACTTACAGCGAACATCTCCTATCGAGTTCACCGAAGGTCGACCACTTTTCAACCTTATTATTTAGAGCATAAAAGTGAGAAGTGGCAAACCGCGACAGTACGTTAAGTAGTTCGCCCTGTTGTTTTTGCTGACAAATTTTTCAAAGGAGCACAAAATCAGGTTTCAGCATTTTTTTTGAGTTCATTATTGCTCTCTTTGGAGCGTTACGTAGAGTTATGCCAGTGTTATCCATCGAGCGAGATAATATGCTATTCCATCAAGGTATACGGCTTGTCTTAAGTACTATACCGTGCCATGTCATCGAGGTCCTAAATACACTTCACAGGAAGTTCTACCCTTCAGTGGATCAAGATAGGTTGGAGAAGAATGTGTTATTTTGTCTGCTTGATCCCTAAGCAGACAAAATATCACATAAAGTTATCATTCCTTCTATAACCCACGTCCTCAATTAATCTAGACATACAAATAACTCACAAACTCACAAAATTATAGCAATTAGTCGCACAACAACGCGACAATCGCACAATAAAATCGCACACTCGAGGCTGCACCGATTATCCACGCTAAGCTGCACCGACTAGAGATATAATTATTCTTTTGTTTGTCGCAGAAGGTGCCTCAAGTATTGTTATTAAAATGTTACTGTTAAACAATCAATTGAGATAACAAGCACAACGGCCTAGGCCTCCTATAGTAGAAGCATACATGAGGTTTGAGAAGTACAAGACTTCAAACATAACATAACATGAAGCCTGTAATGTAAACCTCGAAGAGTTAGGCCGAGGTATACTTAATAGGACACCCATATTTCGCACGTTATGTTTAAGTCCCGTGTTATAGAGGTAAGCCTATATTGCCATCAACCGGACACAAAGCCAGGCTGCTACTGGGAAATTCCTGAGGGAAAAACCCAATAACACTTTGCCCGACCTGGGAATCGAACCCAGGACCATATACTCAGCAGTAAAGCTTGCGACCACTAGATCAACGCGGCAGTTAGATCAAGGAAATTCATTCAAAAACTTCGCTCATTTTTTACGTCAATAAATCCATCAATCACTAACCACCTGAGACGTCAAATCATAGACCCATATCCACGTTAGCTGACGTCACAGATCACCTACACTTGTCCAGCCGAATCGTAAACAATACATCGTAAAACACTTCAATTGAATGTGAACTAAGACCTGCCACAATTGTATTCGCTAATAATTTAATATTGTCTGGTAAAAATGATTCAATTCGTGATTAGAATCTATTGGTGTGATTGAGTTCGTTGCTATGTTGTCTATGGCCAGGAAGATGGAAAAAAGAATTTTCGGCTTTTTCTTCTTTTTTGAAGTGGGTTAAAAAAGCCTTCAGTGGATATTGCTTGATTTTCTGCTATGCTGTGCTCGACGGAAGAATCGACAGAATAACAGGTTTCTTTAGCTGTCATTTTGTCGATTCTATCGTCGACAAAACCCGTTTCTACGGAGGTCATGCAACGCGTGCAGGACTTCGTGTTAACTTTTTCGTTAATTTGTCCTTCTAACGACACAAGACAACATCACGCCTGTAATTCTCAAAGAGTTAGGCAGAGGTGTACCTAATTGTAGACCCACATTTCGCCAGTTATGTGTAAGTCCCATATAATAGGGGGGCAAGCCTATTGCCATCGACCGGGCACCGATTGATACTTTATAAAATTGAGAGTAACTAACTTCTTCGCTTTCAAATATAAGTTTTCCCAAGAAAAGCCAAGATTCCTCGTTGACATAATCAAGTATGTTGCAAAAACTATTTCTATAGGCATGCAATGTCCAATTATGATCAGTAATTACTACTAATTACGATGCTCTAAACGTTACTACATTACCTTCACTTAGGTACTGTTAGTAGGCTTTAAGTGGCTTAAACTATTCTTGTATTTTTAGTATCGTTTGAGATTACCGCGCATCTTAGAAAGGAGAAAAGAATGTCTTTGGTTTGTTTATGTCCACGTACAAACAGGATGTTGGTATGAAACCGAATGCAGCGTAAATTCCGCGACTCATTTTGCGCGACTCACAGCTCAAAAAAATACGCTCGTTTGGCCTCAGCCTTAAGATACAATGGGGTTGACGTATCCTTGCGGGTAAAAACCCCCAAAAAAAAATAAAGAGGAAAAAAATATAAATTATGTCCATATTTTGGCTTAGGAGACCATTTCTTTCTTTCTGTAACTTACAGGAAGTTTGGGCTATATTTATTACCTATTGTTTGATTTTTTTACGTGCATGGCACGCTACGATGTTGGTCGGTGACGGAACGGTCTAGTAACCATAGTCTCATACCTACCAATACAAAGAATATTCTTTTGCCTAATACGTTAATAGACAGATTGTTGGTTTAGTGGTCGCAAGCGCGACTGCATAACATAGGGTCCTGGGTTAGATTCCCAGGTCAGGCAGTGTTATTGGATTTTTCCATCGGAAATTTCTCAGTAGCAGCCACTGAGTCTGGATTTGCGCCCGGTTGATGACAATAGGCACGCCCCCTTTTACACGGGGCTTAAACATAACTGGCGAAATGTGAGTGAACGATTAGGTACACCGCAGTTTAAACCTTCGGGGATTACAGGCGTGATGTTATGTTTATATTACGTTCATAGCACGATCATGGTACGGTGTAGTGGGCAGAAACCTTTAGAAAAGCTGGACAAGTACAGTTTGATTTGTGAAATTCGTCATTTTCTTACTGATAATAGTTTCTACCGATAACTCACTAGTACTACAATACTACGAGGCAAGTCACGGCGCGTTTAGTTCCCACTAGCTCACTAGCGCGCGAACCATTCGATCCGCAAACATTATCGCGCTTTATTGCCCGTGACCAGACTTTGCATGGGATGCTTTATGTCTGTAAAAACGACGGCCAAGTTTGCGCAAGTGGGTTTAATTTTCTCATGGTATATGCGACAGAGGATTTATAAGGAAGAAAATTCAGTATGTTTTGTACTGCCTGTAAGTGGTACTTATTTTTCCGAACCTAATAATATCAGCCTTTTACTGTCCCATCCCACAGCTGGGCAAAAGCCTCTTTGCAAACTGAGAAGGCACGAGCATTGATCACCACACTTAGCTCAAGACGGGTTAGCGATTTCAGACTAACATTCATTAGGAGTCTAGATTTTCTCAGGATGTTTTCCTTCACCGATGTCTGTGATGTCCAAGATAAACTTATTAGAAGCCTAACTAAATGACGACATAATTATCTTGGGTTTCCATCAAATGTTTCACGATTTTGTCTCGATGATGGTTAGACCCGCAAATTAAACTCCAAATCGACGTTATAACTTTTTATACATCATTTGTTGTTTGGAAACTCGTGCTCAAATGAATACATTAACAAATTAACTTAATACCATAATAAAACGTATTTTCTTAAGAAAAAACCACCCGACCTGAACTTGAAAACACACACAACATAAAACTGAGATATTGAATTAAATATAATTGACCTATTGTGAACAACGACAAAAGAACATTAAATTAACTCATGCAGAGGATCGAGTAACGCTATTCTTCAATAAACTCTGTAAATGTCTGAATTCGACAACAGGTAAAGTTCTAACCTAGCTTAGAATTCAATACAAGTACAAATTAAATTAGCTGGCGAAACTCAACATACGCGATGGAAGATGGACGTCTGTGCAATTTCTCTAATTTGATGCTGTTTATTTTATTGCTGCTAACCCCCATGGAAAGAGGCCTCTGCCGTATAGTGCAGTGATGCAAATGGCGTCAATCATTGTTATTTAAATCTTATGTCAATGAGCAGTCCAGCCTGATTTTAAAAAAAAATTGTGACTCACCTTCGGGGTCCAGTAGTCTGGTAACTCCATACTCCTTCTCGACTACGTGGAAGGCTGTCTCCAAACGCTCACGGACTTGTCTTGACCTATAGAAGAAGAAAAAGCAATTGAGTTCAGTGATCAATGTTTTCAGTTTGTTTCAAGACAGTATCTTAAATACTGCAATGGCGTAGCACAAATTAAAATTGATATTCTCTTCAACTCTCAATGTACTAGAACTGTAGAAGTTTCAAGATCCTGTTTTAGATTCCGTCAGAGAAATCATAAATGGATAGACTTTTGGTAACAGTTACTTGTAATCTCTTTTACAACAATAACTTCATTGGAATATACATAAAATGCACTAAGCACCTTAAACTAATGTAAATAAAGCTGACAATTACCTGATATTACGCCAGTCTATCAGATCAGGACGGTTCCTGTGTATAAGCGCATTGAAGGCCAACCCGTCGCGCCAGGAGGACGTGAAATCTGCGACCCTCACGCCAGGGTACTTGGCAGTGGAGCGTCGAGCCCAGCTCAGCAACGCTTCACGGGCTGTCACGTTGGCTTCCTGACCAATCACGATGTCGGATATCTGTGGAAGAAGAAGAATGTTCGGTTAGATTTCAAAAAAAGAACAAAAGACCGCTAAAAATTCTGTTTAAAAAAAAATGGGGGAAAAAAAGAACGGTTGGTTAGATTTTGAAGAAACAAAAGAAGATCGAAAATCATGTTCTAAAAATAAAAAAGCAAAGAAATAGGCGACGAATGGTTCGAATTTTTTTGTGCGTGATTTTCTGATTATCGCTTTTGTTATTTTCTGTGAAACGCGTAATTAATGAATCCGTAAGAAAGGTTCTTTTTAATTATAACGTTACATTGTAGAAAATAACCGTAGATTTAAGATGTCGTTAAAAAAAAAAGTGCGACAATTTCGCAAAATTAAAGTACCTATCATTTTTAAAAGCCTACTTAGCACACTTATACGGAAAATTGTACTTTAAATAAAGCACAAAGGGTGCATTATCCTTTGATGATTATGTTGTATTTCTTCTACACTAAGTAAAATATGAAAGACCATAAAATAGAACAGTATCCAAGTCGATGGTATCGCGAAAAGTTTACAACACGTGAGAACACATCCAATTAAGCCATTACCAACAAAGGCTAGTTAAAATATTTGCACTTTCATTGCAATTTCAGTCTTAGGAGAAAGTGACAGGGTTCATAATTGGGTCCTAAGTTAGGAAACTGTGATTGAACGCTGTTGCAAGATCATTATCTTAGATTATGATTTAAATATTGTGTTGTAGTCAATCTTGTAGATTGAAGATATGCCAACTTTCCTACGAAGCTTGAATAGAGAAATGATATTTTGTTTTGATTTTATCTGTGGCAGAATAAGGTTCTACTTTATTTAAAATTATATAATGATCAGCCACCTTTTCGCAATTACAGAAGTAAGTAAAATACGGGTATTCACGGTTAGACAGGAAGCCGACCCCAACATAGTTGGGAAAAGGCTCGGCAGATGATGATGATGACTAAGAAGTAAGTAATAAGAAGTAATTCGACTGTCTCGTTGGTAGAGTGGTCGCAAGCGCGAATGCCGAGCATGAGGTCCTGGGTTCGATTCCCAGGTCGGGCAAAATGTTATTTCTCAGTAGCTTAGGATTTGTGCCCGGTTAATGGCGATAGGCTCGCTCTCTATTACATGGGCCTTAAACATAACTGGCGAACTGTGGGTGTAGGTACTATTAGGTACAACTCTGCCCAACCCTTCGGAGATAACAGGCGTGATGTTATGTTATGGACTAAGCTTTCAAGCTAACATTTCGTGATGCTTCCTAACACCTGAATTGCATACAATTATTTAGATGCCCAGTATTCCTGGGAACCTAAAATTATGTTTAGAGTAAGCCAGAAACTACATCGCACTAACAGACGGTAAAATTGTTGAACTCATCGAATTTACCGGAAACTGACTTTAATGTAAGCTACAGTTATATCAAATTCCTTCAAATTCACACTTGATAATCATTGCTATCTCAGTCGAAAAACCGAAACTACTGGATATTGTTATTCTTCATTGCACATAAAATAAATAATAAAAATATACATACAAAATGCAATAATATAGCTTATGTACAATGGCGAGCTTAACCCAGAATTCAGGTTTCTTACAGCAAACCTAATTTCGATTGCGAGATTTGCAAAAGAAAATATATCTATCCACACAGTTCATTTAATGACAAATCAAACCAAATGCTTTACAGGTAACAATAAGTCCTCTGCAAAACACATTCATTTAAGCACATACCAATGCGGCCTTTAGTTATAAGCCTTATAGGCCTACCATAAAACAACAATAAGTGACACTAAATACTCCACAAACGTCATCATTACTAATATAAAGTTACAGTGAAAGTGAGTCCAGTTCTACGCACTGTCTGGCTGACATCCAGGCCCAATAATAGACTGGAAGTATGAGGAAATGCGTCTAGCGATGTATTAGTGGGCCAATGTGTTTAATGGTGGCTGGAGGAGTCATATTTGAGCTTGGAGAAGTACCTTTAGTACATACTGGGTATAGATTTTCCAGAAGTAATTAAAATTTAAAACGCCTTTACAACATTAATTTTAGTATATGCGAAACCTGAAACACGTGTATTTTTATGTAAAGAATCTATGTACAAAATTTCAAAACTGTGTCATGAAAAATCACAAAGTTATAAGCTTGTTCTATTACCTGGTTGTCCGCACAAAAACGTGGTCACCACATTGATAATAATAATTTGGCAGTAGGTACCTAAATTATTGCGATACGTACTTAGTATCGCTCGGTGTCCAACTTGTAGCCTTTTTTAAATATTTTTGGGACAAAGTATAACTTGGTTTTAAAATTATTGGAATCCATTCAGTTACTTTTTCTGAACAAACTATATTCAGGTTTCGCAAATACTAGAAATAATGTTTTATTACAAACAAGAAAAGATAAAGCCGTGAAATCGGCGGAATACCGACATTACTACTGATCAACACAAAAACCTTTGGGATCTAAAAAAGCAAAAGTTGTTAATAATATGCTGAAGACACTGATTTAAATATTCTACAATTCTATACTATAATAAACAATCAGAATGCTAAGCTTGTAACTCTGCGGACCATGGCTACATCAACTGAAATTATTTAACAAAAACTTATTTCAGGCAAAAAAATAGCAACTTTTTTGAACCGATTCATACATTTGCGTAAGAAACTCTGATATTTCCATTCAGGCCAAGAATCACCGTTATTGACAAAATTCATTGAAACCATAAAAGCGTTAAAAAGAAGAAGTTACGCTAAACAAGACGCGATGAAATAGCACTTGTACAATTAGATGCTAAACACAGTGCTCATGTACCACAGTGATTCGGAAAGGTTGATCAAATTAATCTCGGATCAGAAACCCTGCACCCAAAGAAAATGAATTGAAAAGTTATGAGAGATCAGGGGATTTATACTAAGTGAAGGCTTGAGTCTTCTCATGTCAAAAGTTCACAGGAGCTACATAATTTTAAGGACAGCTATTCATATTATAAGGACAGCTAATTATGTCAAAAGAACAAGTAAACCTTCTGACTACCCATTCAGTAGTACTACAAGCCAATATCAAAACTACAGCGAGTTCAACGACCTGTTTGGCGTTGAAACGATTCGATGAGCAACTAAATGCAGCTGTGACGGAATGGGTCCAATCGACCTTATTCCGAACAATTACATATTAGGGGAAACTAATCGGTATAACAGAACTGCTATAGAACTGCTATAGTTGATTAGGAGGAAGAGAAAAAAGTTGCAAAGACGATTTTGATTGTCGTGATTTAGAAGACGAAAATACTAAATAATATAAAAAAAACCTTCAGATTTTACCAAAGAAATAAAATGAGAAATAAGGAGTATTTTATGGATAACTAGAAAAGACAAATGCAGCCAAATAAAAGAACAATGATTTAGCCACGATTGAGCAAGACAAGATATTGGTGTCAACTTAGGAATCAAAAGTCATAGAAAAAGAGAACGAGAACGTGATCAAATAAAAACTCGTTCTAATAATACCATTTCCTATAAATAAACATAATTTCCATCAAATGCTTGTGTACAGCAAACATGAGAATAAAAAACAGAGCTGTGTACAAACGAAAACTTTTTGAGTACGTGACAAATTCGCGACGGTGCTCTATTGTGTGAGTTGTGAATGAGAATATTCTGAGCATTTAACACCCGAACTGATATAACAACACATATTGTGAAGACTGATGATCTGCCGAGGTGGTCTTTTACAGGAGAATATTTCATAGTGATGTTCCACCCTCGCTTAGTAACTTATTAAAAATACCTATCGATCTCTCTCTGGTCGTATGACTATGAGAGAAAAGGAACAGAGAGTGTACCTGTGCCTGCGCACACACAATGTGTACTATAATATCTACCGCGCCGATGGCTAATCTCCGCTAAGATTGGCCGCCGTGACTGAAAACGGTCAAGAGGACTATATAAAAAGTACCTCACGTTGGTAAACCACAAGGTGTTACGGCAGGATCTTTTTCCATCAAGCAGGTAGGTCTATTTGACAAGTTATTTCTTCAGAGAATCACAACCATGTGTTGGAAGGTGACAAATTGGATGTAGTGGCGCAACTTGGAAACTACGTCCTATTAGCGGACTAATGCCAGTTGCAGCATAAGGTTACTAAACGCGCTTGTCTCGACACACGGCTCCCATAGCAATTTGTCTAAAATTACGATTTGGTAAAGGCATTTGAGACAGCATGACGTAAAAGGGAATTGACATTTTCCCTTAAAAGGCTTAATTAGAGATTGGATTCTGTTTGGGTAAATAACTTTGATTGGTAATTTCCTAGAAGTAAGGATTTTATACGAAAGAGTGAAGAGACATAATTAATCTTCTGACAAGCCAGCTCTTAAAGTGTGCATTCACCAAGCCAATACGTGAAGATAAGAAGGTAATTTATTTTTTCTGAACAAAAAATCCAGCGACGCCATTTGCGTGAGCATAGCAAGTATGTGATAGAGACATTGTGATTTCTTTACGTGTTGTGATCATATTAAACGATATAAAGAAACAAAACACTAAAATGACAGGCATTAGAACAATTATGGTATCTAGCACAAACATGTTCAGCAGACTATAGAGGTTGCTCTAGACAGCTCAGAGTTCAGAATCGAATTGATTTCTAATGAATTGTTGAATCGTACTCTTACAATAAGAAATGCATGATCACGCGACTTGAAACACTGTAGTATTGTAAGCAGGTGCTCGAATTGAGATCCTTTTGAATAGATAACTTCAAAACCGATTCCGTAGAACTTGGGAGAAACAAAAATATCAAGTATCCATGCTAAGTACATTTCCCATGGACGAAATAGGATGCTTGACCCGCCTCCTAACCTTGTCCATTATTTGAGACGTGTTACCGAACAAGTTTCATATCTCTGACCTTGCGTGACATGGAACATATTTCGTACTGACATTTTGAAGAGTATAATTATAGTAATTTTGATGCGAAGAATTTGTAACAAGAAATGTTTGGTTTCGATTTTTTGTGAGATCTTCAGAAGGATTGGTTGTAATTTGAGCTACTTGCATAATATGTATGCTATTGGGCTTGATAATTATGTATCCTAAGATTCGTAGGGTCTACTTCGCTTAAGGTTATAGTTCGTGCGAAGCGTGTTAGTAACTACTGCTGTGAACTCTGAAACCTTAAGAGAAACTATTAATTTATTGAAAGGCGATATCAATGTATCTTATTGTATATGATGACCAGCCTGAATTACTAAGGTATTAGTACCACGTTGCTATGAGAACATGGGAAGATACTAAGTTGCTAATGTTTAGTGATATACTGACTAGTGTATCGTTGTTGGAAGCACAAAGAATGCAAAATAAACACATGCATACAAACTGCAACAGTGTAAAACCAGTAGCGAAGTAAAAATTAGTAAAATCAAGAAAGTACAATCAACGTGTTCATTGGCTTGGTCCACGGGAATCAGTCCATGAAAGCATTGCTATGCATGTTTATACAACTTTCGCTCATGCTAATCGTACGTGTAAATATTGTATTAGCTGGATTGATTGGAATAATCCACGGCAACTAACCAAACAGTCATCTAGGTAATTTTCCCATGGTACTGTTCCAATTTGATAGAAACCCGTCAGAGTACTCAAAGATATAAATTTAATAAAGCAAGAATTTGAGATATGTAAGCTGACACTACCACAAATCAGCAAAAGAAACATTATTCGTAACTCATTGCACTCACAAGATCAATGTAATGCTTAAGTTACATAAACAACATAACCAAAATTTTTACCTCTACTTAGCTTAACTGTCATACAATTTTCGTTCTTATCACTGTCAAACTAAGACAAATTGTTGTTTATTGGTGTGTAAAGTTACGTTGGCAAAGCGTGGGCGGTTGGCCGAGGCTGTGGAATCCATGATGTCATACAGACGATGTCAGGGTCTTTACTTAGTCTACACTTTATTATCTATTTGCTATTTTTAATAGATTTATCGGAAGCCTTTGACTGCAATTCAATGTTTAGAAATATCAAAATTTGTTTTGGCTCTTTCTTTGTGATGAATAAGGATATTGTTTGGCAACAAATTCAGTTTTAAGAAACTAACGGTTCCAAAAGAGGACCTTGAGTGAATCCAAGAAGCGTTCTAGGATATTGTCAAAGCCAACAGGTCGTGAATCAGCAATTTCCGCTAATGAAACATAGATGATGTATGACGAAGAGCAAGTTCAAGTAAATGAAGATAACAACCTTTTGCAAGCATAACGATAAGAATGCAATAGTATTAGAAAGAGATAACTTTCAAATAAACTTGCATTCAAAAGTGTTAATTGACTGCTACAAAGAATCTCTCACTAACCAACCGTTCTTGCAATGATGTGTAAGAAAACACTAGTAAATGTTGTTACTCTCCCAAATCAAAATCAATTTTTTCGTCCTACTTTCCAGTTTAACACTAAATCAATTCTACGGTTTATGCTATGTAAACTTAATAATACTGTGTAATATGTTTAAGTTATGTAAATATTTTGTAAGTTATTGCGGAGCCGTTTACCTCTGATCGCTTGTAAGTGAGAATTTTGAATTTTATGTTAAGTGCTAAAAGTTAAAGCCTGTGATGTTTATATGGAAATCTGCAATAAGGCGATTATATCTTCTTTAACTACCATATTACTTGATTTCGAAAAGTTAATAGACGATCGTTTGACACTTTATTTAAAGTACGCACGACGGCCAATCAAGCTTTACAAAACCAGTTTATGCGGATCTCTCATTGTACAGGAAATCTATACAAAGCGAGGCCAAGTTATACTGAAAATGTACAGCTTCATGTGCCGCCGTGTGAACAAAGATTATGAGCTAAAACTTCCGACAAAAAATTTCTATAAGACTTCAATACCTCTAGGTCTTCACCTACCAAGGAGGTTATTAACACAGAACAATATAGTCTGAGTAAAAACCAAGATACAGTCATACAATAAATCACCACGATGAGTAACCTTTTCAACTTAGAAGGAACAAGATCCTTTGTCTGCTTACAGCAGCCATATTGTAAATCCTGATGGTATCAGTATTCAAAATGTTCAGTGTTGGAGAAACGATGATTACATGGTTGAAAAAAGTGGCGAAGATGATCTAAGCGAAGCGAGACTCGAACGAAACGTAACCGAAAAAAATGTAATTATTACGTCTGATGTCAAAATTAATTTTGTAATGGATCTTAAAGATCCTAAGCTTAACTTCAGAAAGTACACGATTTCTCTAGAACAAGGTTAAATTACTAAGCTCCCGCTGACTTATTTATTAGTTTTTATATTTGCTATATTTAAAGATATAGTACTAGATATTTATTGTTTATATTAAGTTTTAATAGGCACTAATGTTATTGATAGTTTATTAGATTCACCGTCTTATTATGCTTAATTGTAAATATCTTTAAACCTTTATCGTGACTTACGTGTACCACTTCATGGAAATGGCCAGTAACCATATTTATTGCCAGTAAGTCAGTAGGATTCAAACCTTGTTGGAAATCTAATAATAAATCAATTTATATGTCAATGTTACGACAAGTCGATTTCCTGTCTACTCTTAAAATGGCAGGATTTAATAGACGGTAAATCGTTCTAGTAGAGGATACATCTTGTATTTTAGTTCGATCTGCTATATCGATATGAAAATACACAGTTAAATTTACAAAAACATTGCAAGCAAATAAAATGAATGAGATTTTAAAGACGATAAAACTTATTCAGCTTCGCAATAAATCCGTAACATCTTGAAAATAAATGGCAGTAATTATAATATCATTGCTATCAGTACAATAATAATTGAGGTAGACTATATCGATAAAATCATTATCCGACATGATACCACACAATAAATTAATTCGTGTAAAACAAGCCCCGTGAGTACCAGTAACAATATTAATATCAGCAGTAATTAGAACCGTATCTTAACCTATATCAATGACTTAAAGTATATCAAAAGCCGCTATTGGACGTCGAATCTTTATGAAACCGTACGGTCATGGTCTGAGAAATAACCAACTTACATCTGCGTTCCGAAAAATACCATCTTCAATAAACCCCGCAGAAAGAAGGTGGAAGTTCGTAGATACGACGGAAAGTTTAACTTTGTCAACAGTTTGCGGTTTGCCCACAAAAATGAATAGCACAAATAGTGTTTCTGTGAAATATGGGAAACAGTTTTTGTTGTTTGAATCTAAGGTATTATTAGAATTAAGATTAGTGTAATCCAGAACAATATTTGAGATTTGACTGTTTCATAGCTGTCGTTGTCACTAGCCACAGTACTATGGTTAACTTGGCTAATGCACTTCTTATCTTTTCTTTTTGGCTATCCATGTTTGGTTTCTTTTATTTGTGGCGCCTAACTTATCAAAAAGACAAATATTTCAATACATATCTACATCCTCTATAACTTCCGCTAAAACATTATTTATAAAACCAAAAACTTTTAGCACCAAACCAGGTTTTTGTCGGTCTGCAAAACTGTCTGAAACGTTAGATCAAATCTCAGAGCACTGTATCCTCCACATCCATAAAATCCGTGACACAGAAAACTGCCCGAATTCCTGAGAACAGTATTAACGTAATGCTACCTACTGTAATACTTTAACATAGAATAGTATCTCCAGAAGGTTTGATTCTTACAACTTGCAATCACAAACGCACGCACACATAGACGCGTACGAACGGTAATCTCAAAGAAATGGCAGTCGCGAGTGCAAAGCGTATCTATGTGTTCATGCGTTTACGCTTATTGTAAGGAGTGGTCCTTCTATATCTGTCTATTCTGTGGTAAAATGTTGGGCGCTCCAAGATCCTATCACGCTATTTAGAACGGTATTCGGGGCTCCATTTCGCTCAATCTTGTCTGCGTAAAATATCATCAGGTCTTTCAATTTGTTCGCCTGATTTTCTACGAAGATTATTATTGGATTGGTATGAATATTGAGGTTTATACTTTGGGCCAGTTATAAGTGAATTATTATTAAAGTCTTCTACTGTTGTATATTTTTCTTTAACAATTGGGTTTATCATATTCTTCTACCGTAGATACTGAATATGAGGAGGTCGTGTAAGGAACCTCTTTGGTTGTGTTTCTTTTTTCTTTTCTATTATGAGTAACCGTTTCATTCTTCAATGCGTTGATTATTATTATGGACACACAGTCAAACACAATCACACTCTCATTCTATGCTAAGACATAAATATTTTTGTCATTGTCAACCATTTTATTTTTATTTCCCACGTCCGATAAAATCTAAAAACCGACCTCAAAGAGACTACCGAAATATACAAGACAAAGGAAAGTGAATGTTATCCATACAGACAAAGATATTCAGACGCGTTAAATTTATCTTCGGGTATGATTGATCCAATCGAAGTATTTCTGAACAGCATTGAACTTCAAGACTCAAGTATCGAGGGCAACGAACCTGTTGAATTGTTTTTATCCATCAATTACAGTATGGATACTATTGTGCAAATGCTTGAATAGACACGAAACTAATCTGAGTGAGAATTTGTTTTTTATTTAGATAGTGTATCAGGGCTGAATGACTGACAGGAAGAAAACGCACAGCCAAGATCTCAGGCCTTTTAAAGAAAAGTAAATAAGTCCAGATGCACCTAACACCGGGTTTCCTAAATTCTTCAGCTGGCTGAGTTCAATAGAGGGATTGTTTGAAGCGAACGAAGTAGATTCTTCAATAAATCTTGAGACAGTTGAGGTTAGTAAAATTAGTATTCTACAAGAGCAATTTGAAGTTACTCAATCTCACCTCCTAGGTGAGAACTGACAGACAAGCTGTCAACTAGCTCGTAAGCACTTTGCAATATGTTGTAACTTGCCTCCTACGCTGCTATGAATTGACTCTGCTAGTACCAGGAGTGCATAATCAACTAGGTGTCAGCTGCAACCAGTATTGGAGACTTCGTGACAAGCTAAGAGGTTGTCTAGACGAAGTGGTTTGAGTTAATCAACTTATCGGGAGTGCCTGTTACCTAGCTTGATAAGGGGCGTGAACATTTAGATAGGAAATTACTGTAGTGTGAAATACTGTTAGTGCTTGGGAAAAGACTGGAAAGTTAAATGGATAAGACGTAACTAACTAACACCCTTATTCTGAAGTTATTTCGCCAATATAACCAAAGTACCGTAAAACACCACTGCTTCTGACAACCAGTCTTACCAAGGGGTATCGTATTACCCAGTACGAACTGGGTTGGGGGATAGACAGTCGCTCCATGTAAAATAAGTCAGAAGTATTTTTGAAAGCCTTTTTAGCGAACTTGGGAGATTTAAATACAAAGTCAGAAAAGAAGGAGGAGTAAACAAACAAACAGAACTTTCTTTACATGACTGCAATTCCGTTAGTACCAGGGCACCATAATCAACTAGGCTGCTCCAAATAAATATCAGTGGCGTGGATTTGGTTCGTGAGGCGCGCTCGTGATCGACCGATAAGTATCTGCCCACGAATGGTACGTCACTACTACAGAGGAAATACTTAGAAGCGGGAGTGACATGCGAACTAAAAGTTAATAGAAAATTATAGAATCTAGTAACACGACAGTAATCAATAAAGAAAATTACCATCACGAACGTGTACTTACAAGAGTGCCGAGTTGCCGACTAGCAAGAGACAACTATAATATGAAACTCAAGCTATGCTATGAAGCCCTGGTACTTGGTAGTTCTAAGTGTTGATAATGTCAAGCGAAAGTCATACTTTTGACACAATTCTTCTATTGAAGTAAGGTCGAAACTGGCTTAAAAACACATCATCGTTCATGTATGACCTTACACATAATATTCGCGACGTATAGAGCATAAAATTACAGTACACTTTTACAAGAACACAGTGCTACTAAAATTGACATACACGCACAATGAAGCAACATCCTTTGGGGCCAAGGTTTGCCTAGACAGGCTCAAAAAATGCAAGGAGTGCCGAACGTGACCGTTTTAGATAAGTTCAGACTGACCTCTGTACGTCTAGTTTATGCCGACAAACGGGTTAAAAGGTAATAAAATGGGTTTTGTAAATCGCTTTAAGGTGGGTGAAATTATTCAAAGGCAAAGAAACTTCAAATTCAAAGCTCATCTTGACAAACAAATTGCTAATCCTATTTTAGGATTCTTTAAAGCAAATCTAACAGTAATATTAATCGAATAGAACACACGACATACAGAATTCACGTAATGAATCAATGGAACATGAGGTAATTGAATTATTGACATATTTATTATACTCGAAGTTTTTTTTTTCGGTTGGTAAATCATCAAATGACGCCCACTCTGGGCGTAGCGGAAGGGAGTGTCAGACTTCTACTGACTAAAACCCATCCATGATCCTTGTTTGCCTTTTGTGTTCCAGGGCCGCCGTATCTCTTTCGAGCAGTCCCGCAGATCCAACAGGCATACTCGCAGCTAAGTGTGACACAATCTTGTTTTCTAATTAACAAATAACACACAACTATTTATGTTTATAGAAAAGTGTATCTTGTTTTTTATTTTTATCAAAATTCTTGTCTATCTATATCTTAGACTTCGGCTACTAATCATCATCATCATCTATGTAACCTTTTCTCATCTATGTTGCGGTCGGCTTCTAGTGTTACCGGGTGCGGTTAAATACCAGTGCTTTTTTCAATCTTCTAGTACTAATATTTAAATTACTGTTTCCTAAGCCTGCAGATAATTTGCATCTACAAGCCCAACATTGAAGTCTACATGCCTATCTCTTCTTTCACACAGTTCAATAAACTTCTATCTCATAACATCAAGGTCATCTTCTTTCCCAACAAGATATAATTAAAGAATCCTCACTACAGTCAGTATTGTGCCGAAGATTTAATGTTTCTCCATTCTTCACACAGTACTTATGGTAATGTGTTTACAGGCCATAAACCGCTGTGGATACTGCCTAACGATGCGAATGTAGTCGAATACGGATCAGTAAGAACGGATTGTTGTGTTGATAATTAGAAAATGTTAGAAGTTACTAAGCAATTAATGACGACGAAGATAGATATAGCCATGGAAATCCACAGGCTGATACCGAGAAAAACCCAATACCCAGAACCCACAACGTCATGCTCAGCAATAGCACTTGCCACCCTTAGACCACAACGAGGGCTTCAATTAACTGAAACATCCGAAAAAATACTGAACCTATCGCTGGCAACAGAGAGAATATAAAAGTATCACCAAACCATCAAAAAAGATCAACACATCATAAAAGACAGAACATCCGAAGCTGTTACTAAAACAATTGGACAATTACACTACACGTATGTAAGTGAAAGACAGTCACCGGCAGCCCGACAGCTGATCGTCGGAAGATAGACTGGGAACCCTCTGTTCCCTCCATTGTTGGGGCCTGAAGAATTGCCCGATTGTTAGCCTTATCTACTGCGAGTATTATATGGTATTCTTGTGATGTGAGCTGTGGTTAAAGTTTTGAGTGATGGTTCGGTTACATCTTGACGAAGGTATATGTTACCAGTGTTTTTACACGTACTAACGTGAATGCAGTTTTGAGGGCAGCAGGCTTTTGAATTTATATTCAGCAGTAATTTTTGCTCCTAATATTTCTATGACAGAAAGTGTTGTCCAACCACAAGCAACCGAAATAAAGACTTGTGAAGCTACGCTCGATTCCGAGGATGATTTTGCACAGGATGGATTACAAAATGATGAGGTTAAGTCTTTTAAAAAAAATAAAGTTTTAAATCACGCAACTAAACCTGCATAGATGACTGCATTAGCAACTAATGCTAATAAATATACTTAACATCCAGATAACCCATAAAATAAAACATAAACCACAAACGATTAAACATAATCTACAGTCCGAACCAATGAGATCATATCTCCGTTGACATCATGCCCATATAAGGACAGTTGACAGCAGTCCGAACAAAAAGTTCAAAGAAATATATGAACGAGTTAACATTTATAGCAATGATATACGGATATATGAAGATTTAGTGGTAAAAACAATGGAAGTTTTAATTGTAAGGTTTGAAGATTCAATCTAGGAAATAAATGTGAACGTTGGAGGTGTGGGGGAAGATTTAGTAGCCAATTTAAAAGTTAAAACATGTGAATAATATACACTTGCGCAGCTCACACGCTTATATAAAACCTGGCTTTAGAAAAAGCTTTAAGGCTAGGTAAAAGTTGCAGGTTTCGTATGATTTCGAATTCATCTACAAAGACAGTAAAATATTACATATACTAGAGTCCAGAATAACTTTATTTGTACGAAGACACGTGTTGTCGCAGCTGTTTGTATTCATCAATATTTACCAAGAACCGTCTCCAGTTCCAGTAACTTGAATTTCGCAGCTTTCGCATTATCGACATTAATATGAGCATTATAATTAACTGGAAGTCTTTACTTATTTGGAACTTTAATATGAGCTACGTGAAATTAGGCCATGCCAATATTGGTTAAGTTTAGTTTCTGTTATATTTGCTTCAATTCCAAATGATTCCATTTTTACATATTTTTCCTCGGAAATGTATTTAGTACCTTTGTGCTCTTCTATCTTAATGTTATGTCTTGTTGAGTATTTTGTGTGTACATAAATAAAAACGAACTTTTTATCAAACAAAATGTCATCTGCATGCAATGTTTTCACCAAAACAATTTCGTGCTTAATTCAACACGACCATTGACCAGCAATAAATTGGAAAGCTTAACGCATGTTTAACCCCGCACAAAAGACATTCTCCATTACAGTTAGAATGACATCATGTGTGAAACCAGCAGGATCTCACCAGAGCATACCATATACAGAATTCTAGTTCCTCAGGATTAACGGTAGACACATGTGAGAAGATTTAGTACATTGAGATAATCTGACACTTTAATGGAACTTTGAAATGAGGATAAAGATGAAGGATGACTGCTAAATGAGAGGAAGTCGCAACGGATATTGATTAAGTGTATATAAGTCAGTCAAAGTCAAATTAAAGATATAAAGAGGACAAAGTTAATAGAGGCACGAAAAACAGTTTTTTGTACGATGTATTGAATGCAGATGAATCAATTTGTACAGTGTAGAAGTACATCACGCTTGAAGTTCGTGAACGTGACGGTCTTTGCAGCAAGTCTGATATTTATAGTTAAATTGACAATTGCCATGGGACAAATATGGAATTTATATTTTACGGATTAGCGAAAATTAGACAATAACGTTCTGAAAATATTCAAATGCAAAGCTGCCCAAATACTTTTTGTCTATTAAAATGATTAAAACATTTATACTTTACAATTTATATGACAACATAAATGTTCTGAGATCGTTAAACTAGATTAAAACGGAAAACTAAATTAACGGTGCACCAATAAATATAGCGCCAGTGATGTCATGGCGACGGAAACTGTTCTAGGTGGGCTAAAATTTGCATGTTTTGCGGATATTTCAACCAGTTTCGAGCGGGGTATATTATAAGGAGTTATAGAAAAATTACTTCGAACAACGGTTTATAGTATAACAAACTTTACAACAAGACCGAAATATTCCCAAGGGCGAAGTGCTATATAGTGCGTGTGGATTGGGTTTAAATTGTGGCTTATGCTGAAAACATATTTTAATGAACAATAAGACGTCGACAGTACAGCTTGAAAAGCAAAAAATTAAAGGAATAAATTCGGAATTATGAGCAAAGTATTAAGGGTTACTTGCCCTCACACAACGTAATATTCGTATTTCTCTTCTAGCCCACGCGTGCTCACTGTGGTTGGTAAGGTTGATAGTCTGAGGAGTCCCAGCTCCTTTACAACATTAGTCTTATTAATTTTAATTTGAATGCCATGAACGGACCATAATAATTCCATTTAGTACAGCTTATTATCCCTATCAATATAAGTGGCACTTCTGTTACTCCACATTTGCCACTCAAGTGACTGACACTATAGCTGCAGTTTCTCAGAATCTGCAAGCCTGGTAGCTTGTTTAATCGCTATAACAAAATATAATGTGTCTTGTCTTATGTCGCCGCAAAAAATCTTGGTTTTTGAACGTGCAAAATGTGTGATCTTAGATTAGGTTTGTGGAGTACAGTTTTTAAGGCTTCCGTGTGTATGTTGATTGCGACTTTATGGGGGAGAATATAAAGAGAAGTAGTTGAAAAAGGAATGGAGACACGTAACTCGAGGTCGGAAAATAAAGCTGGATGAAAATAGTACTATTAGAAGCAAGACAAATGACTCAAAATTCATCGAATGAATATTTGATGAATTTGATCCTGCAAATAAATTGGAAGACCAAGGAAACGATAGAGGGATCGTGTGAGAAAGGAAAAAAGAGTAAATGATAGCGTGACGGTTGACAGAGCAGAATGGAAGAATAAAACGTGTTGTGCAAACCCCAAGCAACATGGGACAAGGGGAGGAAGATGGTGATGATCTTGGGAATAAAGTTAATGCTTTCTGATATTGAATTAATGAGTCTGGACAGGCCTTTTGCGCTATGGAAGACATTCATTAGACCCATGCTAACGCTGTTGAAATGGCTCAATTAGCATGCAAAAGGAATCATCGACTCGAAGAAGAATTTAGACTATTTAACACCAGACCCGCACGAAATAATTCGCCAATCCAACCAAACGTCTAATTATAAATCCGCATTCACACGCGTCTAATGTCACATATTTATCGCGTTCTCACTTTCCCAGTCAAGAGTGTGAGCCAGCCCTTTGCTTTCTAAGCGGCGCCGACGCAGGTATTAGCGCGGAACCACCACTTTCGATGTTACGTGTTGCTCTGGTCTGGGATAAGGTTTAGCATTACCTATGTTATATCCGTCATATGATGCGAAGTTGGGGTTTAGAGATGGGTGTGAAGTTAGCAACATAAATGGATAGTTCTGATAAAAAGTACAGCAGTGCCCACGGCACGGTTGGCGCAGTGGCTGAGCAATTGACTGCTGCGCTGCATGTCGAGGTTACGATTCCCGCACGGAACGAAATATTCGTATGACCTATAGTAGTTGTTCCGGGTCTGGCTGTTCGTGTATGTGAGTTTAAATGTTTGTAAACGCACTCACGATACAGGAGAAATTCCTAGTGAAGGGGTCGTTTTGAAAACCGCGTACACTTTTACTCTACACACCTTTTTCCTAATTCTAGAGATAAAACTTTATAAAACGGATTTTTCTATCAGTTCCGTAACCAATTTAAACGGAAGAAGAAATTTTGGATTTTTAACTGAACTTCAACTAATGAGCCAATTTGTAGCTACATCATCATCTTCCTGACCTTGCCCCTTATTACTTGGGGTCTGCCTAACACGTATTTTTCTTCCATTCTCCCCTGTAGCTACATAATATACCATAATAATACCATTTAGTTTCAACCCAGACCACTTCTTTTACATCCTAACCATCCCTATTAATTCGTCAACACGGGCATACGGCACCGCGTCAAGTTCACGTTAACGCATGGCCGCGCATGCGCGTGTCATGTGCGCCGGCGCAGCGCACCTGTACGTGCTTCCTGTCCGCCATCTTGCCGGTTAGGTGATGCGAACCCTTGTTATGCAGGCGGGCGATACATTGGATATAAAAATTAAAAATAGTAGAGGCTTTGGAATACCAGTTTCAGGACATTTGCTGATTAAGCTAGATTTTTGTCCTCTTCGTTGCTTGAGCTAGGTATTAAAAAAAATGCTGTTAAAGATTTCAAAGGCATTCTTTACATTCACAAAGTATTCTTACTAATCCTATCGTATTTGTGATGTAAGAAGTGATAATCATTTTTTTTTCAAAATGTTCACATCACAAAATAAATGTAGAAAAATACTGTTAAACATAAATGTCATGAATAAAGAAAACATATTGTCAAACAGTTGTTGCTGAGAAAAATCGAACACAGACCATATGATGCCCAAGCAGTGTGTGACCATTTAGATTATTTGCTTTTAACATCAGGAGGCAGTTGTTTTAAGGCTTCTCTTATTTCTAACATTAGAACAATTTTGGTATGTTAGGCGTTCAGAACAGAAAACATCGTTTGAGAAAGATGGTAGACAAACCGTATCGCGCTAATAACAAAACAAGGGTGAATGAGGACTTAAAAGCTTTTTGTCCTTCAATATTCTTGCAACCGTGCTTTGACAAGTCAGGAACTTTTACATTAAGTCATTCTTACTGTGAGCTGTGGGCCCGTAAAGCTCAGAATTGGTGCCCTGAGACAGTGACACGCGGTCGCGGCAGACCACGAAGGAGATGGCGAAACGAACTGGATGTCTTTCTTGAGAATTGGAAAGAAGTAGCACAGAATAGTGACCGTTGGAAGGAATGAAGGGAGGTCTTTGACTAGCAGTGGAAGAATATGCCATAATTATAATACAAAAATAATTCTTGCTGTGCAGCTAGACAGCGCACTTCCCTAAGTGAACTGTTCAGCTCACAAAATCTACTAAACCTGTCACACACGTCTGAGACCCCAAGAAAACGTCACTAGACGTCCGTAACACTCGCAATAAATTCCACGTACATTATGGGGCCGCGATACGCCGAGCAAGCACGGCTCACCGTTAACCCCCCAGCTACCGAGCGCGGGTTAATATACAGTTTAGAAATGGCACTGTAATATGTGAAGTTAGCGCAAGAGTGGTGGTTATCTTGAAGTATTTTTTAGACTGGTAATGTTTGTGATGGAATTTGAGGTGAACATTTGTGGTGTCAAAATGCTTATAAAAGCAAATGTGATTAACAAAAAAATAAATAATGTGCAAAAATAATGAAGCTCGACGAGTGCTTTCGGTAGCGTCCATCAGTATGGAGAACTTAGACAAGCTAATTGAAGTCGAAGCTAACATTTTCCAGCATGTCAAGCAAAAGGCGGAAAAGAGCTAGAGACTAGACTAATAAAACACTGTCATCATCATTTCAGCCGTAAGACATGTCCTACGCCTCCCACATCTAGGACCTTCGCCAGGTCATCGGTCCACGGCAAAGAAAAAAAAAACATGGTGTTTTATAATTCTGCTAGTGTTACTAAAACCCTACGTTCTGTTTGTTTCGACGGCGCACGCAGCGAGCCGGAACCCGCATGCGCGTGCGCCGGTGCTCGCTCACTCGCCGCGAAACTATGACGAATCTTAGAAATCTCGCTGACGTCGCTGTACCAGACGTCTCACGCTTCTGTGATTGTGTGTTCATTTGTCATGTTATCATTCGATGGATGGGTTCTTAATCATGTGTTGGGGCTGGCTTTTCCAGAAAGACTACATAGCAGTGGCGAAAGTACAATACAACTCGATTCCTACCGGCTTCCCTTGAAAACGGGCACAATCAGTATTCCATAGACAAATTATAAAATCACATTAAAGATAACTCCGGCTTACCTCTTAAAAAAATTAACCCTTCGCTACTGCTACGTAGTGTAGTCCAAGGTGCTGCAAATACTCGTAAAGTCTTAACAGATCATCAAAAAGACAGCAAATTGCACGAAAAGATGAGTCAGAAATCGTGTGCGTCGTGTGTGTTTCTTCATGCGAATAATTGACTTCAGCACCTATTAACTTTAAATCTAAGTCTAACCTACCTATTAACTTTAAATGAACATAACTCGAGAAGGACCCATTTGTTTTCTAAACTATTTATATGCAGTTTTGATATGGAAAGAAAAATTCGAGTGCGAGCAGGGTTTGAACCTGCGACTTTCCGATTCAGTACACCGGACGTCTTAACCAATCGAGATCGGGTTTTTCGAGAGCTGTGAGCAGGGTGCGATGGTCTAATTGGTTAAGACGTCCGGTGTACTGAATCGGAAGGTCGCAGATTCAAACCCTGCTCGCACTCGAATTTTTCTTTCCATATCAAAACTGCTGTGTTCCCAAAGCAGGGTTTGCGTATAAAATATTAAAAACTATTTATATTCTCTATGACCTGAAGATGTTAAGTTTTGAGTATGAATGTGGATGGGAATACGAGTAGAGGAAGACCAAAGAAACGATGGAAGGACTGTGTAAAGAATGATATGGCAAGAAAGGAGGTGTCTGGCGAGATGACGAGTAATAGAGAAGTATGGAAGAAGAAGACATGCTGCGCCGACCCCAAATGAATTGGAATAAGGGCAAGAGAATGATGATGACCTGAAGATGTTAAGGTGCAAAACTGTTCCTCACACAATATGAATATACGTAAGAATAATAATAACACGTGTTACGTGTACATGCCTGAAGTAATCTTGAGTCACGAACAAAACACTATTGTCTTAGTATCGAGTAATATAAGACTGAATGCAGATTTTAATGCATTGTCATTCTTGAAGACCTCTCTGACAAAGTGAGAGAAATTCTACTCTTTGTAGCGACTCTTTTACAAGACGAGACCTCAGGACCATTTAAAAACATAAGTTTCCATAGTTAGGAACTGCGGGCAAGATCCGCTTCAAAACATTTTTTTTTTCCTCAACTTCAATTTAGGCCCACCGGCCCACCCACTCAATGATCGATTGAGTCAATGATTCGCAATTACCTATCATTACTTTACCTTTAATTACAAGGTAAGGTTAATCATCTTAAAGCTTATTGCTCTACTATTAAGATATAAATTACATTAATTTATCAACTTAGCAACTCAGCCAATATACACCTACAAGCAAAATAAACTTGCGGCGCAAAAAAAATGGTCATCACACACAACGCTTCGCTTAACTTTCTTCGACGAAGAAATGACAAAAACTCCTGCCTCATTATCATGGTAATCATGTGTGCAAGTGTACACTGGAGCGAAAAAATGTATGCGAATTATGTTTTACACTTCAGTTTTAAAATGGCGTATAAACGAAAATATCGAAAAGGCAAGGCAAAGTGGATTGATTGGCGGATTGAGCGGAGCAATAACTGCAGTCGTGGATAATGATGGAACCATCATCAACTTGACAGTTAGACAAACCTTCTACGTGATTCTCAAATACCACAACTAAATCGCAAAACATGCCCATACAAATTCCACAGCTGGCCACAAATGGCCACAGCTTCCAACAATAGTGCGCCTAGCAACAGTCGCGTGAGAACACTTCCGAAGCATCCGAGACATTTTTCACACGCATCATTGTCCAATGCTATCAGTTTTGTATTCAACTGTACAAGTAAATAAGTATAGTCAACAAAAGACTGCACAAATGCAATGCATTCAGTGTCAAATATTTTCCAACTCAGTTCACGCATAACATAAAGTATGTATATTGCGAATCTTTGTTTCAATTTGACAGACAGAAGTTGATGGGTGTTGATGTATTTTTGTCCCAAAACCCATACATTGGCTTTATGTTTGCAAACTGAATTGTGAACACAGGATAAGTTAAAAAGAAGTAGTTGTTGTTCTGTACCGGACGGACGACGCAAAAGTTAATTTATAACAGCAGTTCCGATTCGATAGTTCGATGCTCCCTCGAACCTAAACCATCGGTTCGCTGGCCAACTTTTTATGCAAGGATGTGTACAGCGGAAGTTCGTAATTTCCCTTGAATGTAATTTGTTGTTTTTGTTTGAATGCTTTCACGGGGGCAAGTTAAGTACCACGAGAAAATACACTAAATAAAAAAACATTGTTGTCCACGGAGGCTTGACTCATAAAAATACTGAATCAAGATTTTCTGGATAAATTACATTAAATTCTGAGTAGCTACATTGATTTGCAGAGCTTTCGTTCCACAATAAATTCATTACAATCAAGGATTGGAAAACGTCCTTAATAATAGTTAAAACAATGCGAAGTTCTACCTTTCTGGGCAAAAAGATGTAGAAGAAGAGTAGAGATCTAGTTTCATTTAACCAGCAGTGGAACAATAAGGGCTATCAATTTTAAAAAAAGTTCTATCTCAACATAAAAAAAATAAACAACAAAATTAACCTTTTCATCTTTACTTGATAACTGCTGTAGACACAATGACATAATCCACCAAGAACGTTAAAGTACATAACAAAAGGAGATCCTAAATAACTAAGACACAATAATTATTTAATTATACTTAGCATTTTTTCTGCAGACGTAATTGCAGAGGCATCGGCCCGTGATATCAGACACGCCACTGAAAGTGTACAATTTGCATGCCAGACTAATCAACAGGTGGACATGAATGAAGTATTTATTAGTAATAATGATGAAGATGATTAATAAGTTCAATATGGAGAAGATTTTTTACTTATTGGTGTAATAAAAGCTGGTATAAGCCTCTTTGACAGTCTTTTCTCTTTAGAGACAAAGGCACAGTGAAATTCTGTAGCAAATGTGCAAAAAGATAACTTTGTACTAGAAAAAAACATGGTTCTGTTTCTGTCAATGAATTGAAGATAACTTACGCAGAGTGATATTATAATACGTGTATCCTTGAATATATTCAGTGATTGGTGGATCAAGTAGATAACCTCTTAGAATGTATTCTTCGCACGGCAGTCGGGATTTAGATTTCAAAAACAATGTTCAAAATATGGATCCTTAAGGGCCTTAAGTCCTCAATCATACATGTAAAGACACTACTACACACATCATGCTATAGCTTTGTCACCGGTTCTTTAACTTTAGTTACAAACAATCTAATATCCGTAAACAAATAATTGTTTCTACTACCTTCTACTACCAGAGACACAAAAGCCAAATAATAATAATTGCTAAAATTACCTATTCATACGTTTGTTGCCTTAAACAATAACTACGTTGATGACTTCTTATTTAGCAGTCTTGAACTGTGTGGACCTTTGACTGACTGTAGAGTATAAATAGGTACTGTGTTTACATCATAATTGCTTACTACTATTAACGTTATTAAGTAAGATCGTTCGAGGCTTGGTTTTAAACCAAGTTAATACAAAAAACTCTGTGCAGACTGAGGACTAAAAGAATTGAAATAATCTTAAAGATTCTTGGACGTTTTGAAGTAGACCAGTTGTAATGATTTTGAAGGAAGTCCTATTATAACTGAAGATGAAATTATAAAAGAAACAGCAATAATGAATAACAATAAAGGAGGTGCCTGAGTTCCAGCAGTGGGAACATTTTAGGAAGATTATGAAATACTAACCAAATAACATTACCAGCCCTTGCAAATCCAAGCAAAGCTTACCAGTCTAGAAGCCTAATTGATAAAGAAACTAGATTAAACCAAATGATAAAAGAGTAGGTCACAAAGATTTCAGAACTACTGAGAATCCCGTCCAAACAAAGTGTTAGTACATCTATTGTTACTGGTTGTCACAATTCTGGGATATGTTCGTGCGACTGTAAAAACTATTTGCATGCAGTGCTCATATCTCATGGTCAATTTAATGTACAAATTGGATGGGGTGTCCATATACTGTACATGCATAGTGATTCTGCATTTAAGTTTGAAAAAATTAAGACCTTTGCAAAACTCCCGTCAGGTAATGGTGTGTCAACAATAATAACTTTGTGTGTTAATGTGAATAATGTAATGATTATTTTTGGCCTAGGCGTCAATTGAATCCAATGTTAATGGGGTCCAATTGAAATAAATGATTTGACTTTGACCTTGCGCTGTTGCACTTCTACGGTTCATGTGCTATGCTAAAAGCACGACTAAAATAAGGCATTTTTTGGTTTGCTACAAATACAATCTAAGCAATTATAATACAAATATGGGAATCTTCAAGGTTCAGACCCTTACGATTCTTGAAACTAACATATCATTTGGCCATATCGTTTCTCCACTCGTCATTGACCCTTCTATATCTCATGGATCCTTTCATCCTCATTCCTCGACCACAATGTACGACCTCTTCAGGCAAAACATTCCCTTCACATAAATACTGCCCAACCTGAACAATGAACGCAAGAGGCTCTCAATCTTCAACCCGACATCGCATTCTGCATGCATGCGATCATATACTGTCAAAAGTAGGTTACTGAAATACCAGAATCATCCATCGGAATATCATCTTTATTCTAAAAGATCTAAGGCTGGTATTTCCATAAAGTGTTCGCTCCATCGTGACATTACTGAGTTTATTTCAAGAGTTGAACTTTACAGTACAATTGACTTTATCAGATACTTTCTATCAGCTGCAAAAAGGGCTCTGGCACAGGTCGGTGGCATCTAAGCACACTGCCATTGTTTGTTTCGCTCATTTGTTCTCGGATAATAATGCAAAATTAGAGAAAGGTACAAACATTTTTCATACTAATTGATAGAACTTTTCAAAATGTCGAGACTTGAACTACGAGAAAACGCTTAAGCTTAAATCGGTTTTGTAGATAACAGATCGTGGAACAAGCAACAATCTTTGCGATGTCCCCACAAAGATTGTTGCTTTAGAAGAAATACATTTCATTGCCACCTGAGGGTTTAGAATGAGGAAAATGAAAAAAGGAAAAATCACAATATAATGAAAAAAGGAAAAATCACAATATAATCAATCGAAGACCAGCTATAGAAAGATTGAAAACCTTTCTTGAACTGTAGCCATGAACCCACTCCAGCTAAAACATTCAGCTCAATGCTGATGATAATGCTAATAAACCAATCATCGCCTTATATTTTTTATGCAATTCAAAATTGAATCAAGAGTGAACTGTTGCATAAACAACTTATTATACTATTAATAACATTAAACACTGACCTTAGTCAGAAACTTTTAACAAAAATAAATATTCATACGAAATTGATGATGATCAATCACCATCAGAAGGACAAGGATATCCGCTTCAGTGAAGGGAAACAAGGCTTGCAGAGGCTACTCACTCATTTCTACGAGTGATTACACACATAAACACAACATCACGGCTGTAATCCCCGAAGGGTTAGACAAAGGTGTACAATAGTACACCCGTATTTCGCCAGTTATGTTTAAGTCCCATGTAATAGGGGAGCCTGTTGCCATCAACCGGACGCGAATGCAGACTCTGTGGCTGCTACTAAGAAATTCCTGATGGAAAAACCCAATATCACTTTGCCCGACCTGGGAATCAAATTCAGAACCTCATACTCAGCAGTAGTGCATGAGACCACTAGACCATGGAGGCAGCGATTAAATCAGAGGAAATTGAACATTTCGTCATTTTCTAGAAACCAAGTTCTACAACTGAAGGTTTGGAGACCGTGAATCGGCAAACATAAGGAAGAATGCCCTCAAGCTAAGTGGACAGACGATATGTTACTGATAGCAGCTGGACAAAAATTCGATGCTCCGTAAAATCGAGTTTGGGGAGATTTGGAGTCGAGAGGCCTTTGGGCATTAGGCTGATGATGATGATGGTCGAAAAAACACGAATAAAATTGCCATAATCATCGACATTTTCTCAACTGTGATCGCATCGCACGGAACCGAAGTACATACTTTAATTCTATGAAATATTCATCACTTTTACGAAAGATTGTACAACTTTTATATTCCATTCGGGATTTTAGACAATGCTTTACCTTTACCGCATTAATTATAATGCAAAATGAATAGTTGGCAAGCGCCAGGATGCTATAGGCGCCTCCTTGCTATAGAGCGCCGACCATTGTTATTCATTACTCGTTTAATATAAAGGTTAATAGTAAATTATCGTGTTCATAGTAGTAGATACTAACTATTGTTACAAGAAGGGTTGGTGTTGATGATGTCAATAGTCACTATGATTTTAACAGCAGCACCTTGGTAAGAATCAATCCTTTTTATCTCACAACTTCTACACACGCTTGTGACAAATATTTTGAATTAAAGAGCCTCTTAAAAACAGTTTTTGTCTTAGTGAGGAAACTTGTTGATCTTGAAGGTGACAAAGTAGTAATAGCTGCAAAACCCTTAAAGGCTTGGGAATGGCTGGATTGACGCAGACACAATACATGCTAACAGCAAATTCTTTTAAAAATACTTTTTTAACAACAGCACATGCACAAAGAATTTAAAAGTTCAATAACACACAGAAATTCTCTCACAAATTATTTACCTACAAATAAATCCAGCGGGCCTAAATTCTATGCAGTAAGGTTATCGATAAAATCATAGGTGACGTCATCAAGGCTGTATGGGTCATACTCGTGCGCACTTCGTTATTGTCATTTACATAGCAATATAGACGACGATTAGCCTGCGCGAGCGCGCTGGTCATGTTCTGATTTTGAATTGTTTTGAGTGCAAAATACTTTATTATTCTCCGTTGGGGCGAGAAAAGAGTATTTGGAAGGCTTAGGGGAAACCTTTGCCCAGGAGTGGGACAGAAACGGCTATTGTAAAAAAAAAAACTCATTTCAAACATTTAAATGCTGTATTGATTCGAGGGAAGCCTTTGATAAACTGCATCAAAAGACAACATATTTTATGAATCTTGATGTCCATACGAAAGAACAAACAATATTTCGAAACCCTGAAAATGAAGATAAAACTACCGTCGTATCTTAGAATGCAAATTAATAAAACTGACATAAATATACCACTTATAGATACTAGCATACAACTCAATGCTTACAATGCAACATCAATTGGAACAAGTCACTGAGCAAAACGTTCAAAATTGATATACTCATGTATTTTCATTTACAGCCAAAATTTTTATCAGAGATCTATCTGCGTTCTTATTTTTACCATTATTCATACATAATTCCATGAAAAAACACGATCAGTCTTGACAAATCTATAAAGGTGAATTTCAACAAAGTAACTGAACACGATCAGCATACCTAAACCTCGTTCAAGAGCTGTCAGCATCAGTAGTTCATAGTAATGGTGACACCGAAAGCCTTTGAACGCAGTTTAAATGTATTGATCGTGTTCAATTGGTGAGGTTGTCCTAAAAGTGGAGACACACTAGATGCGACATATGACATACATTCTAAAAGATATGAACAGTGTAACCTACTCCCCAACAAAGACCTGCCATATGGTGAAACACTCCTTACAACATCACGATCGAAGCAAAGCTCTCTCCATTCAATTCGAAAGATTAATGTAACAAGCGAACACTTTGGATTGCATTCAAGTGATTCTAAAGAGGATAATTAAACATTTTGATGTTTTATTTTTAGATTCGAATTTGGGAATCAAACTGGTGTATTTTAATTCGGAGTAGGCTCTTAGGTTTCCATTTGTTAAGCATCTTAAGTTTAAAGAAGCTCTTTCAAGGCTCTTATCGTAAGGAGCTTTTAAAATTGAATCGAGAGATAAGTACGGTCAATTGATTCTTAATCAAGTATCCATCCCCCCTTTTAGAAACCGTAAAAACAACCTCTCGAAAGGTATCGCCATCATTGTTCTTCTGCTCTTATCCCAATTTAGGGGTCGACGCAGTACGTTTTATTCTTTGATAAATATCTATTATTCCATCACAGATATTAAGAAGTCACTACCTTTCTAGCCACGTCAAAATACAATCTCTCCCATAACTTTTAAAACGTCAGATAAATCTTTTACAAAAAAATCTAGGCTACCCAAATATGTATCTATATAATAACAGTCTTCAAAAACATCAGCCATTTGTAAACTGTCTTCACTAATTACACTAACGGATATCTTTGTTACTTGGTAATTTTATACTAAATTGAGACTATCAATTTGACAGGCGCCATCAGTTATGGTTCTGATAGGATATTATTATCGCCCAGAACTAATTGTATGGTTTTAGTTCTCACCGTTGTGTTAACGAAGAAATGTCTGTCATTAAAGTTTAGACTATTGCTATCTAAATTAAGATCGTTTTTTGTAGAGATTCTTACTTCAAGTGGTCTCATTTTGCTTGTAAAATTGTTATCTGCAGTAATATCCTAAAGTACAGTGCTACATTTTTTATTAGCATTCTAAAGTAATGTTTTACACGCCCGTGAATTTTTAAAGTGCTTAGCGCTAATAAAGCTGGTTTTACTCACATTAAGACTTAATGACGTCACAAATTACATGCCTAGTTAGTTAGAATTGTTGGGGACCGACGAGTCATTAACTATTAAAGAGTAGCTGTTAGTAGAATCATTATTACCTTTACTTTTCTCGGCAGCGATGATTCCATTTCCACATGTCTGTAATGCTCAGCGGATCTGTGCACTGATCCTCCTCTAACATCTTCTGCTGAAGCCTTCTCTTCACCTCGAGTCAAGGTGGTAACCTTCCTAACGATCCTTGTGGTGATCCTTCGTTGACCACTGACATCGTCTTTCTTCGAGATTTTTGTCGACTCTAAAGAAGAGCCTAGAACCTCGGTCGACATTCTCTTGTTCGTGTGAATCGCCTGCAACTCTGACATTCCTAAGCCACCGGCTGACGTGGGCACGGCTAGCGCGCTCTCTCCATCATACTCGAAGTGAGTCTGATTCCCATCGTGTACAATTCTTCCATTGTAGCTCTCCTCTCGGTAAGACCCAGATCGATAACTAGATGATCGCTCCATCCCTGGGTAGTTTCCATCGTACACTGTCTCATGTCTCGTCAACCCTTCTCTCAAACTTCTGGGCACAGAAGCCAAGTTCAAACTTGTGGTAATGGGTGACCCGACGGGCGATGGAGAGGATTTCTTCAAGCTTGATTTCAGGGGTTTCGAGTCATCGCTTTCTAGCGTTCCCTGAACGAATAGACGCTTGCTACTTCCGCCTTCTTTCACAAATCGGTACATCGACATCTTGGCTCCGCTTAGGCCTTAAGGCCGCCGTAACACATAATACTGTTCTGCAATGGAGTTTCCTCTTATTACGGATTCGATACGCGTCGCGTTTGCTTATTCATGTACCGGTGACAACTTATGGTGTGAATTCTTAAGACATTAAGGAAAGGTATATGCTAAGCTATTCTTTTGTATTATTGTGTAATGTTATTTCGTTTTGCAAATAGCTGAAATATCGTTAAAACGGTTTCTGCTTCTTTACTGCTTTCTACGTCCTATTTTATTTGACTACAAATGTAATATAACGCATTTCTGCTACATTTAACATAACCAATATCTAGAGAAAAACATGAACGTCAGTTTTTGCGACGGATTAGTCGATAATCAAAACATCACGATCATTTCAAATAAAAACAAAGACAAAAACTTCAATAGAGATAAAAACCATGAAAGTAAATCGATAGGTGTTGAAACTAAGAGTGGTATGGTATGCTTGCGACGGATTAGGCGCGGCACTGGCCCATATATGGACCGCACGAATCGCACATATGGCAGGGTCCTTCCGGCGGACACAAGCAGGAAACTTAAGGACAAGATTTTAAATTTTAACGAGAATATCCGTGACCGTGGTGAAACTGTTTCTTTACTAATTAAAGAACTGAATATTAATGATAGTAGTTAAATAAAGTTAAAGGTAGAAAATTAACTTGAATACTGGAAAATCTAATTGATGGCCGTAACGTCTATTACGGGCGAAGTACTACTTGAACAAATACAGAAAATAAAGTACGGTATTGATCAAAAGGTTCTGAATGAAAGAGAAAACATAATTACAGATATTTGATTAACAAATAATTACAAAGCTTTGAAGGTCACAAAGAATTTAGATACGAAGATGCAAGTGAAAGTACAATTATAATCATAATAAAAGAAAGATGGCTTGGGCAATAAAGGTCAGTATTATTATAGAAAACAAAGATTGAGATTAAATGCCAAACGAATTAAATAAATAAACAAAATAGCATAACCAGTCTTTTAATTACTTAAAAGAAACAAAGAATGTCAGTGTCAAAGTCGTAGCTAAACTTGACCTAAATGATAGAGCAACATTTTTACATAACAGCGTTTGATCGTGAATTCGTGACCGAGGCAAAAAAACAAGATATCGAGAAAAAAAGAATATGATGTCTATATTTAGATGATTATTTTCTGCTTCATTTTCAAGATTTGTACCAAATGCATAGATCTGATTGGTATTATTTTCTTATACTTCTAAAAGGTCTTTAATGGCAGCATTAAATAAATTACCCATACCACTTTTATTATTAAACCATTTGTCTAATCGAGTGGAAAAATAATCGTGCACTAAGTGATTTGAGATTAAAAAAAAAAATTAAAACAAATCGTCATTGAAAAATACTTCCAGGTTTATAAATATGATGTGAGAGAGCGGACATGCAGTTTTGAGGCCATTACTTTTAAATGATATGTAGGAAATAGTTAAACGTATGCTTAGTCATGTTTTATTAAAATGTGAAGACATTAATTTATTTCCTAACTCATAAAATTCAGAAGATAAAAATTGGCATTCATTTTCTGCATGGATCGTGAAAATATTCTTATTCTTCCATCATAGAGCTCGTTCATCGCATTCCATTAGGCGAGAATGAGGTACAGAAAAGGCCATTAACAAAAATACGATTATTCTAAAATGGGCCTTTAAAGTTTGAGGCGAAACAAATTTGAATAAGAAGATTTGTATCTAGATGCAATAGTATTTGCAACACTATATTATTGTGGTTAAGGATTAAAATGATCATAGGTAAATAAAATATTTGCGCGATGACCATAATATTGTTCATTGCTAACGAGCCAGCCCAGGTAAATGTGCTAATTGCTATTGTTTATGTCGAGGCCCCTTTAAATATGCCACTTGCTATTGTGCAATACGTGTTTTGAATATCGGTGACAACTGATGGTGCTTCGTAAGCGCATCTATGGGAGTGTACTGCTACTGTTGGTGTAAAGGCAAATAAAGTGGAACATAACGATGCTTTTAAAAAGGACAATGATTAATCTACTAAGGGAGGTACTTATAAGACAGATAAAGACTATTAAGTAGAACTGGGACAAGAAATACTATAGTAAGGCGTATGGATACTTTGTGAAAGCAAATCAATGATTAAACTACAAAAGAAGCTACTGATGAAGAAAACGAAGAAAAAAAAGTTAGGACTGGCAGGAGAGTAAGAAGATAGACGTTACACAACTATCAAATAAGGAACAACAATACAGTTGAAATAATCTAGTAATAAATAATTGCATGTCCGACACAAATAAGCCTTTATCAATTGCATGTTGACATTGCAATTGATATCAATGAATCGATCAATATTTATCATAATACTTCTATCAATTCTTGGGTACTATCTCTAATACTTTCGATATGACATAAGACTTGCTGTCAAGTGCTTATCCTTGGTAGTACGATTAGTTAGTATTATATCAGGTAGCGTTAGTAGACATGCTTGTTTTAAATGTCATACTTTCTTTCAAGGACAGTTTTTGCTTAGTCTACAAGGTATCTTTCTTTGATATTGTTTTCTACAGTATTCGTTTTAATATTTGCATCTATCTCAACAGAATCACCAAGCGGTTCATCTTCTAGTATAATTTCTGCATCAAAATCTATTATACTATCCTCATTATTATTTTACCTAGCAACAGCATTCTTGCCTTATTTTTTTCTAGCACTTGTTTATTTCAATATAAATCATGTACAGTCTATATTCAATGATATCCTGTGTGGGTGGCAAGTAAAATAGTTTTTTACGGAGGTGTTATTCAATGGTGACTCCCACATGGCTGGACCTTGGCTAACTTTATATGGGGACGACATTTTATAGCATAATTGTCGGTTACAATTTAATTGGGCGTTAGAATTCTTGCATAATGCATTTTTTATGAACGATTAGAGTTTCTTTTAGATAAATGACGATTAGAAATTGAAGACGGGAAAGATTTTTGCAGTACCTTGAAGAAATTGTATAGCGGAGCTGTTCCAGGACAAGGAGAAATATTTGGAGTTGATAGTCAACCTTCAGTAATTGGAGAGGCACCAGAAGAAGAAGAAATTGTGGGACTGCCACTATTTCAAAAAGTTGATGATGAGTAAATAAGTTTAGGAGTTGATGATGGCATTATGTAAATTGCGAATGATGAAATGATTCCATAACTATTGACATATTCATTTATGAAGCAGCTATGCCGTGTAAATAAAATCTAATGGATTTTAAATGGTCTTTAAGCCAGACTTGAGTGAAGATAAATCTATTGATTTTGTGAAAATGAGAGAAAGAGATCTTTGGCCAGCAGTAGGACATCACAAGCGGTGTAGATAGGCAGATATGAAATCAGAAAAAGGGAGATATGTATTTAGACCAATTTTTAAGATCTGAGTCTAGAGTCCTTTCAGTCTATTTGTTCCCAGTCAGTTTTACATTATTCTTGCAACAGTACAAACAAACATATCTATAAAACTTAAGATTCATTCTCCTAACCTAACAAATAGTTTACCAAACAATAGGCCGCATATCAATAGGATTCATTTGTTGTTGTTTACATAAACATACCCAAACAGCGTCAGGTTTTTTATTGTACTTAATTTGCATAGATGATCTTTGTATTCTGATTCCAGTTTTGTTAAAAGATTTTTTGGATTGATCAACGTTTCAATAAGAGATGGGGTGTGCTTATAGCATGCAGCTCATTAGATTCCAGGGGGTCTGAAATGGCCTATCAAAATTCTTAAAATAGTCATAGACGCTGTTAATATTTTAGGAGCTCGTGGCTAAATAATAAGAGCCGCTCGGATCGATCTTTAGGTTAAGCCGTGCTTGCCTAGGTTGGTCTGTGGATGGGTGACCACCCATTACATACCGAGTTTCCTCCGTGCCTCGGAAAGCACGTTAAGCCGTTGGTCCCGGGTGTCATTTGTAGATCTTTGACAGTCGTTAGGTAGTCAGTGGCCCAAGAAGTCTGACAACCAGACTTACCAAAGGGTATCGTATTACCCAGTACTAACAGGGTTGTGCAGGTCAGACAGGCAGTCGCTCCATGTAAAATACTGGTATTCAGCTGCATCCGGTTAGACTGGAAGCCGACCCCAATATAGTTGGGAAAAGGCTAGGCAGATGATGACGCTGTTAATATTTTGAATTGTCACTTTGTGGCCGTTTTGCGAATTGAAACGGAATTCATATTATTATCCTATTATGATTCTACTGAAGCGGCCATTATCGAACCCCAGGCCTTTACCGTTATTTTACAGCACTGTCTTCGTAGTAGTATTGGGCAAAGAGCTCCGATAAATTCTTCCAAACCTTTATTTCGCGGCAAATTGACTCATCTTTTTTTCATTTTCTACTATACTCTTTACATAGTCTTGATAATTTTTGTTGGTGGTATAATTGATGAAAGGTCAAAGGTAAGGGAATCAATTTAGAAGGTTGATTTCGACATCGTTCTTTTTAGGATTGATTGTGCAACTGTGTGGGATGCGCCCTTAGGCTCCATATCCGAAGCAATGACGTAATTTCCCAACAAACGAATCAATTGTACAGAACCAGTCAAAACAACGCTAAGTAGAACAGAATTAGAGGCGTAGAATTAACATAGTAGGCTAAAAGCCCTTGAAACTAGTAGACCACCAATTAGCAGATATTTCAAAATCCAAGCATCTTCATTGAACTTATTGATATAACTACAATGCCACAGTAAACCGTTAGTTGTCACCGGTATCTGTTTGAAATAAAAATCGAAAAATCGTATCGAATTCGTAATTCACATCACTACACATAAAAAAACCACTACACACCACTAGGTTCGGTTTTCAAAACACTATTAATCGGTTAGTCGTGTTAATTTTTCGAATTCGTGTTCGGAGTCGATTTTTTAATGTTTGTTTTTTCGAACGCGGTGCGCGCGCGTCTACGCCGGTAGCTTGCAGGTGACTGGCTGCGCCGGCGCAGATACACGGTAAGTTACCCATGACGGGTTGTGTCGGTAAAAAAATAAAGTATTTCGTACGTGGGATTATGAGTTTTAATAAGGTTGCTTTGAATTATATACTACATGTTGTTATCATCGATGCTTTTTATGCTGTAATTTTAGATAATTTAATTGATAATTTATCTGGTAGAGATTTTTCTTAGAACTATTTTATCTCTTGGTTACAGATGGAGGCGCTTTGAACACGATTGCTACTTAGACCAGTAGCAATCGTGTTCAAAGCGTTTCCTGTATTTACGAGTACGTCCAACACGATTGAGATAAACGTTTGTGTAGTTTATGTTACTAAAGTTTTAGTTAATACTAGCTGTTGCCCGCGACCTTCGACCGCGTAAAGTTATTACTTGCCTATTTGAAACGGATTTTTTTAACAATTTCAAGGGTTTTAATCTTTTTTCACGAAACCCTAATTCTTTCTCTAAAATGAAAGCCTAAGTAACTCCTTATAACATCAGCTAGTAAAAGCCTCGTCAAAATCGGTCCAGCCATTTCGAAGATTACCCGAAACAAACAGACAGACATGTTATTTTGAAATTACAAACAGACACTTCAATTTTATTTATTTGTATAGATGTTAATCTTGTTTGTCCAGGCATAGTCTGATAATAACTGAAAGCAAATGTGCGAAAAAGGGAAAGCTGAAACATTTGCACCTATGTACTACGTCAGACACACTTTCATGTCATCGATAACCTTTGAGTGGCACAGATCATATTTCTTTGATGTATTTTATTACAAGTGCATACTACTCGACTACTATGGAAAACTTCACTTAATGATCTTTATGTGCAGTAACATGACGACTAGAACAATCATTGTAATCTTCGTAATTATTATGAATTGTGAAAATCCTGCGTTGTACTTTGTATAGATGCAATTCACACGTAAATAAACAAAGTAGGTACTCCCGAATTTAACTAATTTTAAACCTTATTACTTAAGGCATAAGAATGAAAACTGGCAGACCGTCAGTGAAGTAGGTAGTCCTCATGTATATAGGGTAGGATTAGTAGTAGGATTTATACCATAACTCCTTCAGTAAGGCCCTCTTGCACCTCAAATCACTTAATACGTTTAAACCATTTATAACATCGTTATATATATATCTGTCAAATGGCATATGTTTGAAGATGTCATAGACAGAATTATATTTTTAATCTGCTTTATTGAACGCATTTAATTAAGATTTTAAACTGTCATGTTCACTAACGTTATTATAACGCATACACATTTAATTAGTTCTCGTACAAATGGGTCTAAATAAAAGTTACCTTATCTTAAAACAAATGAACGTATCTCTAAATTATGAATTCCTGGTATCTCCTACTCCCTTGCTACGCCTGATTGCGTAGCACTCCGTAGCTCGTAGGCGCCTCGTAGAGACCTCTACGCCTCTAACTACTCGCCTGATAAGAAACTGTGTGATAACTACAATATGGCGCCTTGTCTATCATAACGTGATTTATCCAAGCTGGAAGTATTTTTGGTGATGATTGACAAATATTATCTGTCATACATCATAATATAGGAAGATATTACTGATCTAATTGATAAATTGACATTTTAACGCCATCGTTTTGTACATATTTTGCGTAATCTCTACTTTTGCATTGACCTATTTTGTAGTCAAACGTAAAGACATAAAATAAGTTTAATGCCTCAGTCAGCTGTAGGAGTTTTTCTTAGTTAAACCTCATACTATATTAAAATAAGTTAGGTAAACATAACTTGAAATAAAAAGTGGCGATAAATATTCAAACAAAAACTATACATATTTATAAAGTAGCCTGTCTGCCTACCCTCCGCGTGGGAGCGTGAAGCTAACCACCTGTCAGTCTGTGCCAGCAGTTTTTGTCTTCAATGCTAATGCACGCAGAAACTCATACAATTATGCAAAGAGATCTCTGCTGCATTAGAATTGTAAATCTCGTATATTTATATATGGAGAAGCAAAACAAGTAAATAAATAACGTTTACATAAAAAGCTTTGAGCATAAAATATATAACAATCTATTACATTTAGGTACATAGTATCTAAGACATCAATAAATGATACTATAGTGATTATAATACTTATAGAATATATTCTACATAAATATATACGGTATATGCATAATAACAGTTACTACGTATGCCATAATAAGCTCGATTATAGTTTGAGTAAACAATAACATTACATAGATCGCGACTACTAACGCCATCTGTTGAGGCGAATAGTAAAGCGATACGAAGCGACTTGGGTACGAACCTCCACAGCGACACACGCCGTTCGGCGCCATCTATCGGTATACGTATAACATCAACAAGCGGGAAAGCTTTTTTTTTCGGCGCGTTTTTTTTCTCTCTGACAACTTACCATAATGGTCTGGCCAGAGGTTCGCATGTACAAATAAAGTGTGTGAGTATAAAATAATACGTGCATAGTAAAATAGCTTATAGTACTAAATAGAGGCTAGGTTTATTTTAGCTCAGCCTGCTTTCACACACATACGACTTTTTGCTTACTCCAAGAAGATACAAATCGTCTGAAATACTTTAATAAAATGCTGTCTATTGTCTAATGCCAAATTCCTGGACGTTTTAAGATATCTACAATTGAAAATAATCGTTTCTATTTAAAAACAACTAGGATTCTTATCAATTATTTATAACTGCAGTAATAATGGTCATCAGCAAACATTTTATCCCTTAACCTTTTGATAGATTTGACATCGATAATAACAGTCTATTAACTGTTGATCGATCACGATCTACAAATTGATTCATCAGTTGGTAGACAGCCCACAATTACCTAAAGATATAACCACTGTAACTACGATGTTGCTATTGTTTGTAGATCTTTGACAGTCGTTACGCGTTATCAGAAGCCAGAAGGTCTGGGATACTGTTTCGCCCAATGATGATGTTGTGAAGGTCAGGGAGGCAGCGGCTCCATTGCCAGATCGTAACATACTGGTATTCAGTTTCACCCGTTTAGGCTGGAAGCCGATCCCAGTGGGAAAAGGCTACGCAGATACAAGTTGATAGATTAGAAAAAAAACTACCGAAATGAATAACTCAAGAAGTACGAATGCAAATGGTACCACACCTTAATTCGTATTTACCTCGGAAGTAATTTTAATGACATCAGCTGCTTGTTATCCTAACCAAAATAATGATACTGTGTAAATAGTCCAGTTCTGTAGGTACCTTCTTCCTATCAATACGATTGTTTCCTTATCACTGTAAATTATTATGATTCAAATGTTTCCGGGCGCTTCGCCCTTCGTTAGTCGTTGTTTTAAGTCTTAGATTCGTAACTGTGAAGTAACAACGTACATAAAGTAATTATTAGAACAATCATTGAACTTGTTTAGAAATGGAATTGGCGGGACGACCTGGATATTGTCGGTCCTGGATATAGAAGTTGCGTAGATACTGGAAGGAATGGAGGGACGTTACCCATCAGAGGGACAGTACGGGTTAAAGATAAATAAAGTTTAAATTGACTGAATAAATTACTGTACACATTCCCAAACTCAGCTACTGAATGGAAGCTAGTGTACCCTTGACGACAAGATACTAGTCCATAGTTATTCAGTATTGGTAATTTAAGACTTAACGCGCCTATAGTTAAGAATTGCCTGAACCATTCTAGGTAAACTAAAGTAGCAATTATATTATTTTTAGCATCATAAATCATCTCCGTATTAATAATACAGTATGTTTAAGCCGTTAACAAACGAAAACATAGCACTACACTCGCTTGCATGTTATAATCATTGTAACAAAAAACGTAAACATAACTTTAACATCGTAAATAAGTTGACGTAACTCGTAAATCAGGCGTCGGACGTAAATGTCCGAGTTCTATTAAATAACATAATGTACCCAGTAATAAGTTTCATAGAAATAATAATAAAGAGTAGTTTATATTGAATAGGATCTCAATTGGCTAGTCTGACACAACAATGAAAACTAAAAACATTTTAATCAAGTTGTTTGCAGTATTAGATTTGAGGAAGATTGTTTGATTAATAATAAGTTAATAATAAGTTAGTCATAAATTAAAGATATAAATCAGGACAACTGTTCATGATACAGACAATAGGCAAATCAATTCTACGCTTGAATCTTTTTGACCAAATTGGAAAAGTCATCCAAAAACGGGACGCCTCTTCCATTGTGTCCAAATTATAGCTTATCAATGAACAGATACATCATTGAAATAAACTTGCTCAGTTTTAAAATTCACAGTGACCAAATCCATAAAGCATAATCCAATAAATGATGAAACACTACTTAATCATACAAAAGCCAGGACATCAGCAGAAAAATATTCAGAAATGTTCCGCAAGAGGGTGCGAGGGCGTACCGTAGGTGTCACCATCTGGTGTAAGGCCTTGCTGTCGACCTACATCCATAGGCCCTATGGACTATAGATCACCCTGAAGTTCATGACGTCACAACAGTTGATAGTGGACCGGAATGTGGGGCTGATAAGTATGCAAATGATCTGCCTACTGATGGAGGAAGTATGTTTGATAATGTCCGTGAAGTTAAGTTGGCGTATGTGGGGGATTTGGAAGTTGGGTGGCTTCCGAAGCAGAAATGTCAATGAAATAGTTAGGGTACACTGTAGGTTAGTTTTAGGAATGCAACAACATCGTTCCCTGCCCTTGGAAAGCTACTTAAATGACGACCAGGCCTCGTATTGACTTTACGAATTGTAATCTCGAACGGATCGTGTGTTTGTGAATACTGAATAACTACGGGGTTGACGAGGTTTGTCTAGCCGCTTTTACATGACCTATTAAGAGAAATAACAGTGACAGGGCCAACCTTCATGTGCGACTACACACTAAAATAACCCAGGTTATGGTCAAATCACGGCATTTCAAAAAATAAACAAGGTATGACCAAATTAACGATGCCGCACATAACAATGAAAATAAAAAAAGAAACACAATGACGTGTTGTTAAATTAATAGCCTCAGGCAACGTAAAAACCACAGCAAATGAAATAGACCGGATATCAATAATCAAAATCGTAATAACTGACTCATACCGCAGCAAAAAGAAAATAAGTTCCAAAGTTTTATCATAGATGGCGTTGTCAGTCAAAATTGAATGCAATTTGAAATAAGTTGTCAATCTTTTGTGTCCCAGTGACCAATAAAAAAAGAATTTCACGATTTTGAACTTTGGAATGAAATAAAAAGACGAATGGCTGTCTGTCAGCGACAATGCAAGGTCAGTACGTGAACTTTCATCAATATTCAACTTAGAGATCTAATAGCTTCCATCTAATATTTAAGCTAGTTTAAAAGATACAGTTTAACTTTGCAACATTATTAAAAGATCGGAATCTGTGAGCAAAACCGTTTCTCAAACGCAAACTCTCTCCGCAAAAAAAGTTATCTATATACGGGCAAAGAAACTAGATGGCGCTAGCGGCACAAAATGGCAAAGACCTTGAACAAACAAGGACACTGTCGAATCGGAACATGACGTCATCACAATACAGCCATGTTGGTTACTTATCAGGCTTTTGTTATTAACTAGTGTTCAGGATATTTTTACCTGGAAATTAACTTCAGGATAAATATAGAAGTTTATGGTGCAATATCCTTGTTTTTGATGAATTCATGAAGGTCATTAATAATCTGAGGTTACGAATGCAACTATAACTAATGCACATAGCTAGGTTGAGTTCTGAGCTAACGAATTAAAAAGTAAATACACAAATACAGTAACAATAAAAACCAATTTTCACAAACACTAAGCGACAACTAACTCAAGTGACTGCACTCTCGGAATTTCAACTCTAAACGCTAAGTGAAACGTTGAAAATTCAAAAGATGTGCTTTTATTGTGTGTTAGTGATATCAGCCGTTCTAGACACTAGACAGACTTCTTCGAAAACATAAAGAACTAGTTTTAGTTTTTATGTAATATCTGTCGAAAATTTTGAGTCACCTTTGAGCTAAAACTGCAAAAAGGTGTAACTACACGCGTGGCTCCTAGCCGGTCGTTGACCCACGACCCGCGTAACTGTACGTGCTCTTGAGCATACGACGGCAACTTCGGAATACTTCGGCTTTAGCAGTTCCGGCTTTCTGGCTATTGGCGAAGAGTTATAGCGAAATGCTTATAGTTGGTGAGCATTTAATGGGAACTTGTGTAAGAATAGTGCTGGCTGGAATCGTTAGGTATTGAAACTTAAGATGGCGACGTTTGGTTTTGAATTTAGAGCTGAGAATATTGATTTTGAAATGAGAACGGGTTGCCATATTTCAGACCAGAAAGGTTCTTTCGAGTTCGGTCAAACCGTGACAAATTGCGGACGAAGTTCCGGACTCTGACAGATAATGTACTTACTGAAGTGTCTGTCCGTGTCCGGTATCCGCAATAGATTGACCGAACCTTCACAGCTTACTTAATTCTTGGCCAGTTAAGCTTGAAATGGACTCGGACAGCCACACATCTTTATCTACCATTTTTTTTTTAACTGAGCTAACAAATATCATGTTTGTATTCTAATCACAGTAACGGATTTTCTTAAATAAATAATCTTCTAAAATGACGTTATCGATGATATCACTAAACAAAACTTTAAACAAGAAGTAGCTTTATGCTCAAGTGAATAAATACAGATTTGTCAGCCATTACTTCATTTGTTAAAGAAGATTCAAGCCTTTGACCTCAATAAAAATACATCAGTGAAATATTTGGCAGCAAAATACAAAAAAAATAAACAACGACCTTTCAACTAAAGCAATTCATTAAATAAAAAGTTCAACCGATACTGACTCATCGCAAGCCAATAAAGGCCGTTAAATTCGAATCTGAATGTTACAAAATATGGCAAACATTAATCATTACATCAGGATTAGGAGCAGATAGCTAGTTTGCTTAGACACAAATGGAACGGGGAAGACCGTGAAGTAGACGACAGACGACAGTCAAACTATAGAGAATGATAACGCGAGTCAGAAAGGGCTACAAAACTGATCAAGCTTCCCAAGTGTTAAACCACTTGGGAAGCTTGATCAGTTTTGTAGCGCTGCTCAATCCTGAATGACCGTCCCTAAAGTATAAAGAGGTTCTTTCCCTGGTGAGCAATTTAAATCTATTTTGACACACGAATATGGTTATCTTTATCAGAAGAAAAAACCACAGCGCTTGATGACCTTCTGTAGTGTGTGTACTTTGTGCTTGAAATCATCATCTGCCTATCCTTTTTTCAACCATGTTGGGGTCGACTTTCAGTCTAACTGGATGCTGCTGAATACCAGTGTTTTACACGGAGCGAATGCCTATCTGACCTCAACAACCCAGTTATTACTGGGTAATACTAGTTGTCAAACTTTCGGTTTACTTTGTGCTTTAAATACTAGATGTGCTAATATTCAGCCCCATGAAATCGGCAAGAGATTTACTCATAAAAAGCAATTTTCTGACGTTATTACTAGAAGCAAGAGAAGTTTAACCTTTAAAATCAATACTGACTTAAACAGTAAACATAGATAATTGATTGGACAAGTAGCACATAGCGTGTTATTTCAAGTGAGTACACAATGTCGTAAATACTACCATCATTATGTAATCGAAGAAATAGAAAACTAATAATAGGGTTACATTAGAATCTTAAGAAGCGAATTACGAATTAGAAGAAGCACCGTTGGTCCCGGCTGTCATTTGTAGATCTTTGACAGTCGTTACAGGTAGTCAGTGGCCCGAAAGTCTGACAACCAGTCTTACCAACGGGTATGGTATTAGCCAGTACTAACTAGGTTGTGGACGTCAGATAGGCAGTAGCTTCATGTAAAATACTGGTTTTCAGCTGCATCCAGTTAGATGGGAAGCTGACCCCAACATAGTTGGGAAAAGGCTAGGCAGACGATGATTCGAATCTTAGAAGCACTAACCAGTATAATGCTTTAACCCTTGTTCTTTCTTTGGAGACTTTGACGCTACATAGTCTTCCTGATTCCTGCTTTCATTTGTTCTTCCCATTTATTCTGTGGTCTGTCCAGTACATCTTTACCTTTCAACCTGTCCCTATCAACCTTCATCTCAGTATTCACTTAGGTACTTCCTTGTATCGTGTTTCACACAAGTCATCCATCTTTTATTTGGTCTGTCACTTTGTTTATAGTCATCCACATTCATATCTTAGTCTTTTATATCAAAACTGTAATCCCCAAAGCATTAAGCAAAGATCTACCAAATAGTATACCCACATGTCGCCAGTTATGTTTAAGTCTTATGTAATAATGGGCAAGCCTTTTGCCATCAACTACAAATCTAGACTCCGTGGCTGCTACTAAGAAATTCCCGATTTTAACCGTCTCAAATATCTCAAAAACAGCGCATTTTCTACTAAAGGTAGGATCACTATTAACATTTTCCATTCATTGCCACATTAGTACGGTAATAACACTAATATATTCAATATACTTGAATATACAAAACACAATGTAATGTAAACGGCTTGTATAAATAAACAGATCTGTTATTATTTAAAATGACATCACCCTATAAGGAGCGAGAGGCTGCGTGTACAGCATGATTCAGTTTTGTGTATTTGGGAAAAATCATGTATTGTTGGGTAAGGATGATGCAGAATGCGTTGGTGTTGTAATAGAGGATGTGCAATCTGTGAATCATAATAATACGCTGGTTCGATAAAATTGTTTCCATGCTGTAGTAGGTACTTAAAATATAACTAGTGATATCTATTCACTTGCTTATTACATTCCGAGTGGAAGCCGCAGAAGACCGCAAAACTTTCGGCCGAGTCGTGTGATTCAGCATTTTATTGTCGTTGTCACAGCATTAAGAGAACGACGAAGAAGAAGAAAAAGAAGATCACATTCCGACAGCAACCATCAAAAGAAACTCCTTTATCTCACACCGAACGCTCACTAACTAAATTAAATTTACCACGCACAAGCTCCCCATTTCCATTAATCATACATCCATACAAAAAGACACCCGAACAAAAAAAAGAAAAAAAGTTTCTTACTCTGAACAGCCAGTACACAAGCGCCGCTCCATATAAGGGTAGTCGAGTAAGTGTGCCAGCTACTACCCACATGACTGTACATGAAATGATGCTCATTACCTTATAATGTATGGACAGCAAATCAGTTTCGCTTTTGACTGTACCAAGGGAGAATTGGGTCAGGATTTTTCTCAACGTCGACGAAATATTTAAACTGTAGTATCGGAAAGCGTAATTTTCAGATCGTAGCGCAACTTGGGGGAGTCCCATAGCCATCAGTAAAGTTTCCTTGAGCTATTGAGGCTATACGGTCAGAAACCAGAGGCAAATATGCGAGTAATAGATACCTATATTGAATCTATTATATCAAAGCCTTCAGAATTGACAACGGTCAGCTTCCTGGGAACTATAGTCAGTCTCGTTTTCGAACATGTTGACTACAAGTAGGTCTTATTACACCTGGATATAGATTAGTCTCCTATTCTCATGCGGAGGTCATCACTCTAATTTTACCTAGAGAGAAAACTGCTGTTCGGTCATACAAGGCTTTAAATAACACAAAATTATATATATTCTAGTCGATAATAACCGTCATTAAACGAACTGAATGCTCCTGCGTACTTAACGCCTTGTAAGGCAAAAACTCCGACCGTTGAAGTAAGAATGATCTCATAACTTATAATTTTACTACAAACACATCTACTAATGTCTATGTTGACCAAGTAATTATAGGTAACGCAAAAAATTATAGAGGTGAGATCAGAAGTCTGAATATGAGGTCTAATTTGCTAGCGATTTGCATGTCGGAGGTTGTCATTTTGTATGTAAAATTAGTTGTTATTAGAGCTAATGACACCTTGATTTTAAATACTAACGACTGCTCTCTGAAAGCTTATTTGAAATGCATTTAAATCATAATGTAAAACTATTGAAATGATCTTTGTTATTTCCGCTAAACATTTACAACATCAGGACATGTTTGACAACAGATCTTCTGCTACTGATTACGGACATGACTATCAGAAACGATGAGTCAGTCTTTTAAAGCCTAGCTGTAACATCACCTGTAACGCAGGCTTAGTGTCCGTTCACAGAGAAGATCACAATTACTAACATCAACGTTTTGATATAAGGATTTGGGTCCTGAGATATCTTTGGTTAAAAAGCTGGTGGTACCCAGTATTAGTCTAGTCTTAGCTTAACTCTTCCTACTGTTAGATACAAATCATTTTACAGACCATAAGGAACCACAATCCATTCACAGATTCATATCCGACGACGCAAAGCAGCTTAAAAACAATAATAATATATGTAGCGAAAGTGAAGAAGTAATTATTCGGACGCTCACGAACAATGCGCTTGCATCATCGTTGAGTCAGAGACACTAGCGATCTGTACCGGGTTTACTTGTCAACAATGATTGTAACAATTGAGAGTAGAAATTGTAAGGATTCTTGTAACAAAGGAGTGTAGAACCTACTCGAAGAGTGACGAATAGTTGATGGAAACAAGACAGACAGGCATACTACGTAGTACCAGACTTCAGCCGGAAGGTTGTAAATATAAAGTGAAAAACAAATGCAATTGAAAGTAAATAATTAATGAACAACTTGAATGTTACAGTAAAATGCATCAGGAAACTGTGACACACACTGTGACACTGTGCTGTGAACAGTACAACAAGCAAGATAATAAAATTGTCGCTGGGTCGAGTAAAATGGATGTAATGAAGGAGTAAATAGAGGTCCAGAAGTGGGACAGTACAGCTCTGTCCCTCTCTTAACAAAACAAAAAAAGAAATTATCATTTCAAATTGGAGCAAAAGATTCAGTTGTCAACTTATTTTTCAATCTTACACGAAAAAATTGCGGTTTTTTCGCAAGATATCCAGGATATTGTTACGATATCACAGAATATCTTAGTGTGTGGTCATATAAACCGGAATAATAACTATAAAGCTGCATCCATCGATGCATTTCCGATTTCCTTTACCAAGTCGTGACATCCTGATATGTGACCGAGACAGCAACACAGGATGTGCATTACGTAAAAAGAGTGAAAGAGAAAGCGATCAATCAGCTTTTGACATGAAGACTCTTTATGTAACTTGACATTTTAGGAGTTCAAAAGCTTTCTGATGTAAGGAGTGATTGGAAAGAGCTTTGAGTCTAAAATAATCCCGCTTTTATGAGGTTATTGGGATTATTTTGTTCGTACAAAGAGAGTTTTTGTTTGCTGTTATATAAAAGTTAAGAAGCGTAGTTATCGTTTGTCGATTAGGTGAACACCTTTCAATTTCAATATCTTTTACCGTGGTTTAACTTGAAATTAATTTGTTACAAGGTACTTTGGTAACTTCAGCCAATCCATGAATGTCGTCAAGAAAACATTGCATTTCATAGGCTCTTATCTAAGTTACTACCGTCTTAGAAGATCAACGAAGGGAGGGATTGGTTGCATTGAAATTCGTCTTTTCCACATATTCTCAGTACTTTCAAGAGATCTTACTTTAATGTTTTACTTAAGGTGGAAACGCCAGAGTCGCCAGCGAAATTTAAATTATCTTACGTTTTTTAACTCTAATCAACATACAACCTGACCTGGCACTGACCTGCAAATTGCAAAATCGTAAGAAAATTTCGCGGGATATCCGGGCGCTTCCACCTTAAATCAACCAAGGATCTGATCCTTTAAACATGATTGATCTATGCCCCTTTTTTCACATCATCATCATCATCATTTCAGCCGAAAGACGTCCACTGCTGGACATAGGCCTCCCCCAAGTATTGCCACATTGACCGGTCCCGTGTGACTCGCATCCAGCGGATCCCTGAAAGTCCCTTCACCTGGTCATCGGTCCACCTAGTGGGAGGCTTTTTTCATTGGTAGTCCCTCTTGACTACATATACGAAGACAAAGTTCATTGATAGCGGAGGCCTAATGAGCTAAGGATTAATTTCTAAGCAGGGAAGCCTTGCCGTGGCATGCCAGGGCTCTTGGCACAACGCCTGAAACCTTTCTACGAGCTATTTCTATTCAAATCTGTACTTTATTGGATGGACACTTGAGTTCATTTTTTGTTGGCTACGTGATTTGTTTGGTAGATTGATGTAATGGTGTATGAGTAAGTCTTTACTAGTGGTTACAGCTATTATGAATATTATAAGCCATTCAGTGCATAAATGTGGGTCTAGAAAAGTGACATTCTATATGCACACAATGATGAAAAAGACAAACAAAGTAAAATGTCACCGACAAGCTTATGTCGATTGTTTAAAGTCATTGCAGAAACACGAAACTCTGGAAGCGTTTTCTACTTGTCTTGGCCTGTAGCCAAGACTACCCCCGACGCAAGTGTTCGAGGAAACACCCTGGTGTGGTTTTAGTCAGTACGAGTCTGACAGATCCCTTCGCTCTTCTCAGGATGGAGGACATTCATTAACAATTTCCACATCGTGAAAAAAAGGGCTCCCTCATTGAGCATATGGCCAAATCAGAATGAAATTCTCAAGCAACATAACCAAAGACATCTAACTGCCTACAAACTTAAGTGTCCTAAATGCTTATACGATGACATCACTTGCATGGACCATTATTTGGGCACAAACGTGCTAAAACCGATTCATTTGAATTTGAAAGAGGCCGATATCTTTATTTGTAGGAGTGACATCATTGGATCTGGTTTGTGTGGCTGATAGAAGGGGGATGTACTCTTTCTGAGAAGAACTATTCTGAAGCAGGGATATGAAGGGCAAAGGTAGTCTCCGAAAATGTCGTCAGCAGGCTTAACATAATCACCAGCGAAACAGAGGAAACTAAAGAAATTACACATTGTAGAAAGATTTTGTTGACCCGATAGATATCAAAATAGAATTATTGTCTATTCTTCGTGAAGTGGCTTATACAGATAAAAGTAATGATATTCATAGTAAGTTTCTTTAAACCAGTTTACAGGAAAATCGATTTTGTTTTGATGCAAATGAAATAGTGGTGGTCGTAATGTCCAGCCAAGGCTCTGCTGAGAAGTTTTTTTTTTATGTTCAGCAAAGATCCGTTTCAGTTTGACTATTTTTTTACATTCATACATCAAGCCTAAAATCCCCGAAGGGCTAGGCAAAGGTAACTAATAGTACACCCATATTTAGCTAGTTTTGTTTAAGTACATATAATAGGAGGCGAGCCTATTGCCATCAACCGGGCACAAATCCAAATACCTGATGGAAAAACCCAATAACAATTTGCCCGACCCGGGAAACGAACCCAGGTCAATGGCGACCATTAGATCAACGAGGCAGACTATTTTTTAAAGGTATCTAATTTGATCACTTCTAAATCGATTAAATGCCCTTGTCTTCTTCCTTGCATTACTATCTTTAGCGACTTTAAAATTAATACGACCTCTTTTCCCCACATTATGACTAACCAATCGTATCCATTTAACATTCAGATCACTCGAACTGACACGTAAGTGTGATATCATCTATTTCGAGGGATTTCATCTTGTGTATCCTTGTTTGTTGCCATAGCGGATACTACTCATCTACTGGGTTTTTTTTTGTATTGGGACTTCTATGGTTACCTACCTACCATCATCATCATTCTATTTACACTCGTCATCATCAGGTTTAACAGCTGTTTCAATTGCAACTACAACAGTGGGGATGTTCTCGACAAAACTGTTGGCAACTGAATTGACGATCGCTGTAGTAGTGGTAGTATTGTGGATTTCTAACAGTCGTTACAGGTATACAGTGTCCCGAAAGTCTGAGAACCAGTCTTACCTAGGGCTATCGTATTACCCAGTACTAATTGTGTTGTGGAGGTCAGAAAGGCTGTCGCTACATGTAAAATACTGGTATTCAGCTGTATCCTGTTACGACTGGACACCGACCCCAACAGTTGGGAATAAGCTAGGCAGATAATGATGTAGTAGTCGTACCTGACAGAAGGACCCTATTTTAGCCCAAGTAATATCATTCTAGACAAGCCAAAACTTACCAGTGTCAGGTCACGGTCGGAATTTTTTCTTCCATACATTGGGATTTCCGAAAACATCGACTAAATCTCCTACGTTTTTAATTTCGTCAAAGGAAGAAACCCATTGCTGTATTAAAAAAACTTTCATTTTGAAATTGAGTCGTATTACTTTATTACGCTAAGGGATGTATTTTAAAAGAATCTTAAAATTCTAGACAGATGGACAGCTCGACTTCCTTCGTTCATAAACAGAGATTAGTAAGTTAGTAGACATTTCTAAAAATAAACTCTCATTTCATAATTCGTGAACGCGTTCTCTTTAGAAGTAAAGATAATTACAATGCGCATAAAAATAAGAAGTGGACGTTAATTGTCTGAAATATGAGACTTCCGCAGTGGTGTCTCATTATTATAGTTATTTAATGTTAAGTTAAATTAGAATGTCGTTTACGAGTTTGCTACAATTTTTTAAAACCGAAAAATGACGAACACTTCGAAAATGCTTCAAATAATTGGCATAACGTGACGCCTGTTATCCCCGATGGGTTAGGCAGAGGTGGACCTGCCAATAATGTTTATGTCCCATGTAACAGAGGGCGAACCTATTGCCATCAATCGGACTAAAATCCAGACTTAGTGGCTGCGTAATATATCCAGCTACAATACAACTTCTAGAGAAGTCAGTCTCGTCAAAAACCGATGGCTGTTCAAACAGACGTGTTCTAGAGTAGATAGTTCAGTCCCAGCTTGAGCGACAACCTTGAAAGGCAGCTAGAAAAACAAACTGGATGTGGGAGGCAGAGAACCAGGGTTGGGGTACAACAAGGAATAAGCCATTAAGTCCCAAAAAAATCATCATCTGCTTAGCGTTTTCCCAGCTATGTTGGGGTCGGCTTCCAGTCTAACTGGGTGCAACTGAATACCATTATTTTACATGGAGCGACTGACCATCTGACCTCCACATCCCTATAAGTACTTGGTAATACGGTACCCTTTGGTAAGACTGGTTGTCAGACTTTCGGGCCATTGATTGTCAAAGATTTACAAATGACACCCGGGACCAACAGCTTTACGTGCTTTCCATGGCACGGAGGAATTAGTATGTAATGGGTGGTCACCCATCCACGGACCAACCTAGGCAAGCTCGGCTTAACCTGAAGATCGCCCGAGCGGCTGCTACTATTTAGCCACGAGCTTCTTCATCTCGAGCTCTTGTTCGAAATAATTATCCAGTGGATTGCGACAGACTAGAGCAGATTGGTTGATAACAATAACAAAGGGCTTAGAGTTCCGTATAGAGAATCATAACAAACATAATTTGCAACAATAGAATCCTATAGAAACTGGTCATGACAATTGAATCTAATTTTATTCATTCTCTAATCCGATTTAGATTCAAATGCTAAGCAATATGCTGCAAGGATTTGTAATCCTGCCATTGTGGTATTAAATATTATTATGTTATTTGATTGTAGTCACGAATTCGACAAAGGACATTCCCTTAAAGGTAGATGAGGGCATACATCTTAGTAATCTTACCACCATTATTATAAATGCAAAAGTTTGTGAGAATGTGTGGAAGTTTGTTCCTAGTTCACGCAAAAACTGTTGAACAGATTTGGGTGAAATTTGGCACACAGATACTCTATAACCTGGATTAACATATAGGATACTTTTATCCCCGTAGTACGTTCCCGTGGAATAATTACCGAACTCAGCGCGGGTGTAGTTGCGGGCATAAGCTAGTGCGACCCTATGCCTTAATGTGTCAACCCTTTTCAATTACTCACCAACGAGTCTTTCCGTAAGGTTTTACCCAGTTACTGAGCAGTCAGATAGGCAGTCGCTCCATGTATTCAGCTAAATGGGGTTAGACCGGAAGCCGACACAATCATAGTTGAGAAAAGGCTAGGCAGATGAAGCAACTCCTTATTGGTGCAGTCGGAGAGATATCGCCATCTATCACAGGTGGATTCCACATATCGGGAGAAAAATTTGCACTTTCGCAGTTTGTCACTTTATAAAGAAACAGACATTTTTTTTCCGTCTGGACGCTTGTGCTTTTACTACTATTATAAATTGTGAAAGTTTGGATGTTTGTTACTCAATCACGCCCAAACGGCTGAATAAATCTGGATTAAATTTGGCACAGTGATAAAAAATCTTAGTGTACTAAGACTTTTTGTTTCTCACACATCAAAATTTCAACGCGAACGAAATCGCTGGCAACAGCTAGTTAATTACTTATGTGTTAATTGTTTAAAATACTACATATGCAGGTAGTGATCTTTTTAAATTTGGAAAACCTTTAGCTTTTCAATGGCTATCATTAAACCGCGTAAGTAATAAAATAAATGAAAGAGAATTTATCAGTTCCTCAACCACAACATTGAGCTTCAAAGCTCTTTGAGTAGAAAACCAATTAATCCGAGAAACGGCATGCTTACTAATTATCTGAACTTCATTCAAATGCTCGATAGAAATGTCGATCAATTAATTCTCGATTAATACCACCCCACAGATCTATTTGTAAAGATACGCTGACATGTTACGACTTACGATGTTGCTGCAATCCTTGGCAAAAGCGTAGTTACTATCAACCACACTTGAACTACAAAAACCACCCTTGCTACTACGGTAATAAAGTCTTGGTTTGCGATGCCAAAGTTAATTTGTTTGAATAGACTGTGTGGTTAAGGGTACTATGCTGTTCACTGCCAAGTCCGGTTCCGCAAGTGTGTCAAAAATGCTGACTTCTGGTCGGAAGCCAGTTTCAAGAGCGAGATTTGCTATCTAGACTTCGCTGAAGATATGCAAGGTGTAAAAGGACCCTTCACGAAGCCGTCAATCAAGCATTTTGTACATTCAACTAAGTAACTCTACCCAGAAATTATTGCTGGGTAACGATTTTTTTTTGGGGTGAAAAATCATGTTTTACGGTCGAACTCAATATAACGCACTCAAAACATTGTGCTGATGGATGCATTGAATAGTACGGGGGTCGTGGAGGTAAAGTTATAACATTAAAAACTTGCGAAAAAGTTTCAATTTTGACCCGCATTATCTCCGTAACTAGAAGGTTCCCAGGTATGGACAAAATAATGATCGCAAAAACGGGGAGAAAAAGTGTTTTGACTTAGTTAAGGGTACTTTTACACCCATAATACAGAAGAAAATATGAAAAACTCTTGGGGAATACAAGTTTGGCTGTCAGAATTGATTCGCGTGAAAATTAAGTGATTGCATGATTTAACATGAAATCATACTTTGTTCCAACCCGAAACTATTGAGGTCCTTATAATCTATATAATCTATATTTTAACCGAAAACCTTTCCACAAAAAAGTTAATACCTTTCTAAACACCCACGTGCATAAAACAGGAATGTATATCCGGTCAAAATAATTCCTACCAACCTAGAACATTTTCTACAATGTAACTTTAAAGATTCCCTAAGGCGTGTAAAACTATTCATAAAGTAATTCCAATAAATCATTCGATGTGCCAGCATTGAATGACGAAGTGATGATGCGCATATGCGTCATAAAATCTTCTATCACAGGGTTAGACATCGTCAAAATCTATCCATAAAAGCATGCCTCAGGCCTGACACTAATCGCGAGAATATTAATTTGCAAAGTAAGACGAAGCAATGCGGTGCCGTTAACCTGACGCTTATAGACGTCAATGACGTTACGTCATTAAATATTTCTAGTTTTCCTCTCATCATGGGGAGCATTCGTCATAATATAAATAGTCATCAGGCCGGAACTATAATTTCCAATAACTCATTAGAGCTTTATTAGAAGTCATTAAGTCCCGTAAAAAAAAATTAAGAGCTTTTAAAATTCGTCCAAAACTCGCGCAGTCGCGGTGATAGATAAAAGAGAATGTCAGAATTCAAATTCAATAAAACAAACTCGACAAGTTCTAATAAGCAATAACTTCTGCAAATAATAATTACTTTCACAAATACTGTTATACAATTATAGCCACAGAGATTTAAATACACTTACAAAGACGGAACAACGCAAACAAAATAATAATTAATCTATTTGCAAGAGCAATCAAGTAATATTGCTTCTTATCTTAAAAATCTTGATTTAAATGACAGCTGTCAGATTGTACATAATACATAATTAAGCCGATAATTTTATTATAACCATGTTGTTTATTAGTTTAATTTAACTGGCACTAATTAATACCCATATTTACATAGCGTAAAATACTGACTGCGTAAATATGAATTTGTAATTATTTCTTTCGATATCACCAAAGCTAGTCCCTTTAGTTTGACAGCTGTCATTTTAATCAAGTTAGATTTTTGGGCTATAACAGTGACACTGAGTTATGAAAGGAACACATTCTTTCAATGACATTTCTTCTAATAGCCTTTCTATAGTCTTAAATCTCTTTAGCTATATCGTAAACGTTACACAATTTAAAAAAAAAACGGATCCGCTGTCACAAGCTACAAAAACAAAATGGCATCACATTGACAGCTCCAAAAAACAAAATGGCCACTGACCTGGAAGTGCAGAATGATGGTCCATATCAGTCCGAGGGTCAGCTTGGGGTTCCCGTCGACGATGTCCTCGGCCCGGATGTTGACGAGCTTGATCTTCTTGTAGCGGAGGAAGTCGAGGGCCATCTGGACGTTTTGCAGCATGTGGAAGCGCATGCGGCCTCTCTCGCGCGGCTGGAAGGTTGGAAAGTTGTGATGAGAGGATTGTTGGGAGTAGTGTTATGTAATTATGAAAACTTTAGAACATTAAGGAATTAGAAACATCCTCGGGGTCCAGACAAGTAGCAATTGCTTTCAAATCGTTTTGTATTTCTACTACGACTGCCGTGGATAGATATAAAGGGTGTAAATAGACCCTTAACATAAACGAAAGGCACTTGTTCTCCCCGTCACTGCGATCATTTTTTTGTTCTAGGCCATACCTAAGAAACTAGAAGGTAGTTACGGAGATATTGGGGGTCAAAGTTCTAACTTTTTCACAAGTTTTTTTTTATATACATGTTTTAAATGTAAGATTTTTACTTTACACACCTCCACGACCCGAACTATTCAATGCATTCATCAGCACAATGCTATGAGTGCTTTCCATCGACCCCTACCGTAAAACGTGATTTTTCACCCCAAAAAAAAAAGTCGATTAGCAGCAATAAGTTTTGCGTAAAGTTACTTAGTTTGATGTACTGAATGCTTGGTTGACGGCTATGTGAAGAGTCTGTTTACACCCGGTATACGCTATCGCATAACTTCTGTCTGTAATCTTTTTCATTTTTAGGGTTCCGTACCCGAAGGGTAACCAACGGGACCCTATTACTAAGCCTCCGCTGTCCGTCCGTCCGTCCGTGTGTGTGTCAGCGGGCTGTATCTCTTAATCCGTAATAGGTAAACAGTTGAAATTTTCACAGAATGTGTATTTCTGTTGCAACTATAACAACAAATAATAAATTAAAAATTAAAAGACAACTGATTACCGTCTAATAACAAGCACGCCTCTGAAAAGAGTTTTAATTTGTAAAAAGCTGTTACAAATGAAATATCATCAATCGGCTATCGATCACGCTGTTCAAACTGTCTCATTAATCACTCACGTAATTTCACATACCCCAGTTAACCCAGGGTGGGGTAGTATCGTTTGCCCAGCCACACCTGCGCTGCGATCGGCCTGATTAATATCCATAGATCTAGATAACCCCTTTGGGTAGACTTCCCCTTTCTGGGTTAATGGTGGATCGATGAGAAGTTGATACGGGTTACCAGGCGATAAGGGAAAGAATGGTTGTGCAGGCAGGATATACCTGGTGGCTGCCGTATTTGTATTAAGTTGAGGTATGAAGGGAAAAGGGTACTGTTCCTCATTATCTTTTGAAAAGGATGGACTCTGTGACAATGACTATGTTTGGTATGGCGACTTCTATACAACATTTTTTTGGCTGTAATGTCAACGTGTTGGTTTAAGTTAGTTCGATACTTTCTTAAATAGATGGCGCCAACGTAAGACGTTATTAATGGAACGAAACATTTCGAGAGCTGTGAGCAGGGTGCGATGGTATAAATTGGTTAAGACGTCCGGTGTACAGAAATCGGAAGGTCGCAGGTTCGACCCTGCTCGCACTCGAATTTTTCTTTCCGTATCAAAGCTGTAATTCCCTATGCAGGGTTTTCGTAAAAAACATATTTAAAATTAAAGACTATGGATGCCGTGTAAACCCGTGTATGGCTACTGTCCGAGTGATGTTTTTTGTAAACTAAATAGATTTGCGTTTGGCTCTCGCCTGATGTAAAGCGTTGATGCGCATAGGGTTAAGCACGCTGGCCTAAAAACCCGCCAGGTCTGGTTTCTAATAACCCTTGTTACACGATGTCGAATTTTGCATTGACACCAGCAGCCCCCGTAGCATGACCACACAAGACAAGGATTTCTTTGACGGAAGAATCGACAAAATGACAGATTGTGTCGACACAATGACAGATTTCTTTGCACTATATGTCATTTTGTCGATTCTTCCGTCAAAGAAATCCTCGTCTACGGTGGTCATGCTACGGGGGCAGGTGTAATAGATAGTTTGTACAAGCAAGAAGTTATGAAATAGGCCGTAGCCATAGAGAATGCAAACAAACTTAGTAAAACAAAAGGTCCCCAGTCTAGTTATGAAACTGATCATATTTTTACAGAGGAAACAAAACAACAACAAATGTGTATTTTTTTGTACAATGTAATCAAACATTTCCTTTAATTAACATTTACAATTTCGGCCAAAAAAATCTCCATACGTCCACAAAAAAGCTCCTAAAAATCGTATGTTTACGGAAACCTAACTTAAATAATTACTGTTAATAACTCTATTTGGTACCGTAGCACACGAGTCAACGGTTAAACACGCGAGCACATCGTTACTCCAAATTAACTTCGTTACAGACGCACGAGGGTATCATATTCACACCCTGGCTTTTGTAAAGGTTGATATTAAAAGAGGTCATACAAAGTAGAATGATGACAAATTATTTATAGAGCCTTGTGACGAGATGAACCCATTAACACTGTGCCCGACCTGGGAATGGAAGCCAGGATATCAAGCTCACTAGTAGTGCTTGCGACCACTGAATCAACGAGGCACATCACAATCATTTATAGTGCCTTACAGTGGCGAAGGTTCCATACAACTCGATTCCTACTGGCTTCCCTTCGAAAAATGGCACAGTCAGTATTCTATAGACAAATAATATAATCACATTAAATATATGTACGCCAGCTTACCTCTTACACAAAAATTGACCCTTCGCTACTGGTGCCTTGTGATAATACTGACAAAGCTAGGATACAAATCAGCAGTGTTCTTTACACTAACGAATTCCCTTAATGAATTCTTTGGCAGTTGGTTAATCAAGAAACCAGGCGGTAAGACCACCTGCATTGTGCATTGATTAGCAATTCCATGTTTGGAATAACTGACAGCGACGAAACATTGCTAAACTGAACGCTAAGCTTTCACGGTTTACAACTAAACTTATACTGTCTCTTACGTGATGAACAATCACGGAAGATATCCCGTAAGTGACAGTATAAGTTTAGTTTTTATATTGACTGGTTTTATGGGATGTCTTTTATTCAAGTAAGTATATCTTTAGCCTTTTTATCATCACCAATTAAGTTGTATTTGTTTATTTAATAATGTATGTACAAATACACACTAAATACAGAAAAGATGATGAAAAAGGTGAGGTTTTTTCTAAAGAAGTCTCTTCCAGCATATTTGCCAAAGGATATACTAACACATCCCTCTTCCCAAATATTTTAGCCTCTGGTGTCACTTTGAGAGACCTTTACCCGGCAGAGGTATGTAAGCCTAATAAGACCTTAACGCCTATGGCATTAAGTCCGCCTCTGTACTTTGTGCTTGAAGTGTTAAATAAATAATTAGGCAAGCAAAAAAAAAAAAGAATTACATAAGAGGCTTCTACTGTGAGCGAATTCACTTCACGATTATTCTTCATTTGTTTAAAATATGTATAAAGATTGGCTTACTATTGGTTAAAAGTGACAAGGAAGGTCTTTGCTCTGCAGTGGGACAACATACTTGTTATAATAAAAAAACTTATTTAACTAACTTATAAGGAACTTATTATAATAAAAATAAAAAATAAAATACTTACGAGGTGTTCGCCAGAAAGCACCTCCAGCAGCGAGATGAGGTTGAGTCCATCGCGCAGGTCTTCGAATAGGTCGTTCACGTGACGGTTCACCTAGACAAAAAAATTACATTAGAATTGTACATTCTGTGGTCATCTTCATCCATTTATCTTCAGGAATCTGTAGAATCAGGAAATGTAGTAGAGTGTATTACATCCGTTTTCAGAGATCTCAAAAGGTGGAGCCATCTATAGCATGATCACTGTTTATGGTTTTGATATTTTATTGTATTGTGGTGAGATTATGACAAGGGGATGTTTTAAGGTAGTCTTTAGTCGGGTTTTCTTCAGCATTGACCGCAAACTGCTACTGAGTCACTACTTTGACTACAAAAAGATACTAACAAGGCTACATATAACGCACTACAGTGACATGAAACCTACTACATTGAACCACTAAATGATGTTAACGTTAATAAAAAAACAACAATAGCAGCCAAACATTTATTAGAAAAGCCTAAAAAAAGAACAAAAACAAACCTAGTCAAAGAAATACATCAAACAATCAAAAGTCAACTGAATGACCTACAGTAAAAAAAAATACGAAAGCACAATACGTGAAAAAAAACTAAACAACGGAGAAAAGAACAGTGATTCTAAATAAGCTGCATGCCTAAATTAGAAATTCGTTACGTTATGCTATAAGTTAAATAAAGAAATAAGGGAAGGCAAAGTATTGAAACAACCCCAAAATGTACAGACGTCAGCACATCAAGCTACCCAAAACTGTCAAATTTTCCCAATCAACCTTGAACCTAATGCTTTAGCGATAAAGTTGAAAATCTATTAAAGAAACACAGATGTACATGTACTAGCTTGATGTGCTGGCCGCGTCTATTCATAAGAATATCATAACATTTGACGAAGACTGTCTTGTACGTATTTCTACTTCTTCATTATTTAAGAAATCAATATTGCCCTAGTCTAGCTGGCCTCTGTACTGACCTAGATAAAATCTCATTAAATATGTGAATTATGTAGAATCTAGCTTCAATTTCAGTTCTACTGGAACCTTCTATTTTGCTTTATCGATTGATTTTACGTCTTGGAAATAAATTAAGGCACATCCAGCCAACGACGGGGAACGAACCCACATGAATTTGACTTAAGTTTTAATATCAGTATTTCTGGAAACTTCTAATTTGATATACTGACATCGGTAACAGATTCAGCTTCAAATCCATTGACAGTTTTAAGTCTATGAGACATATATATATAATAATTGTTTTATTTACTTTATTCTCTTGAATAATTTCTTTTTCTTTGCCCACCCCAAAATAACAACAACTAGAAACAACAACACGAATCCACAACGAACTTACTTGCTGTGGCGGACAACATGGTTGGTTGTTGATCACCTCGCAGACATGGAGACGTGTGTAGGTCTGTCCGAGCCGCGTTGGACAAAGTAACATTAACACCTGGATGAGAATACGGATGAACACGGAACTAACAAACAAAGATGCAGACAATGTGACAAAATATGATATTTTAGGATGTCCTGTGATGAAAATGATTGAAAGAGCAACTGTCGGACGGAATCCAGAATCAAACGATAGAATTGGAAACAAGAGTTGAATTATTATGGATTTAATAAATGAAATATTCTCAAAACTATCACTTACTTGAAATTTAAACGAATATTAAGTGGACGAACTTTTATTGGTCATTCATAATTTCTAAATTTGAATAACATGGTAGTAACGATAGTTACCCATAATTTAAACCGGCTGCATCTTCTCGAGTAATAAATTGGCCCACACAGGAAAATAGAAATTATCTGTCAAAAGGGCTTGATAATAATGATGGAGCTGTAAACGTATTAACACCTCGTCGTCTTAATACAAATTTCTCTTTCAACATTCATAAATTACAATGTTCTGTTCATTCAAGAAACCCAGAAACAGCTATATGTTTCCATTAAATACACGATTGTATTAGTACTAACGAAACTAGGACAGGATGTGAAGTTCAATACATTTTGTCACATTGTAACGAACAATTTAGTTACTTCGACATGTTTAGAAACATTAGAATCGTAATCTTAAAGCCAATTTAAGCATTACCTGTTTACTAACGAACACAACATACAAATACAAAGTAACAAAAAAAAAATTCTAAAAGAAAAAATGCTAAAAAATATAGCTCCAAAACACGTGTGTGAATGTGTGGAAACTAAAATCAAAATAAAATACCTAAAAACTGATAAAACTGGCGAGCATGCAAAACCAAAAATACAAAAATGATCAATATATCGACATGATGATTTGTCTGTACTAGTCTATCAACTCTTGGATAATGTAAATATGCAAATGTTTGCATTGAGGTCTTTGAGCAAACATATAATGGCTTACAAATGACAGAAAAACTATTTAATTTAAACTTATTTTAGGTGGCGTTGCTTCAGCCAATATTATTCTTTATCGCCTCTGTCTATAATGAAAATATATTCTGGTTATTTATTTAATCTGCGTTCGAAATCTTTTGGCTAATATAAACATTTAAAAACTAGCCATTGCATATTTGGACAAATATATGGCCAGTAACCACAGCTAAACTAATTTATCTTAAGTTTTTTATGGCTTTGAAGAAGTGGATGAGTTCTTTGACACGACTGTGCAAACATAACTGTTTTCGAGTTGATAGAATAGACGACACAGTGTAAAGCTGTGTAAAATACTATTATAGACATATTGCCAAATTCCATTAAATGTTTACTTATAAAAATATAAATATAGTTCAGTTTAAAACAGCAATGTAAGATGGAACATGGCAATTTGTCCGTAGGAGCCTAAGCAAAAACGGACGAACTAACGAATGCCGTGTATACTACAGACCTTGAGATATTTCCAGTGCTGCTCCATTCCAAATGACAAGCGATGAAAAAATCAAACATATAGAATTTTATATTAGTGAAAATTCGGTTGGGTTTGGCCAAATAACTTTGAGCAAAGTTATTTTGCCAAGTGTAAAAATTTCTGTCACAATTTGCTTGGATACTGAAGTAAATACAATAAAAACAATCGAAGTAAAAAATAACACGGTCAATACACCCGATAGATTACATCAATTGTATAATGTTACACAATAAGAAAATGTTAAGACATATTGAATGGGCGTTTCATTGTTTCTATTTATATTCGTATCTAAATTGATATCGTTAAAAATAAGTATTAGTAGTGTTGGGTATGTAGACGGGTAATTTATATTACCAGTAAGCGCAATAGTATAGTCGATGAATAAGAGTCTTTGTAATAGTAATTTTAAGTGCTAAATCTAAAACTTCACTATATTTAGATACGGCACCGTAATCTTTGTCGTAGATAACATTAAGTCCTGAAAATTCTATGTCAACCTTCCCTTTTCTTAGTATAGCACTCTCGTCTATCAGCAACTCAACTTTTTCCCAACTACAGCTGGGGTCGGCATCCAGTCTCAGCTGATGCCGCTGAATTCCAGTATTTTATATGGAGCGACAGCTTATCTGACCCCCACAGCCCAGTTGCTGCACACTGCTACTTCTTTAGTCCTAATCATGACTAAACACCTACTTAGCAGTCCTTCATTAAGACTCTCCACTATAATTAATAAATTACCATCGATCAAATTAATTACCACTTCCTTTTAGCTAACAGCTATGATTCAATCTAAGACAGATGTATTAATACTCGTTGTATCTTTGTAATAGCACTTAACAGGCATAAATTGAGTGCCTAGATCTCTATCTTTCTTAGCATCGAATTACTAGATGGGCAATCTGTGCAAGACTGAATTGGCAACACTCATTAAGTCTGTGACTGTGTTTGCTTGTTGTCTTAACTAGAGACTGAACATTTCCTTCCCAACTGGCTTAAGTGCCTGTCCTATGATGAGACTGAGCAAGTTATGGTGTCATAAACGCGGTATACACTCACACACACTATCACACACCTCATCCCCACCTCCACTCTACATATACACAACACAGTAACCACGTAAACAGTGTAAATTATCATATTTTTTGTAATATTTTCATTCCCTTTGTTTTCTTAATTTATAATTTAACTTCTTTTAGATTAATGTGCAACACGTTTTTTTCTTCCATTCTCCCGTCAATCGTCACGCTATCATTTACTGTTTTTTCCTTCATATCATTCCTCGCACTTTCCATTCATCTTTTCTTCGCAAAACATCCGACTTGAGAAATATCCTATTTTCTAAAGGTCCGTTGCGCAGATTATCAAGCTCGCATTATATTTGATTACCAGAATGTCAGGTATTTTCAGTGGCTTGGGCACTACTACACTAGTATTTTTGTATGATTTTTCTGTACGTAGGCACATCAGTGGTAGCAATTTGAAATTGACAGCCTCTTTTTGAGCAGTAAATGTGATTTTCTTAATGCAAATGTAACCCCTGATATTATGCGGTGAGCTCGTATAAGCATCAATTGTATTTCATCAGCTTCTTTAGATTTGATAGTGATAAGACCTGATAAACCGGAAAATACTTCTGAAAGTAGACCTTGATAACAAGCTTCAACAGCGCTATGAAAAAATTTAACAATGCTGATACAATTATCAAAAACATTTGCCGCCCGATATTTTTTTTATTGTTATGCTAAAGATAAAATCGATTTGAATTTGATAGAGCTAGATAAGATCTTAATTAGCTTACTATTGACTGTCTATTATGTCTACTACTTTAATAGGTACTTTTCCATTTCAAAACGTAATATTCAGGAGAATAGTTTTAACTTTCTAATGGATAAAAGCGTAAGTGCTTAGGTAAGTGGCAAACGCTTTCAAAGCGTTTGGTATTTCAACAGGATTGATTGATTGGATTTATTGTGCAAACCGCCTTCGCCAGTTTGTGGAAATCACTGCTGGCTTCTCTCCTCCACCCTAGGCAACATCATCGCTTCGCATCAGGCGAGTTTCGGCGAAACAAAAACAAGTTTTTGGTAGCTTGTTTTTGACTTTTTCATCACCATCTAGTCAACGTGAAATTAGCGAATTTCACGTTGACTAGATCCTAAGGACGGCAGTAAAAAGCCATCTTCTTCGTACCCTGCATTGCTCCCATGTTAATTAGTTCGAGCACAATACGCCTTTTTCTATCATTTTCCTCGTATATCTATCAATTATTCTCTCACTTCATTTCTAATCATCCTTCGTATAAACGATTAGTTAGTCTTAAATGAAATTCTCTCCCCATCAGGCTAGAGTGGACCCATACTGTTTATCGACTGGTTGTAAAACAAATGTTCCTAAAAGGAATGCACTGCCATGAGTCATTATCCATGATTAATACATCCATTAGCTTGTTACCATTTATGTTATGTATAATGTTCAAGAGAAGCTCTGCTTGATGATTAATAGCTTTCAATTAATCGTTGAGATTAAGTGATTGTGGATGGATGGTTGGAGAAAGATGAGTGCCGTATGATGTTGCGGTAGTTGGTATGTGATTGTTTGGTTGAGTTGCTTGTGGCTGCAAATTGTTTGCAAATGTAACATTATTGGGATCAAATGTTTGATTAATGACTATTTTTAGCATACCGCGAACTTTTTCTGCCTCTGGATCAAAGAGCATGTTTTCATCTGTGTTTGCATGATATTCGTCGCAAGCGGCTGTGTCGTGTTTTCCCATCATTCTGACTGAAGAATGCAATCAAAACAATATTCCTAAATAAGTTATAGATGGCAGTCGAGTTAAAGTTACTCAATGATTGATAAGTTCAACCACATCAAATTTTAGTGAACCAGAAAGTCAACCCCAGACTACTTGAGATGAAAAGGTGACAAGAAGATAACCCGACAAGCTTCTTAATCATCGCAATTGAGATGTAATCACGGCGCAGACGCATTCCTACTTGCTAATTGCTAGTTTCCTTCAGATATGTCTAATTACTTCTCAGAAAAAAATTAAGCGGTTTCACTAAACAGTTTTCTTCTACAGAAATATTTCAGTCGTGTATCTGATAGTACTTTCTTAGATAACAATCAGTTCTAGATAATCTATAGGGGACAGATAAGGTTCTTTTACATGATGACTTTCAAGATTACAGTCTGCAAAGTTTATTGAACTCAAGTTTTTGTGTTTCACCGTGTTAGGATTTTTAATGTTCGGGTCGTATGCATCATCATGTCCTTTATAAGGAAAAAGTGTTAAAACCTGCAAGTAGGTATGCACAAGAATAAGAAGATAGTTGTTGCGAGGTTCTGAACTCCTGGTACACACTGATGAAGTTATTACAAGAGCTTTGAAAATATGCTTCTTATTCGGATAATAAAGCTTTGCTCTGCGGTGAGACACTGATGGCTAATAAAAATAATTCGAAATCAAAATCAGAGGAATCTTGGCGAAAAAATCATTCGGAGAGTGTCAAAAATCTTTGAAGGCAGTCTTCTCATCAGATTTTAAAGTGGGTAGCTATTGGCACTCTCCGTAGGTGTTCTCACAGGGATTTTACCCGATATGGTATTAGGTCAAATATGACTGGTCAGTGATCATAAATTTAAATTTCAACACCCACAAAACGAAAGATTATGTCACCGACTGCCATTTCTGTGATTTCACGGTTTTTTTTCAACGTGGGCTGCTGCCAGGCCGTAGAAGGCTGAATTTTAAATATAGAATTCAATTTATCGTTCAATTTCGTGAATTAAAAATTATGGTAATACCTTTATCAGCCTGCAAAATAAACGTTTCAATTCGAGTACTTTCAGTGACATGTATGTTTATAACCAGTTTCAATGTATGTAGTTTTTGTGACATCACACAATAACACTGTTGGCCCAATCATCATCTTCATCCTGTATTAATCTTATTTAAATTCCCTTAACGAAGCCGAAAGGCACTTGTTCTCCCCGTCATAGTCATTGCTATATTTTTTTGTTCTAGACCATACCTGGGAACCTTCTAGTTACGGACACATTAGGGATCAAAGTTCCAACGTATTCACAAGTTTTTAATGTTGTAACTTTACTTTTAATACCTCCACGACCCCTGTACTATTAAATACATCCGTCAGCACAATGTATTAAGTACGTTACATTGAGTCTTCCTGTAAAACGTGATTTTTCAACCCAAAAAGGAAAGTCGTTTGCCAGCAATAATTTTTGCGTAGGATTACTTAATTTTGTGTACAGAATGCTTGGTTGACGGCTTCGTGAAGGATCCGTTTACACCTTGTATACATCTCCATCAGCAGTCACATGTGTATTCATCTCCTTTCTAGTTATATCATCTTTCAGACTATCATCCATCGCTCTAGTCTTTCCGTCTTAATCATCCACAATCGTATTCAAAACTTTCCTCCGTTTTCTCGTAACTTTGGTAACCCTACAATGAGACTATTCACACCTCCATCATCATCACCATCATCATCATCATCATCATTCTCCTGCCTTTAACCCAATTTATTCGGGGTCAGCTCAGCTTGTCTTCTTCTACCATACTTCATTCACACCTTAACGATTAAAATTCCTCTCAACTAATTTCATTATGCGTTCGGATCTTCGTCTTATCTTCCCCTATCAGTAACTAAGTCTTATTCACCAGGTCAGGCGGTCAGTTGCAACATAGCTGTTGGATGAGTCATAGATAACACAGCCGTTGTTATGGTGAATGCAGTGGAGTAAGCAGTCTATGGTATGTAAACATCTTAGTTGTAGGTGACAAAGGTCTATTATTTCTGATTTGTTGATACAATGAGCTTGAGTAATTCGATATTATTTAACACTAGCTTTTGGCCGCGATTCCCTCTCGTTACCGATTTGAAATTATCAGTCGGAAATGTTTTAAATATAGCCTATGAATGTATACTCGGGGTCTCGGGGATATGGTTTCCCATTAATGAAAAGACTTTCGGAATCGAACCAGTACTTCCGAAGTTTACGCTTACATGCAAACTTACAAGAATACAATCTTTACCCATCTATAACATTAGCATATTTTTTATAGTAAAGTAGGTACTAAAAGAATGGTCACGTTGTTTTCTCGAATATCACATTCTAAATAGTGTTTCCAATGGAATTCGACCTTTGCCAGAAACCTTTAGCCCAGAAAGAGCACCTTTGCTTATTTACTAGTGCACGTTTATCTAATGCGAAGTATTTTGGAGAACCATGTATTTTTCAATAATGCTTAGCTTCATGTCCCCAGCGGCGGGTTGAGCTGGCCTCGTTTCTATAGGATTGGCTTACACTCGCGTTAGATCGGGAGACGTCGAAAGGGGAAGTTAGACGACATAGGCTAATGATAATAATGCCTGTAGTTAGACGACATAGGCTAGTATATATAAGTATATATAGTGTATATAATAATAGTGATGTCCCCAGAAATGCTCCTGTGTCACCTACATCATCCTTATGTATACCCAATAGCTTACGTATGTTACCGTCTTTCAAAACAACCTTATCGCTCTTTAAGAAATTCGACCCACGTCCTACACTCTTCATACAAGGATCCGTTTATATCAAAAATAATCATTACATCAATGTATAAAGTTTTTTGTACCACTTTCACACAAGGTTCATCTTTGAGTCATTCTTCACTTAGTACAGAACAATCTCTTTGTCCTGCAATGCTATCATCGGTTAAAATTGCTGATGGTATCTCGAAGGCAGATAAATAAACAAGACCAAGTTGGGTCGAATTAATTGTGAATGGATAATAAACGTGAATTTCAACGGATGTGTTGAAATGAGGATGACGAAACTGGGGTGGGGTGGGAAACTGGAAGGATAACTTTGTTTGATGGTTACGATGTGAGTTCTGTACAGTAGCGAAGGGTCAATTTTTGTAAGAGGTAAGCCGGATTACGCTACACGTACGTATGGTTAATGTGATTTTAATATTTGTTAATAAAATACTGACTGTGCCAGTTTTCAAAGGTAAGCCGGTAGGAATCGAGTTGTATGGAACCTTCGCCACTGGTTCTCTATTATGTATCACACATGTTTCAAGAGCCAATTAGACTCAATTCGCATGCAAAAAGCTTCTACATGATCAAAATGTACCAGGAGATTAGAAGTTAATAGGATATTGACGATACTAGTGCCGTTTGTGAAAGTAAAAGGGTATAACGATTTGAAGGGAAATCCCTTAGTATTGAAGATTTAGTAAGCGCTTTTACTTTGAGCATAGCAAAAGTAAGGTAATCTGGCAAGAGATTATTATTCAACCAGGAGTGTAGACTTATTTAGGAGATTAGAAGATGGCACTACCTATACATAGTGAGATCTCAAACCAAGGCAAGGCTGCCTTTTATTTAAAAATTGAACAGTTTTAAAAACAAATCTTTCTTTCTTCAACACATTTCCAACATGTACCTACTCACCAATCTACTTCAACATACATACCCAACGCGTAATGGTCTTGTTCTATGGGTCAGGTCTGGCATTTGCGCATTGCCTTATTTGGTACGTGCAAATGTCCACAGTGTGCCCCTTCACTTCAATTCAGCTAAGTCACCGGATTAGGCGCCTACCACACTTGCGATTATGAAATTGTTGGGTATGTGACGTTTGTGGATGGAATGTGGTGTAAAAGATGAGACATTTATTTTGCCTAGACAACCTAAAGTTAGAAATTGAAGGCTTTTGCACTTAATCATTTTGTCGATTTTCATACACCTCAAAAATAATGCCAGTAACTTTGAACCCAGTTGGTTTAAAGTTGAACGCTTCTAAGAAACTCTGTGTATGTTAAGTTTAGATTATTCAAATCCAAACGCTTAGGAATTTCAATTACGAATATTAAACTGATGATAGTCTGGCACTCGTAGTTCTAGAGAAGATTACTGTAAACGACGACACTGTGGCCATAGGCTCACGTTACTAATCTTACTGTCTTATCGTTCCATGCAGGATGTACGAACTCTCTTCAGTGTAAACATATTTTTGCGCGACCTAAGTACAATGAGGGCACATCTGACTTTGCACAACACTCATACATTTTCTACCGACAGGAGAGAACCTAAGGCTGTTCCCTGACTAATCCTCACAGAATCCCCAAGCCAGGCCCTTTGAAGTAAATCGCCAAAACCAACACAAATATGTTCGGTCAATAAATAAAGGAATACTAATAACATCCTGTTCGCTTACAGACGGACAAACGAACAGACATACAAAGGAACACATTATTTGATCTGTGTAGTCTTTGTTCTGCTCAGGTTAACGACTGGTTGGATTATGTTGGAGGTACATTTTGTGTGTTTAGTTTGCAAAAAAAGATATTGCATGTAGTGTTTTTTTGCTTTTGCCGAGGTTGAAAGGTTTTCCAAATATTGAGTACTTATTTGTAACTGATGAAATGCTTATTTTTTCTTTATAAATACGAGTATGTGAATGTCTTAAGGTTCGTTCGACACTAGCAGGTTTTAACAGAATACACACCAGCCAGTTATTATTTAATTGATACCTGATCTATGACCGTGCTTGCCTCATTCTAAATCAAGTTTATTTGAACTTCAAGGCATTCTTCAGTCAAATTTTGGATTAAATAAGAAAAAAATGTGAAAATCTAATACAAGTTGAACCCTTATCCATTACATCGGATAAAATTCGAAACTTTCTATGATAATATTTTCTTGCAGGACCTCACTTTCGCCAGCCACGACTACAAGACCAAAGGAGCAGTAGACACCACTGCATTATTGAAGCAGGCTGCACATGATTGACATCTAACGCGTGGCCGGGATGGCGAAGGCGTAGAAATCAAGCTATGATGCAACTGACAAAAGTCCTGCCTAGGTAAACTCCTGTTAAGGACCTCAGGCAATGCGATTTGCGATGCGACTTGCTACACGACTTGTGATGCGAGTGCAGAAGAGACCTGCGACTCAACTTGCCACATGACTTGTGATGCGACTTGCGACACGACTTGCGTTGCGAATTGCGACAAGACTTTTGTTGCGACTTGTGTCCCCCCTCAAGCACCTCACACGTTCGTCACTTGTTTTCTTCACGTGAGTAGGTGTTGCCGTGTCGCAATACGCGTGTCTCGTGGGCAAATCGGTAAGGACTGTTATATCCTGTGTTGATTGATAGACGATTAAAATGAGCATGCTCAACACGTAACTATTAATGCATGCGATTATATTAAACAGTGATCCGATCACGGATATGGGTTTCATGAAAATTTATGAAACGCAAATTATATGTTTGTCTAGATGAATATCCGATGTACACGTGGATAGTGGCAGTGAATGTGTGAAAAGTGCAGGAAAAACTAAACTATCAAGGTGTACTCTTTTCTCTAGTGATCAATAAATTCCGTCCTGTAAAATTTCTGCCAGAAAAGCGAGGTATTAAAGTGCCATTTTATCAGCGATAACAATGATGGAAAAGTCTTATAGCAAAGCGCCTCGACCAACACCTTCATCATCATCATTTCAGCCGAATGATGTCCACTGCTGGACATAGGCCTACCCCAAGTGTCGCCACATTGACCGGTCCCGTACGACTCGCATCCAGCTGATCCCTGCAACCTTCACCAGGTCATCGGTTCACCTAGTGGGAGGCTTTCCAACGCAACGTCTTCCGGTTGGCGGTCGCCACTCCAGAAGTTTTCGGCCTCATCGGCCATCCATTCTGCGAGCAACACTACCTACACCTTAGGAGGCTCTAATTGTGCGGCTAGGTCAAGAGGTTGATTCAGAAAGCAGTACTCCTGGATACAGCACGGATAGTGAGAAGGTTCCTCTCTCTGGAACCCTGACCATCGGCAGCCTGAGCCTTGTGCCTGATGCCGATGGTACATCTATTTATATTTTTAAATGTTTTATACATTATATCGTAAAAGACAGCAATAATCACTTATCTAGCCCTCAGGGTTGCGTGTTGTCTTATTTTTGAACATTCTCAGTACCGTGAGCCGGTAGCCAACACATCTACGATTGACCTAACTCTTAAGGACTCTCACACTGGTACAAAACAATGCGAAAAAACCTCCCACCTCATACAGATACCTTCACATCACATCACGTCAGCGAAACTAAGTCAAGTGAACAAGTACGGTACAGTACAGATCATTACACAGTCTCTTATGTACAGTCGTGGCCGTTTTTACGCCGCTCACGACCGCTCAATGAATATTGACGACTGTCCTCCGCCAAAGTGACAATTTATAGCGCACGATGGATTTACTAAGTAAATATGGCGCTTGAAGGTACACAGAACAATTACAGTAACGTTATCATCATATTGATTTTATATTTACTTTCTCGTAACATAACATCAGGCCTGTAATCCCCGAAGGGTTAGGCAGAGATGTACCTGCTAAAACACTCACATTTCGCCAGTTATGTTAAAGTCCGATGTAATAGGGAGTAAGTCTATTACCATCAATCGGCCCCAAATCCAGACTCTGTGACTGCTACTGAGAAATTCCTGATGGAGAAACCCAATAACACTTTGCCCGACCTGGGAATCGAACCCAGGATCTCATGCTCAGCAGTCGCACTTAACACCACTCGATCAACGAGGTAGAGGAATTGATGAGTACTAGGGTATTATACAAAGGTAAGAAGGAGATATCTAGCCGTGCCTAGTTCAATATAACGGAATTCGTTGTGAGTATGGATCGATGTAGAATAAGTCGACGTCGACCGACAGTTTCTACTACACCAATTGATCGATCGTCGTCCTTTCTACCATCGATCGATTGGTGATCGGCGATCTATCGATTGGTGTGGTAACACCCTATGACGAGAGAAAAACACTAAACAGCTGATGGTGATGTTGATATGTAACTTTTTCCTGACAAACAAATCAATTTGCTCTACCGTTTACTGACTATAAGGTGGAGGCGCCAAATCGTGCGTGTAAGTGCTTCAGAGCGTGTTACAAAACATTGGCGAACGTGACGCTTGTGCGTAAAAAGACTTGTCTTTCATCAGGCGTGCGCAGATTTTATTATAATTAGACCGAAAAACAATAAAATATCCTAGAATGGAATGTAAGTTTCTCACATGACCTAGGGAAAAAATATTCTTGGTATAAGGTTCCTGAACTCGGGGCTTATTTCTTAGGGTGAATTTCACCGTGTGTATTATAGATTGCGTTTAATAAAAACTACCTAAATAAAACTATACTAAGGCGATTCTCCCACTACACCGCGGTCCGTCGCGTAACAAACATGCCTAGCACAACACACTGACAACCCGTCGGCCGGTACAGTGTTCAATTCTGCGGCGCCGCGCTACGCGACGGAGCGCGGGGCCACAGATTTTAACTTTGTAAGAAAGTATCTGAATTTATTATAACTAGAAGACGGGATATTTACCATGTTTATTGTTTTCTTTGAGTTCCCGATATTTCGGTATTATATAATAATTTTAGTGACCATGAAAGTTTAAAATCTTGTATCTGAATTTGTATAGAAAACACGCCTAGGACAACCCACTAAAAACGCATCGGCTTACAATGACTTTTCTGCGCTACGCGACGGAGCAGTGAGAGAATCGCCTTAAAATACTGCAAAAACGAGTTCAAATGTTGATATTTATCTCGATTCACGTAAATCTGTCGTTAAATTAATGGCTCGTCTGTTTCAAGACAAAATTCATTGTCGAAATCTAAATAATTAAATTGATTTCTAAAACCCGTATCATGCGCCATTGCAATTTATTATAAAATTTAAATGAATTCGTCAAGCCTCATTATTATAATCAATTACCAGTTTTTCAATTTCGAATTAAGTTTTCGTAATCAATAAGCAAATTGTGACAGTTAGTAGTAATAAAAAGATAAAAGATAACAAAAGAAAGATTTTCTTTACCTTTTTGAGATGTTTGTTGACCCATTTTGTGAACGTCTTCTTTTGTATCGCGTCACGCTCATCTGTAATGAAGAAAAAATAATTCATTAGTTAAAAATACAAGATGTTGATAGGATTAGGAACCCAGCCCTCACTGGGTCCGTAGTGGAAGACGCCCAGTTTCTCATGGAGAGGAGGCCTGTGTCCCAGCAGTGGGAACACTATAGGCTGAATATTAGGCTTTTCTTATAATATATAGGAGACTTAAGTTTCAGGTTCAATAATGTATTTCTGATTATCATTAATTAACTTGCTCGCAGAACGGATGGCCGATGGGGCCGAAAAGTTCTGGAGTGGCGACCGTGAACCGGAAGACGTTACGGATCCGCTGGATGCGGGGACGCACGGGACCGGTCAATGTGTCGACACTTGGGGGAGGCCTATGTCCAGCAGTGGACGTCTTTCGGCTGAAATGATGATGATTAATATTTTTTTTTAAGTTAGTTATGTATGTATGCGAAAATTCTTTACGCTGTCTCCATCATGGAAAAATATTTACATTCTATTCAAATAAACAAATATTTCCTATTGCGTGGCTTTGTATTCGAATTTTTTAATTGTTTACTAGCTGTTGCCCGCGACCTTTGTCCGAGTGAAATTATTATAAAAATATTACTTCCATACTTGAATCGGATTTTGTTAACTATTTCAGGGGTTTTAATTTTTTTGCACGGAACCCTACACTCTTTTCTAAAATAAAAGTTGCCAAAGTTACTCCTTATAACATCAGCTATCAGCCAGTAAAAGTCTAAAAAAATCGGTTCTACCGTTTCGGAAATCCGAGCCGGAACAATCAGAGGCACAAACCAAAAAAAAAAAAAAAAAAAAAATGTTAGTACCGTGTACTTTCATATGCATTCAGTAAAAAGCCTTTAATTTTTAAATTACAAACAGACACTTCAATTTTATTTACTTGTATAGAAGACGGGTAAGCGAATACATTAATCTCTTTAAGAAAAACAATTACTTCCCCGTAAATAAACATTACAAAAATTCCTAATAAATTCCAAGCATTAAAAAATTGCACAGTTTATTTATTCTATCAAAATATAACACGACCGAATTAAACAGCTGTCAGCCAGGTCAACGAACTTGGGCTGGATAGATAACATTCTTATTTGGTCTATTAATACTTGGACTATTTTGGCGCGCGAGGCTAGTTGCCAAAATATTTCAAGATCGGAAGTACGATGTATGGAAACTGTCTACACTTTTTACAATGATTCGATATTGGATAGCCATTTTTTGTACTTTTTTTCTGCATTGTTATAGAAATGATAAAAGATTAAGTCTTTTTTATGAAAAATCTATGAGGAATTGAGAACTAGTGGGTAAGCTATTAAAAACTTTTTGATAGAAGATCAATTAAGGTCATTGACCTAAGTATTCATAGAATCGGTAGTGGAAAAAAAGATTTTGAAAAAAAAAACAATACATTAAAGAAACACTGAAAATTAATTCTTCAATCAAAGGACATTTCATAGCTGGAATGAAAAATCATTACGTTAATAACACTAAAGAAAGTATTTCAAATCAACTAGGAAACGAGTTCAATTACATTTAACAACTAGTTAAAACCCAGTCAAAGAATCTAGACCAACATTGAACCTAGATATAAAACAGGAAATTATCTAAACATACCAGGAGCGAATGAGACGGAAGAGCTTCGCGATATCTTAATTAAGCGTGGCGATGGTTCATTAAAATGTTTAGCGTACCAGGCTGTCAGACGACCAAGTATGGTCGCCGGCTAAGAGCTATGACTATGTTGAATGTAGATTAGAAAGATTGATTGCAGATATTCATCTGTATATGTGGAGGAGCGAATATTATGGCATGATGTGTAGTTAAATTAAATTATCAAGTGATTATAATTGATTTGGATGACAATAATTATTAATAAAGATTAAGGTTAATAACAGCTGACTAGGCCATCAGAAAGATGATGGTCATTGAAAAGCATCGATCTTTACAAGAGATAGAATACCAAAATAATAGTTTTTTGAAAAATTTTCATAATGACATCCTTTTAATTGATAAAAAGTAGCCAGTAACAACAAAAATTTGAGAAAATTTTACCAATAAAACTTAGAAAGACATGAAAAGCCGTGTTTAAGATATGAGTGTCAATATTAAATAGCAATTATGACACTGACAGCTCTTGAACCCAGTTAAAATATTATGTTTATCGCGTTCAGGCGGTTTGTGCGTTTGGTGTTTTAGCCCCAAACCGTGAGAGATATTCATAATTTGACATTTATATTCTCATGTACAGCGACATAACATGTAGCTCCTACACTATGCGTAACAAATACGTTCAGTGTAGATAAACAGATAACCATCAATATTTTGTACTCCAGCGCTAACCATGCTTATTGGTTGACATGGAAGCAAATCAATTGCTGTACCTTTGTTACTTCCAATTTTACACACACGTAATGATGTGTCGGTCGAACCCTTGACAAATAATTGGTATATTTTTATTGAAATATTTTTAGTGGTGATGGTACCTACTAAAACACGTTTTTCCGGTGTTTTGCGAAGATTTGACCAAAACATATGGCTCATCGATCAATTTGCGTTTTGCGTTAACTTAGGCGAAACTTAGTTATAAGGAAGTGTTGCAAATACTCAAATACTATTTCATCCGTGGAACGCATAATCAACATAATGTTTTTTTTTAAAGCTAGCAACAGAAATATAAATGTATAGCTAACAAAAGTAGAATATCTCATCCCATCAAGTCAAAAAACAAATTTTGATGTACTAGGCAACTATGAAATAATAGGAGGTGCAGTTGAATACATTACAGAGGTAACACATGAGTCAAAAGAGGAAATAACCGAAAACTTCTTATATCTCTTACTTCAATTAACAACGAATCGAAAAGAAGAAGATATACAAAAATCTTCCTTATCTCCACTTCGATGGACCAGGGTTTGCAAAGAGTTCTCACACTTATACTCAAGAGCTCATGTGTCGGCATCGAGTACTGCCTCTGTTAGCAGTTTCGCAAACGTAATTGGCAGAGTTATCAAATGAGAGCGCGATTATGTTATGATGAGTGATGCCAAACAGTGTGGCGCCGGCGCCTGTGCCAGTCAGTCTTTTGAGAGATGTTTTAACACGATTTTATTTGATTTAGTTGACTAACCTAATTAGTTTAAATGCTGTCTGATAATATGAAGCAGAAATACTGAAATACTTTGGCAGTTTATTGTTGGGTATAAGAAGAAAACTGCAACTTGAGCTGTTTCAACACCACACACCATATCCTTAGAATTAATCATTCATCATCAACATTTACTGAGAAACCGCACCTAAAGAAACTAAGAAAATAGGATTAAAATGAATTCTTCTAATTCGTCACCTCGTCCGCCACGACCTTGGCAGTCGGTCCAGTCAAGTGGATAATCCCAGATAAACTTAACATGACGTAAAACGATCGATTTCCACAGTCACAGAATAAAGACCTAAATTAAAGGCGGACATCTTCAAATTCCTTTGAAAACGACACACAAGGGTGACTTAAAAAAACAGACTATTGTAACTACTAACCTATGCCAAGAAACTAAGGCGTGCTACAGACATTTACAGGTCGTCATGATACTGCATAATTGGGCATAGTCGTGCAGCAGATTATACACATTCGATGTCTCCACCCGGCCTGTGCAGACGCTGGTTGACCCGGAACAATTAGAAGATGTTTCGACTATATTCAGCCCCGAATGCAGAAGATCACGATGTCCAAGATATAAATACAATAACCAATTAGTACTTAAAGAGGTTTCTTACAAACCTCACAAAGGCTTTAATGAAAAAACAGACTCGAATGCTGCATCTTAAGACCTTAAAGATGACACCAGTAACCTTGCACACCAATGTATTGGGGTTCAAATTACAATAGAACACAATGTAGCTGGCTCATTGCCTGCACTGACTAACGACCCATTTCCCTCGTTCACTCCTACACTCCGCATTAGATGAGCTACTGATGCACTCACACTTATTATCGTTACATCTGCTCTTGCATACACTTACGAATTTATCAGGAACTATATTCTGCCTGCGGTTTTGTCCGTGTTGTTTTGAAATAGAAATAATTGGATTGTTTCACACTGAACTTCAACTCTGATGCTCTCTTGAATATTTTATTCTTACTCCTTTCTAAGGAGTTCTGGTATTTCTGTTAGTTCTGTATTCTGTTATTCTTTCTTTATTTATTCATCTATACACTCTATAAGAAACATTATTTTCCAAGTTCATGAAAGCATTGTATTAGTCGGTCAGACAGGAAACCTATATTTTTTCTCAGAATCATTCTTATTGAAGTGAGCATTGATAACAAACTATTGAACTTGATCTCTGCTAGATCCTTCTTCTTGGATAGACTGGCGACTGACGCTACTTCAGAACAGAAAACAGCCATAACAATTGAAATAGCTATTTTGGGTACAGCCAATGACACATTCTAATAAAACTGGTACCACAAAGAATTTACACCCTGACAAATCTGAAAACATTCAATAATGTGCTAAACATTTGCCCTGATTTACGGCCAATAAAGGCCAGCGTCCGTCGAAGAGCAAATACACCATTGTCCAGCATTGCACAAGTATACACAAGTGCATCGCTAGGACCAATCGTGTTGATTGAATTGAGCATGCTTCACGACTTTGCATTAGTTGCGGGCATTCACACGGTTTGCTGGTCAAGTTACGTCATCAGAGTATTGCAGCAAACTGAATTAAAAATGATAAAGTACTGAAGTGAGGAGCCATTCTGTAAAATCACCGAGAGAAAATTTTGGGTGAAGTATTTATGGGCTCTGCTGTCATCGTTTCTATAACATTTGTCATCAGATTCTTCATTGGTAAACGTAGATGAGAATAGAGTGGAAGTGAAGTGATGAGATTACGGGTTTGGTTTACAGAATGGACTAATAGAAAACATGATTGGGATCTTCATATACCTCAGACATGAAGATAGAGAGACGAAACATCACAAAATCGTGATTCAGACAGAAAACTACATACTAATAAAGAAATCTAAATTTCTGAATAAGAAATAATGACAAAGATGTTGCTTGACTTGACAGTGAAGTAAAAGACCACATATTTAACTGGAAACCATAAAAGTGTGATTGTTTGTGCAAACATATGTACTCTTCATGAAGAATGTATTGTACGCTTCGATTACATCATAAGCATTGTATGATCTAGGTTGGAATTCAGTAAACCATTACTATGTAGGTCGATACAGAGAATCCTCAAATGTATCTAGACATTTAGGCGCTATAGCAGTGCAACTGCGCCACTACACGTGAGCTCGGTGTAACAATCGGTAATTGCATCAACGGTTATCATTCCACTTGATATGTTGATAAACATTACCGCGTCATGCTTTATGATAAAAGTATAAAACAGTTTCTTTAATATTTTCTTTTCTTTTACAGGGAATTTACATCATAATCTAAGTACGAATGTTATAAAAGAGGCATGGATTTTAACGAAAAAATGAGCGTATTGTGTGCACTGGCGGTATCTCCGAACAAGCTCATAAGCTTGGCTTGCACTAATTGTGTGCTTGCCTCAGCTTGCCGTATGTTGAATCCTAGACACGCCACTGATTGTATGAAATATGATAACATCGCTAACTAGGAAGTGATGACGACTAATAGAGGCTACATGGAAGTAAAAGAAGTAGTATTAGACCATAAATAAATCGGATTAAGGACATGTACCAGGGAAGTATAGCACGAAAGAGAGGCCTGCCTGGTTTGCAGCTGCAACAGTTGCAAACTTAATCGTTTATCGCATCAATCCACATGCATAGGTACGCTCAAAATAGACCACCACAAACAAATTCTTTCAGAGGCACGAAAATATGGTAGTTCAGTAATTAAGTATATCAACTTAAGCAAGCTACGGCAGTGGGCAGTTCCCACAAAACGGATCATAATCTTATCAGCGACCAGATTAACTAAGCAAGTACCAGGTCAACATGAAAACTAGGACGTCAAGTTGCGCAAACTGACAGGTGGTAGTGGGTAGTCCTTATACAAAAGACTAGGGTACCAGTGGGCGGACAATTACTTACGTCGAAAACTCTCTAATCGCCTTGAGAAGTGCAAATTGAGTACTGCATTGACCTAGTTGCTAATCTTGACAGTCGTTTTCAAGTTATAATATGTTGTTATTTGTTGGATTGAGACTTGTGAAAAAAATAAACAATAATTTAATGCGGTCATTAATGAACGATCAGTAGCTTGAATGAAAATGCATTTAATGCGGTCGCTTAAAAATAAACGCAACTGCACTATCAGACAATACGGTGGATCGGTAAGAAGTAAATGTTAGCGTGACGGCTTCCAGTATCAGAAAAAAAACGTGTTGCACCGACCCCGAGAGAGAATATGGGACAAGTACGAGTGAAGTCAGTAAGTATGACTGTCCGTGTATGTGAGTTTGAATGTTTGTGAACGCATCCACGATACAGAAGAAATTGCTAGTACGAATAGTGCGAGGCAACGTTTAAAAAAAAATGTGCTATTTTCCTTTACATTTCAACAGACAAAACTATGTAGGTAACTATGTATGTAACTGTAGGCACATTCATAATTTACATTTTGTAAAACATCAAACCAAACCACTTTCACACAAATTCCAACATTGTGACTATAAATAAAAGCTTAATAAATTGCGCCTACGAAGCACTAGCTCCGCGACTTGACTAATAGTCTACCTGAAGTTTATCAGATCAAGCATACTTTGTACGAGCTCCTGGTCTATAAATATCTATGTACGAGTAAATATGTTACATTGTGTTATGTAAATGGATGGTTATATTATTCGAATAGTTGTCAAGTACATAGGTAAAGTTGTTGAACATGTAAATGAGTACATTATTGAATCCTACCGAAATAAGGTCCGCACAAGAAGAAAGATTTCACAAATGTATGAAAAAAAGACCCGGAAATCGAACCCAGGACCTCATGCTCAGCAGTCGCGATTACGATCACTAAGCCAACGAGGCAGTGGACATCGGATTGTGTGAAAGATGACATGGACAGGAAAGAAGAAAACACCGAGATGTCGATTGATGAGATGAAAGAAGAAGACATGCTACATTTTTTTTTTTTTTTTTTTTTTTTTTCCGGATGGGAAATCATCAAATGACCCCCCCCACTCTGGGCGGAGCGGAGGGGAGTGTCAGACTTGTACTGACTAAAACCCATCCATGTTCCTTCTTTGCCCTTTATGTTCCAGGGCCACGGTATCTCTTTCGAACAGTCCCGCAGCCCGAGACATGCTACATCGACCCCAAATAAACGTGAGTATAAGCAGGAGGATGACGAGGAGTCCGCACTACGACCAGTATAAAAAACCAGTTTATGCGGATCTGTCATTGTACGGGAAATATATACAAAGCGATGCCATGTTATACTGGAAATGTATAGCTCGATGAATGATGTTTATTTTGCAAATAGGTTTTTGCAAACACTTTTACACGTAATTTTTTTAACATATCGGTTTGGTGTTTCGTACCTGACTACTCTGAGAAGAAACAGCCGAAACAAAACTCAGAGGTAATAATATTAGAGACTATATAGTCTCTTTTAAGGCCTAGACGTAATCTTGAACGACTCACATGAGGACTATGCAGATAAGTGTCTGAGATGCTCTTTTGAAGAAAGAACCACACTGATTGAGTGGACCAGTCCACCGACCTATGGATATGTCGTCGTGTGTACAATTTATTACTGAGTGTAAGCGATTCAGTTTTAAATCGAGACAAGGATTTCTATACAATTTAGTTTAACCGTTTGCTAGATAAATGGCGTAGCATCTCCATATGGAAATAATCGACATTCAAGTTATTTACGTAGGTGCGAAATGTGTCTATGTTTCCATAGTTTCTATAATTACATCTCATTACCATTTGTTATTTCCACTGGAATTCGAATTAAACTAAAACCTCCTTTAATGGCAGCATCCCACGCAAGTCATAAAAATCTACCGACGAACGAATGGTATTTGCTGTTTATATGGCAAAACGTGAAGAAGTACACACATTAAATAATGAAGCACAACTATACATACGGAATTTTTGAGATTTAGGAAATTTCTAAATGGATAAACTAAACACAAAAAAGAAAATTAATCACGTAACGTGAACTAATGAAATGAAATGAAATATTTGTTTACCAGATATAAATCCACATACAACGTTCACAAACAGACACTAAAATCAAATAAATTAAACCTATTGATATGATACACACACCGACGCGCCCCAAATACAGCGAAATGAAGTAAGTTGCACTTCCCAATACTACAAGAATAAATGAGATCAAACGATGAAGGCGGACGTAAGAGGGACAAACAAATGATTGCTAATTAATCACGGAAAGGAATTCCCTAGTATTTCTCGCAAGAAAGGTATTTCTTCCTCCATTTTAGATGTTCTTAAAACGATGAGGGATAAGATGAAGAAGTAACTGACGGATAAATCTTTCCTAGAACCACAAATTTCAACACATGTGTCATCTACCAACCCGGACTAATCCCGCACAGGAGATTACGGCTCACGACACCAGAAGTATTGGAAATCAATATTTTCTGATGGGGTTCATCGACGGCTTAGATATCAAGTGCGTATGCGGCGTGTCTCCACAGACAATGGGCGGCGTTCCATCTTGCGCTGCATGCCCTGACACCTGCGCACTTAACGATCTTATGGCCACATCAGCAAGTGGAGTTCGCATAGCTGAATTTTGGGCCAAATATATTAATAAAAATTTGCTATCGACAAGCTAAGAAGAAGACAAGGTGAGAAGAATGCCAATCGACACGCTAAGAAGAAGACAATAAGGTGTAAATGATTGCGTGACGGTTGACAGAGAATAATGGAAGAAAAAAACGCGTAGCGCCGACCCCAAGTAACATGGGACAAGGGCTGGAAGATGATGATGACGCTAAGAAGAAGACCAGAAGTAGAAAGGATTAATCAAACTTAACAATTTTGAACTAAACAAACATAATTTACCATTGATTAAAATTGCCAACACCGTTACACCATTTTCTTCTAACGCCAACTGACATAGGCTCACAAATTCAGAGGACCATACGCCATTTTATATCTATTCAACTTCTTCTAAATGTTGTACCAATTCACACTTGATTGCGACTAATTAACCGATTCGTTTCAATGTCTTGGGGTCAATACAATCAGTTTTGAGGCCATGAATTCAGATGCTATCGTTGCATCCATCATAATTGCTGAATTTGCACGATTATACGACTACTTTTAAAGGTGGGGTAAATAGGAGCTGTTACCATCTTCCTACCCTTGTACCATGTTACTGGGGGTCAGCCCAACAGGTTTTTTCGTCCATTCTCCTCTGTCAACCGTCACGCAATCATTTACTCCTTTTTCTTTCATAACATTCCTCACACAATCCATCCATCGTTTCCTTGGTCTTCCTCTCTCTCTCCATCCATCAACATTTATATTCAACACTCTTTAACTCACATGCGATTCGTCCCTCCGCATCACGTGCCCATACCAAGACAGTTGATTCACTACTCATGTTGCAGACTTGAAGAACCCTGGCTGGAAGCAGCTATGGCCGATGTTCGAGATGATAGGTGTGCGGTTGAAGAGACCTATGTCCTGTAATTGACTGATATAATAATGGCAAGTTTGATGAAACGGCAAATGTAGGGTGTATACTCAAAGTTCAACAAGTTTGAAAAACATCTGAAGATCGCAACGGGAAGCTTGGTAATATAGTGCAAGTTAATAAATGAAGATACGGAGGAGCTACTATTCAGCAGGTTCCTAAGGAGTGCCGTCGGAATGCCGAGTTGATTGGTAAATGTAGCAGAGTAAACAATTGGACATTGTTGAATGGAATGAGTGAATGAGCGCGAGAGCAGCGTTTGTTTTGACTTATTGATACTCGACCTGTGCGACCGTGAAAATACGTTGATGTTTTGATGATGGATAGTGGACGAGTGTAAGATATCTTCTTTATTATGTTAGCTTATTCTGTCCCACTGCTGGGAAAAGGCCTCCCCGTACGTTTCCAAACTTCCTTAGTTTAAGTTTTGCCTTGTCCGGCGAAGTTAGTGCTGCGAGGTTGAAATAAAATGGGACTGGGCCGGTGACACTTCTAGAATAAATCAGGAGGACAGATGGGCGAGAATAGACAAGTAAGTGCCTGGAGACGGGCGTCTTCACCAAAGCAGGCACGAGAAACGCTGGCATGATGGTTTGGATACGTTCCTAACTGATTAGCAGGAAGAGATTTTAAGTAGCATAATAAGCCTATAGTGTTCCCACTGCTGGGACACATGGCCTCCTCTCTATGACAGGGAATGGGCTATAATCCACCACGCGGGCCCAGTGCGGATTGGTACTATGTCCATGTGACATCATCTTCCAATTTTTGGTTCTAAGAACCGGGTTTCCTTCACCTTTTTGAGTGAGAATTAAATTACACAAAGTAATGCGCCTGCCTGGGTTCGAATCCACGAAATACTGTTCGTAAGTCACCCCTGGGCTACCGCTGCTCTCCGTGGAGAAGATTTTAAGTAGACAAACTAAAAATTACTACTAACTCAACAAAAAATTCAATGTCCTATAATTACATATAGCTATGAATGACTGTACTGCTGTTTTCCAATGTAAATACAATCATTGGCTAATACGTTGAAGGGAAGCCACCGTTTGTAGGCGAGGGTCAGACAAACATTACCTAAGCCAGGTTATCATGTACATAAGCACATAGACGAGCTTGTATTAGGTAAGGTTATCACATTCCATACCTAATGTATGTGCTATGTCACCGTATATGTGTTCCAGGGCTGCGGGACTGTTCGAAAGAGATACCGTGGCCCTGGAACACAAAGGGCAAAGAAGGAACATGGATGGATTTTAGTCAGTACAAGTCTGACACTCCCTTCCGCTCCGCCCAGAGTGGGGGGGGTCATTTGACGATTTCCCATCCGGAAAAAAAAAAAAACCGTATATGTGTATACTGTTTGGTATGTATGTATCTTTATGCTGTACATAAGCGTGACTACCAAGATCGAATATCTAAGTAGGTAATTTAATTTTCTTCAATGGAAACCGACTAATCAATATTGATGATACATTTAATTATATTTTTTATTATAACCGGCATGTCTTAGAACCAAACATTCAAGACATAATACATCTACCAACCCGCACTGGACCCGTTTGGTGGATTACAGCCCATTCCCTCTCCTAGAGAGGAGGCCTGTGTCCCAGCAGTGGGAACATTATACGCTGATTATGCTATTATAATCGAAACTTTGATAAATGTTGTAGGTATGTGTCATAGAGGTTTAAATATTCTTGCCATGATACATTAAATTTATTTCACGGATATTTTGTATCTGACCACAGCAGCCCAAGAATAATCTAACTGACAACCTATCTTACCAAGGGATATCATATTACCCACTAACTGGGTTGTGGAGGTCAGATAGACAGTCCCTCCATGAACAATACTGTTATTCTCCTGCATCCAATTAGACTGGAAGCCGACTGTAGCATAGTTGGGAAAACGCTTGACAGGTGATGACGTCAACAAGAAAAGAGCGCTTACTCATCTGAGTGAGAAAGAGTTAATCATTGTCTATTCTTCGTGGTGTAGACAGAAGAGATAACGCTGTGATATACAAATTAACGCGGCGACAGCTTAACGTTGACGTCTTGAGCAGTCCCTAAATATCCGGGGCGGTGACTGGACGCCATCTTTAAATTGTTCTGCACTTACCGGTAATTTGGTAGTTTATATTCTCAACTCTAACTATTGCTTCTAGTGAACACCACACAAGCTGTGACTGTGAGTACTTTAAAAAAATAAATCATCCCAGAAACCTCGACCCATTAAAGAAATCATAATTTTCCGTGACCACAATCTCAACGTTAATGAACCGGTAAATAACTAGTACATAATGCGTTACGTTATATATTTGTTTAGTACACATGGTGATAAGGTAATCAGTAGATAACGCTTATCTCGTATCGTACCTGATGTCGGTGTTGATATTTTTTGTCAATAAATGTTTTGTGTTTATTGTTACCCTTCCAATTTTAAGACCCCCGTCACCATCTAACCGCCTTTTCCTAACTATTTTGGGGTCACTTTTCAGTCTAAATGGATGCAGCTGAATACCATTATTTTACATGGAGCAACTGCCTATCCGATTCAGATTCATTCATTTTTATTTGCCTGAAATATGGTATTTTACAGATTTAATAACACATAGGTACACAATAGTTCATCATATTCCGCCTACTAAATTCGGCATGCAACTTTTGTGAAAAAATAATTAAATATCTGAAAAAAAAACATAAATTAATCTGACCTCCACAACCCAGTTAGTACTGGGTAATACGATAACTTGATAAGACCTGGTTGTCAGACATTCGGGCCATTGAGTACATGTTACAACTGTCAAATGACAACCGTGCTCAACGGCTTCACGTGCTTTCCGAGGGACGGAGGAAACTCGGTATGTAATGGGTGGTCATCAACCCAGTTACGGATCAAACTAGCAAGCGCGGCTAGACCTGAAGATTGACACGATGTTATTATCACGATCTACTACCATAAACTACTATGGAATAATAATATTGTGCAGATCGCGTTCAATTTCATTGGTAAACTTCATTCTTTATGATTTACACAATTAAGCGGTGAGATTAACCGTTAATTGGATTTAGCACGTTTACATTGTAGCTACACCAATATTAATTGATTCGCTAAACGGCTAAGCGCCTTCAACTTAGCTTGTTTCTTTAAGAGGCTCAAGAATTAGAAAACATAGGCGTTTTCACAGTTTTAATCCTAAAACTCAATCAATTAATTGGGCCAGTCGATAATTGGTAAAAAGTTCTGAACTTACTCTGTTCCAAAATTAGGCAGACGATAGCACTATGCTAGAGAAATAAGATGAACCTAGGGAGAGATAAACTCCTTTGCAGTTTGTTTCAAAAGAACTGACTGATACTGAAAGAAGTTTCAAAGACCAGCTACATCATTGTCGGAATCTCTGGTCTTTTCATACAAAAATTGGGGTACGACTTATACTGTCAATTACAGGATATCTTCCGTGATTATCTATTATTCTGAGCTCCTGATATTTCGACGCTATTTCACGCGCTATGGTCGCAGGATGACTCGAGAATGCGGGTGGATAGTAAATAAATTGTTAAGTGCAGAAAAATCTGTGTACCCTCTTTCTAGGAATAATGAATAATCACGGAAGATATCCCGCAAAAGACTGTAAAGTTAATAGACCGACCGCTCCAATGAGTCCTCGCGAAGGTATCAATTTAAATGCAATATTCTGAAGGTTGATCACGTATTGGTTCAATTAGTGTCGTAATACCTACGTGTATTATGGTTATTTTAAAGCAAATAACCTGTGGGATATTTTTAGGACTTTGTGGACGCTTTTTTTTTTTTTTTTTTTTTTTTTTTTTCCGGATGGGAAATCATCAAATGACCCCCCCCACTCTGGGCGGAGCGGAGGGGAGTGTCAGACTTTTACTGACTAAAACCCATCCATGTTCCTTCTCTGCCCTTTGTGTTCCAGGGCCACGGTATCTCTTTCGAACAGTCCCGCAGCCCTGGCAGGCGTCGGCCCATGCGGACCCCTACTTGATTGCTGACATCTCTTTGAGGCGCGCGTGGAACACGAACGCGCCGTCGACACAGCCTGTCGTCATAAGACGGCCGGACGGCGAGCTAGCCCATAACTCGCCGTCCACAGGCCAGCGCCTACGGTGGTCGGAAGCCACCACGTGACCCCCGACGCCCAGGTCGTCTCCCGCGGCGGCTGGGACGTGAGGTTCTTTCCCTCTCACGTCCTGCCACCTCCTTCACTAGCATGACTGCTTCGCAGAAGGAGGTGACGGCTTCCCATTCTCTCTCGCTCCGGACCATGGCTTGAACCAAGGCCGGACGCGAGAGATTGCCGCCGCCAATCGCCGCTATGAGGACACGGCGGTGCTCCGCCCAAGCGGGGCAGACCTCCACGGTGTGTTCCACCGTGTCCTCCGGACGATCCTCGCAGTGGAAACACCCGGGCGTTTCCTCCCGCCCGATTCGGTGCAGGAACCTCCCGAAACAACCGTGTCCGGTGAGGACCTGCGTCAGACGGTAGGTGAGGGCGCCGTGGCGCCTCTCTAGCCACTCCTCAAAGAGGGGACTTATCGCCACTATGGTGGCGTGCCCTGCACGGGGTTGCGACAGTCGCTCTCTCCATGTCGCCATGAGATCACGCCGGAGGTCTGTCCGCTGAGCGGTAATTTGTCGCGGCAGCGGAGTTTCCCCCCTATATAGTGCTTCCGCGCGCCATTCATGCAGGCGCGCGAGGACTATCGCCTCCAGACTTTGTGGACGCTTAATGTGCCTTCAATGGGGCAAAGTGGAGGACTCATCAAAGCGGTCAGTCTAAAGTTAGAAATCGTGAAAAATTAAAACAGTTTTTGGGATACGACGTTGGGAATTGAGCGATACGCTGCAAATGGAGGTGGGCCGGGTATCTGGCTAGATGAGGAGTTGGCCGATGGAGTAACGCTTTGAATGTATGTAACCAAAGAACCAGAGCTGTCCAAAAGCGGGTCGAGGAGGAACGCATGGAATCGAGAACAAAAAAGTAAAAGCAAGTGGAAGTCTTTACTCTGCAGTTCGTGATTCTGAGCTGAAATGATGATGACGGTTGGGTTTAGTCACCACCTTAGTCGCATCCTAAGTATTCAGAATACATTTCGACTGTAAGACTTTCAAATCTCAGGTCCCAATGAGTCAGAGGTTTACGAAATGATCGTAGGAGTTGAGAATGTAACACTCACAAACATTTACTTATGTTAAGTATTATTATGTACGCGTTTTCTTGAATAACATTATACTGTTGAAGAGGCGAGAGTTTTGCTCGAAAGTGAATGTGGATTTAGAGTTTACAAATAAATGCAAAGTTCGAGTGAATCTGTTTCTTCTAGGCAAGTGTGCTCCACCTTAGGCCGCATCATCGCTTTTCATCAGGCGAGTTACGACCAAACGCAAGCATTATAAGTATTAAAAAATGTTATAAAAATCGAAGCTGACTGGCCGGTAGGCAATGTTCAGATTTAAACCAATGAGAATTGAAGCATGATATTTAAAAATATATGTTACTAAGAAGCTCTACAGAAGTACTAAAACAGGATTTTTCCTCACCTGATCGCCATCCCCAAACGAGTAAATAAAGGGGGTTAAAAGGGTCGATATTTTATGCAAGATGGTTTTAAGAGGGTCAGACGTGATCAAGAAGGCTGTTGGAGGCAGCCTGTACCGAGCGGTTCACACTGCCGGAGACCGCATGGCTTGGAGATGTGTCATATGTGAGCGTGATCCTCAGCAGTGACGGAACGACGAAGAAGAGACCACGGGCAATGTCAAATATACATTATATCATTGAAGAAAGTATTGCTTGAAAGTGAATGTTTTTTGAGAAACATATAATAACTATATTCATGAAGTAAACGTCTGCTGAAAATGAACCTCTTTAAAAGATTCTTCAAACGCGACGATGCGTAAGAAGTTGCTGTAATCTACATATTTGATGCTGAAACTGTTTGGCTCATAATCTCTGTAATTATAATCCTCACTGTGAAGGGCTGTATCCTGCTGTCTATCTAACTGAAAACCTCTTTAGTCACTTTGTAAAGAAAAAACACGCATTCTGACTTAAAGAACCTTTTTTAGGGTTACGTAGCCGAATGGCAAAAACGGAACTCTTATAGATTCGTCATGTCTACCTGTCTGTCCGTATGTCACAGCCACTTTATTCCGAAACTATTAGGGCTACACAGTTGAAACTTGGTGGGTAGATGTATTCTGGGAACCGCTTTACGATTTTTGTACAAAAATTAAAAGATTAAGTGACTGTTTTCTGGAACTAAAACTAAAAAAAAAAACATGTAACCTATGCGTGCAGACATTGAGGTTCCTGAAACCATTTTTTCTCAAAGACAATCGTTTGAAAGATAGACACTTAAAGTGGTAAAATGTGTGCGGTGGGGCATACATTCGATTTTATTTTTTATTAGCATTGATACGCATTTTACCTTTGAAAACTATCTTAGTAATAAAATAATACTTATTTTTACAAAGAGATAAAGTCCGAATCCATGTTGAAATAACGACACTGATAGCTCTTGAACGCGGTTTAAATGTGCTGATCACGTTCATTGTTACTGGTGACGTGAGCTGATCAGAACCATTAAGGATCGGTCCTTAATGGTTCTGATCAGCTCACGTCGCAAAAATATGATTTATATGCGACTTCATAATTAAGAAACACAAATAGATCCATTAGTAAAAAAAACCCACATCAAAATCAGATCATTAGTTTTGACACAAATCCGGATTTACGAACAGACATGCCAAAACAACACAAATATGATTAGTAAAAAGGTAAAAAACGTTACAATTTAAACTATAAATCTAAAAAGTCGTTAATTCATTTAAATTTTAATGAACAAGGTAGTATTTAAACAACAAATAAGAATTAAAAAAAAACGTAAAACTTGTTCGTACGAACTTGAATTTAATTTAAAACTAGATTTTGTACGACCTTTGTGAAGCAACAGCTGACTTTTAAAACTGACTGACTTCAAAGGCATAAAGTTATAGGAAAATAAAATAAAATAAAATTTAGGGAAAATTTAAAAAATTCGAGAAGCCTTTTGTATTTTAATTAAAGAGTTGTCGACAGTTGTATATAAACCTGATAATGTTACCGTATTTCAAATTCAATCTTTTCCAGAGGCTAATAATACGTATTAAATACAGTTACTTAAATACATTGTCAGAGTCCAGTTTTCAGAACCGCAACCACGGTTTTGCTTTACTACTTTGACAAATCTTTCAAAAGACATCCTACTTCCATTTTAAACCTACTAATTTTACCACTAGTAACACTATGGTGGTGGTAACACTATCATTTAGTTGAAAGATGGCAACCCTACACAGCTAAACAGGATGCGCAAAAAAATGTTAAAACACGGCGTTGCATCTAAACAAACCAGTGTTTATTAAAAACAAACATTCCAAAACAACACGTAAAGTCACGAGTTTTTAGTAGGGTTATAATATCTGAACATGTCTTCACTAATCACTTAATACCGTGTCCGGCCTGTCCAGTTGTTTACGCTACTGAAAGTGAAAAATTCTTCGCCAAATTTTGGGCAGAGAAGAAGAAGAGAAGAAGTCTTTATCATAAGCTTATTCCCAATTATTGTTTAGATACTTTCGGCTAGTTTTGCAAAGTAAACTAGCAAAGTATACTATGTCCTCAAACATTAAGGTGTTTCACCTCGATAAAAATGAACACGAGCAACTTAGCTGTCAGCTGTCACTGTCATAGTTGTTTCGAATATTGACACTGACAGCTCTTCAGCACGCGGTTTAGATGTACTGATCGCGTTCAGTTGCATTGGTGAAATTCGCCCTAATTTAGAGATGAATACGAGCTGTCATTATAAATGAATTTACTAACTTTTACAAGGTGACCAACTTTGAACTACCGAACAAAATGCTGAGAATGGTTTCAATTTTAAGAATCCTGGTTTTCTTTGGGATATGGTCGCCACGCTATAATCCAACCACTGTTACTCCGAAAAGTCAGAATCAACATTGACAAACAACAGAAAAGCGCCGAGGCAATGAACCCCAACGAGCTCGGAGAAACCATAAAGCTGTCTTGGATCGCGCAACAAAAAGATTCAGAAAAGAAGACTTGGTTCAGATATTACCCAATACCCTTTCTCATTTAGTTATTTATGCTCCAGTGCTACACACACGTGACACGCGCATTCTCTATAACCCACCACCACGAACCTGACTGCTGAATAAAGAACCCCCAGCATGTTGTACCTTTGAATTTTGTCAAGTTCTCCTCGTAAACTTGATCATGGGCCTCCGAATGTTCACCCCTGTGCCGTTTCGATGGGTGGGGGCCTTCGTAGTAGGCCCCGCCGCCGTTGACGCCATCTTGGATCGCCTCTTGAGGGTCGAAACCCAGACGCTCCTTGTAGTACGCTTGTGTAGACATTTTCACGCACACACACTTATCATAATTCGAATTTTGAACTTCACTTGTTTTTTTTTTAAGGTTAGGTTACACTATTTCGATTTTTGAGATTACTATTTTAGTGAGCACTTTTTTCCGTGATTAGGGTCCGAGCACTGTCGCTTCCCGAGTTATTATGAAAGGATTCGCCAAAATCCAGCCACAATAAGCCCGTTTAAGGTAACAGAGGTCGTTATTAAACGATTCACCACTATTTTATCTCGATCGATGTCATCCAGTCGGCTTGTTCTACAAAAGGAAAGTTGCAGAAATCCCTTGACACACACTTTTTGATCTTGACACTATTTTTTTTCTGTTATTACTCACTTAAATGTCTGCCTTATCGAGTATTAAAAAAGCTTGTTAATGTTAATATGGCAACTCTAAATTAAACGTTAGTTTTTTTTTTTATATATTTTCAATTTGGAATGCTTGGTTACGTTTTTATTTTTTATTTTTAAAATCCGTTCGGATACGCTGTCGGTAAAGTATGATTCACTTGTGTTCGGTTTTTCACATGAAGCTTCTTACACATTTGTGTAAATAAAACTGGAAACGGCCTGTGGAACAAAGGTACGGATGATTTACATTCGTTTCACGAGGTTTGTGTTGCCACACACAAATAATGACTCACACGTTCTTTTGGAGGTGGTTTAATGATACCATTTACCATGAGAACGAGGATTTAGGTAATTTGAACGACCTTGAACAAAAAAGTAATGCGACTGTGCAACGAGATATAAAACTTTGGTGAACAACCTCATTTGATGAAGTCAAGTGGGTCTATGCTCCGACTGCAAAATTGTTAAGACTTTTTGGTAACGCACTTAATTGTTTGTCTGCCTGTGTTCCCACATTAAGAGGCTTATAACTTAAATTAATTACCTATTAAGAAAATAGACTGGAACGTTTTTAATGTTAAATGCTTCTGTATTACTAAAAATTAATTTAAAAATTAAAAAAGATTGGTGATAACAAGAGCCATTAAGTAATAGTAAGTATTACATAAATAGCTGGCAGGTTTTGATTACAAGAAAAACTTGAATAATAATACCATGCATATTTTATTCGTCGAAGATGTGTTCGAATAGCGCCGATCAGTGTCACGGCCGTAAAATAATAAAACAAAATTGTATGAAAATTGTTTAATATGCTTGAGAATGTTTTGGAGATTATTATTCAATGTCAATAAAAAATACACTAAGAACATGTTTGTATAAATTGTTTTCTCATTACACACATTCTAAAAACATATTTTAAGTTATTTATTTGTCCAACGGTTAAAAAAACGTCGTGGACATATTACATGTCAAACTCATCATTCTGCTATTCTTATCCCAATTTAGTTAGGGTTGGCGCAGCATATGTTCTTCTTCCATTCTTCTTTATCACCCCAGTAGTGATAAAGAAGCATACCAGTGATAGCCTAGTGGTGTGACCGTCTGACTTCCAAGCCAAGGTCTCAAGTTCAAACCCAAGACTCATATGAGTATTGTATAATTATCACTTGCTTCGGTGAAGGAAAACATGGTGGAAACCAGCATGCCTGAGAGATATTTCTCGACGGCATGTAAAGCCTAGTCAGAGGCCATGGGCGGCATAAACACTCTGACACCAGGTTAGGCACTAACCACACTATAAAGAAAGACCCCAGTAGTTCCCAGTAGTCATCCCTCTTTCTAGCCATATCATCCTTCACACAATCCATCCATCATTTCTTTGGACTTCCCATCTTATAGCCATCCACATTCATACTCAAAACTTTCCTCACGATTTCACGAATCAAATCAAACTAAGAACCCGTTAATTTAAGTTGGTTTAAAAGTAATTCCCTCGTCCATTTAGCACGTAATCATGATCAACGAAACGATTCTTTAATAAATGATGAACGCAGCCACAATCGAATTAATCTGGATTCGCAACCGACCTTCAAGAGACTGAGAAGCGTCAATTTGTCATCTCATAACCGCAGAGCATTTATAAACTGCTTATACATAAGGTTTTATATGGGTACTGCGCAGTTTTCAACTTTACACGCAAAAAATAACCTAACATAACATCACGCCTGTAATCCCCGAAGGGTTAGTAGAGGTGTACCTAATAGTACACCCACATTTCGCCAGTTATGTTTAAATCCCACTTGAAAACTTGAGGAAAATGCAGTGACGAAAGTTTTAACTGTGAATATGGATGGGTATAAGAGTAGAGGAAGACCAAATAAATGATGGATGGACTGTGTGAAGAATGATATGGCAAGAAAGGAGGTGACTGCTGAGATGAGTCATAGAAAAGTATGGAAGAAGAATACATGCTGCGCCGACCCCAAATATATTGGGATCAGGGAGAATGTTGACGACATATTTGTGATGATATAAGTCTTGATATAAGTACTACGCAGTTATCAACTTTATATGCGAAAATATTTATGATATGAGAGAAAACTTGTTTTGTATTCGTCGAAAATTGGTAAGACTTAACAGAACCTGTTAATTTCTTTCAATTTATTTCAAGATTGTAATGACAACGAAGTATCATGTCGATTGCAATTACGAATAATTGTAATCGTATCCAATTTTATTCGGCTTCATACCTTAAAAGGTAGAAATTGAAACGATTTTTAATACGCGATACAATTCGACATGGTAACTAAGCAAATTCTTTGACTTTAGCATCGATACGGTTAAAAATTCACGATTTTGTCGCCATTTCAATAGGTATTTTCGTCCATGGAGTTTCTTGCCCGTTTTTTTCCATAGAGATTTACGTTTTGAAACAGACTAGCTCCAGATATAACTTAACGACGACGCCTTGGCGAATAAAAGTGCCTGTGAATGGTTTACTTGAAATAAAATGTTTTGAGTTTTCATCATAAGAAACAATGCACTTATAGACCATAGACATTTTCTTTTATAAGTCGCGGCTAAGATTGTGAGGTTATCGGCCGACTGCCAATTTGACCTCGTAATACAATTCAATACTTAGAAATACTATTTAATCTACCACAATTTCACAATCTACATCAGGATTAATTTATCCAACATCAGCACGTGTACACTTTGAAAGCTGTTTTTCTTTATAATTTATTTGACTTTTTTTTAAATACTCGATTGGTTTGCCGCCATTTTTCTAATCACTTCCGAAAACTAGTCGTAACTTTTTAATCTGAAGAAATCGTTACCATCTTAAAGTGAAACCACAAACAAAAGACTTATTACATTATGTAACTTATTTACCTAACCCGTAATCATAATATTTCACAATTCGCAATAAAATCTGCTACGTCAGGGCAATTTCACGGACAAACTCGCGCGCAATCTCTAGCGTAATATAATGGCGACTTTAATCTAGATTTTTTGCAAACTTCGTTCCATTAGCCAGGAGAACTAGTTGTGCGGAATAAAAATGGCTGCTTATAGTGAAATATTTCGTTCTAAGTATGTTTTCCTCGTAACTATGGCGTCCGTTCTTGCGTACGCGTTAGGAATTGAAAAGAGCATTGCTAAAGAACTGTTAGATGGCTTAAGAAAAATAGTGGGTTTAACTATTGGTGGAAGCCGGGTTCCTATCTGTTTTCTAGATCTATAGATGACTCTGCCCTGCCCTATAAATGTGGTGTTGGTCCGCAAACGATGGAACACTTGATTATCCGTCCTTCTGTTTGCACATTACATGATGGATGCTAACGAAAGTGCCAAACATGTCGCCAAATTTTGGGCTGACCAATTTAGATTACCATCGACACGTTAGGAAGAACTGGTTTCTATCTTTCGCTGGCCTAGTGCGTTATAAAAAGTTACAAATAATTTTCCATCTATTGTACCCAGCCTGTCAAGGACCCACGTTACCACGTTACACGTGCCCGAAGCGTTAAACATAATAACACAACGAACTTCCTTGCGACCAACGTTTCACACGCTAAGCTAGACGACAAAACAGGTTTACCAACAATACAAGTAAGTGCCCCAAATCGCACACTGAGTTACATCCCGACTGCAGACAAAAATCCAAGGTCGGTCGACCTTCGTCCATGCTGACCAACTCGGCCGTGGGAAAGAGCGAACAATCGTTAGGTTGGGGTGCCTGTTGCAGCGGAAAGAATGACTAGGCTTTGTAGGGGATGTTTCTCAAAAGGATGCTAAAGATACATTTATTTTGTAAATATGAGAAATTACATAGGTCTCGTGAATAAATGAAAAAGCAGTGACGTGGTTTGCCATTTAGCAGATGGTTTTTATTTATTTTATATTTAATATGCACAACTATGTAACTTTGAGTACAAAGGTACTGCTTATTTCTACTGATTTTTTTCTTTTAACAGAATGTTCCCCGAATGATGATGATGATGATGATGATGAATGTTCCCCGAAGCGCATGCGTTGTTTTGTCATGAATCGAGCTGTTATGAACTTTGTAAAGGTGATTGATCTAGTTATGGTCTAGACGTCATCAAGTAATTATTTTGATGCGAAATTGTAACCTATGTTGGCTTGCATATCGATAGCTCTATGAAATGGCATACTCAAGTTGCTCGTGTCAGTCAGAAGGTTACTGGTTCGTTGCGGGCTTTGTACCGCTTGAGAAACTTTTTACCCTCAAATACGAAAACAATGCTTGTACAGTCCTTAATTTTTCCTATCATCGATTACGGTGACGTGTGCTACTTTGACCTGAATGCGGATCTCCTCGACAAACGTGACCGTCTTCTAAATAACTGCATTCGATTCGTTTTCAATTTGCGTAAATATGATCATGTCTCCGAACACCGGACTCTTCTTAAGTGGTTGCCCATACGTCAGCGTAGGGAGCAAAGGGCGCTTACCAACTTGTTTTCTTTTCTTGTTTCTCCCACTTCCCCTAGTTACCTTGCTCCCCACTTTCAGTATATTTGTGCCAACCATAATAGGAGCCTGCGATCATCGCAAAACCGTATGCTTCAATGTCCCTCTCACCGCACTGATTTCATTCACCGATCTTTCTTTGTCCAGTCTATTTCTCTGTGGAATGCGCTTCCCCAGGAAATCAGGATGGCAACCAATCGCTTATCTTTTAAAATTAAAGTTCGTGAGTACATTCGGAAGAAGCTGGCAGTTTCGTCACAACGGTAATGTTTTCCCCATGGTTTGTGTTTTTATTTTGGTATATTCGTGGAAATGTTTATTTACATTAATTTAAATTTTGATATATATTTATAGTATTTGATATATATTTATAGTATTTTATATATCCTTGTAGTTAATCTTATTATTATTTAAAATTATTTTCAGATTTACACCTACCACTGCTTGTCTCTGCATCACCCAAAGGTTGACTGGTAGAAAATGCCTATGGCATTAAGTCCGCCTCTGTACTTATGTGCTTGAACTGTTAAATAAATAAATAACCCATCGTGTATTTTTTCTGTGCCTTTTGCCAGTTTTCTTCGATCATCGTCGGGAAGTACGCGACCGATCCATTCATCTAGAATGTGGCGGAAACCGGTTTAAACCAGAAATAATCTGATTATAGCCACATAATACGCAGTGACAAAGTAATTTATTCTAACTGGCTAATTGCCAATATTTACTGGTTTTACTATTAAGTTGCGAGTGTTATATTTATTGTAACATTCTTGTGAATGGATAGAAATATATTTATAATATAAATACTATCAGATAGTATATCTTATCAAATAACTTCAGCATTTATCTGTAAAACAGACTAAACAATGGAGAATAAAGATTAAATTGTGCATGTTTTGATAGCCGATTCACAGAATAAACTCTCACATTTTCTGGAACAATGCACTAATTAATTGAGTAATAATTTTTAATAACTTCGAACTACCACATTATATGCTGGCTGTAATCTATACAAAACAAGTTATATTTTATCACGGCACAAAAAATAAATCAAAACACAATTCCATCGTAAAATAAAAGTCAGAATCATAATTATTCCGCTATCAGTGGAACCACACTGGAGACTAAGGTCGCAGACAATGACATGATAGGGTCCGGAGTTTCGATGCATTGTTCGTTTTTCAAATCCCAAAAGTAAGTGATGCTGATTTTTTATTATGTGCCAAGAATAATTTTGTAAGAAGTTAAAAAGCATGCAGGTTTAATGCAATCTTGTTTATCATAATATTGGATGATGCTAAATTTTTTCTTTGATTTCATTATCAGTCTGTTAAAAGTTCTTCAATTGAAGGTAGGCTATAGTGATACAAGGATCCTTTGCTGCTCAAAAGACGTTGACAGAGAAGTGATGATGAAAAAAAAATGATGTTTTGCCAATAATATCCTTGGGGTTTCACAAACGAATATACAAGATTTTTTTTAAATCTTTTCATGAGAAGTTATTTAAATTTTCCTAGTATCGTCAAAATGGAAAGGTCAGATGTAAAAGGTCGGGACAGTCACTGGAAGACCTCGAATTACTTAATAATTACGAAGTAATTCTCACTCGTATTGTTCTCCCAAATTCCCACTAACCGGTCTTATTTACCACAATATGTCGTAAACGTAAAAATGCTCATAATTTATAAAAGATTGAGCATTTTGTAACACGAGTAATTATTGTCGCGTTATGACGTTTTTTGACTCTGATATTGAATAAAAACGACTTACACCATTTTGTGAATATTGTGCAACGTAAAAGTTAAGTTTCAATGTTGTATCATAATAATAGTTTTGATTTCGATGAGCATGATAATCAGTCTAATGTCTTGATTGAATATATCATTAACTTGATCGGTTACATCCTTAACAAAATACTAAATTACAGAATTAATTAATTAATCGTCAATTTGGTGTAAATTGACGATTAATTCACTCAAACTAGATAAACAGATAACAAAACATTTCTTATTTATTATTTTACATTTTGAACGTTTTTTGTACACATTATTTACGACAACCGGCAAATTAAAAAGTTCAGTTCTTTCAGATTTAATTAGTTTAATTTCGATTCCAATCGCGAATAATAGCTTTCGTTTATTTGTAATCGTTGTGCCAGTCCGATTTCACGGCTAAAATTAACATTGTTCACCGTTAATTATAGTTATGTTTATGTTTTTTTTTATCCTTTTCAGTGCTGAAAAGCTTTAGTTACGAGTATATGGCTAGTTGCTAAATTTAATTTAATTTAAATATCAAATCTCGTTTAAACAATTTACAAATCGGTTAGTCAGAGATCAATATAGAATAGAAAAAGCATTATACGGCCCCCAAATAATTTAAAAAAAAACTACGTGATCCAAGACATGAAAGATCCCCAACATATATCTTGCTAGACAAAACACTACTCCATTCCGAAACTAATCATCACAACATAAATAATTCAATTCTTCTCACTTCAAAACACGGCACTAACTCACTACAAACAATCAATATTCAGTCTCTGATATCATTAGCCATTTGTATCAATAAGAGTTGAAACAAGTGGCTGTATGAATGAATATCTAATTTAAGATAACGAGGTTCGTTCTCTTCGAATGAGCAGAAACGATTGCCTCAAGAATATTATACTCCAAGCTTACTGCTTAGCTCTCGCTTGGCGCAGTACCCTACTTTATAACATAATCCCTGAAGGGTTAGAATAGGAGGTGTGCCTGGTCTGCTGGGGTGATGGTGGAGAGTGCAATTGTGTCCCCGTAGCCAGGAGGCCAGCCAGGATTGACGAGGAAGAACACCGTGTGGTTCTAGTCAGTAGGAGTCTGACAGACGCCACGGCAGAGGACATCCATTGATGATTTCCAGATGTTAAAAATGAAGGTGTACCTAGTACACCCACATTTCAAATATGTTCGAGTCTGAGAAACTCCAGACGCAAAAACTTAGTAGGTCTTTGTCAAGGCACGAAGAATTTAAAAGGTCAGACGCATTTGCCATTTTCGTGAAGCCTCCTTTTGATTTGTAAAGCTTAGACAGAACAAAATCTAGTATATCTAGCGTACTAATGGATAGAATGACTCATTTGCAACATAGTCTTTGTCAAGTTCATCATCATCTGCCTAGCCTTTTCCCAACTATGTTGGGGTCGGCTTCCAGTCTAAACGGATGCAGCTGAAAACCAGTATTTTACATGGAGCGACTGCCTATCTGACCTCCACAACCCAGTTAGTACTGGGTAATACGATACCCCTTGGTAAGACTTCTTCATAATATGAAGAATAACAGTCTACCACTAACAGCACCTGTGATTGATCGCGATAGCCTGTTGAACAAGCTCAAATTATTGGATATTCGTAAAGGTGCTGGGCCTGATGGTATTCCGCCAATATTTATTTATAAATGTGCTCCCGCTTTGGTATCCCCTTTAGCACTAATATTTAACAAGTCTCTTAGCTCAGGTGTTTTCCCTGATTTATGGAAAAAAGCAAAGGTTATTCCAATTTATAAAAGTGATCAAAAGGATGACATTAAAAATTATAGACCGATCTCTATCTTATCAACCTTTGCTAAGGTTTTCGAATCCTTAGTTTGTCCTTACATTCAGGTACATTTCAAATTGTATTTGAGCTTTTCTCAGCATGGATTCGTAGGGTCTAGGTCTACTTGCACTAATCTGGCGACTTTCACAGAAATGCTATCGGATGCCATTGACTGCGGCAAGCAGATTGACGTGATTTACACAGACTTTAGCAAAGCCTTTGACCGCGTGCCTCACCATATACTTCTATCGAAGTTATCTGCGTATGGAATCACCGGTACACTTTACGACTGGCTTAGGTCTTATCTCGAAAATCGTTCCTTCTTTGTCGCAGTTAATGGTTTCCAATCGGGAACCTACAAAACATCATCAGGGGTCCCCCAGGGCTCACATGTTGGACCAGTTCTATTTAATATGTTTGTTAATGATATCCCGCACTGCCTAAGATTCTCAGATTGTTTTATGTATGCAGACGATCTTAAATTCTCACGGATAATCGAATCTGAAAACGATTGTACATTACTTCAGAGGGATGTAGACTCGTTGGTTAAATGGTGTAATGATAATGAAATGAGCTTAAATATAAAAAAGTGCTACCACGTGAAATACACTCGAAAAAAGAAAGCAACTGCTAGTGTATATCGCGTGGGCCCTAACGTTATCCAAGAGGTGGATCAGACGAGGGACTTGGGAGTTGTTTTCGACAGCGCCTTGACATTTGTACCTCATGTCGAGGGTGTCATCAAAAAGGCTTCTAGAATGCTAGGTTTTGTCATAAGGAATGTTGCTGGTTTTAAGCGTAATCGGACGAAGATCTTATTGTACAACTGCATCGTTCGTAGTATCTTAGAATACTGCAGTACGATTTGGAGACCTCATTACTCTACGCACATTCTTCGACTGGAGCGAATACAAAAGAGATTCCTCTGGCATCTAGCCTATGCTAGCGGAAATGCTAAAAGGATACGATCCTATGAATCCCGACTATCTTATTTTAAGATGGTCTCACTTGAGAAACGTAGAACAATCATTGACTCTTCCTTTGTTTATAAGCTACTCCGGTGCAAAATTGATTGTCCTCTACTACTATCAAAGTTTCAGTTTCGTGCTCCTGCCAGAATCCCTCGTGCTCCTATAACTCCTTTACACCCTCCACTCCGCAGAACTATACTAGGTGCAAACTCTGTCGTTCCTCGTCTTTGCAAATTATTGAATAACAGCAGTGATCTTATAGACGTGCATTTTGACTCATATGCCAAGTTTCATAGAACAACTATATCAATTGTTTAATTTTAATTTAATTTTGATTTGTTTTTGCTTGTTTTTACTTTTACTTTTACTTTAATGTTAACTTAAATTTTAATTTTGATTGTAATTTTGATTTTAATATTAATTGTGATTATAATTTGACTTTTGATTCGGATTTTAATTAATTTTGATTTTAATATTAATTGTGATTTTAACTTGACTTTTGATTTCGATTTTAATTTTGATTGTGATATTAATTTTACTTTTCATTTAGATTTTAATTTGTGATTGTAATTTAGATTTTAATATTAATTGTGATTTTAATCGACTTGTGATTCGGATTTTAATTGATTTTGATTTTAATATTAATTGTGATTTTAATTTCAATTTTAATTTGTGATTGTAATTTTGATTTTAAATAGATTTTTAATTCGGATTCCAATTTCGCTATTATGTACAGTTTCGATGTGTTTCTGTTTGCTTTTCTTACTGTAAATCTCACACATCTTATTTGTTTATGGGGCATGCGGTGCTAACCTGTAATTAATTGTTACACTAACCTTGGATATTATATACTTACTTTAAATGTTATCAGTGTAAACAATTGTTGGTTGGCCAATAAAGGAAAAATAAAAATAAAAGACTGGTTGTCAGACTTTTTAGGCCACTGACTACCTATAACGACTGTCAAAGATCTACAAATGACACCCGGGACCAACGGCGTAACGTGCTTTCCGAAGCACGAAGGAAACTCGGTACGTAATGGGTGGTCACCCATCCACAGACCAACCTAGGCCAGCGCGGCTTAACCTAAAGATCGATCCGGGCGGCTGTTATTACTTAGCCACGAGCTCCTTTGTCAAGTTAAAGTACTAAAATACACTGCATATAATTAAGTGGAAAAATCGCCATATGTGCCACGGATGATGACAAAACATTCAATTTAAATTCAGCAATCGTTAATTGATTAATTTATTTGCAGTTTTTATTCCAATGATGAATGTCTCATTGTTGTTCAAAAGACGGTAGGACCTTCTCAAGTCTATCATCGGTTACTTTGAACACTTTAATATTCTGCCATATTTTGATTTAAAAGAGTGTCCATGGAGTTTCTTGCCCGTTCTTCTCCATAGAGATCTAAGCTTTGGAATGGGCAACTGTTCTACCATACTTTCACCGTTTTTTGTTTCGACAGTTCAAAAGTGCCTGTAACTGGTCTACTTGAAATAAATGCTTTGATTTTGTTTTTTTTTCTAATTGAAATAAAAACGCAAAACGTTCTGAATATTGTTCTATTGCGTGTTATTGCAAATCAACCACTATTACATCTGTATAATTAAGGTCCTTTTTACCGAAAAAAGAGAAGAGCCAATTAATCACATATGACTTATAAAAGTAAGTTTGGCAACTACACAGACTAATAAATTCGAATACGCGTGCCACCGACATCATTCACGCCTGTTTTATTTACCTAACTTAAGAAAAGTAGCACTATTCTCAACGAATACAGCAGTTTTGACAACCATACAAAGAAAAAAAAATCGCTTACGCAAATAATGATGGCGCATGTCAGTTGAAAAATAACAGCGCCTTACAGTTTGACGAGTCTTAAAACAAATAGATGTCAGTAATTTTTACGACTTCTGGTCAAAAGTCGTTAAGTTTTGTTTATGGCTCTGTATTTGGCGACATTGGGACGTGCTTCTTGTTTCTCAGTACCTTGAACTATGGGACAATTAATGTTTTTTTTTAAGTCTTTACGTAGAATAATATAGCATGCATTAGCTTTTTTTTTAGCATTATCAGCCTAAATGTTCCCTCTGCTGGGACACAGGCCTCCTCTCTATGAGAGGGAATGGGCTATAATCCACCACGCGGGCCCAGTGCGGGTTGGTAGATGTCACATGTCTTCGAATTTTTGGTTCTAGGACATGCCGGTTTCCTCACGATGTTTCCTTCAGCGTTTTTTAGAGCAGTGGTGATGAAATAAATTACACAAAGTGATGCGCCTGCCTAGGTTCGAACCCACAACTTACTGTTCGTAAGTCGGAGCCTCCACCACTGGGCCACCGCTGCTCTCCAATAATAAAAATAGAAATTCACGTAAATCTCTGAAGGTTGGCTTGGACACCACCATATATCCTTACTTTGTTAAATAATATAAACTCAAACCTTTTTATCATGGGAATAGGCACAAACGGCAGACTGTCAACTGCTAGGATCCTTGCATACTCGTTTCGTTACGTTCACGTTCATTTCATGTCATTTATTTCAGTAACAATTTTTACATTGTGTCGAAATTATAAAATTAAAAGAATTACAACAGAAATCATTATTAACAGTGACCAAATAAATTGATTTAAAAGTAAAACATTTGCAATTCATACATCTGGTACGCACGCCAATTGCGAGTAACTTTGTGAAACTATAGAAGTATATATAAACCAGCCTACCCAAAACTGAAACATTGCGTAATTATTTCTGAAGATATAAATCAGTCAACTCCGCCTACCATTGAAGAGACAATTCCTTAAAAGAAACTACGCAAGCAATTCACTTAAAATACCACAGAATCATTTAAAAATCATTGCCTCAATACCCGGTGGTCAATTAATTGGGTTATGCCGACTGTCGGCCAAAGTTGTCGGTCAAAGACGGTGATAATTGAAAAATTGTGTTCGATTCAGTAAACTGGTCGGCGAAATTAGTCGCCGACATTCTGCCGCCCACTGGTGTCCTAGTACATTGAGAAGAATAGAACAATTCGTTTTATTGAAAAACTGCAGATAGTTCTAGTTTTGAAGGTTGCTGTGGGGGCCATTATTTGCAGTTCTTGGAAGATAAAAGCAGAGCCTCTCTTTTAAATGCTTTAAGTCATGCGAAGGTTATATTTAAGGATCAGTAAAGAACTTAGTAGCAGGATTTTGTTTTGTGTAACAACAAAACCGTTTGTGAAAACTATTGATTGTTGCATATGTGCTGTACTCTCAGCAACAGTAATAGTCAACGGTGAAGTTTGGAACAGAAAAACTTAAGATAAACCTACGCGATAGCCTGAAAATAGACTAATATTGATTTGATATCATCGACAAATATAGCTGACGTGTCTCAAAAGGCTGCCCAGCTCAAATGGTACTGGGCAGGACATGTCTGCCGCGTGCCGGACAAACTGTGGGCCAAAATAGCAGAGAACTGGTGCCCTGACACAGTTAGGCGGGGTCGCGGCAGGCCACAAAGCAGATGGCGGGACGAACTAGACAGGTTCCGTCAGAACTGGAAAAAGGACGCGCAGGTTCGCGGGAAATGGAAGGAGTGGAGTGGAGTGGAGGGAACTCCACTCCTGGTCAAAGGCGGAAGCCTTGGAGGACAGAGAAGGCTAGAAAAAAATAAAATTAAAAAAAATATCGATAAGATTGCGGATCGCCTACAAGTATAATTTTGATGAATTTCTGTAATTTGTCTCATAGAAATTGCCCAACCATTCATCGTTGTAACAGCCCTAATATTCCAAAGATTCCACACTTATGATTCAACCATCTGCCAGAGCCAACCAAGTAAACAGCTTCTAAAAAAGAAGCCGAAAATCCTCAAATCTCATGCAATAAATAACAAAATATCTATACAAACGATCGTTTAACTCTTAGCGGATAGTCCGAGGTTAGTGAATGTAACTGAGGAAAAGGCACTAGACCTCAATGTAAAATGTAACGCTCTTTAAACGAAGGTCTTACTTGTTTCCTTAAGTCTGAGAGGGGCATTACATCCTAGGTTATGTTTTAATCCGTATTTCCTTTAGAAGATCTTGTAGATAAAAAATAGTAAGTGGAACTTCTAGTTGTTACAGAGGTAGTGGTATAGATACTAATGTTTTTGGTTAATATGGCCTACCGCATGATTTAGAAGTCCGCGAGTAAGACCTGAGGCCCAAAAAAAAAACAACTGGAAAAAAAATAAAAAATAATAACGGGTATTTTTTTTTTCAATTTTCTTTTTTTTCTTCTTTTCATATTAATATATAAATTTTCATAATTTTAAGATTTATTCTTATCTATGGATGATACTGATTGTGCTTGTTGCAAACAAATTAACCAAAATGCTATAGAATTGTATTTTTGATTCAAAAATGGACGTATTTACGTTAAGTTTACACCGCGCGCTTACTAGGCTGACACTCTCACAGGCCAGGGAAGAGACATAAGGGAGGTGCCCTTTATTCAGTAGTTGGTGGAACAAGACTGTCTGGTAATGATGATGGCCTCCATGAAATATGGAAGAGAAACTAGCGTTAATTAATCTTACTGAAACACTACCTCTGAATTGTCTTACGGATTAAATCTTAGATTTCGGAATGTTAAGCTCAGATTAAGGTTATATGCTCAATTAGGATATCCGTTACTTTTAAATACAACCTCCATGTACCTTACATATGTTTTTTAATAATACTGGTACAGACAGGTATTTTTATAGAAAAAAAAAAAACGTAAGACTCTCATTCCATAGTTACCTAGTTCAAAGCATTTGAACCCGCAAATAATTGTAACAATTATAGTTAAACGACTAGTTACATTGCTCGCTAATGACAGCAGCTGTCAGCACTTGAGTGTTATTAAATCGGGCTATCTTCACACCCTGTTACTCTTACGGAACGAGCAGAGTTCACTGTCAACAGTTGCTATGGCGACTTGTGGCGACAACTTTGTGGTGTCCAAAAGATAAGGTTTTAACGTAGGCCAGTTCTTTCGTAAACACATTTTGGAAATATTTATTTGGGGTCCAAAGTCTGACAAGAAGTTTCATAAGTGTCCACTACAGAACAGACATGGTATAATTGACAACGTAACACGAACTTGTATTTAACAGCTTCAATTTTGTGCGTTTAAAAAAAGAATCAGCATTTTCATACAAACAATACCTACACGGTCAAAAATGTATGGTATAGCTGTTTTAATTTAATAAGCGATGAAAATAGCAATGCTGTATAGGGTCTAGAATCATATACTATGTTCGTATTGATGATTTATGGAGAGCAGCGGTGGCTCAGTCGTGGGTTCGAACCAAAGCAGGCCAATTACTTTATGTAATTTATTTTATCACCGCGGCTCTCAAAACAGTGAGGGAAAAGATCTTGAGGAAACCGGCATGTCCTAGGACCAAAAAATCCAATCCCTCTCATAGAGAGGAGGCATTGCCCAGCAGAACATTATAAGCTAATCATGATATGTACACTTGAATTCAAAACCTATTTTCTTTAAATGTGGGTATGTATTATCTCAGACATCCACTACAAGAACATTACCATATAAGCTATCACAAATGACATAATTGTTTACGAGTAAGGCCGACTTATCTTGATATCCTCGATTAATAAATAAATACTAGTATTAAACGCACCTTAAGTCATGCCCATTGATAACTTGGAAATACTTCGATAATTGCTGAAATGTAATTGTTTCTGGCCAAAATTGGTGAGCCATGTTTCCAAAAATAGCTCGGTATTATGCATTCGATTATTCGGCTTTATTGATATTAATTACTAAAGGGTTTTCTTATATGGAATTACAAGTATTGTTTTCCGATACTTACGAAAAGGTAAATTCAACTGCTCGATTCGGTATCGGATCTTGTCAGGCTTTGTTTATTTTCCATTCTTGAAAGAGTTGTAGCCTTAAAATTTTGCAACCGTCAATATGTATGCCTTTGCTGTTTCTGTTATTTGCGTCATCCCATTGACACCAGACAAAGGCCTCTCCCCATAACTTACATTTCTTTCGAGGTTATGTGGGCCACTTGTCTTTGGTTTGTCCAGCCGTCCTTTACAAAACTAAAGTTTTATCAATATTGCTGTAGATCAATCAAAAAATTTCATCACAAAATGTACTACAATATACTCATACTACTCTAATACTCAAAAAACAACATCGATTTTCAATAAATCAACATAAAATCATCTACCATATAACCAAACACAGTGTAAGTTCATGCCAGTAAGCGATTTTGGCGTAAGTATATTTGTCTAAGACATTAACTCAATATTTGTCAACATAGATGCTACGTAAACATAGTAAACGCATGTTTTTGAGGTAGGTCATAAAAAAGTTGTACGTGACATTACATACATTATAGCTCATCATCCGTTTTGAAGCAAATACAATTTGAATAAACATGCAATCCAAAATGGAGTTGAATAAATTCGAATAAGATCAAAAGCTGCTGAGTTCTTAGCAATCAAAGAGGATACACTTTTGAAGACTGAAATTCGTTGGACAATTTCAATACAATAATGTCAGAATTGTTGACAATAACAGCCATGTATGCATGTTATTCTTGCATGTGGAAAAAATAAAATGTTATCCAGTAACTGGTTAGGGCAGTCGCTACATGTAAAATATTATGGAATTCAGCTGCAATCAGACTAGGAGCCGACCCCAACCAACATACGAAAGGCTAAGCAGATGATGATAAGAATATAAAGATAGCGGTACGTCTTGTAGTTAGAAATGATACAAGAGGAGATCATGTAGAAGCATATAATATGAAAATGCTAGAAGGCAAGGCACTTTGCCAAATCATGCAAGCAGAATATGAAAATAATGCATATCCTTTACAATTAGATATACTGGTAACAGCCACACATTACAATGCTATACTTATGAATGACAAATTACTAGCCGCCTACAAGCATTTAGTTGTTTTCCTTGGCTCACTAACACAATTTATTGTTACAGTATTGAATGATTTAGAAAACATTAGAACGTATCTACAACTAGTTTATACTAGGGCACAAATTTGAAACGTAGATAAAGAAGAAAATAATAATATGAAATCATGAAAGGCTAATAAAGTAACTGTAGAAACCGATTTAAAATAATAATAAAAAAATGAACATGAACCAAAAGCAGAACAGAATTACAGGGCGTCAAAAAATACTGTAGATAAAAACCAGAGAAAATATTATAAGACTGCAAAAACAGATGATGAAGAACAAGATGATTTACAGTATTTTATACATGTTTTCTAAGTCTTGTCCTCTAAGGTATGTCTGACTGGCTTTTAGCGAATACTTCCTAATTAAATAAATGTTATTTTTTAGCATGTTGATAATACGCTCTAATCGTGATACCAAAATATTTTATAACGTTGTCATCTTATAATAGATGTCTTCACCGCAATGTTTTTGATATTCTCATAACTGATCAATATCATCTGCATAGTCCTTCTCCAGTTATGGGTCAGATTACTTATATTTTGAAACTACCTATCTGTCAAAAATTCAACCATTTAAGTCCCTAAAAGGTTTCTTGAGAAGGTCTCTAAGTAAAAAAGGACACAAACAGTGATCGATATTTATACCTAATAAATGACACCAAGACCAATGTCCTGTTAATAATGGAACCCGTTTCTGAGGATCATAATCCCAAAGACACCGTCAAAAGTATCGGATTACTTGATACAAATTAAGCTATTACCAACTTTATATGCAGAGACACAAGATTTAAAATCCTGTTGGGGTTTGCTGATGTGTAAGAGAATATGCGGGATCCTTTGGTAATGAGTAACATTAAGTTGTTGGTCATCCAGATGAGAGTAAAGGCATGTCCCATGACATCGTCAAACAAATAATGTTTGTTTTAAAAAGTTTACTGGTCACAATATTGTGACGGAATATACACAATTTTGGGACTGTCAGATCCAAACAAATAAACTGTGATTAATATGGGTTTAAATTACGCAAAAAATATAGGACGGTCCTAAGCACCAGCTAACTACCTAATAAGCATAGGATGGAATTACATGAGACAAGACCAAAAGCGAACTTGTGATGGCTGAAGAGGAAGATAGTACCGATTAAAATGACGATAGGAACGAAAAGTAAGACTTTCATACCAAACCAGACACAAATTCACAAAATGCAAATCCGAAACCCCTTAATCATACCAAAAACTATAACAAAAACCCCGGCTCGTGCGAACTAATTAAAATTTCTCAAGACAAATCACCTATTGTGCGTGACAGCGGAGCGTTTGCTCCAACGAGATCTATTCCATGACCATTGACCGCACCACACCGTTACATGACATAGCCATGAAATCACTTATATGCAGAACTAAACTTTTGACGTCAAAGTAAGCCGTCTGCTTTGTGTAAAATGAATAATTTAGAAGCTTATCTTTCTTTAGATATTTAATTTTTATTATGTTGTATTTTCTGTCTTAGAGAGTTTGCTGATTTAAATAGATTTTGTCTTTAGATGTGTGTATCTTATCCTTGTATCTTAAGTGTAGCGGGAGACGACTTCTGGATTATAAGCAGATGCATCGTTGCATCTATAATGTCCTGTAACGATTCTATACAGATTGTAAGGCTAGGATTTATCATTCATGATAAGGTCGTTGGTCCTCGACTCAATAAATCTCAAGTTTAAACAAAGACCCCAATAGCCCCCTAAATTGCATTCAGCACATTCAAATTAACTTTTCTCAGTTCGAATCAATTGTCTGCATTCAAATTTGGACCTTCTCACCGAGTCAACAACCTAACCGCAATCCTAATGAGTGCCCATTATATTTCAACGCGCTGTGTCCTTATCTCCTTTGCAAATGCAGTTTCTAAAACTACTTAAGCATGCAACTAGGATTACATCTTCAGATAATCAAGATTCTAAGCACATAGCTTGAGAACTTCGGTTACCGGTTTGAAACTGGCTTTTTCTTGAGCGAAATTGCATAAGATGTGAGTAATACAATCGTCATTATAACTGTGAATCATATTTCGTTGGGATTTAAAGATTTTTGGTTTCAAGATGAATTAGAGGTAGAGATTTTGTAAGGTAGAACGGGAGGACCAACACTTGGAGACTAAGGACCAAGTTTTTTAACAAAAGGTAACACGAATGACAAAACATTAGCTGGACTAAAACATGTCGTAATCGATAATTCAGTTTACATAGTAGATTTAACAAGTAGACTAAGGCGTTTCACCTATATTTTAAGCCAACTAGGAGAAAAGTGTTACTACATCCCAACCTATCACGATAGCAAACACAAAACCGCATGTGGTGCACCACAGAACATTATGGCTTACGATACCACACTTTCAGTTGATAATACTCGTACTACTATTGCTGTTCACTTAGAAGCTGAATAATATATGAAAGCTGGGAAATGATGAAGGGAATGGTTCTTATATGAAAATCTTACAGTCTATATTTTCGTCAAGCTTGTTAGAATCGTCTGACAGTTAAGCCATTTTCAAACCTATGTCATCATAGTTATACGTCTGCTAATTGCTTTATAATCAACTTTAACTCCACTTACTCCGTCATGGCTCATAGCGCAAATTACACATGAAGGTACCAGGGGAACAAAGACGTATTGGAGAACTAAAATCAGTCTCGTATTCGTCAAAACAATGTGGGGAACGCACGGCATTCCGAGACCGGTTCACTAACGGGATTGCCGAGCCGGGATGCACGAAACGAACGTTTGATACGGTAGTTGTAGATGTTGTGATCACGTATTGCTGGAGGGTAGGTACTATTGTAGGTTACAGTATGTTCAAGACTATGGTCACTAAGTTCTGATCGGCTTTCAAGTTCCACTACCTTGTTTTGAGTATCATCGATCTTAAAAACATCGGTCACTAGATTTGCAATTGCAGAATCAAAGTAATTAACTTCACTGATTTTAACCTTCCCTCCATAAAAAAACACGAATCATCATTATTAACTAGAGCATGATAAAGACTATTATTACGTACATTAAATTCAATCATCGAACCAATTTAGTTCAGTCATCCATCATTAGGCCAAGCGTTTCCTTCATAATTCTCAGTGCAGTGCAATTAGAGACTTTTACATGCACCTTTCACCTTTCTTGGTAAGTATCGCTCATTATGATCTCCATTGCGGAGCATATGGCTCGGGGGCATGAAAGTATCAAAACAAAATGCGACCTGGACGCCTTACACACCGATATAATCGTATGCTGGCCTCGTTTCTGAATACTCAGTCGCTTCGTTATCTTAGCTGACTGGTAGTAGTTTGTTCAAATGGATTGAATTGTTAGAAGTAGTTTGCGTAAATATTGTAACTATAATTATTTTAATGGAATCTACTGAAAATTTTATATTATTTTTATTCAAACTAATGAGTTTTAGAGGTCAGACAATAAAAAGACGAACAAGATTAAAAATGGAGCGTGAATCCAAAAAGGAAGAAGTAAACAATATAATTGCATTTGCATTTAAAGTTGTTATAGATAAAGATCGGTGAATAAAAGTAAAATATTACATAATGTAGCATTCATTTGACATTGAAGGGGACATCTCGAGGGAAGCCGGTCTTGCCAAGCCGGAGCCTCTTGGCGGTCGTTCGGGTGCACTCCGAAGCGTTAAGGCAGTGTAATATATCTGTCTGTATTAAGCCCATTTGAAGAGACACCACTTAAAAATAACAACCAAGTATGGATTGTAAAAGTCTTTTTAAAAATAAACACGAATAGGCCGAGGAAGCGTGAAAAAAAATGGGGGATGACTATACCCAGCACTGGATGGAACAAAGCTGTCAATGTCGATGATGAGAGATCCACAATAAGTAACAAATAAACTAGTATTGGGAGGAAAAACAAAAGTAGCATTGACAAAAATAAGGGACATTTTTAGCTCAAGAAGAAAATATTACGTGAATTTTGTGCGTTGATATTTTACTATTATGCGCCACTAAGCCTAGGCCTAGACTAACAATTTATGCATAACTGCATTCTTTGGCAATAACTGCAACTTCAACAAACCTCAAATTAGTACAATTTCAAACTCTATTTCTTCCGCAATAAGAGAAAACATTTCTATTATTTAACATTGCATCCATCTTAAATATTGCAAACAGAATAAACATAGAATTTCTGATTGGTACGATAAAGATATCGATCTGGAACACAAAATAGATGCTGACTTTGTTTCTATAAATGCCACAGTAATTAATTTAATGAGCAGTGCAAATGATAAAGAGGTAATAGATACAATCTATATTAGTGGTGACGTACTTTCGGCCATTAATTAAAGTAATATTCTAATCAATGCACCGACATGCAGAAACGTGTAAAAATGGCATTGTGAAGATAGAGTGATAAGCTTGTTGAAAAGATAAGATGATTTGCAAACTAAACGACTACAAAATAATTTCTATAATTAGCTCCATAAAAGAAAAGATAGGTGGATTGTGTGAGGAATGAAGTGAAAGAAAAAGGAAGAAAAATTCTGTGACGGCGTCAGGGAAGAACAGAAAGTCCTAACCCAAGTAACATTGGACGAGAACAGGAAGATGATGAGTAACAGAAAGTCATTGCAGTACAATCGAGATGTAAGTATACTCAAAAAGCACTGTCCATAGCAACCGTGCTAGACAAATTGGATTAGTGACTTAGCAACCAAATGTAGTAACTGAATCGTCCCCTAGACTACTACAACTACTGCCAATAAAAGACCTCCATCGCTAATCTACGTTACGTGTTTAGGTATCAAGAAGCCATCTAAGTCTGAGCTAGAATACAGTACTCTTTATTACCTAACTTTCTTTTTTATACCACGAGTAAGGCACGTGGGAAATTTTCCATAGTTCTGCCATACTTTCGTACGCCAAGATGGGAGACTGACATGCGAAAAGTGATTATAGTATCATTACAGTGTGTAAAAGGGTCTCACCTGGTTGGTTTTTCTGTTCTATTATTTCTTTAACCTGATTGTTAATATAATTGGTAAGATTTTCTTGGTTACTCTTTCTTACTTATGGTCTTCGTCATTTTAAAGAAAATGACTTTCTCGAAGATCCCCAATCTTTATTACTAACTGAGGATGTGGTTTTAATTCTCAAAAGGAAACTGCAAGTGAACTTTCTACCAAATTCTAATTTATTTACATCCCGTCATAAACCCCGTCAAAATGCTAAAGCTAGGCTAGCTAGGCCTAGAGGAACTAAAACTTCCGCAAATACTATAATGCTTGTGAAATCTAAAATATATTGTAGAACTGACATTAAAACAGTCGGTTAAAGCCCTCCAGTAATTTATTCAGAGTGAGAGGATGTAGTAGATATGGTTGCCACTGAAGCTCATAAGTAAATAACTCTAAAATTTAAAACAAATTCAAATAAAAGATGTGTTAGAACATCTTCTCAGATTCAGATAATGAATAAATGCCATCAATTTAATTAAGTTACATGAAGTTTAATTTAAATGCATTTTAAATTACGAATGTCATTTGTAAATGTCGTTCACAGTCTTGTAGACTGTATAAATAACGGTAATAACGTTTACAAGACAGATTATATTGTGAGCAAATGCTCATGCACGCCAATACAGCAATAGATTCACTAGTCTATCGTCCTTCTACAACAGTTATCCTTTCAAAACAAGTAGCTCCAGTTTACGCATTCTCATTATCTCCTTTAGTGCTAAAAATAATTCGTTAATCACTTCTTTATTCTGCTTTTATCTCAATTTCTTCCGGATCACGTCTTTTCCATTAATACATCTCTATCAACCATGTGTTCACCTCATTCATTTTGGCTATATCATCGTTCAAATCAATGCATTTCAGTTGAGCAGTTTTATTAATTCAAGTTCAGTTTCTGCCAGCCCTAGTGACTGACAAGCGTCAACATATTATTCCATTGTGACACCTATACGGCCGTCGCGTTTGAAATTAACTGCGTCTAATTGTATTTCAATATTTTAACCGATACACGCTCTGTCGTGGTCTGTACTTTCTTATTAGCTTCTTCTTTTATTTATTTTACCGTTTGTTTTTAGATCTTCGGCTTCATCTATTTTGTTCTCTACATATATATCATCAAACATAACGTCCAGTCAGGCTTAAAAAAAAACGCGTAAAATTCGCGCCTAAATCAAATTAATAGTTTTAAAAATGGCGCCATTCATTTCAATTACACAGACGGAATCAATCTAGAACTCGTTTAATATTATGCATTGATTATAAATACTTAAGAAAACATCAAATACTGAGTCGTCCTTGAACGCCCACAAACTTGACATCATTAAATAAACTTAGTAGTCATGTTTGTTATAAATATCACTCGTATCGTCAGTATTACGTAGAATCAGTTCCGCCTCAATATATCTGTGGTATATCTTATCTAATGATAGCATTTTATATTCTTGATTTTGTGAATTCACTGACGTTTTTATTTATTTTACAAGTAAATTTGTATGCACTTACTTGATACAATTTTAGTTGCGAATTACGATACAATGTCACAGTACATATTCTGGCCAATCAACAAAAAAGTACTAGGCTAACATAAATTCAAGATGGTCTATAGTATCTTGAGTAACATGCGCGTTCTTTTGTTTATAGTTCCACAGAACATGATGGGCAAATCAGGATCCTCGTGATTTTAGACCTTAATAACAATGGTACCCTCCTTTTCTTAACTGACAGAACAGTAGTCCTTTCTAGTTTTAAGGATATGCGTAGGACGAGAACCAGCTTCAGTCTGTATCAGTGTGAAAGGCAACAAGTGAGTGGTACACAGAATTAAACGTTATTTGAAACTGGTGGAACAGGTCGCGCCAAATTGAACTGGATTTGCGAGTCGGATATTATCGTGATTGGTATCTAAGGGAGTGTTCTGACTAGAACATTTTTATATTTAATAACTGGTAATATTATTTATATTGATAGGTAAGCAGTTGCCGTTAACAACATGGAAGTTTATTTAGCAACAGAATTAATTTTCAAAAGAGTGGATAAACTATTTTAAGGGAAGTCCCATTCATAATTACTGTTCTACACTTTTTAATGATTTTAAATTAAGTAATTGGTAAAGGCCTGTACTTTGGCTGATGATGAATTGATAATCTTTTTTGCTGTGCCGACCCTAATTAAATTGGGATATGGACAGGAGAATAATGATGATGATGGACTGGTTTTCCTTAAGTGAGGCATCTGGCATATGCCCAAAAAGTAGCAAGTGATAAAATCGAATAGGTACTTATTATACATTTTTATCATTCTGCTCGTATCGCCGTCGTCTATTCGCAGTAACCTAAACTTATTTGCGAATTTTAACCAGTTTTCCTTGACATTGTTTTTATAATATTCCCATTAATCTTAATTAGGTATAAGCAACACTATCGTTTACACCGAAAACGGGATATTTACCATGTTGATCATGATGATGAGTTCCCGATATTTCGCTGAGTGTATTTTCTGTTTATCCGTGATCATGGCGCTTGTAACAGCGCCGAAATATCGGGAACTCATAACAAACAGTAATTAATCATGGTAAATATCCCGTTTTCAGTGCTAATAATATTGTTAAAACTTATATAAGTAAGCAGCTCTATTATCAACTGTACCTGCAGCATAATCGGTCTATAATGTTCCCACGGCTGGGACACAGGCCTCCTCTCTATGAGAGAGAGTGGGCTGTCGCGAGCCCAGTGCAGGTTGGTGGATGTCTCGTGTTTTGTTTTTTTTTGGTTCTAGCACATTAAAGTTTTTTAACTATGTTTTGGTTCACAGTTTTGAGAACTGTTGGGTGTCCAGCAGCGAGATGGGCAGACGACACTGTTGTCATCGGAGGAAAAGCCTGGATGAGGCTGGCACAAAGACAGGTAGATTGGCACAATCAAAGAGAGGCGTATACCCAGAAGTGGGTGAAGTCAGGACGTGAATGAAGTTGATTTGAGAACAGTAATTATTCTTCTTCTTTTTCGTGTGGTTAGTGCCTAACCTGGTGTCAGAGTTTTTATGACGCCCCTGGACCTCGGGCTTGGCTTTACTTGCCATAACATAACATCACGCCTGTAATTCCCGAAGGGTTAGGTAGAGGTCTACCTAATAGTACACCCACATTTCGCCAGTTATGTTTAAGTCCCATGTAATAGGGAGCGAGCCTATTGCCATCAACCGGGCGCAAATTTAGACTCCGTGGCTGCTACTGAGAAATTCCTGATGGAAAAACCCAATAACACTTTGCCCGACCTGGTAATCGAACCCAGGACCTTATGCTCAGCAGTCTTGCTTGCGACCACTAGGAAAAGGAGGCAGTCTCGAGGCAGGCTTTACATGCCACCGAGAAATGTCTCTCATCCATACACAGCAACTATTATAAATGCATTAGCTGCATGTTCCGTCTTCATAAGACATCTCATCTTCAAGTTCACACGTTAAGCTCTAACACGATATCAAAATTATGTATCACATTACAGTATTGACTTACCTATTTACCATACAGAAACAGTTTCCATACATAAACAGCACATACATCATTATTACCTAAGACGTAAGGTTGGTATTTCTATGAATGTGCGAGTGTTAGAATTTTGTCATCTTTATGACAAATATAATGACGTGATGTGTGAGTCAGGTGTACAGACGCCAAGCACATCAAGCTACTACAATCTGTCAAATTTCTTTTATACATTTTCAATTTTATCGCTGACACATTAGGTTCAAGGTTGATTGGGAAAAATTGACAGTTTCGGGTAGTTTGATGTGCTGGCGTCTGTACAAAAAAGATGTTAGGATCCTAACCGCTTTAAAAAGAGGAAAAGAATGTGGCCTAGGGATTTTTCGGAACGTGACGTCACTGAAATGCCTGGTCAATCTTGCGCAAGAGTGAATTTTTGACGGATAAACTTTAATTAGTAAGTTTAATATGATCAACAGAACCGTGACAGCCTTTACAATATTCAAATTAACTTCGTTTTTATTTTCTTATTTCAATTTATTTACGTTTTTCTTTGATATTGTTAAATCATACTGTTTATTCTTTCGTTTATTACGGGGAGCTAAACATAACTGAAAAAATGTGGGTGCACTATAGCCACTATAGGGTACATCTCTGCCTAACCCGATAGCGATTACAGGCGTGATCTTCTGAATCAAAACGAATAATTAAAAGTTGTAAATGCCTTTACAAAAACTTTTTGTCCCGTTCGTTTCCTCGTAACAACATTTGATTCATCTAAGCCGAAAATAATAGACTCAGCAAAAAGTTCGACGTTGTTCATAGACATGACGAAGATTTTTTGTGAAGCACTTTGTTATATTTGCTCATACAGAGGAATGTTATTGAAAACATCAATTTGATGAATGAAAATGAAGGTAGTTTAAGTTCTTTTCAACAAAAATATTGTGACACTGTTTTTAGTCTACCCTACTAGACGGCATAAAAACTCTGGTTACGCACTAAACACACAATAAAAAATAAGTAGTCTACCTTACAATAAATTACGTGTTAAGTTTAGTTTACATTTAATTGTAATTAGCGACCCGCCCCGGCTTCGCACGAGTGCAATATATACATATAAACCTTCCTCTTGAATAAAAAAAAACCGCATCAAAATCCGTTGCGTAGTTTTAAAGATCTAAGCATACATAGGGACAGACAGCGGGAAGCGACTTTGTTTTATACTATGTAGTAATAGTGATATAACGAATTAGTTACTTTTGATTTATTTACTGCATCAGTGAGCGGGGTTCGCGTGGCTGAGTTTTGGGCTAAACATATTGAAACTTTTTGCCATCGATGCGCTAAGAAGAAGTTACTTTCTTATTAAAATAACGTAGCAATACTATTAAAAATAATGGATAAGTTATGCATTCGTTGTAGCCCTTTATTGTCTAAAAGTAAATACTGAAGTAAACAAGAATGTCAATTTTAGCAAAAACGTGAATCCTATAAGATTAAACGACGTAATATTTATTATTACAGTATAACACAACATGTGTAACGTGACATTTATTTCAATAAATTTACTTATTGTTATTTTTCCTTTTAATATCGCAAATTATTACAACAATGCCAATGACATCATTTTCCAGCATTATTAGCTTTATTATTACAAATAGAGGAACAATATCGGAAATGCATAATACTAGGTGGTTACAAGGAATGTCATGTTATTATTATTTTATCAATAATGTCAAATATTCCATAGAGAAACACTAATCAACTGATGAAGAAGTATGAGAAAAAGAATAAGTACTTTAATAATAGACGTGAAATATCATCATCTGCCTAGCCTTTTCCCAACTATGTTGGGGTCGGCTTCCAGTCTAACCGGATGCAGCTGAATACCAGTATTTTACATGGAGCGACTGCCTATCTGACCTCCACAACCCAGTTAGTACTGGGTAATACGATACCCCTTGGTAAGACTGGTTGTCAGACTTTTTGGGCCACTGACTACCTATAACGACTGTCAAAGATCTACAAATGACACCCGGGACCAACGGCTTAACGTGCTTTCCGAGGCACGGAGGAAACTCGGTATGTAATGGGTGGTCACCCATCCACAGACCAACCTAGGCAAGCGCGGCTTAACCTAAATATCGATCCGAGCGGCTGTTATTACTTAGCCACGAGCTCCTATTTCTCCTACTCCTCGTTGGGCATTCAAATAGACGTGAAATAATAGCCATAAATATTCATGTTTTTCTCACAATTTCATTTAAAAATTGAGATTACACAGACAACAAGATGCGTTAAAGTCTTTTAACCGTAACCTACATTTTGGCGGGACGTCACCTACAAACAAACTATTAAAAAAAAATGTCGGAGCACAGACAAACCTGCACAAATTCACCGTGATCAACACCTTGGTACTTACAAATACTATACATATATCGATTTCCCGATAATTATTTTGCAATTTACATAACACCGGTCCATGCCACGTTAAAAAAAAAAACTTTATGGTGAATACCGAAATCCTCGTTTCTGGTCGTATCCGTAACAAATTCGAAATTCAAAACCTCCACAAGAACGTTAGAATCGCACACACTTACACAGTTGACACGTTTAGTTTATTTTTATTTAAAAAATAGCCCGCGTTTCGTAAATTCAAGATGGCGGCGGTGAGCGATCGTACCGCGACGCCGAGCATCGGCCAACTGATGCGGCTGCCGCGAACTGTCAAACTCGCTTGCTTTATCTGTGTGTGTGTAATTTCGTGCGTGTGTGTGACAAAGGCTTGAATGGAAGGCTCAATACAAACTTGGTAGCGGCCGACCGGCGACCACTGCTTGCCTTGCAGTGTGTTGCTACTTGCTACAACAATTTTCAACGAATCCGACTATTTTTAATTTCCAAGTGTATTTTGAAGTTTCGAGGCATCATTTGGGTTTAATTCCGAAAACGTTAAGCCGTTTGAAGTCTATAAATTATGTTTTACGATATAAATTGGGAGTAACAGGGAAGGATTAATGGGTATACAAATAAAAATAGATGAAAGCAGTGGAAATCGTTTTGTTCCGAGTTATGGGGTTCCACTTAACCATAGCCGTTGAGCATAACTTAAGAGAATCAGAAATAAATAACATCAAATAATTTAAGGTATAATGATCCAATGTCAATTGGGCGCATAATGCGGAATTTAATTATTCATTAACATGATCTAAGAATATTTTATGCAAAGATTTATTAGAATGGAATCCGGAACTCGAAAATTCAAGGAACTGTAGAATTCACTCAAACAAATGAATGTCATACTAGACAAAGATTCTAGAACCAGAAGTAATTAGGAGACAACCTAGAAATCTTGATCACATTGATCTTCTATCATTGGTTCCCTTTGTTCGTATTGAATAAGGATAACAGTGAAGGAATTCCTCAAAAAAAAACAAGAAATATCTTTAATTTTCAAAACTTGGGAAGTTGAATTGAATGACGCTATTCACAATTTGGAGTTTATGCTGATAAAAACACGATTAAGTCTAGAAAAAATGCATGAAAACCCATTTCTTGTAGACTTTAATAATGTTAACTTCCGTGGGTCCCCTAAAAACAGCAAACACAATTGTTTACAGAAGTAAACCTTTTTCTTTCCTATGACTAAATCTATCTTTATCTTCATCCATTCCCTACATCATTCTCCTGCCCTTATCCCAATTCATTTGGGGTCGGCGCAGCATGTCTTCTTCTTCCATACTTCTCTATTACTCGTCATCTCGCCAGACACCTCCTTTCTTACCATATCATTCTTTACACTGTCCATCCATCGTTTCTTTGGTCTTCTTCTACTCATATTAAATTGCGCTAGGTAAAGTGATGGCCTTGAATAAACCTAGATCGGGCAGGTCGCTGACATCTGAATTGGACTATCATAACTTGCAACTGTTAAATATATTCTAGTTATAATTTACTTATAAGTACTAATTATTATTCTGTGTGAGAAATAATACTACTGCGCCTAAATGCCTTTTTAAATAAATTATTCTATTCTGTTCTATTCTAATATCCACATTCATACTCAAAACGTTACTTTAATACCTTATTTTAAAATTCGCATCTAGCAACACAGTCTCCAATGACTCAGTCACAGTCAGTAGCGTGGGTGTATTAAAACTCGTAATTATTCTTCATAGGTTGTATTACATTGACAGTTTCAACTGCTGCACTAAAGTCAAGGCCGATTCTTTCTCTGTCACGTTTAACCTCATTCTTGGCAATTCAGCCCACACTGCAATTATTTTGGTCTCTTTTGTGAGATTATGTAATGTTATAGTATTGTTAATGATGAGTTTTACGTGATGACATTCATGGTTTTGATGAGTTACTGCATTTTGTGCGAGTCGTTTCACTTGGGTAACAGTCAGACTTCGTTTGCAAGTAATACCGTCCAACAGTGAAGCCTTTAAGTCTGACAACACGTCTTACCACGAGGTAGCTTCTTACCCAGTAAGTGGGTCTTGGTGTGTCATAATCCACCATCATTCTCCTGCCCTTATCCCAATTTACGAGTATTTGGGGTCGGCGCAGCATGCTTCTTCCCACTCACTCTTCTTACTTCTCTACTACTCGTCGTCCACATTCATATTCAAAACTTTCCTCACGACATTTTCTTAATTCCTCTGTATCACTCCGAAATTGAACCTTATTGATTGTTCGCTTGTTACTTCAAAATGTAGGCAGTCGCTTGGTTTAAAATAATGGTTAGACTGGCTGAGCAGATGATACAACAAAAGCGAATGGCAAATAAAAGATCGAATACATGAGATGATATAGAATCGTAATATCCAAAGGAACTACAATGTTTATAAGTTTACCAATAACAGTATTTGGTTCAATAGGATATAGACGCTTCCAATTTTTAGGCAAGGTTCCAACAAAACAAAGCAGAATGCAGCTAAGTTACACAGACGAAGTTTTGTTTGGCAGGACAGATTAGGGAACATGCCAAAAAACAAAACAAAAGATTCACCAATATTAAAATTCAACACAGAAGAAAGCATCCGATTTGCAGAGAAGAATAAACTGAATCTGACAAGGAATACATTATGAAATCCCATAAAACATGAAAAGGAAAATTTATAATTCTTTCAACTTTCTCTTCATCGTTAAGAAAGTACCACAAGGATGTGTTGCAATACTTGTAATTAATGACATGGATGCTTTCATTCGGAAATATGTAGGTACTGAGTCATAAAGCCATAATATTTAAAACATATGCATACATGTTTATAAAGATTGGTAAGTAGCCAGGGCTAAGCTAGGAGTAAAAAGGTCATTACACACCTTATGTTTAGAAAGAAGGATAAAAACATAATGAGAGCTAGCAGGAAGGTGTGTGACAGCTGAAGAGATGAATAATGATATATTTTCCCATAATACGTCAAAGATAATGTGATAGGTTTTGTTACTATAACTCTAGATTGAAAACATAATAAAATAATAGTTACGATGGTGTCAACTCCGCGTGGTGGATTATGGGCCACTCTATCTCGTAGAAAGGAGGTACGTGTCCCAGCAGTGGAATCATTATTGGATGATTATGCTAAATGCTAAAAGCGTCACTTCAATAGTGCAAGTCTTCTTTAATATAGACAACTTTGTAAGACAAAAGTACATCCAAAGTTAGTATGCAGCAGAGGCGAAGGTTTCATACAACTCGATTCCTACCGGTTTCCCTTTGAAAAATGGCACAGTCAATATTCTATCGACAAATAATATAATCACATTAAAAACATGTACTCCGGCTTACTTCTTATAAAAATTGACCCTTCGCTACTGGTATGCAGACACCAAAGATCGCGAAAAAACAAATCTTCTCCACCAAGCTAAAGAACTTGCTATACCGTTTTTTGTTTCCCATAAATACCAGACATTATAATCCTGAGAACATGCAATAAATATCAAAACACCTAAGCCGTCGGAACAACGTAACGATGGACCGAAAAAAGAAACTAACGCTTCGCGTGCTTCGGCTAAAAATATTCGAAGTGGATTCCAGGTAATCCTTTGATTAACTTTTGAGATATTACCTTGATGCAATGTTTTGTCCGAACTCAATTTATAATGTTCAATTTCGATTTATAATCATTTTTTAATATTCTAGAGTAGATTTGGAATGCAAGGAAAATTGACATTTTCTCCCACTATGCTAGTTCCACGTCCGTCGAGGAATAGTTGACTCGTAGGTTATGTTTATTTTGCAAATAGGTTTTTACAAACACTTTTATAAGTCGTCTTTTTTTAAACTAGATGTAGCCGGTGTTTCGTACCTGACTACTCTGAGAAGAAACAACCGAAACAAACTTAGAGGTCATAGTCTCTTTTAAGGTCCAGACTTACCTTAACTCACAGAAGGACTATGCAAATAAGTGTCTGAGATGGTCCTTTGAAGACAGAACCTTGAGTGGACCTCTCCGGCCATTAAGGTTGTTGATAACGCTGAAACCTAAGTTGTCTACCGTGATTCACAGTTTTTTAAGAGGATGCGAACCACCACCTCCCTTTTGTACTTTTGCTGAGTGCAATGTTTTTACCAAGTTTGGTAATATTGTCATATCCCTGCTGACAGTCACTCCCGCAGATCCACGTTTAACGGCAGAGTCTTAAGACAAGTTTTAACAGCCCCAGGACCTATCTGGAACACTCCGTAATTACCTGTAACAAGAAAAAAAACAATGGATTAACATCGTTTGAATCATTCAATTATAGACACCTAAAATGTGTCTTTAATATGATAAAATATCATTCGACATCCGTTATGTAAACCCACGAGGCTTCCCTTGACTGTAATAAAAGATGAATAGGAGTCATGAGACTTAGAAAAAGCTATTTTGAAGACAAAAAGTCAAATAAACCGTAATGGTACAACTTGCGCACGAGCTGCTAATAAAGATCCTTAAAGAACTTATCAAGAATAAATGATAGCCTAAAGATAAACAAGTTTTTTTCTTCCATTCCCCCCGAATGGAAGAAAAAAACTTGTTGCGCCGACCCCAAATAACATGGGACAAGGTCAGGAAGGTGATGAGGATCCAAAACTAATCAAAATATTATTAAGGAATCAGGAGGCTACCATCTACATCCATAAACAGCGATCAGCAGCAAGAATGCATAACGATCTCGAAACACAAATGATAACTGACAAGTTAATAAAAGTTTCCTTGACTAGCACTAATTTATGTAGAAGAATTAATACCTAGAGCATGTAGGAATTTTTATTACCCATATTGTTAGTCAACATTATGTTGTCTAACCTAATTATTAGTTTTATAAGTCATTTAGTGAAGCCTTTTTAGTATATCTACCGTTGTTGTGCCTTCCGTATTCTAATGTAATGTCTGTCTCATCATCATTCACCAGCCCTTATCCTAATTTATTTGTTTAGTCTTCTTTCATAATTCTCTATTACTCGTCATCTCAGCAGTCACCTCATTTGGTTTTTGCTGCAATCCGTTGGAAAGCTTTTGCCAATTATATTCGTTCAATTGCAGATTCTATTCACGAAAAATACAATATGTAAAAGAAATTGACACGCAAACTCATTCAGCACACGGTTCTAGATCCTCCAGCATATAAAATTTTCATCGGTTTTTAATATTTAAAAAAAACAGCTGAGCCATTCATATTGACTGACACTTTAGAACCAGTTTTTTTTTCTGATGGGTCTAGAATTTGCTGAATAGTTGCGCGTCGATGTCCTTTACACCGACTATATCTGAAATTTGATTTATAGAGCGTCATCATCCACATCTTGTATCTATTCGTCTTGTGTAAGGACGCAGGACTGGAAAGATCCTGAATCATTGAACCATGCTCTAATTTTTATGAGTCATCATCATCTGCCTAGCTTTTTCTCCAAATTCATTGGGGTCGGCTTCCTGTCTTACCGGATGCAGCTGAATACCAGTATTTTACATGGAGCGACTGTCTATCTAACTTAATTTGTATGAGTCGCCATGCAAATTCCTCTTTCCTTAATCCCTTCACGGAAACCAAGAAAGATGTGCCTATTTTCGCTTCAAAACAATACATCCTAACCTAGTTAAATACTACGAACTTCACACATTTTCCTTAAACAAAATCATCTGTAATATGACCTAAATAAAATCTAGGACACGCTTATTTTCCTTCACAATTATTATTTGCAATTCAAGTCACATTTACAACGTGATTCTTAAGTGATGTCACAATTCCATGGAAGGCCAGATGTCAGTCTGTGAGTCAGAAACGAATAAGTTTATTAATGTTACCAATAAGAGTAGCTTTGACACCGACACTTACGGCACCGGATTGTTAATGGCTAGATTATTTTGTAGGTTTTTTTATACAGAGTGTACGTGCTTTATCATTCACGTCTAGCTTCTGCCCACAACTTCAAGCGCGTCGAAGAATCATATCTAGCCTATAGCACTCGGTAAAATATCCCTATCACCACTGCTCTCAAAACGGTGAAGGAAAACATCGTGAGGAAACCGGCATGTCCTAGAACCTAAAATTCGAAGACATGTGACATCTACCAACCCGCACTGGGCCCGCGTGGTGGATTATAGCCCATTCCCTCTCATAGAGAGAAGGCCTGTGTCCCAGCAGTGGGAACATTATAGGCTGCTGCTATGCTATGCTATGATATAAGAAACACACGCCCTAAGTATCATCCTTATATTATTGCTCAGATAGACCTTAATTTTCATATCATGACAGCAATCTCTTATAACAGCTTAGAAAGAACATAGGTACATAATTATGTAAAACTAAGAGGCAGACTCGGACTAACCTATCTTTTTTTTTTTTTGGTTGGAAAATCATCAAATGACCCCCCCACCCCCGCTCTGGGCGAAGCGGAAGGGAGTGTCAGACTTCTACTGACTAAAACCTATCCATGTTCCTTCTTTGCCCTTTGTGTTCCAGGGCCACGGTATCTCCTTCGAAAAGTCCACAGCCCTGGCAGGCATCGTCCCATGCGGACCCCTACATGGTTGCTGACATTTATTTGAGGCGCGCGTGGAACACGAGCGCACCGTCGATACGGCCTGTCGTCATAAGACGGCCGGACGGCGAGCTAGCCCATTACTCGCCGTCCACAGGCCCGCGCCTACGGTGGCCAGGAGCCACCACGTGACCCCCGACAGACTTACCTATCTCAGGTAACACAACGACTAATCTTCCGATCTCACTACATGGATAAAACGAATAAGGCCATGCAGATTTATATCCTCACAATACTAATTATTTTAAAACAAGGCCGGCTAGAGCACATAACAGGCTGAATGGACAAGAAAAAAATAAGAAAAAAGCAACAGAGACAAAAATGGAAGGAGTTAATGAAGTGATTCATGATTATTACCGCTTACTATGTGTGTATGGTTGATTTCTTAGATGTAAGAAATGAGGGTGAATATGTATCATTGCTAATTGAGATGGAATAGGGACCTTTAGTTCTTGTCTATGCTCAGAGAAAGACAACCATACCCCAAAACATTAACACTGTTAAAAGGTACCATAGCAGACAATAAAATAATTTTGCAAAAGAACAAAGATTTGGATCGAGAAACATGTACAGGTATGATGAAAGAAAAGAAAAAAAACCCAATAGTTTGCATTTGCATTAAACATTTGAACAAGTGCAGCCAAATGTCAAGATGAAGGACAAAGTAATAATTCAAGAAACCCATTTATAACCTAGAGAATAAAGGTCAAAAAGGACCAACCTTCCCAGATGTTCCTACTGCTGGGGCCATAATTTACCATGCGGGCTCACTACAGGTCATTGGACGTCTTCGAATTTTGGTTGAGGAACATGTTGTTTAAAGACATTATCATCATTCTCTTGGCCTTATCCCAATCCGTTTGGGGTCGACGCAGATCTCTTCTTCTTCCGTCATCATCATCATTTCAACCGAAAGACGTCCACTGCTGGACATAGGCCTCCCCCAAGTGTCGCCACATTGACCGGTCTTACCGGTCTTGTCTTCTTCTTCCATACTTCTCTATTACTCGTCATCTCGTTAGACATCTCTTCTCTAGCCATATCATCCTTTACACAGTCCAGCCATCGTTTCTTTGGTCTTCCGTATGCTGTTTAAAGATATAAGTAAAATTGCCGCATCCATTTCTCCCTCTTCCAAACTCATAGCTCACTTCCCTTGCCTATTCAAATATGGTAGAAGGCATGCAGCCCAGAATGTTCTTGCAATGTTATCAAGTGTTGCCATGGTAATGCTTACCAACTGATTTGTGTAGGCTGTAGGCAAGGCTGATAGATGACCTATAAGTAGGGTTTAAAGGAAAGGATAGCTGTGTTAAAGCGTCTTGTTTTTACCGCAAATTGTGTGAAGACCGTTAATTTTAAATTGAAAACTATAATTTGCTCTTTATTTGCTGAATTATATACGTCTTTGCTCTATTTATTTTCTCTCTCTCTCTCAACCAGTCTTACCAAGGGGTATCGTATTACCCAGTACAGACTGGGTTGTGGAGGTCAGATAGGCAGTCGCTCCATGTAAAATACTGGTATTCAGCTGCATACGGTTAGACTGGAAGCCGACCCCAATATAGTTGGGAAAAGGCTAGGCAGATGATGATGATACGTCTTTGCTCTTTTCGTGATTATGTATGTATATAATTTACACCACAGACTACCTACAATTATTTTGTCTCTCCTCCTCCCAATTCATCCAAAGGTTGTCTTAAAAAGTAGGCGATCGTATCGCTGACAGCGATAAGACCGCCCACTGTGTCACCCTATTTATAAGATCTATATTGTAATACCAGTTATTTCTTATAGTTATTTCTATCTATCTATCTGAATTGGATTCTTCAGAATTCTCCAGCTTTAGTAAAAGAGGTGCTTCTGAGGAAAGGCATTCCTGTTTCTCAGAAGCACCTTTCGGAGTAAATTGAGCCTTACTAGACGCACCTTTATTGTTTAGTAAGGCAAATTTTTCTTCACATATTTTACGCAGAGATGCACCTCTTTTGCTTTCGACGGCAGTATTACTTTCGGTTAGATAATAGTTCAAGCGTGGCGCAAATCAGGAGACGAAACATTCCTTGACTGACTCATCTATTGATAGATTTCTAGTCACGCTTACACGCTATGTTATCTCCCCTTTGTTCTAACCATCTTATTAATATAACCCTTCCGTAAGTTTTTGGTTAATCACACAAGCAAGACTTACGTAGTCAATCTAGGTCAAACAAACTTCCGAGCGACAAGGAAACTTGTATTTGACCCATATCCGGATAAACAAAGTCTAAGGGCCATCCACGCTCAAAATTTAACATCAACGTCGGTAGGTCTAGGATCTTGTACTGAATTCACGACAATAGTTTATGCGTCACCCTGCATATGAACTAATATCATACCTCTACTTACAATACTCAATTACCCATCTTTTACAGCCATTCTAATCCTTGCAGCAATTTTGTAGTTAACAATTGATTGATATAAAACATGTCTCAGCCTTCGCTTCTTTGGGTTTTACCGATATCAACACAAGGATCATAAACGACGCATTTACACTTAATAGCCGTTTTAACATTCCCTACGTATGGGCATTACAAATCGTAACTAAACGTATAGCACGAGCACGTGTCATAAAAGACCAATATGGCGTAGTCCTTCGAGGTGGCGTAGATCGTAAATCAAACTCAAAAAAAGGTTTTCTACAGAATTAGTCAAGATGGATTGAATTTGTCCGAAGAAGAGGTGTAACACTTACTAGCAACTCTTCTCTGTCTGTTTCATACAATATACTGCTTTAAAGCTTTTGTGCCTTTACAACTATCTCTAATAAGGAAGAATATCTTCCAAGAAAATATACCTTTTCCAAGAAGACGTCGTTTTCCTGGTTCACGGGGGTCCTTCCCTAAATCTTTGTCCTTAGACCTGTGTACGGTGTCCAAGGGCTTAGCCCTCAAAAACTCTGTTGATACGCAATGGAAAGCTTCATCATCATCATCCATAGTTCGACTTCACCCTCTGCATGCTTGTGCCCATGCTCCAAAGAACCTAGCCAAATCCTTTTAAAATGTTTCGTATGTCTACAAAGACTGTCAATGAGGTTGACATAAAGTTTTCGGTAGCATTTTTTACCTTTTGATCATCGTTATAGCTAATAGCTTTAAGGGACCTCGAGCACTACGCGGCCACGATCACGACTATTGGCCGCAGAAGACTTGACCGTGAAGGAAGTTTGCTCGCATAACCAGGCATCCGACCAGTTTTGTTCAAGATAGCGGCCGGTCATGCGACAAGTCAGGACAGGCCGTGGTTGCGTAGTACGAGAGGTCCCTAACAACTTATAGCAAAAAAAACTTCCGAACTGCACCATGGTTAAAGATTATACTGGGCGTTCTATACTCTAGGTACTTACGCCCTCAGTCTTACACCACAGGGCTGACTTAATCTATGAGCAAGCATTACAAGTACTTGTAAGACTTGTAGCAGTAATAATTAGCACATGAGTGGGAGTCGTTAGTCAGATTATGACGCAGTGCAGGATTGGTAATAGATTCCGTCGGTTGGGAGCCTTCTCTGGCTCAGTCTCCAAGGCTCTCTGCTTTCTCTTTGAATTAGGAAGTGAAATAGATAGGGCTGGTCGAAAAAAATGCGGAAAGAAGAAAAACAAGATGGACACAAAAAAAATACAAATTATTAAAAAAATATGTGTTATATGAAGAATTTTGATTACCAACATTTGGAAAATTAATGTGTAGAATGTTGAGGATAATTAAATATTTACTGTGTTTATTTACACATAGCTTATGCCCGCGGTTTCATCCGCGTGGAGTTCGATAATTGTCCCACGGGATCATACTACCGGGATAAAAAGTATCCTATGAGTTAACCAGGCTATAAATTATCTGTTTGCTCAATTTCATTCAAATCCGTTCAGTAGTTTTTGCGTGACAGAATAACAAACATTAATCCATCCATCCTCACAAACTTTCGCATTTATAATATTAGTAAGATTTGAAAAGCGCTTCAAACTCTAATAACTTCATAATGAGCAGAATTTGGGAAAAAATAACACAAGCAAGCATCAAGTACATACTCTGTCTCAACAGAGGTATTGAGAAGATTTCTGACAATAGTTTATGCCACAGCAAGTCCTGGACAGTGGAATGTAACCACCCTAAGAATCTAGCTTACTAATCTATCAGGATAAATAGTAACTAAGTGCAAAACTGCCTGTACCTTTAACCATGACACCTCTTCAAAAACACGAGATTCATCTGTGTAAACAATTCGTCATTTCAGAGATGTTTTTCAGTAACGTTTATTACAAATGAATGAATAATAAATATTAATAAGAACTCAATGACAATTGTTATTAGTTTCGGTTCAATAAAAACAGGTCTTAAAATAAAAATATGATTACTTTTGCGGTTAGTAATGTTTACAAAAATACTCCACGAAGAGACAGAATTCTAAGAAATCAATCATCCTTTGCTTAATAAGGTCAGTATTGCACCCAATCATTCATTCATTCATTCAAATGAAGGCTTACGTCATAATCTGAAGCGTAAGGGTTTCAAAACGTTCAATGAATCATACAAAATATTTAGACAGCCCTATTTAGCACTGTGTAGGCGATTCGAAAAGCCGCCTGCCTCGACAAGAGTGACATTATGCGAAATAATCTAGAATATTATAATAAAGATAACATTTAGTCTAGTCTAGAATCTAGTCTGCAACGTGTCTGATATGCTTCCTCTGTCGCAAGCGGACAGCCTCGACGGAAATACTAAGGTCGCAGCCACATTGGAGGCTTAGCTTGAATTGTGCAGTGTGTCTTGCTGAACTTAGACTATATGATGGTTAGTGGCGGATTTACCAGCAGGCTGAGTAGGCTTGAGCCTAGGGCGGCACATTTTTGGGGCGGCAAATTTGGGGACCAAATTTTTTTTTTTTGCTTTGTTTGTTATTAATCGTACATGATTGAGCTTTGATTAGCTCAAAAATATACCCAAAAATTATTTTACGTGCAATTTCAACGAAATTGTTGGATTGTAAAAATAATGTAGGACATGACAATTGTAGAGGCAAGGGCGACAAAAACTGTACAGCCTGTACCTTGAAAACTTGTAAATCCGCCACTGATGATGGCAGATGACAAATGCTCTCTGCTCATGTGCTTATTTTGCTGACACGTGTACTCCTTTTCTTGCGAGATGCGCCTGCTGACTTGAAACCTCACTAAATGTGTTTAGTTGTAGGTAATGTTTAGCGGTAAAATGTATCTTTGAAATCGTAATATTTTATCATTATGACATATTTAGTTCCTATCACAATCTGTTCTTTTCTGCATATTACTTTTACAAAATAATGTAGATGTTTCACATCTGCCAGGCGTCCCGTGACGGCTCACATTTTTTTTTTGTAATGCCTAAACATTACAAAAAATGGTTTATGTTTGTTTGTTGTTTTTGTTTTTGTTGTTGTTGTTGTTGTTGTTGTTGTTGTTGTTGTAATGTTAAATTTTATTTCTGTATAATAAACATAAACAAAAACGGCGTAGGGTGAAGGCGAAGCAAGCGCAGTGCAGCTTTTTCATTTTTATTAATTTTTTTCTTGTGTCGATGGAAATTTAAATTCAGTCGGCGCAGAAATAGGCTACTAATTAGACGCCTTCAGTGTAATGAGGAAACAAATGGATAGGCAGGATATATATATAACATTAAGTGAAAAAAAAAACGCTTATACTAAAAAAATAGCTAGAACATGTCGCTTAGCACGTAGCATAGCCCGCACCAAGCTAAGAACCTACCTTTGTGACTTTGATATCTAACGCTTAATAAAAATGTACAATCAAACTAAACAATACCTGGGATGTAGATAATCAAGTCTTTAATGTGGCTTAGAACCTTGATGTGTCTGATAAAAAATGTCAAGGATTGTTATACATTTCGAATACTGAGAATAGGTTCAACTTCGCAGGTGGGTGTTTATTTAACAAAGTTAATGGCAGCCTATTATAATTATGTAAGTTGGTCTATAGTCATCCTCTGCCTAACCTTTTCCTGTTGGGGTCTGCTTGCCGTATAACTGGATAAAGCTGAATACCAGCATATTACATGAAGCGACTGCCTATCAGACCTCTAACAATCGTAACTGGGTAACACGGATACATCTTTATCAGACTGGTTGTCACATTTTCAGGCTTCTGAATACCTGAAACAGTAGACAGTCATCAAAGATCTATGAATGATAACGCCACCCACCACTTTCTTATTGCACACAAAAATATGAGAAATACATAATTGCAACATATAGCTCATGTACAAAATCGAGCTTAACCCAGAATTGGGTTTTCTTACAGCAAATCATACTTGGTGTGGTGTTCACTAGAAACACTAGTTAGGGTTTAGAATAATACCACCAAATTATCAGTAAGTAGATGAACTACTTGAACTACTGTCATTTGTAGATCTTTGACAGTCGTTAAGCAGTCAGTGACCCAAAAAGTCTGACAACCAGTCTTACCAAGGGGTATCGTATTACCCAGTACTAACTGGGTTGTGGAGGTCAGATAGGCAGTCGCTCCATGTAAAATACTGGTATTCAGCTGCATCCGGTTAGACTGGAAGCCGACCCCAATATAGTTGGGAAAAGGCCAGGCAGATGATGATGATAAGATGAACTACTTTAAGGGTACGTGCACTCGCTGCCCGGGATAAGTGAGGACTAATCGACACGGAACCGTAAAGCGTCACGCTACGTTTATTAGTATATCACACTTGGATTGCGAGATTTTACTTATGTGCATAAACAGATGATTTTACAAACTTAACTAATACACCACTCATAGGAAATATTGAAAAAAAAACCGGCCAAGTGCGAGTTGGACTCGCGCATGAAGGGTTCCGTACCATCGTAGTAGGGGAGCCACCTTTAATTTTTTTTTATTTGTTGTTTTTGTAGCGGCAACTGAAATACACATTCTGTGATAATTTCTAACTATTACGGATCATGAGTTACAGACCGCTGACAGACAGACAGACAGACGGACAGCAGAGGCTTAGTAATAGGTTCCCGTTAAGTAGTTTTTTGTGCAACCTCTCACTGATAGAATCTTTAGATATTACCCCTAGATAGAATCAAAAGTGCAAGGGTGTTACTGTGAGTCAGTATCCCTATGTCCTCGTTACTCCATGTGTAGGCGTCTCGCTTGCGTGAATCAGTCCACTTCGGCGGTGCACGCAATGACTATGTAGAAACTACGGGGTGCAGGTGGGTTGCATAGTACTCCTACACGCGTAGCATGACTACCGTAGAAACGGGTTTTATCGACGGAAGAATCGACAAAATGATAGATAGATTCTTATGTTGACCTGTCATTTTGTCGATTCTTCGGTCGACAAAACCCTTTTTTACGGTGGTCATGCTTCGCGTGCTGGTGTTTATAGTACAAGTTGGAAGATAAATTGTACATACATTTTTTATCATGTTACTTCATGGTAAAATTTCAACAATGAGTCTTCTAAAACTTACTCTATGTTCCTATCAAACGCCAGACAGACCGACAGAAAGACATGTTACGGGTAATGTTAAAAGAAGAAGTTATTACTATAGCAAGCCCACATTGTCCCACTGCTGGGCAAAGGCCTTTCTCCATTCTAAAGGTCACGCTTCTGTGCTACTTCTTTCCAATTCTCAATGAAGACAGAGACTCGTGGTCTGCCGCGACCCCGTGTTACTGTCTCAGCGCACCAATCCTGAGCTTTACGGGCCCACAGTTCGTTCGGCATGCGACAGACATGTCCTGCCCAGTCCCAGTTAAGTTGGGCAGCCTTTTGAACCACGTCAAAGATTTGCGTTTAGGAGCGCAGCGTAGTGTTTCGTACATGATCTGTTAATTTTACACCTAAGATACTGCGCTCCATAGCACGTTGGCAAACCTTGAGTTTGGACTTTTGGATGTTAGTCAAAGACCAAAGAAGAAGTAAACTTAGGTTTATACTTTTGTTCATCTTTTGTTTTTTTTAACCATACATTTTGATCAGCTGATCCCGTCAGTTCCTACAGAAAGTTCAATTTTTTTTTTTGCGAATTTCATGATCTTATAGAAGTCTACATACCGAGTGGAAGGGAGACCGACCGTAGAAAACAGCTGTTTTTTTTTAATAACCGTTGAAAAATTTCATCATGTACACACGGCGGCACATGAAGCTGTACATTTCCAGTATAACTTGGCCTCGCTTTGTATAAATTTTCTATGCAATGAGCGATCCGCATAAACTGGTTTTGTATAGCTTGATTGGCCGTCGTGCGTACAGACATGTGTCTTCCTTGTAGACTTGTTACAATTAATTGATTCAACCAAGCTGCCAAAACTTTCTAGAGAAACGAAAACTCTGTCTTTCCTGTATTGCGCGATATGCAAAGCTTAATAAAAATGAAACCGCTCTAAGTTTTTTAATGGTAGCAAAAAAGGAACTGATGGACGCTACTGAAGGCTTCAAACTAGTGGCTCAGTTCTGGGCAGACACAATCTAGATTGCCATCGACCCGCTAAGAAGAGAATGGTTGCAAAAATGTGAACTCTGAGAAGACTGACCTTGAGTATCCTGCACGCAATGAAAGATTGAAGAATGAAAGGTTGAAGATTTTAAGTATAAGTAACCGAGACACAGGAGCAGCGGTGGCCCAGTGGTGGCGACCCCGACTTACGAACAGTAAGGCTGCCAACAGACGGACTGCATCGCAGCAACCGCGCGCAGTCGAGCAACATAGTAAGCTTTGGTCAGGCGCGGCCGAGCCCATGGAAAATTGTGGCGTATTGAATATATCGACTGTGCGCGGTTGCTGCGATGCAGTCCGTCTGATAGCAGCTTAAGTCGTGAGTTCGAACCCATTCAGGTGCATTACATTGTGTAATTTATTTCATCACCACTGCTCTCAAAACGGTGAAAGAAAACATCGTGAGGAAACCGGCATGTTCTAGAACCAAAAAATCGAAGACATGTGTCATCTACCAACCCGCACTGGGCCCGCGTGGTGGATTATAGCCCATACCTCTCATAGAGAGGAGGTCGTGTGTCCCAGCAGTGGGAACATTATAGGCTGATTATGCTTATGCTAACCATGACACTATTATACAGGGTGTAACAGAAAGGGTATAGTCATATGAAAGGATACAGACCATCAAACTGAACAACTTCCTCCATGTGTCCAATATCGTAAATGCGAAAAAATTATCAGCTGTCCCATACTACATTTCAATACCTACTCGACCCAAATGTATAAGACAGTTGATAATTTTTTCTAATTTACGATATTGGACCCATGGAGGAAGATGTTCAGTTTGATGGTCTACAGCATATCCTTTCATGTGACTATATACTTTCTGTTACCTCCTGTTTAATATTGATTTGTTTGCAAGCAGCTTAGCGACAATTAGTACTGCCTTGTCTAAAAGCTGTGCTGTTAATGACGAATTTTAATAGTGGTTACGCCTGCGTGCCTGCTTGTGCAGGTATTTAACTTAATTTTAAATTTCTATTCTTTGTTACTTGGTGCCTTTTTTTTTTTTTTTTTTTTTTTTTTTTTCCGGATGGGAAATCATCAAATGACCCCCCCCACTCTGGGCGGAGCGGAGGGGAGTGTCAGACTTGTACTGACTAAAACCCATCCATGTTCCTTCTTTGCCCTTTATGTTCCAGGGCCACGGTATCTCTTTCGAACAGTCCCGCAGCCCTGGCAGGCATCGTCCATGCGGACCCCTACTTGATTGCTGACATCTCTTTGAGGCGCGCGTGGAACACGAACGCGCCGTCGACACGGCCTGTAGTCATAAGACGGCCGGACGGCGAGCTAGCCCATAACTCGCCGTCCACAGGCCCGCGCCTACGGTGGCCGGGAGCCACCACGTGACCCCCGACGCCCAGGGCGTCTCCCGCGGCGACTGGGACGTGAGGTTCTTTCCCTCTCACGTCCCGCCACCTCCTTCACTAGCATGACTGCTTCGCAGAAGGAGGTGACGGCTTCCCATTCCCTCTCGCTCCGGACCATGGCTTAAACCAGGGCCGGACGCGAGAGATCGTCGCCGCCAATCGCCGCTATGAGGACACGGCGGTGCTCCGCCCAAGCGGGGCAGACCTCCACGGTGTGTTCCACCGTGTCCTCCGGACGATCCTCGCAGTGGAAACACCCGGGCGTTTCCTCCCGCCCGATTCGGTGCAGGAACCTCCCGAAACAACCGTGTCCGGTGAGGACCTGCGTCAGGCGGTAGGTGAGGGCGCCGTGGCGCCTCTCTAGCCACTCCTCAAAGAGGGGACTTATCGCCACTATGGTGGCGTGCCCTGCACGGGGTTGCGACAGTCGCTCTCTCCATGTCGCCATGAGATCACGCCGGAGGTCTGTCCGCTGAGCGGCAATTTGTCGCGCCAGCGGTGTTTCCTCCCGACATAGTGCTTCCGCGCGCCATTCATGCAGGCGCGCGAGGACTATCGCCTCCAGATCCCATGGCGGCAATCCGGCAAGGAGGCTAGCCGCCTCGCCGGAGATCGTGCGGTACCCCCGGATTAGCCTTATGGCTATCACCTTTTGGGGCGCGTTCAGGTAGTGGGCGGCTTGCCGCCTCAAAGAACGCGCCCACACCGGGGCCCCGTAAAGGGCCATGGACCGCACGACCCCCGCGTAAAGCTTCCGGCAGGAGGCGTTTGGACCCCTCAGGTTGGGCAAGAGCCGCTTGAAGGCAGCCCCTGCCCGTTCCAGTTTGGGAGCCAAACGTCGGAAGTGCTCCACGAAGTTCCACCGGCTGTCGAGGACGAGTCCTAGGTACTTCAACGTCGACCCGACGCCGATGGAAACCCCTCCTGCCGTCAGTAGGGATCCCGACGGTGGCGCATTCCGAGGCCCATGAAAACACATGGCCTCGGACTTGTGCAATGCCACCTCGAGACCCAATTGCCGGATCCTCTCCACAACTATCGCAACCCCGCGTGTCATGTTTTCGGCCGCCGCCTCGTGTGACCTCCCTTGTGCCAGTACCAGCGTGTCGTCAGCGTAGCAAACTACACTGACGCCGGTAGGGAGGTCGGCGCGCAGCACCCAGTCGTAACCGATGTTCCACAAGGCCGGCCCCAGAACCGAACCCTGTGGAACACCGCACGACATCTCTCGCCGGTTCCATTCTCCGCTCCGACTGGGGTAGATGACGGCCCTATCCGTCAGGTAGTCCCCGACCACACGACGAAGGTAGGTCGGCACCCCGTGATACCGGAGTGCCTCCGCAATGCAGCTCCAGGGCATGGAGTTGAAGGCGTTGGCGATGTCAAGAGACACCGCCAAGACAACCCCGCCCCGGGACACCGCGTCCCTCGTCGTGAGGGCTCTCACGCGCATGATGGCGTCCACCGTCGAGCGCCCCTTGCGGAAACCAAACTGGTGTTCCGCAAGATCCGGCCCCATCCCTGCGAGGTGCCCGGCGAGGCGGTTGGCAATGACTCTTTCAAAGAGCTTGCCCACCTCGTCGAGCAACACAATGGGCCGGTATGCGGACGGAGAGTCCGCAGGGCGCCCTGGCTTCCGGATGAGGACCAGCTTCCCCGTCTTCCAACGAAGCGGGAACTGGCCTCTCTCCAAGCATGCGCTTAGGAGCCCTTCCAGTCGGGGCCCGAGAGCCTCAGAGGCCAGGACCCAGGCTTTGCCAGGCAAGCCATCGGGTCCCGGGGCGGTATTTCTGGCTTTCAGCCTGCGTACCGCCACTCTCAGGTCTACCCCAGTCACCTCCGGAACGTCATCGTCGTCATCGGTGTGGTCCGCTTCCGGCACCGCACGCGGTGACGGAGCCATAGGCGGGGGAGGATGCTCCCCTCGCGAAGGGAACAGAACGCTCACCACGTCCTCCACGAGCTCAGGCCGGAGACTCTGCGTTAGCGGGGGGGCCCAGGTGCGGAGTTTGTCCCGCACCATCTTGTAAGGGCGCCCCCACGGATCTCCGTTCAGAGACTCCAGCATCTCCTCGCGGGCCAAATGCTTGGCCCGCCGGACAGCCTCTTGGAGGGCGGTCTTTGCCGCTCTGTACCCCTCGTACAGCTCCGCCTCAATGGCTGACGCATCCGGAGGGCGGATGCGGAGCCTGCGATGCCTGGCGTACAGGTGCCGCGCGGCAACGCACGCCTTGCGCAGAGACGTCAGCTCTTGCGACCACCAGTACACCTGACGCCGGGCGCTTCCTGGCCGAACTCGGGGCATTGCCACGTCGCAAATCTCGGACATGGCCTCCTGGAACCAACCCGCCTCGTTGTTGATGTCGGCAGGCCTGTCTGGTGATGACACCCAGGCCTGCACGATTGAGGCTTCCAGGAGGAGCTCCCGGTCCAGCTGCTTCAGCGCCCATCGCGGACCACTCGGGGCCTGTAGGACCGGTGCGCTTGAGGTCTGAGTGGAGACGTCGAACCGGATGTACCGGTGGTCGGAATAGGTCTCCACCCCCTCCATGACGCGCCAGTCGACGACACGCGGTGACAGAGCGGGGCTAGCGAACGATATGTCCACCACCGACTCGCCCCGCATCCGCACGCACGTGGGGACAGAACCCCGATTTAGGACGACTAGACCTGTCTCCAGAGCCCAGTCCTCCACCATCCTACCCCGCACGTCCGTGTAACGAGAACCCCAAGCCAAGTTCTTGGCATTGAAGTCCCCGAGTACAAGCACGGGGAGGGAATGGCTTCCGATGACGACACTCAACTCCGTGAGGGAGTTGTGGAACTCGGCGAGAGTTCGGCTCGGGGAGAAGTAGACTCCCACTACAACGATCTCCCCGAACCGTGCTGCTACGCACCCATGACCCTTCCTGACACTCTCAAGAGTCGGGGTACCGGCGGCGGCCGACGCAATTATGGTCACTGAGCCGCTATGGTCCTCCACCCAGTCATCCCTGGGCGGGACAAAGTACGGCTCAGCGACCACGGCGATGTTAATCGACCACTGCGCCATGCTCTGGAGCAACAGATCCTGAGCACAGGCGCAGTGGTTGATGTTCGCCTGGAGAAGGCGCAATGGGGCCGTTACTGGCACTCCATTTCAGTCCCCTCCCGGGCCCTCTGCAAGAGCCCCGCTGCGGAAATTGCAGCAGTAACGGCACCGGCGGCAACAGTGGCGGCGGCTGCGGTGGTGGCGACGGTGGGGGTTTTGGCGGTGGTGGCGGAGGGCCTTCCCTTGCTGCTGGCCTTGGCGGGTATACCGCAGGCCTTGCTCCCTGCCCGGTGATCGGCTGGCTTGCCAGCTGCCGCACATGCGGCACAGTGCGGTGTGGCAGAGCAGGCCGCGGCCATGTGACCGGGCTGGCCGCAGCGGAAGCACAGGCCACTGCGGTCCACCTCCGAGGTGCACCGGACCGACACGTGGTGCCCTACATGACAGCGGAAGCACCTCAGAGGTCTGGGCTCCAGCAGCTTCACCTGCGCTGACACCCAGCCCACCAAGAGCCTTCGGCCCTCCACAATGGCTTTCGCCGCCGTCACAGGGCAGCTTACCGTTACGGTTCGCATGCCCGACAGATCCGGACGTAAGGTGCCTGCCTTGACCTGCTCGGCAGGACACCCACCGGTCCTGGTGACGGCGGCCACCACCTCCTCCTCGGTCACCGAGTCGTCCAGACCAAGGATGCGCAGGTCTGCGCATTTGACGGGCCTGGACACTCGGGCCTCGTCCGCATTTAGGGACGCTCTAAGCTTTTCGGCCAGAGCGTCAGCGGACGAGCCACGGGTTTCGCCGGGGATCTCTAGCACTCGAGCCCCTGTTGCGGTCACTCTAAGCCGGAGGCCTCCGGCGATCCCGAGCTCTCTGAGATCCACCGTCGCCTTCGCTTTAGCGAGCACGTCGCGGTAGGTGACGCCCCTCTTTTCCGCATCCGGCTGTAGCGTTATCACTACAGCTGCGGTTTTCGGGGCGCTGAGCCCAGCCGCGACGCTCCGCTCCTTTTGTCGGCGCTTCCGCTCCCGCTTCCTGGTCTTTTTTGCCGCCCTTAGCTCCCTCGCTCTTTCTCCGGCCACCTGCCACCCGGGCTCGGCCACAGAAGGCTTAGTGGGCGGGGGAGGCGGCGGTGGCGGCTGTCTCGCGGCTGGCGCCGGTACACACGCCGCCTTGCCCTTCTTTTGGGCCACCGCCTTGCTCTGCCTTAGGGCCGCCGCCCTCCCGACTGGAGCCGGTTTCGCCAGAGCCGGCTTTTCGGGGGCCGACGTAACCCTGCCGGAGGGCTTGCTGGACGGCCCCGGTGCGGAGGCCGCAGCAGCCGCATATGTGGCGGCCTTGTTTGCCGCCAGGGGGGGGCGCAGGACAATGCCCTCCAGAACGGAGAACCGCGCCTGGAAGGCAGCCAGCTCCTGCCGAACCAGGTTCAGAACCTGGTGCCTTATGCTTAGTTACTGATATTTTGCTTAATTATTATTTTGTGCAACAATAGTTTATTGCTAACTGTGGAGGCTTGTAAATGGCTTGCCAATGTTTGCTTCGCTATTAATTTTTGTATTGCTAGCTGTAAGCCACCCAAACACAATAATATAAAATAAATATTATTTGTGTTGTACGCGATCTGTTTTGACGCGGGACGGCGATCTTAACTATTCAAATAATTGGATGTTAATTGTGGCGATTTTCCTATATTTCAAGTTTGCAACTATGTATAAACCTGTATCTCTACCCCACGTTATCAATATTATTAATCGAATACAATTCTAGGTACAGTGCTAGTCCAGATCATAAATCTTACATTAGCATAGCGGCAGGCATCGAACCTGCAACAAACCGGTGCACTTTCGCTGGCCACGCCTTTCGCAACTGAACTGCTGGTTATAAATTAATAAGCTGTTTCTGTGTTTTTTGTTGTGTACACTTTCCTTTACTGAATGATATCAGATACACTATGGCAGTACATTACATACCGAGTTTCCTCCGTGCCTCGGAAAGCACGTTAAACCGTTGGTCCCAGCTGTCATTTGTAGATCTTTGACAGTCGTTACAGGTGGTCAGTGGTAGCAGGTAGTAGGTGGTGGTAGTGCCTTGTTTTGCCCAGTACTAACTGGGTTGTGGAGGTCCGATAGGCAGTCGCTCCATGTAAATTACTGGTATTCAGCAGCGTCCGGTAAGACTGGAAGCCGACCCAAGGCTAGGCAGATGAGATACAATATGGCAGTACCTATAGATAGGAAGAAAACGAACCGGAAATCAGAGCTTATTCTTGTTCGGAAAAAAGGTTTCAAGTAGTAGTATTAATTTGTAGGTGTGTGTAAAGTTCTCAATTAAATAAATCGAATCGATCATTTCAATATAATCATTAGCCACAAAAGCTTTTGCCTCGAAAGTAAAATGATTGTGCTTAAAAACTTAATTTAAAAAAGTAATAAAGTCACGATAAACATCTCAATCAGACCAAAGTCAGCTAGCTGTTAGATACAAGCGAAAAGTAACCTACTTGGACATAGTAAGAGAACGGAAAACAATATGTTTTTGAAGACGGCAAGAGACCGGACGGCATGTCGTTGTTTCCTTGGAAGACGGGTAGGCCTTAAGTGTGGGACGCAACATGCGTCGATACTCTTGCGCCATCAGATCTTCCAAGCTCGTCGTGCTGTGCTGGCGCTGCCGCTGCGGCTGCAGAGAACCGCAAGCGGCGTAAATATAGAAACCTTTGTGGTAACTATATTTTCGAGCCGTTTGGGGTCGTGGGGTCCGAGTGCTCATAGCCTGTTTAAGGAAATTTCGAAACGCCTAATTGACGCTTCCCGTGTCCCAAGGGCTGGCTTTTACTTTGGCCAGAGGCTAAGTGTTGCCATCGCCAGTCTCTTGGGCACATTACCAGCTGACAGCGTTGAGGGAGTTTTTTGATGCCCTTTTGTAGTTTGTTGTTAGTTTATTTATTTTAGATTCTTTAATAGTTTTTAATTAATAATGTATTTAGTTAGTTTATTCAAATTAATACAAGTTTGTTAAATCATAGGATTAAACAAAAGAAGTTATTAAAAAAAAAGTTTAAGTCTCAATGGAGTCTTCAAAAAGATGTGCCCCTTAATGAGAGGGCACAGCTGTTCCCTTCTATTCTGTAATATGTTTTAGGACTTCAAATATTGTACGTATACGAGACAAGAAAATTTAATTTATAATATTTTTATACGCAAACCCTGCGTAGGGAACTACAGCTGTTTTGACATGGAAAGAAACATTCTAGTGCGAGCAGGGAAAAAAAAAGAAAAGAAAATTTAAGTTGGCAAACAACAAAATATAGTTATTTGAAAGTAAGAGAATGTGAAGAAAATAAGTAGTTTAGATTAAGTTTAAGTAAGACGTTTTGCTGCTGATTGTACAATTAAAGTGATAGATAGGTCATTTGCGCTCATTATAGATTTTAGACAGGCTTTATCTCTCAGAAACAGACAATAGTCTTACAAATAACATAAACATTTACAAACAATGAAAACCCATATAAAATATGGCCCATAAAGGTCACTACACACTGCATCGGAAACAGAATTCAATCAACATTAAAGTTCATTCACACGATTTCTATTTGCGCATGTTAGCACTTCTAGTATTTTACGATTCCTGTAAACTTCAGTGAGAGGGAAACGAGAAATACAATCAATTTTAAACCATAACACGTTAAGATAACAACTATTTTGATATATACTTATTTTTAAACTGAACGTAGATGTAAACTATTAATTCAATCAGTTTTAAACTCTAATGCGTTGCAATTAGGATATTTCTATGTCTCGTTGATTAGGTATTGTAATATTGGCTTACGTGTTACCTAAGAAGGTTAGCTTTTTCTGTTTCCTCTATGTGTAGAAAATATATTTTAACAGCGAACGGTAAAGTTGGTCTAACTAGAAATATAAAAGCTTGGATCCTTCTAGATCCTGGGTTCGATTGCCAGGTCGGACAAAGTGTTATTGGGTTTTCCATCAAGAATTTCTCAGATAGCTCTAATTCTAGATTTGTGGCCGGTTCATATCAATGGGCTCACCCCCATTACAAGAAAAGGCTCACTTGTCACAAATGCATTTCACTATAACTGGCGTAATGTGATGTGAGTGAACCATAGGTACACCACTGGCAAACCCCTTTTTTTTCGGATGGGAAATCATCAAACAAACCCCCCCCCCCCCCCACTCTGGGCGGAACGGAAGGGAGTGTCAGACTTGTACTGACTAAAACCCATCCATGTTCCTTCTTTGCCCTTTGTGTTCCAGGGCCACGGTATCTCTTTCGAACAGTCCCGCAGCCCTGGCAGGCATCGGCCCTTGCGGACCCCTACTTATTGCTGACATCTCTTTGAGGCGCGCGTGGAACACGAACGTGTTAGATTAATTTTATTGTTATTTAATTGTATTGTTAATTTTATTAATATGTATTTATTCTATTTTGTTGCTTTGCGTATTTATAATGCGTAAAGTAGCAAAATAGAAATACCTACATAGTTTTTGTTTTGACTCACGAATAGCGTCACGTGTTGTTTGTCTGTTTGAAACGGAGTGGGGGGTTCGCCTTATAAAAGCAGTCCGACCCGTCACAGTGCCACTTTTGCTCGAGACACGGACGGTGAAGGATTACTTGTCACTACTACTAAAGCTAAGTAACTATCATTATTGTGTTATGTATGAATTATAGATAAACATGATAAATAAATATGTTTATTAAAATTAGAATTAAATAATAAGTTAATGTGATTATGTTAGATTAGTAAAATATAAATTTCTGATTGATAAACATGTATTGTTTTTTTTAAAAGCCTATTTCTTAAATACTTTATTTTAGGGTTTAAACTAGTTACATAATTTTAGTATTAGATACTTAATCTATTGCTATAGAAAAAGGAATATATGGCATATTATAATAAGTTATGGCTCTCCTTTTACATAGTCCTATATAGATTCTTTTATTTCAATTAGTTTACAGACTAAATACATACACACATCTATAGTTACATTAAAAATCTAACATCAGAAGTGGGATAGCTCTAGTTCACAATTATTAATATTTCTTATGTTTTAGGATGGACGCTGAAGTTGTCGCTAGTCTTCTCACAGCAATACGGGATGCCGTCTCCAAGCCTCACTCAAACGATGATGACATCGCGCTACCAGTATTCGACCCTGACAAAAATGACTGCGGAGCAGCGAGCTGGTGTGACAGCATTGAGACTCTCGCCAAGGACCTCAAGTGGAGCAGCATTAAAACTGCAGCAAAAGCAGGTAAAGCCCTGAAGGGTTCTGCAATATCTTGGTTTGAATCGTGGGAACCATTCGAAGGTAGATCTTGGGAAAATTTTCGAAGGGATATAATTGATACGTACCCAGAGAAGAAAAACCTCTCTGCAAAACTTACAAAAGCCGTATTATACACATCTGATACATCCGAATCATATGGTGAATATGTCAGAGAAAAATTAAGATTATTTCGCAACACTAAAATCTCATTCACCGAGACTCAGCTTATAGAATTAGTCTGCGGAGGTGTTGACGATATTGGTGTAAAAATGGCGTCCTTAAATAGCGAAGTCAAAACTACTTCTGCTCTAATCACACTGCTGTCTACTTATACGAAGTGTAAGAAACGTTCATTAGAAAATACTGATAAGAATAATGGTTCAGGATTCGGTGGGGTTAAACGAGCCAGATTTAGTACCGAAAAGAAATGTTATCTTTGCGATCAGGTTGGGCATGTGCAAGCACAATGTTCTAAATATAAACAACCTCAGTCCCAGGAATCTCCAATAACTAATCAAACTCCACCGACTCCTAAGCAAAATAAGCCACAAATAAAAATTTGTACATATTGTAAAAAACTGGGCCATACAGAATCTGTGTGTTATCATAAACTAAGAAAAGAATCTTCCTCTTTAATTACAGTTCCTACTAAAGAAATAAATTTTTTAGAAAAACCGAACTAAATCTCACCCCAGTTTGTGTCAATGGGGTGGCGATAAGTTCTTTGATTGACACTGGAGCAAATTGCAGTTTAATCAAAGAATCAATTGCTAAAAAAATAGGCTGCCATCTTTCACCAATATCTATGTATGTAGGTGGTTTGGGACAAAACAAAATACATGTGTTTGCTTTAATTTCTGTAATCGTTCAATTTGAGGATATATGTTTAGAGCTTGATTTTAATGTGGTCAGGGACAACGCAATCCGTTACGATCTTCTTATAGGTAGGAACGCTGTAAATTATCCAGATATAGAAATCGTTACCGATTCATCTGGTTGTCGGTTATCAAGAAAGTCGTGTGAAGTAGTGACCGAAGTAAATTTAGTAACCTCGTCACCTGAATTATGTGGGTTAACTTCGAAAATAGAACACTTGCCACTTGAGTTACAAAAGAGAATAGAAGAAATTTTCGATAGATATCCATCAGTTCTTAGTGAAGTGGGCACGGTGCGAACTGGTGAATTAATTTTGCGTTTAAAAGAAAATAAGATTGTGTCTTATCGACCCTATCGACTGGCTCCGGTTGAAAGGGAAAAGGTAGATAAAATAATACATGAACTATTAGACAAAGGAATTATTCGTGAGAGTGACTCGCCTTTTGCAAGCCCTGTCATATTGGTAAGAAAAAAAGACGGAAGTGATAGAATGTGTGTTGATTTTAGATCGTTAAACAAAATTCTAGAAAAAGACAGATATCCGCTCCCTCTCATTGAAGACCAGATCGATAGGCTCGGTAAGGCTAAATATTTCATCTCATTAGATATGAAAAATGGATTCTACCAAATACCTGTTTCACCCGACTCAGTAAAGTATACCGGATTCGTGACACATAACGGGCACTACGAATTTTTAAAAATGCCATTTGGCATATGTAATGGGCCCGCAGTTTTCCAAAGAGCCATTACAAAAGCCGTACAACATTTAAAGTTTGTTTTAGTATACATTGACGATATACTTATCCCTTTTTCAACGATAGATGAAGGATTAGATTATCTTGATAAAACTGTTCAGGCACTGTATTCGTCCGGATTTGTTATTAACCTAAAAAAAAGTAAATTTTTTGTTAATGCTATCGAGTATTTGGGTAGACACATATCGCCGGAAGGTGTGAGGCCAAGTGGAACAAAGATAGCTGCATTAGTTAATTCTCCCGCCCCATGTAACATCAAACAAGTTCGACAATTCATGGGTCTTGCTAGCTATTTTCGAAAGTTCATCCCAAATTTTTCTTCTAGAACAGCATGTATCAGTAAATTAACAAAAAATGGGCAGAGATGGGAATGGGGTCTTGAACAAATCGAAGCTAGAAATTATGTTATAAAACAATTATCAAGCAAACCTTTATTATCTGTTTTTGATCATAAATTACCTACGGAACTCTATACAGATGCCAGCTCCTTGGGCTATGGTGCCATGTTAATACAGATAGTTGACGGTAATAAGAGGGTTGTTGCTTATTATAGCAAAAGAACTACTCCGGTAGAATCAAAATACTGTTCCTATGATTTAGAAACATTAGCGATATATAATGCTTTAAAGCATTTTAGAGTGTATCTTTTAGGTATTCGATTTAAAATCTTTACAGACTGTAATTCCATCAAATCCACCATGAGTAAAAAAGATCTGTCCCCACGAGTTGCCCGTTGGTGGGCATTTATGCAAGACTTTGACTTTGAAATTATCTATAAAAAGGGGAAATACATTGGGCACGTTGATTTTCTTAGCCGGAATCCTGTCGATGCATTAGTTTCTAACGATAATGAAAACAGACTCGATTCCTCCCCCCTCGCAATTCCCTCAACTTTGAGCAATATTAACTTTTCACACAAACATCCTCATAATGTGGTTAATTTAATTGATAATCCTCAATCATGGCTGGAGGTAGCTCAACAAAATGATCCCGAAACTCAAAACTTGATAAGTCAATTAGTAGCTGGAAATTTAGATGAAAACCGATATACTTTGCAAAATAATTTATTGTATTACAAAACTCAACCCGACAAGCCCAAGTTTTATGTACCTAAGGGATGTAGATTTGGTTTACTGCAGCTCTTTCATGATCAAAACTGTCATACAGGATTCAATAAAACATTGTCCAAACTTCAGGAACACTTTTGGTTTCCTCGTATAGCAGCTTACGTTCGGAAATATCTCAAACATTGTCTAATCTGTATAGAGAGAAAGGGGCATTCAGGTCCGAAACAAGGTTTCCTACACCCTATTGAAAAGATTCCAGTACCTTTCCATACAATTCACTTAGATTGCACCGGTCCTTTTTCTCAAACGTCCGAGGGATATAAATATATATTACTTGTAGTAGACGGTTTTACCAAATTCACTCTATTAAAACCCTTAAAAAATCAAACAGCTCAAGAATTGGTACCCCTAATCCGGGACACTGTCACTTTATTTGGTACACCTCGAAAAATAATCACCGACAGAGGTACTAACTTTAGTTCACGTCAAGTAATATCCCTATTAAGGGAAATGGAAATTGAGCATCACATGATTGCTACGGGCACACCAAGGGGAAACGGCCAGGTAGAACGTTATGTAGCTACCGTCATTGATATGCTTAACACCACTTGTAATGGTTCGTCAGATTGGCCAAGCGGTTTGTGGAAGGTTCAGCAGTCTATTAATACCACTATCCAAAGATCGACTGGTTTCTCTCCGATTCATTTACTCATTGGTTGTAATGCCAACATACCAAGTATCCAAGCCCATTTAGATGAAATTAATGTCACTGAACCGAATATTGATTTAAGGGCAGATCGAGAATCAGCATATCAACGACTACTACATGAATCGGGTAAATTTAAAAGCAGATTTGATTCGGTAAGACGGGATACTAAGTCTTTTGAAGTAGGCAATGTAGTTTACGTAAACCAGGAACATAGGCGTCATGATAAGCTCAGTCCCCGATTTAAAGGTCCATATGAAATAAGTTGTGTACTTCCACACGATAGATACGCTCTCAGGGGAAGAGGAAATTTCAGAAGAGGTAATTTCAGAAATATAATAGTATCTAAAGATAAATTAAGATTATGGCCAGGTGTATGGACAGATGAACTTCCTAACAATGTGTCAATGAATTAATTAAAATAATGTTTCAAATGATGTTTAACTTTTATGTAAGTCTTTGCTGTTTTTGTTTTTGCTTGTGTATTGTATACACTTAATGTGAAAAGTGGTCCATTGTACATTATATAATTAGATTAAAGAAATGTTATTGGAATATTTGAAATAAATGTCTACTTAATGTGAGAAGTGAGACATACTTTGATTAAGCGAATGATATTAGAATCAATGTTCACTGTGAAGAAATAAGACTATGTATGGGTGCTCACAATGTCTACTTAATGTTAGAAGTGAGACTGTGATGCCGAATAAAAGTTCTAATGTTAAATGAATTAATTTACTTAGTTTTAAGAATTAACGTTTGTATGATTAATATAAATGTACTGGCATAAATATCAATCTAGGTACTTCAGGGAACGAAGTACATATCAGAATGGCCGTGTTAGATTAATTTTATTGTTATTTAATTGTATTGTTAATTTTATTAATATGTATTTATTCTATTTTGTTGCTTTGCGTATTTATAATGCGTAAAGTAGCAAAATAGAAATACCTACATAGTTTTTGTTTTGACTCACGAATAGCGTCACGTGTTGTTTGTCTGTTTGAAACGGAGTGGGGGGTTCGCCTTATAAAAGCAGTCCGACCCGTCACAGTGCCACTTTTGCTCGAGACACGGACGGTGAAGGATTACTTGTCACTACTACTAAAGCTAAGTAACTATCATTATTGTGTTATGTATGAATTATAGATAAACATGATAAATAAATATGTTTGAGGAGCTCGTGGCTAAGTAATAACAGCCGCTCGGATCGATATTTAGGTTAAGCCGCGCTTGCCTAGGTTGGTCTGTGGATGGGTGACCACCCATTACATACCGAGTTTCCTCCGTGCCTCGGAAAGCACGTTAAGCCGTTGGTCCCGGGTGTCATTTGTAGATCTTTGACAGTCGTTATAGGTAGTCAGTGGCCCAAAAAGTCTGACAACCAGTCTTACCAAGGGGTATCGTATTACCCAGTACTAACTGGGTTGTGGAGGTCAGATAGGCAGTCGCTCCATGTAAAATACTGGTATTCAGCTGCATCCGGTTAGACTGGAAGCCGACCCCAACATAGTTGGGAAAAGGCTAGGCAGATGATGATGATGATAAATAAATATGTTTATTAAAATTAGAATTAAATAATAAGTTAATGTGATTATGTTAGATTAGTAAAATATAAATTTCTGATTGATAAACATGTATTGTTTTTTTTAAAAGCCTATTTCTTACATACTTTATTTTAGGGTTTAAACTAGTTACATAATTTTAGTATTAGATACTTAATCTATTGCTATAGAAAAAGGAATATATGGCATATTATAATAAGTTATGGCTCTCCTTTTACATAGTCCTATATAGATTCTTTTATTTCAATTAGTTTACAGACTAAATACATACACACATCTATAGTTACATTAAAAATCTAACAAACGCGCCGTCGATACGGCCTGTCGTCATAAGACGGCCGGCCAACCCCTTAGAGCTAGACTTAGGTTTTTCCTCAAATGCAAGTTCATGTATACTGGGTGTTACAGAAAGGGTATAGTCATATGAAAGGATATGCTGCAGACCATCTGCCGTCCCATACATTTGGGTCGAGTAGGTATTGAAATTTTGTATGGAACACCCGATATTTTTTTAGCATTTACGATATTGGACCCAAGGAGAAAGTAGTTCAGATTGATGGTCTGCAGCATATCCTTTCATATGACTATACCCTTTCTGTTACACCCTGTATAGAACTCCGCAATGCTTTATTGGCCCTATTCAGCAAATAAGTAGGGGTCCGCAAGGGCCGATGCCTGCCAGGGCTGCGGGACTATTCGAAAGAGATACCGTGGCCCTGGAACATAAAGGGCAAAGAAGGAACATGGATGGGTTTTAGTCAGTACAAGTCTGACACTCCCCTCCGCTCCGCCCAGAGTGGGGGGGGGTCATTTGATGATTTCCAAACCGGAAAAAAAAAAAAAAAAAAAAGGCTCAATAAAAAAATCAGCAGTATGAAACACTACACCTTACAAGAGACCATAAATCAAAAAAGCATTTTAATATATTAATATTGACGACAATCCTTTATAAGAAGGAACCTCTACGAGCATATCCCTAATATGAGAAGTGGCATCATAAAAGTTGAAACAATAAATCATCTAAATATTACGAATTTACGATCTACCCACAACACAGTAAAAGCCTATCTTCATCTATTACATGTGGTTCCATTGATTAAGGAACGACTTGAGAAGCAAAACAGATCAACTTCCTACGTTTATCATAAAATCTTATGTTTATGGAAGATGAATTTATGGTTTCAAAGAGAATCGTTTAAATGACCTCAACAAAGGAGGTACTAAAGGACCGAGACAAGAGGAAATCGCTTTCGAAGCGTGTGTCTACAGTGTCTACAAAAAATTTCAATATGATTGAAATAAGATCTTTCTCCTTAGCATGTCGATGGCATTCTAAATTGCGTCAGCCTAGAACTGAGCCACGAGTTTGGCGCCTTCAGTAGCTTCTATCAGTAATATAGGCAGGTTATGTCTATTCAGCAGTGGCGAAGGTTCCATAGAACTCGATTCGTACCGGATTCCCTTTAAAAAATGTCACAGTCAGTATTCTAAAGACAAATAATATAATCACACTAAACATTTGTACTCCGGCTTAGCTCTTAGAAAAATTGACCCTTCGCTACTGCTATTCAGTAAATTTTTGACTTCCTTTCCGTCCTACTTTTGATCACCGTTATAGTTGATAGAATGGCTCACTGTCAAGGCCCTCCGATATTTAAAGAACATCATCAACAAAATTTGACCTGTCATCCTAGTTACCTGGTGAATCTTTTCGTCACGATCAGAATTAGCTTTTATCGCTCGTTATGTTTCATCACGTGAGAGAATGGATTGAAATGGGATTTGTGAAAGGATATTCTATTAATCAGTCCGCTGTTCTTAACCAATCATTTAAAAGCTTTGATGCCCGAGTCTGACACACAAATAGGCAAGGGCTCCGAACTTTAAAAGCGCCTCCTTTACGAGACAAATTACAAACAACACGTTTTGCTCGATACAATATAATAATGCTTTCGGAAACGTCGTTTAAGCAATGAAACTCGACAAGTTCCAAAGAAACGAATCAACTGTCTTGGTACCCAAAACAAAATAAATCAGAAAAGAACAGCGGAAGAATAAGACAACATGATTTCCAAAAGTTGAAAAAACGGCTCCAACGCTAGCACCTTAGCGGCTCCAATAACATCATTCGTCATGCTAACCTCGACCACCTCCCAAGCCTGCCCACCCTCACTTCCTTCCTGACTGCTCACTCAAACGGCATAAAAACCAACCAAGGTCTATCACAAATGCTAATGAGACCCATTAGGCCTATCTGTCACTAAGCAGCTCAAAGGAATGCTGTCAGCAATACGGTTAAGGAGTGCGTAGGCTACGAGTAGGCGCAATCGACAATGATTCGCTGAAACCGAATATGGTGCAGTTTTCTTTAATGAGGTAGTTGACGTAAGACTGGTGGATCAGAAGTTCCATCGTTTCAAAGCTCGACGTAATCTTTGATTAGTTAAAGCTTGTGGAAGATACATCATCACCAAATGATTAAACGCCAGTAAACGTCTATGACGCCGACGACATTGGTGCCATCGATGATGATGTTGGTGACAAGGATGAGGCTGGTGAGGAGCGTGGAGCAAAGAGAGGCCCTATACCAAGTAGTGGATGAAGTCGGCTTACGGATAATGATGGCACGTTCATGGCAATAATATTACTATATTATCCAGGTAAAACCAGGATGAGGCTTGCACAGGAGCGTGGAGAAGCCTGCACCCAGCAATGGGTGAAGTCGGTATAAAGGATGATAATAGCACGTCCATGGCAGTAATATTACTAGATTATCGCTGATGTTAATTCACAACAGCAGTTGCTGACATGTAAACTGCATAGCAGCATCTTGTTGACTTTGCAACTGCAATTTATGAAAATTTTAGCAGCACTAAGTCAGTTCAAAGAGTCGTTTAGGAACATAATATTTTATTTACTTTATTGTGTTGTAATTCCGTCAAAACTTGCTATCCCGTCTTTTTATTTTAGAGGCTCTTCTACTCTTAAGCTATCTCTACGTTGATAGTACTTCTGCAAGTTTCTCTGCAATAAAGTTGTCAAGTGATAAACATTTTCCACATCTGCTTATAAGGACGGTGTGTTTTATTGTTCGTTTGCATGTAATTTGGCATATATATTTGTTCATTAAAATGAAAATATAGTAATAAAATGTCGTGGTTTCTAGATAATTGAAAAGGATTTAATATTTCTGATGGAGCTAGTTTTCAGATATCGAGATAGAGAATAATTCATTAGATGATAGATTTCTAGCGATTAATAAGAACCTGCTTCTGGGACAAACGGAATGGGAATCTATTACATAGAAATACATAGTTTAGCTGCCTCTGCAAATAGCATTGTAGTTAATACAATGAACGATCGAAAGAGAAACTCACGGAATCGCCGCCATCTTGATAGAATTATTGATCGCAATTTATATGTATTGGTAGACAAAAGAAGCTCGTGGCTAAATAATAACAGTCGCACGGGCCGATCTTCAAGGTTAAGCAGTGCTTGCCGAGGTTAGTCCGTGGATGGGTGACCATCATTATATTCCGAGTTTCCTACGTGCCTCGGAAAGCAGCTTAAGCCGTTGATCCCGGCTGTCATTTGTAGATCTTTGTCGTTACGAGTGGTCAGAAGCCCGAAAGTCGGACAACCAGTCTTACCAAGGAGTATCGTATTACCCAGTACTAACTGTGTAGTTGAGGTCAGATAGGCAGTCGCTCCATGTAAAATACTGGTAGTCAGCTGCATCAATTACACTTGAAGCCGACCCCAACATAGTTTGGGAATAAGTAAAGCAGATTGATTGATTGATTGATTGGTGGACAAAAGATCGCTTCTGCTCCTGATTTACCCAATGAAGTGCACAATCTTTAACAAACCCACAATCAAAGTAAAGATGGCTTTATTTGGCACTAAACCGTTGGCTGGGCTGTCATTTGTTAATCTTTGTGGAGGTCAGCTAGGCAGTTCATGTAAAATACTTGACAGTTCCATCCGGTTAGGATGGAAGCCGACCCGATCATAGTTAAAAAAACGTAAGGCAGATGTCATTTGCAGGAAATTGCCACTTATCACGAACGGAATAATATTACTATTTAAAGTAGGACTTTCCCATAGTCTACATTAATTTCACTTTCATACGAGGCTGGTTATTTCCTGTCCAAGTTATTAATGAAGGAAACCAAAGATCCCGTGTTATCATGATTTTTAATTAAATACCGTTGTGTGCTATCGACGAAATCAAACACGAATCGCATGTAACTAAAAGAGTGATGAATATAAATCTTGATGGATGGAGAGGGAGAGGAAGACCAAGGAAACGATGGATGGATTGTGTGAGGAATGTTATGAAAGAAAACGGTGTAAAAGATAGCGTGACGGTTGACAGAGGAGAATGGAAGGAAAAAACGTGTTACGCCGACCCCAAGTAACATGGGTGGCGGGCAGATGATGACGCGGGCTATGAATGAATGGTGAACAAAAGACACATTAGCGATGCTAGCATAACAAGCTTCTTCAATAGCTCATGCCGTAGTAAAATATTTACGTATCTAGTATATTTAAGTATCGTTTCGCTTCACTCATAGGGGCTTCTAGACTAGAGGTCATAAGCGCTGTTGCTGAGCATGAGGTATTGGTTTCGATTCCTTAGTAGGTCAAATTGATATTAGTGTGTTTGCATCAATTTCTCAGTAGAAGCATAACAGAAGCAGTGACAGCCTAGTGGTGTGACCGTCGGACTGCCAAGTCATAGGTCTCGAGTTCGAACCCAAGGCACGCACCTCTGATTCTTCGGATTCATGTGCGTATTGTATAATCATCACTTGCTTCGGTGAGGAAAAACATCGTGAGAAAACCAGCATGCCTGAGAGATATTTCTTGACGGCGTGTTAAGCCAAGTCAGAGGCCCATGGGCGGCATAAAAACTCTGACACCAGGTTAGGAACTAACCACACGATAAAGAAGTAGAAGCATAAAGTCTGGATCTGAGCCCGGTTGATGACAATAGGCTCGCTTTTAGTAGATGGGACTTACAAGTCACTATGTGTAAGCTCACCTTTGCATATCATCATCACTACTGGGTATAGGCATCTCTTTGCTGGTGACAAGTCCCATGTTCTTGTGCCATCCTCATCTAGGATATTCCCCGCGATGGCAACCATGTCGTCTACCCATGTCGCCGCCGGACGACCTCTCTTTCCAGTCCTTCGACACCGCTCGGTACTTTACTCCACCTGCCATCACCACATCTTATTAAGTGTCCTGCCCAACTCTATTTAAGTTCCATGACGCGATTTCCAATATCGCGATTCTCAACATCACCTTTGCATAACTAGTCGGAAATTACAAATGTAATGTTGATTATGATCGTATAGTCGTTCCTTCTCTATATCCCTTTGCGGACCCTGCAGCCTATGATTCATTTCCACAGCACCATTAACTCAAGCGCCAGCTGTCACAGATTAATGCTGATCATCACTCAAAGGTTAGACAGGCGATCTTCCTACACACTCACCTAGATACTAACTTGAATATAACAAAGGGTGTCGCAACTGCTTGCAGTCAACTGTGATTTAATGAGATGGGTACTGAGGACGACAGAGTTGCCTTAGCTGCGAAGCTGAAATAAAATTTACGTTAGTTACTATGTTAGAATTTATGCCGCGCTTGCCTACGTTGGTCTGTGGATGGGTGACCGCCCATTACATACCGAGTTTCCTCCGTGCTTCGAAAAGCACGTTAAGCCGTCGGTCCCGGCTGTCAGTTGTAGATTTTTGACAGTCGTTACCGGCAGTCAATGGCTCGAAAATCTGACAACCAGTCTGACCAAAGTGTATCGTATTATACAGTACTAACTGGGTTGTGGGGGTTCAGATAGGCATTTGCTCCATGAAAAATACTGATATTCAGCTGCAACATAGTTGGGAAAAGGCCAGGCAGATGATGGTGGACTCTTATAGCCGCCTCACATTCATAGTCAAACCTTTCCTCATAGCTAGACTTTCCACATCAAAAGCTAAAGTTAGGTAATACTCTATTTCTAGCGTAGCTACGAGCCTCCGATAGATCATAATTCTCATTTTATTTCTTGCAAATCCTGTGGACATCTTTCGGCTTGATTATGACGACATGCAAAACTTGCATGCTTTTAAAAGTTTTTAAAGAGTAAGTAGGGCATAGCATATGAGCATAAGCATAATCAGCCTATTAATGTTACCACTGCTGGGACACAGGCCTCCTCTCTATGAGAGGGAATGGGCTATAATCCGCCACGTGGGCCCAGTGCGGGTTGGTAGATGTCACATGTCTTCGAATTTTTGGTTCTAGGACATGCCGGTTTCGTCACGATGTTTTCCTTCACCGTTTTGAGAGCAGTATTTTGGTGTGAGAGTGGTGATGAAATAACTTACACAAAGTAATGCGCCTGGCTGGGATCGAACCCGCGACTTACTGCTCGTAAGTCGGGGTCTCCACCACTGGGCCACCGCTGCTCTCTGTAAGTAGTATTTAGCGCCAAAACCAGACGTAAATTCTAAGAATAAAAACTGGGTTACGCGCCCTTCAGAAAGAAAATGAATGTTAACAACTCATTCACATGTAATATCATTTAAATGCAGATATTATCTTATTCAGCTGTCCACTACCGCATGCCGAGTGCTACTAGGGGAGCATAAAACGCAGGTGTGCAAACTGCCCTTTATGTAAAATTAACAATTTTATCATAAGGTTACTGTTTGCTGGGAAGAGTTGATGGCTTATAAGAATAATTTCGAGATACGTAACAAAGCATTTGATATTGTATCAAGTTTGTTATAAATTGGAGATGGGACAGGTCAACAGGTGGTGGTTTGTATCTTTGTATGGTAAGAGAAGCTGTATTGAGCGTGTCATTCGACATATTGATAGTGTTAATTGGTCAGTAAGTAATTACAGCAAATAACTGTCGAAGTAAGCTCCTGCTTGAGACAAACCGGATAGCCACTGCAAAAAGTACAAGAAAAAAAAAATACCCTTTTCAGTTGTGGTATCTCACACAAATCCTTGTCATGTATCAATTTTACATAGTAACTAGAAGTTATTAGTACATCATCCACATAGATAGACGAAGAAGAAAAATACATATTATAGAGGTTAACTCATAAAGTACCGAAACAAAGTTAATACAATTTATATGGGACAACCGCGCAAGCTTTCTCTACCAAACAAAAAAATAATAATTGAAATCGGACCAGTGATCACGGAGAAATCAGTGTACAAACATGAAAAAACAAACTTGCTGGTGGAATGCATAACCTCCTCCTGTCGGTTAAAAATTCGGTCGGTTAATGAAGTTAAAATGGAGTCCACGAAGTAAATGGGCTTAGAATTCTCGCTGACAAGAACTTCGAATGTCATTAGACCCAGCCGCTGCTTCGATGCAAAACACGAACATCATATAACGCCAAACGTTCGCAAGCTATACACAGGAATTTTCACAAATCGTTGAAGAAACCTATTTAGCAAAGGGATATACAGCTCATGCCGTTGTAAAACTGTTACATTGTAAATTCAATCAGGAACGTGGTAGCGGAGTAGTACTGCGGGGTATAGTTCTGTTCAAACATTATGGCCGCTCGGAAGTTAGCTGCGAGTGACGGTCTGCGCATTATACAGTCAAGACGATGCGTTTTCTGCGCCCCGCTGATACCTAAAATTGTGTTCTGCGCAGCTTTACGTTAAATGTTCCAAGCCCTTATACCTGCGCACGCCGTCACTCGCAGCTAACTTCCGAGCCGCCATAACGTTTGAACAGAACTATACCACGAACGCATTTAAGTTTCGGATCTAATAAAGGCCTCTTTGAATGCAAGTTCAGACATACCTGGGCAATTCTAAAGGACAATGTACAAGACTGTACAAGTTTAATTATTCAAGTTGCATATGCATAAATTGTTATAGTGCTTATATTTTACGACGCGATCAGAATATCATGTTTGATTGTATCCAGATTAGTTTATAACTTCTACATAAACGGTAAACGTGTTATAGTTGGTCCATAAAGATTATTATGCGGCAACTTGGTTTGGATTAGCTGCAGTAGGTACCTCGAGTGGAGAATCTTATCGGGAACTATAAAGATCGGTGGCGTTTTCATTACGGGTAACGTGTTATTTAATTAGCTAATCAATGAAATTATTTAAGTACAACTTGTTGTGGTCTCTCGATCCGTGATTAGCAATTCTGGATCTACTAATTAAATGGTTGATAAACAAGTTAAATTCCCGAAGGCCCACTTGAGGTAACCGACTATATAACGTCACGCTTGTAATCCCCAACAGGTTAGGCAGAGGTGTACCTAATTATTACACTCAAATTCCACCTGTTATGTTTAAGTCTCAAATAATAGGGCGTGTTCATTTTGCCTTCAACAAGGCACAAATCCAGACTACGTGGCTGCTACTGAGAAATTCCTGTTGGAAAACCCAACAACACTTTACCCGACCTGATAATCGAACCCAGGACTTCAAGCTCAGCAACCGTCCTTGCGACCGCTAGACCAACGAGGCAGAGAAGTGACCGACTCTAACATCTGCAATCCAAAAAGCACCTCAGAAAGATTAGATCTCAGAGACAGCCTACGTTTCTCGTCCAAGGCGGCCACTTTTTGGAGGGTATTCAGTTGCTGTATGCTGAGAAAAAAAGTGTCCAATCAATAAGCCTGAAAGTGACAGTTGATAATGATATAAGTGACAGGACACGTTAAGTAAAAGATAAAAAACCGTTGCACTACCGTTATTCAATTAGGCACCTAACTACACGCGAGTAAGGGCTGTCCCGAATAGCAAAGCAGTTTATGAGCAAACATACGCAGAGCAAGCGCTTTTACGATGAAGAGTCCCAATTCCTTTTAGCAATCATACGTATAGTAATTGTCTAGAATGGCTAGAAGGTCGTAATTGCATTAGCAGTGGTGTTCTCTCAAAATAGGCCTAGACATCGTCAACACAGGCATAGGGCCTAGAGATAAGTGGTTAATTCGTTCAGTGTTTGATGAATTGAAAACGATATGCGGAAAGGGCGTCTGATGCGCGGCGCCGGCGCCACTTCACACCTTGAGAAGAATAATATAACATAACGGACCGTCGTGATTTAAATATTCACCACCATAGGCCTCAGATGAGTAGTTAAGAGTATTCTCCAGATCACGTAGGAGATAACAAGTAAATGCTGCCGACACTTAAGGCATACTATAAGCCTTTTTTTTTTTTTTCCGGATGGGAAATCATCAAATGACCCCCCCCCACTCTGGGCGGAGCGGAAGGGAGTGTCAGACTTGTACTGATTAAAACCCATCCATGTTCCTTCTTTGCCCTTTGTGTTCCAAGGCCACGGTATCTCTTTCGGTCAAACAGTCTATAAGCCTGGATTTTCATTTATGCCTAAGTTTTGATCAAGTATCAATAATATTGATTACTTTATCAAGAGTTCTGGTAAAATAAGACGCAAAAATTCTTTCAAGTATTTGCACGAGTCCATAAAAGTCTAATTCATGAGTAGAAAGGCAAAAACGGAATAATTTTACCAAAAAATCTTAAGAAAGCCATATAATATCTTGTGTATTGCATAAGTGAGTGAGAGTTCCTGGCTAAATAATAACAGCCGCTCGGATCAATGTTGGCAAAGGTTGCGGGGATCCGCTGGATGCGAGACTCACGGGACCGGTCAATGTGGCGACACTTGGGGGAGGCCTATGTCCAGCAGTGGACGTCTTTCGGCTGAAATGATGATGGATCAATGTTCAGGTAAAGCCGAGCTTGCCTAGACTGGTCTGTGGATGGGTGACCACCCATTACATACCAAGTCTCCTCCGTGCCTCGGAAAGCACGTTAAGGCGTTGGTCCCGGCTGTAATTTTTAAGTTACCGATAGTCAGTGGCCCGAAAGTCAGACAACCAGTCATACCAAACGGTATCCGTATTACCCAATGCTAACTGATTTGTGAAGGTCACATAGGCAGTCGCTCCATGTAAAATACTGGTATTCAGCTGCATCCGGTTAGACTGGAAGCCGACCCTAACATAGTTGGGAAAAGGCTAGGCAGATGATGTATTGAATGAGATAATAAAATATCCAATCATAACTTAAGAGCGTTAACGTCTTACGGCTTTTCATACTAACTTTCGAGTGATTTTGTTTCGAAATGACTGAACCGATTTTAATGAAACTTCGTACACATAAGCTGGATACATAAGTCTAAAGATTTGACAGAGAACTTTTCGAAATGTCTTTTAAAAAAATGGTAAATTTTTCTATGGAAAATCTAAAATCGGTCTAATTTAGCTGCAACACTATTTTTCGAAAAGTTCTCTGTCAAATCTTTAGACTTATGTATCCTGCTTATGTGTACGAAGTTTCATTAAAATCGGTTAAGTCATTTCGAAAAAAAATAACTTGAAACTTTGTATGAAATGCCGTAAGACGTTAACGCTCTTAACAAGAAGCTTTCTGCAATTTTGCCAGCCCTGCTACTTCCACAATCAGGTTGAATACGTAGGCAGTCCACCAATAGTCAATACTCACAAAAACATGACAGTTCCGTCTATATATAATTTTTTCGTCACCAATCGGTCAACCGACCTTAAAAGGCCGGGAGTTTAGCGAGGCAAAAAGTTCACAACTTGAATGAGAGTAACGGTGACTTGTACTTGTGGTGAGTAACTGCTTATTGAATGGATGCTGTTATAGTTTTTGGTAGCATACATTAAGTACTTACATACAACTGGTTTTGGTTTATAGAACTAGTAAAGGATCATTCGACATAACTGTGAAAAGCTGAGGACGGCTCCTATAATTTCTTATGATAAAATTCGATTGTCAATTTTCTAATCAAGTCTTTTAATTATTGTTTTAATAACATAACATCACGCCTGTAATCCCCTTAGGGTCCTTCTTATCTGACCTCCACAACGCAGTTAGTACTGGGTAATACGATAACCCTTGGTAAGACTGGTTGTTAAGACTTTCGGGCCACTTGTAACGACTGCCATATATCTAAAAATGACAGCCGGGACCGACAGCATAACTTGCTTTCTGAGGCACGGAGGAAACTCGGTATGTAATGGGTGGAACTCATGCACGGAACAACCTAGACCAGCGCGGCTTAACCTAAAGATCGATCCGAGCGGCTGTTATTATTTAGCCACGAACTCCTCCCAGAGAGGGACTAGAGTGGTCATCATCTGCGTAAAATTCGTCACATTTACATATCCAAGCACAGCACTGTTCCTTGTGATATTTCTATTAAAAATAAACGTAAATTCGCTTAACTAAGTGACTAACTTCGATAGGCGCCTATTTTATTACTTCACCGAAATGTAACAAAAAAATATTTATGACCACTGCCTCCCAACCAACATTAAATGACACAATTATGAGCTCATTTGTATCGATATCACCGATGACATCAGTCGAGCATCAAACCCGCATATTTGGCAACACGCTCGCCCCCACTGCGCCCACGGTCAGTAAATAACTTCACGGTTAGTTCGTAAGGGCATGAGTAGATGGGAAGGACAGATTATAGGTAAACACGTTACATCATCTGTACTTATAGTTGTGAATGAATGTGAGATATTATGTAATGAATGGACTTGAATGGAGGTAGCGTACGTTTTTTTCCCAATATAGTAGTTATAATACAACAGCTTGAACATAACATGCCTTTTTTTTGGAAGGGAAATCATGAAATGAGGGTCCCGCTCTGGGCGGAGCAGAAGGGAGTGTCAGACTTGTACTGACTAAAACCCATTCATGTTCCTTCTTTGCCCTTTGTGTTCCAGGGCCGCGGCATTAATTTTGCATCGGCAATAACGACGGTTCCATATAAAGTTTAAACCCCATTTAACGTGTTTAGGGGAAAATAATATAGCCACACGGGTCGATCTTCAAGGTTAAGCAGCGCTTGCCAAGGTCAGTCAGTGGATGGGTGACCATCCATTACATACCGATTTTCGAAATCATGATGGCGCCATGAAGAGTTGAAGACGGACTGCTTCAAGCAGAACAAGATCTGTCTTCATTTGAGGTCGCAGTTTGATTCAAAATGTTTTCTTAGGACCGTGTCACCGTGGATGACTGTTTTTTAAACCCCGACGCAAAAAGAGGTGTGTTATAAGTTTGACCGCAATGTATGTGTGTGTGTCTGTCTCTTGCACCGTAGCTCTTAAACGATCGAACCGATTTGGATGCAGTTTTTTTTTTGAGAAAGTTAGTTTCTTGGCGATGTTTCTTAGATACGTTTTATCAAAATCGGTGCAGCCATTTACTAGATATGGGGGATGAAAGTGGTGATGAATAATCGAATATTTTCAAATATACCCAAGTGGGGTATCAAATGAAAGGGCATGATGTGTATATTACAATTAGACTTGTTTTATCAAATGTTTGTTCGCTTTTCTTTGTTGCGATGGGGTTTTTTTTTAATTTTAAATTTAATTTTAAATTTTTACGATTAAAAATAATGATATCTGTGGCACATTTTTAATGACGAATGATATATTATAATTACAACAAACAAGCAAGCAAATAAATATCATTTCTAATTCGCGATTTCCGTATCTGATTAAATTGGTAGTATCATCAAATAAAACTTGTCAGTCCTATAATAAAAGCAATTTATTAAAACCGGTCCAGTACATTTCGGACAAGCGTTTAGGGTTCCGCAGCAACTGTAAAAGACTACAGTATGCAATCGAACATCTTCCAGCAAGACCCATGCTCATTACACATCATATCCACCTCTCCATGCGTAGGAGTGGGACATAGTGACGGTGAGTTAATGAATACATGTTTTTTTTAATGGTTTCTCGCCGGTCAGTCTGACTTCTGCTTAACCGGACTATCCTGCGGGTGCCTTGAGTGTAAGGCCTCCAGCCAGGGGTAAAATACTTATAAACTAAGCAACAGCGCGCTAAGGGCACCCCTTAGCTTAGATACCGTGGCCCTGGAACACAAAGGGCAAAGAAGGAACATGGATGGGTTTTTGAATCCGAACCAGAAAAAAAAAAAAAAAAGTAGGCACTCCTTATGTGGTACGAGCGTCGGCTAAGGGTGTGGCTGGGGAGGTCAGCAAAGGGACAGGCTGGATCTGAGTGAGGATAAATACATGCATATTAACCGCGGAGTAGAGCAAAAGGAATGCTATACAACCCTCGGAATCCAATTCAAATTATAAACAGTTAGTTATCATCATTATCATCAGCCTAACACAGTCCACTGCTGGACATAGGCTTCTTCAATCGCACGCCAATTAACTCAATTCTCGGCAACTCTCATCCACTTGCTACCAGTCACCCTGCTAAGATCGTCGCTCCACCGAGTTGAGGACCTTACGTTTGCCGATTCGCGGTCTACACTCAAGAGGCCTCGCCCACGGCGACTTTTTGTAGCGATGCTGTCGCGCATGTGTATCGATACAGCCGCGATACTGTCGCTGGCTGTGTACCTTCGCCCAATTCTGAATGCTCGATAATAGCGATGCAGAAGCGCGTTTAAACAGTCGCCGTGGGCGAGGGGCCTAAGAACGTCTACCCCGACGGTCATCGGTCCTACGGCTAATATGGCTGGCCCGTTGCCACTTCGGCTTACTTACATTCTGTTATGCAGATCCTCATCATCATCTTCCGCCCTTGTCCCATGTTACTTGGGGTCGGCGCAACACGTTTTTTTCTTCCAATCTCCTCTATCAACCGTCATGCTATCATTTACTCCTTTCACCTGCATATCATTCCTCACACAATCCATCCATCGTTTCTTTGGTCTTCCTCTCCCTCTCCATCCATCCACGTTTATATTCATCACTCTTTTAGTCACATGCGATTCGTCCCTCCTCATCACATGCCCATACCAAGACAGTCGATTCCCTTTTAGCTTTTCTGTAACTGGCGCAACTTTTAAGCTTCCTCTAATATACTCGTTCCTTACCTTATCCATTCTTGTCACACCACACATCCACCTCAACATTCTCATCTCGGCTACATGCAATCTTTTTTCATCCATCTTCTTCACAGCCCAGCATTCCGATCCATACAGTACGACAGGTCTAATCACGGATTTGTATATTTTCCCCTTTTATGTGAGGGGCATCCGTGGGTCGCAAGTTGTTCCAATGACCTGTCGCCATTTCATCCATCCTGAGTTGATCCGGTGCGTTACCGGTTTATGCAGATCCTAAATTGCAAAATTAAAAGATAGAAACAAGCACAAGGGGGTGCAGATGGCGAAGACATTCTGTTGTTTCAGCCTGGTTCCATAGTAACATGGCGTGAGTTTATGTATGAACCTATTCAATAAAACCGGATATTTGACTACGGAACCTCGTAAACAGGCCTACCAGAACTTGGTAGCCATTAGTAATTTGTATGTTAACTAGTTTGAGAGTAATTTTGCGAATGGCGAGCGATACGAATATGGTCCGCTGTGTTTGATGCGATTAGCCTTGATACTGGAGTTGGTTCAATAGCTCTTGTTGTTTGATTAAGAAATTATGGCAGTTTTGTTGTTGCTAGCTAGAATTTGCATAGATGTGTGGCCAAATCAAGTGACGGGAATATGACTTACCAAAAGGATGGAAAAGCTCATGACAGAGAGATGAGTGAATGAAACTAGGGAAGGCCGATGTCGAAGGACAACCTGGCCAACAAACTGGTTGCTGAAGATTGTGTTATTACTCTTAATTTATTTATTTTTTAACTAGATTTAAAATTACATTTACATAACTTTATAAACTACCTACTGTATTATTGTCAGTGATTAAAGGCTTTTTAAATTAATTAATTAAATATATGTTTATTTATGGCAACTAGGCCCAATTGTTAGTAACTTTGTTCATAAAAACTATTGTTAAAACAAACACAAACAAAAACAAAAAGAAAATTGTTTGTTGTTGTTTTTGTTTATTGCTGTTGTTGTTTGTTGTTGTTGTTGTCTTTTTATTCATTTGTTTAAGTTAGGAGCTGCCTCCACCAGAGACATTTCATGAATCTGTCTAGATCTAAAGCTTCTTGAACAGTCAGTCTCGCTACTAACCTTACCGGCTAACATTTATTTTAAGCGGCCCGGGCCTACAATGATTTTTGTAACTCTGTTAGCTTTATAAAACGGCGTTTTGACATGAATAATGTGTATCCAGATCCCGTATTTTTCAACGAATTTACCGTTAAGATGTAAGGGCTAGAGAGACCATGTTTCAAACAATAATGAGAAATCAATACATTACGGTAAGAAAAAGAAAATCATTTTGTCTGCCTCAACTTATTTCTTAGCGGCATACAATATTTAGTTTTTCCACAATAGTTACGTGATTCTCGTTACATAATATTTGAAACACTGTTTTAAGCTTTCACGGTTTGTAACAGTAACGAAACAAAACCACAAAACCTGGTGATACTGTGAGTGTATTTTGCCGTGACTTTGTGTCGAATTCCAAGGCGTATTCCTCAAAGCGCAACCAACTAAGCGCAACCAACTAAGCGCAACTAAATTATTCCTCAAAGCGCAACCAACTAAGCGCAACCAACTAAGCGCAACTAAATTATTCCTCAAAGCGCAACCAACTAAGCGCAACCAACTAAGCGCAACTAAATTATTCCTCGAAGCGCAATCATTAGTTGCTGTCACAAATTCAAATTAAAAACATTATATGTTTATTTTTAATATTTTTATACGCAAACCCTGCGTAGGGAACTACAGCTGTTTTGACATGGAAAGAAACATTCTAGTGCGAGCAGGGTGTCTAATTGGTTAAGACGTCCGGTGTACTGAATCGGAAGGTCGCAGGTTCAAACCCTGCTCGTACTAGAATTTTTCTTTCCATGTCAAAACAGCTATTATATGTTTATTTCTCAAAGCGCAACCATGATTAAAAAAAAATAATAAATCCATCATACCCCTCTCTATTTTTCGTGCGCGTAGCAAAAGACTAAGAAAGAGGGTAGACATATTTGTCTGCACCTAACAATTTATTTACCCTCACCCGCATTCTCCAGTCAATCGTGGCGCTTGGAACAGCGTCGAAATATCGGGAGCTCAGAATAATGGATAATATATCCCATAAGTGACAGTAGTGACAAGTGTGTCCAGCAGTGGACGTCTTTCGGCTGAAATGATGATGATGAAGTGACAGTATAAGTTTGTATATTAGAAACCTTGGTTTTGACACAGATCGTTCCATATCCCAAACGACTTACTTATGACTCGTAATTTCGTTATATTATCTTTATGACTCGTAATGTACACATTACGAGTCATTAAGATAATATAACAAAAGAATTTACATTTTTGGCAAGCCAATCACAAAAATAAAGACACAAAACTGTTATGTAGCGAAAATGAAGATGGCATATATTTTAGAAAGACGCTCGTTTGTCTATGAATCTAGAATTAAATCTGTCAGATTTCACTCTCAATCAAATGAGAATATCAGAGCGTAGGATGTAGGCCTCTCTCAATTTGCGCCGTAACACCGCATTCATTCCCAGCCGCATATTGTCATTTAGATAGATAACACTGGCGCTCCCAGAAGTCAAGCTTCGTCAAATAAAGTAGTTAATTCTACACATACACATAACATCACGCTTGTAATCTCTGAAGGGTTACACAGAGGTGTACCTTAATAGTACACCCACATTACGCCAGTTATGTTTAAGCCCCATGTAATAAGGGGCGAGCCTATTGCCATCAACCGGGCCCAAATCCAGACTCCGTGGCTGCTACTGACAAATTTCTGATGGAAAAACCCAATGACATTTTACCCGACCTGGAAATCGAACTCAGGATCCCATGTTCGGCAGTTGCGCTTGCGATCTCTAATCTAGCTTTAAATCAAGATTCATACTTAGCATTGCTCAAACCTGGTGAAGGTTGCGGGGATCCGCTGAATGCGAGTCGCACCGGACTGGTCAATGTGGTGACACTTGGGGGAGGCCTATGTCCAGTAATGGACGTCTTTTGGCTGAAATGATGATGATGAAGATCGCCCAGACTTATGCCTTAATCTCTTCCTCAAATCTTAAATCGCGAATGCATTGCAGTGTTGCCCAAGTTCGCAGCCCAAACCGCACCTTGCACCAACCGCAGTATGTTTAACTTCAAAGCGCGCGAAAGTCAATAAAATCAATCAGCTGGCAACATTAGTGTCGTAATATTTCGCCGGGACAGCGAATAAAACGCACTCGACGAGTGTGCGGGACATATGGCACTGGTAACACTGATTTATTGAAGAATTTCTGCTGCGATTCGAGGGAGTCATTGGTGTTAAGGTTTAATTTGAATTCGTAATTAATTTAGATGTTTGTGTTTTCTTAAGTACAGTTAGTCGGAAATGTATTATGTTACTTTCATAATATTGACAAATGCAACACTGTTGGAAGTTACCAATTACCCTAATTAAAGACTTCATGATGAAAAGCTGTATTGCTTTATTCCTTTGCCTTATTAAAATGTCAAGGAAAAACAATCTGTCATTTAACAAATATGTCAAAAATAAACTGTCAAATATTCGCGAAAGTTTTCTATTGACGTTAATTTTTATCAAGTGCTTATTTTATATTATTATTTTACAATTTTACTGATAACCTTGAAACACGACTTATATCCCTACACAATTTCCTTACGAAAATGGCGCATTACGACAGAGCAATAACAGTCTTTTCTCCTGATGGTCAGCTACTTCAAGTGCAGTACGCCCAGGAGGCAGTCAGGAGGGGTTCCTCAGTAGTGGGCATACGAGGACCTAATGTTATAGTCCTGGCGTGTGAGAGGAAGTCGGTGGAACTGTTGCAGGATGAGAGAACGGAGACGAAGATTGTGTCGTTGGATGATCATGTAGTGTTGGCTTTTGCTGGGTTGAGGGCTGATGCTAGGGTACTGATAACGAGGTATTGTTATCTTATATTTTTCGGAAAGACTGTCTAATTTAAGAATTGTTTTTAATGGACCCATCAGCACAATGGTTTGAGTGCGTTACATTGAGTCCTACTGTAAAACGTGATTTTTCACCCCAAAAAAAACGGTCGTTTCCCAGCAATCATTTTAGCGTAGTTACTTAGTTTGATGTACAAAATACTTGGTAGACGGCTTCGTGAAGGGTCCGTTTTTACCTTGTATAGTGTGATTTGTATCACTTTCCATATCATCCGACATTGGTGATGCTTTGACAACTTTCCCTGACAACAAGGATCCAAATACTAGTCAAAAGTTCCTTTTTAGAAACACAGATATAATTATGTTTGTATATTAATTTTTTATAGGATTAACCTCCCTGTGAAACAAAGCAATTATTGACCCGGCGACGCGCGACGGCTTGAACGCGTCGATTAAAGACTGCACATCACTTCATAGTATAAAACAAAGTCGCTTCCCGCTGTCTGTCTGTCCCTATGTATGCTTAGATCTTTAAAACTCCGCAACGGATTTTGATGCGGTTTTTTTTTAATAGATAAAGTGATTCAAGAGGAAGTACGAAGCCGGGGCCGGTTGCTAGTTCTAATATAGAAAAGTATATTCAGGACTATTGCCACACCGATAAATAAAATAGACAAATTAACAGTTCTTCTTTCTAGAAAACAAACGAGTCAGCATCTTTATTTTTGTTTATCTCTCCGATACAAAACGTTGTTTTTTAACATAAAATAACGCCACGCCAGTAATCCCCGAAGGATTAGGCAGAGGTGTGCCTAATAGTACACCCACATTTCGCCAGCTCTGTTTAGTCCCATGTAATAGGGGGTAAGCCTATTGCCATCAGTCGGGCACCCAGTTTTTGCCAGTTTGTTTAAGTGCCATGTAATAGGGGGCATGTTATAGCCTATTGTGTATTGTCGTTGCCGTCGTGGTTGCTACTGAGAAATTTCTGATGGAAAAACTCAATATAATTTTGCCTGAACTGGGAATCGAACCCAGGACCTCATGCTCAGCAGTCGCGCTTGCAATCACTAGACCAACGAGCCAGTCAAATTTATTTTTTAAAATAATCTCTTCCAGAGCTCAAATAGAATGCCAATCCTACCGCCTCTCAGTGGAAGACCCGGTCTCCTTAGAGTACATAACACGATACATAGCTGAGATGAAACAGAACTATACCCAGAGCAATGGGAGGAGGCCCTTCGGTATCTCCTGCCTGATTGGAGGGTTCGACTATGATGGGAACCCCCATCTGTTCCAGACTGAACCTTCGGGGATTTATTATGAGTGGAAGGTGAGTTGGAGTACTGGTTAGAGACAGATAGAATATATTTTGGACTGCTGTGAAGAACAAAGAGAAGAAGATTTCGGTCAGGAATTTAGGATGGTCTTTATACCTTGGTAGAAATATTTGGTAGTAATTTTTAGCTGCAGCAGTAATCAGAATGAAGAGATGTTCGATAACTAAACCTGATAATTGCAGCTAGCTTCATTACACAGATGGATCTTACGATATTCCATCATTTAATGGAATATCACTAGAAACAAAATTAAGTACCAAGGCATTGTGATAGAGGTATCTTGTGCCGAGGTTAACAAATTCTTTGTAACTGTTTTTATGAATGAAAAAGGTACGCTGTTAATTTAAGAGCGTTAATGTCTTACGGCATTTCATACAAAATTTCAAGTGTTTTTTTTCGATATGACTGAACCGATTTTAATGATACTTCGTACGCATAAGCAGGATACATAAGTCTAAAAATAGTGTTACAGCTGACCGATTTTAACTTTTCCATAGAAACAGAAATTTCCAATTATCTTTTTTTTTAAAAAGACATTTCGAAAAGTTCTCTGACAAGTTTTTAGACTTATGTATCCTGCTTATGCGTACGAAGTTTCATTAAAATCGGTTCAGTAATTTCGAAATAAAATCACTTGAAAGTTTGTATGAAATGCCGTAAGACGTTAACGCTTTTAATTAGAACCATCAGTAATATCAGGAATTCTATGAGTCTTCTCCTCCATCAGGCAGCCACAACGGGCAAATACGACAAATCAGCCAGAGAGTTTCTGGAAAAGCACTATAATGAAAACGTCGTAAAGACTGACCATGGAGCCACGAAATTAGCCATCAGGGCTATCCTGGAGGTCATACAAGGTGGATGTGGGCGGAGGAACTTGGACGTAAGCACCTACCGACATCTCAATTCATTCATAACTTATAACCCTTGTTAGAATGCGTGGTTTCAGGTTTCTTACTTGGGTTGGCTGTCAATGAAGATGGGTAGCATGTGGCTATGGTGAGCAGTGAAGTAAAAAAAATATTGTCAACCTAAAACTGTAGTAACATTTAAATTTCACAATAAAATTGGTACCATTTCCCGTTGCATGTCGCACGTTGTTGCCGAGGGCGGACCAAAACCAAATTTTAAAGTTGAAGGTAGATGAAAAACAATTACCGGACTTGCAAATGTATGTTATAGGAATTCAAATAATGGAGGGTAGTTTTCTAATAAAAATGACAAGATATCACCTGATTGTACGATGTGGGACACAGCTAGTGCATAGTAAATTATGATTATTCTATTAAATACATATATTTTCTATAGACTACTGATGATAGGAAGTAAATTCACATTATAAATAATTTTGTCCGTGTTTTACTATGAACCGGCAACACTGTGTGTCGGTTGCAGAATTTCGTCAATCATGTCGGTATCACTCGTGGCTCGCGCTTATAAGCGCGTCAACGCTCGTACGAGTCGCGCCTGTGGCAAAAGGCGAGCACATACGCGCATACACGCGCTTGCAAATACCAACTTATACGCGCCGACTATTCGCTAATCAGAAACCGCCCTTAGGTCGGTTAGGTGACACATGGAAAGAAATGATCGATCGGATCAATGTTTGCTCTTATTTCTATTTTACTTTTTAAATCATTACGGTTTACATGTTTAAATGAATAGTGATATGGCGACACTAAAAGTTACATCCCGCTATTCCTTCGTATTTTCTACTTTACAGGCCATCTCCTCGACCTCAAACCAAAAGCAGTTCTTGTCCATTATAAATCTGCAGACTGGTTAGACACATCGTTAATTCTAACAACATGAATACAGCCTTCGATTAGTGAGACTGCAATTAAATTAGCTTCTAAATAATTCAATGGCAAACGATTTTCTCCTAGTGTCACTTGCAAATGTGGTTTGCATTAAAGGAAACAGCACACATATCAACTCGGAAAGGGATCGTCACCGTATCGTGAGCTTGTTCCGATTACGTTGCGATATCGATTAGTGTGCGTTGCAGTAGGGAGTTGTCTCGAGTTCGAACCCAAGACACGCACCTCTGATTTTTCGGATTCATGTGCGTATTGTACAATTGTCACTGCTTCGGTGAAGGAAAACATCGTGAGGAAACCAGCATGCCTTGGAGATATTTCTCGACGGCATGTACAGCCAAGTCAGAGGCCCATGGGCGGCAAAAAAACTCTCACACCAGGTTAGGTACTAACCACACGATAAAGAAAGAAGTCAGGAATTTCATACAATGAATACTGAATGGCTTCTGAATGGCTCGAGTTTATACAGTGACGATCCCTTCGCGAGTTGATTTGTGTGCTATGACCTTCATGGGTTAATGCGGGACTAGTTCTTTGGTCATAAATGAAGGGTTTTAAAGTTTTTACTGTTCTGGTAGCAGAAAAAGATAGCGGTTATCTGTGGTTGTAGCAAAAAAATTGAAAGAGCATTTGAAGTCTTGTTGGTGGATGTCAGCAAATAAGTAGGGGTCCGCAAGGGCCGATGCCTGCCAGGGCTGCGGGACTCTTCGAAAGAGATACCGTGGCCCTGGAACACAAAGGGCAAAGAAGGAACATGGATGGGTTTTAGTCAGTACAAGTCTGACACTCCCTTCCGCTCCGCCCAGAGTGGGGGGAGTCATTTGATGATTTCCCATCCGGAAAAAAAAAACAAAAAAAAGTCTTGTTGGTGTAGTTATACTTCTAAGCTAAGCTAACCCACTCAAACGACGTCACCCAGTTCAACACTTAGGTCGTGCCAAAATTTAAGAAGGGTCCTTGATGACAATGCCTCTTTTACACTCAATAATCCTCAGAATGGGTACGGGGAACAAACCGCTCACTATGGACGAAGGGTGGAAACACAGGGTGAGAAATAAGCAAACTATAGCCCAGATCATTCTGTTTCCATTTACCAATGAGGGTTCTGTCTCTTTTGAAGTTCCTCCCTTAACTTTTGGGAAACGCCTTTTTCAAAATAGCGATCGGTAAATTGGCGCCATGCGATCAAAAAGTTGTCTTAGAATTTTGCATCCAGTTTTGTCCGGCGTTTTGTAAGAAGTTTTCAAATAAAATGGTAACTCTGACTGATTAGAATCGACCTCTTGTGCTCTACTTTAGGATGCATTCGGTAAATTCATGAACACATGCATCTTAGAATAACCGTTTATAGGGGCGGCATATCGGAGTTCGTGGCTACATAATAACAGCCGCTCGGGTCGATCTTTAGGTTAAGCCGTGCTCGCCTAGGTTGGTCTGTGGATGGGTGACCACCCATTACATACCGAGTTTCCTCCGTGCCTCGGAAAGCACGTTAAGCCGTTGGTCCCGGGTGTCATGTGTAGATCTTTGACAGTCGTTAGGTAGTCAGTGGCACTAAAAGTCTGACAACCAGTCTTACCAAGGGGTATCGTATTCCCTAGTACTGGGTTGAGGAGGTCAGATAGGCACTCGCTCCATATAAAATACTGGTATTCAGCTGCATCCGGTTAGACTGGAAGCCGACCCCAACATAGTTAGGAAAAGGCTACGCAGATGATGATGATGATTATGATGATGATGAGGAGCAGCATATGAGTTTACTTCTCTTTCTAGTATACTTTGAAATTGTTTAGCAAGTAAAATGAACTAGAAAACTAATCGAGCTTTATCCATATTCCAGGTGGCTGTAATAAAAAGGGGTGTGCCTGTGACTATGTTAGACGACGCGCATATCAGGGAAGTCATTAAAGATATCGACAAAGAGAAAGAACAGGCTCAACCATAGAAGAACTTATCAAGAAGGTTTTACTACATTGTGAACTCATTCGTGGCGTCTTTAAGCTTTAGATATATACTGTCCTAGTTATGGCACCTTTTGATCTTTTTACATCTTTTAAGAGTTTTGTTAGTTCGAAATATAGTTTGTTTTGTTTTTAATCGAGAAGTTCTTTCATTTTATTATGTACTATTTTGGTGTGTGCTCGATAGGATTTTTCATCGGAAAAAATTACCAACTTCATACAAATCATAATTTTCATCACTTATGTAACTCCTTTAGGGGATTAATTTTCGTTACATAAGGGGGCCTTAGAGCTTCCTCCATCCTCCTTAGAAGCTTCTAGAGCAATATTTTATAATTAATACTTCTAGACTAGACGGTTTTTAGACGGTGCGTCGTCAGTCTGAAGCAAAATGAATTTGTATTTTTTTTAAAGGCAGTGTGTAGGTACTTCATACTTCCATAGCGTACCTAATGATAAACAAAACACCAGCCAGACTAGCTTCGTGTGTGGTCACTATTAAAATAACATTTAAATAACAAATACTTAAAAAACCCCATTCAACGTTTATACCTATCCAGTTCAGGTAAATATGATTATTTTAGTACCTAAAATTATTAGGTAGGTACATGTAGTTAAAGTTCTTAGTTCTGCAATAAAATCGACTCGTTTAAATGGTCATAATATGGTCGTAACATGGCCTACGTGACTATCTGAGCAAAAAGATGATACTGCTACAAAATAATCTTTTAATAGATATTTTACCGAGAAATTGATAATGCCTGTAAAATCCTTAATCGATTCAGGCAGTACACGATATCGATTCAATCCTGTATTTATGAATACTTAAAATAATTTCGAGAAATTGTAAAGCCGTGATAAGATATTTTTAAACCTTCACTGCTTTACATAATAATATGCAATAATAAAACTAACTAAAATACCTACCTAAGTAATCATTGCTATTAACAATAATGAACCTTACCTTACCTAGTATTATGGTTTTTTCAGTAGTTTTTTATATTTTTGAACAGTACAACGTGCCCTTACCTGAAAAAAAAAAAGAAAATAACATTAGACCCATTACAAACATTACAAATATTTTAACTCAACGCCATCTGTTTTCAATACGGCGTACCACGTGAGCGCTGAGTAACGTTCATTGTTTCACTTCACGCTCAATGCGTGCGCTAAATGCCTGTTTATTACAACGTCCGATAGATAGCGACACCAGTCTTGAGCATATTTTTCGAAAGACCATTGTTGTTGGCGGGTTTTCGATTTGTTTATTATAAATATCACAAATCAAGTAAAATATTTTGTTGCTTTAATGATAGGTAATAAACTTAATAAGAGAATAATGAAGGATGATGCTGAGTCAGCGATTATCACAGATAGCCATGAACTCTTACCGGCGAGATGACCTTCCAAAGGTACAGAATGAATCACAAAGAATTTCAAGAATCGTAGGCTTGAAATCTTTGATTTTTATCATTTTAACTTTTCACGCATCTTGCTTGATAAATCTTATTGGCGTTTGTTTTTAGTCCATTCATAATTTTATAATATGAAAATATTTTTCTTTCTGATTTCGTTTAAATTCAAACAGATAGGCGGTTATGAAACGTGAGATGTTACGTAGGTACCTACGTGATACCAATTGGTTGTTTCCTAATGAGAAGAACAAGAAACTCCAATTATTCGTAAATGTCCCAAAGTCATGACGACAGTCATCCCTATACCCAAATCTGATTCAATTATTCTACATTTTATTCATTTTTCAACCCCATATACAAACGATAAAACGAGCACTAGCTACATAAAACCACAAATAACATAACACAACATCACGCCTGTAATCCCCATAGGGTTAGACAGATGTGTTCCTAATAGTACACACACATTTCACCAGTTATGTTTAAGTCGCATGTAATAGGGGGAAACCTATTGCCATCAACCGGGCACAAATCCAGACTCCGTGCCTGCTACTGAGAAATTCCTGATGGAAAAACCTAATAACAATTTGCCCGACCCAGGAATCAAACCCAGGACCTAACGCTCAGCAGTCTCGATTGCGACCAGTAGACCAACGAGGCAGTGGCTGATCCAAATATTCTACATTTTATTCATTTTTCAACCCCATATACTTGCACAAACGGGCACTAGAGCTACATAAAAATCTTAAAACTACAAATAAATTACTCCAAGCCCAACATTTCAGGTTAAAAAAAAGTTACAACTTGACGTGAACCCTGACCTACAAACAATAATGTCTTAGTATTCCACCTGTGTGCCGCGTAGTATGAGAATCGTGTGAAATGCACAGGTTAGTCAAAACATACGAGCGGAACATGAGAGTCGCCCGCCGCCATTATGTGTGGCTATGAAATGAACGGTAAGTAAGCACAAGACGTTTTTACTCGGGTGACCGCTGAAAACTGCTCTTTTTGTGTTTCAAATGGTGTAAAAATTTAATAAAGTTGTTAGTTTTAATTTTTGTAATTTTTTTTCTTTTTATTGTAAGTATATAGTTTAGTATATTAGTTCTTAACTGTCGCATTAGGGTAAACCCTGTAATGATAGTCTAAGCTATTATAAATAAATAATAAAACACTGGTCAACAAAATTTTGTAACAAGAAAGGGGGGTTACTAATTTGGAATAACCTACCTACCCACAGTACCCACATTAAAACACTATATTTATTTTGATTTGATCACGTCTAGATTTTGTGTTACAGCTACCAATCAGTAAAATTGAATATTTTTCACTTTGACTTACATTTTATAATTTGTAGTATTTTTTATTTGAAGGGCGTGGTCCCCAAGATACAAGCGCAGTCTAGTTTGGAGACCTCTGTTTTCTATGTTAAAATATATTTATCTTGTTACGATATTCATAGCACTAAGTAAGATTAAGAAAATGTTTCTAACTGTGACTTAATAAAATTCTTATTCTTATCCAAACTAAGTAGCTACAGAAAATGGTCCGTAACTCGTATGGACCTTTTTAATTTGGCTCCATGCATCCAACCTATTCCTATAATAATTTCAATTCCACAGTCATCTTTGCTGTATGGCTTTTTTTAGCATGAGCTATCGTGCTATTCTGCCCAATATTGTTTTAGATATGAAATTTTTCCGATAAGTATTAAATATAAAATCCAAAACCGCTGCTCTCCTAGCCACACAAAACAAACTCACTGTTTATGTAATGCACATATTTGGTTCATTGTTCACGGGCAGCTACAAAACATTAGTTACTGTTATATTTTAACTTAATGTGCTAGTACTTAGCGAAACACCTTGGAGATTTGGACACTTTTGGCTTTTTAATAATCATACTAATATTATAAATGTGAAGGTTTGTGAGGATGGATGGATGGATGAATGGATGTTTGTTACTCTTTCACGTAAAAACTCCTGACCGGATTTGGATGAAATTTGGCATACAGATAGTTTATAATCTGGATTAACACATAGGGTAGTTTTTATCCTGGTAGTAAGATCCCGTGGGACAATTGCCGAACTAAACGCGGGCGAAACCACGGGCATAAGCTAGTACAGAAAAAATAAAAATGCAGGGATTTTTTTACTGCATTTCTATGCAGGTTTTTTTATTGTTTAAGAACTTTATTATTCCTCATCAAGAATTAACAATAATTCACTTACTGAGATACTAAATTTAAATAAAATGTTTATGAGCGTACAGAATCTAAGTTCATAGCAAAAAATAACAAATATGGAGGGTAAGCGATCACAATAACAAAAAACAAAATATGTGTTTGGTAGCATCACCAACCAAGTAAACACGGATCTAAACTAAAAGTGAGTTGTTGTACTAGATGTGGCAATACATGGCAACATATAAAGTTAATGTTTTTTTATTTTATTTTTTTATCTCTAGTAACCTAATATACCATCTCACCTGTAATCCCCGAAGGGTTAGGCAGACGTGTACCTGATAGTACACACACATTTCGCCAGTTATGTTTAAGTCCTAAGTAATAAGGGGCGAGCCTATTGCCATCAACCGGGCACAAATCCAGACTCCGTGGCTGCTACTGACAAATTCCTGATGGAAAAACGCAATAACACTTTTCCGGACCTGGGAATCAAACCCAGGACCGCATGCTCAGCTGTTGCGCTTGCGACTACTAGACCAACGAGGCAGTCCTCTATTCTAGCCTAGCCTTTTCCCAGCTATATTGGGGTCGGCTTCCAATCTAACCGGATGCAGCTGAATACCAGTATTTTACATGGAACGACTGCCTATCTGACCTCCATAACCCAGTTAGTAGTGGGTAATACGAAACCCCTTGGTAAAACTGGTTGTCAGACTTTCGAGCCACTGACTACCTGAAACGACTGTCCAAGATCTAAAATGACAGCCGGAGCCAACGGTTTAACGTGCTTTCCGAGGTACTGCCTATCTGACCTCCACAACTCATTTGTACTGAGTAATACGATACCCCTAGGTAAGATTGGTTTTCCCAAGAAGGACTATTATCCATAATTACTCCACCATGGCCTAATAACCCAGTTTAAAACCTCACTTTATGAATGAACGTAGTCAGTCGTGAAAACAATAGCACATTTGATTGCGGCATTGTATTAAGTGTTTGTTGACTTATTATGTCGGATGCGATAGTTTATGTTTCTTTCTTAGTATGTACTCCTAGTACTTTTTACTACGTCTTGCGTGTTTAATGTTATGTATTGTGATAGCAGATGATAGAGCGTGGTAATCACCAATCCGTCGGGAATTATAGGATGCGGCAAAACGAGCGTAATTTTTTGAGCTGTGAGTCGCGTAAAATGAGTCGCGGAATTTACGCTGCATTCGGTTTCATATTAAAGTCCTGTTTGTACCACACAGCAACGCAAATTGCGTCGCCGTGTGGTACAACTCATTTTGCGTCGCCGTGTACGTGACTACGCTCGTTATGGCATGCTAGCGGGAGATCATCAAGCATCTTCGCGAATCCTGCCAAAATTGCTTCGCCGTGTGGTACAACTCATTTTGCGTCGCCGTGTACGTGACTACGCTCGTTATGGCATGCTAGCGGGAGATCATCAAGCATCTTCGCGAATCCTGCCAAAATTGCTTCGCCGTGTGGTACAACTCATTTTGCGTCGCCGTGTACGTGACTACGCTCGTTATGGCATGCTAGCGGGAGATCATCAAGCATCTTCGCGAATCCTGCCAAAATTGCTTCGCCGTGTGGTACAACTCATTTTGCGTCGCCGTGTACGTGACTACGCTCGTTATGGCATGCTAGCGGGAGATCATCAAGCATCGTTGATTCGAACCCTACCTAGGTTCGACATACGGTTCAACAACTTGATGAAAATTTCTTTCTTTTTTTTGCCAATGTGGAGCCCCTTTGCAGTATATGCCCAGCTTTCCTGGCTGCAGAACTACCCGTACCTCTCAGGATTTAAACGAAACCAATCTTAGAGCTGTGCAGGTGGCTACATAACATTGGCCAGAAAAAACTTGAATGTAATCGACACGTACCTAAAGAAACAGAACACGGTAAGGAAACCAGTATGTCCTTGATCCAAAAGTTCTGCACTGGGCCTATGTGGTGGAATTCAGCCCTCTCCCTCTCATAGAGAGGAGGCCTGTGTCCCAGCAGTGGGGACATTATAGGCTGATTACATAGCAGTTAGCGTGAGTTTGGCACTTATTGTGTTCGACCAGCCTCTCTGAATGCGGATGTCATGTCATGTTGTATTAATTACCTAATTAATAAAACTGACTGACTGTTTTAATTGCTAGTCGGTCCTCATTCTCCAAAAGAATCAAACCATTAGCGTACATTAAAATAAGCGCCTAATAAGGAAGAAGAAGTTCAAACTTCGATTATAATGATTAACTAATCAATATTTTATAACAAGCCTATTCAAATTCCAATTAAAGCCGTATAAAAATTAGCTCAGCCGTTCGCGAGATAAACACATTTAAACGAGCTGACAGAAACGTTGATTTATAATGTCGGTGAGCACATTAATCATTAACACATGCCTATTTAATATTAATCTAATTAATGAATGTTTAGCAGCCCTGCTAATCGAAATAATATTCCGAAGATGTTATTTGTTAGTTAGATGCTCTTTATCTTATTTATTTCATCGTTTCCGGATTCCCATTAAGGTTTTTGAAAATAACTTCATGATATACTTATGCGGTTACCATGATGAGCAGAAAGAATAATAAAACATCATCTTTACCATCTGTGTTTTAATAAAAAACTTTTCAGGAGCCACGTCGATAAGAAAGACATCATTATAGTGTGTCAAATTCTATCATATTCGATCGAATCGACCGTAGCGGCAATTTCCCTTTGACCGTTTATCAAAGAGCTCCAAAGACAGACGGGCATGGTGCGACTGCGAAGCCTCATCACAAACCAAAACCATAGACCACGTCCTGTCCTGCTCTTAGTGCAACTCTACCTGCACTCTGAAGGGACCTTTCCGAAGCCATTGCTAAGGCCGTCGATGTGGCAGAGTTTGTTCGAAGATAATTTGACTCAAATAACTATAGGAATCGAAGAAGTAGCTGGGCTGGTTACCGCCGATGCATGGTAATACACTAGCTTGCCTAACCATGAACCACACAAGATGCCGCTGGAAGTGCTCCGAACTGGCACAGCCACTGTCAAACATCCTGCGTTTGACAAACGAAAAATTCTTTAACACCTGAAAGAAACCCCTTTAAAACCTGAACAAAAAGCCCAAAATGAGCACATTTGCACAGACATTAGCAGACCAGGAAGCTATGTCTACAACTAGTTATAGTCAGCGCTAACTGTTCGGCAAACATTTGCACGGGCGGATTGGTTAGCGGTGCGCTGTCAACTCTTGCGCAATGTTTGGGAGCCGCTTATTGATGTTTTGTTTAAGAGGAATTCTTGATGACCGCATACGACCTTGAAAGGTTTGGTTTACAGTAACATCACTTTTGTATATGCTCCCACATTTCTTCCCGTTGCCCCACACTATTTAAACTCACATACACAAACAGCCAGACCCGGAACAACTATCGGTAGGCTATACAAATATTTGTTCCGTGTGGGGATCGAACCCGCGACACGCAGCGCAGCAGCCAATCGCTCAGCCACTGCGCCAAGCGTGCCGTCAACGTTGTTCGGCCAACTATAGAAGCAAAGACTGCTTCTATTTCTAGTCTACATCATTAAGGGAACCTCTAAATTTCAGTGTCGATTCTATTTGTTTCCATAGAGCATGTGTCTATTGACATCAACCGGAGCATAATCCTGACTTCGAGCTGATACTTATGAGTCATAGTTTCGAATGCAAGACCATGAGGATCAAGCAACAAATCGAGCAAATTATTATCGGCAGCAATTTTAATCTCAATTGAACAGTCCCTATCTACAAGTAAGTAGATATTTAAGTCACAAACTTAACACATCATCAATCAGACCCATGGCCACACCATCGTATCTTCTTCGAAGGATGACACCGATTACAGCAATTTTCTGCCAACATACAGGTATACCCAAACGGAATCACTAAATTACTTCCAACGATGGACAGTTACCTACATAGCAACTTGTATGTAGTACGTATGTACGTCCTAAGTATTGTCTTCCTATGTCGTATGGTACATACGGTCGCATCAGTCAAGCGTTAGTTCTGAGTTCAATTTTGTGTGCACTTGGTGTTTTTTTTCATTTTTTTTATTTTTTTAGGGTGTGTCATCATCAAATGGCCCCTCCCGCTCTGGACGGAGTGGAAGGGAGTGTCAGACTTCTACTGACTAAAATCCATCCATGTTCCTTCTTTGCTTTGTGTTGCAGGGCCGCGGTATCTCTTTCGAACAGTCCCGCAGCCCTGGCAGGCATCGGCCCTTGCGGACCCCTTCCTGGTTGCTGACATCTCTTTGACGAGTGCGTGGCTTGCTTCGCTTTTGTCGTAGTTGAAAGGTTGAGTACTTCTTCTTCTTCTTCATGCCGATGGTTGTTTTCTACGAGTTACATAGATGACCTTTGTTTAGAACACTGTCACTCAACGTACAGGTGGAGTTGCACAAAGAGTAGGACAGGTGGAAGCAAGTTTCTTGCTTCGCTTAGCTGGTTGAAGAGCAGCCTTCGTGAAGATTTAATGAAAAGACCCAAGGGCTGGCTTTTACTTTGGCCAGAGGCTAAGCGTTGCCATACAACGTGATAACGCTGCCAGTCTCGTGGGCACATTACCAGCTGACAGCGTTGACGAGGAGTTTTTTGATGCCCTTTATAGTTTGTTGTTAGTTTATTTATTTAATAGTTTTTAATTAATAAAGTAGTCAGTTTACTCTACTGAAAACTACTTATTATTTAGAGCTATTTCATTTACCGTGTCAAAATAAATAAATAAATAAGATTTTAATCGCTGAAAAACAGAGTTTCTGTAAAACTGGGTGTGTAACACCAGCCTTACCGTTTAACTGGCGTTCCTATGGATACAAGAGGGATACGATGGACAAAGAAACAAACGATAAAATGACCGACGAGGTCCGACGAAAAGAGTTTTTAAATTACTCCTAATAGGAGGGAGAATAGGAATAAAGAAATTAAACCCAGTTGACGGGATTTCGGCTACGGATGCAGTACCCCATGATTACTTCCCGTGGTGGGTGTTAAAAGAGACTAAATCCGGGATTTAACGAGGATGAGGAACATAACGGGTTCCGTGATAAGATGATAAATGTTACCTAATTCGGAATTACGACAATCCTGTGCAATATTTCTAGGACGCTACCAGTCGAGACCGATGGCAGAACAATAAGAGAGAGCCGAGCGAGACATTGAAAAATTTATGTCGCAGCGCTGGTATTCTGATGGTGCCCAAAGTAATTCTTACTCTAAAGAAACTTGAAATATATGACTCTCATTCAAGACACCAAAATATGTTTATCAGACAAATATTAAAAAATCTACATTTTAATATTAAAATGATCCCTTGTCCCACTATGATACGGAAGACGAGAAAATAAACTTATCTAGCTTTACACAGCTAGACGTTTGTACAATGATAACCAAGATAATACTGATAACAGCTTCCCTTATATTGTTTGCTGAAGACTTTCCTATTCTCTGAATACAGAGAGTACTTTGTAATCTACTGACTGGCAAAAATATAACTGGAAATATACATTTACTAGCTGTGTTCAGTGTTGCTCTCGTTATGTACGGAAATTAACACTCGGGGATAATGTAGCTTCCCGTTAGTCAAAGAATTTTCGAAATCGGTTCAGTAGTTCCGAAGATTACCCCTTACATACAATATTACAAACAATTTAACGGACCCTTTACGAAGCCATCAACCAAGCATTCTTTACATCAAACTTACTTAAAGTTACTTTTACGCAAAAATTATTGCTGGGAAACGAATTTTTTTTTGGGGTGAAAAATCACGTTTTACGGTAGGACTCGATGGAACGCTCTCAAAGCATTGTGCTGATGGATGGATTGAATAGTACGGGGGTCGTCTAAGTAAAAATCTTACATTAAAAACACGTATTTGACCCCCAATATCGCCGTAACTAGAAGGTTCCCAGGTATGGTCTAGAACAAAAAAATGATCGCAGTGAGAACAAGTGCCTTTCGGCTTCGTTAAGGGTCTATTTACACCCTTTATTATAGTACCTATAAGTAATATGGAAAAGTCATTCGGTAGGGTACCCAATAAGTAAGGAAAAATGGGACAGACCTATAAAAGCGACGCGCGACGGCCTTTTTTAAGGAAATAAAAGTTATTATTCCAATAAAAAGCTCTTTTACGGCTGTCTGGCTGTTCACAAGAAAAATAACCCAGTCGAAGTGCAAAAGCACTTATAATGAAAACACACAGGGGTTACATTCAAGGATCTTTACTTAGTACTCCAAAAACCTGAAAGTTGGGCAAGAATAAATTTTAAGTCAATGCAATGACAGAAGTTTAAATAAAGTACAGTCACTGCCCCGCATTATTTAACCCCTAATGCAAAACACATAAGGTCTACTTTTCATATTCGTCTTAGTCATGACCCTGTAGGTCATGTAATGCTAAGCAGACTATAAATACCTATCTAATTTACACTCTTTGCTGACATTTTTTCTGTTATCTTTGTTTATGAATACAGTTCAGAGATGTAAAATCCACAATTAACATTAGGTACTACCGAATTAACTGATAGTCGAACACTTTTCAACTTTATTATTTAAGACATAAGGGTGAAAAGTGGCAGACCGTCAGTGTCTCGGTAGAACAATGAAGTTTCAATACTGACTTCATACAATTTTTATAAATATAATCCTGCCTGACATTGAACTACATACAGAAACATTAATCTAAATGACATTTCCTGTTAGTGTGATAAGGCGTGTGAAGTCATCAGTACCTAATTGCGTTACAATAATGCATTACATATATCAATTGGATATAGAAAAAGAGACTGAAAGAGATGACAGTAATGTCATAATCTGAAAACTCAGCTTCTTACGAAGCTTTTCGTTTGGTAAAGGCTAGGCATATGAGAATAATATGAGCGTCTGCCTTTAGCCCAAAAACTTGGAGCAAAATAGCCTCTATGTGGAGCTCTGACATAGCCAAAAAGCGATGCGGCAGACCTCGTTTCATATAGTGAGACGAGCTTGACAAAATCAAAGACCATTGGTCCATATTAGCCAAAGACATTAAATTATACTACACAAATATTAGCCTTAGTGATTTGAAAGAATTGGAAGCCATGAGGAACTGACATAACCTAGAAGTGGCATGACTCAGGTTATCCGCAGTAACTATTTACCATCATTCCAGACTATTCCGGTAATCCAAAAACCAGTCATCCGGAACCAAATGCCGCACAATCATACTATTGTAGGTGACCGCGCTAAACCGCTGTATTGCCTTGTGATAATTATTGAACGCTCTTGCTAAAGCTTACTTTCTTCTGCCTATCGTTTTACTGTGCCTTCCAAACATAAGTAAACATTCTTGTGTCGTGTATGTGTGGACATCAAAAAGGACTTTGATTTCTCCAGACCGTAAGTCTATCCTCACACTAACAACACCACCAAACTATAATATATTAATTACTAGCGACCCGCCCCGGCTTTGCACGGGTGCAATAATCATATACTTAGGTAAACATTCCTCTTGAATCAGTCTATCTATTTCTGAAAACTGCATTTAAATCCGTTGCGTAGTTTAAAAGATCTAAGTGTACAAACAGCGGAAGGGACTTTGTTTTATATTATGTAAAGATATTAAGCAAAAGTTTGTGAGGATGAATGGGATGTTTGTTACTCTTTCACGCAAAAACGATTGAACAGATTTGGATGAAATTTGGCACAAAAATAGTTTATAACCTGGATTAACACATAGTATCCCAGTACTACGATCCCGTGGGACAGTTACCGAACACCACGCGGGCGAAGCCGCGGGCATAAGCTAGTTTTACATACGTTCATGTAGTATTTTCCCAACTCATAAACTCGTTCATAATATACGGTGGAGTGTTGATGTCAAGTTCATCAAACCGGGAAGAACTATTTTAATCCTCATACACTCGCCTTGGTTTTATTATAGCAGCTGGTGTGGCCACGTGTTTGGGAACAAGTGGGATAGAGAGGTTTTTTATTAGAACCATGACGAAGCGATTGTGAGTATTTTTACGCTCGTACTGACAGTCATACAATTTGGGGCATATGTTGGTAACAATATTATGGAAACGACCAAATTATGTTTTTGACACTAATTAAAATGGAGCGGAACGTTTAGTTATTTAAGTTAATATTATTGAATAAGAAGAAAAAACATATGTTTTATTTGGAGACATGATTCATATAATTGTACAATACAATAAACGCAAAAGACGCTTTTTTTTTTTTGTATTTTTAATCAGTTTTTCTTTTTTTTTTTCATTGTTTAATTAGATATTTAGGCGCATAATATAGTGCATGTAGTGCTCTTCTTTAAGTAATGGGGCACTTAGACTTAGTTTGCAATGTTTTACTTTATTATATGTAATAGTGTACTCATTGTTGAAGACCAAATAAAAAAGAAAAAAGAAGAAAAGAGCCAAATAAAATAAATAAATAAATAAAAGAGAAAATTGGCCATTTCTATTTTGAAAAAGAGCACACGTTTTCACCAAATCCCGCGGCGTAAATAAATCTATTTAATGGCCAGACTTTTACCTCAAAGCGGTTACCTCCGTTCACATGTCCTGAAATAAATTCCAATATGCTGGCGCCCCTATCTCAACTGCAGTTTGAAATTCAGCCAAGTAATGCCAAACGTTTAACAACTCACGCTGCGATAAATTTGATGTGTTCACTCATTATAAGTTACGTTACATAAAATCACGTATCAGCCTGTTGATGTTCACTTGTAAAATATGAGGCTGCAGACACCAAATAAAATACTTCCTTACTCACTTTTTCCTCGACGATATCAGTAAGACTATACGAACCACCTCTTTCTCTTGTGTGACATTAATTAACATACACGGTTCAACGAACTGTTATCAGGCTACAGCTGAATTAATTATGAACACCAACTGCTGAAAATAAAATAATTGAGACTTGTTGAAAAACTTCTCTATAAAGAGATATGTACACTTGAGTCGCCTCGCAAACTGTCTTACCCGTCTCTATTTTTCATCATGGTTGCGCTTCGAGGAATAATTTAGTTGCGCTTTAAAATAGTTGCGCTTTGAGAGTAATACTAGGTATTACTCTGGAGGCAACATAAATTTAAGCATGTTCTTGATTCTTTACTTTTTCTTTGTCGTGTGTTTAGTGCCTAACCTAACCTTATTCTCTACTTAAGTACACAAGATCCAGCAGTTAAATGTACAAAGTTAAAAACTAAAAAAAAAAACGCTAAGAAACACCTTCTACTTTTTCTGTCAAAAGTTATGTTGCAAGTCTCACAATAATCTCCCAAATGTTGGCCACCCTATCATCCTATAGATAGTAGGGGAGCTCGTGTGGTGTAAGTCGGAGCATCGTTATTCTTTTGAAGTACTTATAATAAGTATGGGCCAATATTTAACGCCTAGTAACGATAACTTTAATAGGTGCACTCTCCGATACGATGAGCTCTGTCAACATAGGCTTGTGTATCAAAGAATGCGGCATTTGTTGATTTTATATTGTGGCTGCTTTGTGAAATTGTGATCATGTACTCGATATCACAGTATGCTACTGGTCAATTAATAATAAAATACATATTTTTTAACAACAGCTTTTAGCTAATTCGAGAAATCTCCCAATTATTGGTTACTTTACACAACTGGGCAGTGCAGTTGCATTGTGTGGGAAGAAAATAATTTTGACATCAGAAGTGGGCTAAAGTTAATTAAATGTTTTGTAACAGACTCGAATCCCATGTTGTCCCACTTAAAAAAACACCTTGTATTGTTATACAACGTGTTTCTTTTCTTTAGGGGTATGATGAACAGGGTGTAATGTTCTTCATCCCCCATAGAAAAGGGAGGATCCTCCGACCAGACGGGTGTTGCGTCTGGTGGGCTCCTGCCCGATTGTTGTTGCCAACAGTGTTTAACTAATTCGAGAAATCTCCCAATTATTGGTTACTTTACACAACTGGGCAGTGCAGTTGCATTGTATGGGAAGAAAATAATTTTGACATCAGAAGTGGGCTAAAGTTAATTAAATGTTTTGTAACAGACTCGAGTCCCATGTTGTCCCTCTTAAAAGAAACACCTTGTATAACATCTTTAGGGGTATAATGAACAGGGTGTAATGTTCTTCATCCCCCATAGAAAAGGGAGGATCCTCCGACCAGACGGGTGTTGTGTCTGGTGGGCCCCTGCCCGATTGTTGTTGACAGGTTTTTCTAACTTAGTTGCGGATAACTTTAACTGCGCGATTTAGGATTTTGATGTTAGTTCTTTATTTATGTCATAGATGGCGCTGTAGTTCTTTTTGTCCTATGTTGCTGTAGTACTTTTTTTAGTGCCGCTACACATTGATGAATGGTCATCACCAGCTTGCTACGATATCGTGCGTCTACTCGAATAAAACCGCTGATAGGTCATGTCCTGGATTAACACAACAATCATTGTGCATGCAATAGTTTTCCTAGGAAGCAAGTACAACCGCGGGCAACAGCTAGTAAATCCATAGTTCTGATATTATCCGAGTGTAATTAGACAAAAAATACTCAAAAGATGGAACGAAGTTTGTAGTTGTCGGATTTTCATGGGACTTTTTTATTGAGTTCCTAGAGGTGTAGAGAAGAAAGTTAAAAAAAAAATTTCGTCGCTCGTAAGTTTCTTTTTTTTTTTTAATTTCCTTTGCAATATTTTTTTTTTCGTTTATGAAGAACTTGAAATTCACCCAATTTATATTGTGACGTAATAGTGGGACCTGTGTACATATATTGAAAATGATCCCCATATAAATTCAACTACTATAAACTCCGTTCCACCTTATAGTCTAATTGCACTCGACTATATGCAAGAACTTCGACCATAAAAATCATAAATGATGTGGTAAATTGAGATACAATCCTACGGCTGTAGTATCGCCGTAATAACAATTCACCGTAACACATAACACTTCAATGTAATCTGGTTATAAATCTCATTCTAAAGCACACTGATTTTATTACTGACAGATCTTTATTCGCTTGTTTATGATTGCGGACTCGCATCTGGATCTGGCATAGCTATAACATAACATCGTCTATTTCACGCTACAATGCCCATACAGTGGCGAAGGTTCCATACAACTCGATTCCTACCGGCTTTCGTTTGAAAAATGGCACAGTCAGTATTCTATAGACAAATAATATAATCACATTAAAGATATGTACTCCGGCTTACCTCTTACAATTGACCCTTCGCTACTGGCCCATACATAACCAGGGTGGACATCGACGTACAAACGGTTACCACGTGTTCAGTACATCATTCTGAACCCGAGCGTCGATGTCCCCTCCACCCCGTAATACCTTCATCATTCATCATTCTCCTGCCCTTATCCCAATTCATTTGGGGTCGGCGCAGCATGTCTTCTTCTTCCATACTTCTCTATTACTCGTCATCTCGCCAGACACCTCCTTTCTTGCCATATCATTCTTTACACAGTCCATCCATCGTTTCTTTGGTCTTCCTCTACTCATATACCCATCCACATTCATACTCAAAACTTTCCTCACAACATTTTCCTCATTCCTCCGCATCATATTCCTAACGACAACCGATTACCACACAACTTTCCAGTACCACCCCGTAATACCTTATAAAGTAAATACAAAACTTTATAATAAGACGTAAGACTATGTTAGTAGCACTTCACTTCGCTTGTAAAAATAATAACCCAGTTACTCAGTAAAACCATATACCCCTTGCAAAAACCAGTTCTTACAACCAGTCTTTCGGAGAAGTACCGAATTACGCATTTTTGAGCTTCTAACCCATTCAAATACTGATTAAATACCCTTGGACTGATGACCTATCCTTATCCTCTTAAGCGCCAATCCGATAAGAGGCTAACACTATCTATAGATATACTAAAACAGTCATAAATATAGACATTATCTTGCAGATCACAAGTACATGGTGCCAATGAGGGAACTGATTGCAATGACATCATCGGATTCACGCGACGGGGTCGAGGGTCAAACCACTGCGTCTAAATTGTCAGTATGTCAGGCTTTGATTATACTTAGTTTGTCTCTGTCTGTAAGATTTTTAATGACCTTGGAAAGAGGTAATACCGTGATATTTTGAAGTTAATTTGGTAGCGCTTTTTGACATATTTTTGGGTACATTTTGTTGTTTACCAGTGCACAGGATTCTTGCTAGTTTAAGCCCAGTTGCACATGTTTTGTATCTTGCCACTTACTCAAGTCCAATTTAAGGTACAATTATTGTAAAATAGGTTTGAGTGTTGGACCAATAAATATTGTTTGTTTTATTGTGTCCAGAACGAAGGTTTACTAAACGGGTTTACTGACGGGTTTCGCGGAGAAAAATAAATGTTATAAGAAAATAAGTTTAGAGGGTCCTTAAGGTCCTTTCCTCTATACGAGTCTAATTTTTTGCGTGTCGATGATACATGTGTCTAGATTATGCTCTTTGGGCCCAGTAGTTGGCGTTGACGTTTATTGAAGCGTCAGAGGCATTGATCAGATCGTCGATAAACAGACATTTTGGATCTTCCACCAGTTTGTGGAAGTAACTGCCGGTTTCTCTGTTCCCTGATCATTATAATCTGGATCTATTTAAGTTCGAGTGAATGGGTTTCTTCTATGCAATCGTGTCCACCCTAGGCCGCAGCATCGCTTCACATCAGGCGAGTTGCGCCCAATTTAGATTTTTTTTAAATTGGGATACTCCAGCAGCCCAGCAAGTGGGACAATATACGATTTTCTTATGGGACATAGAACCACTAACATGACGATTATAATATAGAGTGAATCAGTACCGAAGTGTCATTTTTTGTAAGAGGTAAGCCGGAGTACATATTCTTTAATGTAATTATACATATTATTTGTCTATAGAATACTGACTGTGCCATTTTTCAAAGGGATTCCGGTAGGAATCGAGTTGTATGGAACCTTCGCCACTGGAGTTAATAATTAATTTCGGATAAAAGAGTGCTGTCCATTTTGTTTTTTTTTTTTTTTAATTTCAATAAGTGAACAATAGTCCAAAATGTAAACTAGTTTTTGGCCTATTTTCTGCCTGATAGTTATTTAACTAACCTTCAACAACACTAGAATCTTTGTGATAATCAACTAGAATATTAATCGTATTTTCGAATTAATCGATCGTGTTCTAGGAACGCCATAAAGTCTAATCAAAATACTAATAATAAGCAGTAAGCAGTTATTCTTAGAACTATTGTATCATAGATTATTCTATGAGTTAATATTTTATTATCTTTTGATTATCTGTACCTTTATACGAGTACCTTACAGCTACTAATACATAAGCAAATTCCTAGGTAATAATTCCTTTAGCAGATAGATTCATTTAATGTGTTGCTGTGGAGTTTTTGCGCAATGTGCAAGAAAACGATAATAAAATGGTTTGCCAAACTGTTATATGAAGAGACGGAAGCAATATTAAGTTAAATAACTATAAAACGTAAAATAACTGCAAATAACTCACACATCTTCACACAAAAACACATACACACGAACACACACTCTCACACGACATTATTGAACATTAGAATTCTTTTATTTTTTATTATTGTTATATCATTATGTTCTTTTTGTAAAAAGGTACTTACTCTCATTTACCTACTTACCTTGTCAATTATCACATGAAATCACATCAACAAATAAATGTATTTTAATTTTAAGTAAACGCAACTCCGGCCCCCAAGATACAGGAGCAGCCTAGTTTGTGGACCTCTGTTTTCTAAATATGTATATAGGGTCTAACTATTCATACACGAAATATTTTCAGGGAATCATCTAACGGCTATAACAAAGCCATTTCAAGGGATTTGTTTTTATCTGAGTATATTTTTTATAAAAATTAAATAATTTAAAATTACTTGACCCACAAAATAAATACTGGCTCCTTATTTTTAAGCATCCATTACGGTAGTTTACTACGTCGTATTTACCTACTGTCATTGTTAGAATATGGGAGTAAAGGTTTTATGCAAAAAGTCTCCACAAAATTTAGAATTATAATAATTTTGTAAAAAAAACACTCAGATATTTTTTTTTTCGTTGCTATGGCGACTTTACGACTTATAGAAGTTACTCTTAAAATATTTCGTGTATGAAAAGATAGACCTTATATTAAAATTTTACGTGTTATTCATAGCGCTAAGTTAGGAAAATGTTTAAATTTTTTCTTTATTCTTATTTCTTCTTTCCAGCTCAAACACTGTTAGGTTGTGAAGGGTGGGCGTTTTGGAGTCTGTTCTTTGTCACTTATGACCTTCAACAAGGACTAATTTTCAAAGTTATTTGAATAAAATTTCTTTTTAATCTTTCATGTAGTTACTATAGGTATAGGTAGTTTTATTTGAAGTCGTTCATCTTGATATCTTTGCCTACATGATCCTTTGTATTGGATTGGCACTAATTATGGTTAGGTACTTGACCGGTCAGAGGTCACGATGTGATGTTATCATTCAATACAAGAATAAGACGTATACTGTATCATGTGGATGATAAATCCATATTATGACTTTGGATAAAGAAGACAATTTTGTATCCTTACGATATTGGAATAATAAACTTCACTAACTGGGTTGTGGAGGTCAGATAGGCAGTCACTCCATGTAAAATATTCAGCTACATCCATTTAGACTGGAAGCCGACCCTAACATAGTTGGGAAAAGGCTAGGCAGATGATGATGATGATGATTGCAATAATAAACTTCAATGGAATGCTCAGAAAGACCAAGAAGACAAGTCTTCTTGAAAGACTTCGTCTGCTTAATTTCAATTCGTTGAAGGCCTCAGAAATTGTTATCTTCGACGAGAGAAGCTTTGCATAAGCATGGCATAATCAGCCTATAATGTCCCACTGCTGGGACACCGGTCCTCCTCTCTACGCGAGGGAATGGGCTATAATCCACCATGCGGGCCCAGTGCGGGTTGGTAGATGTCACATGTCTTCGAATTTTTGGTTCTAGGACATGCCGGTTTCCTCATGATATTTTCACCGTTCGAGAAGCTTTGGCTGTGGTCAAAATATTAGGCAGTCAGGTAGTAGGTACTAGGTAGGCAGGAGTTTACAGTAGTCGGATGAGCGATTCTACAAAACCGAAATCGTAGACTTTCACGTATTTTTACACCCGGTTAAACTGGGTAGACGACGAACAGACCGACGGATTTACTTTCACTTCTAGATACTAATATTATAAAGAGGTTTTGTTTGTAAGTATGTATGTAGGGATCTTCGGACCTACTGATCCGATTCCGAAAATTCGTTCACTAACGGGAAGCTACATTATCCTCGAGTGTCATAGGCTACATTTAAAACGTTCCCGTGGGTTAATTTCCGTATATAACGAAGTCGCAATCAAAAGCTAGTTAATAATATTAGTAAGTATGGCTGATAGTAAGTACTTTATATTATACCCAGGTTCGACATTTATCAACTTCTACAATCTTCGTAATTCCGCATTTCGCCAGTTATGTTTAAGTCCCATGTAATAGGGGGCGGGCCTATTACCATCAACCAGGCGCAAATCCAGACTCCGTGGCTGCTACTGAAAAATTCCTAATGGAAAAACCCAATAACACTTTGCCCGACTTTTGAATCGAACCCATACACCCTTTTGCGGCCGCTAGACTAACGAGGCAGCCTTCTTATACGTCATCCAATAATCCAAACAAAAAAGCAATGATATACCATACTAGGTATTTCTATTTACTTTACTTCGTGATACGAACAGATTTTCGCACATGTGAACTTGGGAATCGTGACCAGATAACAGCGATTTCACAAAGAATACCTTACTAAACGTACTGATAACTGTTGATACGTAATGATGAAAGAATTTAGTGTGTTATAGATAAGATTATCGGTTTATTCAAGTTTATAAATATACTGTTCAATGTTAACAAAATTATGATGTCGTATAGTTTTTTTTGGTAGAATCATTAATAACATTCATATTGTTTTGTAGACAGATTGGTGCGATTTATTGTCTTGATGTATTACTTCTGTGGTCTCCTTTTATTTACACTAATGACACCCTGTGGAATATTTATACTAATATACACGTCGTTTATGTAAAAGGCAAGTTACCTTTTCACGGCTAAACATAATCAAACTGGCACATGGGACGACCATGACCTGGGCCAGGAAATAGGATACTTTTTATCCTCGTAGTAAGTTCCTGTGGGATAATTTCTTATCAACAACGAGCAAACTCGCAGGCAAAACCTAGACTTACACGCGAAAATTTGTGAGGATGTCTGGGTGTCTGGATGTTTGTTACTCTTTCACGTAACAACTACTGTACGGAATTGGATAAAATTTAGCACACAGATAGTTTATAACCTGGATTAACACATAGGATAATTTTTATCCCGGAAGTATGAACCCGTGGGACAATTTTATTATCGAACTACATCCAGGCGAAGCCGCGGGCATAAGCCAATTATTCATTATATTCTATTCGTCGATTCTCATGATCGGCAATAATAATAACCATAAATAATAGATGGAATACATGTTTTTTCAAGCCCCAACACAATTTAAATAAATAGGTAGAACGTTTCCATTCAGGTCAATGAGTAACTGAATAAACTTAACATTATTTCGAATTATTTGTTTATGGAGTGGAAAATTATATGCTCCTCCCACGAGCTTTCTGTTTGACGTCATAACATAATGATGTCAAAGAATAAATGGAAATTCAAGTATTGGTGGAAAATTACTTGTGTTCTTTATAGAAGTTACGTAATTATGTGGGATTTCATTTTTATTTAAGCTTACTTAAATGCTACAAATAAGATCATCTAATATCCACAATTCATCACAAAGTAATAATTTCACATTCATACATAGGTGTATTGTGGTCGTGTGAGGTGTGTGTGTGTGGTGGTTTGTGGTGTTGTGCGGTGTGTGTGTGTGCGGTGTGTGTGTGTGGTGTGTGTGTGTGGTGTGGCGTGTGGGTGTGGTATGTGTGTGTGTGTGTGGTTTGGTGTGTGTGTGGTGGTTGGTGTGTGAGTGGTGTGGTGTGAGTGTGTGTGTGTGGTGTGGTGTATGGTTAGTGTGTGCTTCGCAGTCTTAGCAACGAGCATGTATTAAAAAAACAATAAGCTCTTCCGCTTTTTCATGAGACTTGAATATAAAATTGGGAAATGTTGGTATTCCTACACTTACACGTGTCTTAATTGATTGCCTTCAGGAAACACGAACATGATATACGGTATTTTGGTAGTACCTCACTTACTGCAGATTTCAGAATAACACTCATTTAACAAATTCAGGTTTATACAGATCTTTGCATTATAACACTGGAAGAGGTGTAAAGAGCTGAGCCAAGCGACATCTAGCTCGACGAGGCTCAGTGCTCACCCAAGCCCACATTTGGGTCAAGGGTACCTTTCAAAGGAACGGAGCATGAAATAAGAGTACTACAAGGACGTTTTGACGTTCGTATGACGTTGACAAGTAGGCGCTGTATTTATGAAAATAACATAAGTATTAACATAACATCACGCCTGTAATCTCCGAACGGTAAGGCAGAGGTGTACATAATGGTACATCCAGAACATTAAAAAAAATAAACCTTTCTAGTTTCTACAAGCTATTTTGAGAAAAACAAATAAACATACCAACACAAACCAACGTGGGTTTAACAGCGGTTTCGCCAGTTATATTTAAGACCCATGTAAAAGACGGCGAGCCTATTGCCATCAACCAGGCACAAATCCGTAGCTGTTACAGCGGACTTCCTAATAGAAAAAGCTAATAAAACTGCCCGACCTGGAAATTGATCCCAAGACAACCGAGGCAGACAGGCTGTGGATATTGTATTGAAAAAAAAACAAGATGGCGGCGTTCGTTCCGATTTTACGGCGTATCAAAAGAATGTAGGAACAATTCTACAAAGAACCACATTAAGGTCAAGGGTATACGTCACCGTGAAGTATACGTCATCCATCAAAGGACAAAGAAGGTTTTTCATGTTGGAGCAGGAATGAAAATGAATAGGGTCCCTTTTAGATACGATTGTCACGTTCAAAGCACTTGTTGCCAAATAGGGGTGGGGGGCGTTTTGGGATTCCCCAGGGGTTGCTGCCCTTTGGTGTAGACAGTGGGGATTAATTATTTGCAGGGATGTTTAGCGAGATTGTACAGCCTGTGTTATGATATCACTACCAATACTTTTACGATGGGAATCTTTTACATCACCCTACGGGTGATACTCAGAGCTTTTAATTAATTAGCATCAAATTTTTGGCAAGGTTTGGTTTTTTATTTATTATATTAATTGTTCACACTGAACACAGAGACAATAAATTCTTAAAATTAAATTACAGCGTAACAATTACTTATAGGTAAACACCACATGCACAAAACAATAAATTCGGAAAATAAACTAACTTACTAACTAATAAGCGCCAATATCTGTGTGTTTTTTTAATCTGTGTGACATGTTTTTCCTAGTGCAGATACCAGTCCCACAAAGGATTTATAAAATGAAGTGTCTTCATATTTTTAAGTTGCCTTTGTGGAAGAGAAATAAATGTTTTTTTAAATGTTTTTATAAAAATTATCGTATTATCGTTAAACTTTACGATATGTTTACGTACTTCATCTTTCTTTTTCGTGTGGTTAGTGCCTAACCTGGTGCCAGAGTTTTTATGCCGCCCATGGGCCTCTGACTTGGCTTTACATGCCGTCCAGAAATGTCTCTCAGGCATGCTGATTTTCTCACGATGTTTTCCTTCACCGAAGCAAGTATAACACGCACATGAATTCGTGTCAGACGTGACTTGGTGGGATTGTTCATCCGCCAATCCATATTACCAATCACTGAAATGATCTCACATTAAAATACGCCATCTTGAAAAACATTTTAAAAACTAAAGAATCTATATCATCATTATTCAACTTCATCCTACTTAACAATCAAACAAACAATAAAATAAATTCTGATATCTGGAATTCATTTTGCAGTTTGTTGAATAACATAATTACATTACCAACCTAATTACATTAAACAACAATTGAATTGACAGTAACAATTACAATGATTACAAGAATTACGAACTGTAATGCTGTAGTTACTGTAATCTTACGGGCACCGGTATTTTCCGAGGGTGACGTCAGAGGTGCACGCAATGCGGTATCGATCGGGTAATGAGCGGGCAGTAAAAGTAGTTTTTAGTTCGCTTTTGAAAGTAATAGCTTAGAATTACTTTGACAGAATGTAATACCTTGATGCTGTTTCTAGGACGGCATTAAAATTTTCTCGAGTTCGAACCCAAGACACGCACCTCTGATTTATCGGATTCATGTGCGTATTGTACAATTATCATTCACTTCGGTGAAGGAAAACATCGTGAGGAAACCAGCATGCCTGAGAGATATTTCTCGACGGCATGCTGGTTTCCTCAAGCCAAGCCCTTTTTTTTTTTAAGCCAAGCATTTGGGTGGCGTAAAAACTCTGACACCACCCCTTTTTTTTAAAAAAAATAGAAAGTATAACGGCATCGAGGATCGTCCGGAGGACACGGTGGAGCACACCGTGGAGGTCTGCCCCGCTTGGGCGGAGCACCGCCGTGTCCTCGTAGCGGCGATTAGCGGCGGCGATCTCTCGCGTCCGGCCTTGGTTCAAGCCATGGTCCGGAGCGAGAGGGAATGGGAAGCCGTCACCTCCTTCTGCGAAGCAGTCATGCTAGTGAAGGAGGTGGCGGGACGTGAGAGGGAAAGAACCTCACGTCCCAGTCGCCGCGGGAGACGCCCTGGGCGTTGGGGGTCGCGTGGTGGCTCCCGGCCACCGTAGGCGCGGGCCTGTGGACGGCGAGTTATGGGCTAGCTCGCCGTCCGGCCGTCTTATGACGACAGGCCGTGTCGACGGCGCGTTCGTGTTCCACGTGCGCCTCAAAGAGATGTCAGCAAATAAGTAGGGGTCCGCAAGGGCCGATGCTTGCCAGGGCTGCGGGACTGTTCGAAAGAGACACCGTGGCCCTGGAACACAAAGGGCAAAGAAGGAACATGGATGGGTTTTAGTCAGTACAAGTCTGACACTCCCTTCCGCTCCGCCCAGAGTGGGGGGGGTTTACTTGAAAGTAAAGTAAAGGACTATTTTTTAGGCTTTTTGTGTCAAAACTTGAAACGGTCCTCGTGGTGTTGCTACACAAAGAGTATTTAGTCAATGCGTCTTGTACGGATTAATGCTGCACATCTAAGTGAATTATTGAATGCTTCGGGAGTAGCTGACAGGTTTTTCAGTGTTACTGCGTTTGCTTCAAAGTTCTAAATTCACAATAAACAGCTAGAACAACTGCTGTCATGCCTAAATCAATCCCTAAACGGGTGTAAATAGACAATCCCTTAGCAACAAATCCTTAAAGTAGAAAGGCACTAGTTCTCCCTGTCATTGCGATATTTTTTTGTTCTAGACCATTCCTTAGGAACCTTCTAGTTACGGAGATATTGGAGGTCAAAGTTGAATAATACAAGTTTTTAATGTGTTATCTTTACTTTAAATACCACCTTGATCCCTGTACTATTCGAAGCATCCATCAGAATAATGTTTTGGGTGCGTAACATTCAGTCATATACCGTGAAACTTGACTCACTTCACTCACAATCACCCCAAAGAAAAGTCGTTTCCCAGCAAAAAAAAAAACTTGCGTGGAGTTATTCAGTTTGATGTACAGAATGCTTGGTTGACGGCATCGTGAAAAGTCCGTTAACACCTAATATAGTAGCATCCCAGATCATTCATCACATCATATAATACGGAATCCACTGAAATGCCAGCAATCATATACCTCCATAGCTAACGTATAATAGAACCTCGCAAAAACAGAACAGAATATAGGAATTATTTCCGTAAAGAATTCCTACCATCCCTTGGTATTCCCACCGGGAATGCTTGGCGGCTGACGGCCTGAGAGCTTCAGTATAAATCAATATTGTGATATTACAGAGTAAATTCTTGTCATATTGCTGGATCTAGGTTAAATACTAGACGTTTATGGAGCTTCTAGTCTAGATGTTATACAACGTATTTGCGGTTTCTGAAAGCTTATTCAATTGTTACAGTTTTTGTGGTTCAATAAATCGTAGATGTCTGCGATTGACGGTAGAAACTTGAGCAGACTTGAAAATCAAGTTTAAATATTAGAAGGAAATTAGAATCTAGTTTTTCTTATTCTAGTTTTTCAGGCAGAGGTGTACCTACCTAAGCTAACAGTATACCCACAAACCGCCAGTTATGTGTAAGTCCCGTGTAATAGGGGGCGAGCCTATTGCCATCAACCGGGCACAAATCCAGACTCCGTGGCAGATACTGAGAAATTCCTGATGGAAAAACTCAATAACACTTTGCCCGACCCGGGAATCAAACCCAGGACCTCAGCAGTCGAACTTGCGGCCACTAGACCTACGTCACATTCTAGACATTTACGTCAATCGACCGAACACCCAAATGGCCGCAAATACTGATACAATCTTTGGCTCCAACACCCAACCAAATAACACATCAAAATTGAATACCTACAACAGACTGGATGCTGCACACAAAAATAAAAATAAACTTACGATTCAATATAGGGCTCATCCAAATGTAAATTGACACAGGGATCAATTGAGACTGCCCGATGTTCGATTGAGAGCTTACCGAACACAAGTATGGTCTAAGTTATAAGCGAAAGACGGAGTAGTCAAAGTGCATTTTAACAGCAATAACGCTCATAGTTTTTGTCCAATATACAGGGGGTTACTATGACGTCTTAAAGCAGGAGTAATTCCAGTGTGGGAAAGAGTGAGACGTCGTGGCAGGCTACCAGGACTGATGTAAAAACCACCGAAAAGCTCGTCAGCCCTGTTGAAAGTCATTGCAGAAGTAATGAGAGGCTTTAAAAGCGATGTAAACATTGGAAAAACGAATGCAGAAAAGTTAATGATCCTAGAATTCAATGGGTAGTGCAAAATCGATTGTAAGTTTGTGGTTGCGGTCTGAGTTATAAGCGGTTAGCGACAAGAAAGGACCGTGAATTTATTGTTCTCAGTGTTCTGCAGAGTACGTAAACAAGAAGTTTCTCTTTGAACATTGTGTTTATAACTTTTCTACGTCCTGCTGCCCCGCCTTTTAACGACACTTCTGGTAGAATATTGAGAGATCATGAATTCGAAAAAACCGAGAAACAGAGCGTGCTGCCAAGGGCATCGTCGATGCTGCCGCGTGCGATAGCGCTCTCGCTCTAGCAAATGACGGTTTTGAGCGACAGACAAGGAAAGGAGCAAGAATAAATGCGATTCCGTTCTGCTAGATTAGGCGTTATGTACGATTTTTTAATCCTTCTTTTAATTACTATCTTATAGTTTGCGTCGCTTAATTAACTCTTGACTAAAAGCACCATTTTTTTTTTGTTCGCGAAACAGACGCTTGCAATATAGTTGCTTTTTTTAGACTACAAAGTACCTTAACTATTTTTAGACTTCTCCGTAGCGAACTTCCTGTTTTTAAATTTTCATGATTTTACTACTATGACATGTAATTAGAGCCAATTTAATAGATCACATTTGACATCTGTCAGTTTTAGCTTCATAGAGAGGTGACCTGCTTAAAAACATCGATTCGCTTACTCTTATGACATGTGCCTTTCAGATCAGTGCCCTGATAACGTGTCGTAGGCGGCGTCGGTTGCGGACAATATGTAACGGGGTTTTTTGTAATGTCTACTGTCGTACTGTGGGTTTTACTACCAGTAGTAATGGAGGTTGCCGAATTAAGCTACGTGCTGATGGCTTGATATGGCTTCAATAGAGAATCGACGAATCTAATCTGATAAATAACTTAATGATTGAAAAGTCAGTTCTGATTCTTAGTAGGAATACAGTGGGGTTTTTTTTTGGTAGGAGTCTGATAAACGAAATTTCATGAACACAGATTTAGTATACCATGAACTTTTGATTAGCAGGTCCAAATACCCATTGCATTTGTAAACTTGAAACTGTTATGTGAATGAGTTCTCTGAATTTATTACTTTTAGGGGCAGTTGTTCGTATAGTACTTTTCTCCCTCTAGATCAGCTCTTCTTTGAATTTTACGACCACCAAAAATTCATGTTTGTTTTCTCATTCCGATCTCGTTTTTAGCCTTTCGTACCCGATGGGTACCCAACGAAACCCTATTACTAAGCCTCCGCTGTCCGTCTGTCCGTCTGTCTGTCAGCGGGGTGTATCTCATGATCCGTAATAGGTTGACAGTTGAAATTTTCATAGAACGTGTGTTTCTGTTTCCGCTATTTTTAACAACAAATAATTAAAATAAATTAAAGGGGTCTCCTCTACTACGATGGTACGGAACCCTTCACGCGCGAGTCCGACTCGCACTAGGCCTGATTTTAAAAGGGACCTAATTCTGCTATGTATTTCCTACTTGTGCATTAGCCATTTTAAAACACATACATAATTTAAGCATAAGCATAATCAGCCTATTAATGCTCCCACTGCTGGGACGCAGACCTCCTCTCAATGAGGGGGAATGGGCTATAATCCACCACGCGGGCCCAGTGCGGGTTGGTATATGTCACATGTCTTCGAATTTTTGGTTCTAGGACATGCCGGTTTCCTCACGATGTTTTCCTTCACCGTTTTGAGAGCAGTGGTGATGAAATAACTTACACAAAGTAATACGCCTGGCTGGGTTCGAACCCATGACTTACTGCTCGTAAGTCGGAGTCTCCGCCACTGGGCCACCACTGCTCTACATAATTTAAATATTTTATAAATATTGCAATTTATTACACACTCTACAAGTGACACTACCATTTAATAATAATGTTATCATTGCCAACAATCTAATAACATTTAACTCGTATGACGTCACATGTTTGTCTAATGCCCTTTGATGGCTATCTTATCACAATGGACAAGGTCTCTAATGCTTACAAAATTCTATTAACCCAAGGATTATTTTTATTATGTCACTTGTACAAAATGCCGTCTCACCTTGGCTTTGTGGAACCGGAAGATTATTTTTAATGTCAATTCATGATTCAGATTTAGAGTAAACATGGTCGTAATTTTATTGCATCATTTACCTGTGATTTTAAAGTTCTTTAGCAAGATGAATTTCAAGAAATTCGTCCTTAGGTAATTATTGTCTATAGAATACGGATCTCCAAATTCATCCATGAAACCCCGAGGGGCAGGATGATTATGATGCCAGACATAACGCTTTTTGTAACGCAGTACTGTTCAACAGAAAATATTCACCACATCAAAATAACTAAGTACAGGAGTGCTTTCTACAAGAAAAACCTGTTATACGCCTAGGGACTGAGGGATAAGTGCGTGAGTTATGTCTCAAAAAAAAATTCAGTACCCCTCTTAAGAAAAATGTGCTCTTACAATAACGGAAAAGGTACTAGGGTAGCATAAATAGCAGGGCGGTCGTCCTGTCGTATTTCATTGTATGGTACTCGGGCCCTATATTGTTCAGTATGTATTTGTACTCCGCCGTTCTTCACATTCGTCCTTTAAAGGGCAGAGGTGCTTTCTTAGAAAACCATCATCATCATCATCTGCCTGGCCTTTTCCCAACTATATTGGGGTCGGCTTCCAGTCTAACCGGATGCAGCTGAATACCAGTATTTTACATTTTCTTAGAAAACCATTAAATTTTAAACCTAGAAAATGGTGTGTACCGCGACTGGAGACCGCCAACCGGCAAGCGTAAAGTAGGCCACCCTCAGGCTAGGTGGAGCGACAATCTCCGCAGGGTGGCTGGTAGCAACTGGATGAGAGGTTCCGAAAACTGCGTTAGTTACGTGCGATTCAAGAAGCCTATGCCCAACAGTGGACTGCTGTAGGCTGATGATGAGGATAATGAAAGGTGGATACGTGGAAAAAACTATATCATAATGATTTAATACAACTTTTACACCATATATTGCAATTTCCAGCCTCAACCAAAATGACGTGCTCTTTGGAAAAGTACTAGGGTAGTATAAATAGCACGGCAGTCGCTCTGTCGTATATTATTGTATGGAACAGTGGTACTGGGGCCCTTTGTTGTTCAGAATCTAAGCCCTGACTTGTATTGTTTATTGTTCGAAGGTTGTTGAGCCCAATTGTCGTTGTAGACGCCGATTCTGAACAAAAACATGCTAAAAAGTTGAGGAGCATAGACAGATAGTATTACTCAATGATACAGGATCTAGTCACAACTAAAAATTAACATACCATAAAGTCACTCCTTTTTTCATGGGAGTTGGTAGAAAATAGGCTACAACCCCTAATGACCCCAAACTACATGAATACTTGTAATGCACATTGACAGCTACTTGATGTATCAATTGTTAATGTAGTGCCATATTTTGATAGTCAAAAGTAAAAGTATTTTGAAGAACAACAAAAAAAAAAATGAGGAAAATTTTGCGACTTTTCTGAGTCATTCGCATAATTCTTCACATTATTTTTTTAAGAGAATATTTTGGTAACCGACTTGCGCTATTACTTGTCAATTAGAATTGTTCTGACGTCTTCTCCTTTTGCTTTTTCCACGTTTATACATTCACAAATTAAAAGCCCTAAAAAAAAATGGCAAAGGCGCCTCTCTATTCTGACCCACTGTTACAAAGCCAGAACCAACATTGGAGAGCATCAGAAAAGAGCTGGCACAATCAAACCGGACGAGTCCACGATAAAGAAAAGATGAGAGCCAATAAGCACTATGAATTTTCTATATTCATGATCTTTCAATAATCTCATCTGCATGGTGAATTTACCACCAGATATACCACCAACGACCACAACTTAATTTTGCCAAAAATATTATATATATTTATATTATTTACTCTTTTCCAAAACAAATTCACTGCCAACCCTGCTCGCGAAGCATACAGATACATTTCGCAAGAAAAATTCGCTGTCCGTCGTTCGAGTCGTTTCGCAGAACGGCTTGAATGAGACCAGTGCGGACAGTTACTTGGCTACCTACCACAAAAACAATAGTAGTGCCGACCGAACGATACGTTGTGTGAGATGTTTATGTAATGGTTTGGTTTGATACTTTTTTTAATTACATATTTGTAATTTGGCCGCTAGAGAGTCGTGGGAGAAGTTGAAGGAGGTCTTCACCTAAAGGTCCGTTTCTGATAATTTAAGAAACTTACCATACTAATAATTAGATTATAAGAAAATTTAGTAACATTACTATAGCCCGACTGCTTTAATGAGTCCTCCGCCTTGCCCTATCGAAGGCACATTAAGCGTCCACAAAGTCCTAAAAATATATCACAGGTGCACACACACACCACTGGTCACTTTAAAATAACCATAATCCACGTAGGTATTACGATACTAACTGAACCAATACGTGATCAACCTTCAGAATATTCCATTTAAATTAACCTTCGTGAGGACTCATTAAAGCGGTCGTTCTAGAATTAGTAGAATCAAATGTAAAAGCGGAGATATAGAATAAATAGCTTTGTTATTGTTGTAATTTGTTCGATCCTAAATTGTGATGGCTTACTGGCTAGTCTAAGTAAACGAGATTTTGTAGTAATGAAGTTAAATGCACTGCACCTTTGATAATTAATAATCTATTGGAAAAATCTCATACATTATCATGTTGACATCATTTTGAAATAGATGCCCGCACACAGTTCTCGCACACTACACTGTAATCCGAAATTATTAGCAACATGTAAGCAATAAATAAAAATTGAAACGTTATGATAAAAATCTAATACACCATGCTTTTATTACAAAAAAACCTGCTCTTGAGAGCAGGTTGTTTTGTAACGATTATCACGTTCTGATCAAGATAACACGTCCATTGTGAAACAATTTATGTAATTAATTAACGCTATACTTTACAAAAGATAACAAAAAACCATTTAATCTAATTTGCGAAATACGCCATAAAAACTTCTGGTCGTATTTATCGATGCATGATCAAATTATTGACTTTAATGGAGTTTCAAAATACATGCATGGATGAGGAGTAAGTAATGAGTGGATAGCGATTGTAGCGTATTTCGTCTGTGATAATAACCGCAGCCGATTTTTCTAAAGTCTCTGTCAAAGAAAAGATGAAATTGTAAGTGGATACCTCGCCAGCATAAGTTCTAATGGTCTAACTGAAGCTACTGAGGTCTACCGTACTACTTCTGAAAACAACACATTTGAAAATCCAGGTTTTCTTACAAAGTATTTTCAATGTTGTGGGTATTTATTCGAAGTAGGTATCAATCAAACTCAAACAATATAAGCTCATATTTAGAAGTCATGATCTCTTCGACTGGAAAAAAAATCTTAACCTTTGAATTCAATACAATAATCTCTAGAATTGAATTTGAGAAATGAAGATAGTTACTTGCATTTGTATCTATCATCATCCACAGCCCGAACTCACCCACTGTTGGGTATAGGCCTCTTTTGTCTTCTCTCTACGGTCCTTTTTCAGCCTCGTTTTGTATCTACAGTCAGGTTAAAGTAATTAGCTAAATAGACAATCATTTGAACGAAATAAGAACCGACAAAGAAATCAAAACTAAGAATTCTAACTCTTGACAGTCCTAACTTCAAGCAATTACTAAAGTACAGAATAAAAATGGTACATTAAGTAATTACTTTTACTTAAGTGATCACTTTGACGTGTTTATAGATACGGGCGTTAGTGCCGCAGTTTATTTAAAACATTGTTTTCAACTAAATCGCTACCGCTTATAACTCGGCTCACACTTCAATATTGCATAAAAACGTCGCTGGTCCGTCGTACCGTAACCAGCACTTTCCCAGACACCGCCTCTGCACGACGCAAATGTAGCTTATTTACTGTGTAATGTGCTATTTACTATGTAACAGTGTTATTTACTCATTGCTTAATAACCTAGATCGTAGAATTGTACAGAATTTGTAGGAAAAGCTGCTTTATACAAGAACAGTATTTTCGTAATGGCTCCAAAATTATACAATAAATTGTCAAAGTGTATCAGAAGTGAGGAAAATGTCAGCCATCATCATTTCTGGTTGAAAAGACGTATTCCTCGATTGAAGACTTTTTAAATGACAAATTATGACTAAATTTAATTTTCTTTGACATTCTAAATAATTAACAATATAATTCAATTACTTTATTGTATGCGGCTCATGACATTTTTCAATTGCTTCATTTCTTTTATCCTAGACTTTAATAATTATGATAGTAAAAATAACCTGCTTACTAATATTATATTTGTATGCCGATTATTGGCCGAACATACAGATCAGCTAAAATGTATAAATAACACCTTTTTGTACTTATGTTCACAAATAAAGATTGATTTGATTTGATTTGATTTGAAAAATAATCGTTTTTGCTGTCTTTGTTTATTTTTTTGCAAACTGGGGTTCAAACAGAAAAACACAGCAAGGCAGTCAATATGGGTGAAACTAAAGAGGATTTAAAGGTTCTTAAATTGCATTTTTCTTAGCCGTATGTATGATTAAACAATGGTCCTGACTGTTATCATGTCAAAAAGAAGATCTGTAGCCTTTCTTGGTATGGACCAGTGGCGTGCCTAAGGGCCAACAATACAGCAAGCTCATAAGCAAGCAGACTGTTCTGAAACACTTACATCATGAAGAGTAGTACGTTATAAGGGCAAACCAAGCTTGTATGGAAGTACCGTCACTAGTATGGACACGTAATGAGGAGGGATGTAACGTTTGTGACTAAAATAGTGATGGACAGGAATGTTGATGGATGGAAAAGGAGAGGACCAAGAAAAGATGGATGGATTGTGTGAGGAATGATATGAAAGAGAAAGGAGTAAATGATGCCGTGACAGGGAGAATGCGCCGACCCCAAATAGAATGGAACAAAAGCAGGAAGATGATGATGGCAAAGTAAGACACCGCACACACATTGACGTGGTCCAGCACTGTTGACATTTAATGAGCAGGTGCAATGTTGAAAGCTTAGTTATAGAAAAAGCCGTATCAAAGCTGTCAAGTTACAAGCACGGACAAGACTAGCTAAATTGGAATAGAATACTTAGCGCTAGTCGTAGATATTGCAATCTGACCCGTCATCTGCCTAGCCTTTTCCCAACTATGTTGGGGTCGGCTTCCAGTCTATCCGGATGCAGCTGAATACCAGTATTTTACATGGAGCGACTGCCTATCTGACCTCCACAACCAAGTTAGTACTAGGTAATACGATACCCCATGGTAAGACTGGTTGTCAGCCTTTTTGGGCCACTGACTACCTGTAACGACTGTCAAAGATCTACAAATGACAGCCGGGACCAACGGCTTAACGTGCTTTCCGAGGCACGGAGGAAACTCGGTATGTAATGGTTGGCCACCCATCCACAGACCAACCTAGGCAAGCACGGCTTAACCTAAAGATTGATCCGAGCGGCTGTTATTAAATAGCCACGAGCTCCTCTTCTCTCTCCTTTTCTCGCTCATATTGCAATCTGAGTAATATCAAGTAATAACTAGTTTTCCACCCACGGGATGCGTACTCACAAGTTATGCTTATTCCTTTTAAGTTTCTAAAGAGCACAATAAATCACACGTACACTAAGCGTCCTAACAATATCCCACAGGTTATTTGCTTTAAAATAACCATAATCCACGTAGGTATTCCGATACTATAAGCGAAACCCAGTGTGTGGCATATTCTGTGATATGACCCAGGCATTTGACCACGTACATTATCCCACACTATTAAAAAAGTTAGAAACATATGGCATAAGAGGCAATGTCCTTAATTTAATTGAATCATATTTAAGACATAGAAATCAAATTACTGAAATTAGACATATCAATACCGTAAAGAAGATAGAAGAGATTTATCGATCATCAGGGCGTGAAGTAGTATATGGGGTACCGCAGGGAAGCGTATTAGGACCATTTATCTTTATATTATACATTAATGACTTACCTAGATGCATTGAAGTACCGGTGACCCTATTCGCGGATGACAGTACTTTGACAATACCTTGTAAAAGCGTAGAGACGTATGAGAATGATATTAATAATTCCTTAAAATCAGCTATACAATGGATGCAGGAAAACAATTTGAAAATAAACTTAAAGAAAACGAAGGCTATACATTTTACGCAACGGTTACCTAGCATGAACCTTAACATACAATATTGCAATGAAAACATAGAAGAAGTTAACACTACAAAATTTCTTGGCCTCCAGATTGATAAAAATCTTAACTGGAAAACACATATTGAGATTTTATGTAAAAAACTTAGTATATCCGCATACGCTTTGCACACACTTTCATTCACATTATATACGGATGCTCTACTTACAGCGTATTATGGTTTAGTAGAATCCCATCTACGCTATGGGCTTATATTTTGGGGTAACTCGACGGAAAAAGAATCAGCATTCAAGTCTCAAAAAAGATGTTTACGGGCGATGTTTAAACTTGACAAGACCGATAGCTGCATGCCTTATTTCAAATATTACAAGATATTAACCCTACCGTGCTTGTACATATTAGAAGTAGCTGTGTTTGTTAAGTCGAATCCACATTACTATAAGCGTCTAGCCGACATATTCCCACGCAATAGACGTGACAATGATCAACTTTGTCTCCAATCCGCTAAGACGACCCTAATGCGAAAAAGTGTATACTGTATGGCTCCAGTAATTTTCAACAAAGTACCTAAAAGTTGGAAAGAACTACCTTACTCTATGTTTAAAAATAAACTTCGTACTTTTTTGACCACCAGGGCATATTATAGCGTTACTGAGTTCCTTAATGAAAAAGAATTTGTCTTAACATAGTAGATTCATTTGGAGGTACTTACACAATAATGCTAATTTTACTCTTTAATTTTATATAATTTGAATAACCCATTAGTAATTAAGTATGACAACTTTAAATATTTTGTTATTTTGATTTATTTATTTTTTTGTTTGAGTAATAAATTTAATAACTTTATAACATTAATAATAATTGTTCGAATTTTGCACGTCACGTAGTGACAAACATGTCTGCACTTAATTCACTCTTATTTTCATCTTGTATGCATTTTTTATGTATGTACACACACATGTTTAAGCAAATAAATAATCTTATCTTATCTTATCTTATCTTACTAATTGCACGAAAACGTGATCAACCTCCAGAATATTCCATTTAAATTGATACCTTCGCGAGGACTCATTAAAGCGGTCGGTCTATTAAATAGAAATAGAGGGGTTTGAAGTATTACTATTGCTAGAAAGATTAATGGTGGCAGTGAGGAATTTAACAGCTGTTAATTGTGGTAATTAAGATACTAATTACTAACATTCCTGCTACCGTTATCATAGCAATGTAAAAGCACTAATACTAGGTAGTTATACTAGTAACGAACTTATCCCAGCAAAAGCATTTTATTTCAATTATAAATCATGGGCAGGCACTTTCAGGTAGTCTGTGAGTCAGTTTCGGGGTGTGTCAACTTGCCTGTTTCAAAATGAAGATCTCTATGGAGAAGAATATACATGGACGCCGCCGATGTAACTCTTGTCTTAAAGTCTTAAATTGTTATAAGTTTTTAGTTCTAAATCTCCTTATCTGTAACATTGGATTGTAATATCATATTTTTTAAGTAAAACTTCTGTTCTTCCGTGGGGTGGGGACCTGGTGATTTGTAACACAGGCATTATACGCCTAACTCAAACACCAGCTCCTCACATTGCTAAAAAGACAAATAATATGTGAAACCTAGAATAAGCTTGTCATTGTGAGGAGAAATAAAGAACTTATTATTATTATTATTATTTATTACTCTTCGAACCAATGTTCGGTAAGGAGAAGGTAGGTAAATACTACATCTGCTGCACTTTTAGGATCTAGAACTGTAGACAAAGTTACATTTTACCAGCTTCATCGATGATGGACAGATCAATATTGTTTTGTGTCGAAAATAGCTACCGAACAGCTTAATGTTAATCCTGGATATACTAATAAACGTAGCGTGAGCTTTAAGGTTCTGTGTCGACTAGTCCTCACTTATCCCGGGCAGCGAGTGCATGTGCCCTTAAAGTTGTTCATTTACTTAATGCTAATTTGGTGGGTTTTATTCTAAATCATAACTAGTGCTTCTAGTAAAGACAACAGTACCGGGTGCAAACAGACCCTTCACATAGCCGTCAACCAAGCATTCTGTACATCAAACTAAGTAACTTTACACAAAAAAAATTGCTGGGAATCGACTTTTTTTTTTGGGGTGAAAAATCACGTTTTACGGTAGGGCTCGATGGAAAGCACTCATAGCATTGTGCTGATAAATGGATTGAATAGTACGAGGGTCGCGGAAGTGTGTAAAGTAAAAATCCTACATTAAAAAAATGTATTAAAAAAAACTTGTGAAAAAGTTGGAACTTTGTCCCACAATATCTCCGTAACTAGAAGGTTCCCAGGTATGGTCTAGACCAAAAAAATGATCGCAGTGACGGGGAGAACAAGTGCCTTTCGTTTATGTTAAGGGTCTTTTTACACCCTTTATTGTTGAAAATCGTTGTCGGAATACAAAACGCTTTGAACACCTGGATATTCTGGATATCCTGGATAATCAGTCTTGACAGCTGTCTAATAGTTTTACAAGGGCACAAGCTACTATACATTTTGTTCTGCTGGTAAGAGAAGAACACCACACCTGTGTGACCACACACACTAATTTTAATACGACGCTGTCAAGATTACATTCAATATCAATATTTAATTACCATAATCTCCAATTAAACCCACCGTTACGATTCGTGACTCGATCACAAATCTGTTTACCATACTCTATTGTATAACTAGACGCATTATCAATGGGTCGTAATCGACAATACAATGCTCTGAGTGAGTGTATCAATCAAATGTGTTAGTAGTACGGACCTACGACAGTTGTAGGCGCGGCGGGACATAGAGTAGGTGAGGAAATAGAAGAGACAGAGGGGTACAGTATGACCACTTTAAGGTGGTAGCGCCAGGGTATACCGCGAAATGCAAATTTTCTTACGTTTTTTGCAATTTGCAGGTCAGTGTCAGGTTGTATGTTGATGAAAATATGAATCGCGCCATTAACACGTATGTAGTTACAGAATTATAATTATTTAAATCATCAATACCACTCTCATATCTCATTTAATCCCATTGAATGACTATTTCATGAAAACGTCATTCAATGGGGTTACATGAACTTAGAGGGTTGTTTCTGCCTTAAGTTTGCAGTTCATGGTGGCGCTGTTTGTTAAGAAAAAAATGCATAGATATGTCAAACTTGGTACATTTATTTTAGTTCTGTGTTTTCCCGGCTGCACAGATAAGTTGGCTGAAGTGTAAGTGTGAGCAAGCGCATGTAACTTTGTTTGACAGGTGTCAGAAATTATTTTTCAACAGGGAAGACAGCTGCCGAATTGGTTCGCGTATTGTGTTTAATTTATTCAGCTATCATGCAGTTTCTTGTTGAAAACTTTGCCGCGAGATGGCGCTAAGTGTTTTTTCTTGTCGTCGTTTGCCGAATTTTCATTTATAATGACGTTGACAAGTGATGAATACTCGGAGCTCTCTTGTGGTGAAGCTTTCAAGAAACCAACCCATTAAAAAACCCTTTAGCTGCGGTTGAAATCGTCTAGAAGAAAAAGCTGAAGATACGATCAGATTACAAGAATTATCTATTGGGGAAATGTGGATAGTGGACTACATAAAAGAAACATGAAACAAAAGTCCTCTATTTCAGTCTATAAGTTATTTGAATTTATTACTAAAGTATGTACTGTTGGTGCAGCGATGACTCACATCGAAACTAAGGTTTAAAATAAGAAAAATCAATACAAAGCTATTTTATTCACCTGCGACCTGGCAGATGGGTAATATCGAATTCAGTGCGCTAGTTTTGGAAACGATAGATCTAGGTCATAGCCGAAATAGACCTACCGAATGCTACCTAAATCGAGACAGGAGTTCTAAATACGAAATAGAACGAGAGCATCTGAGTAGGTATTGATCCCCACCCCCAAGTCCCAACTAACTGCCTAGTCGAGTGTGCCAAAAGCGACTGCAAAGCATGGGTCCTGGATTCAATTCTCAAATCGGGCAAAAGCGTTTTTTTTCTCTATTAGGATTTTCTCAGTAGCAGCTTGGGGTTGTGCCCGACTAGTGAAATTAGGCTGGCCTCAAATTACATCACAATATAAATGACAAAATTTAGGTGCACTATACACAGCTGTCTACCTTTCCGAGGTATTCAAAAGTGATGGAACGATCTCGAAAATATTCCCAGATAGGCAGAAAACCCGAGTTTTTGAAGGGCTGTCCCGTCTGTTACTTGTTCAATCACATTGAGGTAGGTCAGGCACACCTTTGCACTATGTGGGCGTACACTATAAGTTTTTTGCTTTATTGCCATATATATCTATACTATAGTAAACAGCTAGTGAAATATAGCGATCGCCTTATTATTAATATATGGACGGTGAATGACCTGTCTGTTAGTTATCTATAGTTAATTATTTACTCAGTTTGTTATGAAGAATTTATCATGCTATGTTGTGTAAACAGAAAGATTATATAAATAAAAAATGTGGATTTTAATTATCTTAGCTGTCGCTAGTTGTTTCTTGTGAATGAACATTCATCGTGAATCAACTTTAAAGTAAGTTTGGAATATATTAATTTCCTTAGTACTTAAGTGTGGTAAATCATAGCATTTATTTCAAGAAGCTAGTTACAGGAACTTTTCAGTTGTCGAAACAGAGACAACAATGAAATGTAGCTACAGTCCCAGTCACAAGGCATAAAAACTGTGAAAGTACTGTAGTTGCCCATTCCAAAGGGTAGCTCTCTATGGAGAAGAATGGGCAAGAAACTTCACCGTTTTCGACTCCTTAGTGAATCAAAAGATGACTCATACAGGAACCTCCACTTAAGTTCATTTTTTTAAACCTTAGGGCCGACACAGCGAATCAGCGATAACGGTGGAAAAGTCAAAAATGTACAAGACTGACGATCATCACCTAGCTAGCCTTTTCTCAACTATGTTGGGGTCAGCTTCCAGTCTAACCAGAAGCAGCTGAATTTTACATGGAGCGACTGCCTTTCTGACCTCCACAACCCAGTTAGTACTGAGTTAATCGATACCCCTTGGTAAGACTGCTTGTCAGACTCATGTACTAGACTGACCGAAAAAATATTAATCCCGTTGAAAAGTTCTGTAGAAATACAAAACGATTTGAAAGCGATTGCCATTTGGCATCGCCCCTCTAGGCACCAAGGCGAGCCCTCTTTTATGTCATTCTTGAAAACACGTAGATTTTGTTGCAAAATACACCACCATAAGAATAAAATAAAGAAATACACTTAAAATGCATGACATTCCATTCCAAATAGAATACATTTCAAACACACTTATCTTATAATAAATCGCACATACTTATGCACTTATTCTGATAAAAACTGTATAAATCAACATAATACTAAGGCAGTGTGAATACCAAAAGAGTTTTATCTACAGTAGAGTAAAAAAAATGATAGTCTTGATGAGATTTTTGTCCGCAACGGCTGTGAGACTGAATGCTTTCTTTTTATCATGGGACGGCTGACAGTGGAGAATGGAAGAAAAAAGTTACACCGACCCCAAGTAACATGGGACAAAAGCATATCGTTTTCATGGAATAGTCATAATTGTCATGGAATAGGAGATGTTTAAAGATATCATCATCCGAAAGACGTCCATCATCATCATCTGCCTAGCCTTTTCCCAATCATACTCTAAACTTCGCGACATGGTGTTTGATACTCCTCTTTCGCGTACCAAGACAAGTAACAATAGACTTGCACCTTTAAAAACTGCACCAGCAATCTGAGCCCTAGACTATTATATCCGACCATCTCCCGTCAATTCGAAATGAGGCATCTCTAGATCGTTTCCTTGATCTTCCTGCATACTTAAAGCAACACAGCATCATTTGTCTAGCCTTTCTCCAACTATGTTGGGGTCGGCTTCCAGTCTAACCGGATGCAGCTGAATACCAGTATTTTACATGGAGCGATTGCCTATCTTACCTCCACAACCCAGTTAGTACTGGGTAATACGATATCCCTTGGTAAGACTGGTTGTCAGACTTTTTGGGCCACTGACTACCTAATGACTGTCAAAGATATACAAATGACACCCGGGACCAACGGCTTAACGTGCTTTCCGAGGCACGAAAGACGTCCACTGCCGAATATTTATTTATTTTTTTATTCATTAACACATATATTTGTTTTAATAGGTAAGGCTCTAATATGGGTCTCCCCCATACAAAGCCACAGGTCCTGTGGTTTTCGCATCTACCTGAGGCCTTCAGTAAGACAGTCCTGTTATGGTCCTACGGTTCAATGATTTTTAGGAGACATGAAATTCTAGAAGTCATTATTACGAATCGATATAATTTTATAATTCTTTTATATTTTTTTTTTTGCTAAACTATAAAATTCTGTCGATTCGTATTTTAAAAACTCTCAACCATTTATGCAGCGGTGGGTCAACTAATTACTATAACTCTGTACATACTTTAATACCGCATATCTAGTAGATTGTGAAATCAATTGAAATGGAATTTTGCTTTTTGAAGACTTTTAAACTTTAACTAAAAATATAATATGTACAAGTACATCTCGTCTTTCGTCTCTCCTGTGATTGGTCGATTTTTTTCACATCTCCTCTACGCTGCGCTCGTCTCCGGTTGGTTCGATGGAGTCCGGCCCTAACACCCCTAATCTGCATAGTGTAAGTTCTCAGTTACCACCGGCATTCAAACTTCTCGGAACCTCCGAACCAGTACAGCATCATACCTGCGAACAAAAAGAGGGACGTGTTAGACTAAGAACGAGTTTGTCTTCAAATGGGAATGCAACCCACGTGCGGTGCCCGTTAGGCGCTAAATCATAGAGTGAGGTTTAGAATAGTAATCGACTTGGTTTAGTAGTGAGGTCCGTTTGATATTAGTATGTATTTATGGAATTGTTTCTCACGATTTTGGATCACGTAGGAGATCAACACCGCAGGAAAAACTGGTGTACGTAGGTACAGTTGTTTTGAGAGAAAAAAGCTTTTAGATTCTACAGTATCTTTTGTGTAAGACAATATTTGCAATGGAAAACTATAGACAGAACAATACGTAGAGTGAAGTAAGATTAGGTTAGTTATTTTAGCAGTTCCCGCGGCTCATCCGCCAAGGCGACAGTAGGCTCACGGCGGCGTTTTTAGTGGGTGCCAGACCCATATAACCAAGCCGTCTCCCCAGATGGTGCGGTTTGCGTCTGGCATCTTTCACCGCTTGATAATAAAAAAGGTTAGTTATTTTTCTTCGACTTTTCGAAAAAATTGGACGCCTTTAACCTTTGCCCAGTCGGAATAAAAATACTAAGATAAGATAACCATGATCATTAATTGTAAGTGTAACATAATTATCATTGTAGCTTATGCAACTAATCCATTAACTAAGCTTATTGCATTCCTTCCAATACGCATAATTATTTCAACTTCCAACTCTCAGTTATTTCTATAGACATTACATGCATTACGTAATAGATATCGATTGCCATTGCAGTTAGTTGATTAGAGTGTCAACGATTACAGATTACGGGGCTAATAAGATAAATGGCTTATTAGTGTTAAGTGTTATTCTTATATCCCCCTTATAAGGGCGCAAGCACTGTGGGGAATCCTTAGCGTCAAATAGTTTCTTTTATAAGTCCATACATAACATCACGCCTGTAATCCCCGAAGGGTTATGCAGAGGTGTAGCTAATAATACAACGACATTTCGCCAGGTATGATAATAGGGGACGATCCTATTGCCATCAAACGGACCAAATCCAGAATCCGTGGCTGTTACTGATAATTTCTTGATGGAAAAACCAAATAACAATTTGCCCGACCCGGGAATCAAACCCCAGGCCCTCATGCTCAGCAATCGCGACCAGTAGACCAACGAAGCAGTCCTTCGTCTTCGGCCTTTTAAAAGAATATTACCAATAGATGTGTATGTGGACTTTCCATTACATTGTATACTAAACACTATACTATATTTACTAGAACAACTTGTTACAAAACATCTCAGTAAAGTGTAAACACCTTGCTAAGACAATTGAACAGCTCCACTACACCTTGGCTCCTTGCTAACAAAGCTTTGACGTCACATGCCGTGAACAAGTCACCTGTTTCTACCTAGTCATGCATGGCAAATGTGTACAGACACATGGCCATAGAATAAGACTGTGTCACTGTGTAGAAGGTGAACTTCAGATTCGAACGGACGGCAACGCAAAGGGCTTTTTTTTTAAAGGCATCTCGCATGTCAACCTGTCCGCCTGTCGTCTGCTTAACCGCACTATCCTGTGGGTGCCTTTGTGTAAGGCCTCCAATCAGGGGCCGCAAATGGCAAAAAAGTCGGAGCGTAGTAAATGTTCAACTCGGACAGTCTTTGCCTCGATTTTCTTCTGCCTACCTTTGACTCATAACAGTTCCGTTATCCTCTGTTAGAGTTTTAATTCAAATCATTTCTTCTATCGTTGATATGGACTCCCTTTTTTCCTCCATCCATCAACAGTTAAATTAATCACTCTTTAACATGCAGTCCACTCTTCCATAACATATTGTCCATGCCTTAGACACACACTTGCCTTTTGCCTTTTCTGAAACTGGTTTTCGTCATCTACAAAACAGACAACCATGTTTGGGCTGATGATGAGGTGAGATTCAGTGAGTCCCAGTTTTTTTTTTTTAAACTTGGCTTCATAAAATTTTGCCCCTAACACTGTAATGTGTGACATTCTGTTTCTTTATAGTTTCGCTTCTCTACAGTTTTCTTACTCTATGACCATGCTCACGATTCTTCTAGTAAAGTGTCGTTGATCTGATTGTGAATGAAGTTTTTCTTCGCTTTTCAATGTATTATCTGCTGTTTTTCTCCCTCGCGTGCTTGCTGGATGATTAGCAGTATAAATTGACTATTAGTTTCAAGACGTCGATTGGTGTATTGATTGTTAATTCAATAATGTGAGGGCAATGGACCCAGACGGGACATGCAGTATTTTCTGAAGCTGTGAATATGAGAAGTATTTTTTTTAAATGGGAGTTAGGTATTGCAGTGGGTGGTCGCCGAACGAGTCCTCTCCTAGGACTCCTTCGGCGACCACCCACTTGGCGCGATGAATTAGACGATCATGGGAGTTAGTCCGAAGAAGATCTCACATTGGTAGGAGTGGAAACCTATAAAGGATAGGATAAATACCTTTGATATATATTTATAGTATTATATATATTCTTGTAGTTAATCTTAGTATTATTTAAAATTATTTTCAGATATACACCTACCACTCCTTGTCTCTGCATCACCCAAAGGTTGACTGGTAGAAAATGCCTATGGCATTAAGTCCGCCTCTGTACTTCTGTGCTTGAAGTGTTAAATAAATAAATAAAGGAGAAAAGTCTCCCGCCCAGAAATTGGATGAAACAGGTTCATTAAAAAAATTGAGCTTCACTATTTTTGTTTTGAGAAAGTAGGAGTGGGTTCACGGCTTAGTGTAGCAGGTCGAGGTGCGAACTCAGGAACTTATACACATACAGGTGTTACCAGATATAAAAGTTGGTGACGTGTGCACAAACCATATTTTGCCTCTTTATGGCATTCGTTATGTTACATTATTATGTAGGTAATGCTTATTTTTTTTTATACGCAAAATACGCGCTTTGGACGTGGAGTTGCGGACACCAGTCCGTTATGTATACAATACAATTATTTTGTTTAATACAAATTATTGTCTATGACTAATTTTAATTGAAAAAAGTACCTAGTTAGCGTGCCAGTTGAATATTTCAGCCGCTGAATTTTATTTATTTAAACTTCATGTACAAGAGTGGTACATAGATAATTCCGCGGATTTTTTTTATTTGTTTTTTTCGTGATTTTCGTCTCGAGGTGCAATTTCCTTGACTCTAAAAGGTCAAGTTGCAGTCATTTGTTTAAATTGAATGTAACCAATTCCCATTGGTCATAAATATTGTGTTTACTTATTCAACTTAACCCTTACGGCCCAGTAAGTTACTAGGTACCAATTTGTCCCTAATCATTGGACCAAGAAGCACAGAAAGTTGATACATTCCATTCACTAACAAACAAGTCTGTGCCCTGTATCTGATTACAGGCACATTACAGAAACGATAGCAAATGACACAAATGTAGGAATTTAAATTGAACGAGATGATGCTTTGATGGAGAAGCCAATTTGATTTAAAGAGGCCTAAGTGTGACGTCAGCTTAATAAGTGAGGTTGGGATGACCACTTGTTGAGTGCGGTTAGAATCGTGGTATGTTAATTTCCGAATAGCTTTTCAACGTTTGATTTTCACGGGTTAAGATGGACGAGCTGCGTTTCGATTGCAGTTGTTAGCTTTGTTGTTGTCCAAATTGAAAATAAATTTGTGTTCACTTGTTTTTACCCGACTGCGGTGAAGCCCAAACGGAGGGTTAGGTGTTTGACCTGTGTGCAGTGGCGGATTTACCAGCAGGCTAAGTAGGCTTGAGCCTAAGGCGGCAAATTTAGGGACCGAATTTTTTTTTTTTGCTGCCTTATAGAAATCAATAAGATTTCTGGCATGACGGTTTTCTGATGTTTTACAGATAGAAGTCTGCAACAAATTTTGCCGATGACGTTCCCCTCTCACTTGTCATTGCACATTCCGAGTAGCAATCTTCCATATTCTAGAGTAAAACAGCTAGTTCGCCGCCCCCCAACCAGTAATCGGTAATATACCCAAAATATATTTTACGTGCAATTTAACGAAATTGTTGCATTGTAAAAATAATGTAGGACATGACAATTGTAGAGGCAAGGGCGGCAAAAACGATACAGCCTATACCTTGAAAACTTGTAAATCCGCCACTGCCTGTGTGTATGTATGCTCGTTTCTTTTTTCCCTCGTAACTCCTAAACGGACGAATATTATACGTTGTTAGATTCGTCTAGGTGGCGCGACGGCCACATTAAAATTTTAAAAAGAATCATGGCGGATTTTGGGCGCAATTTTGTTAGTTATTTCATTTGTTCTGGAGATCTACACTCAGTACACTGTAACATCCCGTAGGCGAGCGAAAAATGCGGTTGGATCCGTTCACTAATGATTTATTTTTCACTTTTGTTTTGTTTTTAGACATTTCACTAAGAATGAAAGATACCGACTGAAAGGCAACTATTGAACACACGAATTGGATGACTTACTTGACACATTGGAGATTTACAAAGGTTATCTATACAGACACTAATTCAGACAGTTAAATACTTGAATACGTCTGAAGTAGATGTCTACTTCAGACGTATTCAAGTATTTAATGATGACCGTAGGTATATTTTTCAAAAAGACTTGTTTTTACTGTTTTATACAACAGAATGAAAAACAGCTAAAAGGTTTGTTTATTATTACAAAGAATCGGAATGACATTCGAAATTCGAGGCCAAAAGGACAACACTAAATAATTTGTAAGATACATTCATGCATTTAGAGTTTTTTTGGAAGGTTCAAACTGTGATAAATGTATAAACTTTACACATGCAGAAAAACAACACGCTGATAAAAACTCAGGCGCATAATACAATGCAATCTAACTGCTTGGCCACGAGATACATGCTCAAGCGTCACGTCTTTTGAGAAAACAAGTAAAATAAATTGCTTAGAGCATGCCACGACTCACCGCGGCGCGACTGTCGCGTAGGTAACAAGTGACATACACGCATGTCGCTTGAGGGAAAATCGCATGGCCCGAGGTCGTAAACGGGGCGTAACATAAGCAGATATCATTATTAAAGCCCGAGTTGATTTCACCAATGACATTGTGTGAATGTACATTCGAATGTTCCTACCAACAATCGCGGTGACACTTTAAATGTAATACTTCTCCCGGCTAGAACAAATACCAACATTATTTACCAAACATATCCAATTAAGGACTCTAGAACACGAAGGATATTTGACACTCCGCCAATTAAGTTAGTTCCTGGAGAGACCACGCAGCTGGCCGCTAAACGTGTTCCTTTTATAAACATGGGAATTCTAATTTAGAATATCGTTGTTATGGCTTAGGAGAGCCACTCATTCAGCCAGTACTAAATGTTTGTTTATTCTTTTAAAAGTAAGTGGTACCGGTGACTGAAAAGTTGTGTGGTAATCGGTTGTCATGTTAAGGGTTTCTGATGCGGAGATATGAGGAACGATTTGAGTATGAATGAAGATGGATGGCTGTACGAACGAAGCTGAAAGGCACTTGTATTCCCCAACATTGCGATATTCTTTTTTCTAGGCCTATTTACGGAGATAATTAGGGGTCTAACTTACAACTTTTCCACAATTATTTTCTTAATGTGTAATGTTGTGTTGTTTTTTTCTTGTGTATAACTTTACGTTAAATACCTTCACGACCCCCGTACTGTTAAATGCGTCCATCGGCGCAATGTTTTGAGTGTGTAAAACGTGATTTATGACCCCAAAAAAAAAAATCGTTTCCCAGCAATTTTTAATTTTTACGTAGACATACTTAGTTTGATGTTCAGAATGCTTGGTTGACGGCTTCGTGAAGAGTCCGTTTATACCCTGTAGATGACGACTAATAGAAAAGTTTAGAAGAAGACATGCTGCCCCGACCCCAAATAAATTGAGAAAAGAGCAGCAGAATGATTTAAAACATGGATGATGTGGTTTCAAAGAAGTCTTTAATCATTGATTGGTTCTTTGAAGTTATGAAAACTATCAAAGCAAGGCACTGGAATTAAACGAGTTTATCTAGAAATTTCCTGATGTTGTAAAACTATCGCCTACTAACGCCTAGCTGATATTGAATAAGTTTAACTATCAGTGAAACATGTATTTTATCGCCAATGATCAGGAATTATGCAATTTTATACTGAAGTTTACTAATTTTGCGATTGAATTAAAATTAGAGTAACACGAAAATGTACTAGTATGTTATGGTTTCTAAGAATCGATCCAGAACTGGTTTTGATGTTCTGTGAATTTGCTTATGAGAGCTTTTCTCAGAAATTCGAGTGTAGTTTTAGCTTTCAAAGCTTGATTTTATGTTTCTACCGTATTCAGGAATTGGCAAAATCATCGCAATTGACTGCCTGTTAAATTATTTTATGCGGCTACACAAGTATTACAGAGTAGCAGGAACTATGCAATTTCATTTGCCACCAACCAACACTGTTTGACAATCGGTACACCAATGACAATAAGAGAAAACATGTTGAAATCGTTTTATTTCGGTAACGCTTTTAATAGTTCAGTAAAGAAGACCCTGGAAATCTTTTGGTAACTACATTCAATGAGAACCTTTTGTGACCCTCAGAACATAGTGTTCTGAAACAGGGCATGCACTCGATACCCTGCCCTTATTACTCGGGGTGATGGATGAGTGTTCTGAAAACATATCCACCGCAAAGATTTAAAATAATTATTAATTAATCACTTTGTTGAAAATAATCTACAAATAAAAAGCCAAGTCTATGCAAAGCCAGTTAAACAACAAGAATCTTCACCTTTGAGTACTAGGCGCTCATAAATCGTAGGAGATAAACGGAGCACCTAATAACAAGCCTTTGCAATTACGCCTTATGCTTGTTAGTACTTTATGTGGTACCTAACTAGTCTTTCTAGGATTTATTAATCAGAATTTTACATTTTATTTTATGCCTGATAGATTGACAGTGAGAAATTAGTTAACTAGATGAGACACTCACTTTGAATAAATCAAGAAAATGGATTCTGCCGCCTCAATCAATTAGGTACCATTTATGGTAATTTTTTACGCAATTAACGACTTGCTATCTTTAGTCTACGAAAAAAGAAACATAACAGCATGTCTATCAACCCCGAAGGGTTGGGCAGACTACATTCACATTTGCCAGTTAAGCCAATCCAGTAGAACAAAAAAATCTAGAGTTTAGTACTCTTTACATATTTTTAGGATACGTACTTGAACTACGACGACCCACTAACCGAAAAGATTTGTAAAAATGGTTGGTTATTTTTATTTGTAATAATTGGACAGAGCAATCCCTTTTTGATTTTAAGATTTTTAATCTAGATGTGAAATGGACGTCGGTTTAAGCATCTGTAACTAAAATATTGTCTGTTTTCTTATATGGTGTTTCTAAACTGTTCAGAAACCAAAGAATTTACTTTGTTGATAAACAAAAATCGATTGTCAGGTCACCGGACCACAATAGTGCAATTGCACCCATAAACAAGCAATGGTACCGAAAAATTATTTACCAATCGGAAGAAGTTCATTACGGCCTGTAACAGTTGCTTGTGTCGTTATGTACGCCTAGTAAGTAGTTTGAATTAAGTAGGTAATTTGCCGGAAAAATTAAGTCATAGATGGAGAATACCGGGTAGTAGGTCTACGAAAGCTTATGTAATAATCTCCTAGTACACGCATAGTTGCACGCTGCTTTAAAATAAAATTAAATATGGCTTAACATCAAGTTAATCCCTCCCAGTGGTCAGCATAATTTAATTTAAAAAAACCAAAAAGGCGCGTCCACGCATTGCCACCTTCACAATATGATGTAAATACTTACCCAGCATTTACTAGTCATACACGAGGCGACATTAGTAAGCTCATTTGTATATTTACCATCAATTACCCGAATTAGACTGTTGTCCGCCACAGACGGGCAACTTTTTGTTGCTACATCAAACGTGTCTTAAGTTTATGACGTCTTAAATTGGTTGGAATGAGAAGTGGCCTATTTAAGGACGCTTAATTTATCTTTATGGCTCTAGCTGGAACGAGCAAACGCAATAAGAAAGAATAGGAAAGTTTACTACATTACGTTTACAGTAAGTTGCCCAGGGCAAGAAAAATAGCACCATAAAGCGAATCCATACTAAACTTATAAATGAGAAAGAAACCCCTTTTCACCCAAAAACGGCTGAACAGATTCAAACGTTTGGCATACTGTATGACATGGTGTTTAATACCCTGGGTTAGCACATTGGATATTTTTTGTCTGATTTCCGACCGTCACGTGGTTGAACTCGCGGGAAAAAGCTAGTTAGTTATTGTAACACTGAGCCAGATTTTGTCGTGCAATGTCCAGAAAAAATGCTTTTAAGATGACAAATCTATTTTATAGTGATGGTACAAATGTAACATCACAATTATTTCAAGTCAAAAACAACATTATAAAGATTTTACGGTTGTTATTAAACAACCACGTGCTCGGAGTGCATTAACAAAAGACACAAATCTCTTCACGAAGCGCCGCCCATCAACGCCTGTAGGGCTGTCTAATCGAGAATCAGATAAACTAAACAAAACTAACAATTAATTTAGCGGTTCATAATTACTATGGGCTTAACGATAAAAGCGATACTAACGCAGGATTGTAACAGGGTAATCTGTGATGCTGGAGGTGGTATCGTAGGTAGTCTCCTTATGTAGGTAACTTTTACAATTTTGGACAAACCAAAAGAGTAGTAGGGACCTTAGCAGGTGGTGCTCTGTAATGTATGCCAATATGATATGAAAAAAAGGGGTGAGTTTATGTTTAATGTATGTAATTGCATTGCATTGTAATTGATGCGAGCCGCACGGGACCGGTCAATGTGGCGACACTTGGGGGAGGCCTAAGTCCAGCAGTAGACGTCTTTCGGCTGAAAAGATGATGATGATGTATGTAATGTAGTATGTGATTCTCTGTCCGCTTAAACAACGGCAGTAACATCTCATAGGACGTTATTGGATATGGCAAAAGTGTAGTTTTTACAGCTGATACTAAAACCTTTTCCAAAAAGGCAAGACCAAGCCAGCCAAATCTACATAAGAGCTTCCGAAAAATGCTGAATATAGAAGAAAAAGCTACATACAATACAGACAGCCCTAAAGCAAGCGACTTTGACTAATATGATTGGACGCACTCATCATACATTGCGCACGGTGATCATCTCATTTGGGGGTTCGTTCAAGAAACGATTCCAGATTGAACATGAACATCGTCCGTGCCTACGGTATAATTAGTGTGGGAATCTAGTACTAAATATTTTTATGTTTTAACACATGAACGTTTCATTAAGACTTCTGAGCATGAGGTCTTGGGTTCGATTCTCGGGTCGGGCAAATTATTGGGTTTTTCTCAGTAGCAGCCACGGAGTCTGGATTTGTGCCCGGTTGATGGAAATAGGCTATCCCCCTATTACGTGCCGTTTAAACATAACTGGCGAAATGTGGGTGTACCATTAGGATTGGGCGACAGGCGTTATGTTATGTTAATTATGTTTCATTAAGATCGTAAGTCGTTTCATCTATATTTTGAAGTGTATCGTTTTTTCGTAGCACAAACTAAAGTTCTGTTAATTTATCATGCGGTTAAAATAATATTAGGAATATGGTAGAGGCCTAGGATACATCGAAAATGCATTTTAATATCGAGTCGGCAAGTCTTCTTCTAATATTAATTGAATGATTGTATTCATAGAGAAATTTTTCGCAGAACGGAAGTCACTAGCTCCACAGCTTAGTACTCTTATTAAGGATCTTTACAACGTCGTGCTACGAAGACTTGTCCAAAATGAGTTAATTACTTTCGAAAAGGCGAATATGTAAAACGTTTGATGTATTTTATTAAGTTGCAGTTAAAGTAGTCCCTCATATTTTCTATGTTTTACTATGAATGTAGATTTCTGTACGCTCACAAACATTTTATTTATTAGTTTCTCAGTATGTGAATTATTGTTAATTCTAGATGAGGAATAATAACGTTAACCTTATTAAAAAACGAAGGTGTGCTATTACTTACTATCAATGAGCTTCCATGCACAACATACTCGTATTGAAACGATCTATACAACCTCACGCCATTATTCGATTACATTTTACTCTACTAATGGACCCTTCGCATAAATACTGCTATCAGAGAACCCATTGCCAATAAGCTATAAAATATCCTTCTCTTAACACCCTTTTGAAAGCAATTGTAATTAAAACAGGCCTTTTAGTAGATAAATAAGTTCAGTTAACCTCATTAAAGTAATTAGAAAAAAAACAGATGCTTCGAATGTAGCTGGTGTGATAATTACTTCAATTAACTAGAATATTAGTAAGGGACGACGTTGATATATGGAGGTGGTTCACCTCCAAAATTACTGTTTATTAAATAAGTGGAATTACTTCATGTTTGAAAAGAAAGGCATAACTAAGATGTTCCAACAGAAAGTAGATGACAAACTTCTGAGAAAAGCTTGGTATAATTGAAAAACCCATTTTAAATTTTTAACGCTAAGCATTATTTGAAACATCACTTTCTGTTGATGGGTGATGCGAGACGAACGGTGCAGTGGCGCGTTTATGATCGCTACCATCTTCTGTTTTTGAATCAAGAGTTGAGCCACTGACCCGAGTGGTGGAATATAACTTACACAGAGAGGTGGCCCGTATTCCAGCTAAGGCTATGCTGTGTTCCAGGACTGTGTTCAGAGAACCGGGCTGATTATGATATTGTCGTAAGAGTAGCAAAAGTTTAGCAGAAAACCATGAAAGTTTCTAATAAAACACACAACGTTATAAAGTAAAAATTCGCCAAGAAAAAAAGTTGCGTCAAAGTGTCCCGTCTGCACCGAACCTCACCTACCTGTTTAATATATTTTGACAGGTGGCGCACAAGTGGGCCGCGCCCGGTGACATCATTATAGTCACTGGAGCTTCATAGACCTAGCGGCCATTGTGCTGGATCGTCTCGAATAGACGAAGCGAAGGTCGGCAGACAATTAGACTGGGACGCAGATTACTGGTGCAATTGTGCAGGTCGACTGTCATTAGGGGGGACCGCCGCTAAACAATAGCAGCCGCACGGATCGACCTTCAGGGTTTAGCAGCCGAGGTCGGTCCATGTATGGGTGACCATCTATTACATACTGAGTTCCTTCCGTGTCTCGGAAAGCACGCTAATCTCGGCTGTCATTTCTAGATCAAGTCCGAAAGTCTGACAACCAGTCTTACCAAGGGTATCGAATTGCCCAGTAACTGGGTTGTGGAAGTCAGATAGGCAGTCGCTGCATTTAAAATACTGGTTTCAGCTGTGTCCTGTTAGACTGGAAGCCGACTCCAACATAGTTGGAGAAAGGCTAGACAAATGATGCGGTGTTGCTTTAAGTATGCAGGAAGATCAAGGAAACGATGGAGAGATGCCTCATTTCGAATTGACGGGAGATGGTCGGCTATAATAGTCTAGGACTCAGATTGCTGGTGCAGTTTTTAAAGGTGCAAGTCTATTGTTATTTGTCTTGGTACGTGAAAGAGGAGTATCAAACACCATGTCGCGAAGTTTAGAGTATGATTGTGGAAGTCTGTAAGAACAGAAGGAGAGCAAGGAAACGATGCTCCCCAGAGGCTAGAGGACGTGGCGAAAGACGGGCGTTTTGGGGGACTGTCTTTTGTTTTTGACGAGGTGCTCATTCTCATATTTTTATTTTTGATTGAGAGACTGTCGAAGATAGCTTGGGCTAGAAAATTTTGTTGACGGCAGGGATTTTACGTTTGTTTTTTGTTAGCCTGTACTGTCCCACTGCTGGGCAAAGGCCTCCCCCAATTCCTTCCATCAGCTCTTTTCCCGTGCCTCCTCGAACCAGCCCTCAATACATAGTAGAACGCTGGATGTTACGAAAAAAGTTAGATCTATACAGTGTAGGTACTCGTGTTACTATCTAGAATCACCTGCTTGTCGGCACTGTAAAGAACATGCAAAGGGACATTTTAATGGTGGCCATAAATATGGGCTTAGCACCTGCAATTGCATTTTAATAAAGCGAAACCTTAAGCATATGCACCGTCAATAAATAACCGTCCTTTAATTATTTTAGAAACTCAACAATCTACAATTTATGTCTGGAGCTTATGTCGTTTTATGAAACTTATGACTCTCTTGAAAACCTTCACGACTCACGAGTAAAGAGCGATACTGAAATAGATATGCACCTTTTTTTGCGTGTGGAAATCCTCATGGATGTCGTCCACGCTGAGGTGAGCGAAGGGATCTGTCAAAATCTTTTTGCTAAAACCACACGAGGTTGCTGAAGAACTTTCGCAGGTCTCGCACTTGAGCAGTCAGCCCCGCTACCACCTTCATCATCATCAGTTAGTACTGGGTAACATGATATCCCTTGGTAAGACTATTACTGTTCGTGATTTCGTGGCTATAATACGAGCCTATGAGGCCTTCAGAACTAATATAAATATCACATGACCCGATACGCTATGACGAAATAAAGCTTATATCGATATCGAATAAAAGGATAAGCTGTTTTCTCAGTACCTACAATACTTCCTATGCAAACCTATAATGTAATACCTCGTTAGTCTAATACGATTACAAACAGATTATCTAAAGCTTATTTATTTTATTATAATAGTTGCTCATGCCCGTGAATTCGCCCGCGTGAAGTTTCTTTTTTAAATGAACCATCTTCTTATGGCACTTGGCAATAGGCAATAGTGTGACTTCATCATCACCATCCACAGCCTAAATTTACCCTCTGCTAGGTATCTTCTCTTCTTAGTCGAAGCGCTCTTGTCAGAGTGGTCGTGGTTGCGCAGACGAGGTACACGGAGAGATGTTCGGCGGGTCGTTGACTCTCCGAGGATTGCTGTTTCAGCGATGTGCTTCCATTTCTGCCGGTTGGAGACGTTGCGAGTACACTGAACCATGGTGGACTCAGTAGCTTTCTTGATCAGGTCAGTCCAGCGAGTTGGTGATCGGCCGCGCGATCTCTTGCCCTCCACCTGGCCCTGAACCATTAGTCTCTCCATCGAATTTTAATTTCTAGTGCTGTGTTCTTTAATATTCGTAGTTGCACAGTAACTACTGGATATAGGCCTCTCTTTTTTTTGTGCCAATCTCCACGTTCCTGTCAGCCTCTTCCAGGTTTTTCCCCCGATGGCAACTATGTCGTCGGACCATCTCGCCGTATAGAAATTTCGGAATTCGATCACTAGTTCCGAAGATTATACAAACGTTACCTCTTCATAATACCTAGTATTAGTATTCTATATCATTATTTACATTGACATACCACTAAGTGGTCCGACTGCATTTTTAATCTAATGTCAGGGCCGACCGAAATTATGTATTAAAAACATTTTATATTAACATTTAGAGCAATATTTTAACATAATCGCGGTTTTATGTTAATTTTGTATAGCAAGGGCCTTCAAGTCTTCCCTTATATACGCCATAGCAATGGCGTATATAAGGGAAGACTTGAAGGCCCAATGGAACGCAAGTCTGCCTCGTTGGTCTAGTGACCTCAACTGCTAACCATGAGGTTCTGGGTTCGATTCCCAGCTCGGGCAAAGTGTTATGGAGTATTTCCATCAGGAATTTCTCAGTAGCAGCCACGGAGTCTGGATTTGTGCCTGGTTGAGGCAATAGGCTCGCCCACTATTACATGGGACTTGAACATAACTGGCGAAATGTGGATGTACCACGAGGTACACCTCTACCTAAGACTTCGGGTATTACATGCGTGATTATGTTATGTGTAGAAGGCCCAAAGTGTAAATGGCTGGTAAATAAACGTAGCTGTAGGCCGAAACCGCTCCCTTCACTGGTGGAATTACTTCAGACGGCAGAAATGGGCTAAGGTGGAAGGTACATAATCGTAAACTAGTAGTCTTGATCCAGTTACTATAATTGATTGACCAACAATGAAAAAACACGCAAACATCGCACGCTACAGATAAAATTGCGGTTCTAAGCAGGACGGCATGAACTATTGAAAACCATCTCAACATAAGCCAGCCAGCAATAGAGGCTAGTTTGGGTAATCGTGGAGTGGATTTACGGGACGTGACTGTGACTGTCTCATGGGTTTAGTGGTCGCTAGACCTGGGTTTGATCCTTATATCTTTAGAGGTTCTCGACACATCTCGGATCCAATGCGAGTCTGAAGCACCAACACAGGACATGCCACACCTTCTCTCCTGCCAGTCCTGCATAACTAATTGCACCCTCTAGGACTTGGTTCAGGCAAACGACAGACCTGTCTACGTCGCTACGTACTGGTCGGACAAAATCTGAGGTATCGATTCGAGAAGAACAGGTTCTTAGAGGTTTAATAGGATTTTCCATCAGCCGGAGACTAGACTTGTGCCCAGTTGAAGTTAGCTGGTCCTTAGTTACATAACATCACGCCTGTAATACCAAAGAGGTTAGGCAGAGGTGTACCTTATAGTACACCCACATTTCGCCAGTCCCATGTAATAGGGGGCCAGCATATTGGCATCAACCGGGCGCAAGTCCAGACTCCGCGGCTGTTACTGAGAAATACCTGATGGAAACACCCAATAACACTTTGCCCGAGTCCCGACCTAGGAATCGAACCCAGGACCTCATGCTCAGTAGTCGCGTTTGCGAACACTAGATCTAGGAGGCACTCCACCTAGTTACATGAGAATTAAGCAAAGCATTATTGTAAGCTCTAGGAATCGGCGTGACAAATTTAGACTTGTTTTAGATGAATTTCCTCGATCAACTAAATATAGTAAAAGCTGTTTAGCTATGGTTGTACGTATATATGATAAATTACCATGTAAACTTAAGTTACTAAATGGCAGACAGTTTAAAATTCACTTGTTTAAATGGCTAAATGATAATAATTTTTATAGCATTAAGGAATACTGTGAACATAAGTTGTGTTAATCAATTTGCATGCTTTAGTCTTAAGCAAAACATGTATGATCTTATCCTTAACTCATGTAACACCTTTGTATACAATGTTTTACGCAAATAAATAAATATGAATATGAATTAAATATGCCTGGCAGAATAGATGTCATACTAAACTACTATGCCTAGGTACCCTCCGTGATATTATGTCATAATAGATCTACTGTACCTACGTGCTCTTAGCTTAACTACAGTATTATGATTGACGCCATAATAGTGATGGATGACGTAAAAAGATTACATAGTTCACGTTACCTACAATCATTAAGGGTTTATCAAGATTATCGTGTTTACTCTTCTTAAATTTACGAGAATATTGTCAAGGATATGGTCGTGGAATTTTTATGAACGGCTTTGTTGTTTTATGAACAGACCTTTAAAAATATGAGATACTCATTTTTTTATTTACAAATTTTTGCTTTACTTTATGTAAGTGTGCTATTTATGTTTTTATAATGACATGTTTACCAACACTATCGTTACCATGTAAGTGGTTCAATTGTGTAAAAACCGAAAAAGTGCAGAAAAAAGCTCGCGAGCGGACCCAGTGAGTTTCGTGTGTCGGGAACAGAAACGAGTTGTGAGTTACAGTGGCAGCGGTACCGAGCGCGTAAAACTTACAAGGAAGAGGGTAGATCGATTTGTCTGCTCATAAACACTCACCCGCAATAACTTTAGCTTATTCGTGATCATGTTGCTTGCAGAAACGCCGAATTATCGACAACTCAAAATAAATATTAAACATGGTAAATATCCCGTTTTTAGGCTTGCTATCAAAGAGAAGGTATCTAGTGGTAAGAAGAAGCTAGCTATATCAGAAGTCTTCTGGCCGGAGAAGCGTAAAGAACTGTTTCAGTACTTCAGCGCTTTAGCAAAAGTTAGTTCAACAACTCCGTGCAGTTTTAATAATTGAGAATCTGACAGATCCTTTCGTCCCCAGGGAGAAGAACGTACATGAGGATTTCCACACGCAAAGAAGGAAACGACTTACAATACGGGTTATATATTGTAAACCGTTTCCTCCAAAAAATACTTAAGTCCACTCAACGTCAATCAAGGAAGTAGGTACTTCAAGGAGGATGAATTGACAGCTAAGTACTCTCTGACACCTACACGAGATTTTAATAACTCTTCATGACTACTCCAATTTGTTATTTCATTGAACGTCATTGCAACAGTTTTAAATGGCGCAACTGAGCTGATTTTTGAGCGTCTTGCGCACAGTTCACGGAATCAGCAGGTAGCGTCTAGCGGTGGTACTAATTAAATGCACTGAATTGCGGTGCGGTCTTAGCATCTTACCATGGTTACGTAGGGTCCTTGTTGAGATATGGCATTATGTTTTGGGGCTATTCTACAAAGAAAGAGGCTGTATTTAAAATGCAAAAGAGATGTATCCGCGCAATATGTAGTTTAAAACCAACAGATAGTTGTAAGCCCTTTTTTCAAAGCCTAAAAATATTAACACTACCATGTTTATATATTTTGGAAGTCGTAGTCTTTGTAAAACGCAACTTGCATTATTTCAAAAATTATAGAAGTCAACGTAACAATAGAAAAATATATTTCCCTGACAGCAGTAGAACTACTTTGTTTAGCAATAGTATTTTTTGGATGGCACCTCGACTTTATAACCATTTACCAAAATGTATAATAGATTTAAAAAGTGTGGACATATTTAAATGTAATGTTAAAAAAATGTTATTGGTAAAATCTTATTATAGTGTTAATGAATATTTGTGTGACAAACTCTAAATAATGTTTATTACTTAAGTTTGAGTTAAATTGCGTATTTCACAATGATTAATTAATGACATTTTAGCATAATAGATTAACTTTGACATTATTACTTTGACATTATTTACTTTGACTTTAATTGACAAATTTAATAGACATGTAATTTTGAACTTTAATGTATTTAAATTTTTAATTTAGGGACTAACCACGTTCCGAACTAAATGTTGCATGCCTAGTGCAGAATATGGTGACACTAACAACTTTCCTGTTCTTCAAAAACCCACCTGTATAACTACCCATATTTGCAATAAATGAATTTGAATTTGAAATTGCGTTAAGCCCGTTCGAAATATTTACGTCATTGATGTCGTCATTACCATCAGCATCTTTGACCACCCCCGTCCCCTTGAGTGCATGGCCCTGGTCAGCGCGAGTCTCAAACAGATCTTGTTCGTGATCTTCGGAATGGCATCTGTTCTTCTTCTTTACAGTGTGGTTAGTGCCTAACCTAGTTTCAGAGTTAAGCCGGCGGTGGGCTTCTGACTTCTGCCGTCAAGAAATATCTCTTAGGCATGCTGGTATCCTCACGATGTTTTTCATCGCATGTCGCGTGTTTTGCATCGTGTTTTTTTTTTGTTATGGTATCTGTTGACAAAGCCATCTCTAGCAGTGATAGTTGAGGTCTCTCCGCGTTTTGTGGATCTGTTACTGATGCTGTTAATAGAAGATATCTATTATTCTTCTTTACGTGTCGATGAAACTCAAATAGTTTTAGACCAGTATGTCTGCACAGCCCTAACATTTGCTTCGATTAAATCCTGAAAGGTGCAAGTGGTTGTGCAGGATGGGCAGGACAGGAGGTGAGGCATATCCTGCAAAGGGGCTTACGCTGGCATTCTGTTTGGGATAGATCGACGATACCCCATTTAGCCAGATTATAATCTACAGCGGCCACCCTGAGTACATGCCCATAATGCATACAGCAATCATAAAACCTTGAATTAATTCCTCAGATGTGTATTTAATTACCGTAAATACCCATTTGGTTTCTGACATTGAAATAATTTCCGTATTAGGGTTTATTGCTACAACAAATAAGGTTACTTTGATTGTTATGCTTATTTTAGTTGAAGTTCCTAATGACTTAATTTGATGTAGTTTCGGGTATTAATTATTCTCGGTTTTCGTATTTTCATAACATTTTTAAGTACTCTCCGTGTATAGTACACAAAGATTCTGCCAGTTATGATTAAGTATCTACTACCCTACTAATATTATAATGTGAAAGTTTGTCTGTTTGTCTGTATGTTTGTTACTCTTTCACGCAAAAAAACTATTGCACGGATTTGGATGAAATTTAGCATACAGATAGTTTATAACCTCGATTAACACATAGGGGACCTTTTATCCCGGTAGTATGATCCCATCGCCAATTATCGAACTCCACGCGGACGAAGCCGTGGTCAAGGGGCAAAAGCTAGTATTTATAAAGGAAAAATGGTTTACATCGGGCAGAAACCAAAGATTTTCGTGATGGAAAATCGCAGTAACATTTTACCTGACCTGGGGTTCATTGACATTTTGATTTACCAGTTGAGAATTCCTGTATTACACACTCGTTACAAAACAAATTGTTCCGTGTGGGATTCCCGAAGGGTAGGGGACGGCGTTCGTTGACCATCGATAAGGTTTGGTAACTAAATAGCCCCAAGAGATAGAGGGTGTAATATAATTTGTCAGCGGCAATTTCAACCCCATTTTGTAACCGAGGGTGATTGGAAGTCTTGTTACAAGGCCTATTTTAGGACATGCACTTTCGGTTTGCCTGAAGTTGAATAAAAATGCAATTGAAAGAACGATAAGTAAGAGAAATAATTTGTTTGCCCTTAACGTGATGCTTAAAAACAAAGAGCTATAAAAGCTGTGTGCAATCATCAAATAGCGTATAACTGTATGAGATCAAACCATTTACAGAATAGCAGTAAATTAAAAATAACATGCCCAAAAGTACTAGGACACTATTAGCAAACAGAAGGTAGGTAAGCCATAGAAAAGTCTATACAAAAGTAAAAGTAACCAACTACAGCCGACTAACCAGCAAAAAAAAAAGAAACAGCCTAAAAGTACCAGGCGACCATAGAAATTAGAAACCCGGCTAAACTGTACTAGGACAGCGCAAACAGAAGGTTAGTAAATCACTAAAACGACCACACAAATGTTTGCCAACAAAAAAAAAGAAACAGCCTAAAAGTACCAGGAGATCATAGAAAACAGAAGCCCTCACTTCGGTATACGTTCAAAACAGTTCAACGACGTACGCAGCTACTAGCTGCTAACAATAAACACAATGAAAAGAAAGCTCACGGTCATTAGCTCCAATTACTTAAGAACGTGTCCACACTTGAGCTTTGGATAATTTATTAGGCCTGTTAGAGGTAGGTGTATCATTTATCATAAGAATTACGACACCGTAGACTTTTATAGCAATAAATTAAAGTTAATTATGCTCAAACAATGCACTTTTTCACTGTTTTCGGGGTGATGCTTCTATGATGTAGCATTAACCCTACCGTAGTTCTCAATGAGAAATGGTTTATGGGAATATTTAGCTTCAATAGGGTAAAATAGAGTTACAGTGTTGTTGTCCAAGTAAGATTGGTATTGGAATTAGCTATTAAGAAAACGTTGAATCGCAAAATGCGTCATTAGTGACGGCTCTTGTATTCTTTTTTCGAATTGATGACATATGACATTGCAATATTGACAACTTTATCATTTGCCTCATTTTATGTCCTGAAAGGTCTAACCGCAACGGCTCATCTATGAACATAATTAGTGTTTTCCACACAAGAAGAATTCTGGGGAGCACTCTTGCCCCCGTAGCATGACCACCATCATCATCTGCCTAGCCTTTTCCCTTTGTTGGGGTCGGCTTCCAGTCTAACCGGATGCAGCTGAATACCAGTATTTTACATGGAGCGACTGCCTATCTGACCTCCTCAACCCAGTTAATACTGGGTAATACTATCTACCCCTTGGTAAGACTGGTTGTCAGACTTACTTATGCTACGGGGGCTGAACCATAAATCCTAATTTAAAACTACAACTTGGTAAGACCAGATCATTAAGCTAAACATTTAATACCATTACCACACCTCCCAAGGCCGTCTGAGGTCAAATCTCAGCAAGTGGTAGACTGGTTTAAAATACCAGCACTTAAAAATTATGACCAGCTCAGATTAAGTTGTTTAAAAAGAATGTGGCTTAATAAATCGCAGAAGTTCAAAGCAATATTTCTCGGAAACTATACAGGTTTCTCTGAAGAACTTTTAACAAAACACGTAAATAAAAGACTGGGTTGTAAAAAGCTAGTTTATGAAGTTATTTGGTAGCAGTCTTATCTTTTATTAGGTAATTTACTAGACAGGAAAACCCGCAAATATTTGCGGTTTGCTTTTGTCGTTGATTAATAACTCCAGCATCAAATGACTTCCTGAAACTTGGGTAAATTCAAAACCAGCGAGACTCTTAGACCTCCACTTCATTGTCATTTCCTCTCCACAGTCTCGAAATCAAAAACAAGGCTCAAAAACTATTCAATAAACTCGCCCGTCATTTGCAGTCTCGAAATCAAAAACAAGGCTCAAAAACTATTCAATAAACTCGCCCGTCATTTGTTATAACAACATTATATCAAATTCAAAACTGCTTACTTACTTTAAACAATACATTTTCCCTAACACAGTACACAGTCATAAATTCATAGCCACAAACAGGACAGTCGTAATCTTATAATACCAATCGACGGACCGGTCATTCTTCATCGTACCTACAGTTACAGTCCGTTCAGTTATTTTACTACAGTGTCTGACCGAAGGTCCATTTGTAACCGACACCGATTATTCGGCCATCTCCCATCTCACGATCCTTCAGCGGTTCGGCAGAAGCTGAAACCGAAGCCAAAGGTTTAATAACCCTTAGCAATTCAGTACAAAATTGGCTAAAAGTGATTAATTTACTTTAATCAAATACCTAATAAATAGTGACATTTGCAGTGTGACATCTGCCCCCCGCGCGTTAAGTCTTTCATCGTGCTCTCGCGCATTTGTAACAGCTCGTTCAATTTCGGCGCTTGCAAGAAACCTCTAGGCTTCGGCAAAAACTTCAGCCAATTGTGGGAAACGCCAAAGGTTTAGCCGAAAGTGATTTTTTCTGCCAAAGACGGCTGCAGCCGAAGCCGAAGGTTTGGTCAGACACTACCTCTGACTGGGCATCACTATCAAAACCATATAGATAGGTATTTTTGTTCCAGTATGCTTGTGGTTGGGTCACTGTCACTTACAAAGCTGTCAAAATTACTACGAGGTAAATTAACAGTGAAAGGACTGTACATGAGTCATGTGAACGGGCCCTAACCGCTGTGAACTAGGCGACAGTTGCTCTAGATGTCGTAGTGAATGACAAACATGAGGAGAAACGGACTGAAATTGTTGCTGAGAAAGGGGAGCTAAGGAATTTAAATAGCCTGAGGGTAGTGAAGCTTGATGGAGACATACTTTGACAAGATGTGACAAAAGAAAGAAATTTCTTGGACTATGCCTAAATTAGAAAATAAAAAAGATCAATTTCGAAAATCGGTACTTACTGGAGGTCAAATGTTATAAATACGGCTATAACCAAGTGTTGTCTGCTATAACATACTTCACCTTAAAGAAAGATGAAAAAATAAACGGCGGTGAACAATGAAATGAAGAAGTCCAAGAGAAAAGAAAAGTTAAATTCATATTGTTTGCTATTAATTTACATTAAGATGATGAAGGACATGATTGCAAGGCGACAAACGATAAAAAAAAAAACTTGCGTGAGATGAGAAACCTCTGATACATATTAAGTAATTTCTTCTTTTTAATTCACCATAAAACCAGTACTCAGTGATAGATTACCTCCTTTATCAAAACCTATTTATCATTTAACGCAAGGAAAGGTGACTAAAATTACCTTTATCGCAAATAGCACATAGCTAGCTAGCCTTTAAGCGTATAATTCATCAATTAAAGAGGACGTTCGCGTATGTTCTATTTCTGTCTTCATATTTTCTTCAGTTCACTAAATGGCGACACAAAGTAAAAGGCTGTATTTCAAAACTATTCTGTAATAGTAGTTGTCGATATAATTCATCGTTTTGTAGGCTGTTTTGTCAAAATCTGACCAGGCTTTACGCCACTCCAGTTTCTTTTGGATAAAACTTGTGTCTTGAATAAGATCGTGAGAGATAAGGAAATTGAGACATTATTATAAAGACAAGATCTTAATCCAAGACTCGACGTTGCGTTGGTATCAATGAAAAAATCTACATTTATAAACAAAAACATTAAAGCGACCAAAATGACGAAAATTCGAGTCAAAACAGAAATCAGATGTCAAACAATGGCGCCTTATTAAATTAAAAGTAATAGACAAGTTCCGTTGACGGCTTTATTTTAAAATTCGAACCACGCTTTCGCGCGCTATTCGGTGCATGCGCATAATCCACCAATCTTGCCCTGCGATCGCGGGTCGACGGCCGCTATCGAACAACTGACCAATGTCCGGTCACGGTCCCGTCTTGACATTGCATGTTCCTTTTATGAAATGTCAGTCAGCCGGCGTTTTAATCGATAATCGGAATCGATTGGATATTTATTATTACGAGTGGGTTTAATGACAATTTTTTGTGTGCTTATTTGATAAGGATTTTGTGATAAATGGGAAATATATTTTGGCATGCAAGTAACATTGAATATACAAAATATACATTTACATATTAGAAGAGTCCATAAGATAATATTCTCATAAATCTCCTATCGTTTTCCTATCGTAAAAACAAAGAGACGACGGACCATTACACTAAACAGCACCCATTACAAATACTTATAAATATCACGCACGCACTGCACTATTAACTTCACATATTATGAATTGATTTATTATCATTGCATTATCAATGCGTCTTAACCAATGTTCGTTCTATTAAAATACACTTAATCATATTTCTACTGACCTAATTTATGAAAAACAATGTTCTACGATTATTTGTTTACATAATGAAGCATTGAACTGTTGTAAAAAGTAAAATAAAACAATGGGATGTTTTTCTTTTGTACTATTCATCTGGAAATGTTTTACTATTGAATGACTAAAACGATTTAGGAAAAGTACAGGATTTTATAACAAGCGGTCGATCACAACATCATCTATATATAAATCCACAACATGACTTTTGCGCTTTTTTAGTAAAAAACACAAGTTTATATGATCAATATGGTTACAAGAAGAGCGTTGGGTAGCTACTACAATAAAATGGTTATGAATAGTTGTCAGTGTGCAAGAAAACAGTTATTTACAAAGATACCTGATCTGATTGAATCCCGTAGGTGTATCTACACGAGGCTAATTGCGTAATGAAAAGATCATGAGGTCAGGTAACCCTTTGTCTTCAATAACACTGCACAATAAGTGGCAATAAATCAAACATTTATCCAATCGGTTTTAATTGATACTCAAGTTTTAAATTGCATATAGATAACCTGAAATGATAATAATGAAGAGTATTGACTTAAGTAACTTATGTAATTGGACTAAACATGTTAGATTCGAGCGGTACGTAGAAACGATGGTTGTTGGACTGTGTGAAAGATATTATGTCGTGCCTAAAAGAGTCTGACTCATGACATGACGACTCATACAGAAGTAAGGAAGAACAAGGTATGTTACCCCAACCCCTTAAAAAATTGAGATAATGGCAGGAGAATGACGATGACACAGAAACTATTGGCAGTTCCCCACACTTCACCGATTCCTTTTGATAAAACCGAGGAATATGAAGAAACTGTGATACAAATTATTGAACTCCTCTTACGAAACTAAGGAGTAGAGTAATTTATTCTTATAGCACAAGATCCCAATAACTAATTGCCTCCAACGCGCACGACACGTCACACACGCTGACTCCAAGTAAAGTTAGAAAGTGTTACGCTTCACATACTCTTATATTCGTGATATACAGCCATTATGTACGGCATGTAAATAGCGTTTATGTATTGACAGCCCGATTATTTGTTAAGTATTAGTTTTCGCGCGTTGACCACAACACGAGATTGAAAGCGAAAATGGTTTGATGACATCGATTTTTATGGAGATTTAATTAGCATAAGCTTATTAAATAATTACAGGAATTATTTTTAGTTTTTCTCTTCTGCTTTAGCAGCAAAGATTTTGCAATTCAATCACTTTTTTCTTGCGCGGTGAGAGAGGCCGGTTATCGCAGTTTGGATACATTGAAGCTAACTATTGATTTGAATAATTATCATTAATTTCTTTGAATGTCTAGGCTTTGGGTAATGTGTAAAGTAGATATATAAATAAATAAAATTGAAAGCGTCTGTCTTTTTTTTTCGGATGGGAAATCATCAATTTCACGCGGACGCAGGTCGCGGGCAACATCATCATCGGCCTAGCCTTTTCTCAACTATGTTGGGGACGGCTTCCAGTCTAACTGGATGCAGCTGAATACCAGTATTTTACATGGAGCGACTGCCTATCTGAACTCCACAAACCAGTTAGTACTGGGTAATACGATACCCCTTGGTAAGACTGGTTGTCAGACTTTTTGGGCCACTGACTACCTAACGACTGTCAAAGATCTACTAATGACACCCGGGACCAACGGCTTAACGTGCTTTCCGAGGCACGGAGGAAACTCGGTATGTAATGGGTAGTCACCCATCCACAGACCAACCAAGGCAAGCACGGCTTAACCTAAAGATCGATCCGAGCGGCTGTTATTATTTAGCCATACCAAATACACATATTACATGCTGTATTTGGTATTTCGTAAAGCAAGCTACGTAAGCGTAATCTACGTAGCGGAAATTAGAAAGAAACAATAAAATCTATCTATGATCATAAGAGGCCCAGCAGACACTTGAATTATTTATTGACTAATGGAGTCAATAAAATTAGCACTAGCCATAAAATTATAATTACGGGATAGTAATTACAGAAGCTTCGTCTGAAAATCGTAAATTAAATTAGTTATTTGATACACACGGCGACACATCAAGTTATACATGTCCAGTATAACATGGCCTTGCTTAGTATACATTGTCCGTACAATTAGAGATCTGCATAAACTGGTTTTTGTAGCTTGAATGGTCGTTGTGCGTACAGGCATAAAAGGTTTGCCGGTAGTACGAAAGAAAACAGGAAAGTATTCATTAAACATTTATCCTTGGCCTTTTCCTTAATAATGCAACAATGACTGATAGAGACGAAATAGTTACATAATCTCACCATTTCATTCACACAATACATCAAGGGGCCTAAAATGGCCGCTTTATAATAGGATAAATAATATGAATTACTTTACAATTCGTATAATGGTCACAAAGTGATAATTCATAATATTAACTGCGTCTGTGACCATTTCAAGAATTTAAGGAAGATTCATATAATTATTTCCTTTATTTACTTTTTTTACAAAGTCAAGTCAAGTTTTTTTCCTTTATTCATTTTTAAATATTAATTTAAAATAAATAAAAAAAAAACATTTAAAGACATAAAATTTTGTGTGTGTGTTAGTAACCCAAAAATGTACCTAAAAATATGTTAGTATTTATTTTACAACCCAATGTTTGGAGATTCACGTATTTTGCGTTCATAGGATGAGTCACTTCAATGTGTTAATTTGCTAGGTATTTATTCAGTTCTCCGTGGAAGAATAAAGTACTAGTTTATACAAAGTCTTTCAGTCAGCGACCGCTTTATGTGGGATCTCTGACGTCATAGTTTTACGTCATCTCCAGGGCGTCTAGGAGACTAGCCGTTGTTAGGTTAGGAATTGACGTAGCATTTGCGTGCTTAGGATGAAATGCCACTTTTCATGAAGAACAAGTTATCTTGATAGCAAACTATTTACATAATATTTTAAACTTTCATGGTCACTAAAATTATTATAACTAGAAGACGGGATATTTACCATGTTTATTGTTTTCTTTGAGTTCCCGATATTTCGGCGCTGTTGCAAGCACCATGATTACGGATAAACTGAAGTTATTGCGGGTGGGTGTTTATGTCGAAAGCCTGGAAACCAGTGGTCCAGCTGTGTAAAAAGCGGAATAGTGCCGAAAAAAGTTCGCGAGCAGACACAGTGAGTTTCGTGTGTCGGGAACAGAATCGAGTTGTGAGTGACAGTGGTAGCGGTACTGAGTGCAAAAAACGAACAAGAAAGAGGGTAGACCGATTTGTCTGCTCATAAACACCCACCCGCAATAACTTCAGTTTATCCGTGATCATGGTGCTTGCAACAGCGCCGAAATATCGGGAACTCAAAGAAAACAATAAACATGGTAAATATCCCGTCTTCTAGTTATAATTATTTACATAATCTTTGACGTGCGTAAGAGTATAAAAACGCTGCTGAATATGTACCACGTCTATACCTTTGTTTTTGTCCGAAAATCTTCATGAATGTATTGCATAATTATATCATTTTAGGGGTCGTCCATTAATCACGTGAGGCTGGAAAGGGGGGGAGGGGGGTTCGGAAAAAATCACGAAATATCACTAGGGGGAGGGGCAGGTGTAGTGAGATATCACGTGTATTTATTTTTTCTTTGAACGCTCGATTTCTAAACCGAAAAGCGGTGCGTGACCTTGACATTTTTATCACAGTGCTTATTTTTCCAGAATTAAATTAGATTATAGGTACCTGTTAACCTGTATTTAAAGATAATATTCTGATTTTTTTTAAGATACTTTGTACCAAAAAAAATACACGTGATTTTGGGTGGGAGGAGGGAGGGGTAGTCTAAAACTTCACCACGAATCACCATGGGGGAGGTGGGGGTTAAAAATTTGCTAAAAAACATCACGTGATTAATGGACGACCCCTTACATGTACAGACGCTAGCTGACATCAAATTACTACAATCTGTCAATTTCTTTAATAAATTTTCAACTTTATCGGTAACGCAAAGTCAAAGACTGGTTATATACTCTATGCGCAAAGTAGAATGGGAAAATTTGACAGTTTCGGGTAGCTCGATGTGTTGCCGTCTGTACATATTTATTTGGGGATTATGCGCTATGAATACTAAAACATTCCTCCCGCTCATTTTAAGTAATGTTTTACGCTGCAAAAGCACGCATCAGTATCCATTTCTTTACATGAAACTGGAATGATATTCATAAGCAAATGTATGCAATGTTTTTCTCTCGAGGTGAACAAAAAGAAAGTGCGCCGTGGTCTGCGTTGTGGTCACGCTTCAGTGTTTCCACGTGATAAACGTAATGTGCTGTTTTCTATGCGTCTCCTCTGTTATTGTAAGATGGCTGACATGATTCTATTATTGCGTTCTCTCTGCAAGGTGGTTTAAGTACAATTTGCGTGATTGTAATATAGAATATCAAGGTGGTACTAGCCGGCAGCTCGCCAGTCATCTTTTGCGTGTAGTTAAAACAAGAAACGCTCTTTTCCTTTTTAAACAACGAAGAATTTATTTTTTTCTCTTACAAAACTGCTTTAACATCCTGCCAAAGTTCAGAGAGGAAATGGAAACTTGACACTGCGCGGTACGATTTATTCGATAAGGATCTTATGCTAGCTTTTGGAAGAGCGAGAAACATCGTTCCACACTCCTTTATCCGACTTAATAGCCCGAAATGTTCTAGAAAACTATCCCGCAAATGACCATTCTGGTAATAACACGCACGTACCATGAACTATGAAATTGATGATGCTATTAGGAGCATGTTTTACAGTACCATTTTCGCAGAAGCGTATGTAGTAAGTAATTTAACCCTATCTTAGGACCTCAGAATGGTTACCGGTCTTTCGGCATGCTTGTCATTCGCCAACCAAACCACTTTTTGCGTCCATCAGAGTATCCGGTTAAACACACAAACTCGTCTGTATTTAATACAGTAAAAGTGAGCGTGTTAAAAATAATATGAAAAACGTACAGCGTGTTACTCGAGCGTGTCTAACCGACGTATAATAAAAAGCGAAATTACTTATTTCATCATATTATTATTGTCTATTTTCTCATTTTGGTGATCTGGGTTGTTTTTTGGGGCGTGCGTTGTGTAAACAAACTGGGTCTCGTTCATTTAGAATTGGGAATAAAACCTCGTCTTAATTTAATACGTTCTTTTTATTTACTTAGTAACCAGAATCACTGTAGGTTTAAAACAATATCTTGTACAAAGAAGACCTCAGAAACATGTCCCAGGTTAGACAAGAGAAGTGATGAGAAAATTGATGCTCAGATCAGGATGAAACCTGTCTACAAACGTTTATTGATTAATAGATCGCTTACCACCGCTGTAATCATTAGGCTTGGGAAACGGATTGGTGACCGCAAGATGTAGTTCGGTTTTAAAGAGAATTATAAATATAAGACTCAAGAAATTAAATCAAAATCAATCAAAAATCAAAATCAAAGCATTTATTTCAAGTAGGCCAGTTACAGTTACTTTTGAATTGTCGAAACAAAGACAACAATGAAATAAAGCTACAGTCCCAGTCACAAGGCACAACAACTGTGAAAGTACTGTAGTTGCCCATTCCCTAACGTAGATCTCTATGGAGAAGAACGGGCGAGAAACTCCATGGACACTCTTTTAAATCAGAATACTTTACAAAACCTTAGTTACATCATTCATGTTGATGTTGATTACCTTCTTTATTTCCTTTAAGTTTCGGATATCAGCTAATACCTCAAAAATATCCGCACTTTACTAATACTACTTAGTAAGTACGGTGTGTATAAGAACAGGTGGACAAAATCTTCAGCATCCTGGATTGGTATGGTCAAGCCACCACATGCTGCTACATACAACCTCTTTGACATGTAATGTAATATACAACCTTATGTACTCCGCCGTATAGCCTGATTTAATCAGCCTCGCTCTATTTATCGTTCAGGCTCTCTTTGCCGGTTCACCGGCCCCGTACCATTCACGTACTTTCTCCATTAATGATTTTAATAAGGTATTGTGTTTATACTTTCTGATGCCGCAGTTTGTGGTTCATTTATTTCGGTTTCATGTTAATGCTCATGAATTTTTAGAGAAGGCCGGTTAAGGTTCGTGGAGTTAGACATTAGAAGCGCTGGATTGCGTGCAATGTGAATTGTCATTAAGTGAATCTATATTTTATAAAACCTATTGCGTAAACGCCAAAGAATTCCCCGTGAATTGTATAGAAATTCTGACATTCAAAAATGCCTATAATGGTCTAAATGAAATAAATGCTTTGAGTTTGTGTTTGAAATTGAGGAGCGATTTGACTTAGACTTGCGAGACTTGTGAGAGTGGGCTATTAGTAAATAGCTCCTGAATACATTTCGTGTGTACTGTTGAAAATTATGACGCTAAGGCCTACGCCACACTTGACGGAAATTCCGTCGCGCATCTTCCGCGTCGGAACGCCAATACATGTTATTGCAAATAAATGACTGATAACGGGCAAACTACGCGGATGACCGGTTGTTTCGTCGCGGACCGCTCGCCCTCTGCGTCTGTTCCGGATTTACCGCAACGGAAGTTCGGTGTCGGAATTTCCGTCAAGTGTGGCGTAGGCCTTAGTCCGCCTATTTCATTACGAACCAAACAGAATGTCCAACTTTACGATGTATTTCACAACATTCAATAATGTCAAGCTTTAACTTAAATGCAATGGTTATTAAATTCGCATTGCATAATCACTTAGCAACTGAAGGCTTGGTACTGGGCCAGGAGAGATAAAATACTAGCTAACTAGATAGTAGATACATACAGTCCGTCCTACATCGGTTGGAGACGACTAGTCTCGACAAATGGCGCCCGTGACGTCAGACTACATGGATGATATAAATACTGAAGGCTTTGCTGAGGACAAACTTGAATTGGACGACGAATAATTGATAAACTCTGTAAATGCAACGTGGGAAGGTCGACTAGAGACTATTTTTATCATTTTACTATCCTTTACGTGAGATTCGCAGTGTCTAACGGTGGGTGGGCAGCATCAGTGCATGCAACTGTTTTCTGATAACGTCAAATCTAATTTCTCGCCGTCAGCTCGTGCAAAACTGGTAGCTGGTTTAATTATGGATAAGATTAAGACATGTGCTTAGGAATAAATTAGCGCAGTAGCTAAGCGATTAGTTTTATAGAGTTTAGATTGTGTTAAGAGTAGATCCTTTGCCCACACGCAAAAAAATTGATTTTAGTTTTCAAGGCGTTTTTCCATATTATTTCTTCTGATAGCCTCTTTACATGGATAATATCTTAAATCTTTTTGGGTCTGTGTTAGAAAACTTACTCAGAAAACAGACCAAATCTGAGTGATAGGTATCTGTATAAAATACCGGCAGCATTCCTTGCATCTCAATACATTCCCCGGACACAGAAAATTAATCTCAAAATTCTTTATCTTCAATTCTCAATCAATTTCTTCAGACATTATCTCCGACATTGACGCGAAACATCCTCATCGCTTGAAAGGACATTTAAAAAACAATTTATTAAAATAAAATGCCTGAGTTTTGAATGCGAAACATTGCCAATTACTTCGACAGACAGACGGTATCGTAAACGGATCGGGGTCGTAAAGAAATAACGACGGAAAGCAAATTAAGGTTCGCTTTGATGTTCTTTTCGATACCAGGATCATAGAGAAGTGAGGAGATTGGTTCATGATGGTCATATTATGTATTTGAGTAAGCAGTTTTTTGGTATAGACGTGTTTCTTCTGGAGCTTAAGGAGCCTTTAATATTTCTGCTACGGGAGTTGGGACACAGGTCTTCACTTTCTGAGAGGAAACGAACCGGTATCCTCTACGTGGACCCAGTGCGGATTGGTAAATCCCACCAGTCTTCTGATTTTTGGTTCTAAGACGTATCTTTTGAAGTACAATTAAATAATACGATAGTGAACAAAACTTGCACCTAATTCTGAAAGGAAGAATTTTTTAGTACAATTACAGTTGCCTAAATATTATTGCACTGTTTGCGAACACCTTGCGCTTGTATAAAAGAGTTGCCAAATGTGAGTACAAATGTGATATGGGGTACACTTGCTCCATATCTTTGAATTTAATTACTCTCAATGTTTTAGTACCAAACATTTTCCACAATTAATGTGAGTCAAACATGAAAGGTACATGTTAAACACACATTCAGGAGTTTATTATGTAAATGGGTTAACTGACTTGTCAGTTAAATTATTGTTGAATAGTTCTTTATCTATAACCTTGGTGAACATATATTTAGTATCCACGTGGAGGAACTTCATAGAAGCGTTTAAGCCTATGTGGGTATTTGACAATACTGTGACGTGAAGCGTGAAGGTACTTATTAGTCTTGAGTTGGTCTTGAGTGAGAGTTGGTTGACTGTTGAGCAAGAGGTCCTGTGTTCGATTTCGGGATCGGGCAAAATGTTATTGGGCAAAACCCAACGGCCGAGAATTGGAATAGTGCCCAATAGGGAAAAGGCTCCCCAGATATTGGAAAAAGAAAATTCGGTAGCCCATAAAAAAATATTTTCGTCCAAAGCGCAGGCCACACCGCCAGCTGGCGGGCGGGCGAGCAGGCGAACGTCGCATCGTTTCACCTCTTTTCATACTTTAGTTCACACCGCGAACTACCGAGCTAAGTTACGTCAGCGATACAAAAGTATGAAAATTTAAGGGCGTCGTTCGCCCGCCCGCCAGTTGGCGGTGTGGCCTGCGCTTTAGTCATAAGCATAATCAGCCTATTAATGTTCCCACTGCTGAGACCCAGGCCTCCTCTCTATAAGAGGAAATGAGCTAGTTGGCCCAGGTTGGCGATTTAGTCGAAAAACAATTTTTATGAGCAACTGAATTTTTGTTTCCCAATATCTGGCGAGCCTTTTCCCTATTGGGCACTATTCCAATTCTCGGCCGTAACTAGAAGTCTTTCGAACAGACAACAGCAAAGTTTTCCGCATTACAAATATTATATTTAGTATGTCGAGCCAACAAAGATCATAAAAGATAACAAAGATACGGTTTATGATTCAGACATGATGAGTAAGTTATAGAGTAGGTATCTACTTGACTATAATAGAACTATCTTTATATAACAATAAATCAAGTACACACTGGCTAAGCTATTGTCACGACGTTGACAACATGCATGTCGGTACGATTCTGAAGTCCTGGTATTTTCTACATGTAACTAAAGGAAAAAAGCGATAATAATATTGACACATATGATCTTAAGTATCTCGTGGAACTCGTGGCTAAATAATAACAGCCGCTCGGATCGATCTTTAGGTTAAGCCGTGCTTGCCTAGGTTGGTCTGTGGATGGGTGACCACCCATTACATACCGAGTTTCCTCCGTGCCTCGGAAAGCACGTTAAGCCGTTGGTCCCGGGTGTCATTTGTAGATCTTTGACAGTCGTTAGGTAGTCAGTGGCCCAAAAAGTCTGACAACCAGTCTTACCAAGGGGTATCGTATTACCCAGCACTAACTGGGTTGTGGATGTCAGATAGGCAGTCGCTCCATGTAAAATACTAGTATTAAGCTGCATCCGGTTAGACTGGAAGCCGACCCCAATATAGTTGCGAAAAGGCTAGGCAGATGATGAACTAAAGGAAAAAAGCGCGATCGCGAAGTGGTCAGTCGCCTTTTCCAGTGACTAACATTTTTGACTGAAGAATCAGCATTGCCAATATTGCCATCTAACATGGCAATGCTGCCAGCCTTCTTGGGTTATTTTCCCGTTGATAGCGATGCAGACGATTTTTTATTTTATTTTACCTTCACGAATGTCTACAATCATAGTCATAAATCTTTATTTATCTCGACATCAATTACAGGCGCTCGTATATGCACAATCTATAGAGAAACGCGTCTGAAGTAGGAAGGTCCTGAGGTACAGATAACTTCTCCGGCTTAGATAATATAACATGTATAGTATGATCAAAGCTAAAATAAGAATATTTGAAAATCGAACTTTTTTAAGAGTTCTACGCTATTTAGAAATAGAATCAACGAACCAATACTGCCATGAAGACCTAAGTCTAAACTACAATACCGATCAAAACAAGTGAAAATCGCTTTCAAAACGTTTCGTCTTTTTACGACTTTTAACAGAAATTCCAAATTAAAGTTTTTCGGTAGATTATTTATTACTGTGTTGTATGATTATGGCACGGTTAGCGCAGTGGCTGATCGATTGACTTCATGATGCACGGAACAAATATTTGTATAATCGCGTTAATTTAGCATTTGACAATCGATTCGGGTTGTACTCTGTACTAATAATATAATTCAATCATAATTCGAAAGACACGTGGCGCCATCTATTAACATAAATACCTTTTTGTTGTTTTCTTTGGGAACAGCACTTTTTTTCGGGATGAAAGGTACCCTATGTCCGTTTCTGTACACTTGAAAATGTATTATGCAAATTTCAGCATGATCGGTTCAGTGGTTTAGGCTTCAAAAGGTAACAAATAAACTTACTTTCGCATTTATAATATTAGTTAGCATAGTTAGGATTAGGTCGTTGTTCCGGTTCTGGCTGTTTGTGAGTTTAAATGTTTGTAAACACACTGGTCCATGATATTTCCTCTCATCCGTATCGTTAATTCATTGCCATCTTGTCTTGACCCTCAGGTAAATTCAAGTACAAGAACTCACAAATTCGCCAAATAATTCTAACTTCACCACCACACACTCCAGCTCACATTACACCACCCGCATCACTGGTGCAATGCAGGCGAAATCGGGAGCAAGCCCATAAGAAATCAAACAATAAAATCGCACAGGCCTTGAACCTACGACCGCTAGACTGTTTACCTCACTGACTCATAAGAGACTCCTACGCATGCCGCTAAGATTTTTAACCATACATGCATGTATAATCAAACTCTTGACAGGCTAGTTGAGAAGTCAATGAGTTCGTAGACTCTACTAGGTACTATTTTTTTGGGGCAAAGGATCTTCCAAAAGTTTGCGCTCATACGATAAAGTTTTCCTATCTACCCTCAATTTGAGAGAATTATTTAAATACTAGCTTTCACCCGCGGCTTCGTTCGCGTTAATTTAGAATTCCACAATCAATTCGGGTTGTACTCTGCTTGTAATAATATAATTCCATCATGATTCGAAAGACACGTGGCGCCATCTATTATCATAAGACCGTTATTGTTGTTTTCCTCGGGAACAGTACATTTTTTCACTTTCTGTACACCTGACAACGTATTTATGCAAAATTTCGGGATAATCGGTTCAGTGGTTTATTCGTGACCAACAAACAAACTTACTTTTGCATTTATAATATTAGTATAGAAGTATGGATTCGACATGAATTAATAAACAATCTTATAATGTAAGGTTGTTTATTGAATCTTTAAGGCTTTTAATAAATAAAGTTAAACAAATGTAGTTTTCAAAATATTTGCCAGAGTAACTCACGTCTGTTTATTAACTAATAGCGAAGTTATTGCCCCGAAATTACTTTAAACAAATATACATTCTAGTGTAACCACAATAATACATTTCAGACTATTTAAAACTAAATTGCTCTCTCTCTGAGGATACGCAGATATGCTATAATTTAAGAATCTTGCCTCCACAATAACGTTTTACTCTTAGGATGTTTCCGAGTCCTAAATCAGATTACTAACTTCCGTACTATAAATCTTGCATGTATTTATTTCGTCTTCCGGCCCTTGTCCCAAGTTACTTGGTGTCGGCGCATTACGGCTTTTTTTCTTCCATTCTCCTCTGTCAACTGTCACGCATATCATATCATTTACTCCTTTTTCTTTCATATTATTCGTCATACAATCCATCCATCGCATGTATACTGATTTACCAAGTATTCGTTACCGAAAACATAGCATTGTTTACACTGAAAACATTACAGCATTTACAGCAACGACACAAAAACATAAAGTTACACAATTTTAAACCCTCAAAACGAAACCCTAAAAGTTATTCTAATCCATCGCACTATTGATTTTAACATCAGATAGTCTGGTTTGTGACTGGGCCAACAAAGCTTGCCTCTATCGATTGGAGACCGAAAATACTGCTCCACAACCGAGCCGTCTGGGATTAAGTAAAGGTGAACTCTGTAGTGTTTGTGCAGATGAGCCAATGTTGAATGTAGTGTCCAATTGTCTTTTGGAAATATGTATAGGAGACCATTTATTTATTTTAAGACTGACTCATTGATAGAGTGGTCGGAAGCGCGACTGCTGAGCAAGAGGACCTGGATTCGATTCCCGGGAAGTGGAATATAGCAATAGCAGCCACGAAGTCTGAATTTGTCCCCGGTTGGCAACAGACTCACCCCCTGGGCGAAATGTGGGTGTACTATTCGGTACACGTCTACCTTCGGGGATTACAGGCGTGATGTTATGTTATTTATTTTAAAGTTCATGTGCAGTAGCTGTACGAGGGACTTAACATCACAAAGCATTTTCTATCAGTCAACCTTTGGGTTACATATAGGACAACATCAACCATAGAATATACCACCGTCTGCTCTTCTTAAGCTTCTTAAATTGAATAAGATCTTTTACAACTTTGAGACAGCATTAACCCAATTATCTTTTAAGGATATTATTCTAGCCCTCTTCTAATCTATATTTTCAATTTACTAACATGTTCTAACACTTAAAAATAACTCCTTCGAGCTGCACTAAGTTGTAGAGCACTTTGGCAAAGTCACGTACCACCGTCGAAGTTGTCTGTTGCAAAGCACTTAACTGTCTTCCAGAATTTAAGGTCCTGCTAACATTATTGAAGTGTATTTCTTTAGTAGTTCCCACTTTGCAAGCAGGAAGATAACATCTTGAGACAGTAACGAGCCCAGAGGGCATAGACAAATGGCAGTAGCTTTAAAAGCATTATTTTCGTTTGGATAACATTTTCGGTAGCTTATGTCAGTCCGATATATTTTAACGTTTCATACAGTCTTACCAAGGGGTATCGTATTACCCAGTACTACCTGGGTTGTGGAGGTCAGTGTGAAACTCTCTGCGGTCTGTGTTCCCTCCCACATTTAACCCGTCTGCCTTCAAAGGAAGAGTGAACAGGCATCTTCTGGGCACGCTCGTTCCATCATAGACCTCATCCATCGATTACCAGGCGTGATCGAGGTCAAGAGCTAGACCATTTAGTAATAAAAAAAAGGTAGGCAGTACTGGTATTCAGCTGCATCTGGTTAGACTGGAAGCCGACCCTGACATAGTTGGAAAAAGGCTAAGCAGATGATGTTGAGTTTTCATCGATAGACCCACTTTGTCTACGTCCATGGGAAAAGGCGTAAATTTCTTTTGTGTATGTTTGTCTAAGAAGCCAGGTACGCCAAAAAATTTATCCCGCAAACATTTCCGCAGTCCCTGTGAACTATATCACTTAGCAACAAGTATTGTGAAAACATTTTCATATTTTATTGTGAAATAAACCGTCTCGACGTTATGTAAACGGCCAGACATGTAGATACTCTTTGTACTTATTTGAATTTCAAACTACCATACATTCATGTCGCTATTGAATTGCTAAATTGTGTATTCGTCGCGACAGCTCATGTGTTATCTGATCGTTTTATGGTTTGAATGTTTTTCTACACAATGAATCATTAATAAAAATATTTCCACGTAAATCAACAGTAAAATGGAGATTCTCGTTTAATCATATCATCAAACACTGCGGCTCATATAACCTTCCCAACAAATGCTGTGACAGAGGAAATTGACGAAAAGAAGAGAACAACATTGCATCTTCTTGATGCAATCCCCTTAATGTGCCTGATTTGATTTGGATTAGTGATGCCTGGTGGCATTTACTGGGAACCACATACGCTTCAATAGAAAATTAAAATGGTACCTCCGTTTTTAAGCTTGATTCAAGTCAACTAACTGCTTTCCACATGAATAATAACCGTTTTGTACCTACCAATGTCAGCTAATATTGATCTCCATTAGTGCGACATTGCAAGTTTAAAGTTACTTTAAGGACTGTAGTCGACCTCTACTCTAAGGGTGAGTTCACGTCTGCGTCCTCCATTCCCCCTTTCAACTCAAATAACAAGTATTGAGCTATTCGAACCTCCAGACGCTTTTGTCCATAGAATAGGGTTGCCTGATTTGAATATTCCGGAATCTGCTGTTGTGGCGTACCCTTTGGCTTCAGCAAAATAAAGGTACATATTTCCGTACAGTAATTTTTTTTTTCCTTTGAGATCAAACTTCTAACTTTTAGCACTTCATCATTTTACGGATGGTCAGAGAGTGTGTGCAAAATCTGGAAGATCCATTTTTCACTGCACGTCATCCTAAAAGCTTTTCCGGCTCGCTAGAAAATTCTTCGGAAGTTTATTTTTCGTCGTAATTGAACATTAGAAGAGAAAACTCAAAACCTTCATTAAGGACGAGTAGGTACTCTACCTTCTACACAAAGAAAGATGATAGATGAAAGATAATGTGTTTAGGAAGAAAGTGAACACTGCGATGAAGGCTAATAAAGATTAACACAAAGGCTAAGCAAAGCCATACAAATTAGTATATTTAAGACATACGAGCATGGCTATAAGAGCAGAGGAAGACCAAAGAAACGGTGGATGGACTGTGTGAAGGATGATATGGCTAGAAAGGAGGTGACTGCTGAGATGACGAGTAATAGAGAAGTATAAAAGAAGACATGCTGCGCCGACCCCAAATAAATTGGGATAAGGACAGGATAATGATGATGATGATGACATATGAGCATGATTGAAACACGAACAATTCGGGGTGAGTGTATGGGTATGACGGAAATTCTAAGTCTACGAAAATAAAATCTGTTGAACCCGTTAACCCTGCTTCCTCATTTCAGGTTCAAAGCCAAGACGTCCTTTCCAATAAGTTTGCAGGAAATTCTCAGTGTGTGAGTCAGTGCAATAAGTGCGAAACACCTGAACAATGACGGCTGAGTTTACATGTTTACTTAACACTCAGACCATGATGATGAATAAGGTAAACTTTGTAAGGAAATGTGGAAAAGGAATGAAAGGATAGTTGTTTGCTCTTGTCAGGCCATCGGGATTGCATGCAGGGTTGTCTGGAAACAAAGGAGTGTTAGTTAGAGAGATATGAATAGATAGTAATTACTCGTAGTTATTTATATTGTAGTATTTTTTTTGTTGGGCAGTTAGTTGAACTGGGCCTAACTCACATTTGGCGCAGCCGTGAGACACACAATATTGTCTCTTTTTTCTGTTTAGATTTATGTTTATTTTTTGCTGTGTGGACTTGTGGCATGTGCCACATAAATATGTTTTCTTTTTTTCTTTTCTTTTGCCACAAAACGCCACGGGCGTGCTTACATCGAAGAAAGAGTCGGTATGCGCTATCTTCGACGGAAAACTATGGTAGTAATCAAAAATCAGTTTCTGCTACAATCAGGTGTTGTAAAGCCCATTTAAAACTTATTCCGATTAGTTACCGAAGTAGTACTTGAAGATACGAACATAAGTACGTAGTAAAATATGGTCATTAAATACGCACAATGCAATTTGGAAGAACATAATAAAATTAGTTATCTCCAAATAGAACTTTCTAGTGCAGTCAACTAACAAAGGGCTGAAGATAACTTAAAGCCTATGCTTCCAATACTTACACAGTATCGATTCAATTACTTTACGAGTGGTTTTGCGTCATTGCCACCGACAAACAATAATTTACTTGTTCTTACTCACGTGCTTCAAATATAATGATATTGATTATAATATCTTGTATCTACTGTTACTATTTAGACTTGGAACATTGAAAGATCCTTTAGGCGTATCCCCAAATCATACTACCTCCACACCGTGAGCTGAACTCTGCTAGCAAGCTTGGTATAATCTGGCTACCATGTTCCTGCTACTGGTTTCCAGGCCTCCTCTATACGAGAGGGCACCAGTGCAGGTTAGTAGTAGTAACACGTTTTCGTTTTTTTTTAATTCTGGGATTTACCGGTTTCTTGCTACCAGCGTGCGTATGCCCAGATGTATGAATGTAGTCGTGGTGAAGGAGTTTGTAAGGATCGTAGGAGGTGACGCTATAAGTTGAAATTATGTTTTTCCTACTCCTCCGCTATACTTTTCTGATAAATTTCGTTGCAGGGTCCAAGACAGTTAAAGTGTTATTCTGGGACTTCTCGAGCTACATTGTCTCGGAGCTTTTCTGGCGGTTGCCACTGTTGATTCTGGCTTTCAGGAGGTGGCGCTCTGTGGTTTCAAAGTGACGTGAGTTTATGTAGTGTTGAATGGAAAAAAAGGCGTAAGTTTATTTATTAAGTAACGGTTTCTTCACTATGTTCTACCTTGCTTTGCTTAATCTTTTACTATAGCATGAGCTGTTCAGGCTGTTCTGCATAGAACATCAAACACAATAGTAATTGTACTTTTGCTCAAAACCTTAGGACTACTGTCTTCGAAACGACAAAACCATTGAGAAGAGAAACTCGTTACAGTACGATAAATACACGCCCTACATAAAAACAATGCCAAAAACTGTTAGAGGAAAGTACAAACCCATGTTCACGCAAATTGGACGGTCCTAAAGTAAGTGTATTCCATCTGCATAGGCTGGTCGGAATGTTCAGAGTTCGTTGTCCTCCGAAATTAAGACCATTAGGAGCATCCTCTTTATTCTGGTTGTAAAATTTGAATTTAAGACTTGTCACCTTTGTTTTACGGACAGCTTCGCTTTATTTATTGGTTAGTTAGTTACGGGCTCAAGTAGTGGGTAGCGTACAAAAGCGGTGAGTCGTGTGAATGTTGTTGGAAAAAGTTTTGAATTTTTCATTCGGAATTCGAGTTCCATGTTAATTATCGTTTTGATAAGTGTTTAACCTAACATTGCTATAGTATGGTGTTGGTGCCATTTTTCATCTTTCTTCTTCTTACTACTAATTATAGAAGCGAAAGTTTGTGAGTATGTATGTATGGAAGTTTGTTCCTCTTTCACGCAAAAACGGTTAAACAGATTTGAGTGAAAGTCACGCAGTTATTTTATAACCTGGTTTAACATATAGGATACTTTTTATCCCGGCAGTACGTACCCGTTGGATAATTACCGAACTCGGCGTGGGTGTAGCCGCGGCCAAAAGCTTGTACAAAATAAAAATTCTGGTTGGTTGTCGATTTTCTTAAAGTCTGCTATATCAAAGGGTAATAACAAAAAAAAAATGTTTTGTAGTAAAAACAAAACCTATCATATTTTTTTAGTTGCCTGTACTGTCCCACTGCTGGGCAAAGACCTCCCCCGATTCCTTCCATGTGCTCATTTCCCGTGAAAAAAAAATAAGAACATATTTCATCACAATTCTTCTAGCCATAATAAAAATACCCTCGGACATTTACGACTAACACAAAAACATAAACAGTTAATAATACCATATTAGTCCCATATTACTCCTCAATTATCAAAGAAAACAGAGATAACCCGCGGTTTACATCAAAAGAGGCCATAATCTAATATAACCTATTTAATTATTTACGCCTGACCTCAGATTGAACTGTCTGGATAGCGCCGTAGTGATTGATCGGCGATATCTGGCCTCTTGATAAACATGATTAGCTAGTTATGCTTTTACAGTGGACAAGAATCTTTTGGCGCTTCAGTGACGTTGACAGTAGGGCGCTGTTGGTAAAACTTCGAGAAATTGTGTTAAAATGAAAAAAAAACAAGATGGCGACGTTGGCTCTGATTATAATTACACGAAGTAAAGTCGATGCCTGCCAGGGCTGCGGGACTGTTCGAAAGAGATACCGTGGCCCTGGAACACAAAGGGCAAAGAAGGAACATGGATGGGTTTTAGTCAGTACAAGTCTGACACTCCCTTCCGCTCCGCCCAGAGTAGGGGGGTCATTTGATGATTTCCCATCCGAAAAAATAAAAAAAAAGCTCTGATTTTAACGACGCGCCAATAGTTCCTTGTACAATTACAATAGTAATGACACCAAATTTTTTAAAGGTTGTCAATGAACAGACACTTTTTGGATCAGCAGATTTTATGACTGGTCACTTGGAAGGATGAAGGATAACGATTGAAATAAACAGGACCATTACGCATCAAGTGCTTTAAGCAGCTGTAAAGCGCTTCAATTGTATCAGATTGTGGTAAGAGCAAGGTCTTAAGCGATTGACGCTTGATTATTTATTGAAGAGGCAAATGTGGTCGCTGCCTTGGTTAAAGATGATATTGGGAGTCCAGATCAATCGATAACGTTCATTGATATCGATCGCCGATGGATCGGTATGGTCGAAGGAATCGATTGACGGTATCAAACGTCACTGTCGACTAGTGAGTCGATTTATTTATTTGAGTTACTGTATGAGTGTCATTGAGGCCGTTTCACGGCCACGGGCGACGAGACTTGCTTCTGCAACTGGCGTCAATTGTTTCCGTCGTGTGATTACTGTAGCGTCATAATCGTGCTGCGGTGACAATTAGTATTTTCTCAAAAATAACCTCGCAACTTCTTCTATTTATTAACCGACTTCTAAAATGGAGGTGTATTCGACCAGCATTCTTTCGATTTCCGATGATTTTCACTAATTAGTGTTTTTTTTTTGGAAGTCGTTTATTTTTTTTTCCCCGCAGTCTCTGTCGCAATCTCGTGTAACTTGAGCGTGTAGTTTGTGGCCAAGAGGTAACGGGGCGTAGATTTGATCACGAGAGGGTTTTTTTTTGGCTACTCTGTACGCTATCAGCTTTATAAAGTATCTTTGATGACAATCAGAATAAGATTTATCTTAAGCAGAAGCGTTTGAATTTGGCCTGCGTGTGTCTATAGTTGCTGCCAGTTAAGATGGCAATAGCGGTCATTGAACCACATACATTTAATGAATCTCTTCTTTCAAAAAACGTATACAAACCTGTTAATAGCCCCTGAATTGACATTGATTGTGATCCGGAACATTAACAGAAGAATCGATAAGTTACACGGTTTATGGTTTCAGTTCGTGTAAAGAGATATCGGGTACATATATATAGGTTCGTGTGAGAGCAGCGGTGGCCCAGTGGTGGAGATCTCGACTGACGAGCCGTAAGTCGTGGGTTCGAACCCAGCCAGGCGCATTACTTTGTGTAAGTTATTTCATCACCACTGCTCTCAAAACGGTGAAGGAAAACATCGTGAGCAAACCGGCATGTCCTAGAACCAAAAAATCGAAGAAATGTGACATCTACCAACCCGCACTGGGCCCGCGTGGTGGATTATAGCCCAATCCCTCTCATAGAGAGGAGGCCTGCGTCCCAGCCGTGGGAACATTAACAGGCTGATTATGCTAAAGCGATATCAGGGAAAGGGCAATGACCGCTATTGCCATTTTAAATGGCAACAACTATATAAATTTTGTTTTTTTTTGTTTAATTATTTTAGTTTTTAATTTGTAAAAAATGTGATTTGGATTAGCCTAACGAGGTAATAAACTACCTAACAATTTTTCACAGTTACTTAATATTCATTTTGATTAAGTAGATAATGACTCCTTTGAAAATATGATTAAAATGAACATTTTCAAACAATTTCCCCCATGATATTATTAAACAAATTAATAATTTCAGACTGCCGTGCATGTTCAAGCATATTTGCACTCTCACAGAGTCACGGTCCTAGGTCATAAGGGAAATCAGTAGCATTCTCGGGTTGATTAATTTGGCCTGCACTGCACTGTACTGCATTGCATACTATAGCAATGTGGCACTTTACAGTTTAATGCAAATAATTTGACCCAATTTGGGTTTCGTGTCTTTTCACACTCAATCTTCAGTCTAGCGTTGTTTGAACTGTTTTTGAGGAGCGTATTCAAATTCTATTGGCTGTACTGGTTTTTAAGTTGTCTGAAACTAACTTTGTTAGGTACTATTTCAGTAACTTTTGCTACAGGCTATTTATTTCTCTTTATTTTCTTATTAGATGCCACGGAAGGTTGTCCTCCAGTCGTGAGAAGAAATAAAGACAGGACATTCGGAGCCGAGGACCGCATCGATATGGAATGTCCCTGCACAAATCCAGTCGGGGTTGTTCTCTACCTATTTGAACTTCGTCAATAAATAAAAATAAATCTACACTAATATTATAAAGAGGAAAAATTTGTTTGCAAGTTTGTATTTTTTTTTAAATCTTTATTAAAAAAAAAGGCTTTAATCGTTAAGTGATTATGGCAATAGTTTTACAAAATAAATAGAATGTCGATAGTAACTAGGATCTTAACTTAATTAATTTAACAATCAAATGATTTAACTTAATAGCGAATTTGGATGTAGGTTTAGACAAAATCGAATAACACATTTCAACAACCCTTAAACTAAGTCCCGCTTCTGATTCTAAAGCTCTCCGTTCTTTTCCAACCTAAGCACACTCCATCACAGCGTGGTAGGTGCCTATCCTCATGTTGCAAATCAGACAATTTGGGGTGTTAAACTATTTTTGTCACTGATAGAAAGTTACATTATTCGTGGGTGATATTTTATTTATTTATTTTTATTTTTTTTGATCTTATGTATCTCGTGGAGCTCGTGGCTAAATAATAACAGCCGCTCGGATCGATCTTTAGGTTAAGCCGTGCTTGCCTAGGTTGGTTTGTGAATGGGTGACCACCCGTAACATACCGAGTTTCCTCCGTGCTTTGGAAAGCACGTTAAGCCTTTGGTTCCGGGTGTCATTTGTAGATCTTTGACAGTCGTTAGGCAGTCAGTGGCCCAAAAAGGCTGACAACCAGTCTTACCAAGGGGTATCGAATTACCCAGTACTAACTGGGTTGTGGAGATCCGATAGGCAGTCGTTCCATGTAAAATACTGGTATTCAGCTGCATCCGGTTAGACTGGAAGCCGACCCCAATATAGTTGGGAAAAGGCTAGGCAGATGATGATTTTTTTTTTTTTATATCTTGCAAATTGACCGAGCTATCATAATTTTTGCGGACGACGTCGCTGCCGAAGTGCTAGTGCAAAATTATTTACAGTTTGCTCATACACCAGTCATGACCTTAATCAACGTACTTACACGCTCCAAAAACTCGCTAATTGCCGGGCCAATTTGATTTTACAAAAACTGACATCTGCACATAATTGATAGATAAATATTGACATCACGCAATGACTTATAAAATTAACCATTACACAATCTTAGATGAAACGTTTTTTGCCCTTGATTCTCGTCATTGAATTATAAAATGGCAGTACAAAGTTTGAAAGGAAGGAAAAAAATGATTTGGTAATCTAATAATAGTATCATCAAGTGTTAACACGTAAACTGTAGGAATTAGTCATCAAGTTTGATGGAATATGAACTTATTAATACCATACCTTCATACTGTCTGCATCAATGATATTATAAAGAAAGAAATGCTACGTTCATACTGAGCGGCGTTCAAATATCGTTGCGTTGTTACGATTGCGACAGATAATACGGAACATATGGTACAGAAAGAGATAGGTATTGCGCTTAAAGTACTTAAATTACGACAATTGTCTGAATTTGTCTGCAACAATTTGCGCGCTCTAGTGCGATATCTACCTCTTTTTATTTATAATATCATTGGTCTGCATGGTTTGGTGCGAAGCAAATTCCTAAACTGTTTTTTGAGAAGTTGATTATAGTGGTAGCCGACCCCAAAGAAACTGGGATAAAGATAGGAGAATGATCTTGATGAGCTCTGCCCTTAAACCTTCGACTTTGGAAGTGGAAACCCTACCTGGGGCTGCAGTCTCGACATAGATAGCGACAAAAATCGGTCGTTAAGTCATAACGATGTCAAATTTCTTTAATAGATTTTCAACTTTATTTCAAAGCCCTTAAGGTTGAAAATCTATTAAAGAAATTTGACATCGTTATGACTTAACGACCGATTTTTGTCGCTATCTATGTCGAGACTGCAGCCCCTGGGTCATACTATTATTATTATTTTTTAGTTTAGTTAGTTTCACGATTGTCTGGCAGTTTGAGTACTATATGCGGCCTACTCAAATGTCCTTTCTTTGGTATTGTTCGCCGTGTCGTTGAGCTCCTTGGATTATGAGTCGAGCTACACGATCACTGACAAATGCTTGCACTGTCTGGACAGGTCCACTCAAATCTGTGTGGTTATTTCTTCAAAAGACCATCTCAGACATTAATCTACATGTTCCTCATATGACTTGAGCAATGTCTGGACTTTAAAAGAGACGGTGACCTCTGAGTTTGTTTCGGATGTTTCTTCTCGGAGTAGTCAGGTACGAAACACCGGCCCCATCTAGTTTTAAAATATAACATGTTGACATGTAAACGAGTTTTGTATACCAATTTACAGAAATAAATATGATTTATGATTTACCATTATTTCCCCTATTTTGGCCGTAAGAATAGAAAAGAAATTCTTTATTGTACACCAAAATTGAAAAACAACTGTTTTGTTCAATATTGCTAACTACCTTTTGCCCGCGGCTTCGCTCATGTTAATTTAGAATTTGACAAATAAACTCTTAACACACTACTAAAGTTTCTATAATAATATAATTCAATCATGATTCGAAAGTTACGTGGCGCCATCTGTTATCATAAGAAAGTCATTGTTGTTTTCCTCGGGAACAGTACTTTTTTTGAGATGAAAGGTACCCTATGTACGTTTCCGTACGTCTGACAATGTAATACTAAGCAAAATTTCAGGGTGATCGGTGCAGTGATTTCAGCGTGAAAAGGTAACAAACAGAAAAAAAAACTTGGATCAGATACCTACTTTCGCATTTATTAATATTAGTTAGGAAGTTATGATTCTATGGTTACAATAGCAGTCTTATCTATGTTAGCGATCAGTGGCGAAGGTTCCATACAACTCGATTCCTATCGGATTCCCTTTGAAAAATGGTACAGTCAGTATTCTATAGACAAATAATATTAATCACATTGAAGATTACCAACCCGCACTGGGCCCGCGTAGTGGATTATAGCCCATTCCCTCTCATAGAGAGGAGGCCTGCGTCCCAGCAGTGGGAACATTAATAGGCTGATTATGCTTATACATTGAAGATATGTACTCCAGCTTACCTGTTACAAAAATTGACCCTTCGCTACTGATAGATATATCTAAGTAAGTTACTAATAGTCTAGTTCAAAAATCAGTACCTATCTATTTATTCTAATCATCACAACGACAATCAATCTTATCAGCTAGTCTTGTGAGCCGCCAACCGACTACAATCTAGTTTTATCTAAAAACAACATCAATTTACTTACTCTAAACGTTTTTGTGCAAAACAACCAGTTTTATATTTAATTAGTTTCCTAAATTGCGACAGTTCTTAACCGGTCGGAAACCTGTTTGTGAGCTATTATTTAGATTAAACGACTTTCTCACGTTTGCTTGTGGCAGGAATTAATTGTGTGTATGTATTATTTAATTTTCTGATGAACTAAATAGATAAAATTCAAGCGAAATTACGACGGATATTGATTAGTTGCACAGCCGGCGTAAAGTTACCGGTAATTATTAGAAGATGGTCGTTTTTTACGGACGTATTAGTAATTTGCGCTCCATAACTCAGTAGCTGATGTTGGAGAAAAAACAGCCAGGCTGAAGTGGGAGTGGGCGGGCCACGTCGCACGGATGCACCCGGAGAGTTGGGCATGGCTCGTCACACACTGGACGCCTGGTGGCCTACTATGACGTCATAAAGCAGGAGTAATTCCAGTGTGGGAAAGAGATGACTAGACGACCTGTATAGCTCTGTCTCTTTCCCACACAGGAATTACTCCTGTTTTAAGTCGTCATAGTAACCCCCTGAGGAAGGACAGCGCCGTCGAGGTCTACCGCGGCAAAGGTGGCGTGGCGGACGATCTGATTATGTTTGCGGGGCTAACATGAGCCGAGATCACACAGGATAAAGGTATGGATGGAGAAAGGCGAGGCCTTTGCCCAGCAGTGGGAACGATGAAGACTAGTAAAATAAAATAAAATAGTAATATGAAGATAAAAAATAGATTGCACCACGTTTACATAAATAATTAACGGATTGCAACATATTGATAAGATAGAAAATTAGTCAGTAAGTATTTAAATTAATTACGTATCATCCAAAATGATGATGATGATGATGGATGATAATTCTCCTGCACTTTATTTGGTAGGCGTTAATTTACGACTAGCACGACATCTTCCATACTTCTCTATTACTCATCATCACACTAGTCAGGCCCTTTCTAGTTATTTTTTCCGAATAAACCTAACAATTAATAATGTAAAATAACATTATTTAGCTACTTACTACTTTTTAAAGTCAAATAGTAAGAGGAGTTCGTGGCTAAATAATAACAGCCAGGTCGATCTTTAGGTTAAGTCGTGCTTACCTAGGTTGGTCTGTGGATGGGTGACCGCCCATTACATACCGAGTTTCCTCCGTGCCTCGGTAAGCACGTTAAGCCGTTGGTCCCGGCTGTCATCTGTAGATCTTTGACAGTCGTTACAGGTAGTCAATGCCCCAAAAAGTCAGACAACCAGTCTTACCAAGGGGTATCGTATAACCCGTACTAACTACGTTGTGGAGGTCAGATAGGCAGTCGCTCCATCTAAAATACTGGTATTCAGCTCCATCCGGTTAGACTGAAAGCCGACCCCAACATAGTTGGGAAAAGGCTAGGCAGATGATGAGTAATTGGTGCAAATTCACTTAATTTTTGTTTATTATTTAATATTTTTTCCTTACACAAAAAACAAAAACATTTCAAAATAGTAGTCCACCGGTATAGTTATTAAATTATTAGGTATTAAACTTAAGAATTTTCCTTATTGTGGTATTTTAAAGTCAAACAATTACATCGAAGTTTTATTGTAGATGTCAACTTAACCCACATAAATATTTATACTTACATTTCTATTGTTTATTAATTCGCCATCGAATAATACCAGAATGAGCTCCTAAAACTACCATGTTCTGCAAAAAACCACCACGTTTTGGAAGAAAATCGACCGGCACAAATTGGCAACACAGTTTTGCTGACCTTATTTCTCGTTACCCGTAGTGTATGCTTTACACAGGTGAATGTAAACATCTGCCATCCCAGAGATACAGAATTTATTTCAGCTGTAGAGAGCACCGAAGTGGGCTTATTACGTAGCTCGGATTCATTCAGCTCGATTTTTAATTGCCATCCTCCATCCATAGCGAAAATTGGCTGGAATTGAATTTTCCTACATTCATTTCTACCACGTTTCCATTTGTGAAGGCATAAAACTACAATTTTGTAGTTTCAACCTTATTATGAATTACGTAACAACGTTTGCCGCGGCCCGCAACGTGATACGGGTTATAGTCTTCCTGTGTGCCAAATTTAATCGAAATCAGTTCAGCAGTTCAGGCTTTAATACCGTGTAGCAGAAACACAGACGGAGATACATTCGCATTTTTAATATTAGTATGGACTTTTACTAATATTCACTTGCGAACATAATTTTGCCTCGTTGGTGTAGTGGTCGTAAACACGACTGCCGAGCATCAGGTCCAGGGGCTGCAGTCTCGACATAGATAGCGACAAAAATCGGTCGTTAAGTCATAACGATGTCAAATTTCTTTAATAGATTTTCAACCTTAAGCTTTCGAAATAAAGTTGAAAATCTATTAAAGAAATTTCACATCGTTATGACTTAACGACCGATTTTTGTCGCTATCCATGTCGAGACTGCAGCCCCTGGATGCGATTCCCAGGTCGGGGAAAGTGTTATTGGGTTTTTCCATCAGGAATTTCCCAGTAGCAGCCACGGAGTCTGGAATTGAGCCCGGTTGATGGCAATAGGCTCGCCTCCTGAGCGACATGGGACTTAAACATAACTGGCAAAATGTGGGTGTACTATCCTCTGCCTAACCCTTCGGGGATTACAGGCGTGATGTTATGTATGGACTTATAAAAAAAGAAACTATTTGACGCTAAGGATTCCCTACAGTGCCTGCGCCCTTATAAGCGGGAGATAAGAAACCATTTATCTTATTAGCCCCGTAATCTGTAATCGTTGACACTCTAATCAACTAACTTCAATGGCAATCGATATCTATTACGGCGAGATTCTAATGGAACCGATTACTAGCACATTATAAAGGCGAAACAACAGTTATAACGCTGAGAATTTGTTCAATGAGATATCGATTCGATAAATGGGAATCGATTTACCGAATCAAATCGAGTCACGATTAGGCCAAACTTTAAGATGAAACTCGACTAACAATGGCAATGAAATTACACGAAGATAATCTAAACAGTAGCAAGACTAGCAAGGAAATCGAAAGTATATCCGCGTAAACCGTATCAAAAATAGTGACGGCTACTGTGCTGTGTTGCACACAGAAGAAAAAAAAAACATCGAGTTTCATGAAATCATGAGTAATGTTCGTAATAAAATATGACTGTAATCCGTTTAAGTAATATCGGATGAAAGTCTCGTTTTGAAGTTCCGAAAGTAATATTTTTGTTGTGAGAACCGGCCTCTCTCTTTCAGAAATACAAAGTTTATTATATACTTTTTTGCGCAATGTATAGTATCTTGGTTTACCTGGTCAAGTTTTTCTAGCATAAATTTAATGCCAAATGTTTGCTGGCTGATATAGTCACGGATTCGCTTCAGAGTTCTGCATACTCCTGGTGGAGCCAAAGTAATTTTAGCAATTCTGAATTAATATTTAGGATTGATAGGATGCTTAAAGACTGGTGGATAAAAATTGTGAACTTGGAACCCTTTTCGGCTTTCGGATATATTCACCTTCGGCATCACCACTAACCTACAGCAGTCCACTGCTGGACATAGGGTTCTAATCGCACACCATTCAAGTATATCTCGGAAACTCTCATCCAGCTTGTACCGGCCATCCCGAAAAGATCGCCGTTCCACCTAGCCTTCATTAACTCAAGGAACCGATAAAATAGACAATTGTGATACTAAAATCCCCGTAATCAGATCATCAGATAGTTCAGAAAAATAAAGAATGTTCCTCAATAGAGAACGGCTATCTTTATAATTAAGTGTAACACAATAAAAGAAATGCTTATTAGAAACTAAAAATAAACCAATGCAAATGAGATCTTCGATATCAGATGAGCAAATACCGGGCCATTCTTATTGGACCTTGTTAGAATCGATTGTCACCTTTCGAATGAAATATCGACTAACAATGGTGAAAGCCAGATACGGATTGCTTGATACTTTAAAAAAAATAGTTCAAATTGTTCGAACACCAAAAAATAGGTATTACTTAAAACCTCTTTGATTAAAAAAAAAATCGATTGTTCTGGATTCGAATGACTTAATATTGCTAATCGATTCTAAAGTTAATTTTACCTATTATACACCTTATGACTACGAGAATAAAGGCTGCAAATCACAAGTAAAATGACAGTAATTTCGATTTCGCTTCTTAAACAAAAGCCGGTATAAACAGTTTTAGCGCCTTTCGATCTTTTTATTTTTCGAACTATAGACAAAAGAAGTACGAAGTTGTGTTATCTGACAGTTCGTTAAGATAAGGATAACTTTGTGCTATAAGAAACCGCAGGCTGTAAGTAAACCTTATCAGTAAAGGTGTTAAGCGTGATTTAGTTTAATTACTAAGGCTTTCTTTAAAGTATCTAATAGTTGTTTTTTTGTTTTTTTCTGGTTTACACTCAACTGATATCAGTGAAAAACCTTTTACACAACGTGGTAAACGTTTATTTGGTAAAAAATATTCTTAGTTCGTTAACTTCTTTCATTTTTACAAACATGGATGTTATGGACTAACGGTAGAAGAGTAGCAATTCCTTGTTTAAAAAATGTACCTACCACCTGCATGACATCAGTAATGCCAACTGTCACAAAAACAAACTAACTTCTTTGTCTATGACATTTACAGTAAGTTTTTGAGAATTTAAATTTAGAACACTCCGCGCAATGCGTCCGGTAACAATAGTCAGACGATCGCGAGAAAGGGAAGAAAGACGTAATTCTAATGAGTGAAATGAAACAGCACTATCAGGTATGCGGAAAAGGGAACTTAAGGGTTCAGTTATTATTCTTCTATGGTGAACAAACACCTGCCAGTGCATGCAATGCTATTAAGTAACGGTTAAGTGGGTTCGCCCGTTCATATGATAACGTGTATGTAATCAATTTTGTGCTGGTATTAAACTAGGAACAAGTTGACAGGTACACGCCGGATGCCTTCGTTCAATTAAGCCGGGTATGAAACGGTCAACGTGTTCTGCGGGCAAATACAGGGAGCCTTAATAGTAAGCATTAATAGGTCGGTAATTAGTATTAGCAGCCGTTTCGTAATAAGGATTTAAGGTGCTATTAAATATGTGATCGAAATGAGAATGGGACTGGCATTGGGTCCGGACGTAGTAACTTCACAATGATGTAATGTGTCAGCCCATTCCTTAGGTAGGTAGTACGTCTTCGGATCCTCGAAGTCCTCGAACGATTCGGCTGAAGTTTAACGGGTGTCATGTAATGTCACTATAAATAGTAAACTCGGGCCTCTTTTGAATATTGATCGAATTATAGTAGGCTTCTAAATGGTATTTGATCCTAGGTTAGCTAAGCTGTAGTTTGCTTTGGATAGGTATTCTATGATATCCTCTATGGTTTCTTGGGTCGTATGTTCTTATGCATCAATGACTCGTATCGGCACCATTAAGTATTTATTGCAAAAATAGTTTATCCCCCTGGTAAGAAGATTAGCCAGTGAGCAAGGTTAGCGGTCCGGTGAAGCATTATTTGATTATGGTCACTCATAGCCGTAAAGGCTCCTTTGGTTGCATGAATTGCATGGAGCATCACTATTACGTGATAAATACCACGTTGCTCAGGTACCTATGACGATTTCAGAACAATTCCAACTGATAGCTTTTGCCAAAGCCAAACGCGATGCAATTCTGTACTATTCTTGGCGTTATAGGTAAGTGACCTACCTACCTAGGCAAAATTAGTCGCGTCCCTATCATAGATGATAACTATGATACGTAAAAACAATCAAGGTGGTATTAATATAATCAGTCAAGTGGTTCTAAATATATCGTTGACGTTAACCGTCTTCTGGTAGGTACTTAATAGTGACAAACAAACACGCATTTAAAAACAACTAAGTAGATACTATGTACCTACTCCAGCGATCAGAACCTATGTTTCTGGTAATCGGGTCCGTGTTTCGTCATCCTAGCCTAGCCTTCTCCCAACTAGGTCAGTATTGTGGGGTCAGCTTCCAGCCTAGCCGGGTTCAGCTGAATACAAGTATTTCACATGGAGGGACTGCCTGTCTGGTCTTTTCTTCATGTCGTATCGAAATCTCTTACGTAGTTACCCACTTATTTCGATAGTTTCAGCAGTTATCAGTAAAGCCATGAAGTGTCGCGTCTAGGTAATTAGGTATGTAGATCTAGGAAGAAACATACTTATACCTAACCTAATACAAAACCACTTTCTTGATAAGTGATTTGAGACTAGTCAGACCAAAGTAGGTAAGTATTATTTTTGATGGAGTAGACGATTTACTTTTCTCACTAGGCGATAGGATTGTTATGAAATAGTATCTAAGAGTTCGAGATGGTGAGGCCTCGGTATAACGATCTCACTGCTAGGCCACGCTAGCTCAGTGCAGTACCTATAGTACCTATAAGTGTTACCGTTATACATATTCTTGTGTGATCTAGGCTTTAGCAGAGCCAACATAACATCCCGTGCTAGTCCGTACCTATCGGTTAGTGTCCCCTTTCTATTTCCGGGTATGACACACTGACGTATGGACGACGTACGTAAATAAATGATAAACTAGATAGGTAACAAGTGCTTATAGATAGTTAGTCACAATACGAAAGTACCTACGCGCATAATAGCCAAATACCCACGACGACAAATAAAAAACAAAATCATGGGAACTCTTTGGAATCTCTGCAGTTGGCAATGCCGTTGGCATAATAAAAATAATTCCATAACTTTATTACTCTTTGGCATGGGAAAGTCACACGGACGGGGATTCTGCATAGAGCATAGCTATACATTTATCGTTAAGCAAAAACCGGCATGTTACAACGTTGTTTGTTTAATGAAAATAAAACAAACACGAAAAACAATCTACAATCGGACGAAAGTGAAAACCTGGGTAGGTATGCGAGGCCGTTGAGAACCGTGATCACGCGAAAAAAAAACTAAGTTGAGCTAGGCGCTCTGAAACGGTGACGCGAAAGTAAACAGATAGTGTAATAAGAGGTAACACACATTCTATCGAGTTCATACTGCAAACATTAATCTTAGCTGTCGTCACTATCGCTGTGGACGATAACGTGACCCGATTATACGGAAAAACAATGATTAAAAATATTAATTAACAAAACTATAAGCCACCTTATGTTAGCGAAACTAAGGGGAGGAGACCAACCTGCTATCCTCAGAACTGCACGGTCGGCCGGGTCCAACTGCAGAATGGACAAAGGTTTGTCCTTCGCCCATTCTTTCAAGCTGAAATCGTTCTCAAATTCCATTTTTCTGTCATCCAAAACACGCAGTCTCGCGCGAACTCTCGCACATACTTGAATCGATCACAATTCACAACACTATCGTCGAATTATGCACATAACGAACATGATATACACAATATTACGAGCAAATAACAAGTAAACAAAACGTTACGTTCATTGTAAAATGAAAATCGATAAACGCTAGCAAGGATACGGCAGCAAGTGCGTATCCAACGACCGAAAGAAACACTCGTATAATTCACTATTATGCAACACTTAAACAATAATAACTAAGCAGTTACTAAAACAAATGCAAAATCGATTATAAAGGAACTCCGGTTCACAGGACGGAGTAACAACAAACTGTTTGAGGTTATCAAAGCCGCCAAAGCATCATACACCGAACCGGCGGGCAGACATGATGCGACTGCCTAGTTCTTTTGACCGCCGCTTCAAGGCGCTGCTATCGCTCAGCTGTTTTCACGCATGCTCACTCTAAATATTACCCGACTAAATAAATGTGCCTCTTTCTTTGCATACGTCCCTTGACATTTGACACTTTTGTATTTTGTAGCATAGCTATTGTTTACGATGCTTTCACTGCCATCTATCTGTTTGAATTAAAATTACTGTTTGGAACAGTATTCAATAGATGGCTTAAAAAGAATTCTAATTTCATCCTTTTTCAGTCTTGTTCTTCAATAAATTAATGTTACCAACATGAGTTAAATTTATTTCTACTTTTTATTTCAAGTCGGGCAAATAAGTCGAACGTAATAATGTAACATTTGGACTCGCGACAACACGCAACTAACGAATATTTTCACTATGAACTCAGAACATTATTTTAGAACCCACATTGATAAAATGGCGACCCACGGATGAATCAAAGGGGAAAATATACAAGTCCGTGATTAGACCTGTCGTACAGTTTGTATCAGAATGCTGGGCTGTGAAGAAGCTGGATGTAAAATGATTGCATGACCTGTAGCGGAGATGAGAATGTTGAGATGGATGTGTGGCGTGACAAGAATTGATAAAGTAAGGAATGATGTATATTAGAGGAAGTTTGAAAGTGGCACCTGTTACAGAAAAATTTAAAGGAAGTCGTTTGTCTTGATATGGACATGTAATGAGGAGGGATGAAACGTTTGTTACTAAACGAGTGATGGGACATGAATGTTGATGGATGGAGAGGGAGAGGAAGGCCAAAGAAAAGATGGATGGATAATGTGAAGTAAAAAAAAATAATGAGAAAGCGTTTACCTCCAATTACAAAAAAATGTTACTTCTGCCAAACTGTAAAGCAATTTGTTGGCAGATGTAGCTCCCTTAAACATACAATATTACCCATATTTTTTTTTTAAAGATTGATATGAAAGAGAAAAGAGTAAATGATAACGTCTGACAGGGGAGAATGGCAGAAGAAAATGTGTTGTGCCGACCCCAAATAGAATGGGACGAGGGCAGCTGATGATGCTGAGTTTTGAACCCAGCGTTGAAAATATTGGTCGTTCTTTCTTCTAAAGCAGCGTGTATTCGTTTAAAGGCTTTCTTTCTAATGACTAATGCTGTGATTTGCGTTTTTTTTTGCATATTATTCAAATACCATCATGATTTTGTCCTTATTCCAAAATATTTGGATTCGGTCGGGGTCGGCAATATATTTAAGCTGAATTTGGGCTAAAAATAACAATAAGCATCAAATGAGTGTCAAGTTAATAAAATCATTCAGTCACACACGTCATACAAGTCTGAAATTTTTTAAATCGAATGATTTTGTTGTAACCAACATTTGAACACTAAGACTTTTCCCGTTGTTTAATAACTACTAAGATACTAATATTTGAAAGAGAAGGGGAGGAACAAGATATAAGTACACTCATATCATACTCGTTTCTATTAGCGCAGCTTACTACTTTGTAGTAAAACTCTCGTCTGTACTCGGCTCTTGTCTGAGCATGCTTTGTGTTTTAGTATTCGACCTTATTAGTTCCAGTTGTTATTTGTTCATGTAACCGAAACTACAAACCAATCTTATATCCTTGTAAGGCCATTGTACATTTGCACAAAAATACCAATTCACATTATTTGGTTTTCGGCTGGGTACACCATGGTCACCATGACAACAAATCTGTCAAACTGCCTCATGTTTACATTTTCAAATCATAACTTTTATCTTACCAATAAAGATTTATCAGTAATTAAACTGTAAAAATAATCAAATGATGCGTAAATATATGCTGAAAGAGTATTTCCGTGTTTAAATATTCAGAGTTGGATGATAACAGTAGTATAACAGTAGGGAACAATGAAAATGTTCGCCATAACTTTAGTCGAAGTTTTATCAATAAATGGGAGAAAATTGCTTTATTATGTCCTAAATTTTATTGAACCGCTCTAGTGACCTACTTTAGAGTATTGTCTTTGTTATACTCATATTCTTGTATACAGAGGTAACATAGGCTGAAGAACCTTTCCTTTGTCTTTTTATATTTGCGGTAAAAAAGTAAATAAAATGGCTAAGATTGAAGATTGTAAACTGAAAAGTTGACGATGGATGTGCGAATTCCAAAGGTAACAGTAACAGTAGGTAGTAATACTATTTACTTAATTTAAGCAACTTCATTATTTCTTATAATGAAAAATGAACCTGTATAAATTAGTGTGCTATGGTTCGAAAGACACAAAGTAAAATAAAACGCGCCTAATAAGTAACCGAAGTGCATATTCCTACTAACACTATTTAACTGATTACAATTCATTGCATCAAAGTGTGTGTTCCTGTAAAATACAACAAATTAACCACATTTTTGCATTAAGATTATATGTAATCTCAATAAAATAATATTCTTTTAATACTACTATTTCGTATAAAAGAAATTTATTTTCGTCACCCTCACCCAATTTTGTTTTTCCAGCAGACAAACTACGGAAGAGTATCGAAGAAATGCCCTTCCCCGGAGAAGCTTACATTTACAGGCCAGTTCACACAGAAACATAAAACATTTGATATATCGGCACCGTTGCGGAGAGCAAGCATGCGTCAGGATATATTGGATATCGTTGAGAGGAAGACAGAGACTAGGATTGGTGAGAATAGAGGATTTGTTGATGATAATCCAATGTATGAAGATCCTAGAGATGTTATTGGTAAGACTTTGTCGACTTTCAGGTTGACATAATATGCACTCCTTTTCAAGGTGAATTTCACCAATAGACTGACTCGTTGGTCGAGTGGTAACAAGCACGGATGCTGAGCATGAGGTTTGAGGAGGATTTCCGGGCTAGCAAACTGTTATTGGTTTTTACCATCAGAAATTTTCTCTCTAACAACCACAGAGGCTGGATTTGTGCCCGGTTGATGGCAATAGGTTCGCCCCCTATTACATGGGCCTCAAATATAACTGGTGAAATGTCACTTCTGCCTAACCCTTCGGGAATTATAGACATGCTGTTATGTATGAACTGAATTTGATAAGCACATATACGCGCTGTTATCAGTACATTGTTGTAAAATATTGACACTTGGGTGTAATTGTGCTGATTGCATTCAGTTTCTTTAGTGAAATTTGTCCATATTGTTAGGCTGACAAGCATATTGCCCAGTTCAAACCTAGTTCTCACTGTTACCGGATACAATGCAGGTGATCTGAAAGAAATAACTGAACTATTTACTCTAGTCACAGATAATAAAGGGTGTAAATAGATCCTTAACAAAGCCGAAAGGCACTTGTTCTCCCCGTCTTTGCGATCAGTTTTTTCTTCTAGACCATACCTGGGAATCTTCTAGTTGGCATCAAAGTTCCAATTTTTTCACAAGTTTTTTTTTAAATACGTGTTTTTAATGTAAGACTTTAAACACCTCCACGACCCCCGTACTATTCAATCAATCCATCAGCACAATACTTTGAGTGCGTTCCATCGAGTCCTACTATAAAACGTGATTTTTCACCCCAAAAAAAAAGACGTTCCCCAGCAATAATTTTTGTGTAAAGTTACTTAGTTTGATGTCCAGAATGCTTGATTGACGGCTTCGTGAAGGGTCTGTTTACACCCTGTATACCACGTCTCTAGTCAGCCTAAAAATGCAATCAAAGACAATACAAAAACAGGATCAAACCCTTATTTTTAATACAAAATATCACATTTGCTTAATTTCAGGGGAGAAACCCGCAAAGCCTCCTAGAAAGCGAACCATCCAAGCCATAGGGGTTTCATCGCCCCGGTCTACAAAGGAAGGCAAATCACTACTGAAGGAACAAAAGAGGAAACTCACTAAGAAGTATGAACAGCTGATCACTTCATTGATGGACCGGTGTGAGGAAAATGTTTTGCAGGTAATGGATTGATATGCTAGCATCAAGCCTAATATTAAAAGAAAACTCCTGACTCACTCATCACCTGTCCAGTCCAGCCTTTTCCCAACTATGTTGGGTTCAGCTTCCAGTCTAACTGACTGCAGCTGAATACCAGCATTTTACATGGAGCGACTGCCTATCTGGGTAATACGATACCCCTTGGAATGACTGGTTGTCATGCTTTCAGGCCACTGACTACCTGTAACAACTGTCAAAGATCTACAATTGACAGCCGGGACCAACGACTTAACGTGCTTTCCGAGGCACGAAGGAAACTCGATATGTAATGGGTGGTCACCCATCGACAGACCAACCTAGGCAAGCGCAGCTTAACCTGATGATTGATCCGAGCGGCTGTTATTATTTTAACCCAAGAGCTCCTCCAAAAGTCCTTACTCACTCACCATTCTCTCAAGAGACCATACTCATTGTTTAATTATTGTTTTTGATATCCACAGCTATCAGAAAAAGACACCCAAATTTCCAAATTAAAAGAGAAACTGAAATCAGTGCTAGAATACAACAAACTCTTTGCCGAAGAGAATGATCAGCTCAGGAGTCAGTATGAAACTCTTGTGAAGTATGCAGAAGAGTGTAAGAAGGTCATTAAAGAAGAGAGGGAGAAAAGTAGAGTGTTGCAGGAGAAGGTTAAGCAGTTTGAGTTGCCTGACAGAGGTAAGAAGCTTTAATTCTTTATCTTTGGTTTAGCATATCATCTTGGACAAGTACAATAAATGACCAACACTCTTGGCAACTAGATGAATGGAGAGGCGTGTCTCATCATCATCATTATTTTGCCCTTATCTCAATTCATTTGGGGTCGGCACAGCATGTCTTCTTCTTCCATACTTCTCTATTACTCGTCATCTCATCAGACACCTCCTTTTTTGCCGTAACATAATTACACAGTCCATCCACCGTTTCTTTGATCTTTCTCTTCTCTTATACCCATCCACATTCATACTCAAAACTTTCCTCACGACATTTTCCTCATTCCTCCGCATCACATGCTCATACCACGACAACCGATTACCACACAACTTTTCTGTCACCTCTCCACTTCAGACTTCCTCTTATATACTCATTTCTTATTTTATCCATTCGCGTAACACCACACATCCCCCCTATCATTCTCATCTCAGCCACATGCAAATGCCTTACATTCATCCCTTTTGTGGGACAACATTCTAATACATACTAGACAGCACGTCTAACCGTTGTTTTATTAATCTTCCCCTTAAATTTAAGGCGTGCCTAGGAGCCAACAATACGGGAAGGCAAGCTCATAAGGCAAGCAAGACACATGAACAGTAGTAGGTTCTAAAGGCAAGCCAAACTTGTAGGCTTCTTTGAAGTTGGTTAACCGCAATGTCCATTAATGTTTTCTATTTATAATTCGACAGATCACGAGACGTCGACAGCGATTCCTTTAGTGGAAGTATGCATGAGTTGCAGCAGTCGTCAGATCATACTCAACCAGGCGAGGGATCACAATTCGCGGCTGCAAAAAGACATGCAGGCGCTTAAAGATGTTTTGTACAGGTACATGTTTATTCTTGCTAACTGACACTGTTCCACTACGCGGCGAATGAATGGGAGCAATCTCGCATGAATTCGCCGCTAGAGGCGTTAGTGTAGAGTAAGGTCTTCAGAAATGTCAGATGTCATTGTCTCATAGTTTTCGCGCGTTGCGCGCTTTTTTATCATGTATTTTTACTAATATTCACGTTTGTCGTCAAGATTGAGGCAAACCTGCCAGGGCCGATGCCTGCCAGGGCTGCGGGACTGTTCGAAAGAGATACCGTGGCCCTGGAACACAAAGGGCAAAGAAGGAACATGGATGGGCTTTAGTCAGTACAAGTCTGACACTCCCTTCCGCTCCGCCCAGAGTGGGGGGGGGGGGGTCATTTGATGATATCCCATCCGAAAAAAAAATAATTGAGGCATACGAAACTTTGTATACGCGTTCAATGTTGATAGATAAACTTAATTGACTTCTTTTCATTTTAATAAAAGCTTGAAGCCCAATCAGCAAGAAAAATACATAATTATTCTGTTCCAGATTAAACGTTCAACTTTCTCGCTATCAAGAGCGCCTGCGCGCCAACATACAGACAATGGCGGGAGATAAAACTGAACCTGTGTTCAAACCAGGAGACGCATTAGACTCGCTGCTCACAGCCAGCTTGGGGTATAAAGGTAAGTCTACCAAAAAGGTCTTAGGCGCGGATTCCACTAAAGCGGAGACGACTGGAGATGTGTGAAATGGAGAGGATACTACATGCGTAAGAGCTAGGGTGTATCCACCGAGAGATGTGCCAAGCGGAGAGGAGGGCACAGCACACCGCTCACCAGTCCCGAAGACACCTAAGAAGCCGATTCCTGCCGGCTTTCCTTCTGGAACATGGCACTCTAGTGAGCATTACTATATTTTTTTTTAGCTTTTACCCACAACTTCGCTCTCATAGTCTTTCCCACAGAAATTGTGAGTTTTACCGGTAGAACGGTTGAATGTTTCCAGCTCACCGCACGACGCTCACGTCTCTTCTCGTCTCCGCTGTGCACTTGGCCACAGAGTGCGGAGGCCTTAACAATTACGAAACATCTCTTCTCTCTACTCAACCGTTTCCACTAAAGCTAAGCGGAGACGAGAAGTGTAAATAACGAAATTCTATTGGTGGTTTACAACACATCTCCTCTGCTCTCGTCTTGTCTCCGCTTGGGTGGAGTCCGGCCCATATATTGGACATATCATTAGCATCGACTGTCTTGTTCCACCCATTACTGAGTTCAGAAAACCTCCTGTATGTGTGATCAAAGCGGCCGATGGCGAGTTTACTTTACTCTAGCCCAGACTTAAATTATGTGTTTTCAGAAACATTGAATGCTGATGATGGACAGCCTAAAGGCGGTCTTGAAGAAACGCCTTACACTGGCAGAACAGTTGATCTTTCTGGATTACTTAGCGCACAGGCACTAGGTAATAATTTGAATTTTACTTTATCTTAACACTCAAATTAAGGGGTGTAAAAATACCCTTAACGAAGCCGAAACGCACTTGTTCTCCCCGTCATTGCGATCAATTTTTGTTCTGGGCTATACATGGGAACCTTCTAGTTACTGAGATATTAGAGGTCAAAATGAAAACTTTTTGAAGCCAGACAACGCAGTCGTTCCATTAATTTTCAAATTTGTACGCATTTACACAACAAGTAACATGCAACATGCACACACACATGCAACATGTATTTTGAGAAACCTGAAAAACAAGAGAAGTTTCAAGAAAATTTCGAAACACGACCTTTATGGCGCTTTATTTCCAAAGGCAGATGTACTCTTTGGTTTACAAATTTGTTTTCGAAGGATTCAATTGTTCATGAGCTTTCAGAAAAGTATCAGTGTAACATCTTGAACGGCGTAGATTTATTACAATCAGCAGTTTATGGTAGAGAGGTGGAACATTTCCAAAAGCTTTTAAATGTCCGATTTCTCAAAAACAACCCAGTTTGTACCCCAACTTATTGGGGTAAAATTGTTGCAAATAAGGCCTAGTATCATCCATTTCAAGGAATGCACCCAATTACCAATCACCAATCACAATATTAGTTAAAATATATTTCACTGCATCCACAGCCCCACTCTTCGACGCATATCAAGAAAATCTCCAAGAAAAAGATGCTCTAATTCTAGACTACGAAAAACAATTCGAACAAATAAACAAAAAATCCAAACAAATCGTCAGCGAAAACAAAACACTAACGGATAAACTGAAGAGTATAGAGGACGAGTTGGCGGGACTGAGACAGAGCTATAAGAAGTTAGTGGTCGAGAAAGAGACTTCTGATATTGAGAAAGCTACGCTTGTTGAGAGAGCGGAGAGGGCGGAGTCTAAGTTGAAGGAGGTCTATGAGTTGTATGAGGATAAAAGTAAGTCTGTTTAATTATCCGAAACTGTCAAATTTCCCCAATCAACCTAGAACCTAATGCTTTAATGATAAAGTTGAAAATCTATTAAAGAAATTTGACAGATTGTAGTAGCTTGATGTGTTGGCGTCTGTACATTAACGTCAACAGCCCACCAATGCAAATAAGATTTCAATCTCTTGTCATTTCTCAACTTTTTGTCGAACGGTTTTTTTTTTTTAATATCTAGGCACCGCGACACTTGAGGGTCTTTTTACCCTGAATTTTTTTTGTTAGTTTGATTGTTTACTGTTCATATTTATCAGATTCATTGTGCTATGCGAAACATCAAAATAGCAATGGAGTGGTTTGAACCTGACTATGCCAGGTTCTATAGACAATGGTTCAAACCCCTTTAAGTAGCCATGCGACTTTTTATTTGAAGATCTTCTTCGCTTATTTTATTTTTGTCATTGTTGTTTAAACAATTTTGTTTTTTTGCAGTGGCAGCAATGATGCGAGACTACGAAACAGTCCACCGCGAGTACTTCACAGTAAAGAACACTCTAGAAATAGCAGAAAATAAGTTAGCTCAACTAGACGCTATGCGCGCACGCACTGTGCCCGCTGACATGCACGAACGACGGCTGGACCATTGTAAGAGGTACGTAACATTATGTTAGATACAGCAGACAATAGATAGCTCAACTAGACGCTATGCGGGCACGCACTGTGCCCGCTGACATGCACGAACGACGGCTGGACCATTGTAAGAGGTACGTAACATTATGTTAGATACAGCAGACAATAGAGAGCTCAACTAGAAGCTATGCGGGCACGCACTGTGCCCGCTGACATGCACGAACGACGGCTGGACCATTGTAAGAGGTACGTAACATTATGTTAGATACAGCAGACAATAGATAGCTCAACTAAACGCTATGCGGGCACGCACTGTGCCCGCTGACATGCACGAACGACGGCTGGACCATTGTAAGAGGTACGTAACATTATGTTAGATACAGCAGACAATAGATAGCTCAACTAGACGCTATGCGGGCATGCACTGTGCCCGATGACATGCACGAACGACGGCTGGACCATTGTGAGAGGTACGTTACAATATGTTAGATACAGCAGATAATAGATAGCTCAACTAGACACTATGCGGGCATGCACTGTGCCCGCTGACATGCACAAACGACGGCTGGATCATAAGCACATGTTTATTTAATAAGTAATAGATGTTTTCCTTCTTGAGAGTTTCATGTGTACTTTCATCACCTACACATACACATAGGTGATAGGACATAGGTCTCCCCAGTCGCCACAACGACTGGTCTTGTGTTTCTCGCATCTAGCAGAATCCTGCAGCTTTCAAAAAGCATCAATAGCCTCTAGTCATAGAAAAAGAACAATATTAGAATATGTATTTAACCACCATCCATGATTTTGATACTTACTAAGTTCTCATCATCAGCACCACCTAAAATGGTTAAATAAACCTTTATAAAGCCGCATTCCTTGACTTTTAAATCGACCCATGTTGATTAAAATCGTTGCTCTGTGAAAATACGCGTGTCAACTGTCTGTTAGGTGCGAATTATAAAGAAACGGCGTAAGGAGAAGGCGCGGCGCAGGCGCAGTGCAGGCGTGGAGTTTATAACGAAACGAAAGAACGGCGTGCCAACGTTCGCCGCTTGAGTGTAATTAACGACACGTCGCTTACGTACATTTAGGTAGTTGTCCTGGCTATTTGTGTATGTGAGTTTAAATGTTTGTAAACGCACCCACGATACAGTAGAAAGTCCTAGTGTGGGGCAAAGTTTAAAAAAAAAAATGTATAAAAATATTTTGAAGCGGCATCATGCCTGCGCTGCGCCTGCGCCGCGCCTTCACCTTACGCCGTTTCTGTATAATTTGCGCCATAGGTAGCTAGATTTCGTAATACTTATTCCTGAATGCATTATCAGTCTCTAATCAGAGAGAGGGAGCTATAATGAAAATATTAGTTGTAACTCTGCCTCTTCCTTGTCCAGGTTGCTAGAAGAGCTAAAACACCAGTACGGCATGGAAACAGAACGCAAGAGCGAACAAGTGACGAAGATGACAGAACAACTGAAGGCGGTCGAAGAGAAGTGTACTAAAGTGATGCAGGAGAACCAGGGTTTGAAGGAGGAGCTCGAGAAGGCGCTGAAGAATGTCAGGTATGATGGACAGTAGACTAAATGACTAACTACTACCAGCTTGTGTTGTTCCGCTGCTGGCACAGACCGCCTTCCTTCTCCACACACATAGGCTTGTGGCCACTACAAATAACACTAATCGGAAGTGTAGTTTCTTACGATGGATCATGATATGGAGATAACAAAAAACCACATTATTTATTATAAAAATTAAATATTCAGTTTCAAGCGTTTAGCAAATTAAAATTCGGTTTCTAAAACGGAAACTAAATTATGTAAGGCCCGCTTGCACCACGAATCGCAATACGCGTTTAACGTAGAACGCATTTAAAACATCGGTCTGTTTCTATCGATCGTTTAAAGATGACAGCGACAGAATGATGTTTTAAATATGTTTAGCGTTAAACGCGTTTAGCCATTCGTGGTGCAAGTGGGCCTAAATTTTCGTTTTTTTTAAATAATATGTTTTTTTATTTCTTAAATTCGAAGGTAGCATATTAACCATTTTTTCAAAGGACAGTGCACATTTTGGTACAACCCCTCAATAGCAACAATACGAGGGCGGGTCAATAAGTCCGTGACTTTTGGAATAAAACACAGATTTTTTGATAAAAAAATTATTTTATTTTTCAACGTAGTCTCCCTTGAGCTCTATATACTTTGTCCAACGCTTCTCCAATTTTTTTATCCCTTCCAAAAAAAATGATTTGTCGAGGTCCTCAAAATAGGCCTTTGTTTGCGAGATGACTTCATCATTGGAGTCAAATCTTTTTCCACCAAGCCATTTCTTCAGGTTTGGGAACAAGAAGTAGTCGCTCGGAGCCAAATCTGGAGAATAGGGCGGATGAGGGAGCAATTCATAGCCCAATTCATGGATTTTTGCCATGGCAACTGCACATGTGTGCACCCTTGCATTGTCTTGGTGGAAAAGAACTTTTTTCTTGGCCAAATGAGGTCGGTTTTTTTTCAAATCGTCATTGAATCGGTCCAATAAGTTGGCATAATATTCCCCATTGATTGTTCTTCCCTTTTGAAGGTAGTCAATGTGGATTATCCCGCGTGCATCCCAAAAAACAGTCGCCATAACTTTATTGGCTGACAAACCCACCTTGGCCTTCTTTGGCGCCGATTCACCCTTAGAAACCCACTGTTTTGACTGTTGTTTGGTTTCTGGTGTGTTGTGATGGATCCATGTTTCGTCCACGGTTACAAAACGGCGCAAAAACTCCTCCATATTGCGATTAAACAACGCCAAAGCTTCCTGTGAAGTTGTTACACGATTGCGTTTGTGGTCGACTGTGAGCAAACGCGGCACCCATCTTGCGGAAAGCTTTCTCATGCCCAAGTGATCATTCAAAATTGAAACCACTGAGCCATGCGAGATCCCTACGGCTTCCACAATCTCTCGCACTTTCAATCTTCGGTCGGTCAACACCATATCGTGAATTTTTTCGATTGTTTCGGGTGTAGAGACCTCAACTGGGCGTCCAGGACGTTCGGCATCTTCAGTGCTTGTACGGCCACAACGAAATTCAGTAAACCACTTTTTTACCATTGAAATCGATGGTGCAGAGTCCCCATAGTATTTATCAAGCTTAGCCTTGGTCTCGGTAATGGTTTTTTTTCGCAAGAAATAATGCTTAATAAGCACACGAAATTCACTTTTTTCCATTTTCTCCTCAAATTAGTGAGTAGTCTGATAAAAATAGCTGTCAAACACAAACTAACTGACGCAGCAAGTTTAAATTTTGACAGGAGTCAACTGACAGATGCCTGTTGACAGGAGCAGTGTTGCTGTTTCAGTAAAGTGGTCAGAAATTCAAAAAGTCACGGACTTATTGACCCGCCCTCGTAGATATATCATTGGATAGATAATTTTGAATAGGTCAATATTTACTTTGGCGGCATTTTTGAATTCGTTGTCCGTTCGGAGTTATAGGCAAAGGTTATACCTTCGTGTTTTTTTAATTATTATGAAGTAATAAATCGTCTTAAAACAACAGAATGATCTTTAAATCCGAACCGACAACAAAAAACAACAGAATGAATGATCTTTAACTCCGAACCGACAACGAATTGAAAAAGCTCGCTGAAGTAAAAGTAGTTCCAATAGAAACAACCTTTCCAAAAATATATAATTTATCCCTATGAAATGCCCCTGGTTAGAGGCCTTACACTCAAGGCATCCACCGGATATATGTCTATAGTCCGGTTACGCAGAAACCAGCCTCATGCCTGCGACCTGCGATACAATACATGGCTTGGCATATGAGGACTGTAGAAAACACATTCCTTCAGTTACCTTCGTGTTTTTTTAATTATTATGAAGTAATAAATCGTTTTAAAACAACAGATTGATCTTTAAATCCGAACCGACAACAAAAAACAACAGAATGAATGATCTTTAACTCCGAACCGACAACGAATTGAAAAAGCTCGCTGAAGTAAAAGTAGTTCCAATAGAAACAACCTTTCCAAAAATATATAATTTATCCCTATGAAATGCCCCTGGTTAGAGGCCTTACACTCAAGGCATCCACCGGATATATATCTATAGTCCGGTTACGCAGAAACCAGCCTCATGCCTGCGACCTGCGATACAATACATGGCTTGGCATATGAGGACTGTAGAAAACACATTCCTTCAGTTACCTTCGTGTTTTTTTAATTATTATGAAGTAATAAATCGTTTTAAAACAACAGATTGATCTTTAAATCCGAACCGACAACAAAAAACAACAGAATTAATGATCTTTAACTCCGAACCGACAACGAATTGAAAAAACTCGCCGAAGTAAAAGTAGTTCCAATAGAAACAACCTTTCCAAAAATATATAATTTATCCCTATTGGGGGGTTGTACCAGATTCCGTACTTTTATGGGCATTGTCCTTTAGTCAAATAGCCTATTTTCCCTTTTGCTAGTGTCGGCCAGTTCTTTGGGCAGGGGTCAAGCTCACCCCGCCATCTGTTCCTTGGTATGGTTTCCGCGATGTCATCTATCTTCATAATGGGACCCACTCTTCTTCTTACCCCTCGCCTCTTCCCGTTACGCGGGGTCAGCTTTCTTAATCTTTCGGCGCCATTCACTTCGCTGGTAAGCATCTTCATCTGTAAGGTCAAGCTTTTGCATGTCCTTCCGGACATTTGTCACAATGGGACACCCACTTGAAGTAATTTATTTTTCCTTTCTGTAAGAGTATTAATTCCAAAGCTCCGAACATTTGAAGGCGCAATTATGCTGAGTTTTCCTTGAATACGAATTTGGAACTGCTTGCTCGTGAAAGTACGTTACGCTAAAAATGTTTGATCGTTTGTTATTTTAACGCTTAAACTACTGAACCCATTTACTTGTACCTGGCTCAGAGGAGGATCTAAAATTACTCAATAATTCTAAAGAACTTGGGGTTTTTTAAAATAATTAACAGATAATTGTAAACCTGTGCTTTAGTCAGTCATGTCTTTTCTATTTCTCCCACAGATTATACCGCAAAGCCGCTGTAATATTCCGACAGCGCTTAAAGTCGGCGACAGCTCGCATGACGCGCGTGCGCACTAGCGCTCGACGCGCTAAGAACAACAGCGAACCGCTGCGGCAAGCGATGACAGCGCTGGATAAGATCAAACATGAGATTAAGGTAAATTAACGGGTTTAGTGGTCGTGTAGCGGTACTACAAAAAGTACCACAGCAACATATGAACATACTATAAAAATTACTAAAAAAATAATTAATTAATATTGCTGTTTCCTTCCTTACAATTAATAAATGCCATTAAAAAAAAGTACTACAAAGCCATAAAGGTCTTGATCAGGAGAGTCAGATATAGGAGTATAAGGATCAGGCCACTGATCCTTATACTCCTATAGTGGCAAGGGAGCATGGGATGAGGTTCTGGCCATGATTCTCAGGTCGAGCCAAGTGTTATAGGCGTTTTCCACCTAGCGATCCCAAAAAAATCATAAACTTTTTTCTTGTTATATTGTGTAAAGGCCTTCAACGCACTACCGGCTAGCCGCTGTGCGGTCTTGCAGTCGGTCGCAACGGTACAATTTTTAATCAGTTTACATGGATGAATACCCCTTATCATGCTACAATACAAGCCAAACTTGATCTCAAACGACATAAAAGTACATCAATAATTACCTAACAAAAAATCTTGCCATCCTCTTCTCCTACTTACATTTATTAAATTTTTCTCCCCAGGCAGTAAAATCGCGCGCCTACACCTCCCTCGAAGAACTAGAGCGTCGCATCGTAGAGCAAGAGCGTCGCGCGGCGCACGCGCACGCCGAGTACCGGCGCGAGCTGGAGAGAGCCTCGCTGGCGCTGCAGCACAAGGAGGCCATCATACGCAGTCTCATCGATAAGGTGGCCGATGTCGAGGAAGTTAGGTTGGTAACCTACATAGCATGAGTCATATACAACATTAGTTTTAGTATATGCGAAACCTGAAACACGTTTCTAGTAATATTATGTAAAGAATCTATATACACAATTTCAAAACTGTATCATGAAAAATCAAAAAGTTATAAGCTTGTTCTGTTACCGGGTATTCCGCGTAAAAACGTGGTCACCACGCAGCGCGCCCGCGCACACGCCGCCTACGTCGTCTTGAGCTCATTGATAAAAATAATTTGACAGTAGGTACCTAATTGATTGTGATAGGTACTTAATGTTGCTCGGTGTCCAACTTGTAACTTTAAAAAAATATTTTTGCAACAAAATATAACATGGTTTAAAAATTATTGGAATCGATTTAGTAACTTATTCTGAACGAACTATAATCCATTCAGGTTTCGCATATACTAAAAATAATGTAGTATAAATAGCGAAGACACTGGAGAAGTCAGGTTGATACATTACAGTCCCGAAGGCACCTACGAAGCCGGTTCCTGCAGGCTTCCTTTCGAGAAGAAGGCGCTCTAGTGTGCATTACTAAACAATTTTTAGCTTTTACCCGCAACTTCGCTCTCATAGTCTTTCCCATAGAAATTGTGATATTTGCCGGTGGAACGGTTGAATATTTCCACTTCATGTTATTGATCTCTAAATTCAGTTTCATACCTCGACAAGCACCCGAAGCAGTACTTTTAATCTTTTAACTTTTGTGTACAGACTCAGCCAAACCAACACCCATCGGCTTCAGGGCATCATAACTGACTCTTCACCGGAAAGGTCTCCGACTGTCCAACCAGAGGCTTCCGGGCAGCGGAAGGAAGCCAAGCCTTCAGTCAAGTTGGTGCCAGGACCCGGGGGGTACTTCCAAGAGAAGGAGGGCAAGAGGAAAGGGAAATAGATGAATGTGAAAGGTAGAAAAAAGGAGGGAAGTGACCATACTTGTCGACGCGGCTTAGGCTTGAGCCGATCACTTATCACGACATTTCTCGCGTATTGTTCGGCGCTGTGTCGAATTGAGTTGCCTGAACCGAAACGACGATGTTCTTGCTTGTTCGCAGCATGCACTTTTGACAAACGGTCAAAAACCTCTTTCTGTGTATTTCAAGTCGACTCCAAGTCAATAAATCAAATAATATTATTTTCCAGTAGGTCCAGCAGTAGTAGCTACAGCAAAAAACTGTGAAAATACTGTAGTTGCCCATTCCAAAGCGTAGATCTCTATGGAGAAGAACTGACAAGAAACATGGTCCAAATAAAATGTGGTCAAGTGGAAGGAGGTCCCTAAAAGGAGGTTTTGATTATGAGCATTGTGTGATTCTGATCGCTGGTTTATAAGAAGACTAGCTTTTGCCCACGCCTTCGCCCGCGTGGATGTCGAAAAATATCCGATTACTCACCTTCATCCTCCTTTTTAAACCCTTCGGGGGTAGAATTATCAAAAACGCTGAGACACGTATAAATTATTTTTTAATCGTCAGCCTAAACATAATTTGAAGATCCTAACTTCAAAACTGACGGACTTTCATATAAACTTCCATCCCCTATTTTACCCCTTTAGGGGTGGAATACACAAAAATCCTTACTCTTCACAAAGAACACATCCTCCAAGTTTCATGTGTCTGGGACCAGCGGTTTGGGCTGTGTGTTGATATACCCTAGATAAGATACGATAGATGGTATTTACGGTTTTGCCAATGCCAAAGAGAAGAGTCTTAATAAATCTTCCTTAAATCAAAGTAAAATAATATGACTTTTAGAAATTTTCTAAAAGTGGAGGAGTTATGTACCTTCTTGGCGAATTATTCTAGTCGTTACAGCTAGTCTATAGGCAAGCATTTAAATTTAAAAAAAAAACAAAACCGCCTTCAAAAACCTTTATCTTTTATCTACACTTAAAAGTTGTAAATAATATAAAAAAATTGCATAAAATATTATTGAAATATTTAACATTAATCAGTTATTTTTGGAGTCGGTGCCAGCGATTTTATTGTCAGCTTAATAAATTGTAGGGTCGCGTTGTATTTATTGTTATGTACAAGAACTTGTTGTAAATTGTATTTTTTTTTTTATCCGAGTGATTTATCTTTTTTTTTTCTTTTTTTTTTAGTTATTTATCTGTATTCATATCTAAATTCAATTAAAATTGGTAATCAGGTTGTTTTGCTATAGATAGCTTTGTGTGGGTCGCTTTCATTATTATTGTAATTTTAAGTTTTCTAGCTTTGGTTGGCTCATCAGCTTGGTTTGGAACACGAGCGATTATCAAACGAAACTGAAGAACAACATTCACACCGGCTTGGTTTATTACACGAGCGTTTATCAAACGAAACTGAAGAATAACGTGCTCATCGGCTTGGTTTGATATACGAGCGTTTATCAAACGAAACTGAAGAACAACGTGCTCATCGGCTTGGTTTGATACACAATCGTTTATCAAACGAAACTGAAGAACAACGTGCTCATCGGCTTGGTTTGGAACACGAGCGATTATCAAACGAAACTGAAGAACAACGTTCTCATCGGCTTGGTTTATTACACGAGCGTTTATCAAACGAAACTAAAGAACAACGTGCTCATCGGCTTGGTTTGATACACGAGCGATTATCAAACGAAACTGAAGAACAACGTGCTCATCGGCTTGGTTTGATACACAATCGTTTATCAAACGAAACTGAAGAACAACGTGCTCATCGGCTTGGTTTGGAACACGAGCGATTATCAAACGAAACTGAAGAACAACGTTCTCATCGGCTTGGTTTATTACACGAGCGTTTATCAAACGAAACTGAAGAACGACATGCTCACCGGCTTGGTTTGATACACGAGCGTTTATCAAACGAAACTGAAGAACAACGTTCTCATCGGCTTGGTTTGGAACACGAGCGTTTATCAAACGAAACTGAAGAACAACGTGCTCACTGGCTTGGTTTGATACACGAGCGTTTATCAAACGAAACTGAAGAACAACGTTCTCATCGGCTCGATTGATAAACGAACGTTTATCAAAAGAATCGACCGAATCCAGATTAATTAGATTAGACGCTATGCAACAAGCAATCCACAATCGCAGTATAATAAAAAAAGATTTTGAAAAGGCGATCAATATTGTCGCAGACGTTTCATGTGCCATTTGTAACAAAGCGTTGTATCCACAACAGCGTTGCAACTTACGAACTCAAGTTTACATTTCATTATTGCCCGAAGAACTGATTTCTTTGGGTAATATAACAACATGCTCTCGCTGTCAAAATAATATTAAAAAACGCAAAATTCTGTCGTCAGCATATTGGAATAAAATGACAGTTTCCACTATTCCTCAGAATTTAGCGAATTTGAGCAAACTTGAAGAGCGTTTCTTATGCAGAGTTGTACCATTTCTAAAAATAATAAAGCTACAGAATCGTTTCTGTCAAGATTGGTGTAAAGGACAGGTAATTTTGTTTGCAAAAGACGTCATTGAAGTAGCTGAATAAATGCCACTTGCGCCTAGCCAACCTGGTTTAGTTTTGGTAGTGGAAAGTCTGGAAAATATGCAACGCTCTCACGAGTTTGTTGTGGATGTGAATCGATCGCAACGGGCACTTGGTTGATTTTCAACAATGATGAAACAGACAACAGAGATGTAAGGCCCTACTTTGACAACATTACTGACATTTCAGAAATTGTTCAAATTGCTGAAGAGCCCATGAATGGCGGGGAGATGACAGATTTATAACCTGCTACTCGCATCAATTATGTTCGTTTGAATGAAAACGTTGCTATATTACACGGATCATTTCATCAAGCTGATGCAAGATTTGATGTAGAATCTCGCGGCAAGCAATGTACTGCGATAGCATCAGTAGCTTGTGTGGCATTTTGTTCTTTCGAACCTAGCCAATGGACTAAAAGTCACATTGATTATAAAGTTATAATCGGAGACAAGTTTTATCGTGAGTGCATTGCTAGTAGACAAAATCCCGCTGCTGGAGAATTTTACTCCGAGTATCTAGCTGCGAGTGATCTTGCACCGCAGGTAATATACAACAGGAAGAGATATAACATTTCAGTCGTCGAAAACAATTTCAATGGTCACATCGATACTGATCGCAGTGTTGATGGCTTCCCAAATCTAAAAAATGCTCTTCCATGTTTTTTTCAAGACAGTTGTAGCGGCTTACTTACAACAAATCCCACAACAGTGGCGATATAGGTATTGCAATGCTGAAACTATTAATTCTAACAAATATTTTATAGTTGATTCTCATGCACGTGGGTCTAGAGGGGCTAAAGCTTCAAGGCGGGGTGCAGCTTGTTGCATGAGTTTTGACAATTTAGATGATTTATATACAATATTGCACAGAAATTTATATTCAACGCAAAAAAATCTACCGGTTCAACATAATCTCTTTCTGAATCATAATGTGTATTCGCTAACTCCATTGATTATAACTCCGGAGAACGAAGTAGAAATGCAACGAGAAAGGATGAATAGTAAACAACCGATTAATTACACCCAGGACCAGCAGTCACGAGTAGTACAGTCAGAAAGTCCTACCCTCACTATATTCGGTAATACAGACAACTTTTGACAAACATCTCGGTCGACCTCACTTCAGGATTACACCCAGGACCAGCAGTCGAGAGTTGTACAGTCAGAAAGTCCTACATTCACAACATCCGGTGATACAGACAACTTTCGACAAACACCTCGGTCGACCTCACTTCAGGAAACTACTTATTGAAACGACAAGAGTATGCTTAGTGGCACAGACGAAGAGGTGCCAAATCTGGAAAGTATCGTTTCAGTAAATCCAAATCTAAATGTCGCCAATAACGAGATGAGATTAGCCCAGATTTCTCGTAAAACTGCTCCTCCTTTAAATTTAGATCGAGAACGACGAACGGAAATACTCGCCTGCTATTATCTTTTTCCTGATGGGAAAAATGGTTTTGGAGAAGAAAGGGAAATTCCAATTACTCTTTTGGATTATTTTCAAAGTCGAGTTTTGAGCGTGGATAAAAGGTTTAATAGAAATGACTATTTGTTTTTTGTTCTTTCCATAGTCGAGTATTATCAAGCAAAATCCAGTGTTTCCTTATCATGTAGGTCAGCGCCAGGGCAAGCAAACACCTCAACGACTGATAGATAACATGCATCTCAGTATGAGGAACATCAGAGGATCATCATGTTGCTATGAACTGATTGCAATGGTCCGTACTTTAGCGCCTTCTACGGGGTTTATGACTTTCTCCTGCAAGGATCTTACTTGGCCAGACATGATGAAGGCTTTACTCATCGCTGATGGTCGTGATTTGAATGAAGCAGAGAGCCTGTTTTTTCCCGAATGCTTAGGGTTGGTACAAAGGCATCCAGTAGTAGTCTCCAGACAATTTTCAGTACGCGTAAATGCTCTGATGCGATTCCTTAAACGCGATCCAGACTGCTTAGACGGCCCAGCTGTAGATTATTGGTATAGAATTGAATTTCAAAATCGTGGATACCCTCATCTTCATATGTTAGTGTGGGGTGATAACGTTCCAGATTTTGCTGCTTCAGAAGGTATCGAGGTTATTGAAAGGGTTGTCTCATGATCGCTGAACCCCAATAATCAATCATTAAAAAAAGAGGTGCAGATACATAAGCACACTGCCACATGCTATAAGAACCGCACCGATGGTTGTTGTCGTTTTGGTATTCCGAGGACACCATATGAGACAACTGTTTGCTTAGGTCCTGAAGTCCTGATGAAGTTTTAGCAAACAACGGTCGATTTTGTTGTTTAAAAAGAACTGCAGAAGAAACAATGGTCAATAATTACAATTCGGTTCTACTGAGTCTATGGGAAGGCAACATTGATGTGCAGCCATGTGGTAACGTAACCGCAGTTGCATATTATGTACCTAAATACGCAAGTAAATGTGAGCCTCATGACACAGGTGAAGTACGAGAAGCCGTTGCGAAAGCCGAAGCAAAGAGGCAAGGTGGTCCCGTGTTGCATCAATTATTTGCAGTCTCAATGGCCATTTTGTCTCAACGACTTGTAAGCGCTCCTGATGGTTCATTTACCACTAAAACTGTCTTCACGAAAAAACTGTGTTTGTTAATAGCTGTAAGCCAAGCGACTGGTTCAGACTTCTTAATTTATAATAATATTTTTGACCGGTACGTGCTACGCCCAGACGATCTGGAAGTCTTGTCATGCCGAATTTACAGTGCGTTTCGAAACTGTGTCTAACTCCACATGGACCGAAGATGACGGTGATGAGGAGTTAAGGGTTGAAGAAGATACGCCAGCAAGATTTATACGCCTCATTGATAACACGCGGATGCGTATAAGAAAGAAGACAGCAGTTTTACGTACACGATACTTCACGTTGAATAGCGACAAAGAAACGTATTACTATAACTTGTTAGTATGCCACCTACCATACCGTGAAGAAAGTGAACTTTTACTTGTAGAAGAAACCATTGAAGAATGTTTCGTTAGGCGCCAAAGAGAACTCAGACCATTGCAGGGCAACATGAGTGCTGAAGAGTTTTCTCACGCGGAACAAATTATACAACAGGCTCTTGCTCAAGCAGTTCCACTAAATACTGCGCGTGAAACATATGACCATGATGTTAATCTACCTTTGATTTGTGGTGGGGATCAAATCTTTAATGATGATGATAATTACTGTAATGACGTATGTGGAAGATCCGCAATTCCAGACGAAATATTTCTAGGAAATATTCGAGGTCTAAATATACAGCAGAGAGACCTTTTCCAAAAAGTTTCTGCGGCTGTAGAAAATGATTTGTTTGGATCAGAAAATCAGTTATTATCAGTTATAATATGGTGGTGCAGGAAGTGGTGAGTCTTTCGTTTTAAAGTTACTGGTGGAGCATATCAAACGCTGCTATGCTCCCACCGTAGATATATTGCTCTAGCCAAAATTTGTTGAGGTCGGTTCTTTAACGGGAGCAGCCGCTCGTCAAATTTATGGCAAAACTTGCATTCCATTTTCTCACTACCTGTAGAAAAAGGAAATACTATGACGGACAAAAAATAGTTGGACAAAAATTAGAAAATGAGAGGCGTAAATGGCGTAATATTAGGTCTTTACCAATGAAATTGGAGATTTGTATGAAAATTAAAAAAACATTTTTTATTTTAGCTTTACTAGCTTTTTTATCTTTCCGATTTGACGCAAGTGCTTCAATGTCGTTTTGACACTAACTCCAAGGCCCGAAGCAAGCTCAGCCGTAGATTGGGTTGGATCCGATTCCTCTACCGCCTTCAATTCGTCGTTGTCGACAATGGTTACCGGCCGATCGCGAGGCTCATTCTTCCAACTCAAAATTGCCAGATTTAAAACGATTGAACTAATAATGGACCGTGTTTATGCAAGCAGTGTTAGGCCCGTACACGTCGTTAATGTTTCGTGTTGTTTGCGCAGCGGTATGTCCACGTAGGAACTCATATTTGAAAATTGTACGAATTTTCATTTTATCCATGGCGCCAAAAACTACCACAATTTCACAAAAACAAAAAACTATCTAAAAACAAATGACTAAATATGAAATTAAAAGAACACGGCTTTCGAATAAAATTTATTTGAATTTCGAATTGCGCGCCAATCCACAGATAATTAAATCTGAAAATGCTGATTATTAAATCTCCAATTACATAGGTTTTATTTATTGGTTAATCATAGACGAGATTTATGATTTCTTGTGAAAATTTAAGGATTATTCATTTACGTCTACAAAAATTTAAAAATAATAATATATTATTCAGTGGTGTAAATATTACTTTTCGGCGATATCATGCAACTCCCACCGGTAAATGGTCATTGGTGTTTCGTACAGCCACCCTGGTTTTCGCAAGAAATTCATCTTTTTAGCAATTTTCATTTTGTGAATTTACAATAAATATGCGTCAAAGAAATTATATTGAGTTCATAGACCTTTTATGATATTGACCCGTACCTTTGACTGGTGATTTTGCTGAACGTGCTGCTGTTCGCATTTTCGCCACCTTAAGGCAAGTCAATGCATACAATGATAAAATCACGGCAGAAATTACAAAGACGACACGCATGTATACCATCAATGCTATTGACGAGTCTCGCGAAGCAGCAACTTATGGTTGGAAGCCTCCAGACAATGTCATTCCTAACTTCGTCAATAACTGAGGCGGTTGGTACCAACCGTAAACTTGGATACCGGATCGCGTGTTATGCTGAGTTGTAACATTTCAATATCAGACGGACTCGTGAATGGTGCAATGGGCATCATTAAAAAAAATAAATGGCCTGCTCTGCGGAAAGAACAATTAGAAGAAGAGGAGCTACCTGAAGCTGTTTCATAAAGTTTGATGACCCAACAATTGGACTTAGACTTAAAGACGCTGGTGTGTAGCCATTTCGCCCGCTTGTACTGCATTTCAAGCGCAAAAGGGAGAGAGAGAGATGTCGAACGCAGATTGTTACCGCTCATCTTAAGTTGGGCTGTAACTGTACACAAGTTACAGGGTACAACCCTCGATAAGGCCGTAATAGATTTAGGGAAAAGGAACTTTGCCAAAGGATAGATATATGTAGCACTCAGTCGTGTAAAAACTTTGGAAGGAATTGCATTATGATGATAAAGCTCTAACAGAAATGAAAAGATTACGTAATCTCTTGGACAATTAGTTTTATTATAATCCACAACCGTAGAACCTTTCAACGTGTTTTTGTTCTTTCAATTACTTTGATTTGATTTTGTTTGTGATCTGATACTAAGTACAAAACATACCAATAACCTACCTACCAAAATTTGGGTGTTCTGTACACATTTCCGTAGCCCTTCAAAGATACAGGTGTGATCTTACGTAATGTATACATTTAAGATTTTTTTTTTTGTGCTTGTTGTGTGCACTTGTGGCATGGGCCAAATAATAAATATGTTTTCTTTCTTTCTTTCTTTCTTTAATGGAATTGTGTCAATAATACATAACCAAGCGATTGCATAGCGGTAGATTTTCTATGGCTTATTGAGGAGTTCCATTGTCTATCTCCAAAGACTTTCACCAAAATCATACGAGATCACCGCAAAAGAATCTTCTTCCAAACAGAAAAAAATATAATCAAAAATTGTTAATAAATGCCGAAGATACCGCTGAACATACATAACTGGCGAAATGTGGATGTAGTGTACATATCTGCGTACCCCTTCAGAGCATACAGGCGTGATGTTACGTTATGAAATTATGTAAACAATAAATATCCAAGCGTTTGCAGCAATCACGACACATTTGCCGTCTATTATTGAAGAGTTCCACTATATATTTCCGAAGATCAACATCAGATCTTCACAGAATTTAAACGAGACCACCGCGGACCACTCTTTCAAACAAAAAAAGAATCATCGAAATCGGTTAACAATTGGCGAAGAAAACACTGAACATACACACAAAAAAAAAATCAGTCGACTTGATAACCTCCTCCTTTTTAAAGTCGGTTAAAAAGAGGTCTAGCCTTATCTGACCTAGAATTATAATAGTTTGAAAAAAAAAACCCAAACGGTGTTCTTGCCTTTATACCTTTTGAATGCCAGAGCATAAACGCACGCGCGTGCCCTCCACGCCAAGCCACAATTTCACCGCAACTAAAAGAATAGGTATTCCAAAACTATAATCTTTTACTTTAATTGTTTATTTCGTATTATAGTACACCGCGCTTTTTTTGTCACATATTTGTGTCGTTGGCGTACAGGACACGCGCTTGCTTGTCACGTATATGTGACAATGGCGTTCAAAAGGTTAACAGTAACTTAAGCACGTTATAGTGTAGAAAAGTTGATTTGAAAGCTTTAAGCCACACTGTTGGGTACTGCCTTAGAAGACCATTATGATTCCTTTGTGGAAAAGGGACGATGCTATTTGGCGTGTATAGATCTCTCTCTCTCTCACACTGGAAAAGTGATGTAATAAGTACTTCATAGTACGGCCCTTGGCCTTTTGTAGATTGTTCGTCTGTATCTTCCAAGAGTTATAAAATATTATAGGCTAAGATCCCGCCTATGACCGACCTTCATTCATCTGTTTACCGAAAAAATATATTTTCAGCAGTTTCAATATACATAATCAAACCTCTTGCGAATAGGTTGTCTGTAAGTCTTGTCCGATTTTACTTGAGAACCTAATACCACCGTGTTTGTGGTAAAATTATCTGTATTTTTAATAAATATTTCAATAAGAAAACGTATAAATGTACATACATAATATCAACTGACATATTTATACCTGACAAAAGTTTCTTGTTCCTTATGCTTTATACTTTCAATCAATATTAATTTCGTTTGAAAAAAAAGTTTTTTTAACTTTTCATTTTATTTTTAAATAAGTGATAATTTTTCATAATCGATAGACTTGACTTAATTTCATCAGGCAACCCATTCGCAATATATTTATTCTTGTAATAAGATATTAGTATTTTTCATTCGGTAATCAGATAGGTGAAGGTCGATCTTAGGCAAGGATCTCCTGAGATTAGGTAATTGTAATTGAATTGTTTATTTCAATTACAATGGGCGTTTAGATACATATTAAAGGTGACCTCCAATAATATGTATCTAAACGCCCATTGTAATTGAAATAAACATTTTTTTTTTATTTTTTTTATTAATATTGACCGTAAAGGTAGTCATACACGCTAGGTTATGCATGACAGTTTTAAATGCGCAGGCAAAACCTTCATGTAAAACCGAGTTCATTCCAAGGATAACTGTACAGTTTTCTCTTACACACGTTCATGCATGCCCGTACCGTTTGACTATACAGGCAAAACTGCACATGCATAACCTATCGTGTGTGGCCAGCTTTATCTGATATTTTGATTTTTTATAGTGCACAGTGTAGGGTAGTTTTTCTTTTTGTTACTTGATAAACTCGATGGACTTCGAATAGTAAACTATACAAGGTGTTTTTTTTTTTGATATCCCATAAATCTAGGGTATGAATGAGACCTTATCAAAGGGTCAATGAATTACACTTATTTATCAATGAAACTTAAATAAATATATTATGATTGATGATATCTTCGAAACTATGCATTTTTGGACCACATATTATAGAATGTTTTGTATTATTTTTACTTATAGAAACCCTAAAGTTATGGGTTATCAAAAAAACGTTGTATATGTGGGCTAGTTAGAATATTTGGTATATTAGTCTTTACAAAAAAAAACCACCCTGTATTGTGCAGTATTGATACACGATTAACTCGTAAGACTAGAACGTGAGGTATTCATGTTTATGATATTGTTTATATTTTTACTAATGTTTAAGTTTTGAGTATTTGGCATACATACATGAATGAATCGAGTCTAGAGTGTGATTAAGTTATCTCATGACTAGAGCTCTGGTTGGCCCCGAAATTACTCGGCCAGCCTCGAATATAACCAGATTTAAAAATACATTACCCTCTTTTTGGGTTCCGATGTGGTCGGGTAAAAATGATATTATTGTATTATTTATAGTTGTAATTACATGTAAGTTATTTAGAAATTATGTTCCTAATCGAATGTAAAAATATAATTGAGAAATAAAGGTGTTCAAAATAATTTTCTGGAGTTTTAATGTAATTACCTCATTCAAAACAAGGGCTCGTTTCGCTTGAAAACTTTTCGTAAACTCTACATTTAACCTTTTGAAAGCCAGAGCATAAACGCACGCGCGTGCCCTTTACGCCAAGCCACAATTTCACCTACAATTTTGTCACATATTTGTGTTGTTTGGCGTACAGGGCACGCGCTTGGTTGTCACGTATATATGACAACGGTGGTCAAAAGGTTAAGGTTTTTGCTATGTTATATAAGTTTCTAATTTTTCATTCGGACGTACAGAACCCAAAAAGATTTTAATAAGCAATAAACTCCGGGCTATTGCTCACATTTTTAAATGAATAAACCTTTTGGAAAAACCCAATAACGCCCGACCCCTGACCTCATGCAGCATGAGGTCCTGGTTCGGGTAGGGTCCTGGGTCGAGGACTCATGCCGTAAGGTTACGCTTGCTACCCCTCTACTACTAGACAGACCGACAAGATCTAAGGGACCTCAACAAAATAATTCGTCAAAGAAAATTCTAGATATAGAAAATAACAAGTAACTTTTGCCTTCAAATCTCAAATCATCAGGAAACATGGTAGGCCTAAATTAATTGCCTTTTAACTGTACATTTCGCAAGGTCCCACTAATTTAGGTCAAGACTAAATAATACCCAAATCTTGGAAAATAACCCGTGCATTTGCGCACGCGTTCATTTGTTTGTTCTCTTATCAGCAAGGTTTCAGTTATCAAGCCCACTGAATAATTTCAGGTGCGAGATGAGTATTGTTACTGGGGACGTATGTGTGTAGTTGTATCTGTTTGTATTGTGTAGGACAGACGCCAGCACATCATATAGACCAACGAGGAAACCATCAGCGAAAATGAAGATGGAAATATCAAAACTGTGTTCATCATCATCATTTCAGCCGAAAGACGTCCACTGCTGGATATAGGCCTCCCCCAAGTGTCGCCACATTGACCGGTCCGGTGCGACTCGCATCCAGCGGATCCCCGCAACCTTCACCAGGTCATCGGTCCAGCTAGTGGGAGGCCTTCCAAACGCCACGTCTTTTGGTTCACGGTCGCCACTCCAGAACTTCTCGGCCCCATCAGCCATCCGTTCTGCGAGCAATGTGCCCTTTCCATTGCCACTTAAGTTTGGCAATTCTTCGGGCTACGTCCGTAACCTTGGTTCTCTTGCCAGCACATCAAGCTACTTGAAACTGTCAAATTATCATTAACACTAGAAACGGGATATTTACCATGTTTGTCATGCTAGTGAAGGAGGTGGCAAGACGTGAGAGGGAAAGAACCTCACGTCCCAGCCGCCGCGGGAGACGCCCTGGGCGTCGGGGGTCACGTGGTGGCTTCCGACCACCGTAGGCGCTGGCCTGTGGACGGCGAGTTATGGGCTAGCTCGCCGTCCGGCCATCTTATGACGACGGGCCGTGTCGACGGCGCGTTCGTGTTTCACGCGCGCCTCAAAGAGATGTCAGCAATCAAGTAGGGGTCCGCATGGGCCGATGCCTGCCAGGGCTGCGGGACTGTTCGAAAGAGATACCGTGGCCCTGGAACATAAAGGGCAAAGAAGGAACATGGATGGGTTTTAGTCAGTATAAGTCTGACACTCCCCTCCGCTCCGCCCAGAGTGGGGGGGGGTCATTTGATGATTTCCCATCCGGAAAAAAAAAAGGCTGCTAATGTCATTAAGGGGGAAGCACTGGGGTAGCCCGCGAAATTCAAATTTCCAGGCTCTTTTTCAGCCTTTTCCCAACTATATTGGGGTCGGCTTCCAGTCTAACCGGATGCAGCAGGCTGTATGTCAAACAAAATATGATTTGCGACTGGAAGACGTATGTAGTTACAGTATTATTTATCCTTTATTGATTATTCATACACATTTTCAATAAACATTTTTAAAAAAAAGCACATAAAAATGTTTAAAAATTTAAAAAAGTGGTCCGCCGCTGTCGGGAGCAGCGACCAAGCTACCTGTGGTTAGGGCTCCAGTATTATTATCATGAAAAACAATAATACAACCCTCTAAGTTCATTTAATCCTATTTAATGACCATTTCATGAAAAAGTCATTCAACGGGGTTAAATCTCAATGTTAATTGAACAAAGAGGGTTGATGATTTTAAGAGCGTTAACGTCTTACGACATTTCATACAAACTTTCAGGTGATTTTGTTTCCAAATGACTGAACCGATTTTAATGAAACTTCGTACACATAAACAGGATACATAAGTCTAAAGATTAGACAGAGAACTTTTCGAAAAATAGTGTTACATCTAACTTAAACCGATTCTAGATTTTCCATAGAAACAGAAATTTCCAATTATCTTTTTTTTTTAAATGACATTTCGAAAAGTTCTCTGTCAAGTCTTTAGACTTATGTATCCTGCATATGCGTACGAAGTTTCATTAAAATCGGTTCAGTCATTTCGAAAAAAAATCTCTTGAAAGTTTTTATGAAATGCCGTAAGACGTTAACGCTCTTAATAATTATAACTCTTTAAAGCCATATTTGTTCCGGTCGCGAATCATTTTCGTTTTTAATCAAATTGCAAAAACGTAAAAAATTTGCGGGTACTCAGGCGGTTTCAACTTAATTGACTTTTCCTCAATTAACACAAAACCACACACATAGGTACTAAACTAATATTACATTTTCTACATGGACAACAAGCCCTGCATTACATAAATAGCTGAAAAAAATATTGTTATCAGTAGTGAAGCCTTCAGGCGAGGCATTAGCTTGTGCGATCGTGTCTTCTTATCACAGTGGTTTATTTAATTGTCTCATAAACAAGTGGAGAAACACGTAGTCACAGATTTGTTAACAACTTGGTCGCATTTTAAAAAGAACGTCGGAAAATGGAGCAGTAATATTTGCTTCGAAAATATTTAGAAAAAGTGTTGTTTTTTTCTGATTGTGTATGTATAAAGGCAGATAGAGTTATTTATTAAATTAATTTATTATTCATTATTTTAAGTTATACTATAATTTGAAGAGAACTTTAGACTCTGAACGACTTTCATTATATTCAGCATAAGTACTTCAGCAGCAAGCATGAAGAATATAGCAGGTATGTACTTCATTTCAATTATTTATTTATACATTTATTTTTTTTGTCCTCGAGGAGCTCGTGGCTAAATAACAACAGCCGCTCGGATCAATCTTCAGGTAAAGCCACGCCTGCCTAGGTTGGTCTTTGGATGGGTGACCACCGATTACATACCAGATGAAGATTACATACCTCTGTGCTTCGGAAAGCACGTTAAGCCGGTGGTCCTCTGGCTGTCATTTGTAGATCTTTGACAGCCGTCGTCGTGTTACAGGTAGTCAGTGGCCTGAAAGGCTGACAATAGGTCTTACCAAGGGGTATTGTGTTACCCAGTACTAACTGGGCTGTGGAGGTCAGATAGGCAGTCGCTCCATGTAAAATACTGGTATTCAGCTGCATCTACTGACTAGAACGTAGAGACTGGGTACTGTAAGGATGTTTAAATCTAAGAATTGTGGACGGCAACTCTCTCTTTGGGAAATACGGGCAATGATTATCAAATTACTTGACCCACAAAATAAATACTGGCTCTTTATTTTTAAGCATCCATTACGCTAGTTTACTACGTCGTATTTACCTACTGTCATTGTTAGAATATGGGAGTAAAGGTTTTTTGCAAAAAGTCTCAAAAAATTTTAGAACTACCTATAATAATTTCGTAAAAAAAAAATCATTCATATATTTTTTTTTCGTTGCTATGGCAACTACACGACTTATAGAAGATACTCTTAAAATATTTCGTGTATGAAAAGATAGACCTAATATATATAAATGTATGTTTGAATGTATGCAAGTAAATTACCTACCTACCAGTGCCAGATAATGCCCATTAAACACTTACCTGTAGGTCTCCCTGAAGGAAGGGTGTTATTTTATGGCATCTGTCAACTATCATCAATTAAATTGTTAACATGGAAGCGCGTTGCCGCAAGACCATTAAGGTGTAAGCGCCGTCGAGTCCGCGAAAATCAAATTTTCTTAGGTTTTTTTGCAATTTGCAGGTCAGTGTCAGGCTATATGTGAAACAAAATATATGATTCGCGACCGTAACACGTATGCAGTTACAGAATTATAATCATTAAAACCATCAAAACAACAATAAAAAAAAGAAAAAAAAAAAAGTCATTAAAAATCATCAATCATAATCATCAAAAAAAAAACAATCAAACACACACTCACTCACTCTCTCTCTCTCTCTTCTTTTTTCATTAATTCAATTTAAAAAAAGTCATTCAAAGGTAGGTATTATATGAACTCAGAGGGTTGTATTGATAAGTATAATGACTATAACTCTGTAAAGCCATATTTGTTACGGTCGCGAATCTTAACCAACACACAACCTGACACTGACCTGTAAATTGCAAAAAAACTTTATTTTAGTTGCCTGTACTGTCCCACTGCTGGGCAAAGGCCTCCCCCAATTCCTTCCATGTGCTCTTTTCGCAAAAAGGGTAAAAAAAAAAAATTCGCGGGGTGCTCTGGCGCTTAACCTTAATAAAAAAATGTATGCGTAGCTAATATCACTGTAAAACGATGCGCTACGAAAATAGATTTCCATCGTTTTATAGCCCTCTGCCACGAGAACTTCGGCTACGTAGAATTATTTTGCCCCCAATCTATACATCTATTCAACACAAATGAATAAAATTGAAGTGACCGTTTGTATTAAAAAAAAAAAAAAACCTTTAAATAAAACTTGTCAGAATGGTGTACTAAATACGTGGTAACTGTTTGAGCGTCGACCTGTATATCACTACATAGTATAAAACAAAGTCGCTAAGTTCCCGCTGTCTGTCTGTGCCTATGTATGCTTAGATCTTTAAAACTACGCAACGGATTTTGATGCGGTTTTTTTTTAATAGATGGAGTGATTCAAGAGGAAGGCTTATATGTATATATTGCACCCGTGCGAAGCCGGGGCGGGTGAGTGAGGAATAAAAATGGAAACAACAATTTATTAAAAAAAAAAAAGTATAGATCGGACTATGTTACTGCCTACTTCTTAATTGTTTTTCGAAATAACAACTACAAAAATATGGAATAACGTCGAATATTATAATATAAGCAAATATGTACACAGATGCTAATTAAAATTAATTGTTAGGTACCATTTTTAATAATAATTAAGAAATTGTGAAGATTTTGCCCGTGACTTACGAAGTATTGGCACACGTGATTGGCAAAATATTCGTTTTTATTTTTATTCATTTTTATTTCACACCGACCACATCATCATCCGCTTAGCCTTTTCCCAACTATATTGGGGTCGGCTTCCAGTCTAACCGGATGCAGCTGAATACCAGTATTTTACATGGAGCGACTGCCTATCTGACCTCCACAACCCAGTTAGTACTGGGTAATACGATACCCCTTAGTAAGACTGGTTGTCAAACTTTTTGGGCCACTGACTGCCTAACGACTGTCAAAGATCTACAAATGACAGCCGGGACCAACGGCTTAACGTGCTTTCCGAGGCACGGAGGAAACTCGGTATATAATGGGCGGTCACCCATCCACAAACCAACCTAGGCAAGCACGGCTTAACCTAAAGATCGACCCGAGCGGCTGTTATTATTTAGCCACGAGCTCCGCACACCGTCCACATAGAATTGAATTTTTTTTTCGTTTAGTTAAAAAAATATACCTAAGCTTTTCCGTACATTTGGACCGTGAAGGTATTATAGTTTTGTAGGAAACAGCTTTTTTTTAATAACCCATGAAAAATTATTAATATGCTTAGGGGTTCAGAATGATGTAAATAATGTAGCGTTTTTTGACGGGTGATCACTGAAAACCAGCGCTGTGCTGTGTGTGCAAGCTGTTAACTTTTTTGTGTAGGAATAGTTTTTTAGTTACCGATGAAATGTTTCTAGGTAGCCCGTTTCGAAATGATGTACCTACCTACCTACTGAACACTTGTAACCGTTTGTACATCGATGTCCCGTCCACCCTGTATAGACTAAAGTTTTTTTTTTAAATATTTATTTAATGAAAATATAGTACAGAGGTGTTGCTTAAGTCTAAACTCGCCATACTTATACGTTCGATGGCGAGAGGCGCTCTTTAGCATAACAATGAACCACCTCACGTACAGACGCCAGCCAGTACATCAAGCTTAACTACAATCTGTCAAATATCTTTAATAGATTTTCTATTTTACCGTTAAAGCATTAGGTTCAAGGTTGGTAAAATTTTACAGTTTCGAGTTGCTTGATGTGCTGGCGTCTGTACATAGCTACTACTTATACAGGCTGTAAGGGTAAACACCGTTATTCTTGAAACCAGTGGTTTAGTTTCCTTATTAGAACGTAAAATTAATGAAAAAAAGCAACATTTTTTTTTTTGACGGAATTCTACTATTTCCCAGAAGATCATTTCACCCTAATGCGCGCTAACAGCTGACGGCCGGGCGGCGGTCACGCGCGGTCATACGCCACGCGCGTGTAACGAACGATGACTCATGACCTCAGTCAGTCAGCTGTCGCGCTAGCGAGCTCACGTAACTCGTCATAGGGTCGCGCGCCGCCCCGCTTGTTTCTTGCGCGTAAATTGTGTGTACTTAGATCTGTCTTACAGTCTTACGCAATTGAACAGTGGACCAAAGTGGTACGGCTTTACGCCATCACGGGTGATTACCTGAACGACGCTCGTAGGATGTATGCAGAAGTTAGATTCTCGAGTGCGAATCAACCTACGAAAACGAGCGGAGGCATGTGTGGCCGTAAATGGATCCCATTTTGAACAGTTGTTGAGATTAATTTAGGTAAGTAGAGATATTCAATCAGTGTATGATTTTTAACTGTACATAAAATTGTCATAAACATTTTATATGCGCCAGAAATACCCATGGATTACTTTTTCATTTTCTTTGTTGTCAAATCAAATTTACATTTAGACTCGTCTTTCAACACCTTTTTTTTTTTCGGATGGGAAATCATCAAATGACCCCCCCCACTCTGGGCGGAGCGGAAGGGAGTGTCAGACTTGTACTGACTAAAACCCATCCATGTTCCTTCTTTGCCCTTTGTGTTCCAGGGCCACGGCATCTCTTTCGAACAGTCCCGCAGCCCTGGCAGGCATCGGCCCATGAGGACCCCTACGTGGTTGCTGACATCTCTTTGAGGCGCGCGTGGAACACGAACGCGCCGTCGACGCGGCCTGTCGTCATAAGACGGCCGGACGGCGAGCTAGCCCATAACTCGCCGACCACAGGCCCGCGCCTACGGTGGCCGGGAGCCACCACGTGACCCCCGACGCCCAGGGCGTCTCCCGCGGCGGCTGACACGTGAGGTTCTTTCCCTCTCACGTCCCGCCACCTCCTTCACTAGCATGACTGCTTCGCAGAAGGTGGTGACGGCTTCCCATTCCCTCTCGCTCCAGACCATGGCTTGAACCAGGGCCGGACGCGAGAGATCGCCGCCGCCAATCGCCGCTACAAGGACACGGCGGTGCTCCGCCCAAGCGGGGCAGACCTCTACGGTGTGCTCCACCGTGTCCTCCGGACGATCCTCGCAGTGGAAACACCCGGGCGTTTCCTCCCGCACGATTCGGTGCAGGAACCTCCCAAAACAACCGTTCCGGTGAAGACCTGCGTCAGGCGGTAGGTGAGGGCGCCGTGGCGCCTCTCTAGCCACTCCTCAAAGAGGGGACTTATCGCCACTATGGTAGCGTGCCCTGCACGGGGTTGCAACAGTCGCTCTCTCCATGTCGCCATGAGATCACGCCGGAGGTCTGTCCGCTGAGCGGCAATTTGCCGCGGCAGCGGAGTTTCCCCCCGACGTAGTGCCTCCGCGCGCCATTCGTGCAGGCGCACGAGGACTATCGCCTCCAGATCCCATGGCGGCAATCCGGCAAGGAGGCTAGCCGCCTCGCCGGAGATCGTGCGGTACCCCCGGATTACCCTTATGGCTATCACCTTTTGGGGCGCGTTCAGGTAGTGGGCGGCTTGCCGCCTCAAAGAACGCGCCCACACCGGGGCCCCGTAAAGGGCCATGGACCGCACGACCCCCGCGTAGAGCCTCCGGCAGGAGTCATTTGGAGCCCTCAGGTTGGGCAAGAGCCGCTTGAAGGCAGCCCCTGTCCGTTCCAGTTTGGGAGCCAAACGTTGGAAGTGCTCCACAAAGTTCCACCGGCTGTGGAGGACGAGTCCTAGATACTTCAACGTCGACCCGACGCCGATGGAAACCCCTCCCGCCGTCAGTAGGGATCCCGACGGTGGCGCATTCCGAGGCCCATGGAAACACATGGCCTCGGACTTGTGCAATGCCACCTCGAGACCCAATTGCCGGATCCTCTCCACGACTATCGCAACCCCGTGTGTCATGTTTTCGGCCGCCGCCTCGTGCGACCTCCCTTGTGCCAGTACCAGCGTGTCGTCAGCGTAGCAAACTACGCTGACGCCGGTAGGGAGGTCGGAGCGCAGCACCCAGTCGTACCCGATGTTCCACAGGGCCGGCCCCAGAACCGATCCCTGTGGAACACCGCACGACATCTCTCGCCGGTTTCATTCTCCGCTCCGACCGGGGTAGATGACGGCCCTATCCGTCAAGTAGTCCCCGACCACACGACGAAGGTAGGTTGGCACCCGGTTATACCGGAGTGCCTCCCCAATGCAGCTCCAGGGCATGGAGTTGAAGGCGTTGGCGATGTCAAGAGACACCGCCAAGACGACCCCACCCCGGGACACCGCGTCCCCCGTCGTGAGGGCTCTCACGCGCATGATGGCGTCCACCGTGGAGCGCCCCTTGCGGAAACCAAACTGGTGTTCCGCAAGATCCGGCCCCATCCCCGCAAGGTGCCCGGCGAGGCGGTTGGCAATGACTCTTTCGAAGAGCTTGCCCACCTCGTCCAGCAACACGATGGGCCGGTATGCAGACGGAGAGTCCGCAGGGCGCCCTGGTTTCCGGATGAGGACCAGCTTCCCCGTCTTCCAACGAAGCGGGAGCCTGCGATGCCTGGCGTACAGGTGCCGCGCGGCAACACACGCCTCGCGCAGAGACGTCAGCTCTCGCGACCACCAGTACACCTGACGCCGGGCGCTTCCTGGCCGAACTCGGGGCATTGCCACGTCGCAAATCTCGGACATGGCCTCCTGGAACCAATCCGCCTCGTTGTTAATGTCGGCAGGCCTGACCGGTGATGACACCCAGGCCTGCACGATCGAGGCTTCCAGGAGGAGCTCCCGGTCCAGCTGCTTCAGCGGTCTTTCAACACCTTAGGTAGGTATTTTTCCTGTCCTAAGCCAGGAAAAGTATGAAGGAAAAGTTGCATCACAGGTTATGTTACGAGTATTGTGTAACTGTAGCTAGTTAGGACGGGCGACGATTACTCGGGCGCATACCATGAATTCGCGGACGGTGTAGGATAATTTATTGTTATTTATTTTTAAAGTAAATTACTTATTCTGTTCTTTTCAACTCGGTCCTATATTTCTTTTTTTATTCAACTACCCGTGGTTTGAGTGACAACGGTGTTTACCCTTACATAGTGTATATTATACTGTTATGGTTTGATCTTATACAATGTATTTAGTTCTTACTTATAAAGTCATCCTTCACTAACTTTTACTTAAGAGAAAACTCTTAATAAATCCATTTTGTTAAACACTTCTCATTCTGAGTCATGAAGTCTTCGCTACAGCAACATAATGTTATATTAGTTTTAAAACTAGAAGACTAGAACTTCTTTAGATATTGGTTTTTCCTGTTTGAAATTTAAGATTTAGCTATGATAAGAAAGATAAGGGATCTCATTAAGGTTCGTAGAACTATTGCTTACATATAAGATACCTACTACAAGCACAGGATGATTCGAAGGCAGACACGTGTCACATTTAGTCGCCTTTCATAGACAACTTCAGTTATAGAAGAACTTTATGAAAATGGGCCAACGGTGGCAATGACACTATCAACGTTCAACGGAAGCAGCTTACATATACGCCTGGTTAGGTACATACATACAGAAATAATTTGTATCGCTGCGATCTGTCACTGCTAAATAATAACAGCCGCACGGCTTCAAGGTTAAGCCGCGCTTGCCAAGGTCCAACTGTAGATGGGTGATCATCCATTATATACTGATTTTTCTCCGTGCCTCGGAAAGTGAAGCCGTTGGTCCCGGCTGTCATTTGTAGATTTTTGACAGTCGTTATAGGCAGTCAGTGGCCCGAAAGTGACAACCAGTCTTATCAAGGGGTATCGTATTAGTCGTATTACCCAGCACTAACTAGGTTATGGAAGTCAGATAGGCAGGTTAGATAAAGATATATTTATTTTGTAAAACATGAGTGGGTATGGTAAGCACCATACATACAGGTCTTATAAATAAAAAGAAAGTTGCCATATAGGAATGGAGTACAAAAAAAAAATGTTACGCTAAAAAAATAGGCTAAACTTAATTTAAAAAATTGAAGTTTTACCTAAAAATATTAAATTTACAAGAAATGGCTTATTTATAGGGTAAACTTAATTATTATGAAAGATATAGAATTAAAAAGACAATAGGGTTAAATAAAATAGACGAAATTAAATAAAAATATTAGGAGAAAAAAATTTAAAAAATATTGTTCATGTAAAATACTGGTATTCGGACTGAAAGCCGACTCCAACGTATTTGAGACAAGGCTAGGTATTTCAAGGTCTGATAGCAATTAGGCAGCATTCCCGCTGCGGTGAAGCAGTTCCAGTCGCATTCGGAGTACCTACCTTGCGAACCTCTCCAAAAATTATGGCAACTCACGTGTGTTGCCAAAATTGTCACGTTGTGTGTGTTGTATCAGCTGCATATATTCCGTCAGGTGACAGTCACTTTAAATATTTGGTAGGTATTATCGTGTTTTGACTTTATAGAGCCTAGCTAACTTTTTACTCTGTTGAATGTTTCCACAGATGGCCACAAGTCACGGAAAACTTTAAAATCAATTCGATTCACTTTATGACGCTTTTCTGAAATTTCGATAATATTTTCGAAGAATTTGTGTTACAAAGAAAAAAAAGCGATGTAATAAAATAAATATACTTTTTAGACGAAAAAAAAAAGTTTTAAGTATATAAGAGTAGGTAGAAACCAAAGAAATAATCTTCTATCGTTACTGAACTCAGAATTTTCCTACGATTTATTTAGGCCATCCTGTAACTTTTCAGTTGTTTACAAAAAGTAATAAAATAATAATCATCCTTATCGCAATAACAATAAGATAATAGGAAATGATTAATCGGGTGAATACAAATTTAATTGGCGACTAATATACTGAAGACGCGATTATGATATCAAGTAAGTACCTATTTATTCGGTAATTGCGGCAAGGAGAATATAGGAAGCAAGAGCGAAGTGAGCTTGGTACTTGTGGCACCCCGACTCAGACAGGTAAGGTTCGAAGGGGATGGCGGGGTCTAGTGACGCGAAGCGCGTACGTCGAAACAAACATAAATAAAACCAATAAACTTATCGCAAGAACAATAAGATAATCCACATTAAATTATCGTGTTATCGAACTATTTGGATCTTGCCGACTCCTATTTGCGGTGTAGTAACTCAGTGGTTCTTTGTTGTGCAAGGACTATATGTCTTCCCAGCACTAACGAGTTTCAGGCAGATAACGAAGATATTTCAGGTAAAAAGCAGTGAACGTTATTATTCTCATCTTACTTTACTAGTCTGACAACCAGTCTTTCCAAAGGGTATCATATTACCCAGTATTAACTGGGTTGTGGAGGTCAGATAGGCCGTCGCTCCATGTAAAATACTGGTATTCAGCTGCATCCGGTTAGACTGGAAGCCGACCCCAACATAGTTGGGAAAAGGCTAGGCAGATATAGAATAAACAATAATAAAAGTCTTAAAACTCACTCCTTCTCCCATGTGGATGCAGAAAATGCAGAACGCCACCTACGATTCTTACATATTGGTGTAAAAATACTCTGGACGGAGCCGAAAAGCATTTGTTCTCCATATCATCCATGACCATACGTAGGCTGAACCTGCTAGTTATGGAGAAATTGGAGGACAAAGTTTCAACTTTTTCACAAGTTTTTATTTAAATACTGGATTTCAAGGTTATAACTGTACTTTAAGTAACTCCTATGACCCATTTACTATGTTTTCACAATTTTCATTGCCTCGGCTCTTTTCTGGTGGCCCCTGTTGATTCTAGCTTTCAGGAGTTGCATTAGTTGGGAATAGTGTGGCATTCTCTGTATTTGCCACATTCTAAACAAGCAAACATACATACACGTAAACTTACCAACTTTTTTTATTTTTTGTTTAACCTATTCTGTTCCACTGCTCAGCAAAGGCATCCGCCATTCCTTTACAACACTCTCGGTGTTTACCTTACTTACTTAATTAGTTTAAAAAAAGGGATTTATTTAACTTGGAGCGATAGGTATCGAAAAATATTTCGACGGGCGAACTTTCCAATATAGCAGTGGCGAAGGTTCCACACAACTCGATTCCAACCGGATTCTCTTTGATTACTGGCACAGTCAGTATTCTATAGGCAAATAATATAATCACATTAAAGATATGTACGCTGGCTTACCTCTTACAAAAATTGACCCTTCGCTACTGCAATATAGTATAAAGAGTGTAAATAGACCCTGAACATAAACGAAAGGCACTTGTTCTCCCCGTCACTGCGATCATTTTTTTGTTCTAGACCATACCTGGGAACCTTCTAGTTCCGGAGATATTGGGGGTCAAAGTTCCAACTTTTTCTCAAGTTTTTTTTTTTTAATACATGTTTTTAATGTATTTTTTTTACTTTTCACACCTCCACGACCCTCGTACTATTCAATCCATTCATCAGAACAATGCTATGAGTGCTTTCCATCGAGTCGTACAGTAAAACGTAATTTTTCATCCAAAAAAAAAAGTCGATTCCCAGCAATAATTTTTGCGTAAAGTTACTTAGTTTGATGTACAGAATGCTTGGTTGACGGATCTGTTTACACCCGGTATAGTAAGGTACAACATCTTCACATTTTCCTTGCGATATACATTAGCAACTATTAGTCCATATTGGAACTAAGGAAATTGTTCTATTTCCCAGTTCACAAGCGGTTATTAATTTCCGGCACGAGGAAAAAGCATGAAAAACACAAAGTCCCATCAACGTAAACAAGAATTTCAACAATACAATAACGATTTGTTCAGGTGTCGATCGAGACAATTATTATGCTAATTCTGGAACACAAATATCTACTATGGGTATTGATATTATAATGTTTTTGCATGAGGAGTTCGTGTGGTAGTTAGTCGTAAAGCAGGGGTTACTATAGACAGTGTTGTGGACATATAGGTTTGTATCTATTTAATTATTTGATCACCATCATCATCATTCTTCCGTACTTCTCTATTAGTCGTCTAGTTTATTTTTTTGGATTCAGTAGTTTAGTTTCTTAGGCTTCCATAGTCGAAGCTTTCTACACGACGTTTCCCTCACTCCTCCGTATCATATGCCATGATAAGCGATCATCGCACAACTTTTCAGTAACGAGTACCTACCACATTCATCCTTCACTCGAGTTACATAACACATCCCATTCAGTATTCTCATCTCCGCCACGTGAATTGCCTTTCATTCAACAGTTTTGTGTGTTAACATTCTGATCGAATGATTGGTGTTTTCCTATTTGTACCCGCTGTGCCAAAAGCTTGAGGAGCTCGTGGCTAAATAATAACAGCCGCTCGGATCGATCTTTAGGTTAAGCCGTGCTTGCCTAGGTTGGTCTGTGGATGGGTGACCACCCATTACATACTGAGTTTCCTCCGTGCCTCGGAAAGCACGTTAAGCCGTTGGTCCCGGGTGTACATCTTTGACAGTCGTTAGGTAGTCAGTGACAAAAAGTCTGACAACCGGTCTTACCAAGGGGTATCGTATTACCCAGTACTAACTGGGTTGTAGTGGTCAGATAGGCAGTCGCTCCATGTAAAATACATTCAGCTGCATCCGGTTAGACTGGAAGCCGACCCCAACATAGTTGGGAAAAGGCTAGGCAGATGAGATGACCCTCTGTGCCAAAAGGGTCCACACATTCCTTTGTCACGAAAAACTTCTTCGATCTACTGGTAATACAGCGTTACTGTCAGTCATGTGGAATCCAATCCCGCATCAAAACCGCGATTCCGCAGGCCTGCGGTATTGAGATTTTTTAATATTCTTTTGTTTAGAATAGTTATTTAAAAAAAAAAAATGAAGACAAGTAAATTTAATTTTTTACTATCATTAATAATGTTAAGTACCTAGAGTTATAACTCTACTTATAATAAGATATATATATATATATATATATATATATATATATATATATACCCATATAAGTTAGGTAAGTTTCATTGCACGTTAAACAAGTGAAAAATTTTAAATGATGCTATGTTATAATAAGATAAGATATCTTAATATATATATAATAAGATATAAATATCTTATTACTAATCAGAATTGAATTAAATGATGCTTTAGAGGTAAACATTTAATCAGAACACAAGTAATTTTTCACTTGTTTAACGTGCAATGAAACTTTTATAACAAAAAATAATAGGAGAAAATATTCATTTATTAAGTAGAGTAAACTAACTAAATTCATTATGAATTAAAAACAATTAAATAATCTAAAATAAATAAACTAATAACAAACTATAACAGGGCATCAAAAAATTCCTCAAAATAATTGTATCGTTGTATCGTACCTTTTCACATCACAAGTAACTTTCTTTGACAATTAACCACGTGCGAAGGTAAACTCCCGTGCCGTGAGGGAATCCCTAGTCATAGAGTATTCGAACTGACATTGATTACGTTCCGTTCCGAAACAGGATTCACACAACATAAAATTAAAATTCATTATTTTTTAGCTTTATGTAAAAACTGAAAACTCAAATATTTTCCATACAAATGCTATAGAAAAGTCACCGTTGTTAAATGCGTTTGCGGGATTGGATTCCTTAGTCATGGGTGCTTATTGTGTTTAAAAAAGGCCAACTGCTATGAACCCCACGCCCAACTGATAGAAAGTACTGCCGCGCGTTCTACCGCGAAAGTGCTGTAGTGGCCGTCGCTTTATCTGTAACTAGGATGTTTGCCAATGCCCTACGCCATGGCAAACATCAACGAAATTCAGAGGTCCCATTGTAGGTGTAAGTTTACCCGATCGGAACTCAGTGCCAATGTTTGCTTGGCGTCAGATACGAGAGAGCAGATGAGTGATATTATCTTTTGTGTGGAATAATGCTGGAAGTTAGAGATCTATACAACGTACTACAAATAAATAAAATTGATGACTGTTTGTAATTTCAAAATAAAAGCTTTGTACTCAATAAATTTTAAAGTATATAGGTACCATACTTACTTCCGGCTAATCTCTGAAACGACTGGACTTATCGTTACCGAACTTCTCGCGGGTGAAGCCGCGGGCTAAAGCTAGTTACAACATATTTTTCGATCGTTAGCCTGACTGAACTCGGGCCTGTGGACGGTGAGTAAGGGGCTAGCCGTCCTGCCGTCTTATGACGACAGAACGTGTCGACACCGACGGCGTGTTCGTGTTCCACTCGCGCCTCAAAGAGATGCACGGGCCGATGCCTGCTAGGGCTGCGGGACTGTTTGAAACAAATACCGCGGCCCTGGAACACAAAGGGCAAAGAAGGAACTTGGATGGGTTTTAGTCAACACAAGTCTGACACCCCCTTCCACTCCGCCCAGAGCGGGAGGTGTTATTTGATGATTTCCAATCCAAAAAAAAAGCCTGGCTGAACTATCCTACTCCTAGTCAAAGGCCTTCCTCCATTCCATCCACTTCTCTCGATGCTGTGCTTCTTCTCGCCAATTCACGAGGAAGTAATCCAAAGAGGGTGATCAGTTTCTTCTCGGCGTGCAAGGCTACCATTTAATTCCATAACACTGAAATTGTTTTTCGATTACTTTTCTTTCAGATATGAATTTCGTATTGGTTTTGTTACTCTGGACGCTGAACTACGCGTCGGCTCAAGATGCCAATTGTGATTTTTATCAAAGAGTAAGTACTCTGAGCCTGCTTATCTATCTAACTAATTTTAAGAATATATAGGGTCTAACTATTCATACACGAAATATTTTCAGGGAATCATCTAACGGCTATAACAAAGCCATTTCAAGGGATTTTTTTTATCTGAGTATATTTTTTTATAAAAAATAAATATTTTAAAATTACTTGACCCACAAAATAAATACTGGCTCTTTATTTTTAAGCATCCATTACGCTAGTCTACTACGTCGTATTTACCTACTGTCATTGTTAGAATATAGGAGTAAAGGTTTTATGCAAAAAGTCTCAAAAAATTTTAGAATTATAAAAATTTCGTAAAAAAAAATCACTCAGATAATTTTTTTTTTCGTTGCTATGGCGACTTTACGACTTATAGAAGTTACTCTTAAAAAATTTCGTGTATGAAAAGATAGACCTTATATAGATGTCTGTTCATTCGGACCCTAAAGGCTCCTAAACTCAACTGATTTTGATGAAATCTAGCACAGTTGTTGTACATGGGCCAGGAAAGGTTTCTGAAAAAAAGTCATTCAAACGCAACGGCACAGGTAGTTCAAAATAAATAGTTAAAACTGTTACCTGGTAAGCTTAAATTATTATTCTAAGTTTAAATTCAGAGTGCGAAAAATATTAGTCGTGTGGACAGCCACAAACCGGCACGTGGTCATTCATGGCCCACTCCCTCTCCCGCCCCACACCCCACTCCCTCTCTCTTAGAGAGCCTATGCTCCTGCTGTGGGAAATGTAATAGGCTGGTTGTTAAAATTTTTTTTGGTGTTGGACGAAGGGAAATGCCGATTTTAGGACCAATAATGTCCAAAAAAATTGTTTTATTAAAAAATCTACTTAACTATGCTATTCACGACGCGATAGAAGTTGGAAACATATTTGAAAAAATAAAAAAAATAATGAAACAATAACGAAATTCTATATCTGTCGAAATTCTATATCTCTGGCTGTACTGAATAAAGTGGAATTACGTTTTTTTGTGCAAATAGAAAATTTTAGTTTCATTTAAGTAGAATCCTAAACCTTAATAGCGAAAAATTAAAGAGATGTTGCAAAAAAATAACTTAAGCGTTTGCACATATTTGTACTTTACTTATTTGTCCTTTTGTGTAAAGAAATTCCAATTCATTATATGTATTAAATAATATTTACAATCGACTTCAATACATAATACAGGTTGTTTGGTGCATCGTTAGGCGGCCTTCATTACCATCAAAGTAGAAATGGGTTTTCGCACCACTACAGTCGAGATAAGACAAATATGTCGCACGTGCATACGCAATAGTGGCGGAGAATATGAACAAGATTTGTAATTAGGTATTTATTAAATAAATTATTATTTTTCATTTTCTTCTTCATTTCAAGTTCGAAGAAAGTTAGAACCCTATGTAAGAAAGAGATAAGAGACTGCGTAAGAGTGAGATAACAGTATCTACCTACTTACAGCATGTTATTTTTGCGAAAACTAGTGTTTTATCCTGAATATGGAATAAATTGATGGTGCGTCCCAATACACAAATTTAACGAATTAGCGAAGTTATTAAAAGTTTTTTTAGCATATAGCATACCGTTGGAAAGAGGACAGACTAGAAAACTTTTTAAAAGAATTCGAAGATCTCGATCGCTTTCAGTTTTTTTATTATAGTAGTTTGAATTCGAGTAGTTTTGAATTTGATAGAACCATACAACAGTACGTATATAAATTAAAATGTAATTTAAGGATTATACTCATACCTCTTTTTTTAATTTAAGCTATAATGCTAAGTTTGGGAATTTTTCAAAATAAAAATTAGAAAAACCGAATACAAAAAACCGGTGTGGCCAAAAGTGAGTTCTCGGGCCGGAAGAGATAGCAAATGACCTCTCCATTCGGCCAATTCAATTTGGCAAACGTTGCACCAAACACCCTGTATAATAAATTCAATGATCTGCGTAATGCGCCGATCGAAAAAAAAAACCTTAAAAATTAAAAAAAAAAACCTTATAATTTGGAATTTAGATTATTTAACTTCAATTATTTTCTTTTATCAATAAATTATTTGTGGTGTATACTAATATTAGATATTATTCGCTCTTACATGTGGGCACTCAGGGTCTAAATCACTGTGGCGGCCTGGCATTCCCCTTTCGGTATTAATCAAATTTTTTTTCTCAGATCGCGGCCAGCGATGTCAGGTACATATACAGCCCCAACTACCCTAACAACTACAATCGGGGTGTGCAATGCCGATGGATCCTAGATTGTCCGGCTGGGTACAACTGTCGTCTGGACTGCTCGGAGATTAGAATTCCACAGGTGAGATGAATAGACAGGGCCGTATTTTCTATATTGGTCACTCTGGGTAAGTGGCCCACGCGATGCCTAGATTCGTAGGGGCTGGCTAATGAAAATTTAACTTACCCCAGGCCAGCTGCTAAAATTTTCTAGCTCGGTTTTGCGTCATACATTCTTATAATTATTTAGCTTTTCTGCATTAATAAGTCAATACTTATCTACTCATATAATCAGCTGTTTTTGATATGGAAAGAAAAATTCGAGTGCGAGCTGGGTTTAAACCTGCGACCTTCCGATTCAGTACACCGGACGTCTTAACCAATTAGACCATCGCACCCAGCTCACAGCTTTCGAAATCTTCGTTCCATTAATAACGTCTTACGGTGACGTTAGCGCCATCTATTTAAGAAAGTAGTTGTCAAACATTATATTTTATACGCAAACCCCTACGCAGGGTTTGCGTATAAAATATTAAAAATTACTCATATAATGTTTGAATGGTCAAAAGAAAACCTAAGCTATCCGTGGCGGGGTGCATAAAAAGTCGAGCTCGCTTCGCTCGCTCTTGCATCCTACTGTGGACTAGGGAATACAAACCGGTTTCAGCGATAATTGAAAAACCGTTTATTCCGCATATTTTTAATTACTAAAAAACCCGGGTTTTGTTTTCGTTTCCGGTTTTGCGAGTTTTTTGTTATTTTCAAATGGCAACATTACTACACGTCTACACAAAGAACTTATATACTAACTGGAATGAGGACGTGCAGCGGAAAGCCGTTCCGAGCGAGAAAACTTCGAGAGTGGATGTCATCCCTTTCTAAAAGAGTATCCAATATTTGTACTTACTTTTGGGACAGTTATTCTTTTATAATCAAAAACAGGGCGAAGCCGAAGCCTACGCTTACTGTAAAACTCTGTAATGGGATAGGTCTACGAAGTGAAGAATACGTGACACTTAGGTTACATCCTTCATTTGTAAAGAGATTTTAAAGCGTACAGGGCTGCAACATTCACATAGATAAAGCATGTACGACGGCACGGTTGGCGCAGTGGCTGAGCGATTGGCTGCTGCGCTGCGTGTCGCGGGTTCGATCCCCGCACGGAACAAATATGTATGATCTACAGGTAGTTGTTCCGGGTCTGGCTGTTTGTGTATTTGAGTTTAAATGTTTGTAAACGCACCCGCGATACAGGAGAAATCCTAGTGTGGGGCAACGAATTTAAAAAAAAAAAAAAAAATGTAGCATTTTCAAACAACATAATATGTAGTATTTGATAAATTTATTAATCACACTATACATTATAAAAAATATGGTTTTATGTTATTGTTGGTTTTAGTATGAGTCAGTAATCTTAAATTTAAGTGCGAAGATGCTGATGATGGAAGACAGTTGCAAACTAGGCAATAGGTTGAATACTTCTTCTTTAAATGGACAACTTCAAGCCCGTTGCTGAAGATTCTCATTGCTAGGGAGTCTGCATGGAAACAAAACAGTATTATTAATACACAAACAATATACAGTATTTAAAAAAGTAAAGATAGAATTTTTTTAAGAAGTTATTTTTGTTATTATTAAAATGGAGTAATTGATTAAGTTTTGCTACTGCATTATAAATGATGTATTTTGTACGCATTTTCAACAAGACTATAAATACCGATATGGATAATAGAAAAGGCGTATTCTTTAGAATATTTTCTTGATCCCCGTTTACATATCTAGAACATTGTCACCCTAGTCGTAATTTCTAAACAAAGTTATACGAACTTACCTGAAAAAAGAAATTCCACATCCAGCAAACCCTTTACTGTTACACCCCTTCACACAAATCGATTTCACGACATTTAAAGAGGAACATTTCACTTAAGTAATGTAAAAAGAACTTGATAACGCAAAAATATGACTTTAGCGCGAAATTGTATCGGCCATATTGTTTGTTTATATGAGTGTCATCTATGTTGCCATTCAGAAATAACATAATTAATAAATAATTTAATTTATTTAAGCTTACTGTATTTCGCAAGAAATTATTATTTTCATATTTATTATTTGAATTTTAAATTAATCCCGATACGATTTATGTGCTAGTTTAGCTATCAACGTGATTTCCGAATAATTTACAAAAAAAGAAAAAAAAAGAAATTTTTTTTGTGTACTGGCAATTGTTAGACAAGGACACAATCCACTCTTGATCGCGTTCTCGCTCTGAAGTATTCTTCACCCTTTGAATTAATTAAAGTAATAAGTACTCTATTTGTTTGGGATAAAGCTCATTTTCAAACGGTTTCTCGATATCAAAATTTTGTTCGTACTCATTCCAGTTAGTATATAAGTTTCTTGCGTCTACACCACATTGAGGGTGCGCTTTCTGCCCCCCACCCGATCCGCGCCGGAGTTCCCCAGGGCTCTGTGCTATCCCCATTAGTCTTCACGCTGTTTACTAGCGACACCCCCAAGGGTAAATCGGCCCAGTTAGCCCTCTTCGCTGACGATACGGCCATTTACTACTAAGGTAAGAGTCCCAAGAACATAGTCCGTAATCTCCAAACCTCCGCATACGCCTTGGGCGCTTGGTTCCGGAAATGGAGAATCGAAGTTAATAAAAAGCCTGACCCTAGCTGCCCCCCCCCCCCCTCAATGACGCACTAAGTCGAGGCCCGAACCCCGCAGGGGGTGCCTTTAGTGACTGTTCATTTAATATAGAATATCCTTAGTTTGTAAGCCCTGGCTGGGGGCCTTAAAGTAATTTTTGGCCACCACAGGATAAGTTCGGTTAAGCAGGAACAACCTCTAGTAGATGTTGTACTGCGAGTGGTCATATAAAAAAAAAAAAGCCACTTATCAGTCAAAACAATGCATTTGACGTCAGCGATTTTGTTTTGCCAAACGATGCCAACGGTTGTAAGTGAAAAGACGTGTTGTTTTAGCGTAGTAATTGGTAACTTTTAATTGTTTTCAATAGTTGAGTGAAGGAGTTATGTGAATTTGTCGTGCAGTTCAGTTATTTTTGTCAGTATTTGACCTTTATAGTATGTTTTTAGGTTAGGTACAAATTGCTATTTTAAAATAGAACCACACCACACTTATATTAGAAATAAAAAGTTAGTTTGTTAGCATTTTTGTCAAATATTATTAATTTCGTGTTAATTTAATAATTAAACAGGTCAACTTATTATTCTTGCATCAGATCACCTGGATGACTTTGTAGAAAACATCAGCATAACTGAAGATAAAAACAGCGTTATTTTTATAAATCGATAAAAAGAAAATTATCGTTTAGACAAACAATAAAAAATAACTTATTTATAATCGGTTTCACCGAAACCAGGTTTTTTTTTGTACGTAAACCAAAAAAAAAACGGTTTTTAACTTTGGCCGGTTTTGCATTCCCTACTGTGGACCCCATTATCCTGAAGTACCCAGCTTCTCAAATATTTCTAAAAGAAGTCCCAGGATACTTGATAGAGATAGAAGAAGGTGTTGGCCTTTGGTAAAGAATTGTGACAATTTTTTTTAAAGGCGAGTATAGTATTAGGTGAGCGTCGATTCCTGAATCGCGCTCTGGTTTCGTTACAAGCAAAACAGTCGTGTTTTGATTGTAACGAAACCAGAGCCTCACGTTGAAAATCTGTAATTCCACAGACAGACGGATACCGTAGAAGGGTTCCGTAGAGATATATATATATATATATATATATTGTAAAGGTTCGTAATTGCGATATTACTGCCTTTTATAATACGAACTAAACTATAATGTTAGTGAATCTTGTGAAACTACATAGATGTGGCACGCGTTTGTGCCCCCTCTTAGCTGCGGTATGAAAATATAAGGGATCTCGCCCACGATGCGGTGACGACTTGACGCATGACCTGCCGCTATCTCAACCTAAACTGGTCGGATGCCCGGTGTCGGTCCAAACTTTCTTTCTGCACGCGTAGCATGGCCACCGTAGAAACAGGTTTTGTCGACGGAAGAATCGACAAAATGACAGATCAACAAAAGAAAACCGTATTCCGTCCGTAAACTTCCGTCGACAAAACTCGTTTCTACGGTGGTTCATACGGTGGTCGGCCAAAAGTCGTCATGGCCGCGTACTGCGCGAATTTACTAAGCGGGATCACTTCACGGAGGGATGCGTGGTTGGTCACCAAGAACTACGCACAACGCGGCAAATCTCTCCGTTCACATTCAACGCAATGCCGTTGATTATACGTAGGACCCCCAAATAAAACTGTTTTCGACTTCTAGACACCATCATGTACCGGCGACCGCATGCTGGTATCAAAATCGGGAGATGCGACGTTGAACGGAGCTGCGCCTTACTGTGGCACAGGAACTCTTGCCGGAGTGCTGTCCACTAACCAAAAGATCAGCATAGGTATGTAGCACCATCATCATCAATATTTACTTCGATTTTATCTTTACTTCTTCGCATACCATTGTAGGACATCTGGTTCTTCGCAGCTAAAATCAAGCAAGTGGCGACGGGCGGGCATTTTGTGGTATTGCTTATTTTAACGTTCAAAAAGTGCCACATTGTCTGATCCTGTTGTTCTCGTACCCAAAGATTCCTACGACCTTCCAGAAACGTGTCCCCTACTCACTATTGTTATCATTTCTAGAAGCCGTTTACGTTACCGTTGAGCAGTAATCCCACCAGACACAACACCGGTACGAGACTTAAGAATGAACGAATGAATCATCTGCCTTTTCTCAACTATGTTGGGGTCGACTTCCAGTCTAACCGCATTCAGTTTACAAGGAACGACTGACTATCTAACCTCCACACCCCAGTAACTGGGAACGTGTAGTTACACCACTCTTGTTACAGGTTTGATTGTCACTCCAAACAGTTCTGGAGGCCGATTTCAGTGTACGGTGAGGGCTCAAGCAATTGCACCAGCACCTACGCCTACTTGCAGGTGTGGAGAAAGAAGACTGGTGAGTATCGGATTTTAGGATCTTGATTTTTATGCAATTTTTTCTTATCCTAGGCAAAGGGGAGACCTTTGCCTAGGATACGAAAAAATCCACTCCTTCCATTTCTCGCGCATGTGGTGCAATTAACTACGTATAACACCCCTCTTTTTCGGTTGGGTGTTCAGTCAATTAATTTTTCTGTGTGCATGAGTACGATATATCATAAACAAACCTTGGTATTTTGTCAAGTCATAAAAAATAATCATACAAAAAACCGGCCAAGTGCGTGTCGTACTCACACGTACACAGGGTTCCGCAGCACCAAACAATTTAATACAAATATTTTGAAGGCTCATTCATGTTGTATTTTATTACATTCAACAGCAAAACTAAATTTGTTTTTCATAGTATGTTAATAAAAAACAAAGTTACTACTGCAGTTTGATGAAAAAGTTCCATATCTCAAAAAATTTACATCAAATCCTATTCAAACCAATTTTCGTCAAAAGTTTTTTTTGCGTTCTACAATTCAGAATTTTCCTTCCCTTACTTTAGAAATTAGGGGGGGGGGGGGGGGCACACATTTTACCCCTTTGGAAGTGTCTATCTTTCAAACGATTGACTTTGAGAAAAAATGGTTTTAGGAAACTCAATGACATTTTCAAAGACCTATAGACACCTTGCACGTATAGATCTGATGGATTTTTTTTTAGTTTCAGTTCCATGTATGGGGAGCAGCCCCCTAGACATGACCAATCTATAAGGGTTCCGTTTTGGCCATTCAGCTACGAAACCCTAAAAACACAATAAATGCCATTCTCCCTCTTTCTCATTTAACTCTAGAACCGTATAGTGGGAGGTCAAGAGACAGGCGTGAACGAGTTCACAATGATGGCCGGCCTAGCAGATTTGTCAATCAGTCAGATCAAGTGCGGGGCAGTCATCATATCGGAATATCATCTGGTGACGGCTGCGCACTGCGTGTCAGGACGTCCAGCGACAGCCTTCGCCATCGTCGTAGGGGAGCATGATGTTACTACTGGTGAGTTGTTATTCTTACGTCTTTCTTCAGAAAAACTGAACGCGATCAGCAGCACATCTTAACCGCGTTCAAGAGCTGTCAGTGACAATATTCCGTAGCAATGATGGCACAGCTCCTGAACATAGTTTAAATGTGCGCGCATAGCACAGTTACTTTAGTGAAATTAGCTCTCAAGCCGATATCTATGAACGAATACTAAGCACGTACTTTGGTTAAGCGTTAATCAACTACCAAACTGCAAGTGCAACATAGAGATAGGGACAAGTCTAAGCCAAAAATCGTGTCTACTTAACACGATTTTTGATTTTTTGGTAACATTTATAGATCTCGGCCTTAAGGTGTGTCCAAACATTGAGCGGCAAGAACGCGGCAGCAATACACGACGTTTGCAGGGCACTTTTCTGCCGCAACCTAGTTAGGACGAAACCGACGCAAATTTGCGCGGCAGTACTGCGCAGCACATCCGAGACACGCCGCGCTCTTCGGTTGGCATCAGAACTAAAATGAAAGCGGTTGGTTGCGTTTGTCGTGGCTCTGCTTATTATTCGAAAATTGCGAAGAAGGACTAAGAAAAAACTTCTTAAAATAAGGAAATGCTGGATGAAACCACTTTATCATCGATTACAGAATTGTGAATCAATAAATTACTAAATTTATTACCGAACACCACAGTTTTTACGAATACACTTGGAAGAGTTTAAACATTTACATGTCTATAGGAACTTAAAAAACTTTTCATTTTAGACTTTAATTCTTTCTTGGGACGATCTAAATTGTTGGCTATTTCATTGAATAAGTCTTTACGTTTATTGGTATTCTTTTTGTCGAGGAACACATTAAAAGATCCATACGTTTCGATCAAGCGAATCGATACGCAAGAACCAGAAATACGTCCAAACACAATTACTGACGAATGTTTACTAAAAATTTTTGTGCGCGGCAGGTAGGCCGAAGCGTTCGCGCGCGTGTCGTCCAATCATAGCGCGGAGGGCCGCGCGCTGCTACCGCGCGCGATTACTGCTTTACGTTTGGTTACACCTTTAGACTTTTTGCACTATTAAGAAGATAGTAGAAAAAAAAAGAAAGAATAACAACCTCTAAAATATTTTGTGTTTCAGGGGACTCGCCAGCTACAAAGGCATATGCCATATCCAAATTCAATATCCATCCATCGTATACTGAGTAAGTTCATCATTCTTCTTTGTGTCACTAGCACGACAGTATTTTAAACTTTGTTGTCCCAAAATTTTGCCAGTTCCACGGCGATGTCAGTGTGGCAACCCAGATGTAACTGCGTGTTTAGGGTGCTAAGCAGGGCCAGGAATGGAAACGATATGTACAGCAAAAGACAAGCATTTTAGAAAAGTCAGCTCGTAAAATTTAGCACCCACATCGAAGTAAATAGGTTTTCTTTTTAATACAAAAATGAGAAGAAACTCTCAACTTATACAAAAATCAGAAATTATAATATGAATTGGATTGGAATGGATTTTAGCATTCCACCTGGGATTCGTTAGTTTCTCTGTAGAAGTTCGGGTTAGGGGGGGGTGGGGGGGGGGGTGTTGAAGTACTGTTTGTTGCATTGCATTGAATAATACAGCGGTGATGGTGGTATTCAAAATAAAGTTTCTAAAAATGACTAGAAGGTTTCCAGATATTTTCCTTATTTCTGGCTTTTCGGCTTCGTTGATGGTTAAACCCATTATTTATTGTCGTTTCAAGTACTATATTTTTACATGTATTATGTGTTTTAATGAATTATAAATGACTTTGTTCTTTTCTAGATCTAACTTTAACAACGACATAGCCGTTGTGTTTGTGGCTTTGAAGATAGAATTCAATGACTTCGTACAACCCGTGTGTTTGCCTTTCAATTACATCAATAATAACTTTGCAGGATCTAAAGTTACTGCATTGGGTAAGTAGAAGTTTACATAAATATTGCCTGATTCCGTGCCGTAGCTAGTCCAAGAAGGGCCCTGTATCCAATTTTTTTTGGGGGCCCTAGATCCCGCGTGCAGCGAACCCCAAAAAGACGAAAATCAATAGCATTAAAATGATTTTTGCAAAACAAAGAAAGTAGCATCCTGACTTGCATAGCTTACTTAAAATTGTGTAAGTTCTGCGATCATGGGTCATAAAGGTTAAGTTTTAATTGAAGAGCTAGAAAATTAGAGCATCCGTGAGGCTTTAACTGAAGCCTTCGAGCCAAGAAAGCTCGAAAGGTTGGAGCTTCTAGGACCGCGATAGGTGTAGTCTTCTTCAAGAAGCTAGCTCGAAAAATTGGAGCTTTCTGGACAGCGATAAGTTACATTTTCTTTCATTGTCCTCAAATTCTTCTTGATAAGATATTATCAAGAAGAATTTGAGGTTGTGGGGGAAGATTTTTTTGAGATTATTTTCCTCAGCACGTCAGGGGCCCGTTACTCGGGGGCCCCGTATCATGATACGGCTGATATTATTTGTCATCCCACTGATGGGCAAAGGCCTCTCCACCATGACTTTCAGTTGTTTCGACCCAGGACTAGTGTGGACCACTGGTCGTTTGTTTTGTCCAGCTCGTCCCACCGACTTATACGAGGTCTGCGGTAACGCCTTCTGGATACAAGTCTCCACAAAGCTCTACTTCAGCTTAGCGGCATAGTACTTACCTTTACAAAATTGTTTCCCAGGCTGGGGCACGCTCTACCCCGGTGGGCCGACATCCAACGTTCTCATGAAGGTAGACCTGGATGTACTGCCACAAAGCACCTGCAGCACTAGAGGGGCTCCCGTCACTGACCGACAGATGTGCACCTGGACTAGAGGGAAAGACACTTGTCAGGTTAGATCTTATTCAAACGGAGACTTACAGCAATAGAGCCCTGTAAGTCTTTACCACCTCTTAAAGCAAGTAATACTCAACAAGTGTAAGTAACACTTACAGCAAACTTGAATGTCAGTTTAGTGTGGAAAAGAGGAGGAGCTGTACCGGACGTTAAACTGAAGTATGATAAAAACAAGGCTATAAGAGGTCTTGTAAGACCACCAGCCCCCGTAGCATGACCACCGTAGACAAGGATTTTTTTGACGGAAGAATCGACATAATGACAGATAGTGCAAAGTAATCTGTCATTGTGTCGACACGATCTGTCATTTTGTCGATTAGATTAAAGAAATCTGTCATTGTGTCGACACAATCTGTCATTTTGTAGATAGTGCAAAGAAATCTGTCATTGTGTCGACACAATCTGTCATTTTGTCGATTCTTCCGTCAAAGAAATCCTTGTCTACGGTGGTCATGCTACGGGGGCTGGTGGTCTTCCAAGACCTCTTATAGCATACGGGGCTGGAATTAAATAATAATGGCCAAACTTACCTCGTGTTTCACCCGTGCTTTAGGTACATATATAAAGTCAAGCCTTTATTCCACGGGATTAGATAGTGATGATGCCACTGCGTTTCTAAAAACTGTATAAAAAAGAGTAACAGCGGGGCTATGTGCCGCAATGGCGCCGCTGCAGCGTTCCTTCTTATCTATAATTTGAAGACAACCCTAGTTTTTTTGCTTGCACGGTCTTTATTCAATTTATTTCACAGGATGATTCTGGCGGCCCTCTCCTCTGGACCAACCCCAACAACGGCGCACTCTTCAGCGTCGGCGTCGTTAGTTACGGCCGTTTCTGTGCGTCAGACACCGCAGGAACTAGCACCAGAATCACCTCATTTTTGTCCTGGATATTGAGCGTTACAGGGACGACCAATGCAAACTATTGTATCAAATGATTGCAGATTGTTCTTCGAAAGTTAAATGGCTCCTAGGGTCTTACCAACATATATTCACAGTTAGTTTATGTTTGACAGCAACAACTCAACCACAACCTTATATTAATGACGGTAAAGATCACTGTTATTTGACAGACTTGTCAGTGGCGGTAGTTAAACAACAACCTTATAGTAAGCGCAATAAAGACTATTACCATTTTATTTCAATTATTTTTCATTTTATTTCAATCAGAAGTAAACGTACTGTGAAAGAAGATTAACAGTCTTTTAACATCTTACTACAGTGTATGAAAGAGGTAGAGCTAGATGTGTTTAGCGCCATCTCTTGACCACACTGGTAAGTAAGGGAAGGTCCAATGTTTGGCAAATTCTTGATGTTGCAGCTTTTGTTTACGCAATGAGCCCGTATATTACCCTAGAGGTAATATTGCAGTTTTTCATCCTGTCCTTCCTTTCATTGTTACTTTACTTTTCTGACAACTGCAGTCCAAAAACTTTCTGACGACAGCAACTTTATTCCCGTGAACACAATGATCAGTATAATTTTGACTGACTCGTCAGTGCGAGCGACCTAACAACGACATTGCTGCTACGAGCATAAAGTTCACTATGATTTTGAAAGCGGTGCAAGAGTGAAAGTGGAAGGTGTGACTTGCCATTACTATCAAAATCAAAGTGACGTTTATTTTCTTAAAAACAAGGTTCCTATTGTATTGCCTGCCACTGACTAGTGTGCCAAACTCACCGTAAAGCCATCCTTTAATCACGTGAGATTTTTTAAGCCACTTTTATTGCCCCCCTCTTGTAATGTTTTAGTTGACCCCTCCTCCCCCCACCTACAATCACGTGTATTTTGTTATTTGTAAAGATCATATAGTTTTAGAATCTGTTTTATAAAATCACAAATTCGAATAAAAAAACAAAATTTAATTCATTATCTGTAAAAAACGCCATACATTTTTTTTTTCATGTTACGAAATATACACGTGGTTTTCGCATGAACCCATCTCCACCCATCGTGAATACTCGTGATTTAAGGACGACCCCTTATATTTATTTTCGTTACAATACGGTTGGGTACTGCTGTCAAAGCTCAAATAACAGTCACTGCCATAAGGTGGCCCGTCAAAACGTTTGCCTGTAAATAAAAAAAAAAAACGTCATTCAAAGATTTAAAATATGGTCAGTCAGTCTGCTGTTATGTAATTTAGGAGCCATTTTGTACACTGTGCCAAAGTTATAATACGTACTTAAAGAGTTACAATCAACAAAAGTTTTTATTAATTAAAGTATGTATTTTCAATGTGACTTTATTTTCTTAACCCATGTGATCCCATAACTTTAGAGTTGGAAAAAACTCTTTCACTTCATAAGCTCACTAATTTAATAATGGCGCATAGCACACGACCGCATTATAAAAATAGCAGTAGATGGCGTTAAATAAACCTGAGTGTTTCTCTTGCCTAAGCTCGATAAGAGATGGCGCTACCATCAATGCGGCCTGCGCGGCAATCTACCGCGCGAACTTTGCCGCGTCAATATTGATTAATTTACCGTCCGGCCGTCCCCGCTTCGCAGCAACTTCACTCCATCCCGCTGTTATTCTATCACACAGTCCCTCAATATTACATTAAACCGTCTTTATTTACCTGTAAAATGTAAATTCTTTAAATAAAATAGCCAAAATATGTTTTCAACAACAATAATGTGTTTCCAAATGATTTGACAGTGTTTTGTTTTCAATTTGTACAACAATATACGTAGCTATGGAAGTGAATATCTATTTGGATTTTAAAATAAAGAGGTAGTGTTTTAAAAAAAATTGTTCTTTTAAAATGCCAAAACGGATTCCGTTTCACGTGGTTTATGCGACAAGTAAGTGCCTCTTTTTTTATAAAACAGGAATTAATTATCTATACACTATTATTAATGTGTTCTGGTTCTCGAGTTTCTAATACCTAGCGTGATGTTTTCGCCCTTGCCCTTTTAATGTGATTCGTCTTTTTTTACATATATTTATACTCAAAGTATAAATTACTATCTTTTATCTTTGAGCCTTGGACCGGCCTTTATTACCTACTCTCGAAGATGACATTTTCTGACCCTCTTTGTTAATGTAAGCAGCCAATTTATACAGTTACAATCGCTAGGACATATATATAATATAGATACCTATAGATTTATGTAGGTACAAATTCAACCTACAATTAGTACCTATCGAACAATTAGTAGGTACTGTCAACAAAATTGAATGCGCTTCCCCCGCGATGCGTTTCTATAAGGCAACAATCGGGTCGACAGATAATTCCAAATTCAAAACATACATCATATTTATTTCTGTTGCTTTTACAAAACACTTTTACTCGTCACAATCATCATGTTATGTTTTAAAACTAGATGGGGCCGGTGTTTCGTACCTGACTACTCTGAGAAGAAACAGCCGAAACAAACTCCGAGGTCACTGTCTCTTTTAAAGTCCAGACATTGGTCTAGTCTACTTTTGTGGTCCATGCAGATTTGCGTCTGAGGTGGTCTTTACATAGTCTCTGTTTTATAAAAAAACGTAGTTGTCATTCCTTTTTACAATCTATTGCGTATACCACAAAAGTCAAAATTGCACGAATCTTTAATCCACATTGGCACAGTTACCATAACATTCAAGATGTCCTAAGTGCAGCGCTGTGTATTAGAAAAACGTAATCAAACGAACAATCGGCTGAGCGGGTCGGGATTCATTCTTGCTGAGTGTAACTATTTAATCTGCAGATTAAACTGACCTTTAAACAGTCCTAACCTCTCGGCCCGGCCTTGATCTGCTTTACTCGCATCCATGACGGACTTTGTTCAAGGATTCTGATAATATTGTCAAGTTTCTTTGATAGATTTTAAATTTTATCGCTAAAGCATTAGGTTCAAGGTTGATTGGGGAAATTTGACAGTTTCGGGTAGATTGATGTGCTGGCATCTGTACCTAATCCACGCCATGGCCAATTCAATGCGCCTTTTATGCAAATATTTGTTTAGTTGTTGATGCGTAATTAGTGGTTCATACAACTAAATGCTTCTGCTACTGCATTGAGCTGTGGTGGTTCTGTGAAAAAGGCTACGTACTTTGGAGTTGTAGGGTGCGGGTTCGTATTAGACAGGCATTTGTCTCTTGTGTAAATTATTTTCATCACCACAGCTTTCAAAGACGAAAGCGTCTTGAAGAAACCGGCATCTCGTAGAAAAGAAAAAATCTGCCTCCTAAACTCCTGATAATCACGGAACGTACATGGGGTTGATTCGGATGCCCCACAATAAAAGGCATCTAAATTTTACCTTTCGATGGCTTTGGTTTTGGATTGAAAAGTGGGTGTACTATTAGGTACGCCTCTGCCTAACCCTTCGGAGATTACAGGCGTGATGTTATGTAAATTTTACCTTTAGACATCACTTCTCCGTCCAACCTGTATATTAGTAGACAGGCCGACCAATATTTCACTGTCAACGTGATACGAAATTATCGAACATTGAACAAACAAAAGAACAACACCACTATTCATTTTCATTTTTCAAACTAAAACCTACTATATACTCTGCTAACAAAGTCCTTTTTTCGTTAAAATGGAACTGTAGTAGCAATTAGTGGGAGCTATCATTGATCCAGTACTTCAGTAGGTAGGTAAATAGGTACCTAGGAAAGTACGGGCTGTGAGTATCTAGTACCCATTACACTAATGACAGTTCTGTACTATCAATTAAGGGACTCTATTTGATGACGGAAAAGCGGGAAACTTTGCAAGGAATTTAAAAAATAGGTATTTGAAGAAACTACTACCGCTGCGCTACGTCAAGCCTGTCCCCGTAGAGTTCGGTACCATAACTTTTGATTTTGAACCGACAAAAAGGGTCAAAAAAAGGCGTGTTGAATATCGAGAGGAAAATACGAAGCTAGACGGCTTATAAAAAATAAATGTGAATAGACAGTCTGTTGAAATCGAAAAATATCTCGCTTGAAATGTTCTTGCAGAACTTATCCGGTCAAGCCTTAGTTGTTTGCCCGTTGATCATTTATCAATATTACTACGAAAACTTTTAAAAGGATTGACTTTCCGGTGGTTTTAGTCAATCTAACACAGTTTTGCATCCGTAAGAGAACCAAGGTTACCAACGTAGCCCGAAGAATAGCCAAACTTAAGTGGCAGGGGCAGGGCACATTGCTCGCAGAACGGATGGCCGATGGGGCCGTAAAGTACAGGAGTGGCGACCGCGGACTGGTGACCTGGTGAAGGTTGGGGATCCGCTGGATGCGACTCGCACGGGACCGGTCAATGTGGTGACACTTGGAGGAGGCCTATGTCCAGCAGTGGACGACTTTCGGCTGAAATGATGATGAACACAGTTTTGATATTTCCATCTTCATTTTCGCTGATGGTTTCCTCGTTGGTCTACTGGTCACAATCGAGGCTGCTGAGAATGAGGTCCCGGGTCCGATTTCTGAGTCGAGCAAATTGTTATTGGGTTTTTCAATCAGGAATTTCTCAGGAGCAGCCACGAAGTCTGGGTTTGTGACCGGTTGGTGGTAATAAGTTCGTCCCCTATTACATGGGAATTAAACATAACTGGCGAAATGTGCGTGTACTATTAGGTACACCACTGTCTAACCCTTTGGGGATTACAGGTGTGATGTTATGTTATGTTATCGCTGATATTACTAAGCCCTTTAGACACCCGGAGTATTGAATATTTTTCTGATACTAACGTACGTTTGGTATTTTTCTATTATTATACGTACTTAGTACATACCATGACGTCGAGCTCTTCGTCTACGAGTGAGCTATTCTATTAAAAATGTAAAGCCACAGTCGTCGAGCTCAGGATCGATCGATGGGTTACTTATTGTTTCTATAGCTCGATTCGTTTTGTCTGGAATTAGATACTTACTTCGATAGCCTTTTATATTATTCATTGAGGTAGATTGAGTTAGCGCCTTCTTTCTTTGAAAATGGCAGTCTGGAAATGATGAAATTGAGGCGGTTACGTGCTCTTTGGACGTAACAGACTATTCCATGGCTTCAGACGAAACAAAATCTGGGAGCCAGCATCGCGAATAAATCCTGAATGGCAGCTAATGGTAATGCTATGGGCTTATTCGCCGCGAAATATAACAAAATTTTTGACGAGAACATGATTTAGCTCTTCTGTAAACACTAAGCACCTATTCCAATCAAGAAAGCCTATTCTCAGCAACAACAGAACACGTTTAAATAACTCTTAGAGGACGTCAAAGGAAACACGAAAATCGCTGTTTATTCTTTCATTAGGTAAGTAGTTAGCGAAATTGGTCAACAATCGTGTACTAGCTTCTCATAACTTAATTATTACACATAACGTAATCCCCGAAGGGTTTAACGCAATCCCAGAGGTGTACCTAAGTATACTCACGTTTCGCCAGTTATGTTTAAGCCCCACGTAATAGGGGGGGAACCTATTGCCAGACTCTGTGGCTGCTACAGATAAATTCCTGATAGAAAAAACCAATAACAATTTGCTCGACCCGTGAATTTAACCCAGGACCTCATGCTCAGCAGTCGCGCTTGCAACTAATAGACCAAAGAAGCAGTCAGAAGTTCAGAACAGGCAGAACTTTTATACAGGGTGTAAACCACCCTTCACGAAGCCGTCAACCAAGCATTCTGTACATCGAAATAAGTAACTTTACGCAAAAATGATTGCTGGGAAACGACTTTTATTTTTTTGGGTGAGAAATCACGTTTTATGGTAGGACTTGATGGTACGCACTCAAAGCATTATGCTGATGGATGGATTGAATAGGCCGTCGCGCGTCGGTCGTGAAGGTGTTTAAAGTAAAAATCTTACATTAAAAACATGTATTAAAAAAAAAACTTATGATAAAATTGGAACTTTGAACCCCTATATCTCCGTAACTAGAAGGCTCCCACCAGGTATAGTCTAGAACAAAAAAATTATCGCAAAGACGGAGAGAACAAGTGCCTTTCGGTTAAGGGTCTATTTACACCCTTTATTTAGTACCAGTTACAATCTGTAATAACGTTTAAAAGAGCGTTAACCTCTTTTTTTTTCTTTTTTTTTTCGGATGGGAAATCATCAAATGATCCCCCCTCACTCTGGGCGGAGCGGAAGGGAGTGTCAGACCTGTACTGACTAAAACCCATCCATGTTCCTTCTTTGCCCTTTGTGTTCCATGGCCACGGTATCTCTTTCGAACAGTACCGCAGCCCTGGCAGAGCGTTAACGTCTTACGGCATTTCATAAAAACTTGACAGAGAACATTTTCGAAAAATAGTGTTACAGCAAATTTAGACCGATTTTAGATTTTGCATAGAAACAGAAATTACCAATTATCTTTTTTAAAAAAAAAAAATCATTTCGAAAAGTTCTCTTTCAAGTTTTTAGACTTATGTATCCTGCTTATGCGTACGAAGTTTCATTAAAATTGGTTCAGTCAGTCATTTCGAAAAAAAATCACTTGGAAGTTTGTATGGAATGCCGTAAGACGTTATAACGCTCTTAAAGGTTTTCAGTACTAAAAGTTAAAGGTTTAAGTAGAACGTGATTCCAAGAAGGAGAAATGAATTTGAACTTAGTTTGAGAATGTCATGCACGACTGGCACGACATAGTCGCTTTCATTAAAATTATTAACATACTATGAATAAACTATATTTTTGTGAGGAAGGAATTCTTATTATTTTATTATTAAAATGAAACTAGCATTTGCGCACGGCTTTGACCGTGTGGGAGTCGGGAATTATCCTACTGGATAGTACCACAGGGATAAAAGTATCCTAAGGCTCATTAAAGGTAATGGTCTAACTTCGTGTTGAATACGTCCAGCATTTTAGGCGTGAAAAGGTAACAGACAGGCAGACACTCAATAATGTTAGTAAGTTTAGGTTACGTAGACTCGCGTAGATCGAACGAAAAATTTTATTCTCGATCTTTCCACACTTTTTTATTCTCAGTTTTCATTTGTGTAACTTCTTGCAAACTTGTAACTAGGTACTAGGTACTAGATAAGTAGGTACCTACAATAATATTTAAGAAGATTTTTATACGACACTTGTTTGACGTCGCGCGGTCAAGCGAATCTCACGTCGCATTGAATTGCAGGAAAACCGTTGTTGCCTAATTTACGTACATCGCCCGACGGTGGTGTGTGACAATTGCCTAAGGGAGCGCAGGTCATACCGCCAGCTAGCGAGCGAGCGAGCGAGCTCGGCTAGAATAGTTTTACCTCTTTTCATACTTCGGTACACAAAGTGCCGAACTAAAGTGTGAAAATAGGAGAAACGACACCCGCCCGGCTCGCTATGCCGCTCGCTTGCTGGCGGTGTGGCCTGGGCTTTAGGCGATTCACACAACCACGGTCACGGTGGTTGCATAAAGATACAAGTTCTCATAACGGAAGAGTTGGTACGGATCGGTACCGATCGGTATGGGTAAAATAGTTCTATACTTTCGTTTCTGTATGATAAAAAAAGACGCAGGTTATCTTCAAGTTGACTCAAGGTACCTACTATGTACAATTCCGAAGGCGACCGCCACCATAGCGGCACTGCTGCCCAAATATTAATGACAAACCGCAGTCACACGATCGTTTTCTAGGTTACTGTGTGAAAACCTGACTCCATCTATGATGAAAACGCCGATTTCGGAATGTTCTTGTAGTCCATCTCATAATTGCAGCTTGCAAACCTACCTCTACCTCTATTCTAGGTGAAGACAGTTCCTACCCAGCATGCGAGCTGAACTCCCAGGGTCCCGCGGCGCGCGGTTGGCGCAGCGAGGGCGCTCCGCCTCACGAGCTGCTACTGCGGCTCGCGCGCGTCACCTCCGTCCACAAGCTGCAGCTGTTAGCACACCACCAGCTGATACGTGAGTATAAGAAGATAATCTGTTAAAGGAATACCCACAGACGAGGGATTGAGGGGAACTCCGCACAGGATTAGACTACGTTTGGGAAAAAGTCACTCGGTTTAGCTCGATTTGTACGGAGCTGACCTGAACATCATTCAAGGATAGTAGATGCTGAATGAAGTTTGCTGATCGACAGGGGCCGAATAAGTCTAGTAGTAATATTTCAGATCAGATGTACTGTTCAACAAATACTGCTGAATAGAATGTGCCGGTCCGATGAACAAAATTAAACTAATAATATTATCATCATCTGCCTAGCCTTTTCCCAACTATGTTGGGGTCGGCTTCCAGTATAACCTGATGCAGCTGAATACCAGTATTTTACATGGAGCGACTGCCTATCTGACCTCCACAACCCAGTTAGTACTGGGTAATACGATACCCCTTGGTAAGACTGGTTGTCAGACTTTTTGGGCCACTGACTACCTGTAACGACTGTCAAAGATCTACAGATGACAACCGGGACCAACGGCTTAACGTGCTTTCCGAGAAAATAAAACTAATAATATTATATTTTTCAAAAATTGAAATTGGCGCGATAAATCCAATTTAAATTTTAGAAATAATGTAGGTACACCAAAGTTCGCCTGTAGAATAATTACTATTTCGGCAATAGATTTCTTAACATTCTAGCTACTAAGTGGATGAAGAACCATTTTATGACATTCCATCATCCATTCCATTTGTTTTTATTTAAAACGCAGCGTCATGCGTGGAGGTCCTGGTGTCAGGAGGGCTGGTCTCCGAAGGCGCAGCCACCCCGTGTGGTGCCACCTACACCAGCGTCGGCAGAGTCACGCTCGCCAGACCAGCGCAACAAGCCAGGACTAGAGAACTGAGGTAAGTGCGATTGAAAATATGCCATCAATAATATTGAACCTCTATTTTTGAAATTAGATTTTTCAGTCTCCAATCCCAGCATCATCTTATGGCTTTCATGCAAATAAAAAAGCCACACAATCCAAATATTTACACGTCGTTCTTTCTAAGAGTCCATAGTTCTAATTCTGTAGACAACATTTAAAGACATTCGTACTAGCAGTGATAGATGGCCGTCGGACTGTCAAGTCTCGAGTTCGACCCCAAGACACGCATCTCTGATTTTTCGGATTCATGTGCTTATTGCATAATTATTACTTGCTTCGGTAAAGAAAAACGACGGAAACCCGCATGCCTGAGGAATATTTCTCGACGGCATGCAAAGCCAGGTCAGAGGCCCATGTGCGACATAAAAACTAAAAAATGTCTATCATCAAGAAAGTTCCCTGAAGATGATTTGTTTCGTCTGCAGATCAGCTGCACTACCCGAGCCAACAATAGCCCGCTTCGTTAAACTCAAACTGTCCGGTCCACACCCTCCAGCGAAAGAAGATGATCAGGTATGTCACTAATGCCATGTTGTATGTACTTACTACTTATACAGGAAAAAAAAAACTGGTTGTTTATTCGACAGTGGACCTATAAATAAAAATAAAAAAAAAATATTTAGCTTGTCTTTGGATAGCATAGCTTCTTCGTCCAATAAAACGTTTTTTAAACGCTCCATTTTATCGTGACCGCTTCGTTGGAGTGGTCGCTAGCCCGATTGCTGAGCATGACGTCCTCGGTCCGATTCCTAGGTCGAGCATAGTGTTATTGGGTTTTTAAGAATTTCTAGCAGCAGCCACGGAGTCTAGATTTGTGCCCAGTTGATGGCAATAAGCTTGCCCTCTATTATATGGGACTTAGGACATAACTGGCGGTATGTGATACCTACTATTACATACACCTCTGCCTAACCCTTCGGGGATTACAGGCGTGATGTATGTATCTTATGAGGAGCAACAAAGGAAAGTACAGATTTGAAGACCATTGTTTTCAAATGATTACATTATTATTTTTTCTCTCGCACTCCAGGTAGCACTAATGGCAGTAAACGTTCTGGGCGAAGAAGTAGAGGACAATGACAGCTCCCCAGTCCAGCCAATCAGCAAGGAGCCAGCATACTCGCCGTACGACGACCTGGCCTTCATCATGTATGTGGACAACGATATCGCTGATCTGGTCAGGAGTCTCGATGAGAAGAAGAAGAATGCTGTCGGTGGTAAGTTTTCAAGATGGCGGCTTTTCTATTTCTATAGTAATAAAGCTGAAGAGTTTGTTTGGTTGAACGCCATAATCTCAGGAACGACTGGTTCGAATTGAAAAGCTCTTTTAGTGTTGGATAGCCTATTTATCGAGGAAGGCTATTATATAACATCACGCTATAACTAATAGGAGCGGAGCATCAATTAAAAATGTTGCAATAACGGGGATAATATTACTTTTATAATAATTTCACGCCGACGAAGGTCGTCGGCAACAGCTAGTATGATATAAAGATTTTGTGAGTGAAAGCAGTGCATAGCCGGAAGATTGATTGTTTTCGAAAAAGAAGAGGGATGTTCAAGATAAAAAATAATAATTAGACCGTGGTTTTCCGAAACGGTTAGCAGCTCACTATTTTGAATAGACTGCCTCGTTGGTCGAGTAATCGCAAGTGCGCCTGCTGAGCATGAGTTCCTGGGATCGATTCCCGGCTCGGGAAAGAGTGTTATTAGGTTTTTTAATTTCTCAGTAGCACCCACGGAGTCTGGATTTGTGCCCGGTGGATGGCAATATGCTCGCCCCCTATTACATGGGACTTAAAAAAAACTGGCAAAATGTGGGTATACTATTAGCTACACTTCTGCCTCACCCTTCGAAGATTACAGACGTGATGTTATGTTATTTTACTGAATGCGCTTCTACAGGCTGTGTAAAATAAAATAGGTTACTTTCTACAGGTAAGAGGTGTGTGCGACCATAATTTTAAAGCATTTTCTCCTAAACCTCTTTTCAGAGGAACGCTTCGAATACGCTCGTCGTTTGAAATCAGCGGGCGCAGCGCTGGCATCAGCTGGGATCCGGATCGGTCGCTGGCGGCTGCGCAAACGTACTGCAGCCGCGCGGGATGACTTCGAGCTCGCCAGGAGGATGAGGGACCGGATCGCTGATGCACTGTGTGGGGTAAAGGAGGATCCGCAGCTGTGTCGATTGTTTGAAGAGGATGGGGTAAGTTAGAAATGGGTTTTACCAATTGTTTTTTTACGACAAAGTAGGGTGGGTTTTGTGCAAGCTAATGCGAGGTTTACATCGTCTAAATGGCAATTTGGCTACGCATCATGTGACTTACGTCGCAAGCTCCAAAGTAGAGTATCATCCGACTTCGGCGGCATGCGGCTGGTTACTAAAATCGACCGTGTAAGTGGTCAGTTGCAGGCGATCGCCCGTCGTATCAGGTGTGTTTTGGGCTCGTCATTTTCGAAGATAATGATCTAGTCGCTTGCGATTCAGTCAACGGAGTATGAGCTAGCGATACGGCTTTATGATGCGTTTTGACGCACGTCGAAAATCGACCCGTGTAAATCCCCCATAAGTTTTCACGACTAGACTAAGACGGTAAAGTGGTCAAGTACATACAATCGAAGATATAAAATCAGCAGATGCATGTGTGGCGTGGACGCTACGTAGCCAACGTCGAAGGAAGGTTAAGGTCGAAGGAAGCCGTATACGTATTTTTACCGCACACATATTTTCAACTTTCAGCTAAGTACCGAGTGACGATAATACAGTAATGCGATTTTTTTAGATCGCGCTGTGATCCTGCACGTTTGAGTGTTGAGAATTCAGCGAGTGGGGAAAAAACTATTCTTTATAAAAGCGCATGTGTGAACGTGAGCTATTTCTCTGTAAAAGCTACAACTTTTGAAGAAACGTAGAAGAACGGTATTGATCAACTGCTTTAATTTACAGCCACGATGTATATATAATCTGCCCGTACTCTTTCAGCCGGACCGCCGCAACGACTCCTCAATGCCTCAAGAGTACGACTTCTCCCACCACCTCTCACCTTCAGTAGCAGCAGGCTCCCTCAGTCTGGACATACCCTCGCCAGTGCCTCCCATAGAACCAGAACCTGAGCTACAGGAACCGGAGTATGTTAATGGAGATGATGAGGAAGATTTGCAGGATACGCAACCGGTAAGAATGGTTAATCTTTCTTGTAGTAGTGAATGAGATATTTATATACACGAAGACTTGGCATCGAATATTTAGGCTGCCTATCCATTGAAGCGGAGCGAGGCTGGGGAGCGGAGAAACGGAGAAATATTAACCAATAGGATTGCATAAAATCCTCGATCCCTGGAGGGGAGAGTATAAGAATAAGAATAAGAATAATTTATTTAAAAAGTATTACAAAAAGTGTACATTTAAGCGCAGTAGTATTATTTCTGATACTAATTATAAGTACTTATAAGTAAACTATTATTACCATGAAAATGACACCCATGACGAAAAAACCCGAAAATTTTCGTCGGCGCCATCTTGGATTTTCATTTTGTCCTCATTTTCGTTATCAGCGACCCTAAAAACAACGAAACCGACACCCATGACAAAAAAAACAGAAAATTTTCGTCGGCGCCATGTTGGATTTTCATTATCGCCTCATTTTTGTTATCAGCGACCCCGAAAAGCACGAAAATAACACCCATGACGACAAAACTGAAAATTTTTATTAGCGTCATCTTGAATTTTAATTTTGTCCTCATTTTCGTTATCAGCGACCCCGAAAACCTTGAAAATGACACCCATGACGAAAAAACCGAAAAAAAGTAAAGCATAAAATGCAGAGGAAGTAAAATAAAAAAAAATAATGTGATTTTATCTTTAAAATGTAAATAAGTCAACAAAATAAAAAAACTAGTAGGTACACACGGCGGCACATGAAGCTGTCATTTCCAGTATAAATTGGCCTCGCTTTGTATAGATTTCCTATACAATGAGAGATCGGCATAAACTGGTTTTCGACAGCTTGATCGGTCGTCGTGCGTACAAAATACAATATCGACCATTACTCATTCTATCTCGTTCTCCGCTACATACTTTCTTTTTCTGCCCATGTCGAACTCGATAATCTTCGGCTCTCTACAAAACTTTTTTAGAACTTACAAAAAAACAATATTGGAATAAATGTTTTGATTTTAGTAGGCCAGTTACAGGCAGTTTTGAATTGTCGAAAATAAGATAATAAAAATGAAGCTACAGTCCCATTCAAAAGGCATAATAACTGTGAAAGTACTGTAGTTGCCCATTCCAAAGTTACCGAAATTTATAAATAATATTGCGAAATCATAAATAGCGACTTTTGCAACGACACAATAAAGTTCAATTCAGGCCGCGCAGCGCTAATTATCTACAGTTATATTTTCCTAGAAGCTGCCTCTCTTTCTAATGCGTAACTCTTATCTTATACCTTCTGACTACGTTCCCTATTAGGTACCTACTGTACTTTTGTGAACAAATGACATTTCAAATAAACCTAGGCTCGGTGTTTACTAAGTATTATTTTTTACAAACGATTTTTGGCTCAGTTCGTAACAGAACTTAGCGGGGGTGGGGTGGCGGGTTCGAAAAATTGGCACACGTCCAACCACCAACGCGTTCCGCTCGGGACTGAAGCACGCGATGCGAGTATGAAATGATGAAAACAGCACATTTTGGAAATGGTGGTATAGGTTTTTTTAATATTTCAAATTATGATCGCCGTGTACTGTCACATTTTTTACGACCTTTATAATGGTATAACTTTTATTGTTAAAAACCTAATATAACTCAAATGAAGTAATATTAAAAACCATCATTTTTTTTTTTTTTTTTTTTTTTTTGTCTTTGCGATTTAATTGGATGCAACAAAGTGCAAGTAATCGTGTATCGCTGTGCCGAAATATCTAGATCGAAGTGTGAAATATGTAATATATTTTTTTCAGAATTTAAATCCGTGTCATATAGGAATAAAGCACAATACAAAACGACGTTTATCTGGATAACCTCGCCTTAAACCGGTTATGCATAGATTGATTGGGCGTTGTACGTGCTAAAAACTTGCTGACTTTTTCTTCATAACATGTCGATAGCAGTCTAAATAGAATCTGCCTAGAATTTAGCGACGACTTGCTGACGGGCTCATTGTTTTATCGTAACAGCTCGTACTGACAAAAAAATAAAATAATAATATGTTAGTTCAGTAACATTTGTCAATTTAGAATTTAATGAGGCGTTCGTGTCGAATTCATCTTACCTTTTTACGATACATGATACATGGGCTGCCGTCCTTGACATAGGCACAGATAATATAATACTACGACATAGGACAAAGCAATCGCTATACAACCTAATTAAGTAAGGTGGGGAAGCACCAGGATAACCCGCGAAAATCAAATAATCTTACGTTTTTGCAATTTGCAGATCAGCGTCAGAAATATGGTATATATTATATATGGTAAAGTAACAAATATGGCTTTACAGAGTTATATTCATTAAAATCCTCGATACAAACCTCTTAGTTCATTTCATCCCATTCAATTACTATTTCATAAAAAAGGCAGTCATAACCTGATACTGACCAGCAAATTGTAAAAAACGTAAGAAAATTTTAATTTCGCAGGCTACCTTAGCGCATTCTCCTTAACTTGAAAATTCCCAAAGACCCCGCTGGTCATCTCTATTCTCATACTCAGTCTTCTGACTTAGTTTTCTGCACCCAACACACCCATTTTCTTCAAATTGTGGTTCTGTTTAGTTCAGCATGTCTCAATCTGGATATCAATTTCAGTCACCAGAACCAACGTTACAAGAAGAGATTCCACCTTCATACCCCGAGCCAGTGCAACTTCAGCCCGTCCAAACGATGCCAGAAGAGAAGGAGAGGGAAGTACACAAGAAGTTAGAAGAAGATGAACTGAGGAAAGAGACTGACAGCCCTAGGAGGAGTATCACACCCAATGCTGCTAATGGTAAGATGTCCGGTCCGAACTTACCCAGAAAAGATCCAAATAGGTTGATTTTGTTTTGCAGTTCTAACTTCGACGAGATAACGACTAGCTAAGCTCAAAATACCGGCCAATTGCGAGCCGGACTCACGCATGAAGGGTTCCGTACCATCGTAGCCCCCTTTAATTTTTAATTTATTAAAAATTTTGTTATTTGTTGTTGTTACAGCGGCAACAGAAGTACACATTCTGTGAAAATTTCAACTGTCTAACTATTACGGATCATGAGATACAGCCCGCTGACAGACAGACGGACAACGGAGGCTTAGTAAAAGGGTCCCGTTGGAATCCTAAAAATATACAAATGTCAAGATACCTAGATATCAATAGTTGAGCGTAGATTGTTCACACTGTTGACGCCGGCGCCGGGAACTCTCTAGTTGTTTCTAGTTACTCTGCAGAAATTTCTAGTAGCTAGCTCTACTCGCTAATCGTCGGCGGTGGGACGCGATAAAAAATGATGTGAGGCGTCAAAAACTGGTGTCGTTACTAAATTACGATATTGACTTATCTCATACGTGCTCATATTATTTGTCTACTTCTCCAGGTTCAGTGGTACGGCGTAGAAACAAGAGCGCTGGTCCTCGCTCAACTTTCGAAGCATATGAGGAGCGCTTACTACCAGCGCTGAGGCAGTGAGTTCTTTAAGCTTGCAATGAAAGTGATAGCCTATATAAGGTCTAACTATTCATACACGAAAATTTTTAGGGAATCATCTAACGGCTATAACAAAGCCATTTCAAGGGATTTTTTTTTTTGTCTGAGTATTTTTTTTATAAAACATAAATGATTTAAAATTACTTGACCCACAAAATAAATAGTGGCTCCTTATTTTTAAGCATCCATTACGGTAGTTTACTACGTCGTATTTACCTACTGTCATTGTTAGAATATGGGAGTAAAGGTTTTATGCAAAAAGTCTCAAAAAACTTTAGAATTATAATAATTTCGTAAAAAAAAAAACACTCAAATATTTTTTTTTTCGTTGCTACGGCGACTTTACGACTTATAGAAGTTACTCTTAAAATATTTCGTGTATGAAAGATAGACTTTATATAGTCACTGGTAAAATACTGGTTACTAGTATTATACCTAAAGGGTGTAACACGACCCTTAACGAAGTCCCCGTCATTGCGATCATTTTTGTGTTCAAGACCATACCTATCTCCGTAATTAGTTTAAAGGTGCCCCTTCTGAACTAGTTACGGAGATATTGGGGGTCAAAGTTCCAACTGTTCCACAAGTTTTTTTTTTTATTACCTTCATGTTTATAATGTAAGATTTTTATTTTAAACACCAACACGACCCCCGTACTATTCAATGCATCCATGAGCGTAATTTTTCACCCCAAACAAAAAGTCGTTTCCCAGCAATATTTTTTGTAGTAGAGTTACTTAGTTTTATGTACAAAATGCTTGGTTGACGTCTTCGTGAAAGGCCCGTTTACTGTTTGTATACTTCCAACTTACCATTGACTTATTGTTTCTACCACTACCTATTACTAACCGCATGCACTGTCAAAAAGTTCGCACCAATAGTCATAGTCATAGTCATTTATTCATTAACATTAATTTGTATCTGAATTTTAACACATAAATTACACAATTACACAGTACATACAGTAAAATAAATAACGTAACAACACAACAAAAACATAACAACAAATAACATAACAACAACAACATAACATAACAAGAGAAAACAAGCAGAAGATTCAAATAAACGTTAACATTGTTCAGTTCGCACACCAACGAGTACCTCCGCGAGGGTCGCGAGGAGGAGTGCAGCGGCGGCAGCGCGGCCACGTCGCACGCGCGTGCCGCGCCGCCGCACAAGCTCAACGAGCGCGAGAGGAAGCACGCGGCGCTGCCTATACTTATATTTGGTTATCCACTCGTAAGGACCCCCTCACACTCACACTTGTAGGGTTGTACTATGGTAACAATACCAATATGAGCTGGCCTCGCATTCTATTGAAACTTCGTACTACGCTAGGTCTGTTCAAGGTCAACCACCGTGAGGCCGACTAGCATACGTCCTTCTTGGCATATTCTGAGCAAAAGCTTCAGAACAAAAATTGGCCGTCATCTTTAAAGATTTTTTTTTATTACTCCAAAATCGCTGTCTTTTCTTCATGACTCTACGGCCTGTCGTCTTCTAATCAATGACGAAAACTAAAATTAAAAATGAACAGAATATTCCTGGACCCATGACCAAGAATATCTAGTTATTGCATAATATACTTTCGACACGACGAAAAGTGCAACAATTTTGTTGGAAAACTAAACTACGCCCAAAAGAGTACACCGTGCAACCATTAGCTCATCGATTTTTCCAGGTCGAAAAATTCTACTCCAAGAACTACCTAGACAAAGAAGAAGGTTTATCCCGTCTCCGCGCAGAACTGACGTCACCATCTAACGGGAGCACCAAGACATCTCCGAACAAGACCGCTAGGGCGGCCGCCATTTTGTTGCAGCGAGCACTCAGGGACAAGGTGTTCTCTGTCTACAGCCAGGCCAATGAAGTTGTGAAAGTCCTATTCAAGGAGTTTGTGCCGGATAGGTGAGTTTTTTGATTTTTTGTAGATGTAAAGCGAAGTTTGAAGAAATCGAAGAAAACGAAGAAAGCAATAATTTCCGCTTCAGTATGCAGACTATGTACATAGCCTTGAGCCTACCTCATACGTCTAGTTCATCACAAATGCCAGATCACTAGTGCCTGACGCTAGTTTTTAACTGGACCTTATGTACATCTAAAAGGTATATGCTACCAACCAAGAATTGACCACACGACGTCCAAGACCGTTGGTCGCGTTCAATTTAAAGCTTGATAAAATCTTCACTTATTACAGCCAGGATGTCGTAAGAAGTAATTGAGTCTTAGGAGAGTATTTCGAGGGGATGAGCAACAGTATTCAATTCACCTACAATTGTAAATGTTTCTGACCTCACCGTCTGAATTGCCACAAGAGGCTGGAGAGGCAATTTAATAAAAAAGTATGGAGCTACCAGCGTCTGTGTTCCTTTCCTCTTATACCCCATAAAAAAGCCAGCAAGCAAAGCAAGTAAACAGGCATCTTCTGGGCATGCTTGTTCCATCGTAGGCTTCATTCATCACTTTTCAAGCAACCGAGCTCGTTTTTGTTTTATTACATTTAAAATTCTGTCCAGGGAAATCGCCAGAAAGGATTCAATTTCCAGGGTGTGTGCTGCCGAGGTCGGTCGGTGCTTGGAGAAGCTGCTGCCTGAGCTGTTGAGGGCGTGTGGTGACCCTGCGCCGAGGGTACACTCCACGGCGCAGCATACTGTGCTTACTGTAGCTGATTGTCCACAAGTCAGGTAGGATTGCAGTTTTGTATTTTGTGATTGTTGCTTAGAATCTGCATGTGGTAAGAGAAAATGATTTAACCATAAAATTTCTTAGGTAGAGATTGGGACAAAGTCTGGATACATTATTAGACAGTTCTGCTACACCATTATTGCAACACCAGGGATTTATGCATTTAGGTCTGGTGAAAAGATGAAGATTAGTCTAAATGCTGAAGGATAATCTGACACCTAAAACTCACTGGCGATGCCTTTCAAAAACCAATCCATCATTGTGAAGAATCCCATGAAAAGTGGAGGACTACGGTAAAAATGAACCTCCACTCATAAGAAAACTTTTTGCATAAAATGGATATATCTTTTCAATTACAGGAGAACCTCAAGCGGCGTATATACCTTAAGTAAGGAACCTTTGTGGAAACTATATTTTCGAGCCGTTTGGGGTTGAAACTCAGGGCCGGGGTCCGAGTGCTCAGAGCCTTTTTAAGCAAATTTCTGAACACCTAGTTTACACTTCCCGTGACCAAAGGGCTGGCTTTTACCTTGGCCAGAGGCTAAGTATTGCCATGCAACTTGGCAACGCCGCCAGTTTCACAGATTACCAGCTGACAGCGTTGAGGAGGAGATGTTTGATGTCCTTTTATAGTTTGTTGTGAGTTTAGTTATTTCAGTTTATTAAATAATTTTTAGTAGCTTATTAAGTTTGAATTAATAAATTACAGGAGTCTCCACCTAATCCCTCAGCAGCTGGTTCGACCAGTGGCAGCATCCATGCATCCGCGGCTAGCTCTCTCTCGTCTCCAGATGCTGGAACAGCTCATACTTAGTCATGGCATCTCTACTGACAAGAACAGGTGAGTTTCGAAGATCATTTTATTGGAAAAGACCATCTGAAATATGGCAACTATCTGTTTAGTTGTAAATGTTGTCATTCAAAAGAGCCCATTTCAAATTAGGAAGTGATTTAGCTTTGATGCGAAACATTGAAAAAATAATGGGTGTTGTGAAAAGGCAAAGAAAATATGTAGATATTCCTAAACAGCAAGTAAAGCTAAGATTAATTAAAATAGTAAATAGTAACGTAGTTAAATAAATACCAATAGAAGCTAATTCAATCAGCATTGAATTGTCGAATGAGCTTTTGTATTTCCGTACAACAATGTTTTTCTACATCACACAAAAAGATAGAGTTTAGGGGACACCCGGACTTGAACCGGGGACCTATCGATCTGCAGTCGATTGCTCTACCACTGAGCTATATCCCCGTTGAGAGTCTGGCTCAAATTAGGCATCCCATTCCAAACATTGCAGTCTTTTGTTTTATATTTTTTCACGGTCGAACGACTTTTTGCGTTTGTAGGCGGAGAGGTCGAAGCATGAAGGTTGAATATCCTTTTATAACTAAAACTGTAAAGGATTATTTATTTTGGTTTAGAAAGTCTACATTATTATGAATCCTATAAGTAGTTTTAGGATAGGCAGGTAATAAGGTAAAAGAATTAAGCATACTTACAAGTTTTTAGTAATCTGGTGGTTGGTTATGCGGTGTCTTAGATTGCCTAAGATTAAATTGATTGATTTCAGTGGTGTTAAATTGGAATGATCTTCATCTATATGTAGTGGAATAGCGGTCCACTGCTGGAGGCTGTATCTTCTCCAATCTATGATCACGAATAAGAACCACATAGTCTCATAAAACACAGACTCACATTTAATTCTCAGGATTTTTTAGTTGATTAAGACTCAACTTATCTTCCAGCGGCCTAACCGTCCGACGTCTAGCTGAATGCGGCGCTGCAGGAGCCCAACACGCAGCTGGTTCAGTCCGTGCAGCCGCTGAACGCATCCTGCTGGCAGCGTATGCGCGGTCACCGCGCGTGGTGCGCGCTCAACTGCCACCCGATGACGCGGTGACGAGGCGGAACCTGATCTATAGGCATCTGTTCCAGCAGTTTGATAGGATTGATATGCAGGTGGGTGGATATTGGTCTACTGCTCTACCCACTTAGGCCTACGTCGATTGAGCAAATAATGGCTGTTTGTGTATGTGAATTTAAATGTTTGTAAACGCACCCACGACACAGGAGAAATTCCTAAAGTTTACCACGTTTGACCACGATTGGCCACGTTTAAAAAAAAAAAAAAAAATAATGTGTTACTGCAACTGGTGCCGTACAAACCATGATCCCCTTACTGTCATCAACCGGTTTGCCCAAGTGTCCATACAACTGCACTTTTGAGGTTCTTATTGAACTCCTTAGTGGTGTTTCACGTGGTCATCAACGGGGCCCGTTTGATCTGAAGAATACCATCGGCTCGAAAAGAAGATGTGTCATATTTTGTGGATTTCACAAAAATTTACACGTAGTCTACGATATGTCCAGGCAAGTTGGAACCATCAGTCCAAAGATTTATAAAGTGATTAAGGATCATTCTCACGAGCATGCGAATGGAGAGGTTTATTTGTGATCAACTGCCTGTTCCACTCTGCTGATATGTGATCACAATAAAAGTGAGGTCTGAAGTAGATCCTTCTATAATGTTTCTCTCGATACTTTTATCCAGTAAACATAGGGCAAAACAAACCTAATGTGTCAAGTCCAAATTACCATTTTTCTTCCCACAGAAAATGCTAAACCAAGCTCCAACTGAAGAACAATTCCTGAACGGCGCAGAACAGTCCATGGCAGACTCTACCCTCGAAACAGCCAGTGTCACCCAATCCACCAGAAGTGGCACCACCGTCAGTGGCATGACAGCTTCAATGGGCATGACATCATCTATAGGAGCTACTTCTTCATACAGCCTAAAATCCATGACCTCAAGTCTCAGTGGTGCTACCCTAGCCCCTTCTAGTCTGAGTGGTAGCTATGCCACGTCCAAAACGAAGAGTAGTTTGAAAAAGACGCCAACGAAGAGGTATTCCCCAAGGACTGCAGCAACGAAGGACTTCTCAAATTATCCGGGGTATAATAAGCTGAGACTGGATAGTGCAGTTAGTCCGAAGCACTCGCCTAGGTCTTCGGGAGCTTCGGGAGGAGTTGAGAAAGTAAGTTCACTAGTTGTCGTGTGTTTTTAGAACAAAGTTATTAGCCACGTAGAAGAAACTATTTTTTTATAAAATAATTATCTACATAAATCGCCTGGTTTACTGAAGACAATTATTTCGTAGATGCTCTTGAAGCAATATACTTCGTGCATGAGCTTCAAGATCAGTCCATAAAAGCGCTGCTTGAATCTCAGAGTTATACTTCTTATTTGACCCTTAAAATTGCTTATTTTATCCATAAAGTCACTTTTTTTCTCTATACCTTCCAAATAACCAACACAAGCTTACTTATCTAACCTCAAACTTCACACTCCCAGGTACACTTCCAAGAAAGCCACGGCCACAGCCAGTCCTCCTCCGAACAAGTGGTCTACCGTCGCACGAACCGAAACTCCGAAAACCGTCACTCTATGATCCATTACGACCATGAACCATCAAAACCACAGCTAAAAGAAAGACCAGTAACTGTCTACGAACCGTTGCATTTGGACTACCGGGATTCCCCGACGCTAGGTTCCCCGAAAACCTCCAAGAATGATTTGAGGAGCATGGATTCTTTACCCATAGACTCCCCACAGATGTCCAGAAATGATTTAAGGTGCGATTCAGACTGCAGAAGCTTGGATTCTCCGAAAGTAAAGGCAGATTACTTCAGAGAAGGTGTGTTGGAGTCACCGAAGCTGGTTGCTGGGCTGAGGAATCTGCATCTTGATGAGCATAGCCAGATGGATGAGAGCGGATATTATAGTCCAGGTGAGTTTACAAGTTTTTCAAGGTTTTAGGAAATTGGAGGAATTTCCTAAACTGTATTATTTTAAGAAATGGAAACTGCAATTGCAGATAATCTGGATTTTTAAATCCAACTTAACAGACAGGTGTGGTGTTGCTGTGAAGTTTGTTCCGCCACTTCTTTAACCAGCTAACTGAAGGGCGGGCATTTTGGGGGATTATTTTATATAATTTTTGACGATCAAAAGCGCTGATTCTCAGGATTATATTAATACATAGCTTTTGATTTTGAAACTTTGAGATATATAGGTAAGTGAGTTAACCAATTTGAGCAATATGAATCAATTTGAATCAATGTGTTTTCAGGTAGAAGACAGCAAGCCACGGGCAGTGAGCACCACTACGAGGCATATGACGTCGGCAACGTGGACGTGGCTGAAAACATACCTGAAACTATCAGCTTGCAGTGAGTAGACCTAGAACTGTTTTAGATCTTTTCATACGAAGATGATTATGAATATTGAGTGAAATTAAATGTTTTCATGTAAAAATCGCACCTATTTTAAGTCGAACGTATTCTAAGCCTGTCGAAGTGCCTCAGACCATCTGATGAACCTGTTCCGTACAACAAAATTCAGGTACGAAGATTATCTGAATTATGATGCCTGCTTCAATGTGGAAATGAATCCTTTGAATCTAGAGTTTCCTGCTCTTCTGAATTCGTAAAAGTCTTGCTAGGCAATTGTAAATACAGTTTAGCCCGTCTCATTGTAATATTTGTGGTAACCGTAGCACGACGTGCACGTGGTGCGGGCGGCGCGTGCGCGCGCAGGCGCTGGAGGCGCACTACTGGCGGCGCTGCGTGCTGCTGGCGCGCTGCCCGCACTGCCGCGTGGCGCTCGAGGCCAGGATGCTACATGCACATCTGCTGGGTAACTCATCATTATCTTCTATCAGCTGAAAGACGTTGACACAGGCGTCCCAAGCATCGAACTGTGCTTTTCGTATCCTGCAGATTCTCTCGACCTCCATCAGGTCAGCTGTACGCTGTGGAGAGCCTACCGACGCTAGCATAGGTTACGACACTGTACCAAAGTTTTGTTGCTATTTAACAGTGTCTGGTTAACCTGGAAACAGACTCCAACATAGTTGGATTAGCCTAGGTAGATTATGAGGACTGTGTTAAAGATTTATTAGTCAGCAAGTTGTGGTAGTGGGAATAATCGGCGAATATTTTACTTTATATATTGTTTTAGTCCTAAAGAAGTCATTTTTTTCTGATCTTTGAGTTTGGCTTCTAACTTTACATTATTCCTGATATTGCAGAAGAGTGTACGATGAGTGAGGGTAGCTGGAAGGCGTGTCAAAAGTGTGGAGCTGCTCTCAGGACTGATGACTCCGATTACCACGCCAACTGTATACGTAAGTGTTTTTTGAGCCCTAAAAGAAGAACCTTACATTCATTTGCTCTCCGTCACCCATTTTTATAAAAGAGAATCGGTTTTGTAATCTGGAGTTACAAAAATAATTCAAAAAACTATTATAGGGCCCTTGAGCTAAATGCGTCAGTGACAACTAAGGCTGCCATCAGACGGACAGCATCGCTGCAACCGCGCGCAGTCGATATATTCACGTTGGATATACCAGTTGAATCTGATGGTGCTGCGATGCAGTCCGTCTAATGGCAGCCTAACTATTGACGAGGAAAAGGGGCTAATGTCATCAATACCTATAATTGCCTGTGTCAGAGTGTCTGGTGTCCGCAACCGGTCCGCAATAAGACCGTACTAGTTTGATCGAACCTACTCAGTCTTCCATAAAACACTTGAAACCTCCAGCAGACTTAGGCCGCTTATTGATTGCTGATCAGTTCTGACTGATCAGCAATCAATAAGCGGCCTAAGTCTTAAGCGAGATCCTTAACAAAAGATTTTCCTTTACAGCCCTGGGCATGGATGAGTGGAAATGCCCATACTGCTTCACAAACGTGCTGGCTCGCGACTTGCCCTGGCAGAGGCACCTGATGCAGTGTCCTCGCAACCCTAGGATCACGCAGTCCTCCTAGTTCACTGAAAGTGGCATTGTTCTGGTCTTGAGTTTGTAGGTAGATGTGGAGGCATGCAAAGGCCATGCAAAATCGGATGTATGAGCTAGGTACCTATATGTTCTGGAAAAAGTCACTCGGCTTAACGTCGTTACTGTTCTAACACTACGTAAGTCAAAAAAAGCAACTTTACAGGATATTGACAAAACTGTATAATTACACCATGTAATGATACAATACCATTTTATAATTCGTGTTCACATCAAATTAGATAGAGACGTTACTTTTTACTGTGATTGGCTGAAACCCGCGCGTCTTGCGATTCTCTAGCAAACGGCATCAAAAATCAAAATGTCAAAACCGCCTAAAATGACTTAAGTGGTATTAGAGCTTCATCGACGTTAGCGCTTATTATGATCGAGTCGACGATAAACGGATTCAGCGAAGGTAGTCTTGGACCTAGAAAAAATATAAAGATACTTAGATAATTTTTTCTGCCTTTCCGGTCACAGAAAAAAAACAATTCAAAATGTTACTAAAACTGTTAGCCTGCGTCATCCCAGCGCTGGGCAAAGGCATCTCTCCAGTTGTTTCGATCCAGGGAAAAGGGACCACTGTTCGTTGGTTTTGTCCAGCTCGTCCCGCCATCTTCAACGAGGTCTCTCGCGACGAATTCTGGCAGTGTCAGGGCTCCAGAATTGATACATCATTTATTGTGTGTCTACAGTTTTGTTTCTAATTTAGGTATTTGGCCTTTGCATGTAAACTACCACAATTTATTTAAAATTATGAAATAAATAAAAAAAGAAAGTGATTATATGGTTTTGTACAGAAACATGGGATGGATGGATGAACATGGAAAATTAACATTCACCGATAAAAACTAAACGCTTTTCTTCTAAAATTGTAACGAAACAGTATTCAACGATGATACGCTAATTTTTGAAAATTTAAAATTATTGTCAACAGCGCTCAACGACAACTATTTATTTTTTGATATCTTTAATATAAAACTATAATTGGCTCAATTCATTTTGAATAAATAATATAAAGCTTAAAAAACAATTTTAAATCATGAAAATAAAATTCTGTTCAGCGTATAAGCACTTTCTTGGAAAATTCACATTTCACTTAGAATTTAACTGTTAAAATATTTGTTACAAATGACGAAATACGTACTCGTTTATTATATTCAGACTAATTCAAAAAACAACTATTTGTAATTCGAATACTCGAATAATAAGAATCTCTTATATTCTTACGAATTTATTACCATTGTTTTTTGTTAGCTCTTCGACTGCCTAGCAGCCACTATAACATTGATCTCAATATAGTAGATTTAGTAATTATCATTATTTATAAATACTTCATCATTGACTTCATTAATGTTGTCTACTTCAAAAATATATTATTTACAAGTCAAAATTATATTAGAACTGTCTACAACCTTAGTTTTAGTTTACCCTAAACTTTTTACGGACTTCATCATTATGAACCACTACATAAAATAATGGGTGTAGAAGTACCCTCGACGAAGCCGAAAGGCACTTGTTCACCCCGTCAATGTGATCTTTTTTTTGTACTAGACTATACCTGGGAACCTTCTAGTTCCGGAGATATTGGGGGTCAACGTTCCAACTTTTTCACAAGTTTTCTTTTAAATACAAGTATTTTTTGTTATAACTTTACTTTAAATACCGCCACGACCCCCGTACTTTTCAATGCATCCATCAGCACAATGTGTTGAATGCGTTACATTGAGTCTAACCGTAAAACAAGATTTATCATCCCAAAATAAAAAGACGTTTCCCAACAATATTTTTTTACAGAGTTACTTAGTTTGATGTACAATGCTGTTGACGGCTTCGTGAAGGATCCGTTTACACCCTGTATATGGGGCAGCTTTTGATTTTTTATTCCAGATTTCAGGGATGGTCCTGATGGAAAACTGGTGGTTAGGGTAAACTAAAACTAGGCTTGTAAATATTTATCTTTTATATGTTACTACTGTGTATATCCGTCAATTCACTTGAAATGCTATCCACTAATGTTAAGACTTGAGCACTGCTTCTTAGTCCATTATAACCGTCCAAAGTTATGGATTCCGTCTTAGACTACTCGTTTCGTTCACTTTTGGGTTAGTTCCACTACTTCTACATTTAGTTTTTCTTTGTGTTCTACTACAGTTCTTTTACCACATTTATTATTGTGCTCTAGGACTGGAAATGTAGCTTTTAACAAATCGAAAGCGCCTGTAATTGGTATAGTTGAAATAAATGCTGATTTTTCTTTATCAATGTGTATATCAGTATCAGTCTTGCTAGATATATGATCAGAATCATTATCTGAAACTAGTTGATGTCGTCTACAAGACGATCTATTTTAGCTGCTTTACTGTATTCCTGTTGCAGATATCTTTTTTTCCCTTTTGACTTGCTCGTCAGGTACCTACGCCACACGGCGTGCTACTAACAAGGCTGCCCGAAAGGTTTGAGATATAATGCTTACTTTCATAGACTTTTGCCATGTCATTCTAGTGTTGCCAAATTTTGAAAGAGAATTCGCCATTTTGAATACCGTTATTGTTGAAGTAGTGGATCTGACCCCCTCTATGTTACACCATTTTGATGTCGTGTCGTCTTGATTTGTGCAATACTCACTAGGATATTAAATACTTACGGCGTTAATTGGATTTTTTTAAAAACTTCATGGGCTTATGGGTAATTTTTGAGTTTGGTTTCGGTTACTGAGAGTGAGAGGACCTACATTTTGTGCATACAAGTGTCTTAGAAGAGAATATTCATTTCATTCTGGTCCACACAATTTTGGTCTTAGATTTTATAGTGTTTATTCTTACTATATTTATAAAGTTTTGCGTCCTTTAGCAAATTCACATCGTTATTTTTCAGTGCCATAGAACGTTGCTAATTTAGTTGGTATCCATTTTTTATTTCAGAAGACGAATAGAACAATATTAGTATCTGAGTCATAAGATTTAGTTTTAGCTTGAACTTGTATCATTTAGTCAAATGGATTTGCGTAAATTTCTTTTTTTATATTGATTATATTAGAATTAAGTTTAGTTAAGTAGTGTTAGACGTAGCTTAGCGTAGGAGATACCTACATACGTAAGGAATTAGATTTTGTTGTAAAATCATCTTCGTTTTCTTCTTCAAATATTTTTCTTCCTTGCTGTGCGTGACTATTTCTAGATTTTCTATTGACATCTTCTATACTGACTAACTTATCATAAGCAATTTGCTCCCGTGCTTGATGTAAAGCTACGATTGCTTTAATAAAGGTTCACCAAAACAAAAATGATTTTTAAATACTTTTGAACAAAACTGAAGAGAATTATTTATTAAACTATCTTAAACTATTTTTACTGTGTAAAGGTCCAAGTGTATTTTTATAAGCACAGACAAGCGAGGGATTGAAATATGTATAAACATAAAAATACGTCACTGTTATTGAGTCTAAGTTTTCATTGCTTTTCATAAAACGGCTCCTCAACATAATTACCAAGAATAAAAAGTGTTAGTTTTTAGCAAATATAATACTGTTTTAATTGCGAATATTAGAAATGGAGATCTAGTTTAAGATCTTCATCTAATACCAGCCGATATTTGGCTAAGACTGGTCTTAGAAAGTCTCACACTAACCCTGGTGTCTATAGTCAGTTACAGTAATTAGTTGATTTTAAGACAACCATTTTTAAGCAATAAACAAAAATTTTAACGAAGTAAGTACCCTCAAAGGAAGCAAAGCTAAGAATTCTAACTTTTGACAGTTCTAACTTCAAGCATTACTAAACTACAGAATAAAAAACGTATCTTAAGTCATAACTTTTACTCAAGAAATCACTTTGACTTGTTTGTACATAGATAAGGGTGTAAATCTCAAAAAAACTTCTAACTACCTTCTTTCTTTTATCGTGTGGTTAGTGCCTAAACCTGGTGTCAGAGGTTTTATGCCGTCCATTGGCCTCTGACTTGGCTTTACATGCGATGATCACGATGTTTTCCTTTACCAAAGCAAGTGATAATTATACAACACGCCCATGAATCCAACTTCCTCATCTACCTTCTCAGCTATATCTTCAAATCTGCCTATACCTACGTTCCTATTTCCTACGGTAGAATAATTAGCTTTATTTAAATAATAATTAGCTGTAGCTTCAAAAACCACATCACCCACTGTGATAAAGGATCGAGTTATAAAGAAAATGGAATAAAAGTGTGGGTTCTCAGTTGTTGGTATAGATGTAATATTAGTAATAAGAAACCTTTGACTGTTTTGTGTTGATCAATATTTGTACCTACATTCTCAATTTTATTTTGAAAGCACGGTTTGCGCAGTGGCTGAGCGATCGGCTGCGGACCTGCGTGTCGCGGGTTAGATTTCCGCACTTGATGCATTTGATCCGGGTCACAGGTACAGGTACAGGTAGTTGATCCGGGTCTGGCTGTCTGTGTATAAGACTTTGAATGTTTGTAAACGCACCCACGATACAGGAGAAGTTCCTAATGAGAGGTAACGTTTAAAAAAAAACTATCATCTTCAATACTAAAAAGTTAATATAAACTTTTAAGTCTCCCATCGACATCTACTTCCAGCTTTTAATTAAATACATCTTTAATCTTATTAAGCATAATTCGCAGTGTCGTGTTCTATTTTTGCATGATAAATTTTTTGACTGTGTCGTGCAATCACTCTTTTATGTTTAGCAATTTATGAACGTGTATGAATATTGATCAACGAATTAACACAATTCATTTCACCACGTTCTTTGCTCTTCCATTTTTTTTCTATTATCTATTCCTATATTATGAAAGTCTTCTTTTTTATTTACGCTGTATTGATCTAGTCAAGACAAAAACTTAATAAAAGTACAACTATATCATCCATATCAACAAATTTAAAAAGGTATGTAATTACTCGTGCCGTACTATAATGCGACTGTTTTCAAATGACTTAAAGCTAATAATTATCTGCACTATGATACTTACAGAAAATAAAATAAATAACATTTAAAGAAAACAAAATAAATGAAAACCTCTGATCAATTGTACTTGATGGAATCCTTCTTCCAGTTCCTAAATTGTTTTTCTCATAAAATCTTTTTATAGGTACCCTATTTCTGGGCCTTTCTGATGAATTTATGCAAAGTAGATAAGTTTACTAAGTATTCCAGTTTATAGAGTGTGCACATTGAGTAAATTGATTCTGTTAACTTATGTATAAGTGTGTGTCTTTCGATGTATTTTGTGACATTCTTTAAACTGGAATGTAATTAATATAAGTACCTAGATTAATATTTACATAAATATGAATTGTTATTGTGTATATTGTTTACAGTATCTAAATATAGAGAAGGAAGAGAAACTACAAATTATTATGTTTCTACCTGAAGATCAAACAAACAAGACATTGTATTTTTTTATAAATCCATTTGACTGATGATACACTTTTTAAGCTGTTTTACTTACTGAGAAATTATTCCGTTTGTTATAATTTGTTATTTATACTCGGATATTATTCGCAAAATTCTATGCACACCAGTACATAAGTAGTTTATTCGAATACGATGTGGCAAAAAAATATTCCGCGCAATAGGTAGGTAACAAATCAATTCTTATGGTAGTTGATACTCATTATAATATTGTATCTAGAAGAAATTGTAGAAATTATTGTAAAGGGAAACGTACCTTATTCCAAAGAAAGAGAATATGTTTTTGTTGGTAATTTAATATTACTTGAAGTGCCATAATTTTAGCTAAAATTGATATGATTAGAAAACACTGCAAGAAACACTGTTTGAAGCAATTTTACTGTAGTTTTTCTCATATCACATTATGTACAGACGCCAGCACATCATGTTATCAGAAACTGTCAAATTTACCCAATCAACCTTGAACCTAATGCTTCAGCGATAAAGTTGAAAATCTATTAAATAAATTTGATCAGATTGTAGTAGCTTGATGTGCATCTGTACCTAATTCTTTACTTATACACTATCTGTTATTTACAAATACCTATTAAGTGTCGTGTTCCTATTTAGTTTGTCTAGGATGTTTGCACAATCCAGTATGTATCACCTGAATATTTTGTGTTGTTTCTATTTCTTCCTTATGTCTATGTCTTTGAGGACGATTTTTGAACATAAATAATGAAGCAAATATTAGCAAATATTATAATTTATAAGCAAATATAATAACATAAATGATAAAGCCCACCCATTATTGTCTTACTGGTTTTGGAAATATTCCACAATGTTGTATTATATAAAATTATTTGATAATTATTTCGGGTTGGTTATGAAGGAGTAAAGAAAACTACTTTTATTGCTTCGAGCTTTTAACATTACGTATTAATAACGTGGCAATGCATTAAATAAATCTTGCGCACATGAAAAAACGAAAAAGAATGAACTTAGTCAATAATCTCGAAAAAGTATTTAAAAAATAAGTATTAACGAAACTGATTGGACTGATTCAATTTGATTATGCTTTCTAAATTCAAAATTAAACGTTAAATATTGTATTGTCTGCGCCAAAGACAACGCTAGAATTGGAAGTTTGATATGTTTTGTCGAGATCGAATTTTGCCAGCGTTTTTGTTTGCCTAATGATGAGCCAAAACAGGTCCTATGGAAACTTTACATCCATCAAATCTTCATGTAATCTATGTAAAAAAAAAAAGAATCACAATGACGAGCAGAACAAGTGCTTTTCGGCTTCGGTAAGGGTTTACCGAAGCCGAAAAGCACTTGTTCTGCTCGTCATTGTGATTCTTTTTTTTTTTAATCTGGACCATATCTTTTAGTTACGGAGATATTTGAGGTCAAAGTTCCAAATTTTCACAAGTTTTATAAAATACTGGTTTTTAATGTTATAAGTTTACTTCAAATACATCCATAACCCTTGTACTATTCAATGCATCCATCACCACAATGTTTTGAGTGTGTTATATTGAGTCCTAAAATGTGATTATTCAATGATTTCCGTGCAGTGTTACTTGTTTTATGTACAGATGCTTGGTTGACGGATTCGTGAAGGGTCCGTTTACACCCTGTATAAGTATACCATACAAGAATAGGTTCCTCCTAACTTAGCAAACTTAGACAGTATATTCTGTATATTTAAAAATATTAAAAAAGCCGATCTCGATAAAATTAAATACATTTCGAACTGGTCAAAGCATTTGAAAATTTTGCCGTTAGATTATGAACGCGAGAGTCAATTGGAAAAGAATGTAAGGTAGGTATGCGGGCACGATAGTACCGATACTATAACAGGCCCCAATTATTTGTCTCATAATTTATAATTACTGTGCAATGTGTATGTTAATTTAAGCCATAATTGTTTGAAAAGATTTAAACCGTAAAAGGCGCCTTCAATGTACCTAAGTCACGTGAAGAGTATATAAGGTCTATCTTTTCATACACGAAATATTTTAAGAGTTACTTCTATAAGTCTTAGAGTCGCCATAGCAGCGAAAAAAAAAATTATCTGGGTGTTTTTTTTTTTACAAAATTATTATAATTCGAATATTTTTTGAGACTTTTTGCATAAAACCTTTACTCCCATATTCTAACAATGACAGTAGGTAAATACGACGTAGTAAACTACCGTAATGGATGCTTAAAAATAAGGAGCCAGTATTTATTTTGTGAGTCAAGTAATTTTAAATTATTTATTTTTTATAAAAAATATACTCAGATAAAAAAAAATCCCTTGAAATGGCTTTGTTATAGCCGTTAGATGATTCCCTGAAAATATTTCGTGTATGAATAGTTAGACCCCATATAGAGTGAGCTCGCAAATCAAAAGATACAATTTTCAGTATAACTGAGCGTGACCATATTATTCAAATATCATCGTCAACAAAATAAAAACAAGAACATGTTTAAACGTGCTGGGCTCATCTGACGATTTAAATCTTTGTATTGTTTGCTTTTGTGAATTTAATGTCGTATTAACACACGAATATGTTGTGAAAGTTCAGATTCCATGTAACTGCATATTTTCATGCGACGGGGGTGTTCGATGCGCCAACCCGCTCTTTGTTTGTTTTATGACTCACTGCTTCTCTCTCAGGGAGGACATCTGTGCCCCAATCTGGCTAGCCTTTTCCCAACTATGTTTATTGGAGTCTGCTTCCAGTCTAACCGGATGCAGCTGAATACCAGTATTTTACATGAAGCAACTGCCTATCTGACCTCCATAACCCAGTTAGTACTGGGTAATACGATCCCGTAAGTGACAGTATAAGTTTAGTTGTAAACCGTGAAAGCCTAAAACAGTGTATACACTGTACGGCATTCTTTTAAGCTGGGCTTAATCCATTTACATGAGCGATATCTACTAACTCAACTAATATTTTTCATCTTTTGACAACCACAGCATAAACGCTCGCATTGTGGCTTGCCCTTCACGCCAAGCCACAATTTCACCTACCATTTTGTCACACAATTGTGTCGTTTGGCGTACAGAGCACGCATACGAGACTATGGCGGCCAAAGGGTTAATTAACAGATATAGACTTTGCTTTTTACTACTACCCGCATCATTTTATCAGTACAATTTTAGTTTAGATATATTTATGGTAAACACTCTGACAAGTAAAATGTATTTATTATGTTACCATTTAGTTAATTGGTTTTGTTAAAAGATGGTATGTCAACCCAATGTGTTACACAGCTTTGGGCTTTAAAGTGTAAGGTAATAAGGGTTGTTATCGCTGGAAATGCGAATGAAACGAATGCGAAAGAAGGAAATAAAGGGTTTCTAAACATTGTACGTGTTTTATTTTAACTTGTCTATGCCTGATTTTAGTCTATGTCTTGAGTTTTACTCTATGCCTTGAGTTTTAAGACTACTTATAAATTGCGCGACTGCCGAGCATGGGGTCCTGGGTTCGATTCCCAGGTGTGTTAACGGATTCATCAGAAATTTCTCAGTAGCAGCCACGGAGTCTGGATTTGTGTCCCGTTGATGGCAATAGGCTCGCCTCTTTTACATAGGTCTTAAACATAACTAGCGAAATGTGGGTGTAGGTACTAATAGGTACACCTCTGCCTAACCCTTTGGGTATTACAGGAGTGATGATTTTGTTATAATTATCCACCAACTTGCACTGGGCACGGGTGTAAGATCATGGCCCACTACCTCATAGAGAGCAGGCCTGTGTCCCAGCGGTGGGACGACTTCATAATAAGCATAGCATCTGTCTGTGTAGTGTAGGAGCTGTGTTCAAGAGATTGTCTATTTAGTGTCAGTATATGGATGTACTGCCGCACCTCACTGACGGTCAGTTGGATTTGATGATTTCCTATCCGAACCCCCCCTCCCCCCCCCACTTTGGGCGGAGCGGAAGGGAGTGTCAGACTTGTACTGACTAAAACGCATCCATGTTTCTTCTTTGCCCTTTGTGTTCCAGGGCCACGGTATCTCTTTCGAACAGTCCCGCAAACCCTTATGCCTTTAGTAATAAGGTTGCAAAGTAGTCGACCGTCAGTGAGCGCGGTAGCCGTTCGTCTAACGGTCGCAACTGCGACTGTTGAGCTAGAGTGCAGTGTTATTGGGTTTTTCCATCAGAAATTTCTCAGTAGCAGCCACGGAGTGATTTGTGCCCGATTGATGGCAATAGGCTCGGATGTATGCTACAGTCAAAGTATAAGAGCCGACTGTTCTGATAATTAAAAAACAAAATTATAGTCAAAGCCGTTTTATGACAATATAATATAAAATATATCACTATATAACAAAGCACATTCACTATGAAGCAGTCTGTTCTGTCATCTGTACATCTGTGTCTGCGCCGTTAGTTTCACTACTCCCCGCTGCGGTGTCAGTGGCGCTAGTGGACTCTGTCGCTTCTGGAATTTCTGTGATGTCAGAGGCATCAGCTTCGCCTCCGGCCTCAGGAACATCGGAAGCTTTCTTAAATTTGTTTACATCTGCAAGATAAATTATTACAATTTATATTTAATTGTTTTGGTAGTCTTGAAAATTTGAATACGTAGAAACCTTGGATTAGGAGACAGTTCAAACGTAAGATGAATAATCCAGAGAATAATTTGATGTTTATAAGAAAAAATACAACAATTAAAACATAACCGTATAGTGATGCTCTTGCATTCTAGTGGAAGTTTATTTATATTCGACTTTGTTTCAACGTGCGCAATGTTTATTTTTGTAAGGCAGTAGCTCACTAGGTCTGTCGAACAGGTTTGTAGGTGCATTAGAGGTAATCATATTATGCCTCGTACATACAGGGTGGAAGGGACATCCACACACAAACGGTCATGTATTCAGTACATCATAGCGAACACCCCACATAGAAATTTATAGACAGTAATTTTAAAAATAAACAGCTGCATCATGCAGGGAACAGCAGATTTTTTTTTTATTACAGGCGATAAACTATGTTACGTTATGTATACGTTATCAACGTTAATGGTAGCCTACGTCATCTCACTGCTGGGCAAAGTCTCTCCTTGACTTCTTCTCGATCCAAGTCTAATGTGAGCCACTTGGTTGTTGGTTTAGCCCAGCTCGTTCCGCCATCTTCTAGGTGGGAGGAGGGGAGGGTAGACTCACCATATTTGCTATAGTCAGCGCCCAGTAGCCTCAGGTAGTGCACAGTATCGGGTGTGGCGGTGTACGCGCGCAGAGAGTGCACGCCGCGCCAGCCTACTAGTGTGAGCGAGAGGTTTGATTCCTCTCCCTCTTCTTTGTATTCTAGGACGCAGCTGCCGGTTGCTGTGGACAATACAATTGGTTCAAAAAAGAGCAGTATGTGTCTCATATATTTTTTGCTGCCACGGTCTAAGGGCCGGCCTAGACCAAAGTGCCGCGCAGCGCGATTTTCACGACCAAACTAATCCCTTGTGTTTCTTTTTATTTCAATGACAAATGTTTCTATTTACATGGCAGTAAAAACTACACCAACGTGCTCTTTACCAATCTGTGTCGACTAAGTGCTAAATGTGCAGTAAGTTTTTGGCATGAGTATAACAAAGTCGTAAGACATTAAAGAGATTATCTTTTTTAAATTTATTAATTATTACTTTTTTTTTTTTTTTTTGGATAACCAGCAAAATGTAGAACGTTTTAACAACAAAATAACATATACAACTGTGGTTCTTGACGCTTACCAAAATCCTTGACCGCTGCCTGCGTCTGCTCAGAGAACAGCTTCACATCTGGCGGCTTGCTGGGGTTGTCGTTCTGCAGCACTAGTGTGAGATCCTCCTTCAGGATGCGCACGCGACGCTTGGCGCCGATGAACTGCGTTATGCTTTGTAGGCCTTCTTGTGATAACCTAGAACGCAAGGAAGATGTAACCTTGAAATGAAGTAGGTGTTTGTATTTTTGAATTCTTAAAGCCTATTTTTCCAGATTTTTTAACGAGACTTGTAGACGATAGTTAACGCAACTGTGGCGACATCTACACAAACGTTCTGTGCCTCCTACGAACAAACGTTCAAGACAAGTGTCAAAGGTCAGGTACTTAATTTGGCCTGGTTGAGATTGCCTCAGGAAAAAATGGCGTAAATATTAATATTCATCACGTCTGTGGACTTTCACAATTTAATTTAACCTTGTAAATGACAAAGTTCAAATTCCATTGGAACTTAACTTTTTTGAGGGTCTTTTTTACTATAAATTATATAAAAAAATAAAAATAAAAAAGTAGTAAATTATGGCTCCAAAATCAAATTAAGACGACCTACAGTTAAAGTACATTGTTAATTAAGTAACTATCGAAGATTCTAACCTGAAGTACAACTAAAATATAATTATAAAAGCAAAACACATACCTAAACGGACACACCATATTCTTATTATCACAGCGCACGAAGGTCTTCACTCCAGTGTTAATGATCTTGATGCTAGTTTCGTTCTTCGTCACGACATCCTTCACTATGGGCGAGACGAGGTATATATTCTTCTTTTTGCCGACGTGACACCGAGTGAGCAGGCAGGCTGCGTCGAAGTCCGATTTTAGATCGTAGAACTCTTTTATTGAGGGGAAGACGTCTTCTTTCTCGCCTGTAGTAAGGAAATAAGAGTACATTGAATCAATGATATATAAACATGTCAAGTAAATATAACAGAAAGCCTGAAAAAAAAAAAAAAAAAAAATTATCGATGGACTCACGTAGGTTTTAAAGTTACCTTTGTACTACAATAAGTTAAGTATAATGTAACGTGTCCTATGTAAGAAAAAACAAATAAAACAAGCAAACAATGATATAAGTTAAAAAAGAGCGCGAACCACCATGTCTGCGGTAGAAACTAAAAAAAAAAAAAAAAATCAATGATATAAATTGTTATATATTTTTTTTTGCTTTTTATAAAAAAAGGTCATCATCTGCCTTTTCCCAACTATCAACATAGTCAGTCTATATCTTTATCTTAATCGAATCTTCAAGTTAAGCCGCGCTTCCCAAGACTGGTTCATGGATTTTTACATTACATACCGAGTTTCCTCCGTGCCTCGGAAAGCACGCTAAGCCGTTGGTCCCGGCTGTCATTTGTAGATCTTTGACAGTCGTTACGGGTAGTCAGTGGCCAGAAAGTCTGACAACTAGCTTTACCAAGGAGTATCGTATTACCCAGTACTAACTGGGTTGTGAAGGTCAGATAGGCAGTCGCTCCATGTAAAATACTAGTATTCAGCTGCATCCGGTTAGACTGGAAGGTGACACCCAACATAGTTGGAAAAGGCTAGCTTTACCAAGGAGTATCGTATTACCCAGTACTAACTGGGTTGTGGAGGTCAGATAGGCAGTCGCTCCATGTAAAATACTAGTATTCAGCTGCATCCGGTTAGACTGGAAGGTGACACCCAACATAGTTGGAAAAGGCTAGGCAGATGATGATGAGGTTTAAGTGTGATGTAAAAACAGGGCGAGCCTAATGCTATTAATCAGCGAAGAAATCTAGAAGTTTCTGACGAGATTACCTAGAACACTGCTCGATTCGATGATAGAACAGCACACTAGCGACTAAGGCCCGTCACTGTCAAACTGTCCTAAGTACATACCAGTAGCGAAGGGTCAATTTTTGTAAGTGGTAAGCCGGAGTACATATCTTTAATGTGATTATATTATTTGTCTATAGAATACTGACTGTGCCATTTTTCAAAGGGAAGTCAGTAGGAATCGAGTTGTATGGATCCTTCGCCACTGGTACATACCACGTTATTGTTTTTGTACTTACGACATTGAAATTTCAACTTTATTTCCATACAATTAGGTTTTATTTTTATTCATCGCCTAAATATACCTTGCCGTGCCGTGACGCCAATGGGCGCCGTGTCTAACGAAGTATTCTTGTTAATTACCTGAGAAGAACACAAACGGATCTTCTCTATACCCTCCCATTCTTCTCTTCTTCTTGGGCGGCTCTTTTGTCTCTTCCTTCTTAGCGTCTGTCCCTTCTGCCGGCTTGACGTCCTTCTCCCACGGTAAGGGAGCCAGCTTCTCGAAGACTGCCACGAAGAAACCGCCGGTGTCCTGGTGGTGGGGGAGGATTCTTATGCTGGGGATAAAGTATATGGTTGATAGGTGTTAAGGTTTATGGAAGAAAACATTTCATGGGGGACATTTTTAGTCTCCTGTGTTCTATGTATTTAGAGAAAGGCTGCTCAACCCCAAGCCCGCGCCAACGCATTTGAAGTAGCCTACCAAAAGCGGTCATCTGACGACAGTCTTTTTCAGAACACATAACATACATAATATCACACCTGTAATCCCCGAAGGGTTAGGCAGAGGTGTGCCTAATAGTACACTCACATTTCGCCAGATATTTTTTAAGTCCCATGTAATATTGGGCGAGCTTATTACCATCAACTTGGCAAAAATCTAGACTCCACGACACCTCTCTCTAGTTCTTTTAAGAACAGATTTCAGAATTTCAAACCCAATCGATATTTTGCTCATTATGAGCCCATTCTGAACAAGCCAAAATCCAGCTAGAAATGGTTACAGAAATCTGAAAACCACACTTCACTGGTACAATTTTTAGTGAAGACATTTTCATAATCAATGTGTGGCAGTGGACTATTTTTACCTTTAGGCCACGAGGACCATGGTCCCGGGCCGGCCGCAGACTGAAAGAAACAGGCCTTTTTTTTTTAAGATTGGAAATAATCAAATGACCCCTCCCGCTCTGGGCGGAGCGGAAGGGAGTGTCAGACTTGTACTGACTAAACCCCATCCATGTTCCTTCTTTGCCCTTTGTGTTCCAGAGCCGGGGCTGCGGGATTGTTCGAAAGAGATAACGCATCTTTTTTGAACAGTCTCGCAGCCCCGGATGCATCGGCTCTTGCGGACTCCTTCCTGGTTGCTGCTTTAGCCAAGGTTAGGCCAAAGAAACCCGGGCCGTTTTAAAGCTCGTTGGGTCGACGATCGTTAAAGTCGCGAGAACACCTGGATAAGGGACGCACAGAACCGAGAAGTGTGGCAGATGAAAGGGGAGGCCAGTACCCAGCATAGGGTGATGCCGGGGCTTCAATATGATCATGATGAGCACGATTTCTAGTTTTCACCCAGAAATTACGTTGTGAACTGATGGCACCCGATTTAAGGGAATATTTATGTTCTGCTGCATTTTCCAAGATTGGAAGCTGTGTCTAACATAGTTGGAAAAGGCTACAAAATTTAAAATGCACACGAATGTAAGAAACTCACCATCTATCGAGATTATACTTGTCGACATCTTCAGGTTTGGGCGGGAACATCTGTGGCCGTACCACCGTCTGCCATTTCTCTGGTACATCCTCATACTTCTCGTAGAATACCATGTCTTTTGAAGCTGGGCGCCAGTATGTCATACCTGGCGACAACCAAAGGAATTTGTTAAGACTAAGTGGAACGAACTCTGACAACCAGTCTTGCCAAGAGTATTGTGTTATTTATTTACTAGCCTAACTGTCTGTGACTTTGCTCGCGTGGTAATTTTGATGTGTATGTGTGAGAAAAAAAAAGTAGCCTATGTGCTATTTCAGACTATAATCTATCTACGTGCCAAATTTCGTCCAGATCCGTTCGTGGCTGTGCTCTTAAACGATACAAAATGTACGTGTGGCTCTCTCCTGTGGACTACACTAGACTCACCCTTGTGGAACTTGAGTCCAGCAAATCAGCCACATTGACGAGTGTGACGGTCCATCTTGTCTCCTGCAGCACTCTGTGGACCTGGCGTCTCTACCGTGGACTACACTAGACTCACCCTTGTGGAACTTCAGTCCAGGCAGCATATCAGCCACATTGACGAGTGTGACGGTCCCGCCTGTCTCCTGCAGCACTCTGTGGACGACGGCCTCGTTCTCCACGGGGTTGAAGGAGCATGTGGAGTATACTAGGCGCCCTCCTACTTCCAGGAGTTCGCAGCCGCGCTTGAGGACTCGGTATTGGATCCTGGAGGGTTTATTAATCAATCAATAATAAATTCGCCATTACAATCTATCCAAATAATTAAAATTGAAGTGTCTGTTAGTAAATCCAAAATAACAGCTTTTTACTGAATGCATATGAAAGTATATCCTATGTCCTTCCTAACTAAAAAACATTTTTTTTTATGTCTGTCTGTCTTTTTGTTTGTTCCGTGTAATCTCCGAGACGGATGGACCGATTTTGACGAGATTTTTAATGGCAGATAGCTGATGTTATAAGGAGTAACTTAGGCTACATATATTAAAAAAAAGGATTAGAGTTAAGTGAAAAAAAAATATTAAAACCCTTGAAATTGTTAACAAAATCTGATTCAAATAGAATGTATGTGTGAAGTAATATTTTTATAATAATTTCACGCGGATGAAGGTCGCGGGCAACAATTTAACTAAATAAACTACGTTTACGAAGTGTTTTTTTATGTATGCAGTTATAGTTTCTTGGTTTCTTACTTTTACTACTAACCATTAAAATGATTTTTTTTAACAGTTTATCATGGATTTAGACCCTGATCACTAAATATCACCAGAATATAAATATCTTTACATTATGTGATAATTTCAACATTTGCCCGCTGACAAATAGATGGACGGACATCGGAGGCTTAGTAATAGGGTTACCCTTCGGGTACGGAAGCCTAAAAAACGTAGTGAATATTTTAACGTAGGTGCTTATTCCTAATTTTTATTATTATTAATTCTTTATTTCAATCAACTTTGGATCATAGGTACAATTAAACTAAATTAAAATCAAAATCAAAATTAAAACATAATCAAAATAAAATTAAAACAAAATCTAAATTAAAATTAAAAACTTAATCAAAATAAAATTTAAAACAATATCCAAATTAAAATTAAAAACAATCAAAATTAAATTAAAAACAAAATCAAAATTAAATTAAAAACAAAATCAAAATTAAAAAAAAAATCTAAATTAAAACAATATCTTAACATTAGTCAGCACGTGAACCATGCAGCAGTGGTTCACGTACTGACTGCATCCTCCATGATAACCAGGATGTTACTGTGAACTTAATACTGGAAAAGCAAATAGTTTTCTCTATTTAATAAAGCTCTCTTACCCATGCAGATTATTTCCATTGCCAGTAGACCATTTCAGCCATATGTCTGGGTTCTTACGCAGCGTCGCGTCGCCTGAGCACGGCACATCGCATAAAATACGGTCGAATTTCAGTGGTTTTGTTGATCCTGGATTCTAAACAAAAAAAGAAAAGGGTTTAAATATATTCTACCAGCTTATGTAATATTGGCGTTAAACTACAATATTATCACCCTTATGTCGTGAGTTGCAAGGTTGAAAAGTGGTCGACCGTCAGTGATCGCGGTAATATCAACATATAGCATGTACTGTGGTCCAAGTAATTTATTTTCGATTTTATTTTAACGTTAGCAAGCTAGCTATTACATTGCACTGCGCCGGCCTTTAATCCTTGATACAATACTGCTCTTCACGTAATTTATTTTGGACTTTATATCAACACATGCAAGGTTGAATATTTGTACTGACCTGTTCATCAGCCACTACCAAAGCCGGCATAACAGCGGAGTCATGATTCGTGATCAGGATACATGGAGAGTTGAGCCTCTTAGCCTGATGTACCAACATGTAGCATCTGCTGTTGTCCACGTCATTTGCCATTACGAAGCCTGGAGAAGGAATAATGTAAAACTAGGTACTTTAAGATTACTATTATAGCAGAACTGTGGAGTTCTGCAATCTGCCTTGGATCCGCGTGGACTACGGACCGCTCGGGATTTCACAGACAGGAGCAGGGTTTGAAGGTATAATTAATATAGGCATTCAGGTCCAGTTGAAAACCAGCGTCGGGCACTAGTTGTCCGGCATTTTGCTGAATTGGGCCTATTTGGCGCAGCCGTGAAGCACACAGTGTCACACAAATTTTTTTTTTTTTTTTTAGATTTTAAGTTTTTTAATTTTTTGTTTTTTATTTGTTCTATATTTTTTTATACTGTGTGCACTTGTGGCATGTGCCAAATAAATGTATTTTCTTTCTTTCTTCTTTCTTTTTCTTTCTTCTTTCATCATGATCATCATCCTGCACTTGCCCCTTGGCGGAACACGTTTTTTTCTTTCAATGTCCCTTGCAGTAGCGAAGGGTCAATTTTTGTTAGAGGTAAGCCGGAGTACAATCTTTAATTTGATTATATTATTTGTCTATAGAATACTGATTGTGCCATTTTTCAAAGGGAAGCCGGTAGGAATCGAGTTGTATGGAACCTTCGCCACTGGTCCCTGGTCAATCGTCACATTATCATTTACCCCTTTTTCCTTCAATCAATCAATCAAAGCATTTATTTCAAGTAGGCCAGTTACACGTGCTTTTGAACTGTCGAAACAAAGACAACAATGAAATGTAGCTCCCATTCACAAGGCATTAAAAACTGTGAAAGTACTGTAGTTGTCCATTCCCTAGCGTAGATCTCTATGGAGAAGAACGGGCAAGAAACTCCATGGACACTCTTTTAAAATCTTTCAAATCATTCCTCATACACAATCCATCCATCTTGGATAGTTGATAATTATCGAAGAAAATAATTAACTTGAAAAGGAGACTTGTGACTACCAGTGTGGGAACATTATCGGCTGATTATGTTAATACACTATAGCTATGCTACTTTTTTCCGACCAATGTGCTTGTGGACAAACTGCCCCTAGTGTAAAAGGTCGAAATTGGCAGTAAAATAAGTTCGTCTTTGATATGGTAAGAAAAATTCGAGTGCAAGCAGCGTTTGAACCTGCGACCTTCTGATTCTGTACACCGGACGTCTTAACCAATAAAGTACCCAAAGGGGTATAAGGGTCTTAAGTTAGTTCGATACTTTCTTAAATAGATGGCGCCAACGTCACCGTAAGACGTTATTAATGGAACGAAAAATTTCGAGAGCTGTGAGCAGGGTGCGATCTAATTGGTTAAGACGTCCAGTGTACAGAATCGGAAGGTCGCAGGTTCAAACCCTGCTCGAACTCGAATTTTCCTTTCCATATCAAAGATGTAATTCCCTACGCATGGTTTGCGTAAAAAACATTTAAAATAAGTTCGTGTTAATTGAATCTGTCTTCTCTTAACATTAGGGTGCAGACCCGTACGTAAAAGACGTGCTTGGCCGTGGAGTTGCGGACACCAGCCCGTTATACAATACAGTACAGGTGTGGGACCCTGGATGGGTCCAAGTATAAAACTTGTAATTTGGAAAAAATTAGGATGAAATATACTAGGTACAGTAGTTTTTTACCTGTAGGCATTTTGTCTTCATCAGCATGTAGAAATTCAATCAACTGTGCTGTTTTTGATCCTGGAGCTGCACACATGTCCAAAACCTGTAAAAACAAACATTATGTTTACTATAGTCAAGCACAATATTAGGATATTGGCTGCTTAGGCCCGGCGCCCATTGGCGGCACGGCATGGCAAGGTACTTTTAGGCGACGAATAAAATTATAACTTAATGGTATGGAAATAATGTTGAAATGTCAATGTTAACGGTCGTCAGTACATACCACTACGTATTGTTTTTGTACTTACGACCGTTACCATTGAAATTTCAACTTTATTTCCACACAATAAAGTTATATTTTTATTCGTCGCCTAAAAATAACTTGCCATGCCGTGCCGCCAATGGGCGCCGGGCCTAAGCAGCCAATAACCTGCTATCCTCTAAAGTGTAGACTTTAGCATTGTTAAAATTTATATTTTCATATAGGTTGTATAATTAGGAAACTTAATGGAATTTCTTATTTGAGATCATAGACAGTCTCCTGCCTGGAGACTCCATTGGCAGCCGTCTCAGCTACCAGGCAGTCATAAAACTTGTAGAGTAGAGAGCAATAATAAGTTACCTTGTCTTGTTTACCAGGCTGGTATAATAAGTAACTTAACTTATACTGTCACTTACGGGATATCTTCCGTGATTGTTAATTATTTAGAGCTCCCGATATTTCGGCTCTGGAGAATGGGTTTCTCCAGTCGACTTGCGATCATGGCGCTTGCAACATCGCCAAAATATCGGGAGCTCAAAATAATGAACAATTACGGAAGACATCCCGTAAGTGACAGTATAAGTTTAGTTACAAACCGTGAAAGCTTAAAACAGAATAAGTAACTTATTGGTGAGGTTGAACATCAAGTACTACTACTACTGATGATATCATAGACAATCTGATGCTGTCGAGGAGATTGTCTATGATACTATCATCTATGAGTCCACCAGCTGCAGTGTCAGCTACCAGGAAGTTATGAAGTATGAACAGAGCAAAAATAAGTTACCTTATGGTGAGGCTGAACATCAAGCACTACAGGTGGTATCATAGACACAGTCTCCTGCCTCGACACTCCACCAGCCGCTGTCTCAGCTACCAGGAAATTATGAAGCTTGTAAAGAGCTTCGTTGCGTCTGATGTCTGTGCGGGACAGACGGAGCTGCCATGCATAACCACCTGGGTACCTAAGGAGCAAGAATGGTAATTTGCGTTACTAAGGAGTGTTTAGAATGTCTTTTTAAAACAATAATCAAAGCAAAAAAATAATAATAAAAATAAAATAATCAAATAAATAAATATCACTGTAAATTAAAATCACTTTTTTATTTATTTATTTAATCTTCATGTACAAGAGTGGTACATAGGCGGACTTAATGCCACAAGGCATTCTCTACCAGTCAACCTTTGGGTCAAATAGAGAACAAAAAAGAAAAATACCATTTTGTTAACATAAATTGATAATAAATAGGTACATACTAATTACACATATATACAGTCACTTTTCTATTTCGATTTCTTTCAGATTAAATTTAGATTTCACTGACATGGCTATGGAAACCAACCATAATGGTTAGAATTAAAAAAAAATTTGCAATGATGGGGACAAGTGCCTTATTTTTTTTTTTATAGGATTAGATCTTGCATTTATTGAGGATGGTGATGGTGAAGAATTATTGTTGTACCTCTACTATATGGGGACAGGTTCTGGTTCACAGCTACAAACACTTAATTTTTAACTTTAGTTTGAACTAGCTTATGTTCCCGGTTTCGCCCGTGTGGTGTTTCGTAATTGTCCCAAGGGATTGTACTACCGGGATAAAAGTATTATATGTGTTAATCCAGATTATGAACTAACTGTGTGCTAAATTTCATCTAAATCTGGTCAGTAGTTTTTGCATGAAAGAGTAACAAACATCCTCACAAATATTCGCATTTATAATATTAGTAGGATATCTTACCAAGACAAATTAATAGGCTTGATTTCCTCCCCTTGCCCTTCCCCCTCTTCTACCTGCAGCTTCATGTTCAAGATCTCGGAGAAATACTGGCTCTTAACAATCTTCATCAATGCTGCCGCCTCACATTTTGACCCCGTGATACGGAAGGCGGTTGGCAGATTCTCTTTCAAGGTATTCATGAAGGTGTTCCATTCTTCTTCTGGACACACTTTTTGGCTCTAGAATTTTAGAAAGAAAATGTTATGATTTGTGATGTATTAGAATAATGGTTCTTGTCGTTATAACAACATATAGTAGTGGAGGTTTGAGAGTATTAGAGGGAAACAGAAGTAGCACTTGTCAATAAATGTCTTTCCCAGAAGTAAAGCTCAGAAAAACTAGATCACATCCAAAGAAATAAAAAAGTACCTTATAGTATTCTTCAAATGCAGCATTCTCTCTCACAATATCTTCGTAATGCTTTCTTACGTCAGCTGCAGGTTTTTCTTGCGGATTCTTTTCCTAAAATCACCATAACAAAAATGTAAATACTTGCTGTAAGCAACGAAAAGGTTAAATATGCACATTATATTTCAATTTTTACCTGCTCTTTGCGATCCCGCTTTCGCTGAGCGAATTTATTGTATTGGCGATTTTTCCGACCCATCCTTTTTAAGTAATTTCCGAGTGAAAGAAGTCTTATTAGCGTGAAATTCAATAAAACCATTCAATGTTAGCGGGATGTTTATAGTGCTTGACGTTGACAGAAAAAGTGAGGTTATATTTACTGGTGCGTTCATAAAATGTATGATTTGTGGTTAAATAATTTTGTTTCATTATGTTTAAAAACATTTTGAATATGTTTAGAACAGGTAGCTGAAATAGAAATAAATATTTACTCAGTTGTTTATTTATTTTGCTATGGTATTTTGTAATTAAAACTAATGAAGTTAAAAATTACCTCTACCAATACTATCAGCTGAATTCGGTCGCTGTCAAGGCCTTATCAATGAACTGTCAATTTAATGCGAATTTTAGAGCAGGACAACATAACCAAACTTCGCAAGCGTGAAAGAAACAAATAAACACTGATTAGAATTTATTGTTAATTTTTATACGATTTGAGAAGTTTTGCACCTCACGTGGTGGGGTAGAGACGTCCGGAGAATACTTGCAAGAGTTTTTGTTAAAGGTAAGTTCAAAGTTAAGAATATTTTATTTTCCCTTTACCAATGTTTGCGGAAACTTTAAAAAATTTGAAAATTAATCAACCATAATATTTTCTTACCATAATATTATGATCTTTTTTTTTTTTTCTTTTAGACTAGACTAGGCCTATGTTGACATACCTATTTTGGTTTGTCCTTGGCCTGGGTCGGCATAAAAATGAACAAAAAAACATGACTTGTAGTATTTTGTTTAGATAACACTAAGAATGCACGAATGCTGAAGCATCCACAAAAAATCTGTTCTAATAACTTTTTTTTTTTAAATAATTCCAAGAACTGAGCTTTAAATTATTTTTGATATCCATCAAACCACACTGGGCTTGCAAAGTGGGTAGTGGTGCACTGCCTCTCACAGGGAGGAAGCCTGGCTCTCAGAAGTGGTAATGTTAAAGGCTGACTATGCTAATGCTATGCTCAGTAACTGTTTTTGTGGTTACTTGCATTTGAGGAGGACTTAATACACTGGGGCCAAACTTATCCTCAGTGTAAATTCGGGTAAAACAATAGACCTTCTATTGTGTAGGTACCCATCTATGATCAAAATCTATTCTGCCGTTTACAGAATAATATTAATAATTTTAATTTATTGTAGTTATTGGTGACTAACAAATAAACGTATGAATATTTCAGATATTTTTATTTTTTTACATTTTTTGTGTCATTTAATACTTACTTAGAATTTAGATTATTTAAAATGAGCATTGTTTTTTTATGTTAAACAATTATTCTCATATTGCATGAAACTGTAAAATAATGTAATTTATAATTTTTTTGAACCATCAGCTTACTTGCAAAAAGTTTTATCAAACATTAAATGAAAAATATCTATCCAAATAGACAACTCATTCAGTTTCTCCATGCTATACAATTGTCAGCTCTAACTGAATTAAATCATGGTCTATTTTAATTTAGCAGACAAAAGACAGTGATAACATAAGAACAATATCTGTTTCATCTGTTATCTGACAGGTTAATATTGAATTTAACAGTATGTTTAGTACACATTCTTACTTGCCTACTATTAATACTTGGAAGAGTTGAGTCTACTATTCTACAGAGTGTCAGGAACAGCCCTCCACAAACTGATGGGGTGAATTCAGTATATCATGACCACCAATCTCTTTAAGTAGCGAGTTAATAGGCTTCTTTTGGGTTAGCTCGTTCCATCGTCGACCTCATCTCTGTCCTCAGGACTAGATTCAGGTCAAGAGTAAGCCCACTTAGAATAAAAAAAAAATAAGGAGCTGAATGCACACTGTCAGATTGTGGAGGGCTGTTCCTTACACTCTACATACTATAATCTATACTAATATTATAGAGGTAAATTTGTTTGTACCTAAGGTTGTAGGTGGTAATCTATATAATTCTCTCATTAATAGAAAGTTACACTATCCCCAATTGTCATGGGCTATAGCCTATATTTAAAGCGTTCCTGTGAGATAACTGCTTTATCTTCTTCTATCTATATCTTCTTCTTCTATAATATAAAAATGAATCGCAAAATGTGTTGGTAAGCGCATAACTCAACAACGCCTGGACCAATTTGGCCAATTTTTTTTTTTAAATGTTCGTTGGAGTTCAAGGATGGTTTTTACGGCGAGAAAAAATCGAATAATTGCCGGAAAAACCCTTAAAACAGCCATTTTTTTTTTCCTATACAAACGTTTTCTAACTAAAACGTAGTCAATTTGAGCTTTATTGCTATTGTTTAAAGTTCATATTAAATCTATAATATAAAAATGAATCCCAGAATTTGTTGCTAAGCGCAAATCTCGAGAGCAGCTGAACCGATTTCGCTTATTATTTTTTTGTTCTGTTTGTTACTGTCAGGAGAAGGTTCTTAGGTAGGTAGTAGGTAGGTAGTAGGTAGGTAGTAGGTAGGTAGTAGGTAGGTAGTAGGTAGGTAGTAGGTAGGTAGTAGGTAGGTAGTAGGTAGGTAGTAGGTAGGTGGTAGGTAGGTGGTAGGTAGTAGGTAGGTAGTAGGTAGGTAGTAGGTAGGTAGTAGGTAGGTAGTAGGTAGGTAGTAGGTAGGTAGTAGGTAGGTAGTAGGTAGGTAGTAGGTAGGTAGTAGGTAGGTAGTAGGTAGGTAGTAGGTAGGTAGTAGGTAGGTAGTAGGTAGGTAGTAGGTAGGTAGTAGGTAGGTAGTAGGTAGGTAGTAGGTAGGTAGTAGGTAGGTAGTAGGTAGGTAGTAGGTAGGTAGTAGGTAGGTAGTAGGTAGGTAGTAGGTAGGTAGTAGGTAGGTAGTAGGTAGGTAGTAGGTAGGTAGTAGGTAGGTAGTAGGTAGGTAGTAGGTAGGTAGTAGGTAGGTAGTAGGTAGGTAGTAGGTAGGTAGTAGGTAGGTAGTAGGTAGGTAGTAGGTAGGTAGTAGGTAGGTAGTAGGTAGGTAGTAGGTAGGTAGTAGGTAGGTAGTAGGTAGGTAGTAGGTAGGTAGTAGGTAGGTAGTAGGTAGGTAGTAGGTAGGTAGTAGGTAGGTAGTAGGTAGGTAGTAGGTAGGTAGTAGGTAGGTAGTAGGTAGGTAGTAGGTAGGTAGTAGGTAGGTAGTAGGTAGGTAGTAGGTAGGTAGTAGGTAGGTATTAGGTAGGTAGTAGGTAGGTAGTAGGTAGGTAGTAGGTAGGTAGTAGGTAGGTAGTAGCTAGGTAGTAGGAAGGTAGTAGGTAGTAGGATAGGTGCATTGCAACGCATGCCGGGAACAGCTAGTACATATATAAAATGGTAAACTGACTGACTGACTGACTGGGTGATATATCAACGCACAGCCCAAACCGCTGGTCCTAGCGACATGAAACTTGGAAGGTGTGTTGTTTGTGAAGAGTAAGTATCCACTAAGAAAGGATTTTTGGGAATTCCACCCCTAAAGGGGTAAAATAGGAGATGGAAGTTTATATGAAAGTTCGTCAGTTTTGAAGTTAGGATCTTCAAATTTTGTGTTTAGGCTGACGATTGAAAATTAATCTATACGTGTCTCAGCGTTTTTGAGAATTCTACCCCCGAAGGGTTAATATGGGGGATGAAGGTAAGGTAAGTAATCGGATATTTTTCGACATCCACGCGGGCGAAGCCGCGGGCAAAAGCTAGTTTAATGATAAAATTTAAAGATTTTAATAATAGTCGATGAAAATACTAATTTATGTTTGGTCTAGACTTTAGACTGTATGTCCCTTAAACCACATATTTTATCTTTATTTGACTGACGTAAACCAATGGAACTATTAAGTACTGAACACATTTCCCATTATTAATGTAACCAAGTTTCTGACAGGCTGTTAAATCTTTTTAATTAGATGTACCTAGATGCTTCGGTCAACCAATCACAGCCGGAGATTGACGTTGTTATTGTCCAGTCTTCTCTTGAGTCTTTGGGGTACTTCAATCTTCACTAATGAACCTTGCTAGATGCAGCTTTTTCGTTTATTTTTCCTTTCCCTATAAAGGAAAGGAAAAATAATCGAAAAAGCTGCATCTATAAAGGGTGTAACAAGGCCCTTAACGAAGCCGAAAGGCACTTGTTTTTCCCGTCATTGCGATCATTTCTTTGTTCTAGACCATACCTGGCAACCTTCTAGTTACGGAGATATTGAGGGTCAAAGTTCCATTTTTTTTAATAGGTACGTAACGTTTTTTGCTTTAAACACCTCCACGACTCCTGTACTATCCAATCCATCAGCACAATGTTTTGAGTGTGTTACATTGAGTCTTATCATAAAACGTGATTTTTATCCTAAAAAAAAAAAAAAAAATTGTTTAAAGTTACTTAGTTTGATGTACATAATGCTTGGACAACCAAACGGCTTCGTGAAGGGTCCGTTTACACCCTGTATTGTCCCACTGCTGAGCAAAGGCCTTCCACTCTTCTCTCCGTGCGATTTTCTCCGGCCAATTCTCACAAATGCCCCAAAGTCGTCACGCCAGCATTTTCTAGGACTCCTTCGGCGAATACGCCCGTCTTCTGGCGCCCACTGGCATGCCCAGTGGAGTAGACATACAGACATGGCCCACCCAATCCCACTACATGGTTGGTTGTAAATATTATGTGGGTCCTTACTAAGACCTGCACATACTTAGTTAATCGATGTTAATCAATATGTTAAGTCAACAATTAATAAGGTAATAATAACATGTTTTAATGTTATAATTGCGAAATATTTAGCCTATGTAACAAAATAAATCCTGTCTGACTAACAAATAGAATAAGATCATTTGTTAGCAGATTGTATTCAAATTTATACATACAAATAAAGACCTTGAAAAAGAAAGAATAATCCCACTACAAACTTGAACCCAGCAGTCTTATTGCCCACATCAGGGATCATTCTGTCGCTGATTTTAATAACCAATACGCTACGTTCCATTGCCCTTTGGCAAACCTTGAGTATGAACTTTTGCGACTCGATTTTTCTTTTCCATTTTTTCGCATGTAAACTCATTTTGTTTATGGGTTCAGAATAATTGCCCCATTGCTGATTAAGCTACCAAATTTAAAAAAAAAATAATTTACTATTTTTTTCGCACCCATGCACAATTGCACATACCAAAGGAGCTACCTAGCTGTTATATCAACTATATAAAATGTTGATTTGTTTTTAATTTGCCACCTTGAAGAAGCCAAATACCGGGTATAAACAGACCCTTCACATAGCCGTCAACCAAGCATTCTGTACAGTAGACCTCAAAAGTGCAGCACCATGCTAAAGATTACATTGCTATGAACTGTGCGAGCGCGATACAGCAGTGTGTGTGCGTGTGCGTGTATGAGTGATGTCTCAACATTCTACACATAACACACACTAATGAACTGTCGTCACACTACGCGAAATAGCATTATATTTCTGTTGCATTTAGAATACACATCATAGTGATGACCTGTTCTTACCATTGCATTGTTAAAATTCGCGTAGTATTAACATGAGTTGGTAGCTGTTTGGGCTGAGCATGGGTTCACGATCAATGAAGTCCAAGTTCGAATCCATGTTATTACAATGTGTGGCTGTTTTTTGTTTCTTTGAAACCTTAATTATATTCGTATTTTAAGCAGAAAGTCGTTAGGTATTTATGTTTATTTATGATATAGTTATGCTTATTATTTATTTTTTATAAGAAGTTAAATATTAGATAGTTATTGTATTATTATTTAACCTCATTAAATGATTTTTATTTTATGATTTCGGTGTTGGAAGGTGGAAATAAAAAAATCATGCTAAATGATAACAAAAATGTTTATTCGTTTTATTTATTTATAAAATTAACAAACTTTTATGAGAATGTGACGTCACATTTCTATCTAGGCAAAAAAAAGTTCTCTTATCACCGTTCATAAGATTTTTTGTTGTATACCCACTTAGTCAATTCATAATAAGAATAACATAACACGGAAAGGATATTCTAATAACACAAATATAATTGTTGATACCCGCTTATTATAGGTATCAGTATTCAGCAGAGTTAATTGAATACTATGAGTATGAGTATAATATATGAGTTAGACTTTATGAACGTGTTTTTTTAATGTAACGTCACATTGAATGTATTGAGGTTATAGCTTAAGTGTTCATTTTCTTGACGAAAAGAATATTGAAACTAAACCCCAATTTAAGATCATTAAATTTAAAATTTATTTCTTAATTTTTAATTTTTTTATTTACGGTTATGTTAATATTACTAAATATTTAGTTACCCGGTCTACTTATTAAATTAAGTATTATTATTTTTTCGCCATAAATTAAGTCTTCCTTTTGGCAAGACTTGAAAGTCTTCTCGTCAGAAAATACAGTCACCTCCCAGTTAAAATATAAATAATCTCGAGCAAAACGTAGTCTTTCCTCCCTGTGTTTTTGTGTCAAAAATGGTTTTTAGCTGGCTTCCGATGATGTAAACCTTCAGCATGGAATGCATGGCGAACAGTCTGTAATGTAGTATCCAATTGCTCTGCAAACATTATAGTTGGAATGAAACCATTTGTTTCATATTCTTCCACCATAAAACGTCGCTGAGTCGGGTTAATAAGCGGCGGCCTTTCACTTCTTAGACGACTCTTCAGACTACCTTCTTCCTCAAACCTCTTTACCCAACGGCTAACAGAATTTCTAAAAAAAAACAAAATATGATTACACACTTGCAACTAGCAATTTATTTAATAATAAGAAAATCACACACCACAACTATCATCATAATAATTATAATTTTTAAAAATAACTACACATTTTAAGCCAGTTTCAGTTGAAATTTGAGAAATATTAAACCCATTTTTACCCAAAGTGACAATATTTGCCCTGTCATCAATACTAATATTAGCTTGCATCTTGAATAAAGACAATCAAACAATACGCTAATCGTAATAATAACACAAACGCTCGAAACAAAGTTCACCAACTAACAACGTCATAACTAACTACTTTGTTCAATCCAGAAGTTTATTTTGTTTCACATTCACCCTCATCTTTTTTGTTAATAATAAGTTCCAACTAATATTTAGAAAAACATATCTCATCGGGTCTAACGTATCATTTATAATTAAAACACAAAAAGAGTAATGTCACTTGGGTTCGAACGCAGAGTATACAGTGCGAGACATTTTATCTATAGCGTTAACCGCTAAGCCAGATAGACACATAATTGTTTGTTTGAAATTAAATATCACTAACTTAATACTCCGTCGCGACATGACAGGCTTGTCACTAAGGCAAATGATCATTATATCGCACTCTTTCTGACTAGATAATTATGAAAGAGAGCGATATACGAGATCGTGTATGTGTGCAAAATATTTGTTATGGAAAAAGGTCGTAAGTGCGACTTGTTTTGATGCGATCGTTTTGTGAAACTGCTACTGCACTTATGGTCTCTACTGTACATCAAACCAAGTAACTTTGCGCAAAAATTATTGCTGGGAATCGAATTTTTTTTTTGGGGTGAAAAATCACGTTTTAAGGACTTGATGGAAAGCACTCATAGCATTGTGCTGATGAATGGATTGAATAGTACGAGGTTAGTGGAGGTGTGTAAAGTAAAAATCTTACAAGGTCAAAACATGAATTAAAAAAAAAAACCTGTGAAAAAGTTCCCAGGTATGGTCTAGAACAAAAAAATGATCGCAGTGACGGGGAGAACAAGTGCCTTTCGTTTATGTTAAGGGTCTATTTACACCCTTTATTTAACTTAAAACCTTGACTGAGTTAATAATTTTTATGCATTAGCCTAGGCAAATGAGCGAAACCATGCAGCTTATTAATTTTATATTTTAAATTCACGGACAGCGGATGCACAGTCTAAACCACAAGTTCTGGAATGCGGACGAGTCTAATGTTGCTATAAGATGGTAAATAAATAATTATAAAGTAGTTTGTTTGTGGAACACGTAGTCCTCACTCTGATGAAATGATTGACTAAACAAATAGGCATTGAGGAAAAATAAATTCATATGGAAATTAATAGGCAAACGATATTAATTCTAGATTTACTAGGAGGAAAGTCCTATGACACATACAAATAACCTAGTTGTTAGTAAGGTAGGTAGTATTCGATCACAGCTAGGTGTACTGTCATACTGATCATCAATCAATGGCAATATTGAACGCAGTGTAGAAAGGGACAAAGTTATAAGTGGGTACGAAAAACAACATATCATAACCTCTATACAGTAGGTACACTCACATTTCGCCAGTTATCAATCATAAGTCCAAACTTCGTGACTGCCGACTGAAAGATTCTGGATGGAGAGATGTCAGCAATAAGGAAGGGGTCCGCAAGGGCCGATGCTTGCCCGGGCTGCAGGACTGTTCGAAAGAGATACCGCGGCCCTGGAACACAAAGGGCAAAGAAGGAACATGGATGGGTTTTAGTCAGTAGAAGTCTGACACTCCCTTCCGTTCCGCCCAGAGCGGGGTGGGAGGGGAACATTTGATGATTTCCCATCCATGAAGTGGGTACGGCAAACAACATAACATCATGTCTACACCCAGTAGGTACACCCACATTTTGTCATCCGTGACTGCTACTGAAAAATTCTGGATGGAAAAACCTAGCACTTTGTTTTTTTTTAACCTGAGAAACGAACTGGCTAGTCTAGAACTAAAGTGGTCTATGTAACATTTATGGCAAAATCTTATTATTTTTAATATTTTTTTGTTATTTTTACTCCTAATTATCACTAAAATTACATATGGATAACCAAGTTATGCATTTAACTATCGTATAAATGTTTAACAGCAACTTAACATACATTCATAAGTACATAGTGACTTCAAACGTGTTTCGTTTGATAACAGAAAATGTTTATTTTGTATCATAGACCACTTTAGTTCCAGGTTAGCCAACTTGTCTATCGCTTCGCATCGCTAATTGCTTGCAACCAATATACCAACGACTCAGCTGTAAAAACAAATGAGTACCTACCAGTGGCGAAGGTTCCATACAACTCGATTCCTACCGGATTCCCTTTGAAAAATGGCTCAGTCAGTATTCCATAGACAAATAATATAATCACATTAAAGATATGTACTCCGGCTTACCTCTTGCAAAAATTGACCCTTCGCTACTGGTACCTAATAAATGAACATAAGTAAGTAGGTTACACTGTGGTTACTTACCACTTTTACTCATCCATTCTTTCATTATTTTATTTGACGTTTATTTTTTTTTACATGTTCCTTAACGGTAGGTATTTAATCACAAGGTATGATTCACATGCGTGATTGTTATTTGAGTAAACGTAAAATACAGTTTCTATTATTAAAAATAAAGAAAATGAAATTTAGCCCAAGTTATGGAACACAAAATTAAAGTTATTGGGCGTCCAGTTAGGAAAAAATGCACGCGCGTGCCCTCCACGCCAAGCCACAATTTCACCGCAAATACCTACACAAAGAATAGGGATTTCAAAACTATTTAGTTGTTTATTTCGTGTTATATAGTACACCGCATTTTTTGTCACATATTTGTGTCGTTGGCGTACAGAGCACGCGCTTGTTTGTCACGTATATGTGACAATGCCGTTCAAAAGGTTAAAGTATGGTAAAATTAGCCCTATAGGTGGAGAGATTAACAGGTGATGTTTAATAGCTCACTCACTGATTAACCTTATGATAACGTTGAAGGAAAACTCTGATGGTAACTAACTATTATGAAGTAGATTAAGTGCTATACGGTTATACACCGTGACTTTTTAGTCGTCTTACAACGGCAGCCCACTTCCTGTATCCAATGAATACTAAACATTCATAAAAAAATAGGTATTTATGAGATTTTAATAATTTAAAAATAAAAATATTATTCAGTATTATGACGCATGACGTAGTTAAAACACCCTGTTGTGAGCGATGATCTACTGGACTCGAGTGCTGGGTAGGTATAGTTCTCCCGTTTGACACGTAGACATCATTAACAGGATGTTTCATAATTTTATTCTAATTTTTTATTATTATTTTTCTTTGTACCTATTCATCATCATCTGCCTAGCCTTTTCCCAACTATATTGGGGTCGGATTCCAGTCTAACCGGATGCAGCTAAATACCAGTATTTTACATGGAGCGACTGCCTATTTGACCTCCACAACCCAGTTAGTACTGGGTAATACGATACCCCTTGGTAAGACTGGTTGTCAGACTTTTTTGGCCACTGACTATCTAACGACTGTCAAAGATCTACAAATGACACCCGGGACCAACGGCTTAACGGCTTTTTTTGTACCTATTAAGAAAGATAAAAAAAAAACGCGCCTTGAGCTATTTTATGTCGGGTACATTGAGCGGACGACCTTTGTAAGACGACTAAAAAGTCACGGTGTATAGTATAAGGTTTAATTGACTTCACAGTCAGTTTCAATCAAGTCTGCAAGACTTTACTGTTGTTTAAATACCCTTAACGAAGCCGAAAGGCACTTGTTCTCCCCGTCATTGCGATATTTTTTTTTGTTCTACACCATACCTGGGAACCTTCTAGTTACGGAGATATTGGAGGTCTTTCCACAAGTTTAGAAAAAAAACTAGTTTTAATTAATGTACTATAAACACCCCCGTACTATTTACATGCATGCATCAGCATTCTGCTGTTGGGTTAAGAGTCAGTTTGAGTTCTACCATAAACCGTGATTTTTTCAAAAAACCAGCAATATTTTTGTGTACAGTTGCTGGTTGACGACTCCGTGAAGGGTCCGTTTACACCTTGTATTAATTTTATGCCCTTATCATTACAGCTCATCACCATGGCACCAGGTTTCCAGTTCGCAATAGACCGCGGCGGCACATTTACAGACGTGTACGCTCGCTGTCCGAGCGGCAAAGTGCGGGTTATGAAACTGCTATCGGTAGACCCGCAGAACTATGACGATGCTCCTCGAGAGGCTATCAGGAGGATACTGCAAGAGGTATGTAACCTGTACCATTTGGTAGCACTGAATACTTCAGGCGACTGATCTGCATTCCGTATCAAAAAGTCCTAAAAGCACATCTGCTTTTAGGACTTTTTGATACGACCTACTGGAAAATCACCGAAACAGTACCCCAATGTCTCTTACGACCCAAACAAGCAGGCGGCACACCTGATTATCGCTGCCTACTGACATCTGCATTACCAGAGGCATAGTAATTGTTTTGTGACTTTCGATCCCCACTAGAAACATAGCTGAAATATCTTATGTGCCTGTAACAACACCGGCACCCATACCTCTCAAATTGGAACACAGTAGGGCTTTACTGTGTTTGGCGGAAGAAATAGGTACTAATTAGATCACCGACGGTCTGCCACTTTACGCCCTTATGCTTTTAGTAATACGGTTGAAAAAAGGTGGCCGTCGACCGTCAGTAAACTCGGTACCGGTAGTACCCGTGTTCGTTCCAGCTTCTTCACAGAGAGCTCAAATACATAAGAAATGCTGTTTTTCTGATAAACATTTTTATCACCCCTCTACGAAATCTCAGATAAGGAAATTAAATTATCTTAGTCTGTCGGCAACCTTACCTCTTAGCCCATCAACCTTATCTATTAATCTTCAAGATTATCGGCGATAAGTGTTAACTAGGTATCGAGTAAAATGAGGAGAGGAGAAAAAATGGCAGAAATTCGTCATAGTATCTGCCATTTTCTAGGGTTCCGTACCCGAAGGATAACAAACGGGACCCTATTACTAAGCTTCCGCTGTCCGTCCGTCCGGCCATCCGTCCGTCTGTCTGTCAGCGGGCTGTATCTCATGATCCGTAATAGACAGACAGTTTCGAAATTTTCAGTGCATTTCTGTTGCCGTTACAACAAAATAATAAAAATACATTAAAAATAAAAGGGGGCTCCTGTACTGCGATGGTACGGAACCGTTCATGTGCGAGACCGACTCGCACTTGGCCGGTTTTTATTCTATTTGAGGATTTCCTGTGACTGTGGGTTCGATTCCCATTTCGGGGAAAGCGCTATACAATTCTTCCGTCGGGTATTTCTAAGTGCCCAGTGAATGACAATAGGCGTGCCCCCTGTAACGCAGAACTTAAACGTTACTGGCGAAATGTGGATGTCCTAGGTATAGGTCTACCAAGAGACGGAAAACCTCTTAAGTACAATGTCGTAGTATAATTACATACACAAATACACACAGAAACACACACACACACAGACACACACACACACATATCTAAACGCAATTACACCCACACTTACACATCTCTATTAAAAATCTCGCTCACACGCGCATGCATACAAAGAAAATTTTCCTTTAGTTTTTAATTTCTACTTTATTTTATCTTTTGTTTTCTCGCATTGTTAATAAAATCTAGATTGCATAAAAAAAACTTTGAATCTCGTGTGAAATTGTCTTAAAATTTTATAGGGATAAGGGACTGGTATCTTTAACACAGGTTACTCTGTAATCTAGCTAAGATGCCAGTTGCGATCCGTACTGTGACTATAAAACCACGATCACTGTTATTTTTGTAACTATCTAATCTTAAGGTTTTATACTGTGAGAACAAATAAAGCTTTATTATTATTAAGCTTTATTATAGGTGCTTCCTGCCTAACTGTTAGGGAAAAACAGGTGTTATGTTATGTTACGTTATTACAAGAGACCTTCGTGTCTCGGAAAGAATGTTAAACCGTTGGTCCTGCGAATCATAAATCTCAGCGGAAGTGTGGAATTTCTGTCCCACCGAACTATGAAAGCGAGGAAAGAGACAGTGCATGTGTGCGCACGCACTCGTGCCCTATAATGTCCTTCTTCGATGGCTTGTCTGCGCTGAGCTTGCCAGCCATGACCTAAGACGATCATACGTTCTTAAACTCATGCGTTTTTCCCATGGTGGACGGCAGAAACCATAGAACGCCACCTGCTAAGATCCTTACATATTCCTTTTGCCTCGTCCACGCTCATACTTCTAGTCATACTCACACGCTGGTTGCTAGTACTACGCACCTGACCTTTCTGAAGATCTAAGACGATCAATATAACTGTTATTTTAATTTACAGGAAACCGGAAAAGCTTTAAATAAAGATGGAAAAGTGGACTCAGCCCTCATCGAATCAATCAGGATGGGGACGACAGTGGCCACTAATGCGTTGCTCGAGAGGAAGGGCGCTAAGATGGCGCTGATCATCAACAAGGGATTCAAGGATCTGCTGTATATCGGGAACCAGGCTAGACCTAATATATTTGAGCTGGTAAGAACAGAATAAAAATTAAACAAATTCTGGGTGAAAAATGCTGGGTGGTCGGAAGTGTGACTGTTGTGCGTGTAGTTCTGGATTCGATTCCTTGGTCGGCAAAAGTGTGTGGCTAGGTTAAATGATGAACTAGTAGTTTAGCATGCCCAAAGACAGGAATTGGGCACAGTTCGTGCCAATTTGCTCGACCATATGTATAACACGAGACTTGCTTATCTTTGGGGAATCCCTACCGGCATAATGTTATGTTATAAGATCAGAGACCTAAAGAAGCATGGCTTTTCTTTTTTAAAGTGGTGTTCTTTTATAGCCTGCCTTCCTATTTTATCTCCAGTCAGATTTAATTTCCTCTCAACACACCAACCATACATCATCACCCATTCAAATCTCTACATTCCTCCCCAAACCTTCCACAGGACATAAAACGCCCAGGAGTGCTCTACTCCGAAGTAATAGAAGTAGACTGTCGAGTCATCCCAGCTTTGGAAGACCGCTGTCAAATAACCAAAACCGGCAAGAACTGGACAGAAGTCGTCGGCACCACTGGAGAGAAGATGCTGGTCATCAAAGACTTGAACGAAGAGGAAGTGAGAAAAGACCTTCTTGCTTTGAAGAAGAAAGGGATAGAGAGTGTGGCGGTCGTGTTAGCTCATAGTTACACGTATCATGATCATGAGGTCAGGATTGGGAAGATTGCTGATGAAATAGGTAAGAACTAGAAGTCATGTTTTCCACAATCATTTAATTGTAATTCTTGCATTTTTTACTTGTATAGAGTGAAAATCCTTTAAAAAAAACCTTTTAAAAAATTGCTTTTCTAGAATCTTCTACCATCCGCAATAATGTGATATTAAAATGGTAAATTCTTCAGTTTCTTGAAAACCCTGAATACCTAGGAATATGTAGCTAAACCTGGGTTTTATAGATAGTTCCTTTTTCTGTCACATCCACATTAGAAAAACTTTTATCCCTCACTAATTCCTCTCGCTTTTGTACCCTACCACTTAGTTTCATTTATGTGGACTGCTTTCTGCTTAGAACTTCAATGCATCACCCATCTAAATCGAATAAATTGAACCATATAACCGGCTTTTTCATTATTCATCTGGTCTCTTTCCCTCTCCAGGCTTCAAACAAGTATCCCTCTCGCACGCCATAACCTCAATGGTCCGCATGGTTCCCCGTGGGTTTACGGCATCGGCCGACGCGTACCTCACTCCTCACATCCGGGAGTACGTCAGAGGATTCGCTGACGGCTTCTCTGGGGGTCTGAAGGACGCTAATGTGCTGTTCATGCAGTCTGATGGTGGTCTTACTCCTATGAATATGTAAGTGATTCTTAGGGTTCTAGAAAGTTCTGCTTTTTCTAGACTTCTCGAGATAGCAGTCACTCCCCTTTCCATCCAAGACTTGGTTTCCGTAGGACATAGTAAACCTTTGACAACAAGCATCTCTAAAGTCAAAAGTACTAGGATAAGATGACGCTTAATTGGAAAGAGGTTTGTTTTCCGCAGTCAGCTCAAGCGTTCAAGGCAGCTGGAGATAGAAATGTTTGGTTAAAGGTGTTGAATTTGATTGTAACACTTTGGCAACAGGTTCAACGGTTCAAGAGCAATCCTATCCGGACCAGCAGGAGGCGTCGTTGGGTACGCCATGACGGCTTTCCAGAAAGAAACTGGCTTACCAGTCATAGGTATGTCAACAAGCTATTGAGAATATAGTTGGATTATGATCAATAATGAGGAAGATGATATTAATAAATGCTTTTTCTAGGCTTTGACATGGGCGGTACTTCGACAGACGTGTCAAGATACGCTGGTTCATTAGAACATGTCCACGAAGCAACTACAGCTGGAGTTACTATTCAAGCACCTCAGCTAGGTAACGATTTATTTTACTGGAATGAATATGTATACGTTAATAGAAAAGTATACAATTCATACCCCTTTTTAAGCACAATGCACGCACTGAAGAATGTGAGATTTGGCGTAGTTAAGATGAGAATTTAGATTTCGTTGGAGCAGCCAAAAGATAATGACGAAAAAGTGCATAAAAAATTCATTTATTGCATAAAAACTCCTAATATACTTAAAAAGAGGAAAACCAAGGAAACGATGGTTGGATTGTGTGCGGAATGTTAAGAAGAAAAAAGGTGTAAATGATTGCGTGACGGTTGACAGGGGAGAATGGAAGAAAAAAAACGTGATGTGCCGACCCCAAGTAAACTTGGGACAAGGCCAGGAAGATCTAGACTACATCGAAATTATATCCCTTTCCTCAGATATTAATACGGTAGCGGCTGGCGGTGGCTCAATGCTGATGTTCCGCTCAGGCCTGTTCGTGGCGGGCCCGGAGTCTGCGGGCGCGCAGCCGGGGCCCGCATGCTATAGGAAGGGGGGACCTCTCACTGTGACTGATGCAAACTTGTTGCTAGGTAAGTCTTTGAATTAATTACGGCGTAGAAACTTCCATAGTGTTTCTTCGTTGTATCGCTGCCAGAGCCCACAACTGAATTTTATATTTCTGGTCCCAGAACTTCGCTGTTTCCAATAGTACTTCGAAGCGGGAAATTCGGGGCCCTGGAGTGAAGTCGCCACTGACTAAAATGGTGATATTTTCTGTCCCAGGTCGTCTGCTGCCAGAATACTTCCCGAAGATCTTCGGTCCGACCGAGAATGAACCTTTAGACAGAGAGGTAACGGTCGCAGCATTCAAGAAGATGACGAACGAAATCAACAGCTTTTTGAGACAGGATGGTAGCAAAGAGGTTAGTTATAATTAAAAGCAACTATTCAACTGTTACTAGCCAGTGATAAATTGCGTGTTATTCGAATGGTGTTATTTAATTTAAATTTCGATTTTGATGTTCTTTTTTTTTGTTGTCAGATGACCATGGAAGAAGTAGCAATGGGTTTCATAAACGTTGCCAATGAAGCGATGTGTAGGCCAATCAGGTAAGACTTTTTCTTTTTTTCGGGATTTGTCGACAACGCTGTCTGTATTTGACTATTTTTAACAGTAGTAGGTAACCAGAAGATTTTCATAGCCTTGTCGTAAAGGTAATATGATAATCTCATTATACAGGGTGGCGATTTATTCGTGCAAAGTTCTCACAATTATGCTCAGTACTCGTTGACAGAGGACTCTCGAGAACATCGCGCTTTCCTGCTCAATACTTAACCAGAGACCAAAGAATATGTCATCGATACCATAGACTCAAATCTAGTCGATTGTATGGATACACGACAGCTTAAAATATTTTTTTTCCTCTGTTTCCAGGGCGCTGACCACAGCCCGCGGGCACGACGCGTCGCAGCACGCGCTGGCGTGCTTCGGCGGCGCGGGCGGCCAGCACGCCTGCAGCGTGGCCCGACAGCTCGGCATCTCCTCCGTGCTCATACACAAGTATGCAGGTCAGTGGCAGCCTGCTCTATATTTCTCTCTGTAGTATTAAAAGCACATAAAATACTTAATTTAGTTTTTATTTTAATTAAAACTTAATTTTATTACAGAGCTACTTGCATAGGCTGAATGTTGACAGAAGAGAGCGAGTTGCCAGTTGCTAAAACTAAATGTTACTATGCTACCTATTATAATTATGTTGCCATTACAATAGCTTATTTTATACTTCATTACTAAGAAAAAGATTACACGGTCAAAAATAAATTGAACACAGTCCTTTTTTCTAAGTTCGAGGCCTGCCCCCGTAGCACGACCACCGTACCACAAGGATTTCTTTGACGGAAAAATCGACCAAATGACATAGTGCAAAGAAATCTGTCATTGTGTCGACACAATCTGTCATTTGGTCGATTCTTCCGTCAAAGAAATCCTTGTCTACGATGGTCATGCTATGGGGGCTGGGACGAGCCAAGTGTGGAATTTCTCAGTAGAAGCAAGGAGTTTTGAAGTCTGTCACCTTTGGTCCCGCACCGAACTCTCTTTTCTCATTATCGTCCATGACCTGTCGGTCCATGATCATCATGATCAGGACGATTATTGTTGTTTCCAAATTATGGTCTCTCGGGATTCCCACTTATAGGAATATCAACTTTATGCTAGTGTAATTTAAATTGATTTCCGAAAGTAGTTATCATAAAAAAAATAAGTTTTAATGCAAACTGTACTTTATGTGTTGGTACCAAAAACTCTATTTGTCTCTCTCCAGGTATTCTGTCAGCATACGGCATGGCCTTAGCGCACATAGTACAAGAGGAGCAGTCACCCGCCGCCGCGGTCTACAGTCCCAGCCATTTTGAGCAGCTGGACATCCAACTTGATCTGCTAGCAAGCGTGGCGAGGGATAAGTTGAAGAAGCAGGTAACTTTTTAACTCCATTCATGTATTGTAAACCAGCGACACAATTGCGAAACAGACTCACATTCCCAACGCTATTTATTTTAACAATTCAACAACATTGATTGCGTTTTTCATTTCATTTCATTTATTCAATAACAATTACATTGTTTCTGAATGCTACGAGGGCGGGTCAATAAGTCCGTGACTTTTGGAATAAAACACAGATTTTTTGATAAAAAAATAATTTTATTTTTCAACGTAGTCTCCCTTGAGCTCTATACACTTTGTCCAACGCTTCTCCAATTTTTTTATCCCTTCCAAAAAAAATGATTTGTCGAGGTCCTCAAAATAGGCCTTTGTTTGCGAGATGACTTCATCATTGGAGTCAAATCTTTTTCCACCAAGCCATTTCTTCAGGTTTGGGAACAAGAAGTAGTCGCTCGGAGCCAAATCTGGAGAATAGGGCGGATGAGGGAGCAATTCATAGCCCAATTCATGGATTTTTGCCATGGCAACTGCACATGTGTGCACCCTTGCATTGTCTTGGTGGAAAAGAACTTTTTTCTTGGCCAAATGAGGTCGGTTTTTTTTCAAATCGTCATTGAATCGGTCCAATAAGTTGGCATAATATTCCCCATTGATTGTTCTTCCCTTTTGAAGGTAGTCAATGTGGATTATCCCGCGTGCATCCCAAAAAACAGTCGCCATAACTTTATTGGCTGACAAACCCACCTTGGCCTTCTTTGGCGCCGATTCACCCTTAGAAACCCACTGTTTTGACTGTTGTTTGGTTTCTGGTGTGTTGTGATGGATCCATGTTTCGTCCACGGTTACAAAACGGCGCAAAAACTCCTCCATATTGCGATTAAACAACGCCAAAGCTTCCTGTGAAGTTGTTACACGATTGCGTTTGTGGTCGACTGTGAGCAAACGCGGCACCCATCTTGCGGAAAGCTTTCTCATGCCCAAGTGATCATTCAAAATTGAAACCACTGAGCCATGCGAGATCCCTACGGCTTCCACAATCTCTCGCACTTTCAATCTTCGGTCGGTCAACACCATATCGTGAATTTTTTCGATTGTTTCGGGTGTAGAGACCTCAACTGGGCGTCCAGGACGTTCGGCATCTTCAGTGCTTGTACGGCCACAACGAAATTCAGTAAACCACTTTTTTACCATTGAAATCGATGGTGCAGAGTCCCCATAGTATTTATCAAGCTTAGCCTTGGTCTCGGTAATGGTTTTTTTTCGCAAGAAATAATGCTTAATAAGCACACGAAATTCACTTTTTTCCATTTTCTCCTCAAATTAGTGGGTAGTCTGATAAAAATAGCTGTCAAACACAAACTAACTGACGCAGCAAGTTTAAATTTTGACAGGAGTCAACTGACAGATGCCTGTTGACAGGAGCAGTGTTGCTGTTTCAGTAAAGAGGTCAGAAATTCAAAAAGTCACGGACTTATTGACCCGCCCTCGTACATTAAATAAAAATAAACTTAAAAAAAAAAAAAAAACACAAATTGTTTAATAAGAAATAGAAAAATACACCATCACTATCACAGATTAAATTATAAAAAAACCAATAATAAAATAATGTCAGCATAATACATTGATCAAAATATTTAAAAACATGTCATATAAAATAATAAAAAATATTCGTCTTATTCAACAGGCGAATTTTTTAAACATGATTTACTAATTTCCATCAAAATCGTTCGGAAATAAAGTTTCAGTAGAAAAGTGCCAATGGGCTGGGACGTAACCAAATAAAATTTAAGAAAAAAGTCAGGGAATAATATCCAAGAATTACAGCGGAAATTGCGTAAATTGCAATTACCAATATTGTAAAACAGGTGTAATAATAACAGCCGCTCTTGCCTAGGTTGGTCCGTGGATGGGTGACCGCCCATTTTATACCGAGTTTCCTCCGTGTCTCGGAAAGTACGTTAAGCCGTTAGTCCCGGCTCTCATTTGTAGACCTTTGACAGTCGTTACAGGTAGTCAGTGACACGAAAGTCTGACAACCAGTCTTACCAAGCCGTATGGTATTACCCAGTACTAACTGAGTTGTGGAGGGCAGATAGGCAGTCGCTCCATGTAAAATACTGGTATTCAGCTGCATCCTGTTAGACAGGAAACCGACCCGAACATAGTTGGGAAAAGGCTAGGCAGATGATGAGGTGTTTCAATTTTGGTGTACAATAAAGTATATTCTATTAGATACGCAGTTTGCGAGTGAGTACGTTCGCTCGAACGCCTTTTTATGGCGACAATTTTTACCGCACACTTGTTTTTTTAAAATTTATCTCAGCTGTGCCAGGAGTTAAAAATTCTTTGATCTGACACCCTAGGGATTTTTTCAACGCGGTCTGTCGGTTGTTGACTTATAAACATTTGTTTCTCCAGGGCATCCCCGAGTCTCAAATCACAACAGAGCCCTACCTCCACCTGCGTTACGCGGGCACCGACTGCGCGCTCATGGTGTCGCCTGTGCAAGAGAAGTCGGACAGGGCTTGTAAACACGGAGACTTTTATGCTGCTTTCGTTCAGAGGTAAAAGCAGAAATTAGCCTTAAGAGTGAGGATAGGATATTAAAGAGATAGGCAAACGTGTGACGCTGGCACAGAAGCGTGGAGATTAGGCGGTAGACCGGGGAAACTACCGTCCGCATAGCACGAGCTCAGGTGAGTCGGGTGCTGTGGAGGCAAAAGCCACCGCTGAGGAGTCGCGAACGTCTTGCAACGCAATACTCGAGGCGCTTCCAAGAAAAAAGCGGGAAGTTGGCAAAAATGGCGGAGTTTGTAGTGGGTGCCAGCCCCATATAACCCGTGTGATTATGTGCGTAACTTCTACATCAATTACTTCATAAGTTTTCCAATTAAATTTGCACATAAAACCTACTTATTTATAAAACTAATAAAATAAAATACGATCAACCAAATATATAAAAGAAAGAACAAACTTTCAATAATAGAAAAAAAAAACATAATACAGAAAAAACCAATAATTAGGACACTTCTAAATCATTTTATTTCTTTCTAGATACAAGAAAGAGTTCGGTTTCACGCTATCCCAGCGTGACATCATCGTTGATGACGTCAGAGTCCGCGGCATTGGTCTGAGTACGGTGCCTAAGGAAGTGGCGCCACCACACGGGTTTGGAACAAAACCGGAGCCGGAAAAGGTAAGTTTTAGTCTTACCTTTTGTTTTATTAGCCTGTACTGTCCTACTGCTAGGCAAAGGCCTCCCCCAATTCCTTCCATGTGCTCTTGGCCCGTGCTTCCTCGAACCAGCCTTCGTGGTAAGCGTCCAGATCGTCTCGCCACCTCTTTCTGGGCTGTCTTATCTTTACCTATTCAAAATCAAATTCTAAGCATTTATTTCAATTAGGCCAGTTACAGGCTTTTCAGTTGTCGAAAAAAAGACAACAGTAAAATGTAGCTACAGTCCCAGTCACAAGGCATAAAAACTGTGAAAGTACTGCTAGTAGTTGCCCATTCCCTAGCGTAGATCTCTATGGTGAAGAACGGGCAAGAAACTTCATGGACTCTCTTTTAAAGCAAAATATTGTTACAAAACTTTGATTACATCATTCATGTTGAGATTGTACATTTTTAATCGACCTCTAAAAAAGGAGATGGATATGTATTCCACCTGTCATTTTTTTTTCGTGTATTTTCACTGATTAGTCCCTGATTACTGGACCGATTTACGTGATTATTTTTACAAAAAAAAAACTAATTTTGCAACAAAAAAAAACACTAAATAAGTCTAAAATAACGTTACTGTCGGAAGTCGATGACAGAAAATCCAATGAAACAAACAAAGACATCGACTGCAAAAAAGTTTTTAAGAATTCTCTTAGCTTAACACTCTTAGCTTCACAAAATTCCTTGCAGACCACAAAGGTATACTTCGAAGGAGGTTATCAAGAGACTAAGATCTACTTGCTGGAGAAGCTGAATCCTAGACAAGAGTTGCCAGGACCCGCCATCATCATGGATGGACTGTCTACCATCGTTGTTGAGCCAGGTATGCGTGTTTGTTTGTTATTGTTACATATTAATACTAACATAAGTTTTTTTTTAAATATTAGTTGGGCCTACTCTTGACCTCAATCTAGTCCTGAGGACAGAGATGAGGTTGACGATGGAACAAGAGGTGTACCTAAGAGTACCCTACATTTCACCAAACTCAATAACACTGTGCCCGACCCAGGCATCGAACCCAGTACCTCACGCTCAGTAGTCGCGCTTGTGACCACTATACTAACGAGGCTTACTTAAAATGGCAATTTTTTTTTTCGGGAATCTAACTGCTATTTTAAATACAGGTCTTTACCACCATTTCAAAATAGCGTTTCTTTTCAGACTGCCGCGCCGAAATAACGGAGTTAGGCGACATCCGCATCGTAATAGGCACCGGTAAACCGAAGCGCATTACTACGGAACTGGACTCCATACAGCTGAGCATCTTCAGCCATCGGTTCATGTCTATTGCGGAGCAGATGGGCAGGTAAGACTTAGTTAGGCGACGCCTATATAGTGGGAAGGAACGGTCTAGTGATCATAGTCTTATACTTTCAATATAAATAATTTTTTTTTGCCCGATACGTGCATAGCACGGCCATGGTATGGTACGGTGTAGTGGGCAGACTCCTTAAGTAAGTAAGTCTGCCTCTCTACATATATTTGTGTGCAGTATTAAAGAAGCAAATAAATCATTATAGTATAATTTATTTAATACTAGCTGTTGCCCGTGGCTTCGCCCACGTAAAGGTCGGTAACTGTCCCACGGGGTCATACTACCGGGATAAAAAGTATCCTATATGTTAATCCAGGTTATAAACTATCTATGTGCCAAATTTAATTCAAATCCGTTCAGTAGTTTTCGCTTGAACGAGTAACAAACATCCGTCCATCCATTCATCATTTTTTTATTTTTTTTTATTTTTTTTTTTGTGTTTGTTGTGTGCACTTGTGGCATGGGCCAAATAAATATGTTTCTTTCTTTCTTTCTTTCTTTCATCCTCACAAACTTTCGCATTTATAATATTAGTAAGTCACGTTGAAAGGGTAGACTCAAACTATCCCAATCTCACCCACAGGGTGCTCCAACGCACATCGATATCAGTGAACATAAAGGAGCGTCTCGACTTCTCGTGCGCGCTGTTCGGCGCGGACGGCGGGCTCGTGTCCAACGCGCCGCACATTCCCGTGCACCTGGGCGCCATGCAGGAGACTGTGCAGTACCAGGTGAGCTTATTTAAATTTTATTTTTAAACTTGTTTTTACCAGCGGCGTCGCTCCCGTTTATCCTCTAAAACTAGTAAATTTCCTGAAAGAAAAAGTAAGCTTCTTAGTTTAATATAATAAGTAACATAACGCACGTTTATTTTAATTTTGTAATATACCAACCTTAATGTTGCTGGTTCGAGATGGCACAGGAGAAGAGAACTTGGGCGAAGCCTTTACCGAGCAGTAGGACATGCAAGGCTACTAAAAAAAGAAAATGTTGCTGGTTATGTTAAAAATCCCATGTAATTAACACAACAAATGATTTAGTATTAATTATCAATTAAATTAACTGACGGTAAACTCGAGTTATACGAATATAAAAAAAAAAATGTATATTGCAAATGTGTTTTGACTATCATAAAGAAAAGGACTTGGAATGTTTTAATGTTTACAAAAACATTCCAAGTCCTTTTCTTTATCTTTTTAAAATAGCGGCTACGTATTAAACCCGCATTAATACATAGCTGGTATCAACAAATACAAGTTTTGTATGAGACAAAATCTTCTAAAGCAATACATTTCCCAAATATAACTAACTAGCACTTCGCCGGCGACTTTATCCGCAAAAATTGTGATAGCTCGGCTAATTTGCATGATATAAATATAAATTATAGCCTATGTTACTCTGGGATAATATAGCATTCAAATGGTGAAAGAATTTTTGAAATCGGTCCAGTAGTTTTTGAGTTTATTCGTTACAAACATACAAATCTTTCTTCTTGATAATATTAGTGTAGATTCAAGAAAAAACATTTTCTTCTCCTAGATGAAAATTCGTGGCGGATCAATCCAGTCCAATCAGATCCTGCTGGCAAACCATCCGAAGGCAGGAGGCTCTCATCTACCTGACTTCACTGTCATCACACCTGTGTTCTGGAAGTAAGTTTACAGTTTTTAAAACAAATTTAAATTGTGTATGCGCCTTTAGATATATTTTATACTAGATATTTCGCGCGGCTTCGCTTGCGTGGAGTTCGGTATTTGTATCCTATGTGTAATTCCGGTTAAATCATCATCTGCCTAGCCTTTTCTCAACAATGTTGGGGTCGGCTTCCAGTCTAACCGGATGCAGCTGAATACCAGTATTTTACATGGAGCGACTGCCTATCTGACCTCCACAATCCAGTTAGTACTGGGTAATAGGATACCCCTTGGTAAGACTGGTTGTCAGACTTTTTGTGCTACCTAACGACTGTCAAAGATCTGCAAATGAGAGCCGGGACCAACGGCTTAACGTGCTTTCTGAGGCACGGAGGAAACTCGGTGTGTAATGGGTGGTCACCCATCCACAGACCAACCTAGGCAAGCACGACTTAACCTTAAGATCGACCCGAGCGCCCCGAGCAGCTGTAATTATGTAGCCTCGAGCTCCTCATAAATTATCTGAAATTTCCTAATGGACGATGATACAGCTCTCTATTACTAAGCAAGTACTCGAAAGATCAGCATGGCCGCCTACTTACGCGGTCGGTATATGTTATGGGGGCCTCACCACCATGTGTATCGGCGACTTTGTGAAGGTGGTGGAAATCCGTGTATCAGAAAGGTATGGTACTGACCATCAAACTAAACATCTTTTATCGAAATCGCGAAAAAAGAATTAGTTGCTCCATACATTTCGGTGAAGTAGTCGCGATTTCGATGATTACAACCAAAATCACACACGTCACACGGTCTGTATCACACTTTTAAATATGTTCACCATTCTGACACATGCTGTATACAGCAGTGGCGAAGGTTCCATACAACTCGATTCCTACCGGCTTCCCTTTGAAAAATGGCAGTCGACATTCTATAGACAAATAATATAATCACATTTAAGAAATGTACTCCGGCTTACCTGTTACTTCCTGGCTTCGTTAACGGTATACAGGTAGCGGTAAGACCTGACTTTGTAGTATTGCTTTGTAGTTTTGCCTATCAATCAGTGGACACATTTCACCTCAGTTAATAAGATTTCCTTTACCACACAGGTCCCAACCCCGTCCAGTATTCTACGTAGCCTCGCGCGGCCACCACGCAGACATAGGAGGGCTCACTCCGGGCTCCATGCCGCCGCACTCCGTGAGCTTGGCGCAGGAGGGGGCCGCCTTCAAGTCGTTTGTGTTAGTGCAGGAGGGAGTGTTCAACGAGGAGCTGGTTACTGCTGGTATGTGGGCCGTAATCAACCACGCAGACATAGGATCTAGTAAACACCTCCCACTGCTGGGCCACAGGCCTCTCTGTGAGAGAGAGTGGGATATAGAAATATATATGAAAGGTGAAAGGGGGTGGGGACGGCGGGGGGGTGTGAAAGATGGTGTGGTGGGTTTCTTCGAGGACTTTTGCATGTCTAAGTCGTTTTGGTACAGGCCGCCTACGATGAGATGGAAATCAACGTTGCTGAATGGCTGGTTGTTAGTTTTTGAGCTTTTTTGAAAACTGAAAGTGGGCTTCTGCCTGATGACCTACCATGACATCTTAAAGTAGGAGTATTTCCAGTGTGGGAAATAGATGGCGCTACCGAACAGCGGGTGGCGAACCTATATAGCTCTGTCTCTTTCCCACACTAGAATTACTCCTGCTTGAAGACGTCATAGTAACCCCCCTGAAGGGGTCTTGTCTGAAAGTTTGCATAGTATTAATTAGTGTTGATTCATCACGCCTTACCTACTCAGCTATCAAGTTTCTATGCTGAGAAAAAAAAATACCTAAACGAAACCGAAAGGCACTTACTTGTTCTCCTCGTCATTGCGATATTTTTTTGTTCTAGTTATAGTTTTCTATACCTGGGAACCTTCTAGTTACTGAGAAATTGAGGATCAAAGTTCCATCTTTTTCACACGTTTTTTTTTTTAATACAAGTTTTTAAGTGCGTTACATTGACTCCTACCGTAAAACGTGATTATTCACACCAAAAAAAAGTCATTTCCCAGCCCAAATTTTTGCATAGACTTTCTTAGTTTGATTTATAGAACGTTTGGTTGACGGCTTCGTGAAGGGTCCGTTTACACCTTGTATATAGATAGTAATAATTTGTTGTTATTTTTTTACAGAATTAATGAAACCGGGCAAGGTACCCGGATGTTCCGGCACAAGGAACTTGGCGGATAACTTGTCAGATTTGAAAGCACAGGTCGCTGCTAATCAAAGGGTAGGTTTCTTTATCTTACTTTGGAAAAATCTTACGCGGGCACATTTTAACACCGCGGGAAAAACCGCGGGCGCAGCTAGTTTGTTCATAAAAGTAAGTATTTATTTTAAATAATATGTTTATCTATGATATTCTATTTATAAACACAATTTAAATACTCAAAAAATATATACGCATATCTCTTTGCCGAGGCTTTAAAAAAAAAACAAACAACCGTCGACTATAGTCATTGAACCCTTTTGTACTTATTATAAGAGTATCTGAGTGTCGTAGTATCTGTGGAATTTTTTATTTCCATGGAATAATATAAAAAATCCACGGGTGTGAAATAGTTGTAAGTTGAACCTAATCGTAGTAAGATAACAACCGGTTTTCGAGAAACTTTATTGAAAAAACTTTTTTTGTTACATACCACCATTTATTAAATATACTTACACAAAGCAGATGTAGAATAGTCTAAACATTTATGCTATCGTCTTAAAATAGGTTAGCAAACAAACAACAGTGAAACCACTGTTCTGATGTCTTACAAATATAGCACATTCTTTGCAAAATCATTGTACCTATTGATAAAACAATTTATACAGGCTGGCGACGACAATATGAATATTTTTTAATTATCAAATAAACTAAAAAACAATTCAAACAAAGCATAAAACTGTTAACGAAATAGAACACCATTTATAAATATTAGAGATCATCTGGAAATAAAAATTTAAAGAACAAATTTGGCAAAGCTTTTTGAAGTAAGTTGGCAACATGATCGTTAACCTGTCGGTGCTAGCCTACTAATCTAAATCACGAAAATAAAAAAATGTAATTGACAATGCTAGAAATGAAAAATAATGCTGTGTCTAAACTACTGATTATATTCGATTGAAAATAACTCGTTCCTTAGAAAGATCAGGTGCGTAGTACTCTCAACCGGCGTGCGTGTATGACCACATGTATGAACATGGACGAGGCAAAAGGAGTATGTAAGGAGTATGTTCTGCCCATGGGGTAAAGGCGTGAGTTTATGTATTAATTTTTATATCCAGATTGGAAACGTCGTGAGGTATACGCAGTTTAATTTATTGTCGTATTGTCGTCGCTACCCTGTATACCTAGATATATTAACTCCCCGTAGTCTTAAACTTGACACTTTATTTGAAACTCAAGGTTTAAAAACCTACTTGGAGTAGTCTATAGGATCTAGGACTAGTTTTTTGCGGCCGGCCACAAACCACCATCACCAACAATATATACGCAGCCAGCCTCTACCATAGGCCAACCGTGACGGCTCACGTCGCAATTTACCTCTGGTGGTAGTTGACCATTCTTCACGACCACTTCTCCTTTAACTGATGGGGCATAATAGAACAACAGAGCGAAAATATAGATGTTCCACGTCCCATACACCCCAGTGAAAAATGCTGAAGTATATTCAAGCTCAACGTTATCTTCCCACATCCACTGCATTTCAGTAACTTGACCGAGAATTATGTGTATAACAGTTAATGTAGCACAGAGCAGGGTGGCCAACATAAATATATCGTGATAGAGAACGCCTTTATAGTGTAAACAACTAGATAGAGAGATGTTGATGAACACTTGAAATATCATGTAGCTCAAAAATAGAAAATAACCTCCAGCCAATATACTAAAAGTCGAATTCAAGTAAATCTGTGTCTTCATACCGAATAAAAGGTAAAAAGGGTTGATCAGTTTAATTCCTCTCAAGGAAATATCATAAATTAATAGAGAGACACATCCCATTACAACTGCGATCAAATGCTTACAATACCGTTTCGCTGAGCTTCGAACTGGCGCATCCTGAATCAACATGTGCTCACCAGCGTAAATAATCCAAAATGAAAACATTACCGCATAGAATAAGTCTTGACGAATATCTCCCAGCAATAACATAAAAGGCAAGTCAAAATGTAACGTCAAGTACTCAATCGGCATATTCAAAAGGCAAAGTGCTAAACCTAAACTCAAAAGCATCTTCTCAAGTTGTACAGGCTTCCGTTGAAGCATATGTATACGTCTCCAAAACCAAACAAGGATACCAATAATGCAAGTGAAAAATACAGTTTTCAAAGACAACCAAACTTTGATAAAACCTCCATTCTGGTTGATCACAGTCAACCACATGTCTTGTATATGCCCTATATGCGAGTTCATTTTCCATCTGTCAACTGGGAGTCGTACATTGAGTAAATAGTAGTCATGGAACAAAGAACCAAGTTCAAACAAAGGAATTGCTGAACAGTTGTATAGATATTTACAACTGTTCAGCAATATCAGACATTTATCTTGACATTTCACATCAATATCACAGTCTAAATAACGTTTTTCAACGGATTGTGTGTAGAGCGTCCATTTGTCCTCGGGATCGCCTTTATTCCGATACGCCAGCCGGGCGTCGATTGTTATTTTGCTGCGTGGCTGCACCTCGATCTGCGAGTGGTATTTAATATCCACCTGCAGTACTCCGATCAGGTTTTGTTGCCATCGCGAATAGTCTAGAACCTTGCTCTCTCGCGGAACCGGCATTTGAAAAGCGAAAACTATGTCGGTCTCCGACAAATCATGATGCGTTTCTCCAAGGTCGACGGTCTTGCAAGAACCCTTCCCACGGTTGTAATACCACTTCGTTGTGTCATTTTTCGCAGTAGAAGTATCTCGGCACACGGTAGCGAGTATATTTCGAGCGTTTGCAGGCATGGGTGCGACCAACCCACCGATCAAGAAACAAGATAGCTGACATAAAAATATTAAACTTATTAAAATGGCAAGTTTGGGCCCACTTGAGTTTTCAACAGCAGGGGGATTATTGATAACAGTCATGTTTCAGATCTTTAACACACTCACGTTTAAAAGTTTAACCATTCAACACGAGTATCCACCCACTGCAGGTACACCGATCACTGGTACACCGTATGTTCGTGCCCTCACTAAATATATGTGATGAAATTTGCCGTCTTCGTTCTGCGCCGGCTGTCGATGAGTCAGCCGGACTCAATCTACGGAAATAGTCTGCCCAGGGTTGCTAGATTGAGTTTCTGAATTTTCCCAAGTTCAATCTTTTTTCCTCCCAAAGTGCTACGTTTTGCAACTTTTTTCACATTGTTTTTTTAAACAGACATTGAAACAAACGGAATGTTATAGAACTACTCGTACTATGCTTACTCAGAAAAGAAATTACTTAGTATCGAATTACACACGACTAGGGCTGCCATAAATGCTGAAACGCCGATCGGGACATCTATATATATATGAAAATGAATCCCTATTTCCCTTGGTCACGGCATGCGGCATCACGCATGAACGGCTGGACCGACTTCGCTAATTCTTCTTTTATTCTGTTTGTTACTGTCAGGAGAAGATTCTTAGGTAGGTAATAGGTAGGTAGTAGGTAGGTAGTAGGTAGGTAGTAGGTAGGTAGTAGGTAGGTAGTAGGTAGGTAGTAGGTAGGTAGTAGGTAGGTAGTAGGTAGGTAGTAGGTAGGTAGTAGGTAGGTAGTAGGTAGGTAGTAGGTAGGTAGTAGGTAGGTAGTAGGTAGGTAGTAGGTAGGTAGTAGGTAGGTAGTAGGTAGGTAGTAGGTAGGTAGTAGGTAGGTAGTAGGTAGGTAGTAGGTAGGTAGTAGGTAGGTAGTAGGAAGATGATACATTCGTGCAAGATTGATTTTTAGTGGGATTCTGAGTTAACTTTTGATCGCCAGTTTTTTGGCGCAAACACAAGTCCATATTATTACCAACTCAGCAGGTGCGCGGCCACAATTTGTATTTGGGAAAGGGGGATTAACAGTGCCATCCTGGGGCTAGTGGTAGCAGAACAGCCATGTTTTAAATTGCGGTAAAAGCAGCGTCTTTAATAGGATAGGCCAACCAACAGACCCAGGACAACTAACTTATTGACCGGGACATTCCAAACCGGGACATGTCCTCGAGTACCGGGACGTATGGCAATCCTACACACGACACATGCACGGTATAGTGCATGCACAAACATGGTGTCGTATTGCAAGTCATTGTTATAAATTATTACTTATTCGGCTGAACAAGGTGCCTTGATTTCAAAAATTCACACACTATTAACACACTTATATTACCTTTGCTTTTAACAAACAATGTCATCAAATCTTGGAATTTTAACCTACTTCTAATTTGTCTTATCGAAATATAAGTTTGTTTGTACATGTATTTCGGATGACAATAATTTAGTTTGGTATCTTGAATCCGATCTGATGATGGAACCAGAAGGTGGACAGTGGAACTCTTAAGTGGCCACTAGTGAGCCCCTCGCGTTTGGGCTTATATGATTTGTTTTGACGAGTCCAATAAGTTGGGCTTGGTAACTAGGGTCTGACGATGGAGTCAGGAGGTGGATAGTGGAATTCTTCAGTTACTAAAACACTACAGCTACTAGTAAATTCCTCGACTTTGGGGTCATATGATTCGTTTTGTTAAGTCCTAATATATGTATAATATACTCATTCCTTATTTTATCCATTCTTTTCACACCAGACATCCACCTCAACTTTCTCATCTCGGCTACATGCAATCTTTTTTCATCCATCTTCTTCACAGCCCAGCATACCAATCCGTACAGTATAACAAGCTATTGATTAGGACAAATTTTATGCGTGGCTGATATTTTCTAAATAAAATCAAATGACGGAAATAAGGCAGACCAGGCTTCATGCAAATTTGTTCCAATCCCTCTTCTCGACTGGTGCTTACGTTAATCTTACACATCACCTTGTGTTTTCCAGGGTATCCAGTTGGTTGGCGATCTGATCGGTGAGTACGGACTGGAAGTGACTCAAGCGTATATGACGCACATACAGAATAACGCTGAGTTGGCCGTCAGAGACATGTTGAAGGTAATTTTTTAATTGTTTTAAGCTTTCACGGTGTACAACTAAAATAAACTGTCACTTACGGGATATCTTCCGTGATTGTTCATTATTTTGAGCTCCCGATATTTCGACGCTGTTGCAAGGGCACTGATCGCGGGTTGACTGGAGAATGCGGGTAGATGGAAAATAAATTGTTAGAAGCAGACAAATCCGTCAACCCTCTTTGTCTTTTGCTACGCGCACTACTGGAACTCGACACTAAGTCACGGCAAAACGCACTCAAAGTATCACCAGGTTTTGTGGACTCCTTATTACAATTTTTTTTTATCGGATCAACTCACTGTAGGCCATACAAATATTTGTTCCGAGTGGGAATCAATCCCGCGGCACGCAGCGTTGCTGCAGTCAATCGCTCGCCCACTGCTCCAACCGTGCCATTACTTAGTAATGTTAATATTATTTTATTGTACAGTACTAGTCCACAAAGTATTAATTCCATTTAAAAATCTCTGCAAATTATAAAGACCTTATTACTAAGTTTTTAAACTACCAAGGTCATTAACACTAGAGTTCCCGATATTTCAGCGCTGTTGCAAGCACCATGATCACGGATAAACTAAAGTTATTGTGGGTGGGTGTTTATGAGCAGACAAATCGGTCTACCCTCTTTCTCCTCCTCAAAACAATCAGTAAACATGGTAATTATCCCGTTTCTAGTGTTAATGATGACCTTATTACTGTTTAGTATTATTTATTGTTTTTGTTGACGGTCCACGATCCGTAGTTTATTGTTTATTGATTAATCTTTATTTTGTTTATGTTTTACTTTATATTTTTGATTTATATCACTTTATTTTCTAATACCTACTGTAATGGAATGTCTATTCAATAGCTTATACAAGTTGTAACTACTGGAAGAGCGGAATTTCCTAACACAAGTATACTTCTTAAATGGAAATTCCCTGAAGACCAAATGTAAACGTATTCTTAAGTTATTGAAATAAACATTTATTATTATCTATTTATTATTATTTGTTGCAAACAATTTGCTTACAGGAAATAGCTCGCAACGCCTTAGCCAAGACCGGGTCTACCGTACTAAAAGCGACCGAGTACATGGACAATGGTACACCTATAGTCCTCACTGTCACCTTGGATGAGAAGGAGGGAAGTGCCATCTGTGATTTTACGTGAGTATTGTTTTAAATTAGTTAGAACCACAGATTAAATATACCTAGGTAACGCAAGAGCAACTAATTCGCGTGCCAGGATCAAGCATTTCCAGGGCTGCGGGACTGTTCGAAAGAGATACCGTGGCCTTGGAACACAAAGGGCAAAGAAGGAACATGGACGGGTTTTTGTCAGTATAAGTCTTTTTTTTTTTTTTTTTTTTTTTCGGATGGGAAATCATCAAGTGACCCCCCCACTCTGGGCGGAGCGGAAGGGAGTGTCAGACTTATACTGACTAAAACCCATCCATGTTCCTACTTTGCCCTTTGTGTTCCAGGGCCACGGTATCTCTTTCGAACAGTCCCGCAGCCCTGGACAGGCTCATAATGCTTGTGTTGTAATTTTATATTTTACTAGCTTTTGCCAGCGGCTTCCGTCGTTCCGTTAATTTAGAATTTTACAATCAATTCAAGTTGTACCTGTTTGTAATAATATAATTATATGTAAAATCTATGTATGTACTTATATATAAAGGATGGTTTTTCACAAGTTTTTTTTAAAAATACATGTTTATAATATAAGATTTTTACTTTACACACCTCCACGACCCCCGTACTATTCAATCTATCCATCAGCATAATGCTTTGAGTGCTTTCCATCGAGTCCTACCGTAATACTTGTTTTATCACCCTAAACAAAGTCGATTCCCAGTAATAATTTTTGCGTGAAGTTACTTGGTTTAGTTTGATGTAGAGAATGCTTGGTTGACGGCTATGTGAAGGGTCTGTTTACACCCTGTATGTATATATAAAAGTATATGAAATAGTAAATAGAATTACAATTAGCTGGATAAAAACTAGGGTATGACTCAAATAAGATTAAAGTTGCAAAAAAATAAAATTCTTAAAGTTTTATCGATACCTACTAAAATAATTATTGAAAAATACAAATTCTTAAAAAAAAAAAACGTTATTATTTAGTTGTTGATTTTATAACTGAAGATAAAATAAACACACCGTGACTTTTTAGTCGTCTTACAAAGGTCGTCCACTCAATTTACCCGACATAAAATACCTCTAGGCGCGATTTTTTTTTATCTTCCATAATAGGTACAAAGAAAAATAATAATAAGAAATAATAATAAAATTTTGAAACATCCAGTTAATGATGTTTACGTGTCAAACGGGAGAACATATACCTACCCAGCACTCACCGCAACAGGCTGTTTTAACTACGCCATGCGTCATACATAATACTGAATAATATTTTTATTTTTAAATTATTAAAATCTCATAACAACCTATTTTTTTATGAATGTTTAGTATTCATTGGATACATGAAGTGGGCTGCCGTTGTAAGACGACTAAAAAGTCACGGTGATATGTTTGTATTGCTTTACAGAGGTACCGGTGTTGAAGTGTGGGGCAATTTGAACGCACCTCGCGCCATCACACTGTCTGCCCTCATTTACTGTCTCCGCTGCATGGTGGGACACGATGTTCCTTTGAATCAGGTAATATCAATAATCTACTCATGTCTTTTGAAGAACAGGAAGGATTTTCAGTTATCACGTGTAAGGAACAACATTTTTCTACTAGAAATCTAAACAAAAAAAATTGAAAACAAGCTTAACCTATTGACCGCCACGGACGTCTATGGACGTCAAATCAAAAAGTGCTCACGACGCGAGGGGACGGCACGTCGAAAATAACACTTTTCTAAAGCGCTTGGCGTACGCCACAGAACACAGATTTTCGTTATTGACATGGCGGTCTAAAGGTGAAATATATTAAAAAAACAAAAAAGATTTAAGATAAAGGTGTGGCGTTATTTTTCTCTGGCTCCTCATCAAGCTCTTTTAATCGATACCCATATCATGGGGGTGCATAAAACATAACTAGTCCGTTATCTTTCAGAGTCCGCCATATTGGTTTTAGAATGACGTCTCTTAGCTATGTTTTGTCATCCAAACTAAACGTGTATAAAATAATTCAGCTCAATCGGTTGGGATAACTGTTCAAACTCAAACTCAAAGTATTTATTACAATTAGACCATTACAGGCACTTTTGAATGTCAAAAAAAGAAAGAAAACAGAAGCTACAGTCACAAGGCATAATAACTTGAGAAAGTACTGTAGTTGCACTTTCCAAAGCGTAGATCTCTATGGAGAAGAATGGTCAAGAAACTCCATGGACACTCTTTTAAATCAAAATCTTGGTTACATCATTCATAATATAAGATTTTAAACTATCATGGTTTTTAACTAACATTATTATAACTAGAAGACGGGATATTTACCATGTTTATTGTTTTCTTTGAGTTCCCGATATAAACATGGTAAATATCCCGTCTTCTAGTTATAATTACATCATTCATGTTGAGATTATACATTATGTGAGAACGATGTAGAAAGACGTGCACATTAAGAGCGTCCAGAGTAAAAGAATAAATCAACAATGAAAACAAAAATTAATTAATTGTTTTAAAACAAATATAATACAAACAAAAGCTTGTAAAAACAATGGCCACATTCACATTGTGTTTCTTTGCTCATTTACTTACCCCGATGACCACGCCCTTTCTCTTTTCCAAGCCTATTGTTTCTTGATTACCCTCGTTTTGCACTGAATTTTTACTCAATGTTGCTTTAGATCCACCCGGAGATCTCATTTGAAACCAACTACATTTCGTCTCGTATTGATTACAGGGCTGCCTGAACCCAGTGGAGGTGATAATTCCAGAAGGTTCCATACTAGATCCGTCAGAGGACGCCGCTGTGGTTGGTGGCAACGTGCTCACGTCGCAGAGAATTGTAGATGTTGTACTGAAGGCATTCCAGGTACGTTATTTTAAAGTTTTTTGGGATCTACTGATTTTTTCCAACAAATGAAAAAAAACAGGAGAAACTTAGGGAATTGGCCCAAAAAATCAATGTGCGCACATAAGAAGCAGTGGGCTGCATTACCTTTTTTTTTGCAGTTGGTTACTGAAAATGTTTCGATAATGTCCAGAATAACCCGTAACCAAATAGTTTGCAGTTTAATAAGTTCAGGGTAAGTCATGATGACGCTTAAGTGGGTCGCAGATGGTACAAAATCGCTTGACCCTACCACCACTTTATGACGAACTAAGAAAGAAAAAGTATTTATTAGTCCGCACAGACAAAATAAAAAAAGATAAAATAAACAATAAAACAAAATTATATAAAAAAAGTAAACATAAGAAAAAAAAATCAAACGATATTGGTCCTGTACGAGGCCAAAGGCCCCCCATCTCAGCATGGTAATGTGACATTTAAAAAACAAGTCTAGTATTCTGATAGGGCCCAAAGTGATGCCACAAAACCATCAGATACGAAACTAAACTTTTGGCCCCGAATTACATACACAAATAAAATTAATTCAATGTTCATTAAAACTGTAGGAGCTCGTGGCTAAATAATATCAGTCGCTCGAGCCGATCTTTAGGTTAAGCCGTGCTTGCTTAGGTTGGTCTGTGAATGGGTGACCTCCCATTTCATACCGAGTTTCCTCCGTGCCTCGGAAAGCACGTTAAGCCGTTGGTCCCGGCTGTCATTTGTATATCCTTGACAGTCGTTAGGTATAAGGCCCAAAAAGTCTGATAACCAGTCTTACCAAGGGGGATACGCCTTATACGATACGGTAGTTATGGAGGTCAGATAGGCAGTCGCTCCATGTAAAATACTAGTATTCAGCTGCATCCGGTTAGACTGGAAGCGTACCCCAACATAGTTGAGAAAAGGCTAGGCAGATGATGTTCATTAAAACTGTATCAAGAAGAGGAACTAAACTGTATCTGTATCTGATTTTTATCGGTGGAAGTTTTCTGATTATAACCACTACTTCATCATAAACAGCAAAGACAGCTTCACTATTTTGTAATATGAAGTATAGATATTGACCCGTTATAAGAGAATTTGATCGTTATGAGAGCAGCGGTGGCCCAATAGTGGCGGCCCCGACTTACAAACAGTAAGTCGTGGGTTCGAACCCAGCCAGGCGCAATTACTTTGTGTAAATTATTTCATCACCACTGCTCTCAAAACAGTGAAGGAAAACATCGTGAGGAAACCGGCATGTCCTAGAACCTAAAATTCGAAGACATGTGACATCTACCAACCCGCACTGGGCCCGCGTGGTGGATTATAGCCCATTTCCTCTCATGGAGAGGAGGCCTGTGTCCCAACAGTAGGAACATTAAAGGCTGATTATACTTATGCTTATTAGAGAATTTTGTAAACCCCCAGGTGTGCGCAGCTTCTCAAGGTTGCATGAACAACCTAACGCTGGGAGAAGAAGATTGGGGCTACTACGAAACTGTCGCAGGCGGCAGTGGGGCTGTAAGTATACAATTGATATTTTTTGTAAAAAGATTTTTTGAAGATGGCATGTAAAATCCAAGATTTTTTTTTTTCGAAATCATATAAAAATTGGAGACTGTATAGCATTTTTACTTTTATTTTGCCAAGTTGGTGACATTCAGGGTGTAAGGGACAGCCCTCCACAAACTGACAGGGTTCATTCAGCTACTTATTTTGAATCATATTCCACCGGAGTTTTTCTCAGGAAAATTCATATTTTCAGTTACTATTCCTATTTCAATGTAAAATTACATTCTCTGTACGAAGCACTCGATTAAAGTAAATGCTAAAATAAAAAAAAATCAACAAAAAAAACATTCTGCAAAAATTAAAACCGACTTCAAAAACACAAAAACGTGAAAAATAACTTTAGCTGCAGGTGACAAAAAAAACTAAATCAAACAAACAAAAGTCACCGACTTCAGAAGCTAAAGTTATTTTTCACTTTTTTGAAGTCGGTTTTTTTTTTGCAAAGAAGTTGTATTCTTCAAACAGTTTTAGCCCAAAATTCAGCGACGCGGGCACTGCTGATGCAGTTAGAAGGCCATCAAGTCGGCAAGTGACAGGACATGCAGTGCAAGATATTTTAATATTTTATGACCTCACACTGTTTTTCGAAAGCTTAACTAACTTATTATTGATCTTCCCCAGGGTCCCGGCTGGCACGGTTGCGGAGGTGTGCACACGCACATGACGAACACTCGCATCACGGACGTCGAGATCGTGGAGCGACGATACCCCATGCTCGTTACCAAGTTCTCGCTACGAACAGGGTCGGGGGGGAAAGGTAATATACGTAGCCTATAATTTTATAGGCTTTTTCATTTTATGGTAATTAGTTTTTATTTTGATGATAATTTTTTATTGCGGAAGAGAAAAAACTTGAATAGTAGTGCAAATATCAGTTGAATTTGAAAAACCAACCTTATGCAACTGAAAATTAAATTGTTGAAAATCAATATAACTTCGTAAAGAAGTAATCTGGGGCCATAAATAGTGGAGTTTCGCTTACAGATGGAGCATTTTCTGTGGTCCCATGCACTGATGCACCGAGCATTATTGAATGACTACGTATTTCCTAACTAGTATCGTAACATCAGCGTTTAAGGTTTCCGCTGCCTGGAGGAACAGAGAGGCCTGTGTCTCAACACAAGCCTCTTCTCTGTGAGGGGGAGTGGACTGTACTTCACCACACGGGGCCGGTGTGTTTTCGATGTCACATGTCTTCCAGTGATTTTATATTCAGCTTTACCTCTAGAAGTTAAATTTGACCCGGTTTCCGATTGAGCATACATTTTTAGTTTGGATGTTATGTTGATGCATGGTTAGCTAAGTGATGTAATTCTAAATTCAATATGGTGGACTAATTATTTTGTATGCATTCCCATGATATGGGTATCCAATGAAAGGGTTTGTGAGAAGAATTCGAGAAACAAAATTACGTCACTTTATAGCGTGTTTTTTTAGTTTTTTTAAACTATAGAATTTCATTTAACAATTTATTTATTTATTTATGTACACACAAAATACTCAACAAGACATTACATTAAGATAGAAGAGCACAAGGGTACTGCTTATTTCATGCGAAATCTCTTCCAGCAGACCTGCGAGAGGAAAGTAGGATTAGAAATGTAGACACAGTGTGTAGAAAAGACAAAACAGGAAAATTGAAATTGGAACTTAAAACAAAGTTATACCTATATAAAATAAAACATACATACAAATATACACATATAAAATAAATACTTGTACTGTAAATATATACCTATAATATATATCCAGAATATCACAGTATAGAGGAGAGGTAATGTTCTTTGACTTGCTTTTTGAACAGAAATAAAGTTTTAGAGTCACGAATGTTAGGCGGAAGTGAGTTCCACAAACGTACTGCGTGAACAGAGAAGGAGTTAGAATAGAATACAGTTTTATGGGATGGGAAATTAAGATGATGCCTGAGGTGGGATCTACACAGAGCATCAGAAGGACGGGTAAACGAAAAACGATCTCGCAAGTAGCTGGGATATGCAGGGTTATATAGAATGTTGTAGAGGAGACATAATATTCGAGTGTACAATCTTCTCATATTAGATGTTATTCTTTACAGGTCGCTGGAACGGCGGAGATGGCGTGTCTAGAGAGCTGGTGTTCCGTCGTAGCGTGCAGCTGTCTGTTCTAACTGAAAGAAGGTCTTTCCAGCCTTATGGCATGAATGGTAAGTACATAAAGGGTGTATCAAGCCCCTTAACGAAACTGAAAGGTACTTGTTCTCCCCGTCATTGCCATCATTTTTGTTCTAGACCATACCTGGGAATCTTCTAAATCTAAATCTAGTTACGGAGATATTGGTGGTCAAAGTTTTTTTCACAGGTTGTTTTTTAAAAACATATTTTGAATGAAAGAACTTTAAACACCTTCACGACTCCCGTACTATTGAATCCATCCACCAGCACGTTTTGAATGCGTTACATGGATTGCTACCGTAAAACGTGATTTTTAACCCTAAAAAAAGAAAATCGTTTCCCAGCAATATTTTTTGCGTAAAATTACTTAGTTTCATGTACATACATAATGCTTGGTTGACGGCTTCGTGAAGGGTCCGTTTACACTCTGTACAATATCTATGGTAAGACTACAGATTTGTAGAGATTGGCAAGTAAGAAACAGACCGATATAGTGTTGCTACGATTGAATATTTTATTATGTATATTTCTCTTACCTTAAAAAAAAAAAAATAAGTTTTGTGTATGAATGTGGATGGGTATATGAGTAGAGGAAGACCAAAGAAACGATGGATGGACTGTGTAAAGAAAGGAGGTGTCTGGCGAGATGACGAGTAATAAAGAAGTATGGAAGAAGAAGACATGCTGCGCCGACCCCAAATGAATTGGGATAAGGGCAAGAGAATGATGGTGATGATATTTTTCTTTCCTAGTTCGAATATTTATGAATTTAAATAAGAGCTTAAAAAAATATGAATTATTTATCATTGTTTATCCAGTATTTGCGGGCATATACTAAAGAGTTTAAAGATCTATGCACCCATGGAAAACTACTCTTGTTTCTTTGGGTCGTTTTAAAAATCATATTACACTATGATCTTTATGAAAGAATTCCACTTCAATACTTTTTCGCAAAGGTAGTTGTTAAAAGTATGTTATATTCAGGTGGCGAATCAGGGGATCGAGGCCTGAATTTGTTGCAACGTGTGGATGGACGTCTCATCAATCTTGGAGGAAAGGCGTCCGTACAAGCGTTCCCAGGGGTGAGTGAAAACAATATACACGCAAAAACCTTGTACTCGTTACCTCATATTAAATACATCATTCTGAAAAAATTCCATGGGGGGGTACAAAGAAAATTTAAATTAACCTACACGGTTATTTGTATGTTTTTTTTTTTAACTTATTGACGGCCACGGACGGCGCGTTCGGTATCGCTTGGCGTAGAGAACACAGATGTTCGTTATTGACGTGGCGATCAAAATGTTAAATTACCCCTGACAAATTTCTAAGTAGCCGCCCCCAACCGCCCCGCACCGTCCCGTGACTGGAAGCCGACCCCAATATAGTTGGGAAAAGGCTAGGCAGATGATGATGATGAAATTTCTAAGTAGGGGGGGAGGTCCAGAATGATGTACTGAATACGTGGTAACCGTTTGTGCGTTGATGTTCCATCCACCCTGCAATACCTTAGAGGTACGCTTCCCAAGGCGTTCGCAGCCGCAAACCGTAGGGGCAAACGGTAAGACTTACCGCAGCAACATTGCCGCCTGATGCTGCGGTCCGGTGTGGTTTTTCGACAATTGATTAGTCATTTTGTCGAACAAAAAGAAACAGAAGAAGATGGCCGCTGCTGTTGAAGTTCAGAGTTACTACCAGAACTGTCGCTTGCGACTGTTATCAACCGCAATGTCGCCGACAAAATGCAAGTGCGGCCGCCTTCGGAAGTAACTTAAAGCGTCCTTATCGTAACAAACAGAAGTTGCAGAATAATGTAACACCTAGCAGCTGTGGTTTTAGATTTTCTACATTACCAAGTTATTTTTAATAATTACCTGGTCTCTTTTGCAGGATAAATACATAATGAACTCCCCCAGCGGCGGTGGTTACGGCCTTCCCACCGACGCTTCACCAACAGACGAACAGTCGAACAAGCAAACAAGTGCCTTCCTGGAGAGAGGCAGCGTCTTTGAGTACAGGAGTGCGCAGGAGTCCGTGTAACCTTAGTATTGTGGAATCATAGCAAATCACACGCAGCATATCGAATTTAAGAAACAGATTGGCTTTGCAGCGCGTTGAGTTTGTTAAAATTCGGCCGAACCGATACGACCAAATTGCGGACGCTTTTCCGGACACTCGACTTTGACTGATAATACAGGGTGGAAGGGAAACCGAAGCACAAACGAATACCTCGTATTCAGTACGTCGTACTGAATCCCCCCCCACATAAAGGGTGTAAATAGACCCTTAACATAACCGAATGGCACTTGTTCTCCCCGTCTTTGCGATATTTTTTTTGTTCTAGACAATACCTGGGAACCTTTTAGTTACGATGATATTGGGGGTCAAAGTTCCAACTTTTTCACAAGTTTTTTTTTTAAATACTTTATTTTTAATGTAAGATTTTTACTTTACACACCTTCTCGACCCCCGTACTATTCCATCCATCCATCAGCACAATGCTTTGAGTGCTTTCCATCGAGTCCTACATTAAAACGTGATTTTTCGCCCCAAAAAAAAGACGATTTCCAGCAATATTTTTTGCGTAAAGTTACTTAGTTTGATGTACAGAATGCTTGGTTGACGACTATGTGAAGGGTCTGTTTACACCTTGTATAGATAGTGTGCAGCGGTAATTTTGACTGCCATAACGGCTGAAACGGCTGTTTTTTAACTTATTGACCGCCACGGACGTCTATGGACGTCTAATCAAAAAGCGCTCACGACGCGTCGGCATGGCACGTCGAAAATAATACTTTTTTTAAAGTGCTTGGCGTAGAGAACACAGATTTTCGTTATTGACGTGGCGGTCAAAACGTTAAATAACTGACGAAAATTTTTATGTGGGGGGGGGGAGGCAGTTCCTGAATGATGTACTGAATACGTGGTAACCGTTTTAGCGTCGGTGTCCCTTCCAACTTGTATACTGAAGTATCTGTCAGTAGCTGGCACCCTCACAGTGGAGTGCCTAGGGGCCAACAGAAACCCGAACAGGAAGAGTAGTAGCTTATAAGGGCAAGCCAAGCTTTTAGGCTTCTATGAAAGTACCGCCACTAGGCCCGCTGTTTCATATGCTAACCTATTATTATGACAGTTTCTCAAGCTCGACGCCATATTTGCGCCATTGTTATATAAAACAAATAAGTACAACAGTTCAAAATAACCAATTAGAATGCAAGACTTGACAGATCTAAAAAAAGGACACTACCAGTTTTCTGTTTGTTTAGAAAAAAAAATACATTCATGCCTGCCAGGTTTAAAACTTTGAGAAATAGATCGATTGTTTTGAAGAAAGAAACTATTATTATATTAAGTTTAAACTTTTGAGCATATTTTACCTTTCTACTTGGTGCATTTATAGTAAATTAGTCAATGAAATCTAACCAAATCAATTTATAAAATATTTATACAAAAGTCAAATCAGCTATTTAACCCTCTGTAGCCCAAGATATAAAATTTAAAAAATAAGTAGTGAAAAATGTCAATCGAAAGAAATAAAAAAAAACACATGTTTTTGGAATAATCTCAATTTCTTTATATTTTGAAAGGTATTTTAACTGGATCAGTCGACGAACATTGGCCATTACGCGGCATAACGCCATCTACAGTTTTTATGTTGAACTAAGTTTATACATCGGTTTGTTATAGTTAAGTTACAGGTACACGTAATGGGTTTAAAAAAATAGTTAAATTTTGGTAGGCAGAGAATCAATTTGTAACAGAAATGTTACACCACGCTATAGAGGGTTAAATCACCTGGGGCTCGTACAGAAATGAGAATGTTATCATTGTTAAGTGCGAGAAAGAGACAGACTTATACAGGTCACACAGCGCCATCTCTTTCTCGAAACAGAAAGCTTTTACACTTTTTTATAAGTACCCTCTTTTATTTTCATTATTGTAAGCTTTAAATGAGTCTGTATAAGTACAATAAAACACATATATGTATAATCCTGTATATTTACAAGTTATCATGTTGTTATTTTTTATATACATTGTCTTTATATATTATACACGTTATATTATCGAATTATATTATTACAGAATTTAATATCTTTTATTTTGAGAATACAATATTAGGCGAATTTCCATTAATATAAGGGAGGGAATTTTTGGAATATAACCTAGAATAAAGAATCCGAAAGTCTAACCACCAGTCTTACCAAGGGTACCGTATTACCCAGTACTAACTATGTTGTATAGGTCAGATAGGCAGTCGCTCCATGTTAAATACTGGTATTCAGGTGCATCCGGTTAGACTGGAAGCCGACCCCAATAAAGTTGAAATAAGGTTAAGCAGATGATAGGAATATAATTTTAAGTTTAACCTCATTTTCAATGATATAAGTTCATGACGAAAGAATGAAATAGAATTTATAGGCAGAATAAATAAATAGGTTATATCTTTATAATTTAAAAAGCTTGATTATATAGTTTAAATAGAGAATAAGATTTGATTACAATGAATAAAAAGATTAATAGTGAGGAATAAAACTAGTTAACAATTTCTACTACATTATATAAATTACATAATTTAAATACCATCATAGTCATCTTTGCAGAGGCACTGTATATTGTGACCACAGTTTCATAGTCTATGTTTAAAAAATAAGTAGGTTTTGGGTCCGAGTACATTCCACGGATATATTTTAACATACATAACATAACATCACGCCTGTAATCCCCTAAGGGTTAGGCAGAGGTGTACCTAATAGTACACCCACATTTCGCCAGTTATGTTTAAGTCCCATGTAATAGGGGGCGAGCCTATTGCTATCAATCGGGCACAAATCTAGACTCCGTGGCTGCTACTGAGAAATTCCTGATGGAAAAACCCATTAACACTGCCCGATCCGGGAATCGAACCCAGGACCTCATGCTCAGCAGTCGCGCTTGCGATCACTAGACCAACGAAACAGTCGAGGCAGACGATATATCTTAAATGCTCAGGTGTCCTACCATGACGTCGTAAAGCAGGAGTAATTCCAGTGAGTGGGAAAGAGATGGCGCTAGACGACCTGTATAGCTCTGTCTCTTTCCCACACTGGGATGACGTCATAGTAACCCCCTTGATAATACTAGAATCTTCTAAATTCATAGAAACAACAACTTCCTGAGATTCAGTTTTCAATAATTAGGATTAATTTAAATTCAATGAGATAATCATTATTTTACTCACATAAGGGATTCCTATAGCTTGTTATAAACTTCAGAAATACTCAACAGTATCACATTCTTCACAAATACACAACCTTTTTACTATTATCAAATATACTCGACATTTTCTAGCAACACTCGAATTTTTTTTTCACATTACTGGTATGACTACTCTTTTAAAAGTCAGTTCAGACAGGACGGAAAAATCCTCGAGTAATTTACTCTTTGCTTTGAAAATAGAACCGTATTACCTACGCATATTCATACGATTTTGTATGAATATGCGTACGCGCTTTGGACGTGGAGTTGCGGACACCAGCCCGTTATACAATACGATGGTATGTATATCGACACAGACATCAAACGTCACCTCGCGCATGCTTTTCGCGAACGCTCGGGAGTCCTGGAGGATACTCGAGACCGCGCGAAGAATTTTGAAGTGCCCTTTGCGCCTTCAGTGTTGACTCGCGCGGTTTTGAGCCTTGTCTTAATGTTGCAACGTCTCGAAGCGTGTTGCTGCTCTCGGTGTGGATTGCGACCAGAGCAGACTCGAGCCTGCGCGAGGATTTTTCCGTTCAATCTAAACTGATCCTTACAAATTTCAGAGGTACTCAACATTTTACCATTCTCCAGAGACACTCAACCTTTGCAACGTTACAGTCTTTAAATGTTAAACCGATCTCCATTGAAGTAGAGTTGCCGCGCCAGCTGTCAGGCATGGTCTCCGGCCGCTGCCAGCGCCTCCCTGTTAGATAGAGAACTTTTTATTGAATATCAAATGAAGGGACCAAGAACCAAAGAGTGCTATGCATATTCAGATCCTGGTATCTAAATTAAACGTTTTTTTTTTACATGACTAGTGTAAAAGTCATAAAAAAATTATGGTCAAATGTAAATTGAACTTTATGCTGTGTCTGTTAAAGTATTTTTTCGAAAAAAAACCTTTATTTACATACAAGATACCAATAGAGAGATGAAATGATCACCACAGCTTTCACAATTATGCAGGAAAATATCGAGAGGAAATATTCATATTGTAGAATAAATATTTAAAGACATCTGACATTGACCAATCAGCAATGGATCCGCGTGGTGCATTAGTTATTACGGCCCACTCTCTCTCATAGCGGCAGACCTAAATCCCAGCAATGGGAATGTTATGTGGTGATAATGTTTACGCTACATCTAATAATAAGGACCCTTAACGAAGCCGAAAGGCACTCTTTCCCCTATTGCGATTATTTTTTTGATATAGACCATACCCATGAACCTTCACATTGAGTCCTACCGCAAAACGTGATTTCATTTTTGCGTGGAGTTACTTAATTTGATGTACAGAATGCTTGGTTGACGGCTTCGTGAAGTATCCGTTTACACCTTGTGTAAATCTAAAATTCAAAATATATGATTTCATATAATAATCATTACCTGTTCTCATAAGCCCAGAAGCCATGCAGCTCCAACAGTATAGACACAGCCGTGTGACCGTGCCCGCTGCGGATGAGGTCCTGCAGAGTGATCCGCGACGGATCCTCCGGACGGATCATGTCAAAGATCTCGTCTTTAACGTCGTCGAAGTTCACGGGCTCGGCGCCGTGAGCTATCATTTGTTCTTGGATTGCCTGTGGAAGGAAAGGTTTGTATATTAAGTGTCGTGAAAAACCATCAAAGCAATGCATAGCTATACTGCCCCAGTAAGCCAAAAAGTGGTAATTCATCATATGTATTTCTAAAAAACGGAATGAGTAAAAACGTATTTTTGTTATTCAGTTCAGAAATTAGATATTTCTTAAATAACAGTTTTCTTTTTTTATGCCATGTTTTGGTTTTCTTGTTTTGTAAGTTTTGGGTCAGAAAGCTGGTTAGAAAGAAAGAAAAAATATTTATTTGTCGCAGGGACATGACATGCATCATACAAAATTACAAAAAATAAACAATAAACTATAAATTCAACAGGACGGAACAAAAAAAGAAGAAAGTTAACAGCTTGCACGTCGTGACTGCGATAAGCAGGCAGCAAAGGAGCAGCATGAGGCAGCTCATTAAAGGGTTGTGATAACGGATAGGGGCATTTCAGCCGGTGCCCCCTACCGGCCTAAATGAAGTTGCAGCAGTGGGTGCTCTTAATCCAATCGAATGTGGGAGGAGGGAGTTTAAATTTTGATAGACCAAAATCACGGCTTTATAAGATTTCCAGTAGAATAAATAAATCAGCCCAGGCCCTTATTTTAGCGGTTGCCTGACTCCGCCCACACCCTAATTCCATCAGAAACCAAGCCCAGCGTAAAGGCGTCAAGGTAACCCACGCAGTGGAAGTCGAATTCACTGAAGAGACACCGTTCTCTAGCACTAGCAAGTGTCTAGTACCGGCTACTCTGCTGCCTATACCCGTGCGGGCTCACCTTGAAAAAGTAGTTGAGCGTGAAAGCATCGAGGTAGCCCACGCAGTTGATGTCGAGGACCCTGAAGAGATACGCGAGCGCCGCCGGCTGCTTCCTATTCTCTAGCGCTAGTACTAAGTCTAGGTACGTCTTGTAGTCCATTTCTCCGTCGTAGGTCAGGCATTGTTGGAAGACGCGCTGGAGGAAGGCTCGGGTGAGGGTGCCAGAGCCGTAGCTGTGAGAAAAAGTGAGAAAATCAAATGCTTGTATGCTCTCAAGTGAACAGTCAAGAGAGGACGTCATAGCTACATAATAACAACCGCACGGTTGTATCTTTAAGGTTAGCCAGCGCTTGCCAAGGTTGGTCCGTGGACCATCCATCATATAATGAAAAGTTAGAAAAACCGAATAATAAACCGGTGTGGCCAAGAGTGAGTTCTTGGGCCTAAAGCGATAGCAAATAACCTCTCCATTCGGACAATTCAATTTGGCAAAATATGCACCAAACACCCTGTAAACCGAGATTCTTCCGTGCCTCGGAAAACACGTTAAGCCGTTGGATCCGGTTGTCATTTGTAGATCTTTTACAGTCGATACAGGTAATCAGTGGTCCGAAAGTCTGATAAGTCCTACCAAGGGGTATCGTATTACCTAGTAATAACTGGGCTATGGAGGTCAGATAGGCAGTCGCTCCAAATAAAATACTGTGTTTCAGCTTTATGCGGTTAGGCTGGAAGCCGACCCCAAGATAGTTGGGAAAAGGATAGGCAGATGGTGACATACTTATTACCCAGTGTTAACTGGGTTGTGGAGGTCAGATAGACATTCGCTCTATGTAAAGTCCTGATATTGAGTTGCATCCGGTTTGACTGGAACGCGACCGATATTGGTAAGGCTGGTTGTGAGCCTTTGGGCTACTGACTACAGTCGTTACAACGACTGTCAAAGATCTAAAAATGATAGCCAGGGCCAACAGCGTAACGCGCTTTCCGGAGCACGGAAGAAACTCAGTATGTAATGGATGGTCGCCCATCCATGGACCGACTTTCGCAAGTGCTTTACCTTGTAGATCGACCCGTGCGTCTGTTATTATTTTGATACGAGCTCCTCCATTCACATAAAATATAATCAACAAAGTTAAGCGATTTCCTTTTTCTCTACCTATCCTTCCCTTAGAATGTTTCGTTAGTGAAAATGCGAAGGTATATATATAGCATAATCAGCCTATAATGTTCCCACTGCTGGGACACAGGCCTCCTCTCTATGAGGGGAATGGGCTATAATCCACCACGCGTGCCCAGTATGGATTGGTAGATGTCACATGTCTTCGAATTTTTGTTTATAGGATCACAATGTTTTCCTTCACCGTTTTGAGAGCAGTGGTGATGAAATAAATTACACAACGTAATGCACCTGCCTGGGTTCGAACCCACGACTTACTGCACGTAAGTCGGGACCGCCACCACTGGGCCACCGCTGCTCTCGCTATGTACATAAATTATATTAACATAAAATCTTTGTAACGGCTACACTTACCCAGCAAGTTCGTTGATGCTCAGCATGCCATTATGATCTCTATCCAGGTTGAGATACTGTCCATACACCCGTAAAGCTGAAGCCGCACTGAACCAGTTCTGTTCCTGAAGCTCCATTGGAAGGTCTTCTTCACGCAGCTGGTAAGAAAGAGGTTGAATATCGTTTTAACTTATATGACCCCAATCTATTCAAGTCGCGAGTTAATAGACTTCTTTTGGGTTAGCTCGTTTCATCTTCGATCTCATCTCTGTCCTCTGGACTAGATTGAGGTCAAGAGTGGGCCCATTTAATATTAAAAAAAAAAAAAAAAAAACTTTAATGAACAATTGGCAAAAAATACGTAATGGAAACTATTTTTAATCAATTCGCGTTGGTCCCACCAGTGGACAAGGGCGGTGGGGTCAATGGGAATACACCGTCCAAAATGTTTGACATTGAGAAAAGGCTATCAAATATTTTAAGATGCTTTGGCACTTAAAATGGTAATTTGCAGGCTCAGTCAAAAACATGATAGCCTAGCCCCTATCCCCAAAGTTTACTCATAACCTTTCATCATTGACAAGCACGATGACTTTGTTTTACTACGTCATAGACATATTTTAGCCAAGGGCTAAGAAAATGAGTTACATTATAAAGCACAAATCATGTCACCAACTTTTACCGTCACAAACATACAGTGTACTCTTTCTCACCTCTAACAAATCATCCAAGAAGGAGCAGGACAGCACGTCCCGTATCCGCACCCTCCCAACCCGGAGAGGATCTAAAAAGAACAGGAACTTCCGAGCTGCCGTGCACACGTAGAATGAACTGAATGATGAGTCGAGACCGTCCAGCGCTGCGAGGGAAGGCACTAGCTCTGCTATGTAGCTTTCTAGGTCCTGGAAATAATTATTTAATCATATAATTTGCACAGGCATGCATGGATGTTATCGCGCTGCCACCGACGATGCTGTGACAACAGAATTAGTTCTGTTGTACAAGTGGCACGAAGAAGATGGTAATGTTGGATTTTTAACTCTTAGCGTTGAGCTGAGGGTTGAAATCTAACCAGTAGGGTTTAACTGAAAACATAGCCCTTTGGGTAAGGTTAGGTTAACTACCAAGTAAAACTAGAGGAGTCCTTTTATCAGCCAGCTATCAGTTTCAAATTCAGTACCTACTGTATTGATAAATCACTTGAGATATAGTAATTTTGTAAAATCTATACAAATCAATAACATTGAAGTGTCTGTCTGTAATATCAACTTTTTACTGAATGCATATGAAAATATATACAGTACTTATAACAAAAACACTACGACCGGGTACCTCGTGAAGTTTTGTGGTGGGCCCTGAAAGAGAAAGGTATGCCTGGGAAGTATGTGCAGTTGATCCGAGCGATGTACAGTCGATGTAGTACCCAAGTTCGGTCTACAGCGGGCAATACCGGCAACTTTAATGTGGCGGTCGGCTTGCACCAAGGGTCGGCTCTAAGCCCTTACCTCTTCCTGGTGATAATGGACGCACTTACGTCGGACATCCAGGAAGAGGCTCCTTGGTGTATGCTGTTTGCCGATGACATTGTGTTGGTTGCCGAGAGTGGCCTAGAGGTCCAGAACAGATTGGAGGTGTGGTGGCAAAGACTGGAGAATGTTGGCCTGAAAGTCAGTAGGACTAAAACAGAATACTTGTTCTGTGATTTCGGCGGTCTCTCCAGTCCTGTGCCCATAACACTTGCCGGAACGCCCATACCGATCTGTTCCGATTTTCGGTACAGATCGGTATTTGTCCAAGGGAATGGCGAAGTAGACCGAGACGTAACGCACCGGATCAACTCAGGATGGATGAAATGGCGACAGGTCACTGGAACAACTTGCGACCCACGGATGCCCCTCAAATTAAAGAGGAAAATATACAAATCCGTGATTAGACCTGTCGTACTGTATGGATCGGAATGCTGGGCTGTGAAGAAGATGGATGAAAAAAGATTGCATGTAGCCGAGATGAGAATGTTGAGGTGGATGTGTGGTGTGACAAGAATGGATAAGGTAAGGAACGAGTATATTAGAGGAAGCTTAAAAGTTGCGCCAGTTACAGAAAAGCTAAAAGGGAATCGACTGTCTTGGTATGGGCATGTGATGAGGAGGGACGAATCGCATGTGACTAAAAGAGTGATGAATATAAACGTGGATGGATGGAGAGGGAGAGGAAGACCAAAGAAACGATGGATGGATTGTGTGAGGAATGATATGCAGGTGAAAGGAGTAAATGATAGCATGACGGTTGATAGAGGAGATTGGAAGAAAAAAACGTGTTGCGCCGACCCCAAGTAACATGGGACAAGGGCAGGAAGATGATGATGACTTATAACAAAAACACATTTTTTTAAATTTTTGTCTGTCTGCCTGTTTGTTCCGGCTAATCTCCCAAACGGCTAGGCTGATTTTGACAGGACTTTTACTGGCAGATAGCTGATGTTATAAGGTCTAACATAGGCTACTTTTTTTTAGAAAAATAATTAGGGTTCCGTGAAAAAAAAAAAAACCCTTGAAATTGTTAATCAAATCCGATTAAAAAAGAAAAAATAATATTTTTTTATAATAATTTCACGTAAACGAAGGTCGCGGGCAACAACTAGTGAAAGATCAAGAAGTAATGAGTTACTTCATTAAAATTGAGGTGACTGCTGAGATGACGAGTAATAGAGATCAGAAGTATGGAAGAAGAAGACATGCTGTGCCGACCGCAAACAAATTGATTGATTAGTGTCTATTGATTTAGTTTATTTTATTTGTATATAAGTATTAGTATCATTATAAGTGCCTATATAAATTTTCGATAGCAAGAAGTTAGTTTTTTATATATATTTTTTTTGTACCCTATCACAATGTTTTCTTATTTAACCCAAAGGATGACTGGTAGAGATTGCCTTGTGGCATTAAGTCCGCCTTTGTATTACTATTGTACATGATGTTTAAATAAATAAATAAATAAAAATTGAGATAAGAGCAGCAGAATGCTGATGATGGAATAAGATACCACACTTAATTTGGCATAGGGATTGGAATTGCCACAACTATAGGACTATTATTGGGCAGGGAGTCCTCAGTCGGGTATAAATTAAATGGTGCTTTATTCTGCAAGTCAGTATAACTTACATGTTCAGTAAGATATCCCTGGCCAGTGACATCATACAGCGACAGTCCGATCCTAGTCTGCTGCAACCAGACCCGCCTCATCACGTAGTTGAACAGAGAGACAGCACGGACGCGGCCCACTCCGCCTTCAGCCGCTTGCAGGCGACCGAATACTTCCGCTGTAAAGTATGGCCTGGAAAATTGTTTAAAAGTTATTAAATATTGTTTCCATGATTAAACAGACCCTTCACATACCCGTCAACCAAGCATTATGTACATCAAACTAAATAATTTTACGCTAAAATTATTGCTGACTTTTTTTTTTGAGGTGAAAAATCACGTTTTACGGTAGGACTCGATGGAAAGCACTCAAAGCATTGTGCTTATGGATGGATTGAATAGTACGGGGGTCGTGGAGATGTGTTAAGTAAAAATCTTACAATAAAAACATGTATTTAAAAATAAACTTGTGATAAAGCTGAAACTTTGACCCCCAATATCTCCGTAACTAGAAGGTTCCCAGGTACGGTCTAGAACAAAAAAATGATCGCAAAGACGGGGAGAACAAGTGCCTTTCGGCTATGTTAAGGGTCTATTTACACCTTTTATGTTGGCTATGGTGGAGGCTCTCAATTCTTTATTCTCGTAATATTACAGAATCTATCATTAAATAATAATCATTATTACAATTAAATAAACTAAACTAACAACCAACTATAAAAGGACATCAAAGGAACTCATAATCTGCTGTCAGCTGGCAATGTACCCAAGAGACTGGCGGCAAAATAAGTATGTTGAACAAAATATGATTCGCAACCATAACACATATGTATTTACAGAATTATAATTATTAAAATCATCAATACAACCCTCTAAGTTCATTTAATTCCATTGAATGACTATTTCATGAAAGTTCATTAAACAGGATTAAATGAATTATAAGACCCTACCCTGATGCTTCCACATTAACCATTTTTCGCTAGGGAATAACAGAAAACCTCAAGAATTAGTAAAAGATTTGAAAGCAGTGGACATAAAAGAATTTCATTTTTTCACAGGTATGATAATTATTAAAAACAAACGTACTTATACTTAGGCCCCGCTTCATCCTTAATCTTCTTGAACTGAAAATAGTCAATAATGAGCTCATCATTATTTGCCCCATTACAGCTCCCATTAGTTTTCTCCAGTAAGCTCCAGAGATGCTTCAATTCACTGTTATCGAGCAATTCTTTACTTTTTTTCTGTAAGAACTGAGCTCTTGTTTCTTCGCGTAACTTCTGAGCGAGCATATCGTCAGGTCTCGGCAGTTTGAAGTAGAATTTTGGAATGTCCTTGTAGGAGTCTTCGTTGCCGGCCAGTTTGGGTTTGTATAGTTGACGGAATGTGTCTACTTCTAGCTTTATGCTCTCTTCTTTTGTTATGCTTGTGCCCGTTTCTGATGGTAAAAGATTAAGATTAGATCATTATCATCTGCCCCCGTAGCATGACCAGTATGACCACCGTAGACAAGTCGACACAATGACAGATTTCTTTGCACTATCTGTCATTTTGTTGATTCTTCCGTCAAAGAAATCCTTGTCTATGGTGGTCATGCTATGGGGGTTGGCTAGCCTTTTCCCAACTATGTTGAGGTTGGCTTCCAGTCTAACCGGATATAGCTGATTACCAGTATTTTATATGTAGCAACAGCCTGCACAATCCAGTTAGTACTGAGTTATTGGTACCCCTTGGTAAGACTGGTTGTCAGACTTTCGGACCATTGACTACCTTTAACAACTGTCAAAGATCTACAAATGACAGCCAGGACTAACAGCTTAATGTGCTTTCTGAGGCACAGAGGAAACTCTGTATGTAATGGTGGTCACCCATCCACAGGCCAAAGATTATATTTCGATAATTGATTCAAATAAGCTGTGTCCTATGATAAATTAAAATATTAAGAAAATTAAATAGTTAGCCAGTGGTAACTGAGTTTTACAGATATCTTATAGGCTTCATAACTTGAAGGACCTTTGATGATAGCTTAGGTACATTTTTCATTAACACTGCTTGCGGCTAAATCACTTGCATTAAAATAATTTCATTTAATTTCTACAACACATCCATGCAGCAACTAATTGTTTGAATAAAACATTCTATTTTAGACTGTTTTATTCAAACAATTAGTTAAAAAAAAAAAGTAAAAGTAATCAGAACAAAGATTACTTTCTCTCTCCACAATTGTTCTCGGAATCATATAAATCAACTCAAATTATCGATGTCCATTGCTGGACATAGGTCTCTCCAGAATTGCATAATGCAGAGGAGTAATTTATGGAATGATGGGCGGATTCGTTCTTGTTAAAAAATAATATTGATAATGAATGATTCCAAATTCTGGACATAACTTCATAACAATCTATACGTTTTATAGGTGTATTTAATATAGCTTTTGTGTAGAAAATTATGGAATAAACACTTACCATCTAATTTCTTGATATATTTTCTGAGTCGATCTTTTAACATGTTATTCACTTTAATTTGTTTATCGTCTACAGGCTTTTGTACCACAGTAGTATTGTTGTTAGCGGTATCTTCATTTTTACTATCATTTGCATCATCCGACATGGTTTTATGTAATAACTCTGCGACAATTTTATATCTGTTTACAATATTCCGATCGAAACACGAAAGTAGGATGTTGTCATGGCGATTTATTGACAGTTGAAACCCTTTTATTTTTACGCATAATTCTCAAGTTATAATCGTGCGATGAAACGAAATCCGTCTTCCAAAAAACTAAATGTATATGTAATATAAGTGTTTTATTTTCTATCAAGACCAATATTCAAATTTTTAAAATATTTACTGTATATTTTCAATAAGAAAAGACTTTTGAATAAATGCTACCGAAATAACTTAAAGCCAAGTATTTTTTTCGAAGCGCCGTGCTAGATGTAAAGGACCGTAATAATGTTGCAGCTATTCGACACTAGATGGCACTGTTTAGTTCATACTTTTCACTGCTAGAGGCGCTGTATTACCAGCTCAAACTCGTTGATGTCTTTTGTATGAGCTAAAGTAATGTCATGGTTTTCTGACGATGATTAATGTTATATCTACTTGAATACAGCAATACAATAGTTTACGACTTTTTGTCTATTATTTCAGATGATTACTTACCATAAACCTGGGCTTTATAGGTAATTTCAAATTGTGGATGCTAATAATTATCACATAAAAATGTAGTAGTTAAATGATTATTTTTATTACATGTAATGGTACAGCATCCACAGTAATCAGTATTGTCACATCGGCCACAGATTGTGGTTTATTTTCCAATTTGCAATCTAATATTACACCGTGGTGCACTTGCAAGTGAAACCCATATATTGATGGCGACAGAGATCTAGATGTTATGGAAGTCCCTGATATGACGTTCGTCTTTATCAGTCTGTTCTTCTTCTTTCGTATTGATTCTCATTTTATAATACAGGGTGTAAACAGACGGACAGACCCTTCAAACAGCCGTTAACCAAGCATTCTGTACATCAAACTAAGTAACTTTACGCAAAAATTATTGCTGGGAATCGACTTTTTTTTGTGGGGTGAATATTCACGTTTTACGGTAGGACTCGATGGAAAGCACTCAAAGCATTGTGCTGATGGATGGATTGAATAGTACGGGGGTCGTGGAGGTGTGTAAAGTAAAAATCTTACATTCAAAAAATGTATTTAGAACTTTGAGCCCCAATATCTCCGTAACTAGAAGGTTTCCAGGTATGGTCTATAACAAAAAATGATTGCAAAGACGGGGAGAACACGTGCCTTTCGGATATGTTAAGGGTCTATTTACACCCTTTATATTAGTCTATGGTATTGGTTTTGCGGTGGTACCTATGACTTATCATATTACTCACTCAGGCCTTGTAGGTCGGGGCGTCAGTATCGTTTTTATTTGTCCTAACTTCTACCGAATAAAATTGCTAGTTGAATTTTTTCGACGGGGTTCATAACGAAAGCAAAACTGTAATTAGAGAAAACTGGTCAAAGGAACCATGAGTGCATTTTAGAAGAAATTTACAGCTGAGTGTACAGTAATTGAAGTCCTCTTGGTTCAGACAGAAATCGACCGACCCGATTCACAAAAAAAGAAACTTTAACCTTATTATAATAAAATTCTTTACTATTTTTTTTTAACCGCGACGCATGTGATCTTGTTTTCTCCTGTTTAGTGTAGATTTGAGTGCATGGAATCATCACCATCATCATATCAGCCCGGAATCACCCACTGCTGGATACAGGACTCCCCTTTCTTCTGCCACACTTCCCGGTTCTGTGCGTCCATGGTGCATGGCATGTTATTATTATAGTTTTGCCTGCATGTGCATATTTGCGGGCTCCGGGCGGTGCTGCATCCGCAACCAGGTCTGAATCTTTTTTAAGCGTAATTAAAACCAAATATTTAGCATAACATTTAATTCTTCTGTTAATACAGAAGAACAAGAATTAGTGTGGAATACTACAACTAAAAAACCCGACTACTGAAAAATCACGCTCTAATTAAAATCGGGATTTACAAGGTAAAATCGACTCCTCCTATTGCTGAAGTCGGTTAAAATGTAGCCTATGTTACCCGGGCCATAATAACGAATCGAATGACACCTTATTCATCAAAATCGGATGAATAACTTAGGCTCTACGGAGGAACATACGTAAATACAAACATACAAAGACTAACAAAATCATAACCCTTCTTTTTGGCTTCGCCGTAGTCGGGTATACATCCTTACCATAATATAGGACGTAGTATTATATTATCTGTGATATAGGTGAACATTTTAATGAAGCCTCTTCCAAAGGTTCGTAGATCTTGGTAACAGTTCGTGAAGGCGTTAGCAGAAGCCAGTGGTTTAATAACAAACACTTTCGTTAGCTCTATACACCGAGTTTCACTTTGTAGTTTATTAGCGTAACTTTAAAGGTAGAAAGATAGTAAAGGCGCATCTAATCTTTTATGTGGTTGGATTTTGTTTATTACCTAATCTCGCTGATTCAATTTGGTTTTGCGATAATAGTGAACTTGAAAATGAAATTTCATATTTTGTTGTGTAACGTAACAAAATATTACGCGTTATATTTAAGTCTTCAAGAGTCGTGCCAAGTCTCGTGGGTAAATATTAACAGCCGCTCGGGTCGATCTTTAGGTTAAGCCGTGCTTGACTAGGTTGGTCTGTGGATGAGTTTTCTCTGTGCCTCGGAAAGCTGTTGGTCCCGGCTGTCATTTGTAGATCTTTGACAGTCGTTAAGTAGTCAGTATCCCAAAAAAAGTCTGACAACCAGTCTTACCAAGGGGTATCGTATTACCCAGTACTAACTGGGTTGTGGAGGCCAGACAGGCAGTCGCTCCATGTAAAATACTGGTATCCAGGTGCATCCGATTAGACTGGAAGCCGACCCCAACATAGTTGGGAAAAGGCTAGGCAGATGATGATTTAAGTCTTCAAGTAATAGGTGAACACAGGTCTAAAAGGCACAAACCTATAGTCTTGGCTGCTACTGAGGTTTTACTGGAAGAAAAAACCTAATAACACTTTGTCTGACCTCGGAATCGAATCCAGAAACTCAGGCTCGGCAATTGAGTTTGCGACCATAATACTAAAGAACGAGGCAGTTTATTTCGATTTGACTCTTTTTAAACTACTTGTTATTAATGTGGTTAAAGAATTACCTCCTTAGATTATTGTAATTTAACAGTTACGCTAATATACATAAGGTTGGGAAGACCTTGCATATAAATAAGCATAATGCATATAAACATAATTAATTGTTTGAAGATTGTGCTAATTAAATTACCTAATTATATGTTGTTATCGTAGGTGCAATTAATAAACCAAATTATCAATGTTAATCGTGAGTTTAATTATGAAAGTGTTTGAGTGCAAGCAAGCATGAATGCAGATTTTCTAGAAATAGAGCATAAACGCATCAACAACAAAAATATAGTAAAATGGTTTATAAATAAAATCATCCATATAAATAAACCAAAGAGATTTAAGAGACTTATACAGGATGTACCAGAAAGGGTATAGTCAATGCGAAAAAAATATCAGCTGTCCCATACATTTGGGTCGAGTAGATATTGAAATTTTGTATGGGACAACTGATAATTTTTGCGCATTTACGTAAACTCAAACTGAACAACTCGTCAAACTGAACCACTTTCTTCATAGGTCCAATGACCCATGAAGAAAGTTGTTCAGTTCGATGGTCTGCAGCATATCCTTTCATATGACTATACCCTTTCTGTTACACCCCGTAGAGGAGACACTGGAAATATTTTCATAAATCCTGAACATTTTTGATTTCGACACACGAATACTACATGACAAGCGGCGTATGACACTAGACGGAACGACTTGTTACTATGTAGTAACAATCAAGGCTTTCTTCGTCTTGTCCCGTCTATCACTCGTAAATATTTGAATGTCTTTGGCATAAACATAGAAACCTAGGATAGGTTTCCATGGAAAACTAAGTTCTTTAGGGGTTCATTGGGGTCATTTAGATTCGGCCAATGGAACAAAACCGATTCAAAGCAATTTAGGTTACCTACTTAGGTAATTATATGATACTTACTACATAATTATATGTTTTTTTGATTCGGCTTCTGTGGATCAGCATTTTCCAAAGCATGTTTTAGTTGGACAGCCTCGTTGGTCTACTGGCCGCAATGGCGACTGCTGAGCATGAGGTTCTGGGTTCGATTCCCGGGTCGGGCAATTTGTTATTGGGTTTTTCCATCAGGAATTTTTCAGTAGCAGCCACGGAGTCTGGATTTGTGTTGTGCCCGGTTGATGGCAATAGGCTCGCTCCTATTACATGGGGCTTAAACATAACTGGTGAAATGTGGGTGCACTTTTAGATACACCTCTGCCTAACACTTCGGGAATTACAGGCGTGACGTTATGTTATGTTTGAGTCGGCTCAGCATAATTCGAGTTAAGCCAAACGGCTTTTTCTCCTACGAATATTTAATTTTACCGGCGGTTGTGGCATATCATACAAATACGAACATATTTGTAACACCCTATAAGCTTTCACCACCAACATTAACATAATGCACTACCAACCCCAGAAAACTTAGCATCCATACAATAAAAACCAACTTTTCAAGCCAAACAACTACTTTGAGTACTTTTCACTTGTCATGAGAATCGTAAGTAAAGCATAAATGATGACATAACTACTACTTATCATACAGAACAGTTCTGGTTTTTCATGAATATTCTTCATAATTCACGTTAAATAACTAGTTACATATAGCTAGTTATATATAACGGTTATGTAACGTTGCAACGTTTTTTTATATAATTATCGTGTGGTATACGAGCATGTAGTGACTCTGTGCGGTTTTGCTTATTACGGATTTTGTCTGATTTTTTACTATTACAAACAAAAATCAAGACTTTCAACACAGTTTCTCTAATGAGTGTTGGCAGAAATGATAAAATGATTAGATAAAATAAGAAATGAGTACGTAAAAGGAAGTCTGAAAGTGACGCCGGTGACTGAAAAGTTGTGTGATAATCGGTTGTCGTGGTATGGGAATGTGATGAGGACGAATGAGATAAATGTAGTGAAGAGAGTTTTGTGTATGAATATGGATGGGTATAAGATTAGAGGAAGACCAAAGAAACGATGGGTGGATTGTGTAAAGGATGATATGGCAAGAAAGGAGGTGTCTGATAAGATGACGAGTAATAGAGAAGTATGGAAGAAGAAGACATGCTGCGCCGACCCCAAATAAATTGGGACAAGGACAAGAGAATGATGACGTTACAAAATCGAGATGCTTCTTTTTTCTTCATCTGTCCTTCCTTTTGTGTATTGTTTTTTTTCATCGCCTTCTTAGTCGTATTACGTGTTTACTTACTTAAATCCTGTGGAAATAATTTGATGTCCTGCTGAAGGCTGAAACAAAATGGCAGTTTATCAACGATACGTGCAATCGCTTTCGAAACGTATCTCTGCAACGACTTACAACAGTAATGACAAAAGGATTTCGGAAGCTTATCATAATTTTATACATTTTTGACTTGTTCATTATCGCTATTGCTTATACAGAATGAATCAGAAAGGCGAAAAAAAAATCTCTTGTCCCTATTCGAACCAAATAATAGGTGCAAAAATCCCCGAAAGGCACTTGTTCTCACCGTCGATCATTTTTTTGTTCTAGGCCATAACTGGGAACCTTCTAGTTACAGATATATTGGGGCTCAAAGGTACAAGTTATTAATGTTATAACTTTAAACACCTCCGCGACCCCGTACTATTCAGTGCATCCAACAGTACAATGTTTTAAGTGCGTTACATTGAGTACTACCGTAAAACTAGATTTTTCACCCAAAAAACAGGAGGTTCCCCAGCAATATTTTTTGCGTAGAGTTACTTAGTTTGATGTACAGCATACTTGGTTTACGGTTTCGTGAAGGGTCCGTTTACACCTTGTATATGGGACTTGGCTCGAGTAGGTATGGAAGTTTAGTACTGGACAGCTGTTTTTTTTCGTGATTTCGGTGAACAATTTTCTCCATGGGACCACCATGGAGAAAAATGTTCAAGTTGATGGTTTGAATCATTCCCTGAAATATGACCACACATTTATGGTAAAGCCGTAGAATGTCAGTTTGTCTAGGTTAGACATAAATATTTCACCTTGGTAACAACAGCCATACAAAATCCACAGGGCAATCGCGTTTTGACAGCTAATAAAAATATGTCCATTGATTGGTAGTGTCAACTAAATGATACCAGATTGTGTGACCCACAATGATACCTTACATTGTTCTATGTGGCCCTTCACCAGAAAAGTGTGACGACCACTGGTCTAGGCTCTTAGATCACGTCCCGAAGCAAAAGGATGCAATGCCAGAATCAGATCTATGAAAAAAAGTCTGAGTTTAAGAATATTTACCGTGTTTTTGTAGCTGTATTAATAATTTTATCATATTCTCACATCAGAAGTTAATGACCGATAAAATGCAATATAGCGAAGATGTTATTAATAGTAGATAAAATTATGGTTAGTTATGCATTTAAATTAGAATTATGTAAATAAGTCACGATAGCGCGACGATTTGTTTTTTGCGCTGAATCTTAAAATACAATATTGAAAAACTGATCAAATAACTTTTCATAATTCTGATTAAATTATCTTAATTGAATAAACTAGTTAGTCAATTGTTCAAATTATTAATGAAAAAAGTAACAATCTATACTAATATTATAAAGCTGAAGAGTTTGTTTGGTTGAACGCGCTAATCTCAGGATCTACTGGTTCGATTTGAAAAATTATTTTAGTGTTGGATAACCCATTTATCGAGGAAGGTTATAGGCTATAAAATGTCACGCGGACGAAGGTTGCAGGCCTTGTTTTTAACATACAGAAGTATGCAACTGTAAAGAGTACCTATGCACACATTTCACAAGTTATGTTTAAGTCCCATTTAATAGGAGTGAGCGTTGCCATCAACCTGGCAAAGTTCGCATCGTTTATTATGCGCACAGCCAAGGAGTGGAATTCCTTGCCTGCGTCGGTGTACCCAAGTTCATATGACCCCAATCTATTCAAGTCGCGAGTTAAAAGGCTTCTTTTGGGTTAGCTCGTTCCATCGTCGACCTCCTCTCTGACCTCAGGACTAGATTGAGGTCAAGAGTAGGTCCATTTCATACAAAAAAAAGTTCTAGACGTGGGCTGCAACTGGAAAAATCCTGATGGAAGAAACCAATAATAGTTTGCCAGATCTGGGAATCGAACTATTTTTAATAATGCTGATCGAAAAAAAAAGATGAATCATTGAACTCTCTATATCTTTGAAGATAAGAAGACTACAAGATACACAATCAAACAAAGATAAGTAAAATACAATTTTGGTTAAAATCTTTCTCATCATGCCACATGTAAATAGATTATCTACTTTTTTGCAAAACTGTTACATAAATAGGAGATGAAAGGCTATGACTAATCCCAGTGGACATTCAAACGGCTTGTATTTCAATGAAAATTATAAATCGATTGCTGTCCCAGCTAGCACTAAATAGAATGGACTACCTACTCGTGTATTACAGAACCACACTCAACCCGTGACGAACCGACTGCCTCTTTCATTGAATAATAACTAAATAGAAAGCAACACTCACTTGTTTTTGTAAAATAAACAAAACACATTGTCATTGTTTGTAATTACTAAAGAGGGTGGATAGAAGGACACCTCTCAGAGGTGTTACTCACGTAGCTTGTACCGATCTGCATCACTGTATCATGTTCAGCTCGGTTTTAAAAAATCTAACACAGGGGATTTTCCCCGAACGTACATAATATATTCGAGTTTTATTTTCCTCGGAAAGCACGTCTAGCCGTTGGTCCCGGCTGTCATTTTTTGATCTTTGACAGTCTTACCAAGGGTATCGTATTAGCCAGTACTAACTGGTTTGTGGAGGTCAGATAGGCAGTCGCTCCATGAAATTACTAGGGGCCTAAAATGGCCGCTTTAGCAGAATTATAATAGGATAATAACATGCATCAGCTTAAAATTATTAATTTGGACACAGACGCACTTAATATATTGAATTGTCACTTTGTGGCTATTTTACGAATTGAATACATTTCAATTTTACTAATATTATTATCCTATTAAGAGTCTGCTACAGCGGCCATTTTAGACCCCCTGGTATCGCTGCATCCGGTTAGACTGGAACCCGTAAACCACGTAGTTAGGAAAAAAACTATGCAGATGATGATGATGTACATTATCAGCAGCACCATGTAAACTATATTTTGTCGCTCGACTATGTCGAATGGAACCGAGAAATATGCTGCTAATCGCTTACCTGCTCTACAGTTAGTTATTAACAAAAGATAAAACTAATTGTTACGAGTTTATGACGGAGCCCATTTTTCGTTCTTTTTTTTAAAAATATCTATTTGCTTTTATAAATTTTCTAGAGTTGCCTTTGCGGCTACGTTCACATTGGTTGTCGTAATGTAGACACGTTAGCTTAGACCACAGGTATATGCCTGGTAAACCCTAAATGTTATGTGTCAAAATCATAACATAACACAACATCACGCAGAGCTGTACCTAATAGTATATCCACATTTCGCCAGTTATGTTTAAGTTCCATGTAATAAGGGGAAGTCAATTGCCATCAGCCGGGCTCAAATTCAGACTCACCCTGAGCGGCAATTATTGATGGAAAAACCCAATAACACTTTCCCTGACCTGGGAATCGAACCCAGGATCAATGCTCAGCAGTCGCACTTGCGACCACAAGATAAACCAGGTAGTTGTGACAATCAATCTAGGATTTAGGCCAGTAAACTGATTTTGGAATGCTTGACAATTTTTCTACTGTCTTGAAAAGTGAATTGATCAACTGCATCTTCCTACGTATAGTAATAAGTACTTGTAGTTAAAATATAAGTACTAGAAGTAAATCCTACACTACTAGACTACTACTAATTAGTGTTTAAAACTTGTAAAATAAACTCAGTGTTAATTGACTCTTAAACTAGATTATAAACCCCGTGCAATAAGCGATTATGTCCAACCAATGCTATACCCTGTCTAATGGACCAAGGACAAGAACTGTTAGCCGTCCCAAAAGCATCAAGCACTACTGCGGAATACACTTTTACTATCTAAACAGAATAATAAACTAAGGTTTTAATAGCGAGTGTAAAGTTGTTTGTGTGCATTTTACGATTTTACGCTTTCATGAAGTCCTAGTAAGAAAGACAGTAACTCACCCATTATGCCAAATATTACATAATTTTATTTATCCGATACCAATTTATTCATATGACAAAAGGCTAGGTAACTAAACGCAAGCGTAAACCGGACCATCCGCCCGCGGCGCAGGCGCAAACTCACTCGACGAGTTTCCGCTCTCAACCCGCCAGTTATGCGTGAGACGTCGCGGGGTGTGGACGTATCGTCCCCTTAAATACTACGAAAAATCGCCGTGCGTTCGGAAACAGTGTGACACAATTGTGCCTTACGTTTTTTTGGCGTGTTTTATAAAAAGTTTTAATTAATAAACCGCAGTGCTTCTTGTTAATACTTTGGATAAATGCGCGATCCTCGAAGCGCTGGATTTGTAAAGGTAAGCGATTGTTACGCGGCCGAGTTGAGAAGGGCTCTATCACTATAAGCTATTTTAGCGGTTCAAGTTCTTTTCGAAAGGGTTTGTTGGGTTTTGCAAGGCGGATCGCATTCTGAGACTAGGGACCATTTGTCAACAATTATTGAGCAATGTGAATTTGAATTTTGATAGAATTGTGACCCTAGTTTTGTAATTCAATTATGTTTGGTACAGCCAATCTCTCCGGCCTTGTTGAGGAATGTTGGCTACTTATTTGATGAAAATGTGAATGTAGTCTGTAAGTAGAGTATTGGCTACTTCATCAGTTACAATTGACTTTTGTTTTTTTAACTTAACTGTGACATTCAGAGCAGCTTTCGACGGATCTTGTGCAAGAATCTTGCGATTTTTTAGTAGTGCTTGAACGTGAATTACTGCAGTAGGATTACTCGCACGTTTCACGTTTGCAACTCGGCGATTAAGCGAAACGATTAAGTGAATTGCGATGTTAAGATTGTTAAGTCACTCATTATGTAAAGAGGTTTATTATGCTTTACTTTTAACCCAGTACTTTCCGTCAGGATGTTGGCAGGACACTATATTTTAAACACAGAATGGCAGTTAAGAAATTGTTGTTGATGATTTACGTAATTCTGAAACTGCATCTTTTTGGGTCAATGTTATCGTCAAGATTTTTGATGTGAACAATTATAATTAAAGACAATGTTGTAATTACGAGTGTTACTTGAAAGTTAAGTTTACTATCAAAGTTATTAAGTAATAAAAAGCGATTAATCTGTCTACTATTCATAGAAATCTTTACTACTTAGTCACCCACGTTAAGACAGCGGTTGCTGTTAAAACCGAAGGATTCCGTATGGAACTTAGACTCGTAATACTGGACGAAGCGCCAGAAATCTTTAAAACTAGGTGACAGTGGGTCTTAAAGTTACTCCCCCAGTGGCTAGGTGTAGGTAGACCATCTAGTCGTCAATCTACTGTCTGATACTTGCTGATGACCATCTTTTAAGCAAAGCCTAGAAGGTAATGTTTCCCCCATTGTTTGTTTTTTTATTTTAATATATTCGTGTAAATGTCTATTTACATTAATCTAAATTTTGATATATATTTGTAGTATTTTATATATATTTATAGCATTTTATATATCCTTGTAGTTAATCTTAGTATTATTTAAAATTATTTTCAGATATACCACTGCTTGTCTCTGCATCACCCAAAGGTTGACTGGTAAAAAATGCCTATGGCATTAAGTCCGCCTCTGTACTTTTGTGCTTGAAGTGTTAAATAAATAAATAAGAGAAAAGTAACTGCCTGGATGGTGTAGTGGTTACAAGCGCTAACTATATACCGCTGACCACACTTGGGTACGTTTCCCAAATATCAGTAGTCTAGATTTGAGCCCGGTTGATGGCAATAGAGTATCTCCTATTAGATGAAACTTGAAACTTAACCTTCGAGGATCACAGATATGACGATTATTGTTATGTCAAAGAAAATCAACCACCGAACTGCAAAATGCGAATTGCGATAAACCAGTTACCTACCTACTGCTTAACAGTTGAGCATGAGGTCCTGGGTTCGATTCCTGGGTCGGGCAAAGTGATATTGGGTTTTTCCATCAAGGATTTCTCAGTAACAGCCACAAAGGCTTGATTTGCGCTCGTTTGATGGCAATAGGCTCGCCCCCTATTACATGAGACTTAAACTTTAGCAGCGAAATGTGGGTGTACTATAGAACCATCTATTTAAGGAGTTGAAAGAGGCAAACTATCAAGGTATCACTTTACTGTTCTAACAAAATTTGAGTTTTTGTCAATCGACGAAGAAGTTTGAAATCTTGAATCTTAACAAGACACTATCACACACTACGCCCACACATACACACACCCACACACTACCCCTCACACTATTCCCAAACTCAGCAACTCCTGAATAGCAGAATGGACTCTGTCATTCGGAGTAGCGACTACCAGAACCTAGGCATTGAAGCTCGAAGAGTCCTGGAGATAAAATTGAGAAATATCTGGAAACCTGCACGGAAACTAACTAGAAAAGGAGAGGATAAGAAAAATCTAGAATCCTCAATGAGCAATATCTTGGGGCACTAGCTGCGTTCAAATCCTCCGATTAGGCGTTCCAGGGTCCTAACATTGATAAGGCCCAGTAAATTCGTTGAGACTGCTCCTCTGAGAATTCGTCAAAATCTGGGTTAAAAGAGGTTCTGGACCAATTAGAAACATCAGGTAGAAAAAAAGCCTTCAACAAGGTTATAAAGATAAACGCACATTTGTCCGTGCCGAACGAAAAGTTCTATCATACGTATAACGTTATCTATTCGTTCGATTCGGCGTGGATGTGTGCGAGGTGTCTAAGGATTTCGTGCAAATAATTCTAAAATTCGATTCTTTCGGCTTCTTCGTCTCCGATTAATGTGCGATTAACTTAACCAATCGAAATTCCACAAAACTCGCAATCGCTCTTACTGCTACTGCTGATTTAATAAATAACCAAATTGGTCAATCAAAAGACATCATTTCACATACATATGTAACGATCAATATGTAAGTTCTGAGAAATAATTAGTCACTAAATAAACACGCAACCACACCTAGAATTCTTTTCAATTCATTCACTAACTATTCTAGATATTCTAATAGCGTATTTTCTTAGAATTCGATCGCAACAAATAGATCGATTCAGGTGAATTAAATTGCCAATGTACTAGGATCTCATAAGATTGTAGGATATAGTCGGTTGGCGAAGATCCATTAGCGACTTACAAGGAGTTGCTCTGAGGTGCCTTATACGTTGAGGTACCTAATTATTCGAGCGCGTATATTCTGGGAAGAAACGATTAGGGTAAAACCGATGGAGAAAAACAAAAGAATGAAGTTTCTGTAATGGGTGGAGTTCTAGATGATTTGGTTCTTACCTTGAGCATTTATCAAAAGTTTTGCTTAGCAGTGTTGCTATTGTTATTCTTGGTCGAATTCAGAGGAATTATAGTTAGTTTTAAAGGTGGCTCAGTGGTTTTAAACCTCTGTCTGTCTGATTTTGATGAAATTACCTAAATTTTTTACACTCATTTTCAGACGTAACTGCGAATGAATTCATATTTTGCTCACACTTTTTGCAAACCCATTGTTGAACTTAATATTTGTTTAACTGACCATAATTTAAATGATATCATGAAATCACACGTACGGTTCCTCATTACAATTTGTATATTTTCCCACAGTTACTGAAGTGTCATTAAATTATCTCCACGGTCACTCTTTAAGGAAAACTCTACGGATTGGTCAAGGTTTTGACAATTCCGTTTTTGTAAACTTTTCGACACAAATATTTTGAGCAGCATTCCTATCTTTTTAACTCTTTCCTTTTCATCCGAATTTCGACATTTTCCATTCCAGTTTTGAAACATTTTTAACCGACTTCTAAAATAGGAGGAGGTTATGGTATTCTACCAGCATCTTTTGTTTGTATCATCATATCCCCAAGGTAGTTACCTTTTCCCGAAATGGACTGTATTATTAAGTATTTTTTAAAAAATCGAAAGTGATTTATCTATAAATATATTCTTTATGAAAGGGTCTTTTACATGGTCTTCTGTCAAAGTGTGTTCTGTGAAAATTAATATTGTTTATGGACGGTCAGTGAAGTATTTTATGTCAATGTTGTTGCATCACAAATAAATGGCCAACCCGTGGTGATTATGTCACTAAAGACCGTTATTCTTAGTAAAATATTTATTTTCTGATAAAATTGCAGCTTATAAGACTAATACTTAAACCAAAATGCCTAGCCTTTTCCTAACTATGTTGGGTTCGGCTTCCAGTCTAACCGAATGCAGCTGAATACCAGTATTTTACATGGAGCGACTGCCTATCTGACCTCCACAACCCAGTTAGTATTAGGTAATACGATACCTCTTGGTAATACTGTCAGACTTTTCGGGCCACTGACTGCCTGTAACGACTGTCAAAGATCTACATATGACAGCCGGGACCAACGGCTTAACGTGCTTTCCGAGGCACGGAGGAAACTCGGTATGTAATGGGCGGTCACCCATCCACAGATCAACCTAGGTAAGCACGGCTTAACCTAAAGATCGACCCGAGCGGCTGTTATTATTTAGCCACGAGCTCCTCAAAAATCAGATATTATACACATAATTCCATCCTGAAGCAACGAAATAAAATCACTAAACAACATAATTGTCACAACTCTTCCTTCTGCCAGCAAAAAAACGAATGCAGACTTATTAAGAAATATCGTGTGAAATAAAATTACGTTTAATGATTGCATGCTTTCCTGTAAGCACTATATCATTGAAACGTACTAAGCGCCGACCTCGATGCATCCTGTTACGTACTTACGTCCAACCGTTTCTAGGTTGGCTCGTCTAGAAAATGTTGGCGCTTACGATGTTTTTGTTGGGCATCCGTGCGTTTAGTGTTAACTAGTAATAGTATTGAAAATTGTTTAAAAGTGATTGGGGTTTTGAAATATTGATGTTTTGTTGTATTTTGATTATTGTTCTGTAGTTTGATGGTGTTTATTTTGTTTTTGAATACTGGATTACCTTGATTTTTGTGGATTAGTCAACTGATCCCGATTTTTTGAGGACCACATTTGCAATTTTGACGATATTGAAAACGCTGTATACCAGTTAAAAATATGATGTTGGCAATGTAAATCCAGAAGAATAATCATAGTTTACCAAACTATAATTATTTTAGAATACTATATGTCCATGTCAAATAACTTAGTAAAAGATGATTTTGCATGCTATTATTATGGCGGAATGTGTCCTGCTCTATAACATTTTTATAACATCCTGTATATACCACATTTTATGCAAAATAAATATACTTACTTACTTAGATGTTTGCTTTGCGTTATTTTAAGAAACTAGCTCTTATAAAAGTAATAAAGTATCGCACACTGTGTAAATAGTGATTAATGGTGCTCATAGATTTATTTTGTGAATAATCTCGAGACATATTGATAAAAAATAAAAAACATCACTCTTGCAAAACAAATTGACGATATTACCTCATTCAAGATTCTACTGGTCACCTCCTTAAAACAATTTTACACGCAGATGAGTTTAAATAAATTAAATATTCAGCCAATATCATAAACAAAAACATTTCATATGTCCATGTTGTAAGACTTATGCAAATAAAATTGCCAATAAACTGGGCCTTATAATGGGAAAGCATATAAAATTATGCAATTCTACAGCTATCCGTGTATCATTCAAACTAGTTGGAATATACGTGTTTTGTAGCGTGCGTGTTTGTTTGTTTTGTTGCTAACTAGGAAATTACTGGAACGACTGTGATGCAATTGGTTGTGTTGCATAGAGTGTGTTATTTTTTTAGGAATTTTGTGAAAAATAGAGTTAATCAAATCAAGATTTGCGATTTTCTGTCAGTTTTTGAATAAGTTTGTTAGTAATTTTACTGTTAATGTAGTTGAGGTCACTCTGAGGGTGTAAGAGTTACTTTGTGTTAGTTACTTGTAGGCCCTTGCCGGTTTAGTACTAACTAGGATTTAGAATTAAAAGTTAGGTTAGATAGGTTTATTATTTCTGAAGTCGTCGACCTCTCGCTTCCAGCTTTTCTTAAATGTATGGTTAAAAACGAGAGCTCATGGCTAGCAGTAACTGCATTCGCTGAACACGTTCAAAAATGTACCTGATAGTACACCCACATTTCGCCAGTTATGTTTAAGTCCCATGTAATAGGGGGCGAGCCTTTTGCCATACCATTACCCGACTGTTGGTTATTTTTAAAACATTTCAATGGCTTTTTTATCTAATCAAAACTTCACGTGATTTATGTTAACACCACAAAACTAGTTTTATTAAACACCAAAAAAAGAAAAAGATATAATACAACGTTATTCATTTTATTGAAAGTTTAACGTAAAATACCGGTTTTTTTTTCATTGGCAGTTTGTGGGTCGATGACCTCTTCTAGTTTGTCATAGTGCCATTCATTTAGAATTCGGTAATTAGGTAAACTACTAATAGTTTAAACGTTGTTTAAATAGGCATGGTATTTGTGTTAATTTATGTAGTTATTTTAATTGGTTTACAATATTGTTTGTTGACTACCTACAGGGTGTAAACGGACCCTTCGTTTACACCCTGTAGGCCGTTTATATTTTTAATAAATATTTTAAGATCCACTTGTTTGAAACGTAATCGATCATTTAACTTCCAGGAGTAAACCTCAGAGTTCTTAGATCGAGATCTACAAACGTTATTTAGCAAGTTAGCATACACTTTGGCTTAGCGTTTCACCTGTAATTGTCACATCTGTCAAACTACAAGTGACAGTGCCGGGAATATACCAAAGCACGTGCGAAGTAGTGCTTATAGAGTAGTGTGTAAACGGACCCTTCACGAAGCCGTCAACCAAGCCAAACCGTACATCAAACTATGTAACTTTACGCAAAAATTATTGCTGGGAAACGACTTTTTTTTTATGGTAAAAAATCACGTTTTACTGTAGGATTCAATGTAACCTCAAAACATTGTGCTGATGGATGGCTTGAATAGTACGGGGGTCGTGGAGGTGTTTAAAGTAAAGTTCTTACATTAAAAACATGTACTTATTTTAAAAAAAAGTTGTGAAAAAGTTGGAACTTTGACCCCCAATATCTCCGTAACTAAAAGGTTCCCGGGTATGGTCTAGAACAAAAAAAAAATATCGCTACGACGGGGAGAACAAGTACTTTTCGGCTTCGTTAAGGGTCTTTAGCTCTAGCCTTTTGCCAACAATGTCGGGGTCAGCTTCCAGTCTTACCGGATTCAGACTTCCCTAGTGTACGCATATCTTATTCTAACCATTCGCGTTACACCACACATCTGTCTTAGCATTCCTGAATCAACCACATTCAATTCAACTGCTAAGTATTATACTTACCCTCTTTACTATACTAGCGTAAAGTTACAGTCATCATAGCACTTCGAAACCTACTTATTACTAACAAACACAAAGTACGGTGGTCAGAATTACGTTCTGTCATATAGACGTTTAACTGTGTTTCATTGCTTACAAATTTAATACTTCTAGTATGTTTGTAAGTTGGTGCAGTGTCGCAAGTGTTAGTAGAAGGTTCACTAAGCATAAATAATAGAGGTGTGTCAAAATTCTGCACTAAGGGCACAACTTAGGTTACCCTGCTATTAGATTTGTGTGATTTTTTTACCCGACTGCGGCGACGCCCAAAAGGAGGGTTATGTGTTTGACCTATATGTATGTATTTATGTCCGTTTCTTTGTTCCCTCGTAACTCCTAAACGGTGGAACGCATTTGGATAAATTATACGTCGTTAGATTTGTCTTGATGGCGCGAGTGTCACTGGCTACATCTCAATTAAAAAATTACCACCTTGAGTGGGGTCTCAAAATGAAGGGTTTTAAAAGGTGATTACATTTTCATAGTTTATGTTCAAATGAGGGGCTGTTTCCAACTTTAGTTTCATTTAAAAATGTGCTTGTTTTTTTGCCTTTAAAATTTTAGTTTGATATTTTGTTTTTCATCTACTTTTTTTACTATTAGCTGACTGCGCAAAAAAGGTCTTGTCAGTAATAGATTCTTTTAGGCACGGAAAACTGAAATAGTTGTAATCGAACAACAGAGTTTAGGTCTCTATCTGGTTCTGGGATGGGGACCACCACCTCAGGGACAGGCTTAACTGTTTACTTCAGGATCCATGGTTTGTCTACTTAGGCTATTGTCTCAAACTCCTACCGTCTATGTCTGCTTCCTTGCCTCTGCGCTTTTGTGGTGGTCGCCACTGTTGATTCTGGCTTTCAAGAGTTGCAGTGGTTGGGCTGGTCTCAATTTTACGAACTTCATAAATGATATAATTAAATAAATAAATAGCTCGTCAAATAATTTTGCTCACTTTACTCTGCGTACTTTCTTCTTAGTAGTGAGCGATCCTTCTGTTATCTTTCTGGTAGATGTTAGACACGTCGTTCAAGACAATGGTGGAAATAAGCGGATATTCTAGAGTCTAGAACGTAGATATTTATGCCAATGTAGGCTAGACTCTAGGTCATTGCTAACAGGGTTGCAGGTCTTTGAGAGTGTGGTCGGAAGTGTGTTTTAGATGTGTGGTGAGGGCAAAGGAGACTAGTTTATCTATGTTAGTCTACATTGAGAATCTGGCCATTTAAAGAGATCGACAAAATAACAGATAGTGCAAAGAAATGTGTCATTGCGTCGACACAATCTGTCATTTTGTCGATTCTTCCGTCAAGAAATCCTTGTCTACGGTGGTCATGCTACGGGGGCTGGTATCAGAGTTTTTATGCCGCGCATGGACCCCTGACTTGGCATTACATGCCGTCAAGAAATATCTCTCAGTCATGCTGGTTTCCTCGGGATGTTTTCCTTCACCGAAGCAAGTGATAATATACAATACGCACGAAGAATAAGAGGTGCTAGCTAACCTTGGGTTCGAACTCGAGACCTATGACTTGGCAGTCCGACGGTTACATCACTAGGCTATCACTGCTAAAGGTATTTATCGCATTTAGTTATTTGAGATGCAAGCGTGCTCAAGATTAATTTTACTAAATCGAAAACCTGGACTGAACTCATTAATTATAACTATTTTTATAACAGTTACACATTAGCCTTGAGAGTCGGAATGCAAATCGTAGGTTAATAAACTTTTGCTGGATACTACAATTATTTCACCACTAAAGGAAAGAAAAAAAAAATCGATTCAAGATGACACTTTGTCGATATAAATAAATAAAGCTATATATTTAATTCGCACCTCCAGCTGTGAAGTTTTACAGCCTCCATTTAAATAATTATGGGCGAACCATTGTTCCGTCACGCGAATTAAAATAACAACCAATTTTATTAAAACTTGCGAATTTTCACGGGTTTGGATTGGAAATCATCTTTATTTTTATTAGTACTTAAATATTTGTTCGGCCGTCAGTTCGTCACACTATGTGAATCACAGCCTGCAGGTAAGTACAGTCACGAGCACTAATATGAACGCACTTAACAAAAAACGGTTTTTTTTAAAGTGTGTTTCTCCTACTGATCTGATTAAAAATTCTTGTTGTTACGAATATAGTATTCTGGAACTCCTATTTTTATGAAAAAATACCTATCTCTAAGTTACAACCGTTATTTCTCGCGAAAATTGCTTGTTTAGGAAATTGTATACATACTTGTGCTCATGACTGTACATATACCTACTACATGTCATGCATGTGAATCTTGTAGGTATTTTGGTAAAGCGTACACGATGGAAATGTTAAGTGTCAACAAGTTTTTATTTATCTTTGTCATAAGAAATCAAAAAAACTTTAAAAATAAGTGTATTTGTAAAAGAAAAAAATAACAAACGAATATAATTCTGTTATTCTTTAAATATCATTACTGAGGAGCTGATGGCTAAATAATAACAGCCGCTCGGGTCAAACTTCAGGTTAAGCCCCGCTTGGCTAACTTGGTCCGTGGATGGGTGTCCACCCATTACATACCGAGTTTCATCCGTGACTCAGAAAGCTCGTTAAGCCGTTGGTCCCGGCTATCATATCTTTGACAGTCGTTACAGGTAGTCAGTGGCCCGAAAGTCTGACAACCAGTCTTAACCAATGGGTATCGTATTACCCAGTTCTAACTGGGTTGTGGAGGTCAGATAGGCAGTCGCTCTATGTAAAATACTGGTATTCAGCTGCAACTGGTGAGACTGGAAGCTGACCCCCATACTTTTTGGGAAAAGGCTGGGCAGACGATGTCTAAATTTCATTAGTTTAATTTCCTTTATTTATGTTTTTCCAAATCATTTACGTTTTTTAATCATCATCATCATCATCTGCCTGCCTTTTCCCAACAATGTTGGGGTCGGCTTCCAGTCTAACCGAATGCAGCTGAATACCAGTATTTTACATGGAGCGACTGCCTGTCTGACCCCTATACCCCTTGGTAAGTCTGGTTGTCAGACTTTTTGGGCCACTGACTACCTATAACGACTGTCAAAGATTACGTTTTTTTTTTTTTTTTTTTTACGTTTTTTAATATTCCTTAGAAAAAAAAACAATGTAAAAACATTTGAAAATATAAAAAATTGTAGCCCACCGGTATCGGGAACAGTGTCCAAGCAATTACTATCATTATTATTATCATCAATAGAGGCACGCATAGGGTAGGAGCATCACGCACGTGCATGTCACTTGACTCAACTCATATTATTTATATTATTTTTGTTTTAGTGGGTATGGTAAATCATCAAACCATCAAACCGCTCTGGGCGGAGTGGAAGGGAGTTTCAGACTTGTACTGACTAAAACCCATCCATGTTCCTTCTTTGCCCTTTGTGTTCCAGGGCCACGGCATCTCTTTCGAACAGTCCCGCAGCAACTCACATTACCTGAGGACCTGAGGTCGTGAACGGAGACTAAAAAATATTAACCTGTACAAAGATTACAAACAAAAAACAAAATACCGACTATATTTATTAAACCAATTTAAAAATGCACAACCCACAATATCAGCAGCATTGATAAATCTATCAGAAACATCCCCCATCGGAGGACCTTATTAAATATAATAAATAGCTAGTTTTGTATCGAACGGCCCACGCTTACATTGTAGGCAATCCATTGGATTTTTATTTCAGTCGCTCTGTTTGTGAGCGAACTAAAATAAAACTACATGTATTTTAATAGTTTGTGTGTCTCCATGTGCATGTTAATTTGTTTTCTATGCAAATTTTTTGAAGGTAAGATGAAAGAAACTCATTGAGTATTAACGGGTTAAAATGCAGGGACTCGTTTCAAGTATGTCATCATCATCTGCTTAGCTATTTCCCAACTATGTTAGGGTCGGCTTCCAGTCTAACCGCATAAAGCTGAATAGCTACCAGTATTTTACATGGAGCGACTGCCTATCTGATCTCCATAACCCAGTTAAACGACTGGGTGATACGATACCCCTTGGTAAGACTGATTGTCAGACTTTTTACTACCAGTAACGACTGTCAAAGATCTGAAGTTTGAAGTATGTCATCATCTGCCTAGCCTTTTCCCAACTATCATGGGGTCGGCTTCCAGCCTAACCGCATAAAGCTGAAACAACACAGTATTTTATTTGGAGCGACTGCCTATCTGACCTCCATAACCCAGTTAGTACTGGGTGATACGATACCCCTTGTTAAGACTGGTTGTCAGACTTTTGGACTACCAGTAACGACTGTCAAAGATCTGAAGTTTGAAGTATTGTTGATAGATAACTAATTTGACAAAACCTTGGCATTCAGAAAAAAACTAGGTATCAGCTTTATCGATGGGCGATTTTTATTGAATACTTAAGTGTCATCTGCCTAGCATTTTCCTAAGTATGATGCATCTTGAGATTTGCTTCCAGTGTAATCGGAAAATTATATTTCTTTGTTTTGTCATGGAAATAAAGGAGGTGACTGCTAAGATGACGAGTTATAGAGAAGTATGGAAGAAGAAGACATGCTGCGCCGACCCCAAATTAATTGGGATAAGGGCAAGAGAATGATGATTATGTTTTTCACATCAGGGCTGTGAAGTTTCCAGACTTTTGTTCAGTCCAGTCATAGCAGAAATAATGTCATAAGATTTATCCGTTAACTAGCTTTTTCCAGCGGCTTCGCCCGCGTGGATGTCGAAAAATATCCGATTACTTACCTTCATCCCCCTTTGTAACCCTTCGGCGGTAGAATTATCAAAAACACTGAGACACGTATAAATTAATTTTTAATCGTCAGCCTAAACACAAAATTTGAAGATCCTTACTAGACTTAAAAACTGACGGACTTTCATATAAACTTCCATCCCCTATTTTACCCCTTTAAGGGTGGAATTCTCAAAAATCCTTTCTTAGTGGATACTTACTCTTCACAAAGAACACACCCTCCAAGTTTCATCTCTCTAGGACCAGCGGTTTGGAATGTGTGTTGATATATCACCCAGTCAGTCAGTCAGTCAGTCAGTTTACCATTTTATAAATATAGATAAAACGTAACCACGATTCAGGAAAATCCCTTCAAAAAAATTATCCCTAATTTAAAAAAGCTTTGCAGGAGCAATGACACCCCCTATTCCATTTAACATGCAACCTACATTTCCACTTCATCTTTTTACATTCTGAAATATAGCTCAAAGCGAACCTTTTGAATAAAGAAATAAAAAAGGGTGCTAGACTCAATAACTAAACGCTAGTACCAACTTACATACAAAGTAAGTAATTTATTCTCGACCGTGGCTTGTGTGAGAATGACATTATAATTTCTTTTCCATTTACCCCATAACGTTTGGTGTTCATGCAAATATGGCTGGACTCTTTTATTTTTGTGCGGTTGGTACAGTGCACTTGCTAAGTTTAATAGCTGAGTTACTATGAGAACTCGTGGGGTAGTGAGAAGCGATAAAGAAGTGTAAACTTTTATATGCAAGGTGTGAGACAGGTCCTGGAAGTCTTATCAAGTTTCTCAGTAAATCTGTAACCAAATATCACGGTTGGATTACATGGCTAGTTAAACATAACACAACATAACATCATGCCTGTAACTCCCGAAGGGTTAGGCAGAGGTGTACCTAACACTACACCAACATTTTGCCAGTAACGTTTAAGTCCCATGTAATAGCCCACTGCCATCAAAAGGGCACAAATCCAGACTCCGTGGCTGCTAAAGAGAAATTCCTGATAGAAAAACCCAATAATAATGCTCAGCCGTCGCGATTGCAAACACTAGACCAAAGACGCAATGGGTAGTTAAAATAACATCAAAATAGTATTCTGATTCCATCTGTATTCTTGTGAGATCTACTAACTCGCGTGGTGGTTACATCCTTGTCACAGAAATGAGGCTTGTCAGAGCAGTAGAAAAGTCATTGTACGCCGTCTCGTGCTGACGCGAAATACAAGGATTTTTTTATGTTACGAATCGCCTTAAGTAAATGTTAGTATAGCGTTCTGATTCATTTAAATAGGACCCTTCAGAAGTCCATTACATGTCACATAACATTAAGGCTCAACTACCATAATAACCTGATATACTTGCAGGTAATATGAAGCGTAACATAACTGTAAAATTAATGCAAAAATGTAGGCAACACCCATCCTATTATAATCCAGACATTCCCGATCAAGAATATAGACAACGCCATACGAATACATTACTTTAAACCAAAAAAAAACTCGCTATCTCGATTCTCGATCACGTTTTAACATCGTCATTATCTCGATTTGCAATCGAGTATTCGTAGTAGGGCAATTTATTTTCGCCGTAATTTTAAAATCGATTGCCGTAGTTTCTTAGAGATGATAATTTTATGACTTCGTAATAAGATAATGTAACGAAGTATCGATATATTGATAGATCGATTAATGAAGATACTAGTAACAAACGTTTAAGATTGTGTGTGTAGTTTAGTGCGAAAACAAATTGTGGGACTAAATGTTAGTGATAGATCTATTTATGCTTATCACAAGTATCTCTGTCACGCATTCAGACAGATGAGTTGCTGGGAAGTTTGTTCCGCCACTTCTTCTCCTCAGTTCAACCACAGGCAGTGGAAAATGAGCTGATTCTACTATCGATAAATGACTTTTTAATAACAAACTTTTATTAGCTTTATCTGTAACTAATAGTTAATGTAAAAAATCTTAGAAGTTAAATTAGACCAACTTCCCGGCTTCCGATTTAGCTGAAATTTTGCATACTTGTTTAGTTTTGATGGCAAAGCATGGTTAGCTAAGTCATTCTAAATCCAATATGGCGGACTCCCAAAGATGGCGGACTAGTCATTTTTTATGCATTCCCATGAAATGGGTTTTAAAAAAAACTAGATGTTATTATTTGATTTGTTTTCTACTTTGTCTCTTTAGCTGATTTTGGATTTCTTTAACCGTCTGGCTAAGAATGTTTTGTCAAGTAGACTAGATTTGCACAACCTCGTAATAGGAATTGCCATCCCAAATAATATTTGTGCGTTCTGTATAAATTATACATTAAATGTGACCAAAATCCAAGTAGTGCAAAATTAATTCTATTTTTGCCTCTTCGATAACGTCACTTAAGCGTGAATTGTACTAGGCAATCATGAAACAAAAGATGGCGAAATATAATTTGCAAAATTCCAACCGTTCAATTTTACTGTTGGGACTTCCCCAAGGGCCTTCCTCAAAATATACCCAAAGATTCTCAATACCTTAAAAAAATACACCATCTCGAAGAGTGTTTTCATGAGCATATACTTAAGCGTCGTCTATTTTTCGAAGGCGTCCATTAAGGCGCAAAACGTAGCGAGCGTGTGTTGTCGTAATGTGCGCCCGCGGCGGTGCGACATTCCGGACAGCGCAGATGTTGCTGGGCATAAAGCAGATAGGAGAAGAAGGCCCATAGATGTGGGGAAGAATATACATAGCACGGGATTTTTTGCTCCGTGTCTTGGTCATTTCGGCGCAAACCAGGAGAACACCAGTCGGATTTTACACGCCTTTCGCCTCGACATGCTAGTAGCTTTCGGTTCGAGTTTTGTGACAAATCAATAATGACGCCTAAAATGATAGGAACTGTAAACTTAAGAGCTCACATTTTTTACGGGGTCTAGGCTTCCACAAACTCAATACTTATGACAGAAAATTCGGCAAGTATAGCAATTATAACTATAATAAATAACATATCGCCAAAAGTGACGGTGTGACTATTCCATAACACAACTTTAATGGAGAAGAAGAAAAGTCAAACAGCCATCATTTGTCTTAATTTGCCTTCGGATGGCACCGCACTAATTTTATTAGTTCTCATCTCAAAGTTGTTATTCTTCCCAGTCATATCATGTTTCGCAAAATCTGTCAGCCATCATTTTAGGCCTGCCTCCCTTCAGTTCCTTCTATATTTTACTCTTTTCCTGACACATAGTCCTCACTACTTACATCATACACAGTACAAAGTGGGTCTTCTGATACATTTTCATCAATGTTCGTCTTATGTGTGCATGCACCGTGCGCGTCGCAGATCAAGACTTTTTGCGCGCTAAACGGATAGCATTTTGTTTGTTAAGGTTTGCTGTGTTTGTATGTGGGATTGGATGACTGTGTTCTGGAGTTTTATTATGGATATTGAGCTATTATAAGCTTGGCATGGCTTATTAGTGGGGAACTGGGGACTTCTGTTTCTATCTCTTTTTGTTTTTATCTCTCTCGCTACGATATGCAATAAAGCCATGTCATCTAGAATTTTGCGATCATTCAGACCTTGTGGTGCACCATAATTTTACAGGATTGTTGCTTTGTCCCAATCTAATTGTTAGGTCTCGATACTCATGTCCTTAATTTATTACGACTGTTCAGAAAAAAAATTTTAGCTACAAAACTGAACAATGATGGGTAATCAACAGTGACACGTCTCCTATAGACTACTTTAAAAATATGGCTGGTTTAGACTAGATGCAAAAGGCGAGGGACAGGTTGTTTTGCAGCAGTTTGGGAAAAGCTTATGTCCAGCAGTGGACTGAGTTGATTTAATCATCAGCAGGGCACGTAGTAGCTGGAAAAACGCCTCCCCTAAATTCATCATTAGTGTTAAAATCATTTCCACGAATGGCAAAACATCTAACAGTTCTTCTAAACAATAGCAAAAGTAATCTTCATCTGCCTAGGATTTTTCTAACTATGAAAGGGTCAGCTCCCAGTCGAACCTGATGAAGCTGAATACCAATATTTTAAATGACTGTGTATGTGTATTGCAATGGTTGACAGATTTACGGGTTTCTGAGTAGCCCTTACGACAGTCAAGACTTGATTTTTCAGAACAATAACAAAATTCATTATTTTCATTTTCTCCATCTTTATCGTCTTCAACCTAGCTAAGCCTATCCTTAAAACCAAAGCAATACATCTCCCCTGTTCAATTAACTATAAAACTTAGTGAGCCATTCGCGTGCTCGCGTGTGTACGGAGTATACTTTATTTTGCACTGATTTGTATCGCCGCCATCGCTGCGCTCGCGCAATGGATCGCATTACGAGTTAATTAGAAGAGCGATTTATATTATTGAGATTGGTTTAAATAGGGCAGGAGTTTGTTGATATTATCGATCTTGGCTGGCGTGAATAATCGCACCTTTGCTAGGTTCAATCTGATTTGTTTGTCGTGCTCTTTCTCAAGTATGTCATTGTTATTTATTAAGTAAAATATTGTGAAGTCACTTGATGTGTCTGCCATGGTATCCTTATACCTTTTTCTTCGGATTTTCTGACGACAATTTTTATCATTTTCATCTTTAGTTTTTTACTCCATAAAACTCGATCGTATAAAAAGTTAACTTCTTCTTCTTATTATCGGTTATCTTCTTATTAATTATTATTGTCCTCTTAAACTTTTTTATCTCTTTTTTTAACTTTCTCTTTCTAAGCTGCAGTCATTTATATTTGAACGTATTCAGACGTTGTTTTAGCTAGTGTTATACATCTGCGTTTGAATATTTCCAAGCAGTACCCCCACATTGGGTTTTTCTTTCTTTCATTCTCCGCTGTCATCCATCCCGCTATCATTTACTCCCTTTTCTTTCGTATCATTCAATGGATCTCCTACATAACCATTTATAATCATTATAATACCGGCCTTACCATCAACTAAAACGTTTCCTCTCCCAAATTCATACAAACAATAATCTTAATGTAAATGAAGCCTCATTATTAAACTCTTGCGCATGACAGCTGCACAATATGGCGTCCGTATATTAGAGAAAGTGTTGTTGCTATCTAATGAGTTCCATACGCTTAGCATTATGCATGGATACACATGGTCGTGGAAATTGATTCACGCTTGTTTGGATGTAAGAGGGGAAGTAGATATCTAGGTGATTAATGTTGTAGCTTTTTATGAAAGGGGTTTAACTAACTATTTAGATGAGATTCTGAAAAGCAATTGGCTAAAAGAGAGATGAATTTTAATTTTGATGGATAGAGAGGGAGAGGTACGCCAAACGAAAGATGAATGGATTTTGTTAGAAAAAAGGGAAAATAGAAGAAGAAAACGCATTGCACCGATCTGATGACCTGTTTCTGAAAAAAGGTAATTTTTTTTTTCTTATAATTGAAATATTTATCAAAAAGATAGGGTAATTATGGCCATCTTAAAAGATGAAAGTAACCGGACGGTTGGCGCTTATTTTAAAATGAGAAAGAAAGTCAAAGAGATTTTAAGACTTATAGAGCGGACATATTGGTAAAATTTTCATACAAACATTTCGATCTCGAATATTTTCTTTTTTGACACACGAATGCTACCTGACAAGCGGGCATATGACACTAGACAGAACGATATGTTACTAAGTAGTAACAAGTATTGTATCACGATTTTCTTCGTCTTGGCCCTTCTATCGCTTGTAAATATTTGAATATCTTTATTCAAAATTAATACTTATTATGCAACGTATTGGAATTCTAATGAAACGGCGATCCCCATCAAAAGGGCATGACGACATCACAACAATCTGATTACAATACAACGGAAATTGAAACATGTTATTGTACAAGTTTTAAAATACTATACAGGTTACTCTGACCGCCTTAACTTAATGAGACATTTCTTTTTTATTACCTCCTGTGTTATGAAACTGAGATAATATTTGAACATATTGAATGATTGGGTAATATGAGCCACTTAATGAAGAGATTTAGAATATTAAGGTCGGTATCATAAGGTATACATTGGCTTGACTTATGTAAAGGATGATATGACTGGTATGGGCATAAATACTGAGATGATGAGTGATAGAGATCTATTGGCGAATTAGATATCCAAAATAATTTGTAATTAGAGCAGGAGGTCTGGGCTCCAGTTGGGATCCCTAATAGGCTATGTAGTATAGGGACCTATGTGGCCTATCGTAGGTGGAGTTAATTGGGGGGGTGGTCATCTAAAAGACATATTATGCATAGAATCCTAACGTTTGAATGCGATACGTAAATCCAATTTGATTTTTACTTATACTGTCTTTTATTTGTTTAAATGCTAATGAAGAATACGACTTTGGGAACTAAGAGTTTTATCTTTAAGCGTATGTTTGATCATAATTTATAATAGTGGCACTAACGACTGACTACCATGGTAATTTAGAACAGGATTCAAGCTATACTCGTAACTGTGCCCTTGAAAACAAACAAATAAAAAGATATAGAAGTTGGACGCAAGAACCGCGATGTTAGTTATTATAAATGCATCAATTAGCGATTAGTCTGCCTTTGCTATGCAATTAAAAAACGTCTGCGGTCTGCAGAAGCCTTAAGTTTGTCTTAAGTCTTAGTCAATGACTTTCAACAACAATTTTAACTTAACAAATAAAGTAATTAGCAGTTAATCTTATGTTAGTTGGACATACAGATAAAACAGACGGAGTCTGTGATAATTTGATGAGTATACCTAAGTTCATTAAAAAATATCACCAACCAGAGTGATAAAGATGGAGATTAACGGAAGCAGGTCGCAGATCGTTCAAATCACGGTGTACATACATAACATCACGCCTGCAATCCCTGAAGGGTTAGGCAAAGGTGTACACCTACATTACACCAGTCATATTTAAGTCCCATGTAATAGACGGCGAGCTTACTGCCATCAACCGGGCGTAATTCCAAACTCCGTGGCTGCTACTGAGAAATTCCTGATGGAAAAACCTAATATGTCTGTGCCCGACCCGGGAATCGAACCCAGGAGCACCTCTTGCTCAGCAGTCGTGCTTGCGACCACTTGACTAACGAGGCAGTCGACTAAACCAAAGAGGCAAACAGTTTATTGTAAGCTATAGACAAATGTTCAGCACTACCTAATCGAAGAAAGAATTCAAACTACTTAATACTACCAATATGCGAGTGATATTAAGATGAGTATTGCAGATTGCGGCCAGCATAACAATTTCGCGAGTTTATTTTTCTTAGCGTGTCGATGTCAATTTAAATTGAATCGACTTAGTATTTGGCGACTAGTTTAGCACCTTCAGTAGCGTCCATCAGTTCCTGAAACGTGCAGACATCAGGTGGCCTACCATGACATCTTCAAGGTTCAAGATCCTTTATTTTGCATGAAATATGGTACATGATGGTCTTATAAAATAAAAGGTTTCACACATTTCGCTGACTTCCTTCAGCATGCAAACTTAAAATTAAAATACCTAACACAATGTACTCTTGGTTTAGGTACCTAGTACTAGTTAAAAATTTAACAAAATGTAATAAAATTAGAAAAAAAAAAAATAACAAATCAAAAAATAAAATAAAAATAGGAACAAAAGCTACTTAACCATTACAAATGGGTTTATACGAGTATGTCAAAAAGTCATTAATTGTATAAAACACGTTATTAAAGAGCCATTTCTTAAGTTTTATTTTGAAGTAATTAATTGGAAGTTCTCTGATCTGTTTCGGTATTTTATTGAAGATTTTGACCGACATACTATAGCAATTGTTTTGAAAGAGAGTGCTTCTACATCTTGTTATAGTCAGTTTGGTGGGATCTCTAGAGAGAAACTTTTTATTTTCAGTCACTTTATAGAACAGGTTTGGGTATTTTTTAACAAACATCCCTACTTCTAAAATGTATAAGCTAGTAAGAGTAAGTAAGCCCAACTTTTTAAATAGAGGTCTACATGAATCGAGAGGTCCAGTGCCGTAAATGGCTCTGATACATTTCTTTTGGGTTATAAATACTTTTTTTTACGAAGGTAGAGTTACCCCATACAAGCAGACCGTATCTGAGTATTAAGCCAACGTAGCCATGGTACGCAGTCATGGCAGTTTTTAAACTTGACAATTTTCTAAGCCTTCTTAGTGCAAAAACAAATTTGTTTAGATTAGAGCATATGCGGTTTGTATGTGCTTTCCAATTGCAGTATCTATCCAAGGTAATACCTAAGAATTTTGTGTCAGGGACATCTTCGATTTTAACGTTATTATAATATAAGTCTAAAGTTTGTATTTGAGTGTTATTATAATTCGAGAATTGTCAAATTTTGTCTTTAGAGACATTGGCTGTTAGGTTATTGTCCTTTAGCCAACTCATTACTGAATCTACGGTGATATTTAGTGAATTTTCGTATTTTATATCTGGTTGGTCTGGTATAATAACCGATATGTCATCTGCAAAGAGGATACATTCATGTGCTGTTACTTGAGGAACATCATTGATGTATAATAATAAAAGGAGTGGCCCTAGGACGCTACCCTGGGGTACTCCAAATTTATTTGTTTCAAAAGTTGATCTGAATGAGGTAGACACAAGTTTATCATTTAAGTGGTTAATTTCAACGCATTGCTTTCTATTGCTTAGGTACCTTAATTATTAAAGCACGAGTACTTCTAGTGTGGGAAAGAGATGGCGCTAGACGACCTGCATAGCTCTGTCTCTTTCCCACACTGGAATTACTCCTGCCTTAAGACGTCATAGTACCCCCCCAGAACACGATAGTTACCCTGGTATCTTTAGTCAAGTTAAAGTAATAACTTGAGTTTAAGTAATTCCATATGCACCCATGTTTGTGCAGTAGACAAGAATCTAAACAAACTAAAAACCGTCAAAGAAAACAAAGCTAAGAATTCAAACTTTTGACAGTTCTAACTTCAAGCAATTGCTAAACTACAGATTAAAAATCGTACCTTATGTTATTACTTTTAGTCAAGTACCTAATCACTTTGACTTGTTTATAGATACGGGTGTAAGTAACTACTCAGTATATTTACATACAGAAGCGGCATCACCCAAAAATTTATTAGTAATAGTTTAGTGGCGTGATCGTCGGACTGCCAAGTCATAGATCTTGAGTTCGAACCCAAGACACAACCTCTGATTTTTCGGATTCATGTGCGTATTGTAAAATTATCACTTGCTTCGGTGAAGGAAAACATCGTGAGGAAAGTAGCGTGCCTGAGAGATATTTCTCGACAGCATGTAAAGCCAAATCAGAGGCCCATGGGTGGCACAAAAACTGTGACACCAGGATATGCACTAACCACACGAAAAAGAAAAGACCCAGAAATTTAAAAGCTAAGCTGCGCTGTGGAACTCTTTTAAGTTCAACAGCTCACATCTCATCCATCTGACTTCGAAGCCACGTGTACTTTTGTAACATGAATCACAGAGCATCATCCGTTACTACTAAAAAGCCTTTTGTTACATCTATCCATTGTCCTCATTGTATTTATCTAAGCAATTTCTTTGGCACGTGTTTAGCCGAACCATCTGCCATAACATTACACTCTTAACCTATTTTACACCTTGTAGCAATTTAGCTCAAAGTTCATTTTTGCGTGGACGTTAGTAATTTGAACTTAATTGATGAAGAGGTAGGGTTGGTTTTTATTATTTTTTCTTGTAATACGGTATGTTACAAAGTGCATATTGTGATCTTTGAACATCTGCATTGACCTTTGGTGCCAGATGGCATTTTTTTTTTGGGTTAACTTTTAGCACGTGACGAAAATATAGTAGAGCTTAGAATGCTTTGTAGTAGTTGTTGACACTTAACGCGTTTGGATACGCGCGGAAGCTGTAAATCGCGTTTGGATACACGTGTAGTTTATAAATTTATGATTTTTGAAGATATTTCCAAGGTATAATATATAATCAAGATGATTGTCATGATCAATTTTACTGAATAACTGACATTGTAAGTATCTCTAAATTAGTCCCTACGTGAAAAATCTGTTTATTCATCTTACCATCTCTCCAACTTACTAGTTTTCTGACCTTTCTCTCCAAAACCTTTTTTTCAAACAAACCCAAATTGGAAAACAAAGAGGCCGACAGCCGTAAGTTCAAGTCATCAAGTAAACAGTCAGGTACAGAGGTACTGTGGTTTGTTTTTATACGACTGTGAGGCAAGGCGCATGCGTACGGAATGGTTAGCGGCGCTTTTGATCGCTTAATCAAATGTTAGGAGTCAGTAGGTGAATGAGAAAACGTTTTAGGATGATGTTTAATGTTGGCTGTTAAATGAGAAGCATTTAAAAAATTGCAGGTTATCTGGCAACTTCTTCCACACCTCCAATTTGGAGCATTGTAGATTAATTGAAAGCTCATAGTTTTTCTAAATAAAATTGCTTTCAATAAATCGCTAAAATCATAGTATAAATATGTATAGATACTATTATTATTTATTTGCATCAGACACAACGATCCATAATTTAGTTCGTAAGTACACTTAAAAATAATGTTAGTTTGAGATCTATTTGATCTCAAAGTAACATTAGATCAGAGACAAATACAAATCAGAGACAAATAGATTCAGAGATCATCATCAGAGACAAATACACACCCCACAATACCATTATAACTAAGTTGTACACAAAATAAAATTTAAATTAAATTAATACAATCATTTTTCATCCAATAAAAATATACTTAATGTAAAAAGTCCGTAATCCAATTTAAAAATAAAATAAAATATTATTACCGTGCTAAAACGGTTACCACGTATTCATCAATATTACATCATTCTGAAACCCCCACATAGAAATTTCAAGTATTCCCGTTCGTCCCCTCGACTTCGTCCCCCGAGGGGGACGAACGGGAATTTACAAAAATAATATTTAATTTGTTCCCGATCGTCCCAATCCTAATTCAAGAGAGGACGAATGGGAATATGTTCTTCGATTAGTGCCATTCGTCCCACTAAAAAGATTTGTGCAGAAAATATTTATTCGATGTTTCGTAGTTTACTTTTAAATTAGTTTCTTCGTTAGATTTAATCATTATTTTACAAAATTCTTCTCTATTTTTTTATGAATTATAAAACGTAACTATCCTAAGTTTATCATTGTTTCATTATGTTTACCTACACTAAATATAGCAACTCTGACGGGAAGCGCCGGCGATTCTGGTAGTTAACAAAAGAGTGCCGATAACATTGTGTTATTTGCGTAAATCCTATTGGTTTACCTGACATTCTCTCCCTTTCCTATCCTTAAATTAGACCGGTCGGGTTAGTGTTGACAAAACAATGAAAGTGCACGGGTGTTAATGTAATAATATATATTCGACACGAGTTCTGCGGAAAACTACTGATGTAAGTACCTACATTTTTGTAAGTTACAAATATTATTAGATTGTTTATAGTCAATACTATATTGTCTCATGTCTTATTAATTTATGCTAATAATGTACGGTATCAATATTTGTATTCAATTTTAGTATTTAATTTTATATATTAAATATCATTCTAAATTATATTAATAAGTGTGTAATTGTTGTCTCCTGTTTTTTAGAGCTTAACAATGTCACAAGAAGCGCATCCTGGTCCCTCTGGTAGTACAGGAAGCTGTTTGCAGTATATACAAAGGAAAGGTGGAATCGTGCTTCTGCGTGCTGGATACCAATTTTTAAGGAAAAGGCAAAACAAAAGTGGAGCTGTTGTATGGGAATGTCATCTTAGAAGAAAGAATAAGTGCAGTGGGACCTTAACCATAAAAGTAAGTACCTACTTTTTTGACTTCTTTTTTCATGCAAAACCAGACAATGGGTAAATAAATTATGCACGTTTATTGCAGAATGATCAAATTTTGAAAGAAACCACACACACATCCTGTACACCGGACTTCAATAAAAACATAATAGACATTCATATTGATGAATGCAAGAAAAATATAACTTTTGATGATGTACCTTGCGTACCAGCCGCCTTTAATTCAACAATTTCGAAAATTTTGGACGAAGGACTTGATAAAGTAACTTTACCCAAAGATATTCCTAAGTTTGCAAACATCAAAAGCACTTTGTATCGCCATCGAAATAGCACTTATAATATGAGTAAAATCACTTTCAATGACGTTAAAACGGTTGAGGTTCCTCAAAAATTTCAATCATTTTTGTTAGCAGATTACTGTTACGGTAACACACGCTTACTCATTTTTTGTTCCCAAGAAGCTAAAGAAAAATTGATAGTTTTAAAAAATATATTTGGTGACGGTACATTTAAGAGTTGTCCACCTCCATTCCAACAGCTCTACACCGTTCATGGTGATTTAGGAAGTAATAATCAAAGCACAGCTATGACGCCATTATTTTACGCTTTAATGTCAAACCGTAAAAAAGAAACATACGAGATACTTTTCAGACTTGTTAAATCTCAAATCAACGATTGGAATCCTACATCATTTACCAGTGATTTTGAAGAAGCAGCTATGTCTGCTATGCGTACAATTTTTCCAGACATAAGTATCCACGGCTGTTATTACCATTTTAATAATGCTATTTGGAGGAAAGGCCGTGAATTTAATCTAACAAAAAATAAAACTTTAAGACGTCAAGTAGCCCTAAGTGCGGTGCTTCCATTATTACCAGAGGAACGTATTTTTGAAGGCTGGTTTTATATCGCTAGCGAAAGCCCCGGTGATAGCCAAAGTGAAAAATTTCGGCAATACATGCTATCGCAGTGGCTTCAATCGAATTTCGTAAAAGTGTGGTGCAGTTTTGGAAAACGACACCGTACTAATAACTTTGCCGAAGGGTGGCATTTTAAATAAAATAGTGCCATAGGCAAAAAAAACCTAATATTTTAAAATTGCTTACGGTGTTACATCAAGACTCTAACTTATACAGCGTGAAAGCAAAACAAAATCCAAAACGGCGTAAGCTACATTCAATCTTGACAGACCAATATATTATGGATTGCCAAATGCAACTTGTTAATTCCGAAATAACTGTAGGACATTTTTTAGAAAAACTTACGTAGGTATTAATCATAATAAGTAAAGTGCTCGATGGTTGTGTACGTTGATGTAATCTCTAGGCTTTGTGTGCAATAATTATTACTGCCTACTGTTATGACCTCGACTACTTTCTTCAATACTTGTGAATTTTTTATTGTTGTTACCCTCTATGATGTTTTGTGTTCATGTTTTTTCACTTTGATTTTGTATATGTTTTTTATTTTGATTTTGAAATTGTGCTAATTTATTGACGCTATTTATATGTAAAATTAATGTGTAACCTGTTCTGATTCCTTATACAATATGTAACACAAAAATGTGACACCGTATACCTATACATATAAGCAAATGTGACTTTTTAAAAATTAGTACGATAAGTTTTTTTTGTTATTTTTATCTTGATTTCGTGATATTTTAGGTATTTTATTTAATTTTGCTTTTGAAAGTGTGATAATTTACTGACCCTATTTATGTGTTAAAATAATGAGTAAACTTTTCTAATCACTTACATAACGTAAAACGTAAAATCTTGCCACCATACATATAAGCAACTCTACGAAAAATAGTGACTTATATTTCAAAAGGAAACAACCTGAATGGTAAAAAGTCTGTTTGTGGTGTTTAATTGTAATATAATACAGACTTTTTTTATTGTAATCTGTATACACAGATTTTTAAATCATAATTTTTAGTTATAAGGAGAATTTTATTCATAATTTAAAAAATATTATATATAAAAATATTGCGAGTTATCGCAAAGTTGATTCTGTGATTTTTACTGTGATTTTTATTCCTTAATAAATGACTGATTTTTATTTCAATTTTGTTTTTTTACCAATTAAAACCACCAGTCTTATATTATTTAGTGGGAGCAATAGACCCAAAAAAGAATTAATAAATTATTCCCATTCGTCCCCCCAAAAAATTTTGAGGGACCATCGGGAAAATAAATAACGAATTCCCGTTCGTCCCCCTCGGGGGACGAAGTCGAGGGGACGAACGGGAATACACGAGAAATTTTTCGTCGGTTTAAAAAAACTAAACAGCTTTTAGCAAACAAATATCAACTTTATGTTTTTGTGAATTAATTTGATTTCGGAATGACCTGTTTTAAAAAAAAATAAGTTGCAGTACAAGTTTTTCCCAACACTTTTTTTTTGTATTTAGAATCTAAATTTTAAATGCAGAATACCTAGATACGGAACCACACGAGGTTGTCTGTTATCGTAAAAATCCGTGCAAACGTCGTCACGCTCTATTTGAGTCGATGGAAATTTTGGAAGTGTTCGCGTTACTGTGTCTAAAGTCAACATTTGTGCAACGTGGAGTATTTCCTGAACTGCTGCGGATCAAGCATACATTAAAATGGCACATTGAGAAATAAATAAATCTTTATCTTATCTTGTACTGGCACATTTTGTTGCTAAAAACAAGTCAAGTGCGAGTCGGACTCGCGCATGAAGGGTTCTGTACCATTTTTTTTTAAGTATTTGTTGTTAAAGCGGCAACAGGAATACACATTCTGTGACATTTTCAACTGTACGTTGTGTGTTACGGATCATGAGAAACAGCCCGCTGACAGACAGACGGAGGCTTAGTAATAGGGTCCCGTTGGTTATCCTCTGGGTACGGAACCCTAAAAAGTAGGAAAAGACGTAAAGTGTTGGTCCTGGCAACTTATAAACTCCACGTAGATTCCACATGTATCGTGTGAGGCCACAATTATGAGAGATTTGCTAATGGAGTTATCATCCATTACTCTCGTTCTCTTATCGTAATTTATGTTGAATCGGCTCACCAGGAGGATTCCCACCTCCAAGATCACAAACTGACATAAAATTAACCAGGATATTCATTACCAGGATCACAAATTGACATAAAACCAACCACCCTTACTACTGCTACCTTGCTGACAGCGAGCTGTGCAACATCTTCTGAAGTGTTGCCTGTCGGATTTCCTCGCAAACGACCACCGGCTGTTATCATAATGACTGTGAATTTATATTCAATTCCACATTGTTTCCACAATTTATTGGGGTACGCATTATTATCAAGACAGGTTAAGTTGCCAATAAGGTGCTTTCCATATAAGGCTATCGTGAATATTTCAATTGTTGCACCAATTTTCGACACTTGTGCCCAAACATGTTTCATTGCATCACATCACACTTTACGAAGGAAACATTTAGTTGAGCCTCCGTTTCCTCAAATTCTGCATTGTGTATACCTTTCGTCATTGTTTTAAATAAACGACAAAACGCTTAAAAAGCGGAAAAATTCTAAACAATGGTGTCAAAGTCATAGGTCTTCAAACAAAAAGGTCTTACGCAACAAAACGTGGGTGTCAAAAACTTTTTTTGAATGAATTCTCTTTGGGAATCATTCATCGAATCGTCACGTGCGTAAATTCTAAGGTAAATAGGGAGCACAAATTTAGTTTTTGCTGCCGCGGAAACCGCTGACCGTTTTTATTGACCTTAAACACTTAAGAAATAAATGCGTAAATAAGTTTACATTTCGTGATCGGACCGCAAACGTTTCTTTGGCGTTGACTTGTGTTACCAACTTTACTTTGCAGATGCTTGGACCTTCTGGCCAAGAGATATGGGTTATTTTTGTTGAGCTTCGTGTGGTAAATGGGAAGTTCATTGAACCGAATCACAGCTAAGTAAATAAATAGGTGGCAGCACGTCCAAGATGCAAGTGTGAAAAGAAAAAAGCTCAATTTGCGGTACTTTGTGTCTCGTGTTAGATAATTTTAACTGTGAAGGAAGGAATGGGACCAATAAGTGGTTCTGTTACAATGTAAGAGTAAGGCTGAGTCCTCGTTAGGCGAACTGTGAGCGGCTGACCGTTTGCTTGCAGTTCACCTCCTTATACAGGGTGAATTTTTCAAGTGGGCGTGGATGGCCAAATCCGAAACTATGATTGAGTAGCGAAAAATACGAAAACTAAAACTGCATCATTAGAGTTTTGAAAAATCAATTTTCCTAACCAGGAATCGAACCCATTGGTTTCGGAAAATAAATACACACTGTATAACATACCATTCGATAGTGTCGCTAATAAGGAGGATTTCACCTTCCGCGCCGACTAGAAAAATTGAGCCTCTATACACGGTGGAAGGTCATCGACGTACAAACGGTTACTATGTGATCAGTACATCATACAAAAAATTTGAATAGAAATAAATAGAAAATTATCATCGGTAATTTAAAATAAACTTCTGTCTTTAAAAAGCAAGCTTTTATTAAATGAAAAAAAAAAAGTTTATCTATCAACATTGAAAGCGTTTACAATATTTCGTGTTTGTGCTATTAACCGTTGAAGAGTTCTCTCGTGAGGAGGCGATCCTGGCAACAAGACTATGTCATGTCTATCATGAAAATATATTGTCACCAGAACCAAAGGTGTGTGCAAAATTTCAGCTCAATCGGTTGGGGAGAACTGGTTTGAAATTCAGTTACAAGATTTGATCAATACGTACTAACAAGGCAAGTTAAATATAAGCTTATAAAAGCTAGGCAAGTTAAAAGCTTATAAAATGGGCGGTTTCCTACAAAAGTGCAATACCTACACGGTCAAAATGTATGGAACATTTGATTTTTGTGTGGTTCGGTAATGAATACGTGGTAACCGTTTGTGTGTATTAAAATGGTGTGTGCAAACAGCGCGTACTGTACTCAGTTTGCGGCGTTTCGCTTGCACTCAGTGAGCGGCAAAATTACGAGTAATATTTGCTCCAGTCGGCAGCAAAGTACGCTATGCTGCCAAGAAAGCAACTGAGTTTGTCTTCTTCGCCAAGATCGCCAACGCTTCGCGGATAATTTGCTACAGTTCGCCGCTCACTCGACAAATTGAGTTTACGTACGATTCACCGCTCAGACAGCGGACAGTCAGCCGCTGACTGTTCGCTTATGCGGACACAGCCTCAGGCTAACAATGAGGTTGTTAGCAAGCAGTACTAGTAGATTGTTTGACTTTTGTAAGAGGTGTTTTACTGAGAACCTGTTGAGCTGCTTACACACTTACCCCTGTTTTCAGTAAACGAGACCGTTAACGTTACATTTATGTAACGTTTAAACAAACGCGGAGCGCGGTGCCGAGAATTGAAAATTTTATATTTACGCTCTCTTTTAGGTGTCACTTAGTATTAGTGAAAACAAGCAGTTGAAGCAGAAAGTTCGTAGAATTGTCATTGTTGTCAATTTGAGTTTCCGCAGTGCACACCTCTAACCTTTCATGTTGTTTGTAGCTTTCCTTTCGGAGCGATATGGTGCTCTTCGATTTGGCTTAGATTAAAATCGTGATCGAACTTACTTTGAAGATCTAATACATATATAAAAATTAAGAAACTTAGCACAATTTCCTTGGTTCTCTCCGTCATTGCGATCATTTTTTTGTTCTAAACCATACCTGGGAACCTTCTAGTTACGGAGATATTGGAGGTCAAAGTTCCAATATTTTCATAAGTTTTTTTTTTTTAAATACTACTATTTAAGGTTTTATCTTTACTTTAATTACTTCCATGACCCATTTACTATTCAAAGCATCCATCAGCGCCAAGTTTTGAGTGCGTTACATTGATTTTTACCGTAAAACGTGATTTTTCAGCCCAAAAAAAAAAGTCGTTTCCCAGCTATAATTTTTGCGCAGGGTGACTTAGTTTGATGTACATTAAAATTTGGTTGACGGCTTCGTGAAGGGTCCGTTTACACCCTGTATAACATCAATGCATTTGCACTTACAACTTTAATATTCTTTTACAGTTATCAATAATGTAAGCCAAATATTTGGCAACTTCACACAAACCACATCCGTAGACCACCAAGCATTTATACAAAAGCAAAACCAGAGATAATCACGCATTTATAATGCAAGAAGATGATACAGTAATAATCTGTAAACCAGATTACCGACCAAATACGAACAACCGTTGCCTCAAAATCATTACAAGGTACCAGGAGCGCAAGCAATGCTAGGAGTAGTTTCAATAACGATACCCATCTTGCACTAACAGAAAATCACATACTCATCTCAAACAAGCTTTGAACTCGTGCTTATTCTGACCTCTATGTAACGTGATTGCGCGAAATTACGGTGCTTATGTACATTTTTTATTATCGCATGTTGTCTTAGTACTGTTATAATGTTGAATGTGGCTAGCACTTCCTTTTTGGGTGCATGACCGGAAAGATTAGCTGGTTACTCTTTATTAAGATCGAATTCCGTCTTGTAGAATTAATTTTTATGTGGCCATATGTTTTTATGTTGCTTTTTGCTGTAGTCTTAAAAGACTATAAATTTAAAATTTGTTTGTCAAGTACTACTTACAGGTACACCTCTGCCTAACCCTTCGAGGACTACAGGCGTGTTATGTTATAATGTGTCAAATAAAACCGCCTCGTTGGTTTAGTGGTTGCAAGCGCGACTTCTGAGCATGAGGTCTTGGGTTCGATTCCCAGGTTAGGCAAAGTGTTATTGGGTATTCCCATCAGGAATTTCTCAGAAGCAGCCACGGAACCTGGATTTATGCCCGGTTGACGGCAATAGGCTCGCCCCCTATTATATAGGACTTAAACAAAACTGGCGAAAAGTGGCTGTACATTAGTACAGCCACTTTTCGCCAGTTTTTGAGGGTACAACTCTGCCTAATCCTTCCGGGATTACAGGCTTGATTTTATGTGTCAAATAAAATACCAGCTTCATTTTACAGCCAAACTAATTTACTAATAAAACAAGTGATATAGTGTAAACTATAAACTACAGGGACGTAATAGAGGAAGTTGTAAATAGTTTTGGAGATGCTTGGTTAAGTTTATGAAGTTTCATTTTTTAATATAATTATCTGACACATGACATATTTCTTGGCCATTACTTCAACGGTACAAAAAAAAAGCTCTAATCACGGGAAATTCCACAATGTACTGAAATTCGCAATAAGTGGTATAATGTGAAATTGTTCGTAGGCGGCGACCCAGTAATTTGTTACAACTTGAGCCATCTCTAAATGTCAATTGCGATCGTAAAATGATACGTTATTGTTTTATGCAACTATAAAAATGACCTTCTTGGTGTAATTATTCCTGCTTGGGTCCGTGCTTGGGTGATCCTGTCACCCGTTACATAAGACTTTCCTCCGTGCCTCGGAAAGCACGTTAAGCCGGTACTGGTTGTCAATTATAGATCTTTGACAGTCGTTACAGGTAGTCAGTGGCACGAAAGTCTGACAACCAGTCTTACCAAGGGGTATCGTATTACCCAGTACTAACTAGGTTGTGGAGGTCAGATAGGCAGTCGCTCCATGTAAAATACCGGTATTCAGCTGCATCCGGTAAGACTGGAAGCCGACTCCAACATAATTGGGAAAAGGCTAGGCAGATGATGTAAGGAAGAAGAATACATTTCGCTGATCCCAACGTAACAAGAGGAGTGAAAATACTTATAAGCTATACACAAGATCAGAAATCTATTTCAGTTACAACCCAGCCAATACAACTCCACCCTGCCTGGCTGGCTGTTATCCTTTTACAATACTTAAGTGCTAAAAGGACGGTTTTGCTTTGTGTATACCGTTCACTAAAAATCTGAAAAATAATCAAGAAAATTACGTTTTTCTTCACCCAGAATTCAAGTCAAAATAGTAATCTCAACAATTTATACTTAAATACATAAATATTAATATCTGCACATAATCTCCGGGAATGCACCGACCGGGGCAAAAATCTTGAAACGTCGTAAGATAAACCAGATTTTATGGCGATTACAAAATATTACAGGCCAGTCGCAAGTTCAGGACACGGTGGAGAATGACAATAAAACGCGGTAAAATACGAGTCGATACGAAGGTAAGATCCCAAAGCCGGCGTTTAGCGATCAGGGAGTAGAACTAGAAACTAGTTGGCGAGTTCTGGAGTGAAGACCTCGAATCGGCAAGCGTAAGCTGGAACGTGTTGAAGCTAGGTGGAGCGAGCGATCTTCGCAGGGTGGCTGGAGAGTTGCCGAGAATTGAGTTTAATGGCGAGCGATTAGAGAGGCCTATGTCCAGCAGTGGAATGCTGTAGGCTGATAATGATGAAGCAACAAGCAGAGAGTGTGCGAAAGCGAGTCAGCGAGTACTCTCTTTGCTAGCTTGATAGCTCTTATCACTGCGACAAATGAGTACTTGTCGGAGGTGAAATCAGCTATGTATACATAATCATATGGATCTCTTTTACTTGTAGGGGATTTAAAATCTACATTATCCCCGAGTATCATACGCTATTTTTAAAGCATTCCCTTGGGATAATGTCCGACCACAACGCCAGTGAAACCGCGGACTAAATCTAGTGTTTTATAAGTGTCTTGAGCGAGAAAATCGTTTCTAGTCGTCCGTCGATGGGACAAATGCCGAATGGCCGACGTCTCGGCCAAAACATTTATGTGCTACGTTAAGCCAGGAAATGACGTCACTGTAGCTGTATTATTTGTAAATTTCGCTCGGACTGTACCGTATTGAACCGAAGTGCATGTTGTGGGTATAAATGCCTTGACATATTTTTTGGTCTGTGGAACGGAGACGGAAGCTTTTATAGTTCGCTGCTTTTAAATTGAGGATTTAAAAGTGGATATTGCCGGTGTAGGCTCGGTTATTAGGTTTGTTTTAATGGGCTCTCACAGGTTAAGCTTTGAGGCTGGGTTCTGCTTAAGCCGGACTATCCTGGGGGTGTGTAAGGCCTCCAGCCAGGGGACGTTTACTAGAAGATCAGAATTCGATAGATATACTCACAAACAGACGAAGTTGTTTGTCTCTACAAGCGATCTTCCACAAAAAAGCCTGACGATCTTTAAGAGAAAATGAGGGAATGAGGAAATGATTTGAGAAGACAGCGAATTATAGAAAACTTCACGCCTGTAATCCTCGAAGGGTTAGGCAGATGTGCACCTAACAGTACACCCACATTTCGCCTGTTATATTTAATCTCATGTAATAAGGAGCGAATCTATTGGATTATCTATCTATTGTCATCAATCAAGCACAAATAGAGACTCCGTGGCTGCTACTGAGAAATTCCTGATGGAAAAACTCAATAACACTTTACCGAACCCAGAACCTCATGCTCGGCAGTCACGTTTGCGTCCTCTAGACCCACGCGGCAGATTATAGAAAACTTAATATGCTTAAATTCTGAAGAGCTAACATAAAATTAATAATTATGTTTCTAAACTTCATCGTTTTATAGCAGCATCGTAACAGTATTTTTACGACATATTGAAGATATTGACCACTTTATTTGGTTGAAACTTGTTAAGCCCTAAACATATCTTATTTATTTAATCTGACTCATAAAGTCATGATACCAAGTATTTTAGGATTGCATCATTTAAAATTCTTATGAATACCAGCTACTGTTTTGATGGTGATCATTGAATTCTTTCGCGACTGATGAACTAAAAGGCCTTAAAGCTTCCTCAATATCTGCTACTAGCTTTTGCCCACGGTTCCGCTCGCATTATGGTAGTAAATAATCAAACGGAAAAGTTTTAAATATAGCCACACACACACATACACGGGAAACAACACCGACACACACACACACACGCGTGAAACAACACCCACATACACGTGAAACAACACACACACAAACTCACACACACACAAACTCACACACACACAAACACACACACACACACACACAACACTCACACACACACACTCGGGAATAATTTAGCTTCCCAATATTGAAAGAATTTCCGGAATGGGATCAGTAGTTCCAAAAGTTGCCCACTGCACACAAATTTACAAACTACCGTCAAACGAGGTGAATAGGATCGCAGGGGTGAATAGAGACAAAAGTTTGAAAGGGATTTAAACGTTGAATTGATATGATTATGTCACCAAAAAGTACTCTGTTTTATTTACTTAGTTATACTTAATTATTTAGAGACCTTGTTGGCAACGTAACATATTAATTCAACGTTAAAATCCCATTAAAAATTTTGTCTCTATTCTACCCTGCGTTTCTATTCACCCCGTTTTACGCGGTACCTCTTTTTTTTCCAAGCTTTTTTTTAATATTAGTGTAGATAAGTTGCCTAAACTGTCGGATCTATAATTAATACAGGTTTAGTTGTGACGTGACTATCTCGTGTTCGAAAGCGCTACTTCTTGCTGGAGGTTCTGGGGTCGATCCCCAGACAGAATTTTATTAGGTTTTTCATTTGAAATTTGTGCCCACGAAAAGGCAAAAACCTCTCACCCTGTAACAAAGAACTCGAACCATACTGGCTAAATGTGGGTGTACCACTTCGGGGAATACAACACATACAGTGGTTAAGGTTCTTGTTACATCCTTTATGATTACGTTATGTTATGTTACTAAGAAAGTAATTTATTACGTGCAAACTACTTACTAATTACGCAACCGTGATATACTTTTTAAACGCTAAATACTGCTCAAGCTCATAATAAGTCGTCGCTTTCATTGTTGTGTCATACCGTGGAAACTGTGGCGGTAGGTGGATACTGGAGCGGGTACCTAATGGTATGATACTGGCATTGTTTAGTGCAGTTGTCGTGTGGTGTGAGCAGAGTAGTTTGTTCTTATTTTGGTGACCTGGATTGAGAAGTAAACAAGAGTTTCGGGGGTCTTCTTTCGCGGGAATGTACCAAGAGATAGACCACAGAAAAGGTGGGATGATGATATTAGACAAGTGTCAGGACTGATGTGGAACAGAGTGGCTCAAGGAAGACACGAATGGAAAAGGTTGGAGGAGGCCTTTACCGACTGGCAAACAGATCTTCAGACTGTCTCTAATAAGCAAATTCTAGAATACTAGACTAAGTTTTCAAATTTGTATATGTGTCGGATCCGGTCGTTAATACGGACATAAAATGAATCGCCAAACGCGCTAGTGGGCACTGGTGACATGACGCGACATACATACCAGTCCTCCCATAAAACAGCGTGCTTCTACAGAGCCCTGATGTCCAGCTCGAGCCAAGGGCGACAGTCAATGTCTGATCGCTGAGGAGTTGAGACGTCTTAGAACTGTACCCGATTCATTGTGCCCCGTGTTATTGTGTAAAGTTGTAATCTCGAGTAATTTGTTAGTTTAATAGAAACAGTGTATCGCACCCAGTGTGTTTTCAAAGCACGAAACCCATCGTCTGCCCACATGATGTACGAGCCTGTTAATGAACGGAACGTGATGAACGGAATAAATCCTGACATATCCGACATATGTAATAGTTATGTATCTAGTAGTTAGACCTGGATAAAAGGTTATATGTTTTCTTATGTAAGAATGGCCCATCCCGTTCCAGACAAGTGTTTATCTGCCCACGTATCATGATGGATGACCCACTACCTGCACCCAAAAAGTCAATTATAAGAACAAATATTGTTTTCTTTCTTTCTTTATATTTCTAATGTAAGCTAACGGATCCGCGTCAAAAAACTGATTCCCCAAGCGAGTGCTAAATACATTTATGGACATTGTGGACATTTCTCCTTAGACACCTGACGTTATATTTACCGTGGTTATTAGCGCGTGTTCAAATATTTACATACATTTATATAATGCATTGTAAGTTAGGAGTTCGTGGCTAAATAATAACTGCCGCTCGTGTCGACCTTTAGGTTAAGCTGCGCTTGCCTAGGTTGGCCCGTGGATGGGTGACCCATTACATACCGAGATTCCTCCGTACCTCGGCAAGCACGTTAAGCCGTTAGTCCCGGCTGTCATTTGTAGATCTTTGACAGTCGTTACAAGTAGTCAGTGGCCCGAAAGTCTGACAATCAGTCTTACCAAGGGGTACCGTATTACCCAGTACTGGGTTGTGGAGGTCAGATAGGCAATCGCTCCACGCATCCGGTTCGACTGGAAGCCGACCCCAACATATTTGAGAAAAAGCTAGGCAAATGATGATGTTATTAGCGTGTGTTCAAATATTTACATACATTTATATAATGCATTGGAAGTTAGGTATACTGGATTCTGTATGTTTAAGAGAATTGGAATTGGAATTTGTTATATAGAAATTATTATGATGTAGTTACCTTTCGATTTCTTGACCTCGAATTCCGTTATGTGTTAAGTAAATAATAGCTAGGCCTTACACATAATACCGTATAATAAGATAGTAAGTCATTGCGTAAACTGTTTAGTTTTGCATAAGTATTTTCATAACATCACGCCTGTAATCCACAAAGGGTTAGAGGCAGAGGTGTACCCATCACTACACCCACATTTCGCCAGTTATGTTTAAATTCCATATAATAGGGGGCGAGCTTATTGCCATCGTCAAATTGGAATTCCTGTTGGAGAAACTCAATAACACATTGCCCGACCTGGGAATATCACCCAGGACCTCGTTTGCGACAACCAAATCAACGAGGCAGTCAAAGTATTTTCATTTAGAAATAAGACATTTTTTTAAACAAACTCAATTTGTGTTCCGCGTCTATGGCGTTTTAGTTGATTTCTCCAAATAAACATATTTTTATATGCTTTTGTAGTTACTAAGAGATAGTGACATGTAGCGCCGACCCCAAGTAACATGGAACGAGGACAGGAAGATGATAAAATAAAAAGTGCTAAGAATAAGATCGTGTTACCTAATAACTGTGGAGGTCAGATAGGCAGACGCTTCGTGACAAATACTGCTATTCAGCTGCATCCGGTTAGACTGGAAGTCGACCCCAACATAATTGTGAAAAGGCTAGGCAGATGATAATGGTACGTACAATTGTAAATGGAATTGTAACGGCCGGGATTTGAACTCATGACGCTCATCAGTTGCATCTACGCGTTGATCTTCAAGCCAATCATTGAACAAAACCCATAAAAAACTGCCCCAATTAATCACATAACATCAGGAAGCAAGTTGATGACGTCGTCAAAAAATTAAAGATGCGCAAACGAGGGTACTCTCGCCTTCATTACCTATGAAGCAAAAAGTTTGGAACAAAGAGGTCGTGAGACCAAAGAAGAGCTATCAGGGCAGTTCACATGACACGTAATAATCTGTATTATTAATAGGGTTGCCAACCATAATATACTTACTTTATAAGCAGTTTTATGCTGAATTTATTGTTCAATAAAATATTTACAGTTAGTCATAAAATAAAGTATCTAAATTACGACGTTGTTGAGGTAGCGACACTTAAAGCAGACAGAGCAGTGTCGAAATGATGATCTTATATCCTTAACTAGCGACCCGCCCTGGGTTCGCACAGCGCCACCTGTCGGGTCCAAAACTGTATCTAATGTAGCCTATATTTTAAGTTAAGCTTCTAGCAGTAGAGCGGTGAAAACTGCGTTCATATCCATGCAATAATTTTTGCGTGATGCGCGTACAAACATAAAGACAGAAAGACAGACAGACAAAAAAACTTTACGTTTTGGCTTCAATTGCTCTAATAAAGATCCCCCATATTTTTTTTTCAATATCTTCAATGTACAGACATCGGCCTGTTACAATTTTATTATATGTAAAAATATTTGTCCTCCAATCTTAAAAGTAAAACATTTACAAATAAATCGAAATAAGAGTGTGTAGACCTACGAACCATTCAAACTATGCAAAAATAATTAGTTCCGTAGAAGTTCTAAAAATACATACGTTATAAGAAATTGAAAGCGTACTGGTTTTCTCATTTTTTTTTGTTAACTATTTCCTTACTGTGCTTTTATTTCTTTGATTTCTACATAATACATTTTATGTTTGTAGTTGGCAACCCTCATCATCATTCTCCCGCCCTTATCCGAAGTTATTTGTCGTCGGCGCAGCATGTCTTCTTCATCCATTCTTCTTCTATTACTCGTCATCTCAGCAGTCACCTCCTTTCTTTTCATTTCATACTTCATACAGCCCATTCATCGTTTCAATGGTATTCCTCGTTGTTGTAAAGTTGGCAACCCTAAGTTATTTAAATAATCGGCAGTCTATAATTATTTGATGGGTATGTTTACTCAATTTTCTCACGTTGTGTGCAATTGCTACTAGATACTGGTAATTTGATACAGATTTATGCATTGTTTTTGTGAGTGGATTCTTGATAGTGGATAGTGATGATGTATTGAGTAATATTCTGATTGCAGTTACAGATTGAGCAATCTTAAAATTATCTTATTATAAAGTCTTAGTAATGCTGACATAACACACGCATGAATGGAATGGGCATGTGATGAGGAGGGACGAACGCATATGACTAAAAGAGTGATGAATGGAGAGGGATAAGAAGACCAAGGAAACGTCGGATGGATTGTGGGAGGAATGATATAAAAGAGAGAGGAAGGAGTAAATGATGCCGTGGCGTCTGACAGGGGCCATGAATGAAGTAAAGGTGTAGCGCCGACCCCAAGTAACAACACCCCAAGGACGGGGGCAGGAAGATGATGACTGACATAACACACGCCTGTAATCCCCGAAGGGTATCGAAGAGTGGTTCCAGTAGTACACCCACATTTCGCAAGTTATTATCCCATGTAATAGGGCATCGGATCTAGAATCGGGGCTGCTACTGAGAAATGATTGATGGAAAACCAGATCCCAGATTCGAACTTAAGAATTCAAGCTGAGCAGTAACACTTGCGACTCTTAAACCAACGAGACAGTTCTTGAGATAATTCTTCCTCTATTTATTTTTTTATTAGCCCACATCGTGTCCCACTACTGGACAAATGCCTCCCCTTTCACCTTCCATACCTCTCTATCCTGTGTGATCTCTTTCTCTCTGGATCACTTCTTCCTCTTGCCTGTGTTTATTGGAAACTGGTCAGTTAACCGAACCAGGAAATGATTCAGTCTATGTTATTGTATCTTATCTCGCCGCTATATTATCAAGATAAAATACGGATGCCTTTTTTCGGTATATGTATTTTAACATTCAGTTCAGAATCGTCATCTGTTTTAGCAAGAGTACGACTTATCTCGCTTAGTTTACCACCAAAATCTTTTTCATAATTTCCATCTTCATCATTCTCCACTACATTATAAACACCATGCACAGGGTCAGCTTAATCAGGTTTAAATTCTATTACGAGTACATTAAGCTTAATATCACGTGATTCTACAGCCATCTGGGGGTCTAAAATGGCCGCTTTGGCAGAATCTAGGATAATAATATGAATTACGTTAAAATTCTTAAAATGGTCACAGACGCCGTTGATATTATGAATTGTCACTTTGTGACCATTTTACGAATTGTAACGTTATTCATATTATTATCCTAGATTCTGCCAAAGCGGCCAGTTTAGGCTCCCTGATCTCGTCCGTCCAATTACTAGAGAATACTATCATCCACATTTTGGTCAAGTTGTAGTATAAAGTTATTTTCATCTCCACATACTTTCACAGTTATGTTAGACCACAAACTATTTGTAGCATCTTCGACAGCACGCTCGCTACAAGCGTTGATGTCTACATTACAACATTTTTGTGTTACGTTGTTCTCAATAACGTCACGAACTAAATAATACAAATTGTTTGTGGTCAATTTTGTAACTAAACGTAATAATATCATTACATTCGTAAAATTGCCGTTTTTTGACACATTTTTCTATTTTGTACAATTTATTGAAAAATTGAGATATTGGATGTATTTCCTCATCAGATAGAAATGGTTTTAAAAAGCTCGTGGCTAAATAGTAACAGCGGCTCGGGTCGATCTTTAGGTCAAGCCATGCTTGCCTAGGTTGGTCTGTGGATAGGTGACCGCCCATTACATACCGGGTTTCCTCCGTGCCTCGGAAAGCACGTTAAGCCGTTGATCCCGGGTGTCATTTTGAAGATCTGTGACAGTCGTTAGGTAGTCATACTGGCCCAAAAAGTCTGGAAACCAGTCTTACCAAGGGGTATCCTCTTACCCAGTGCTAACTGGGTTGTGGAGGTCAGATAGGCAGTCGCTCCATGTAAAATACTGTTATTCAGCTGCATCCAGTTTGATTGGTAGCCGACCCCAACAAAGTTAGGAAAACGCTAGGCACATGATAAATGGTTTTGATAAAATGTTTTTTTAGCTTGTTCTATCCCACTGTTTTGCAAAGATCTCCCCTATACGCTTCCAATCTTCCTTATGCTTAGCCTTCTCAGGCCAATCAGTTAGAAACGATAGCAAACATTAATTTTAAAAAAAAAATTGATGTGATTAAACTTCGAATAGCTCCCATTTTTTTCGTGACCGAATCGTGTTCTCATTGGTCACCGTCTTCTCTCGGAGGTATGATGCCTAGATACCAGTAGCGAAGCGTCAATTTTTGTAGAAGGTAAGCCGGAGTACATAATCTTTAATGATTATATTATTTGTCTATAGAATACTGACTGTGTCATTTTTCAATGGGAAGCCAGTAGGAATCGAGTTGTATGGAACCTTCGCCACTGCTAGATACTCTAAAATCTCCCCTGTCATAAACATATTTCTCAATATCCACAGCCGTTTTTCAATCCAATGCAGGCCAAAAGTCCCGTAGCAGACCCTAATAGTTCCTCAATCTAATAGTTGGTCAATCTTGTCAAGCCCCAAGTTGACCCATCTTGTAACATATGACGCAAAAGTTAAAGTAATCTTTACTCTGACACCGTCATATATTCAATAAACATTTTACCAACTCACATGGTGCTGTATTGTTTCGAAGTTCATCGAATATTGCATGAGGTCATTTCACTTATAAGGCATATTTTATGCTCGTAATCTTGCATGTACATATTTTATTGGTAATGTTTCTCCATTACACTTGACTCGACACTTATGTCTTGGCCACGAGCTGCATGCTCAAGCGACTCGAATGTTGCGATCACCACTGCAGAGAAAACAAATGAAAGAAGCATGGTTCGTGTCACTGAGATTCGTGTGTCTTGACGAAAGTCGAGTCATTAATAGAATCGTAAGTTGCGTGGCCCGAGGTCGTGAATTGGGGCGACAAAGATGGCCGTTCGTTTTAACTTTGTGTAGGAAGGGTACACGATATCGGCCAATAATCGTACTGCGTGCAATGTTGAACACGGTTTTGTGTTATGACAATCGACGTTGAAGTTGGTGTGATGTCACAGTCCAGAGTCAATAAGGACTATGCGAGTCGTTGACGCTATATCACTTCCGTGACACCTGTTTTGTATACCATAATTTTTACAGTTCACATTACATTTTTTTATAAGTTTTCTATGGATGATATTATTGTCTTTAAGGGAAGCTTTTAGAAACAGCTTTATGTCCACGCAATAGAAGAGAAAAAAAGAGTAATTCGACTCGTTACGGTTCGGACGACGCGAATCGACATCATGCCGAACGACTTTGATGATACGAGATCGGCGTCAATGTGCTGTCGCTCCCTTATACAACGTGCACGTTAAAAGTGTAATAACAAAAAACCATAAAAAATAATTTAAATAAGCCGTGGCTACTAAGAGTTGACCTGTCACAACTGACAGCGCCCGTTCAAGAACATGACGCATGGATCAGAACCATTCAACTCAACCATTTTGAAGGAAACTGAAGGTTCTGACACACGCACCATCATCAGCGAGACATTTGAGTGAGCATGAGATACTCTCTACCGCCGGGGCACATTCAAGTCAAGAAAAGTCGTAAGGTTCCAGTGAGTGATAGCTTTCTAGTACATAGTACTCACACAGTATGGGCTGTGTGATTATATAATTCTTTGCGAATTTTGGATATTCCAGTTTTGATTCGTCATTCACTTCAACACCAAAATCTCATAACAAAAAATCTAAACGTTTGTATCGAACATTTCACGTAAATGCTTCATAGCCTTTGATAACTTTATATTTCTACTATAACCCAGCTATGGACCTCACCTGTCATGATTTATAGAACCTATCTCAAGTTTTAAACGTAATTCCCTCAATTCTGCTCTGGACCGAGGAAAATAATGGACATACGACGTAATATATCTTTGGCGCTTCCCACGTATTTGTAAAAGTTCGTAGAAATGGGTTAATAGCGTCCGTAGGCGATGGATTAGCACATTCGTGATAGCTCTGCATAGTGAATGGACACTCGCGTAGACTGTTACGTGAGATTTGAGCCACATGTCGTCATAAACTTTGAGCATATGCAGAAGTTGGTCTTTGAGTATGTGTAGTTGTGTCATCATCATCATCCTCTTGCCCATATCCCAATTCATTTGAGGTCGGCGCAGCATGGTCTTCTTCTTCCATACTTCTCTATTACTCGTTATCTCCTCAGATACCTCCTGTCGTACTATATCATCCTTCACACAGTCCATCCATCGTTTCAAGTAGGTGTGTGTGTGTGTGTGTTTAGAAGAATTTAAGTAATCAAATGTACTGTTAATTCACATAGATATATCCTCTTCTGCAAATCTCGCAATCGAAATGAGGTGTGCTGTAAGAAAATCTAATTCTGGGTTAAGCTCGCCATTGTACATAAGCTATATTATTGCAATTTGATTTAAAAAAGACTAAGAAAGAATAAGCAAGAGAGTAAGAATAAGTCTTCATGCCTTCTCATCATGTAATATGCCTTGCAATGACTTCCAGTCTGTCCAGATGCAATTGAATATAAGTATTTTATAACTTTACGTGTAATCAATTGTACCGTCACTGCTCTCACAACGTTGAAGAAAAAAATATTGTGAAACCGGCATGTCCTAGAAACAAAAAAAATTAAGACGTCCACCGACATGCTTTGGGTTCACGTGGTGGATTTTACGTCCTATAGAAAAGAGGCTTTTGTCCAAGCAGTGGTACGTTAAAGGCTGCAAATGGAGCAACCCAGTAGACTACCCGTAATTACTGCAGTCTTCATCAATGCAGAGTACATTTCATTGGACAAAGAAAGAAAGACGACAAACCGTTGAATGTTGTCAAAACGAAAGGCATTGTGTTTGCAAGTGCATTTCGTAACTAAGGTGTTGAAAAGATGGGTTCAGAAGAAGCGCATGTAAAACCGTTTTCTGCGAGAAATTGTGCGCAGTGCCACGGAATGGAGATAATTGATGCCTAGTACCAAATAGTGCTCTGAAACTACTTGACTGTTTGGACAAACGCCATCAGAGGCAGGAAGTTTTTCAAATAATTTGACTGTTCTTGTTTTTCCAGTACAAGTATTGTGTTAAACCAAGTCGATGCATTGACAATGCAAAAGGAAAATGTCAAGGATAATTGCAGACCAGACTAGCAAAAGTTTTTTTTTTGTTTCCTATTTTCTGTCTCCCTCCATGGGATAAATGTGTCAACGCAGTTTACATTTATATATGTATAAATTGATGCTTTGTAGTCCAAAGATTCATCAATATAATCTCACTATCCAACGAACGATTAAAACCCACGTGGAATGACGGCATCCAATCAGCACACACCATCCACGAAGTGTCTTTCCAATAGTGAATGAGGTTCACAATTAAGCCTTCACGTAGGCAGATGGCATAATTGTGGGATGGATTCAGAACTGATGAAAGTTCGGTCAAACCGAACAAATGTCCTGGGTTCGATTCCCCGGCCGGGCAAATTGTTATTGGGTTTTTCCGTCGGGAATTTGTCTGTAGCAGCCACGGAGTCCGGATTTGTGCCGGCTGATGGCAATAGGCTCGCCCCGTATTATATGTGACTTAACTGGCGAAATGTGGGTGTACTGTTAGGTACAACTCTGCCTAATCTTACGGGGAATACAGGCGTGATGTTATGTAATGAATTGGCTCCGGACACGGGAATCTTCGATAGTAATCTAAATTGAATTCGACTAAAATTTGGCGAAGAGTTTCACTCTCAGTAGCGTCCATCAGCTCCTGTGATGTGCAACAACAGGACAGGCACCTGACACGATACTAAGTGTCTTCTTTCCACCGAACTGGCAGATTCTGTCTGTCAGTGTTTGATGTCCGCAATCTGTCCTTACCGGTTCGGCCCGACCTATAGTCGTGCGTCACTCGGCAACAATGTAGTAAGCTGAAGTGTTCGTAAGTATTCTGGATAACGCCTTTATGACCAGAAATGAGAGGAATGTTAGTGGCTAGTGGTGGCTTGGGTATATGTAAGTTGTGTGGTTTGTGGGATAAGACTTTGGCGTTCGTGTTTTGTTTTTGGAAAGATGTATTCTTTATTCAAACACTGTTTTTAGCTTACACGGTTTACAACTAAACTTTACTGTCACTTACGGGATATCTTCTGTGAGCCCAACCCGCCGTCAACCCGCGATCATGGCGCTTGCAACAGCGTCGAAATATCGGGAGCTCAAAATAATGAACAATCACGGAAGATATCCCGTAAGTGATAGTATAAGTTTTCTTGATTGAAGTTTGTACGTTTCTTGTTCTGTTTTTCTACCTGTATCTATAAACAACTAAATGTGATTACTTGAGTAAAAGTAATTATTTAAGATACGATTTTAATTCTGTAGTTAAGTGATTGCTTGAAGTTAGAACTGTCAAAAGTTAGAATTCTTAGCTTTGCTTTCTATGACGGTTCTTACTTCGTTCAAATACGTCTTGTCTTTTGTATAAAATTGCTGGAGTGGTGGTTTCGACTATAGATAGTTACGGGTGTAAATGATCTAGCTTGGCATAAGTTATCGAAGAGTATGTGTTAATTCTATTGAAAAATACGAAAATCTTTGAAAGCGATTGTCTTTAGGCTACCTGCTGCGTCTGGTTGTAAAATTACAAGCAGACTGTTTTTTAGGTTTGGCAATGTCTGCTCCGCATTTCCATGGTTTCTGCTGGTGTTGATTGGTGGCAATAACGACTTCCCATGGTGAAGACTGAAAAGTTTTAATAAAAAAATATTGCTGAATTCAAAAATACAAAAAAAGTGAAAAATAACTGTAGCTTCAGAAGTTATTTTTCACTTTTTTGTATTTTTGATGTGTTATACTTTTTGCAAAAAAGTTTTTTTTTTCCATTTTTAGTTGAAATATCCTATACAAATATTTGCGCACTTATCAAATGAGACAGCGAGGTTTCGGAGTAAACGAAAATACCCTTTGAGACAAAAAAAGAATTTTCCAAATCGGTTCAGGTGTCTTTGAGTAATCGGTGAACATACATTAAAAAAAAAAAAAATCCGACGAATTGAGAACCTCCTCTTTATTTAAGTCGGTTAAAAACCTAACAGTATCAATTCTTCTGATAAAATGGTCTTACTACTTTTAAAGCCACCCACGTGATGAAAAACAAGTTACTAACTAATACCGTGGTCAAAGCTTTGTGCACTTCACGGAACACACATAATGATTGCAATTAAACTTGCTTTGTAAAACAGTCCCGTATAATCACAACAAAAGGCGATCCTACTCGCTTGGCAACGAGGAAGTCGGGGCGCGTAACCCGATAGGTGTAAAGATCTAGAATAATCTTGCAGTTGGGCACACCTTTATTCCTTGCAACATATGCCTTATTCTTGCTTAGACCGACTGCAGATTTATCGATGTCCAATTCCGAGAGCTAAGTACTGATAGCAGTCGTATAAGATCTAATGTTGAATGCAATAGAGGTGGTATTGGATTGGGTTAATGGTAAGAGTAAATTGGTTGTTAGGGCACGCGCTAAGCCATGATGCGACCTCGGCCACACGCCTGGACCTAGATTGGGATTACGCTGATATTACAATGTAAGAAGGTAGATGGCAGAAGGTTCAGTTCAACTCAAAAGAGGCTTAATTAATGTACCTACGCTGGGCGAAAATAGAAAATCAAAATCAAAGCATTTATTTCAAGTAGGCCAGTTACAGGCACTTTTGAATTGTCGAAACAAAGACAATAGTAAAAAATAGCTACAGTCCCAGTCACAAGGCACAAAAACTGTGAAAGTACTGTAGTTGCCCATTCCCTAACGTAGATCTCTATGGAGAAGAACGGGCAAGAAACTCCATGGACACTCTTTTAAATCAGAATTCTTTAACAAAACCTTGGTTACATCATTCATTTTGAGATGGTACATTATGTGAGAACGATGCAGCAAGATGTGTAAGTTAAAAGTGTCCATAGTAAAAACAATTCAAAAATAAAATAATTAATTCAAATAAGCCGTGGCAAATAAGAGATGACCAGTCACAACTGACAGCGCCCGTTCACGAACATGACGCATGTATCAGCACCATTCAACTCAACCATTTTGAAGGGAACTAAATGATCCGACACACGTGCCACCATCAGCGAGACATTTGAGTGAGCATGACATACTCCTAACCGCCAGGGCACATTCAAGTCAAGAAAAGACGCAGTTTTCCAGCGAATGACAGCTTTCTAGTACATAGTACTCACACAATATGGGCTAGGCGGCTATATAATACAAAAGAGATTGAATCTATACAATGCAAAGATAGTTATACAATCTTCAGCAGCTCCAACAATACTATTTAATGCTATCAATTTAGGCGCCCCTGTTCTTGTGGTTGAGTCAAGCATTTTTATCAGTGATATAATCGTCCAACACAGAGCACGGAACAGAATAAACATAGTATTAACAATAAACAGATATGTCTTTATAAGATTCTAAACTATCATGTTCACTAACATTATTATAACTAGAAAACGGGATAAACAAACAATAAACAAAGAAAACAATAAACATTGTAAATATCCCGTTTTCTAGTTATAAGATATGTCTTTGATTAATAGACGAGGTGCTTGCTGCAAAATCTACTCTATGGAGATTGATTTTGCATGGGTAGGCTTTCTGGTTTACATGCATGCCTAAGTCCTGAGAGTAGATCGTCTTCAGGTCTTCGGACCTTTGAACAGTGTCGTTCTAATTTTTTATATTTTTATACGCAAACCCTGCGTAGGGAACTATAGCTGTTTTTGACATGGAAAGAAAAATTCTAGTGCGAGCAGGGTTTGAACCAGCGACCTTCCGATTCAGTACACCGGATGTCTTTACCAATTAGACCATCGCACCCTGCTCACAGCTCACGAAATTTTCAACGAATTTTTTTTATTTTTTTTTAATGGAACGAAAATTTCGTGAGCTGTGAGCAGGGTGCGATGGTCTAATTGGTTAAGACATCCGGTGTACTGAATCGGAAGGTCGCAGGTTCAAACCCTGCTCGCACTAGAATTTTTCTTTCCATGTCAAAAACAGCTAGTGTCGTTCTAAGTCTGTACTTCTCCAAGGAGTCTACTTTAAAGTGCTCTTCAAAGCACAAATCTTTCGAATTGTATGCGAATGACCAAATCATCGTCCGAGTTAAGCAAGACCTCGATCAACGCAGCTATTTTCATAGCATAGTTGTAAAGGGTGTAAATAGACCCTTAACGAAGCCGAAAGGCACTTCTTTTCCCCGTCTTTGCGATCATTTTTTTGTTCTAGACTATACCTTGGAACCTTCTAGTTACGGAGATATTGGGGGTCAAAGTTCCAACATAAAAATCAAAGTTTAAATATATGTTTTTAAATGTAAGATTTTTACTTTAAACACCTCCACGACCCCCGTACTGTTCAATCCATACATCAGCACAATGCTTTGATTGCGTTCCATCGAGTCCTACCGTAAAACCTGATTTTATTTATTTAAACTTCATGTACAATAGTGATACATAGGCGGACTTAATGCCACAAGGCATTCTCTACCAGTCAACCTTTGGATTTTCACCCCAAAAAAAATTTTTTTGGGGTCAAACGTTTCCCAGCAATATTTTTTGCGTAAAGCTACTTAGTTTTATGTACAGAATGCTTGGTTGACGGCTTCGTGAAGGGTCTGTTTACACCCTGTATAACTACAATATCTTCCAAAGTTCACCTTCTGCAGAATTTCATTAGCTACTTCTATTACAAAACAAGCTTTGCATGTGGGTTCCTACATCTTTTGTCATGTGTGCGTTGAACGAGCAGACTCCTGACTTGAAACTACATGGCATTTAGTCGGTTGAGTAAAGATGGCGGATTTTTGGCATTCTTTCGTGGGTATATTTACTACCTGGCTGTACTTACGAGGTCATTTCAAATTGCAGTGGTTTTGATACGTAATAACGGTGTTGGTGAGGTAGCCTAGAGTTATTGCAGTACATGCTATGGTATGTACTTATAGAAGGTCATTAGCCCGTTATTGGCTTCAGCTAAGTATGCGTCTTGGTTCAAAAGAGTGACCTTCAAGGAAATTGCAATATTCCAAGCTTGTCCCTGTGTTGTATCATTCAGAAAATTACCAGCGTTGGTCTCCAAGATTCTTCATCGTATGAGATGTTATATTGAAATTGAAGAGAACGAATAAAGGGTCGTTCTATCAGCGATTTAACGATGGTAGAAAAGTCAAAAATGCTTCTTCTCTATCGGGTGCTGCCTAACCTGGTGTCAGAGTTTTCATGCTGCCCATAGGACCTCTGACTTGGCTTTACATGCCGTCGAGCAACATCTCTCGGGCATGCTGGTTTCTTCGCGATGTTTCCTTCACCGAAGCAAGTGATAATTATACAATACGCACATGAATCCGAAAAATCAGAGGTCAAAAATGAGGCCGAACAGCTTATATCAATTCTGTTGAAAATCGTTGTATAAATACAAAATGTTTTGGAAATTATTGCCACTTATATGGTGTTCTAACTTTTTACAACACCGCAAGTCAGTAGACATCCTTAATATGACAATACATGGACGTTAGTACAGTCATACTTTTTATGTGAACCTTCATCTACACTACAATAATATTATTGAGAGGAAATATTTGTATTTTTGTATGTTTGTAACGAATAAACTCAAAAACTACTGGACCGATTTCAAATTCTTTCACCATTAGAATGCTACATTATCCCTGAGTAACATAGGCTATATTTATTACTAGAAATTCCTAAAATGTTTAAAAAATAAATGTCCACCCGTGCGAAGGCGGGCCTAGTACTTCATAAGAACGTATATTAAATCTCTTCATAGCCACGCGGCTTCATTAAGACAGAACCTTGTAATGGATTTGCATGAAGTATTGTGCTCTTACCCAATAGGAAATGAGTTTGAAGATATACACGTTAATCTGCCATTAACTTGATAAAGAACGTGTTAAACTACCCATAGTGTACTTGGGTCATTACCCAGAGATAAGCACAGGAAGGTTGAGTTTTGATAAAGTCAAAACATAACCTTGTCCCACTGCTGGACAGAGGCCTCCACCACTGCGCTTCACTCTTCTCTCCGTGCGGTTTTCTCAGGCCAATCTCGCAAAAACGCCTTTAAGTCGTCACGCCAGCGTTTTCTAGGCCTCCCTCGGCGAAGACGCCCGTATTTTGGCACCCGATGCGTAATGACTCTGGCCCATCGGTCCTGACGCATTCTACACACAATATGAAGAAAATATTAGATAATGGAAAATATTAGATGGTAAAAAACCCTGTCGTTAAAAAGGCTACCGTAGTATCTGGGTTGTGGAGGTCAGATAGGCAGTAGCTTCATGTAAAATACTGGTATTCAGCTGCATCCAGCTGGACTGGAAGCTGACCCCAGATGATAATGATGATGGTATAAAACCCTGTCTGCGAAACACCAACTGACATAAAGTCTTGTCTCTTCCCTCGTCTTCTGCTCTTTAAGCTAACCTAGTAACTTGGTTGTTGAGGACAGATAGACAATCGCTCTGTGTAAAATATTGGTACTCCGTTACATTCTGTCAGGCACGAAACCGAATATAGTTGGGAAAAATAAAACAATCTTCTAAAATAATCTTCATAATTTTGAAAACCTTTACCGCCATCTATCAAACTGAACAAAAAATGGCAGCTTATTTATAGTTTCTATCAATCCTACTTTAGACACTTCGGTACATACTGATACAATTAGCCTGCGTTATCCCACTGTTGGGCAAAGGCCTTTCCTCATGACTTGCAGTTGTTTCGATCCAGGGCCAATGTGGACCACCACTGGGTGCTGGTCTTATCCTTCGTTACATGTCTTTTAAAAATACCTGTGGCAATTTGTGTTAGAGGTCCTGTGAAGGCCTGTCGAATATACGAAACTTTTTGTACCAACTGTGGATTGACAACAGTTATCCGCACAGATTCACTGCCTTGTCCAGTACATTCAAGCACAATCACCTGAACATTGCATCCTAATGAATAGGAACCAGCACAATAGCAGGCAGTGTTATTAATTACTCAATCCATCTTGTATTGATGATCGATCGAGAACAGCACATCAATTTGTCTTGCGCTTGTTCTGATTGTTGATTCAATTTCAATCAGTGTGCGAATACTTGTATGACTTGCTTCGTTTATGTGGTTGTTGGTACTGTGTTGGAGAATGTTGAATGTGTTTTCATAGATTTGAAAAGAATCGTGATATAAGAACTATACTGGGTGTAAAAATCCCCTAACGAAGCCGAACGGCACTTGTTCTCCCCGTCATTGCGATATTTTTTTTGTTCTAGACCATAGCTGGGAACCTGTTAGTTACGGAGACATTGGTGGTCAGAGTTCCAACCTTTTAGAAGTTTTTTTTTATTACGAATTTTTAATGTTATAAATATACTTTAATTACCTCCTTGGCCCCAGTATTATTCTATGTATCCATCAGCGCAATGTTATTGAGTACGGTACATTGAGACTTACCTTAAAACGTGATTTTTCACCCCAAAAAAAAGTGTTTTCCCAGCAATAATTTTTGAGTAGAGTTACTTAATTTGATGTACAGAATGCTTGGTTGACGGCTTCGTCTAGGGTCCGTTTACACCTTGTATATAGAAATGACACCTAACTAGTATTGCTCTATAATATTGAAGTAACAGTTTTCGAACCAACATAGTACAATGGAAAATATGATGTCGCATTTAACCCATAATGCGTGTCATAAAAGTGTGATCATGGAGAAACTTATCCAGTTTGATGGTCTAGCTAGACCACATCATTTTTTTTTAGTCGCCTATCTTTTTTTCTTCCTTCGGCAGCATGCTAAGTACGTTACATATCATAACATCACGCCTGTAATCCCCGAAGGGTTAGGCAGAGATGTGCCAAATAGTACACCCATATTTCGCCAGTTATGTTTAAGTCCCTTATAATAGGGGGCGAGACTATTGCCTTGAACTGGGCGCAAACCCAGACTCCGTGGCTGCTACTGAGAAATTCCTGATGGGAAAACCCAATAGCACTTTACCCGAATCGGGAATCGAACGCAAGACCTCATGCTCAGCAGTCACGCTTGCGATGACTAGACAAACGAGACAATCATGCAATGTAATAATAATAACAGATCTACGCATAATTTCATTATACTGTTTACCTTGCATATTAATCTATACTAATATTATAAAGCTGAAGAGTTTATTGTTTGGTTGAACGCACTAATCTCAGGAACTACTGGTTCGATTTGAAAAATTATTTTAGTGTTGGATAGCCCATTTATCGAGGAAGGCTATAGGCTATATAACACTACGCTACGCAAAAAAAAAATTCTTATATAACTCAACGTGAGAAGACAATCACTGAGCATTACAGAACATTATGGTAAAAAATCGAAATCATCTTTTAGGGTCACAACAGTTCCTATTTCGCAACTGTCCAATTGTTTAACGAATAGAACAATAAACAATTATGCGCTCTATCCAGTTCCCATACGGTATAATTGTAAGAAAGACCTTGGTTTAACTTGCCAAGTTTTTGATACGAATCTTAAGGTTGCGTATGAATAAAGCAATGTATATCTTTGTCAACTCAGTAATTGTCTTTAGATGTTTTTACTCACGGTGTTAATAGAATGAGTAGCGTTTGGTAAACTCAAATATTTGGTACGAAGTACGTAACACAAAAACCTTCGGCTGATAGTACTAATGTGTGTCGTGTTGCTACAGTTATTTTTATTGGTGCTTTCGTTAATGAGGACGTAAGTCATATAAGTATATTGCAGGACATTTCATTTTGCGTTATCTAAGTTGCTTAGTCAGTTTTTAACGTTCTCACTGTTGAGACACCGAGTTTGTGGAACTGTGGAAGTGAGCCGTAATTCAATGCGCGGGCCATTGCTGGTTGGTGGATGTCATGCTGTGTTGTGGTGGTGGACATGCTGGTGTTCTCACGATTCTTTCCTTCACCGTTTTGAGAGCACTGACTTCGAACTAAATAATATAAAGTAATAAAATAAAATAAAAAATACAATAAAATCTTTATTAACAGGTGATTGTTAGTAACATCAGTGTAGCTCTGGCTCTTGTACTAGGACTCCCTGTATCACAGGAGCCAAATGTAAAAAGTTATGCCTCTGGACTCGTAAGTCGGAGCTGATACCACTGCGCCACCAGTGCTCCTCTAGTGCTCCTTTACTTGCTTGGTGTAAAAATGCACCCCAATATCACTATCATCTGACTAACCTTTTCCCCAACTATGTTGGAGTCGGCTTCCAGTCTAACCAGATGCAGCTGAATACTAGTATTTATGTTACCACGTATTCAGTACATCATCCTGAACCACATAGAAATTTATCATGGGTAACATAAAAAACAAACAGCTCTTCTTTATCGCGTGGTTAGTGCCTAACCTGGTGTCAGAGTTTGTATGCCTCCAATAGGCCTCTCACTTGGCTTTACATGCCGTCGAGAAATATCTCTCAGGCAAACAGCTGTTCCATACATTTTGACCGTGTCGGTATTGCACATTTGCACAACCATTTTTTAAATAACCGATGAAAAATTTCTACGTGGTAACCGTTAGGGCATCGGTCTCCTTTACACCCTGTGTTTTAAGTAGCTTCACTCGTGCAGGCTGGTGTACTAACGTGGGGTACGTTAACCAAGTATACCATGACATAGCCCAAGCTAATTCCTTTACCGTGACCTGCCAATCTACCCACAGTGCACATTATATCATTGAAAGATGAATAGAAAATAGCAGTATGTCATACACATCCGTCGTTATTTGCAGGCTGACTAGCAAACCTGTTAGGCTACTCTGTGGTGTGACGGCCTGTCATCATTTCCCTGCTATTACCTCTTAACACGTAACACTTTTGCTGTCTGTACTTTTGAATAAGTGGTAGTTGACATTTTAGTATTATTTCTACGAGAATAAGTTCAGGATGAAACCGTTTTAGTTATATTTTTTTAAATATTAATAATAAATCTTTATTCAGAATCCCAGTAGATAAAATAACATTACATCCCGCCTGTGCCCGAAGTGTTAGGCAGAGGTGTACCTAATAGTACACCTACATTTTGCCAGTTATGTTTTTAATTCCCATGTAATAGAGGGCGAGCCTATTGCCATCAACCGGGCACAGATCCAAACTCCGTGGCTGCTACTGAGAAATTCCTATAATGGAAAAACCCAATAAAATTTTGAACGACGAATGTTCATTAAAAAACGGTCATCTCTAAAATACGTCCAACATAATACTTAGCTACTTATCGTTTTTGCAATAACTCCAAAAACAAACCTATTCAATATCAGAAAAATAACGATACACAATTACCTCGATCTATTCACCATACAAACTCTTTCATCATATTTCCCTACATGTACACAATCTCATACATAACAATAAATTATAGTTATTTGTTACGTTGTGACACTTCATACGCAAACTTGAGGCTATTGTGAGGCAGCCCTATGAAGGCTCGCCTTTAAGAGGCACTGAGGCACTGTCTGACGTTGCCTCCACGACCTTAATCTTGGGCTGCGGACAAGGTAGAGGCGGGAGCGATAGCGATTTGCAATCCTTATACGGGACTATCATCTGCCTAGCCTTTTCCCAAATTTATTGGTGTTGGCTTCCAGTCTTAGCGGATGCACCAGAATACCAGTATTTTAAATCGAGCGACTGCCTATCTGACCTTCACAACCCAGTTAGCACTGGGTAATACCGTACCCCTTGTTAAGACTAGTTGTTAGTCTTTCGGACCACTGACTGACTACCTGTAACGACTGTCAAAGATCTGTAAATGAAAGCTGGGAACGACGGCATAAGGCACAGAGGAAACTCGGTATGTAATGATGGTCACCCATCCACAGACCCACTTAACCTTGAAGATCAACCGATTATTTGGCCACGAGCTCCTCAATCCTTATATGGGATATAAAATATTACTATTTAAAAAAACTTATTGTCCTGTTTCGACTCTGATAAAAACGGTCGGTGTTTAAGAATTTGAAGATGTCTAGCTGCTAGTGCTTTGCAATATTCTTTGTTTTGAGATGCATTTCAATGAAAATGTATTCAAAAAAAAAAAAAAATATTGTCCCTTGCCTTGAAATTTATTATTTATTATTTATTTGCCACCAAATTGTAGCCACACTACAGAATAAGTCCAATACGATGCTACAACATAAAATAAAACAATATAAACAGTAAAATTACATTAAAAAAATATAAAAAATTATAATAGCTATAGTTAAAACATCAATACTTATTAAACATGACCCCTTTCAATTATCATTTGTGCCCTTCGAACAAATGTCGGCAGGTTTTGCCCAAATATATCTTTCGATACCGTTATAATATTAATGTTATTTTTATAACCCATTAAAATACGAGCTAGTATCGTATAACTTGTACTATCACCTACAAGCCTGCTGACCTCAGTTCTCCATATACGTATTGATGACACTCGTGCGCAGGTACGAATGATAATGTTATATTAAGTGGACCACTTGTTGTGAGGAACCTATTTTAATATATTGTAATATTTATACAATGTGAGTATTCTTCAATAGTAGCTCGAGTTTTAATGAAAAGCCGAGGTGGAATGAGGATAGAGTCGGTTTTTGCACAGACAACAATACAAAATCCTTTTAATATAACTTTTATCCAAAAACGTTTTCTTTTTCATTGGGTTTAAGTTTTCCAACATCATTATTTCAGCCGAAAGACTGCTGGATATAGGCTTCCCCCAAGTATTGCCACATTGTCCCGTGTGTCTTTCTTCGGAGTATTCCTCAAAGCAAAACCATGATGAAAAATAGAGAGGGGTTCGATGGATTCATTATTTTTTTTTCAAACATGGTTGATATAACATATAATATTTTAATTTTGAATTTGTGAGCGCAATTAACGGTTGCGCTTCGAGGAATAATTTAGTTGTGCTTAGTTGGTTGCGCTTTGAGGAATACCCCCTCTCATTCAGCAAAAAAAGTCTTTTTTTTAATGTAAGAATACGAATCCAAATAAAAAAACAAACTATGGTCCGTCCTGTTTTCGAATTAGGTGTGGGGTTTCGTAGCATTACGTAGACGTTCACATACTATAAGGAACCTAGTGTACAAGTAAAAACTCAAGTTTCATAATAAAGGACCTATGCGTGAAATTCAATATCTATTTTAGACCAACGACAAAAGTTCAAAAGACAAAACACACCGGCAACACATCCACGTCTCTTTCTGACCTACAATCATTGTCACGTAAAATTCTATTGATTGAAAGACAGATGTCACATGTTCAAGATGTCTATCTACTCATGATTATGTGCTCCTAGTACTAAGTATGAATGTATGGAAACTTGTCCTTAATTCCTATACGTCTTTGTTGCAGGTAATTTCAAGGGTCCTGTCAATCTTCCATGCTAAAGCGACGTTGGAAGGTCGCCTCTAAGAAGGATGGGTGTAGTCACGGTGTTATTATCATAGTCTTAGTGTGGCTGCTGTCAATGTCAATCAGAGCTGAGAAACTTTTGTGAATTCTTGGTTACGATTTGCGGTCGGTGTGAACCAGAATCAACTACGTATGTTGCATTTGACTGTGGAGATTCAGGAGTTGGTAAGCTTACTTACTTGTTGAAGTGAAGACTGGTAGTATATATCTGAGCTTCTCCAGAAAAATTGTTTCTATTTTTATCCCTTTATTCTGATATCTATTTATTTGGGGTTAGTGTTTCTTCGTTTTCTGATGTTCACATACTGATTTACTTTTGTCGAGCTACACCCAAATTAAAAACCACTTAGCTGTTTTTGATATTTTTATTCCGTTATCACATCACAAGGAAAAATCTGTAGTAACTACCGTTTCGTTTGACCATCAAACAGATTTCAAATGTTGAATACGATGTCACAAAAAATCATTTCACAACGATGTCACAGTCTAGCCCAAAATTTCATCGCTGACTTGAATAATGCATAGCCCAAAGTTCTAGACCACATTTCTGGCAATTTTTCCTGGTCTGTCAGCCGCCATTTTTTTGTCCCAAACTTGAAGACTCGTAAGTTTCTTGACCAAGTCTTCATCAAGGTCGTTTTGTCGCGTTAGAGATACCGTTAGCAAAACAAGTCGCAATAAAGTTATGTAGAAAATATTTTTATTGTTCGTTTTTATGTTTGGGACGTGAGTTTTTGGTACATGAGTAACATGGTGGGTTGCGCGAAATAATATTGTGTTGTTGCTGTTGCAACGTTTTTAAGTAATTTAAATTAGTGTAGAATTACGTTAAATTACACATTTTTACGTGACTTATTTCTTGTAGAATTGTAGAGCAAGGATTATTATCATAATCATTGATTTTATAAATAAAATTCATTGAGAAAAAACAGGAATAAACTTTAATAAAGTAAAAGAAAGAAATCCCTAGAAGTTATTGTGTAAAGTTTATTCAATTAGCGAAGCAATGCAGATGGTTTCGTTTATTTGCTGACCCTACAAGCATCGAGTCTAAATTACGAGGTGTCGCGTCAGAGCAATATATTTTTTCTTGCATCGGCGATCCATATCCTTTTAGGATGTCCCCAATCAAATATTTTATTGGCTCAGAAAAAAGTGACCAGATTTAACGATTAAAAATCTTGTGTCATTCTTCGTATTTTTTTTTTAAGAAAAGGGCCATGCCACCTTTACAAATCTTTCCAATAAGTTTTATTTATTATTATTTATTTATGTACACACAAAATACTCAACAAGACATAACATTAAGATAGAAGAGCACAAAGGTACTGCCTATTTCATGCGAAATCTCTTCTAGCAGACCTGCGAGAGGAAAGTAGGATTAGAAATGTAGACACAGTGTGTAGAAAAGACAAAACAGGAAAATTTAAATTGGAACTTAAGACAAAGTTATACCTATATAAAATAAACATACATACAAATATACACATATTAAATAAATACTTGTACTGTAAATATATGCCTATAATAAAGTAATAATAAGTAAAGTAAATTTTATAAGTTTTGTTGGAAACTTTAAAAAAAAATGTACAGAGTGGACAACGAAATCGGTCACCACGTATTCGGTACATCATTCTGAGCCCCCCACATAGAAATTAAATATATCATCGGTAATTAAAAAAATGATGTACGCACGACGGCCAATCAAGCTATGCATAACCAAATTAAGCTCATCTCTCATCGTACGGGAAGCTCATACAAAACGAAGTCAGGTTATACTGGTTATGTATAGCTTGATGTGCCGCCGTGTGTACTAACCGTTTTCGCGTCGGTGTCCCTTCCACCCCGTACAGTTTCTTGTTTTGTGAACTTGTTTGTTTATTGTTTTTAGTCCTTCAGTCTTTTCGTACCGTAGGACGAAGTGTCATTCAAAACCCATGACTCCAAAAAGCAAATTCATACCATAACCGCGACTCCACGAGGACTACGTCATCTGCCTAGCCTTTTCCCAACTCTGTTTGTGTTGGCTTTCAGTCTTACCGGATGCAGCTAAATACCAGTATTTTACATGGAGCGATTGCCTATCTGACCTCCACAACCCAGTTAGGACTGAGTAATACGATGCCCCTTAGTAAGACTGGTTGTCAGACTTTCGGGCCACTGACCTGTAACGACTGTCAAAGATCTACAAATGACAGCCAGGACTTAACGTGCTTTCCGAGGCAAGCAGGAAACTCGGTATGTATGGGTGGTCACCTATCTGCGGACCAACCTAGGCCAGCGCGGCTTAATCTGAAGACTGACCCGAGAGGCTGCTATTATTTGGCCACGAGCTGCGAGAACTACGATAAGTATAATTGATTGACATTCATATTATGCCGGAAATATATATCCAAAAGGATTCACAAGTTCGTTTGACATAACGACTTATTAAAAACTTAAAGCTTAGCTTTGATTGATGCTTTAATAAATAGTTTTCAACAATGTTATACTCAACAAAAAATAAAAGTAGCAAACCGAAATTCCTTTTTAATAAGTTCTGAACTGATTAAGGCTATGTCCACACGGCGCGTTGAGTCAGCGTTGCGTCGACGTAGCGCTGTCGCTGCGTCGTTTTGCATATTAATTACCATAGTGTACACACGGTACGATGCGTGGACGCATAGCACACACGACTGACTGCAGCCCCCGAGACGAAGCGGGAGGGGTGTACTCATTGCGACACCGCGCGCCGGAGTGACAGTGCTCAGTTGTGTCGTAGCAACGCTGCGATGACGCAGCGCTTGTGTGGCCGACAATACGTCAAACTATTTGCGTTGTGACGACGCAACGCGCCGTGTGGACTGGCTCTAACTTTTCAAGTTTATATTACATCCGTTTAGGAGTTCCCAGAATTAATCAGAGAATAATTTGAAAAAGGCTTCTCTCTAATTTAGGTATTAATTGTTATAGAACATCATGTTATTATACCGATCTAATTTCAGGGTGTAATCCTCGCAAAAACATTTGCGAATTAAATGATACGAACTCGAAACTCGTAACATGCAAAAAAGACGACATACAAAAAATATTCAATGTCAACTTAGACACTATAATATAAATTGAAGTCACATTTACAAAATGATGTAATTTAGATCATGTTTAGGTTTTGGTACACATTAAATTGTATTTTTTGTGTCATGTAAATATTTATATACCTATGAGAAGATAAAGATGAAATAATCTTCGAAAAATAATTATCTTCGACAGTCGTTGCTGGTAAGTAAGTGGCTCGAAAATCTAACAACCTGTCTTACCAAGGGTATCGTAACCAGAACTAACTGGGTTGTTCAGGTCAGAGTGGTAGTCGCTCCATGTAAAATACTGGTATTCTGCTAAATCCGGTTAGACTGGAAGCCAAACCCAATGTAGTAGGAAAAAGGCTAGGCAGATGATGATGAAGATGCAATAAGACATGCAACCCAAAGTAAATATGAAATTGTAAACAAGCAATGCATCTAATTTCAGGCAAATTTTCAAGGGCCTATGTATTCGACCGAATGAAAGGGTCAACGTCTTTTTGGGCCACATTCCCATAAAGAATATGATTGTGGCCAATGCAAAAACCAACGAATCAGTATAAATAACCCTAAAAAGACCACCATCGCGATCGTGGACGTACCACGAAATAAACACCCCGATTTTGTTAACCCGATCGGACATACCTACACACAAGGACAAAGTTACGACCAAAGTAAAAAGAACCTAAATGGCAATACAAAATGTTTTAATATGAATTGATGGTGTTCATAAAGTAATACCTTCCAATAGGGAAATAATAACATTAACAAAAGATGGCCGCGGAATGTAGTTGAACTTGGCAAGTCTATTGTATGTCCAGATTTAATTATCTCCAGATAATGAAGGAAAATTGCATTTAAATCATCAATTTCTTCGGACATAAATGATAATGAAAGAGGTAGAAAATATGATTTCTTGTCCTGCGAGTTGTTAATGAACTAAGGAATGTGTTAAAGGATTTCACATTAAAATGAAGGTTAATATCATCTATAGACTATTGAAACAGGAAAACCAGATTAGTCATTTCAAAGCTAAAGGAAAATTGGATTTAATGTTTTTCAATGCATCAATGGTGAAAGAATATTTGACTAGAAAGGAAAAGAAATACATACCTATACAACATTAGTTTTAGTATATGCGAAACCTGAAACACGTGTCCTAGTATTTTAGTGTAAAGAATCTATATACAAAATTTCAAAACTGTATCATGAAAAATCTCAAAGTTATAAGCTTGTTCTGTTACCTAGTTGTCCGCTCAAAAACGTGATCACCACGCAGCGCGCCCGCGCACGCTCCTCCAGCGTCGTCTTGAGCTCATTGATAATAATAATTTGGCAGTAGGTACCTAAATGATTGCGATAGGTACTTACTGTCGCTCGGTATCCAATTTGTAACTTTTTTTAAATATTTTTTTGACAAAATATAACATGGGTTAATAATTATTGGAATCGATTCAGTTACTTATTCTGAACAAACTATATTCAGGTTTCGCATATACTAAAAATAATGCTGTATACAGCAAATCAAGTATCTTGTCTTGGCTCGCGAGGTTGTCGACATGTGGGATGTGGACTCAGCGATCATTGTGCCGATAGTTGTATCAGCCCATGGCTTAATTGCCAAGAGCCTCGACCAATACCTGAGTAGGCTCTCGTTAGGCAGCCGGATCAAGGGCTTGATTCAGAAAGCGGTACTCCTGGACACGGCTCGTATTGTTAGGAGGTTCCTCTCTCTGGAGCCCTGACCGCCGGTAGCTTGGACCCTGTTCCCGATACCGGTGGGCTACAATTCTTTATATTTTTTAATGTTTTTTTCTAAGCAATATTTAAAAATGTAAGTGATTTGTAAAAATATAAATAAATGGAATAAAATGCTGTATGAGGCAGAAACACAGAACGCCACCTGCTACGATCCTAACATCACCTTTTACCTCGTCCACGTTCATACATCTGGTCATATACGCACGCCGGTAGCGAGTACTACGCACTTGAACTTTCTGAAGAACCCCGCCAATAAAAAAACTTAAATGCTATATTTGATCCCAAATAAATTGGAGACACAGGAGTATGATGATGATGGTGAACAAGAATGATGATGTTTATTGATAAGGTGAAACCCGACAGTAAAGCAAAAAAAAAATTGTTAAATATTTTGAGCACAACTGGAAGCAGTTGCATATTACCGTTAACAGCCTTCAAAACCCATTTAGATAACAAGCATACACGTATTGGCATAAAAACCAACTTAAATGTCAGTAGGTAACTTGGTAATACTGTGGCCTATTTCAAAATACAGGAAAGACTTACAATATATTTTAGCATTGTATGCTAAAGTAATTATGGTTTCGAAGCTCATTACATTACTAATGTAATGTAATGAGCTTCGAAACAATACACAAAGTATTATAAATAGAAATTTTGAATTAAATCTTAACAGTCCTTGAACCCAGGTAAACAGAAATTCAATTTGTGCGAATGATAATAAATTATTCAAATTATTTAAATTCCTATTGAGACCACATTAACAACAATTTTGTCTTAGTAGATTTATCTGTATCATTTAAGTTATGTCTATCGATAAAAATTCAACTAAAGCGTGCAACCGGGCTATGTGAACGAACTTGAATTTAATAAAAATAGTATGCCCAAATCGGGGAACCTGGCTTGTAAAGAATTCGCTCGGTTCATGACAAGCTTCGGCCATCAATTACGTCACGATTTTTATAGGAATTTTAAAAGTTGCCTTTATTTTGGATAACAAGTGGGCTTTTGAAATATTTTTAGTAGTTTAGGAAACCTAAATCAATAAATTGTTGAAATAAAAGCTGAGAACAGATGGTTAATACATTTATTTATAATGCTGCGGTATCAGTTGTATTTCGTTTTTTATTTAGGATTTTCGATTCTAGCGTTATATTACGTACTTGAACAATTAGTTGTTTACAATAATTTTCTAAGGCCCACTGAGGATAATTCTATTGTTGTTCAAAATATTCTACTAAAGGGGGTTAACCATTACAACGAAATCAGAACACGTGTTCCAAGACACACAAAACCTCTTTTTATCCGACCGACTCAAACAAAAACTTGTTCCAACTAAAAAAACCAGACTAATCGTTTGATTGACATTATAATCCTAGTAAAAAAAGGCCTATTATATAAATAGGACAATGAGGTCACGGACCCTAAGATTGCGTCATTTGATCATTTAAATTCAAAGAGAAGCGTTTGAGTGACACACGTGCAGTTATGATTAAAAAGACCTACCACAAACAATGGAGTGCCACATGGAATAGTTTTAGGACCTCACCTGTTGAACCCGCATCAAATTTAATTTATCAATGACTTTAATGTTTATCAATTAGTAAATTTACTGGAATAAAGACAGATGAATCCGACTTTGACAGTTCTATTTAAGATATTTTTTTCAAAAACCGTGATAAAATTTGATTTTAACCGTAGGTGATAGCAAGAAGGTCAAGAATCCATAATTGAGTAGAAAATAGAAAAACACTTTTAAAAAAAAACTATTTAAGTAGATTTTGTTTGATTTTGAGTTTCAACTGTACATTTAACTAAAACTTAAACATAAGGATGAATGATCAAAAGTTTGATAATCATATTATTAATTTTGTAGTTAAGAAAAACACTTAAAGACACTGTCCGATACGGTCATCAAAACATTTATTTATCGATATAAATTAGATCGTGAGCCTGACCAATGCGTGGGAATTAAAAGTAGTAGGAAAAAGGCTAGGCAGATGATGATGAAGATGCAATAAGACATGCAACCCAAAGTAAATATGAAATTGTAAACAAGCAATGCATCTAATTTCAGGCAAATTTTCAAGGGCCTATGTATTCGACCGAATGAAAGGGTCAACGTCTTTTTGGGCCACATTCCCATAAAGAATATGATTGTGGCCAATGCAAAAACCAACAAATCAGTATAAATAAAAAGACCACCATCGCGATCGTGGACGTACCACGAAATAAACACCCCGATTTTGTTAACCCGATCGGACATACCTACACACAAGGACAAAGTTACGACCAAAGTAAAAAGAACCTAAATGGCAATACAAAATGTTTTAATATGAATTGATGGTGTTCATAAAGTAATACCTTCCAATAGGGAAATAATAACATTAACAAAAGATGGCCGCGGAATGTAGTTGAACTTGGCAAGTCTATTGTATGTCCAGATTTAATTATCTCCAGATAATGAAGGAAAATTGCATTTAAATCATCAATTTCTTCGGACATAAATGATAATGAAAGAGGTAGAAAATATGATTTCTTGTCCTGCGAGTTGTTAATGAACTAAGGAATGTGTTAAAGGATTTCACATTAAAATGAAGGTTAATATCATCTATAGACTATTGAAACAGGAAAACCAGATTAGTCATTTCAAAGCTAAAGGAAAATTGGATTTAATGTTTTTCAATGCATCAATGGTGAAAGAATATTTGACTAGAAAGGAAAAGAAATACATACCTATACAACATTAGTTTTAGTATATGCGAAACCTGAAACACGTGTCCTAGTATTTTAGTGTAAAGAATCTATATACAAAATTTCAAAACTGTATCATGAAAAATCTCAAAGTTATAAGCTTGTTCTGTTACCTAGTTGTCCGCTCAAAAACGTGATCACCACGCAGCGCGCCCGCGCACGCTCCTCCAGCGTCGTCTTGAGCTCATTGATAATAATAATTTGGCAGTAGGTACCTAAATGATTGCGATAGGTACTTACTGTCGCTCGGTATCCAATTTGTAACTTTTTTTAAATATTTTTTTGACAAAATATAACATGGGTTAATAATTATTGGAATCGATTCAGTTACTTATTCTGAACAAACTATATTCAGGTTTCGCATATACTAAAAATAATGCTGTATACAGCAAATCAAGTATCTTGTCTTGGCTCGCGAGGTTGTCGACATGTGGGATGTGGACTCAGCGATCATTGTGCCGATAGTTGTATCAGCCCATGGCTTAATTGCCAAGAGCCTCGACCAATACCTGAGTAGGCTCTCGTTAGGCAGCCGGATCAAGGGCTTGATTCAGAAAGCGGTACTCCTGGACACGGCTCGTATTGTTAGGAGGTTCCTCTCTCTGGAGCCCTGACCGCCGGTAGCTTGGACCCTGTTCCCGATACCGGTGGGCTACAATTCTTTATATTTTTTAATGTTTTTTTCTAAGCAATATTTAAAAATGTAAGTGATTTGTAAAAATATAAATAAATGGAATAAAATGCTGTATGAGGCAGAAACACAGAACGCCACCTGCTACGATCCTAACATCACCTTTTACCTCGTCCACGTTCATACATCTGGTCATATACGCACGCCGGTAGCGAGTACTACGCACTTGAACTTTCTGAAGAACCCCGCCAATAAAAAAACTTAAATGCTATATTTGATCCCAAATAAATTGGAGACACAGGAGTATGATGATGATGGTGAACAAGAATGATGATGTTTATTGATAAGGTGAAACCCGACAGTAAAGCAAAAAAAAAATTGTTAAATATTTTGAGCACAACTGGAAGCAGTTGCATATTACCGTTAACAGCTTTCAAAACCCATTTAGATAACAAGCATACACGTATTGGCATAAAAACCAACTTAAATGTCAGTAGGTAACTTGGTAATACTGTGGCCTATTTCAAAATACAGGAAAGACTTACAATATATTTTAGCATTGTATGCTAAAGTAATTATGGTTTCGAAGCTCATTACATTACTAATGTAATGTAATGAGCTTCGAAACAATACACAAAGTATTATAAATAGAAATTTTGAATTAAATCTTAACAGTCCTTGAACCCAGGTAAACAGAAATTCAATTTGTGCGAATGATAATAAATTATTCAAATTATTTAAATTCCTATTGAGACCACATTAACAACAATTTTGTCTTAGTAGATTTATCTGTATCATTTAAGTTATGTCTATCGATAAAAATTCAACTAAAGCGTGCAACCGGGCTATGTGAACGAACTTGAATTTAATAAAAATAGTATGCCCAAATCGGGGAACCTGGCTTGTAAAGAATTCGCTCGGTTCATGACAAGCTTCGGCCATCAATTACGTCACGATTTTTATAGGAATTTTAAAAGTTGCCTTTATTTTGGATAACAAGTGGGCTTTTGAAATATTTTTAGTAGTTTAGGAAACCTAAATCAATAAATTGTTGAAATAAAAGCTGAGAACAGATGGTTAATACATTTATTTATAATGCTGCGGTATCAGTTGTATTTCGTTTTTTATTTAGGATTTTCGATTCTAGCGTTATATTACGTACTTGAACAATTAGTTGTTTACAATAATTTTCTAAGGCCCACTGAGGATAATTCTATTGTTGTTCAAAATATTCTACTAAAGGGGGTTAACCATTACAACGAAATCAGAACACGTGTTCCAAGACACACAAAACCTCTTTTTATCCGACCGACTCAAACAAAAACTTGTTCCAACTAAAAAAACCAGACTAATCGTTTGATTGACATTATAATCCTAGTAAAAAAAGGCCTATTATATAAATAGGACAATGAGGTCACGGACCCTAAGATTGCGTCATTTGATCATTTAAATTCAAAGAGAAGCGTTTGAGTGACACACGTGCAGTTATGATTAAAAAGACCTACCACAAACAATGGAGTGCCACATGGAATAGTTTTAGGACCTCACCTGTTGAACCCGCATCAAATTTAATTTATCAATGACTTTAATGTTTATCAATTAGTAAATTTACTGGAATAAAGACAGATGAATCCGACTTTGACAGTTCTATTTAAGATATTTTTTTCAAAAACCGTGATAAAATTTGATTTTAACCGTAGGTGATAGCAAGAAGGTCAAGAATCCATAATTGAGTAGAAAATAGAAAAACACTTTTAAAAAAAAACTATTTAAGTAGATTTTGTTTGATTTTGAGTTTCAACTGTACATTTAACTAAAACTTAAACATAAGGATGAATGATCAAAAGTTTGATAATCATATTATTAATTTTGTAGTTAAGAAAAACACTTAAAGACACTGTCCGATACGGTCATCAAAACATTTATTTATCGATATAAATTAGATCGTGAGCCTGACCAATGCGTGGGAATTAAAAGAATATCAATATATTTTCAAGTCGCACTCTTTTGATAGCACACCTGAGGACTTATCATAGTTATGTAAATTAGTTTATCTCAAGGAGGGGATAGGGGAGCCAGTTCTATTTATTTATTCAACTTTAGTTCTATTACAAAAGGAGTTTTCGAAGCCCCTGTGTAAACTTAAAATAAAATTTCCGTTCTGGACAACTTTCTTAGCTGTGTTTTTGTCTTTTAAATGGAATTTTCTTATTGACTATGTAGCTGCAATACATGAAAACACACATCCGATCGCGGTCACAGTAACATTTTAGTATGTAGGGTACATCGACAATATTGTGCCCGAACTAAGTTTCTAAATGTACCCACTATGCATTGATTTTGTGATGACAAACTTGGTATAAAAGGGACCGCCTTTTTCTAAACACATTCATTCCACATTCCAATAAGCTTCAGCACTTGCAAACCTAAATATATTACGTCGTCATCATCTGGAGTATTATTCCACACCACCTAAGCGCTACATTGGTGACCCCGACGTGATTATTAAGAAGATACCTCCAGATCAAGATTTCATCATGGCACAAGACGGTGAACAACAACTATCTGGTGTGTCAACGTCGCTGCGCATTCCACCCTTTTGGCGCGACAGAATTCGTCTGTGGTTCGCGCAGTTCGAAGCCATCATGTCTGTGCAGAAGAAAGGCGATCAAGTCATGTTCGAGATCGTCATCGGACAACTAGAGCGGCAAGATCTCGACGAAATCTCCGACATAATTCTCCGTCCAGCTGAGAAAAAACCGATACGAAGCATTAAAGAGTCGGCTGTTCCAAGTTTACGAAGAATCCGAGCAACGGCAAGTACAAAGGTTGCTATCTGAAATGGAACTCGGCGACATGAAGCCTTCACAGCTACTACGCCGCATGAAAAACCTCGCCGCCGACAATATCTCTGACTCGGCACTGCGGATTATGTGGACCAACCATCTACCACAATCTGTTCGAGCAGTCCTCGCCGTCAGTGAAAACATCGCGAAACACTCCGATATCCACGAGCTGGCAACGCTGGCAGATAAAATCCTCGAGCAGACACAACCACTCGGCGCAGTCGCTGCAGTTTCCTCCGTTCCCACTACCCCACGTGCATCTACGTCAATTGAAGAGGAAATTGACGCGCTCACCAAAGAAATCGCAGAGCTGAAAGCATACCGATCGCATCAAAATCGACGTAGATCGTTCGACAGACGACGCTCAAGATCGCGTTCATCGAGCAGAGCCAATCACAATCGCGCCCGAAACGACCAATCAGCGACCTGCTTTTATCATCGCAAGTTCGGCAAAGAGGCGCGAAAGTGTACACGTCCGTGTAACTACGAAGACAGCAGCGCCCCCTCGGGAAACTAACGCCTGCGTTGGCTGAGGCGGGAACCAGCGCAAACCACACTTCCTACCGCCTATTTATAACAGACAAAAACTCACGTCTGTCATTTCTAATTGATACTGGCGCCAACGTCTCTGTAATACCAAGAAGAAAAGGCGGGAAAGCTACGCCAACAGACTTTTGCTTGTATGCAGCGAACAACACGGTAATCCCAACGTACGGAGAGAAAACACTACAACTGGATCTCAACCTACGAAGACCATACACCTGGAAGTTCATCATCGCTGCAGTCAGCAGACCCATCATCGGTGCCGACTTCTTGAAAAAGCATCAACTTCTTGTCGACAAAGTTACCAATCTCGTAGTCAAGGCACCAGTCACCTACTCCGCTGAGCCTACCGTAAGAAGTATCGACGTTGATCAACCATATCACCAGCTACTCAGCAAGTTTCCTGACATCCTACGACCATCATGCATGAAGGATGCTCCCAAACACCGTGTAGAACATCACATTGAAACTACCGGTCCACCAGTACACAGCAAGAGCAGACCACTACCACCACATCGGTACATGTCCGTGAAGAAGGAATTCGAGTTGATGATGCAGCAAGGAATCTGCCGTCCAAGCAAAAGTCCTTGGTCCAGCCCGCTACACGTCGTACCAAAGAAAAACGGCGACCTTCGTGTTTGTGGCGACTACCGCAGACTCAATGACGTCACGAAACCAGACCGCTATCCAGTGCCACGTCTCAAAGATTTCACCTACCTACTTCACGGCAAGAAGATCTTCACAACACTCGACCTAAATCGTGCTTACCAACAACTGCCTGTATACGAACCGGACATCGAGAAGACAGCCATCACAACACCCTTCGGCTTGTTCGAATTTCCTCGAATGTGTCCTGGTCTCAAAAATGCTGGACAGACATTCCAACGATTCATTCATCAAGTACTCATCGGGTTAGACTACGCATTTCCATTCATTGATGACGTCATCGTCGCATCAGATAATGAAACCAGTCACTTAGAAGATCTACAGGAGGTGTTACGCAGATTAGACGAGTATGGCATCACTGTAAATCCGTCAAAATGCGTCTTCGGTAAAGAAAATGTCAAGTTCCTGGGTTATCAAGTGTCGAGCAACGGACTCAAGCCACCACAAGATAAAGTCACTGCTATCACTGCTTACCCCAAACCCGAGACAATTGAAGACTTACGTCGATTTATTGGCATGGTAAACTTCTATCGTGACAGCATACCGAACGCAGCCCACATACAAGCACCTCTCAACGCGTTCCTGCACAATTCGAAGAAACGCGACAAGACAAAAATCGACTGGAACACAGAAGCGTCACAAGCATTCGAGTTGTGTAAAGTTAGCATCCAAAACGCAGCTTTACTCGCTCATCCATCTCCATCACCAACCGACGCCATCTCCCTTATGTGCGACGCATCAAATACCTGCGCAGGAGCTGTACTTCAACAACTTGTAAACAAGAAATGGATACCGCTTGGATACTTCTCAAAGAAATTCTCCGAAACACAACAGCGATATAGTACATTCGACAGAGAATTATTATCAATCTACATGGCAATCAAACACTTCAGAAAAATGTTCGAAGGAAGAGAACTTATTGTTTACACCGACCACAAACCGCTGACTTACGCTATACGCAAGCCTCCGTCCGATAACGATACGCAACGGCGCACGCGTCAGCTGTTATTTATCAGCGAGTTCACGACGGACATTCGACACGTCAGCGGAGTAAACAACGTTGTCGCCGACGCACTCTCTCGTATCGAAACCATCGAATTACCATCACCAATCAACTACGAAGAACTATCACAAGAGCAAGAAAAAGACAGGAATATACCAATCTTATCACAACAAACAAATATTCTACTCAAGAAAATCGTCATACCCGGCACTAACAAGCCAATATTCTGCGAAACGTCTACGTCACACATTCGTCCATACCTACCAGCTGACTTTCGCCGCATCGCATTCAACGCCGTGCACAATGTAAGTCACCCTGGAATACGAACTACGCGCAAACTTATGCAAGATCGTTACTTTTGGCCAGCAATGAATACAGACATTGGCGAGTGGACGAAAGCATGCACTTCGTGTCAGCAGTCCAAAGTTCAACGACACAACAACAGTGACGTCACAGCATTCCCACCGAACCGAACGATTTCAACACATCCACGTTGATATTGTTGGACCACTACCTACATCTTCGTGTGGACATCGATACCTACTCACGATGATCGACCGCTGTACACGTTGGCCCGAAGCAGTACCCCTTCATGAGATAACCGCCGAAATCGTCGCAAGAAAGCTGTACGAAACATGGATATCTCGTTTCGGTTGTCCTACAAAAATAACGACTGATCAAGGACGACAGTTTGAAAGTCGACTATTTCAAGACCTCGCACAACTACTTGGAGTAGAAAGAACCCGTACTACTGCCTACCACCCGCAGAGTAACGGCATCGTCGAACGCTGGCACCGAACACTGAAGGCCGCACTCATGACACGACTAGCAAACAGCAACAAATGGATCAACGAGTTACCTATTGTTTTGATGGGGCTACGAGCCGCCACGCGCACCGATACTAACACAAGTGCCGCGCAGCTCACCTACGGCCAAGCAATACGGCTACCCGGCGATTTTATATCACCATCACCAGCCGCAACGAAGATTGACCACACCTACGTCGATCAGTTACACGACGTGATTACGAAGCTGACACCTACATACAAGCCGCATTCAAACAAGCGATGTATGTTCGTGCACAACGACCTACCAACATGCAGCCACGTGTTTGTACGCGATGACACCGTCCGAAAACCACTGCAGCATCCATACAAAGGTCCATACAAGGTCATCGAACGCAACGAGAAGTATTTCACGATACAGCTACCAGGCAGATCGAGCAACATATCGATCGACCGTCTCAAGCCGGCATACACTATCAACATCGAAGATAACCACGAATACACGAGTACTGAGACACGCCAACCAGCTGCAGCTACCACTGAAGATCACTCCAGCCTGCTTCCAGCCTCGAACACCAGCGACCAACGTACAAGATCAGGCAGGATCGTCAAGATGCCCGTACGCTTCGCTAAGGGGGGAGTACTGTAGCTGCAATACATGAAAACACACATCCGATCGCGGTCACAGTAACATTTTAGTATGTAGGGTACATCGACAATATTGTGCCCGAACTAAGTTTCTAAATGTACCCACTATGCATTGATTTTGTGATGACAAACTTGGTATAAAAGGGACCGCCTTTTTCTAAACACATTCATTCCACATTCCAATAAGCTTCAGCACTTGCAAACCTAAATATATTACGTCGTCATCATCTGGAGTATTATTCCACACCACCTAAGCGCTACAACTATAATTTTGGTTTTTATGTAACGATTTGGACTCTTCTCTAACTGATCGACTGGAGAAGATAAAACCGAAAGAAAACTGTAATACTAGTGGAGAGACTTTTGCCCAGCAGTGGGACAAAACACATCTACACGCCTTTTACCTACGGGGGTAGGCGGAAAACTAATCAAATAGGTTAGTTAAAAAGGGGATCCTCCTAAGAATACTTTTGTAAAAACAAGTTTCTCTTCGTCGTATAGTGAAAAAGTTTACTCAATTCACGTTACCTTCTCAAGTGAACTAACTCTCAGTGATCTTGTTCCATTTTACAATCCAGTTTTCTCCTTCATATCTCAAAGGTTTTTATCTACCTCAACCAATTATAATAACGGTATAACATCCCGTTTCCATTGAGGAAATTACGAAACGATTCCCTTCTTAATGAATAGATGAAGCTGTTACTTATGGCCATGTGAATAGTGCGGAAACTAGATAGGGAACTTTGAGAACTTTTGTCCACAATAGTGTCTGATGACCGTTTGTATTCATAGCTATTTTTGTTAGCTATGAATGATCCCTATTCATCATCTTCGATTAAATCTCTATTGTCAACAAGCTTTTTGTCCATCTCTTGTTTAATGGCTTGTTTTTTTAAACTTGGGGACTTGACTTAATATTGTCTTGGCTTCAGAGAGTAAACGTATAACATAACATAACATTCATTTATTCTCAGGCAAGTTTGGCGCATAGATATATACCTTACAGACTAACATAAATATGATAAAATACAATTTGTTACAATTTGTTTGTTGTTAGTAAATAGAACCTTAAAACTATGTTAGTAACACTTCACTTGTGCACTATGTCTCTGTGCGTTCAAGTGGCACTTGCCCGTGGAAGCGACGGAACACCTCTCCCTGTGGCCAGAAGTCCTCTTCGAAGTCGAGGTGCAGAGAAAACGTTGGTATTAACACCGCGAACCCCGATCCTCCCCGAACTTATGCTACCCGATTGCTGAACTCTATATACACAAAACCTAGTCAAAGGACACTGACAAGAATGAAACGATAAAAACTTCTTGCAAGGTAGTATTTAGGACTTCACTTGAAAAATTAAGATTTTCACACTTCTGCCGTATTAACGAGAGTGAGATAATTTTTTTCGGCCATTGTATGAATTGATGCTTCTGCAAAGTCATCTCATTGGAAGTGTTGGATTTTTTACGAGTTGCCGGGGTCGGAGCTATATTTAAACCGCTTTTCATTCGAGGATGCTCCTGTAATCACTGATTTATCGGTCTAGTGTGTGGTATTTAGTTCCCTTCTTCCCTATGTGGCATGATTATTCCTTGATGGTGAAGTTTTGATGAGGTTTAGGATTAAATCCTTTTCTTTATTAAAAGTAGTTTTAAACTGAAGTCAAATGATATTTATTTCTGTTTGTAGATCTTCTAAAACACATTCACTATTCAATTTGTAAAACCATATGGCTCTCTTATTTTCTATTTGATCGATTTCTTAGAAGGAATGTCGACACAAACTCACAGGTGTTGGAACTCATTGTCGTTTTTAAATTCTTCTAATTATTTTATTTAGTTATTAAGTGTGTAACTGAAGTAAAATCATCCAGAGTGTTCACTAGTAGTCTAGTCTTTTAAGTTTTTTTTTTGAAAACGTTTTGCTTGATGTGGTTTTCAATTTTAATCATTCAAGCACAAGAGTCTTATAAAACACGATAACCCACCTGATATAAAAATACTTTGATATTATTTTAATACAAGTTCAGCGTGGAAATAATTCTCACCCACAAAAAACTTCACGGCCTTTAAAAATAAAGACACAGTGAGTCAGAAGACAAACTCATGCGCACCCAAGGTGTTTTACAAACAGAAGTTATTTACGAGTAATACTCATTGTGGTGATAGCCGTCTCTTTCTTCCTTGGGCTTTAAATAATTGAAAGAGCGAGACAAAAGATTTCTGCGCACTTATTGCACGGAACAATTAACATTTTTTATTTAATGATGTCAATTCAAGGAGTTGTTGGAAAAATGCATCGGTTGGATTTCCGCGAATGGCGTTAAAATGCCAATTGATGGTGAATAATGAAATATGTAGTCGGTAAAAACCATTGAAGTCAACATTATACAGTCTACTTAACGTAATATATACTGACTGTAATTGGTTATATATAAGCCATTGGTCCCGTTGGCTGTCATTCGTAGATCTTTGATAGTCGTAAGGTACTCAGTGGCCCGAAAGTCTGACAATAAGTCTTACCAAGGGTAATCGTATTACCCAGTACTTACTGGGTTGTGGAGGTCAGATAGGCAGTTGGTTCATGTAAAATACTGGTATTCAGCTGCATCTGGTCAGGCAGTCGATCCCAACGTAGTTGGGCTAGGTAGATAATTATGATTTAATTGCCTTTAAAAGTTCCTTCTGCCACCAAATCTTCAAAGCTTAGACAGAAATTTTTAACACGTTTCCAAAGCCAGTACTAACGTCGTCAACATGGCAGTTCTGATCAAAATATGATTTAACACAAATAATAGTGAAAATGATCAATATGACGAAAAAAAAACCGAAAGAAAGAACCACTTTTGCTTTGCCCAACTTCAGGATCAATAACGATTCGTTTTTAGATAGAGGCATTAAATAAGTTTAATACACCTGCTTTAATTTGCACATCAATTTAAAAAAAAAAAGAAACATTTTTTAAACTTCGATCTTTAGACTGAACAAGTCAATAAAAAAAAATAAAAAAATAAAATAATAATTATAATAAAATGATTTAGCTTTACCTAATATAGACGTTTAGCTCACAAATAGTAGGTATTTATATGATGCCATTGACATTAAAATTCAGTCCAGAACTGGCTTGACCTTAAAAGGCAGTAACTACAATTTTTTTTTTTTAATTTATCCCACGAAAATTCCAAAGCGCTGTAATAATCATAGTTATACTACATACCCTTCTTAAAACCGTATTGTGTAACTCAAGAATAATCTGATCGCAAATTAATTACTTTTGAACAATACAAAAAACTATTGTTACATCAACGTTTAAAAGAAAAAAAAATGGAGCAATCCTGTACAAAAAACTTACGATGCAAATCGACAAATATAATTTTGCCGTTAAAAAACTTGTACCGCTACTTATGAAGTCATTTCTCGAAAGGGTTACGGCTTATGTAGCATTGAAATTGATTTTGACAGCTGTATTTGTAAAATGGTAATATTTATCAGTTGGAACGTTGTACTAGTTTTCTGCAAACGAAACTGAACCTTAACTTTGTGGTGTACAGTTTAAAATAGTTTAGAAAATGCCAGTTATTTAAATATGAACAGGTGCTTTGGTTGTTCATCGGTTTTTGATTAGTGAGGGGACATCGACTTGTTTTTTTTTAGTTTAAATCGATGCTTTTGATTGAGATGTGGACGTTATTTTTTACAATAATGTTAGTAGGTGTAAGATAAATGATTTGTCGTTTTTGATACATTAACCTTGGACTTTGAAATAAATAGGTACCTACCAAAATCACTAAATAAATGAACATTTATTGAGCATACCTTTTCTTAACTGCCAAAAAACAAAATGTTGTTTTAAGTCATAATTTTTTGGCCAAAAAGTCAGCATTGCCATCCAACGTGGCAATGCTGCCAGCCTTCTAGGCACTTTTCCTATTGACAGCGATGTGTGCCTTTTGATACTTGTACATATTTTTATTACTATTATAGATTTGTAGTTTGTAAATAATGTGAATATTCTGTGATATAAAATTAATAGGCCTAATTTTTAAACAATATTTTACGTAATTATTAACCAACTAGCCTGTTTTGTCCCACTGCTGAGCTAAAGCCTCCCCCACCACACAATTCTAGTGCTAGTGCCGTAATGTCAATCTTAATAGTAATTAATTATTATTCCTATTTATTTAATAAGCTTCTATTGGTTGGACTAAATTTTAAGCGCTTATTAGGACATTTTCGTAGAGATAAGAGGAACTAAGAGTAGGTAATAAAAATATGTCATTAAATGTCATTGGCCTTTTATGCTAACCATACCGCTACCGTAAAACTATTAGGGAACTAAAAGAGAAATACCCACATTAAAACCTTATCTAATACGAAATAGCTCTGTCTTATAAAATGGAGAAGATAGCGCACCTTTCTGACGTAATTAGTTAAAGTCGGGTTAAGTCGCGTGAACAATTTATTGGCAACATTACACGCTGATTACAGGACTTATAAAACATGGGTAAGAGTTATGCTACCTATGTTAAATGTTTCCCATCTTATTCCATAATTTATTTCATAGGTTTTTTTTTTTTTTTTTACATAAATTTATCAAATGAATTTACGTCACGCGTACAGGCGTGTCACCATCCACGAAAGGTTAGGCAGAGGTGTACCTAATAAATAGTACATTCACAATTCGGTAGTTATGTTTAAGTCCCATGTAATAGGGGCCTATTATTGGCCTCAACCAGACTCCATGTCATATATATCATACTGAGAAATTCCTAATGGAAAAACAATTAAATATAATATAAAATAAAAATATTTAGTTAGGTCCAAGTTGAATATTTTTTTGTTATATTTTTCTGGCGAATAAATTTAAAGACACTAAATCAGTGCCAATGTCCTATTTACAAAATGATATTATATGCTAGCTTTTGAATTAAACCAACCGGTTTTTGATCCTGACAGATGTTCTAGAAATATACCTATTTTAAATCATGACAAGAATTCTGCCAAAAGCTATCTATGGTATTTTTGCAAGAGGAAGGAGAAACAAATAAACATCGGAGACCATCTTAAAAATTCTAGATCATATGCACGATGCACGTTTGCTCCACAACAAAGCGACACCTATGTGAACATAATTCCACTGGTGGTATTTCAACTCTTAAAGCTGAGCATTAAAGCATTAAAAATGCCTTTATTTAGACATTTTTTTTTTTTTTTCCGGATGGGAAATCATCAAATGACCCCCCCCACTCTGGGCGGAGCGGAAGGGAGTGTCAGACTTGTACTGACTAAAACCCATCCATGTTCCTTCTTTGCCCTTTGTGTTCCAGGGCCACGGTATCTCTTTCGAACAGTCCCGCAGCCCTGGAATTTAGATATTAGTTTAAGTATCGCCTAATTTCGCGAAAACGAACATTAATGAATCAAAGGCGCTTACTCAGTCTAAGATATCTAATGTGATAAATATCTGCAGTTAGTGGCTTATCCTGATTAACTGCAAGATTAACTACTAACCGTCAAACGATGTCAGTTAAACTGGCAGTAAACTAACTATAATTTATTATCGTAGCTGTTTTAATCAATGAGGGAAAGGAGAACATCCTTACTGTTAAGTATTTTATGTGAGAAATGTAGGTACTAGGCGCGCAGAAAAGGCTTGGAGGTTACGACTCTAGAATTTTTTCTTTGGGGGGACGGTGCTCGCAGGTAAATTCTTACGAAATAAACAACGTCTTTTATTATTATTTTTCGTAAATAGATGACATAAAACAAAGTTAGTTTAATAAAAACAGCCAGTTAGGTTAATCTAGAATGTAGTAGATCTTTTATTTTTTGTGTGAACGACTACCACGTTCTTTATTTCAAAAATAAACTCGTTATCGAAAAGAATCAGCCGTATTTTTCTTAAACGTTCGCATTCTAATTTCAAATAGGTACCAGTCTCAATCTGTCAACGAATTCGTCATGGACTGTCGCATTTTTTTTTTAATTTTAAGGTTTATACACGAAAGAAAAATAGGACCAACACTACTGGTCCTTTTACGCAATCATCATCATCAATCAAATTACTCACGACTCCTCAAGGACGCTCAATCAAAACATATTAATTGCTTATTATTTATTCAGCTAACAGCGCATTGTTCCCATATTAGTATTACGATATTGGTTACCGGCTCAGTTCCTTCGGCTACCGTGCAAAAAGTCACCTGTGTGACTCGGTCAGACAAACCGTGTGTGTTGTCTTTCCAATCCATTGTTTCGAGCATATCGGCCAATCGCAATACTGTAAATCAATTGTTGGGCAACAGTACCTACAACTTTGTTTTACTGGTACTTTTATTTAAATAAATATTTGTAACGATTTTTTTATTTGTTTTTAAATAGAAAAAGGAAACATACTGGCGCAACAGTCAAACAGTCGAGCTGAAAATAATTATTTGTAAAGATTTTGTTTTTTTAATAAAAAAATGTTGCTAACAGTCAAGCTTATTGATGTGTTGATTTTAAAAATTAATATTGTTGAAGTGCAATGTTTTTATTAAATAAATTATTCAATAGTGAAAATAAATTAAAATGAGCGTTTTGCAAAAATATGTGTTCGTTTACCACCAAGGTTTTGGAAACGAGTAAGTGAAAATATTTTTCCTTAAACTATAAAGTTGAGAAAGATAGAAAATTGAGCATTGTTCTTGGAACAAGGACCCCATTGCTTTGTCCTCTAGGCTGTGGAATTTAGTGTAGTTATGGGACAACATTTTCGCCTTTCTCATAGAGAAAAGCAAAATTATAATAACCGGGTAGGTATGACCCGGGTACCTGCCTCATTGTTGTAGTGGGCGCAATCTCGACTGCTGATCGTGAGGTCCTGGGTTCGATTCCCGGGTCGGGCAAATTGATTTTGGGTTACATCAGAAATTTCTCAGTAGCAGCCACGGAGTCTGGATTTATGCCCGGTTGATGGCAATAGGCTCGCCCCCTATTACATGGGACTCAAACATAACTGGCGAAATGTACTATTAGGTACACCTCTGCCTAACCCTTCGGGGATTACAGGCGTAATGATATATTATGTGACCAGCCCCCGTAGCATGATCACCGTAGACAAGGATTTCTTTGACGGAAGAATCGACAAAATGACAGATTGTGTCGACACAATAACAGATTTCTTTGCACTATCTGTCATTTTGTCGATTCTTCCGTCAAAGAAATCCTTGTCTACGGTGGACATATTACGGGGGCGAGGTAGAGAAAAACGGCCGCATGTTTAATTTACATGTCTTAAAACTTATATGTGGTATAAATAAAGTACTCATTAATTCATAGCTAAGCCATGTACAAAAAAAAAAAAACAAAAAAAAAAAGAATCATCAGCTTTTATCCACGCAAACATTCACACAAATGAGGTTTATCTAATAAACGAATAGTGTCTATAAAATCGTCTTGAAGAACTTCGTATGTGCATTTACCGTGCGTGTAGATTTGAAGAAATAAATGCATGCAATTTATCCTAAGGGAATCGGTACTACGTATTTATTGTTGATGGGACGGTAACTCACTCTAAGGCTAGTCTCAGATTGCCGCGTTATGTCGGTTTAACGCGCGTTAAAATGGTGTAAACTGGCGCTGATTCAGCTTGTAATGGGCCATGCTGAAACTGCACATTGTTTTATGCTCAACTTTCTTTAATAGTGATTTATGTGTAGCTTGTAGGTTTTCAACGTCTATTCAGTAGGTCTTCAATAGAGGTGGTTAAGGCTTTGTGTTACCGCTGGTACATATCGGTGGAATAACAAAAAATACAAATAACACATTTAAAACTGATGGCTTCGAGTAACGGCCCGTGACAGAAGTTATGCGCTTAGCGCACTTTCAGCGCCACAAATTTTATTAGTTCTCTCTTGTAATCTCTAGAAGCTGTCGGATTGGAGATTCCGTGTCCTGTTGTGGAAACGGTTTTATGATTTAGCATGCATGTTTACTTTAAGTTTATTCTATCAAATGCGTTTATCGTGCGTTTTTTTCGACCGTCTGTACGCAGCCTTATCAGGAATCAGTGTTATTTGATGGGACTTCGTGTCAGTATTTATGTTCTGTAGTGATTTTAGAATCTAACAAGTTATTGCTATGTGCTGGAGCTTCGTAGATGAACCGTGTCGGACGAAATGACTGTGCTATGTCACAGATTAGTAGTAAATCTTTGGATTACTGATATGTTAGGCTTTCGTAGAGTTTGATTTAAGATTAACCAGGGTTCAGAATCTAAGTTATCTAGTCTGATTATTTCTCTGCGTTGGACTGGCATGCACACACAATTGCTGAGCGGTTTGAAAGTGAACTAAATTTTCTCATTAGGAAATTCTCAGTAGAAGCCATCTGCATTTCTGCCCAGTTATTGGCTATTATAGACCCTCGCCCTGAATTTTTTTTAGCCTTTATTTGCCTTAACATTACATTATAAATTACATGTTTTATTTAATTTAAAATTACATTTAGCATTACGTTTAACGTTACATTTAATATTACATTTAACATTACAGTTAACATTTCAATAAACTTTAAATTTAACATTTTATTTCGTTTAATATTTTATTTCTTTTAACAAAAAAATTACGATAGACCCTCGCCCTGTCTGTATTATGTGACAAGCCATTTGCTTCCACATGCAAATGTCAATTACAGGTAATTGAGGTTGTATTATACACCTCTGACTGCCTACAAGGAACACAGGTGTGAAGTTATGTCCAAACAAAAGATGTACCCACTTATCCCAACCGCAAATACATCTTTGTCAAACACTCTCTGAAGTGTCTACACGTATTTTATCTCCGTGTGAAAATCATTTTATACACTTTTGTCCTGTAATAGGTACCAAGACCGCCTACTTAGTTCGTTAGCCCCCAGTGGGAAACATCTCTTGTATGGAGATGAGTATAGAAAATTGTTAGTTTACCTCGACACCAACGGATATTTTGCAATAATTAAAATCAACTATAGAAAATTATGTAGTGAGGAAAACCGCGGGAAGATGTGTGTTGTGCTTTTTTTTACTTCTTTTGTATTGAATTGTTGTAAATGCCAATGGCCGGTGACGGTCGGAGGTGCAAACATAATTTATGGTATATTTAAACAACTAGATTGATTTGTTGTAATAATGGCACTATTTTGCTGAGCATAGCTTTTGGAGCGTCATCGACTGTTGTTTTCCATCCACTTCTGAGCATGCGACTGTGCTCCTTTATGTCATGCTTTCCTGGTATGTTCAAGTGTCATCCAGGTCTGGTCCGCAGCCATTTATAGGTCATTCTTCAACCATCTGACTGATGGTTTGCCAATAGTTACTTCTATATTTATCGACTTTCAGTCACAGTCTTAGCCAATAATTGAGTTGAGTAAAAAAAATGTTTATATCGACACCAACGGATATTTTGCAATAATTAAAGTCACCTATAAAAAATTATGTAGTGAGGAAAACCGCGGGAAGATGTGTGTTCCCTGGTACGTTCGAGTCTCATCCAACTCTTGCGTCCTTTATAGGTCTTCTGTGCGCGCATCTTTCTAGCTGTTGGCCTGCCAACCGTCTTCTGGCAACCATTTAGTTAGGGCTTTTCTCCCATCTGCCCTCAATTTTTGCCTTGTGTCCATTTCTGAGTCATGTTGAACCAAAATCCGTCCTCGGATCTTTGCATTATTAACTTAAGTTTTCAATTAAAGAATAATTATAGTACTAAAATGCTAATTATATTAGTAATGAATTGTAAAAAACATCGTAAAACATGCAGCATCAATAATTCCAGTGTAAAAAAATATCACGCAACCATTTCGATATTCACAGACAGATTTGTTCTCATACAAGTAATTTGACTTTATTGCTCTATAACCAGCAATTGATGACGTAATCGTTGTAAAATGCCCACAAACATGGTCATTTAATTAATATTTATGTTTTAAATGCCTCGTTAGTGTATCGGGTCGTAAGTTCACATGGGACTGAGGTAATTCTGGTTTCTTTGAGCTAATGATGATATGTTTGGTTTGGGTTTAATAAACTTTGTTAATGAATATTGTGTTTGTGTAGTTTAAAAGGAATTATGTCTGCAATTAAAGACTGTCCTTGGAATTTCTTGCCCTTTCTTCTTCATGTGGAGATATGCGTTTTGGAAGGGGCAACTGGCTTCAACTTTCAGATTAAATTTGAAGCTTTTGACAATTTAAAAGTGCCTGGAAGTATGATAGTTTAGGGAATGGTAGTTTGATTATTATTAGTATTTTTTTCATTTTGCGCCCGTCTTCTGAGAACAGTTTATGAAGATGGACAGCAAACACAGCAGTTCTTCGAACTTCTCCATTGTCAACACCATTCATCGTTGTCCTGTGCTTACCCCAATTTATTTGGGGTCGGCATTACTCGTCATGTCATCAGACACCTCCTTGTAAACACCAATATGTTTCGTAAACGTCGTGATTGAGGAATAGCGATCGTTAGCTATCACTCCATGTTATTGTTTATCAGTGGATGCAAAACGGTCCCATATTAGACCATTTTGAGAACTTTTGTGCAAAGGTCCGCCGGGTTTTAAGAATGTATGATCACCAACTTGGAATCACAGTTACTCGTCATCATCATCATCATCATCATCTGCCTAGCCTTTTCTCAACTTTGTTGGGAACTCTTTTCTCAATTTTACATGGTCCATGGTCCACAATGTTTTAATAAATAACAGTTACTATTCATATTATCATGAATTTAACGTAAGCAACAAACTAACCCGTGCATCTTTTGTTCCAGGTGGCGGGAGCATCATCAATGGCCTGACAACATGTTCAGAACGGCGTCAGTCGAGGGCTCCGGGCCGAGGACGCCGCCGGCCTATGCCCCCCACCCCCCGTACGTCCCGCCCCGCTTCTTCCCCCCTCGGATACGACCCCCACCCCCTCAGTACTGCTTCGACGCAGCACGCTTTGCTTGCGATGCTTCGAAGCCTAGATACTTAGACGTAGAACGTGAAAGACTAGTCACGAGATGGCTTGCGGAAGCCAACGAGGCCTTGGTGAGACGAGACCGTCCTCCACGGTACAAACCGCGTAGTAGTGAACGTAGACCTGACTTCTTGGAGCGACGACCGAACGCTCCCGAATGGGCGGACAATTTCTTGCTCGGTCGTCGAAACGGTTCGGTGGAACCCGAAGACGATACAAGTGAAGTGATGAACTTGAAGGAGTTCGTGGATAAGTTCTCGTTGCCTCGCGTGGTGAAGTTTGAGGGGGAGGATAGGCCAGTGCTTCTGTATAGAGTGTTGGAGGCCCACAGGAGGGTGGAAGCGGTCCCTCTGTCAGGGAAAAAGGGGAAGCTGGTTGGAAAGCCTCTGTATATTCCAGATTCTTATGATGGTGAGTTTTCTTTTGTTTCTCTAGATACTAAGTAAGATATTCAATTTGGATATTCGAGTAAGCCTGGGCCATTTAATGTGGCAGGAGTACACCAAATCAAACTAATGAATGCTGGCCTCTTGTGTTAATGTAACATTTTTTCATTAATTTCTACAGTGAATAGTAGTCGTTTTTATTCTACTAGAAAATTTAGAAATGATGACATGGACTGACCAAGGAACCCTATCCACAGCGATAGACAGTGAAATCGTAGGTACATTAAAAAGTCTTCCTACGGAACATAACACACCGATTTTAGAAACAAAGACTCATAAAAGCGGTACCCTAAAATTAGCTCGACCAAATCAATGACCTACTGCTTATAACAATAGGTAATTGACAATAGTCGGTTTGTCGGTTCGGCAATGATCGGAAACGATCGGGTGTAGCGTGACGTCAGCAATACGATTCGTTGTTGTTTTACCAGCTCTTTGTCGATGGGAATGGTATATTTTCAGTGGAAGACTTATGGTTAACTTTTTTTTTTTACTTTTATTCATAAAGAAACTCACGGCTTTTAGCCAGACTGTACAAAAACTTGTAGGAACTGCAATATCTTTTTCATTTTACTTAGGCTGAGGTACGTCATCCACTAGGAAAAATACTTGGCCATATTGAAAAATACCAAAGAGAATATTAATTCATAAACATAATCCTTACCGTGTAACATTTTTGGAGTAGATACGAACAACAACCAATCAAGCTATACAATACTAGTATAAGCAAATCTCTCATTGTACGAGAAATGTATAGCTTGATGTGTCGCCGTTTGTACAATAAAATATCGTCTATTCTATCTATCCATCCTTCTTACGATTCTCTAAAAAGTACTGCCATAACATACAAGGAAGCAAAACAAATAAATAGTTTCATAAGATCTGTAGATGTTGTAGATGGTAATCGGCGAAGTTAAACGACACGGCAGCTTATACAACTTATATTTTTGGAAAAAAGGCACGGATAAATTTACTAGTACCTAAAACACGTACAAGCGCACCCGCTTGCAGTGCTCGCACGGACTGAACTGCCCGCGTCTTGGGTGGGGGTCCAGCGACCCATACATCTAAACTTAGGTTATACATGTACATATGTTGTTACTACTAACTATGAATCTAATAAAAACATGAGCGCGTCGCTAACAAGATCATACAGAGCACAAAAGATCATACACTAAAATACAACTTTCAACAAAACATGCAATTCTTCTCACAAAAATATCATAACAAAACTAGAACTAATTAAATTAACATATTTTACCAATTCAATTAAAATTTAATCTCTGATTACACGGAAATCGTAACAAGATCAAGTAACCAATTTAATTGAATGTATTCAATTAGTAAATTACACATGTTATTAATCGTCTGAGGTCAAATGTTATGATTTTATGATCAATTGAATTTTAAATGTCTGTCAATATTTTGACAGTAAGTTGTTTTATTTATATGGTTATGTCAAAGCATGAAATGTACACCCACGTCGATTTCCTTCTGTATGTTTTTTTACTTTGTTTTATTGCGAACGATTATAAGTTTGGGTATATTGTGAGTGGCTGGCAAATATTACTAAATTCATCATCATCATCATCATTTCAGCCGAAAGACGTCCACTGCTGGACATAGGCCTCCCCCAAGTGTCGCCACATTGACCGGTCCCGTGCGTCTCGCAACCAGCGGATCCCTGCAACCTTTACCAGGTCATCGGTCCACCTAGTGGGAGGCCTTCCAACGCAACGTCTTCCAGTTCGCGGTCGCCACTCCAGAACTTTTCGGCCCCATCGGCCATCCGTTCTGCGAGCAATGTGCCCTGCCCACTGCCACTTAAGTTTGGCTATTCTTCAGGCTACGTCGGTAACCTACTACTAAACTGAACTAAACTTACTAAATTATGTATAATTAAACTAAAATATTCACATATAAAAAATGTTAATACTTGAAAAATAAAAAAATAAACCTGATTTTCTCGTATTTTTCTCAGCGTACCCTTTCATATGATATCCATTTCATAAGAATGCGTAAAAAATAAGTAATAACCAAAAACCCAAATTTATAGCTCAACTTTCGTCCGCGAACCCTGCGCCCGCGCATAGGCACGGGAGCAACGTCCCATTAGCGACGCAAGCGACAGGTCGCGGCCTCGCCCGATATGTGCATACTGAAGTAGACTTAGGTGACTCGGTGTCTGTGTAGGTTTTAGTAAAGAAAAAAAAAAACACTGTGACGACCAGATATATGAACCTGGATGAGGCGAAAGGGGTATCTAAGATGTTGTAATGTCTCATTCTGAAAGAGTAGGTGTTCTGGACCCTCGTGCGATGCGAACTGAGATGGTAGACCTATGGGAGTTGATGATAGATTTCTAATTATACAAGGTGTAATATAAATAAACACAAGATCTTCCGTGTGGTCTCTCGGACCATGACGCTGAACAACTTTTGTTCTACGAGTTCTTGAAACTCGCAAAAAATAATAATTTGACTTTGTTTAGGAACTGAAGCTGCTCAAAATGTAAACAACAAACTTAAAAAAAAAAATGAATTTCTAAAAGTCATAAAACAAACGTGTTTCAATTTCATGGTCTGAGACACCACATGAGAGATCTTGCGTGTATTATGTCACTGCTCTGTAATCACTTGAGCACAGATAATATAATACTACGTGAGGTTCAAATATGGAGGAAGGGGGTCAGAAAAAGACGTAAAACCCGAGCAAGCGATTTTGTGTTAAAGAAATCCATTTTTAATCAAACGATAATCTAATACACAGAATACACTTATAATTTCAATAATAAAAAATACACATGATGAGGGAAGAGGAGGGGTGGCCTAAAACCTCACGACAAGTCACCAAGTGGGAGGGAGGGTTATAAAAGTGGCAAAAAAAACCTTACGTGATTAAAGGATGACCCCTTACCTTATCGAAACAATGCCACTCATAATACAGTATCCAATTACAACTGCACCCTACCATATCTTCCTAATTAATCATTAGACAAACTTCTAATAAAATGGCCACATTAAACAAACAATACTACATGAATCAAGCTACCCACTTATTTTTAATTTATCGCGGCCCACAGTTGCGCCGCTCAAAGATCCGTACATCAGAGGCCGTAACCTTCTCCATATAGTCCATATATGGCCTACAGTTAATAGGCCTGGTCTCCCACGCGGCCGGAAGGTTGGCCCAAGGCCTGATTCAATGGGCCTCGGAGTCGGAATACAGTAGCAATTAAGGCCATTTGAGGATGCCGTGTGCATACATTGCATGCATGCGGTTCGTAATTATTGAGCGATTGTATTTTAGGGTTAAGTTCGTTGTAGCTGTCAATCAGTGGTTGAATAGGATGGAATAGCATTCGGAACCCGTTAAGTATGTGGATTTGCGAATGCAGTAGGAGATACGAATCTAGGTATCTCTTACATATACATATTCTGATTGGCTAATTGATTATCTAGCGGTGCAAAGATTAAACCATTGAAGATAGAGACAGGACATTTAGAAGATTATTTGCTAACTACAACACTAAGTAATTATTTCAATTAAACTCTAAGCAGTGATAGCCTAGTGGTGTGACCATCGGACTGCCAAGTCATAAGTCTCAAGTGCGAACCCAAGACACGCAACTCTGATTTTTCGGATTCATGTGTGTATTGTATAATTATCATACAATACACAAATGAATCCGAAAAATCAGAGTTGCGTATCTTGCTTCCGCAACTCCTGAAAGCCAGAAATCAACAGTGGCGACCACCAGAAAAGCGCCGAGATAATAAAGCTCTACGAAATCGCAGAGAAACTATTTAACTAAATAAATAATAATAAATAAATGCTTATTTCAATAACTTAAGAATACGTTTACATTTGGTCTTCAGGGAATTTCCATTTAAGTAAGAAGTATACTTGTGTTAGGAAACTCCGAAAACTGTCTTGGATCGCACAACGAAGTTGGGAAAAGGCTAGGCAGATGATGATGATGACGATGGATCACACAACGAAATTAATCAGAAAATAGAAAGAAAGAAAGAAAGAAGGAAAGAAAGAAAAAATATTTATTTGTCGCAGGAATATGTCATGCATCATACAAAATACACAAAAAACACACAAAATACACTTCCCTCCATATCAGCAGGAGACAGAACAAGGCCAATAGGCACTAAGGGACGTTTAAAACAAATCATCATGTTTAAAAAGCGTTTTTCATTTAAAGGATGTAAATAGACCCTTAACGAAGCCGAAAGGCACTTGTTCTCCCCGTCATTGCGATAATTTTTTTGTTCTAGACGTGGGAACCTTCTAAGCGGAGATATTGTGGGTCAAAGTTCCAACTTTTTCTCAAGAAGTTTTTAATGTTATAACTTTACTTTAAATACCTCCACGAGCCCCGTACTATTCAATGCCACAATGTGTTGAGTGCGTTACATTGAGTTCTACCTTAAAACTAGATTTATCACCCCAAAAAAAAAACCAATGTCCAGCAATAATTTTTACGTAGAGTTCCTTGGTTTGATGTACAGAATGTTTGGTTGACGGCTTCGTAAAGGGTCTGTTTACACCTTGCATTTTAATGAGTAGGTACCCTCTGAAGGGAAGAGGGAGGATAATCTTATCAAGGAACCCTCGAGGTTTAAAAAATCAAAATCATAACCCTCCCGATCTCGGTAATCGGTCAAAATCAAATCAAATCAAATCAAATCAAATTTATTTGTAAATGTAGGTTTCATTACAATAGGATGTTATAACAAAATGGTCAGTTCGCTACATTTTACTCGAGAGCATACAAATAATAATATTGAAGTTATTTGTGTAGTGTCGAAACCACTGACACACATTTAAAATAAAATAACTCAATTACTTACATAATAACACACAATTCCTTACGTACTAACACACAATTTTCAATGTCAACATAATAATAATAAAAAATAAATATTTCAATAATCTAAATGTCAGTAGTGTCCTCCATAAACTCAGCTGTGGAATAATAACATTTTTGAATTAAAAATTGTTTCAATTTCTTTTTAAACATATTATTGTCAAGATCTTTTATCCGTCGTGGAATTTTATTAAAAATAACTGGAGCCATTCGATAAATACTTTTACGTAGGAGGGCTGTTTTACTGCGATCAACACAAAGAATGTTCGAATCCCTTTTCCTTAACCGTGGATCAGCTGGGGCTCTTATTTCGAAAAGCTGTGGGTTTGTCTTAACAAACACTGCCACCTCAAAGATGTATAATGACGGCAATGTTAGAAGCTTCAGGGATTCAAAATATGGTTTACAACTGTCTCTTGAGTGTAGATTACATACAGCGCGTACGCATTTTTTTTGTGCGATGAAAACGTAATTATTGTCTGTCGAGTTACCCCAGAAAACGACTCCGTATCTCAGAACAGATTCTACGTAGCTATGGTAAGCAGTAAGCACGACGTCACGGTTCACAAATTTAGACAGCTTATGAAGAGCAAAAGCAAAACTTAAGTTTTTTACAAATTACCTCAACATGCGGTTTCCACGTTAGTTGACTGTCTATTACTAACCCTAAAAACTTTGTAGTATCCGTTTTTGTTACTGAATGTCCATTGTGACTAATATTAAACGGTAGTTGGTGTCGCTGTCGCTGGCTAAAATGCATTATACACGTCTTTTCTAGATTAATTTGTACGAGTAAGTTATTCGACTCTAACCAATCTATAGTTTTTTTTAGCGTATCATTGATTTCTTGTTCATAATTGTAGTACTCATCTTTTTTTATCATGATTGTACAGTCATCAGCAAATAACACTGTTGGGTGATTGATACTTTTTGGAAGATCATTTATGTACACCAGAAATAGAATCAAATAACAATTTACATAGTTAACGATAACTATCTAAATGACTTCACTTAACTATTATTCATTTTATACGGTATTACTGGACTCAGAATTTTAACTGCACATCCTGGGAATTGAACCCACGACCCCTGTATCGGTATCCGACCGTTAGGTACGTTGTACGATGGTAATATTAGTATTTGGGTATCGTGTTCTCTATATTTTACGTTTTGTTATCGAAACATGTTTTATCGTACGTCGATTGTTTGTTTTATTTGAATGTTATCTTTAAAAACCTTGTTCAGTATCTTGATATCTTATTGGCAAGATATGTTGTGTTTATTGTTGTGTTTTTAATGTGTCCGTGAGGAAAGTTCTGTTCCTCAGTAATGATTGACCGATCGAAGAAGAAGAAGAGGAAAGTTCTGAGTATAAGTCAGTTTAAAGAATATTTTATGGACTGTTTGTTCCTGCTAATCTCGGCTAATTCGGTTGTCGTGATATGGGCATGTGATGCGGAGGAATGAGGAAAATGTTGTGAGGAAAGTTTTGAATATAACTGTGGATGGGTGTAAGAGTAGAGGAAGACAAAAAAGACAATGGATGGACTGTATAAAGGATGCTATGGCAAGAAAGGAGGTGTCTGATGAGATGAGGAGTAGTATGGAAGAAGAAGACATGCTGCGCCGACCCCAAATGAATTGGGATAAGGGCAAGAGAATGATGATGATGATGTAGTGTTTTGGAAAACGTAAGAGAAAATCATTGTTGATTCACTGTTCTGTTCACGTTGGACTAGTGTAGATTCCCGGGTCGGGCAAGGTGTTATTTGGTGTTTCCATCAGGATATTATTTCATTCAGTAAAAAGCTGTTATTTTGATATTACAAACGTACACTTCAATTATATTTATTAGTATTACAAACAGACACTTCAATTTTATTTATTTGTATAGACCCGATAAGACACGAAGGAACCGAGAAAACAGAGAAGTAGCAGATGAAACAGCAAGGTACAGCAAGCAAGTATACGAAATATTTGATACAATAATAAAAGAAAACCGCTTTTTGAATTTGTGCTAGACATTAAAAACCCTTATATTATACAACATTAGTTTTAGTATATGCGAAACCTGAAACACGTGTCTAGTATTTTTATGTAAACAATCTACATACAAAATTTCAAAACAGTATCATGAAAAATTCAAAGATATAAGCTTGTTCTGTTACCTGGTTGCCCGCGCAAAAACGTGGTCTGGCGTCAGTCTGGAGCTCATTGATAATAATAATTTTGCAGTAGGAACCTAAATTATTGCGATTCGTACTTAATATCGCTCGATGTCCAACTTGTAATTTTCTTAAAATTATAAATAAAATGATTGGAATCGATTCAGTTACTTATTCTAAACAAACTATATTCAGGTTTCGCATATACTAAAAATAATGTTGTATATCAATGTATGTATACTAATATATTTATGCTAGTGAGTGTACAATGTGTGTACAACATATATAGCATGATCAATGATTAACAACAGAGTAGTTAAAAGTATTCTGAGCATGCGCAGTTAGGCGTTCGTCGATTGTTTGCGAAACAATTGTGTGCATGCGAAATATATTGTATTTTGAATATGAAAATGTGGCTGTTGGAATGAAAATTCAGATAATTAACAATATATCTGTTTTTTTGGAACAATTCGTGCACGATTCATATTGTATTTTACCTTCTGGATATCTGAATAGTTTTATTTATTATTCCTTAGGCCTTTACTGAACTAGCTATTATGTAAATCGACTATATTTCCGCTTGCACTGCGGCTTGAACACAAACGATTATAAATTGACGAGAATGACATATTGTATCATTGTCTTTGAGTTTGATTGTGATCAGAATCGATATAAAGCGGTGTTTTTATTGTTTTAAATAAAAACTTAGCATGTAGGAAACATGCATACTAACTGCTTTATGTTAAGCGGCAGGGCTGCGGGACTGTTCGAAAGAGATAGGTACTTCGGCCCTGGAACACAAAGGGCAAAAAAGTAACATGGATGGGTTTTAGTCAGTACAAGTCTGACATTTCCTTCCGCACCGCCCAGAGCCAGAATTTGATGATTACCCAGCCGAAAAAAAAAAAGACCCTTCACGAAGCCGTCAACCAAGCATTCAATTCATCAAACTAAGCAAAATTTATTGCTGGGAAACGACTTTTTTATGTGAAAATTACTTTTTCCTGTAGGACTCAATATAACGCACTTAAAACATTGCTCTGATGATGGATGCATTGAGTAGTACAGGGATCATTGAAGTATTTAAAGTAAAGTTAAATTATTAAAAAGGCGAACTATTGGCCTTGTACTTGAGGGCAATACCACCTCTGCCTAACCATTACGGGAAACAGGCGTGATGTTATGTTTATGTTATGTTAATAGCGTCTAGACTTCAAACCAGGCAAAATTAATTATGATACAATCTACCTATCAAAACACACACGACGTTCTTTTCCCCTTACTCCACACTTCCAGGAGTTGACGGCAGATCAAAAGCGTCAGTAATCAGCGTGGTGGCATCCGTCTTTTCTCATTAACTCTCGTGAGCACGTGACCAGCGAGCCAATGACAGGCGTTCCCTTTCTTAGAATTAGGGCTGGCTCCACTGAGTTGACGCAAATGTTGGGAAACATTGTGAAGTCAAATATTTGCAGAAGTGCTTCTCAAGATTTATAAAATTAATGCGCTACGGTTACGTTACTGTGTTGTTGTGTATACGGCTGCATGCCCGTTTTTTTATTGTGGCTACACATTTGACTGGGAAAATAAACAAGTAATTACTTTTTTTCGGCATAGGTTGTCTGAGTTTTGATTATCGGTAGGGTTAACTTCTGTTTTTTTTTTGTTTCTTTTCACACTTATTAAAAAATTAAAAAATGTTTAATTGTCACTATTAAAAAAAATACAATTTACTAGGTACTTAGCTTATACAGTGTCTGTGTCTCAAACTAGCAAAAAAACATTGCGAGGATTATTCATCATCATCAACAGCCTACAGCAGTCCACTGCTGGACATAGGCCTCCTCAATCGCACGCCACTCAACACAATTCTCAGCAACTCTCATCCAGTTGCTACCAGCCACCCTGCGAAGAACGTCGCACCTGCCTGAGGTCATCCCACCTTATCCTGGCACTTCACTTGGCGAATTTGTCAAAATTTTCGTGATATTGGATCAAAAGAAAATGTATTTTATGCCTATTGCGATATAGTTCACTTTGTTTTAATGATAGAACTTTGCCCTGGGGGTTACTATGACGTCATAAAGCAGGAGTAATTCTAGTGTGGGAAAGAGAGAGCTATACAGGTCGTCTACCGTCATCTCTATGGTAGGCCACCAGATCGGCCAAGCGTAGTGCGACCATTACGTTTGCCGTCTAGTGTTTTAAGTTAAATATCAACAAGTCATTGTTGATCTGACGAGTATCTGTCGCTGCCAGGCAAAAAAACAGCCCATCAAGTTAATCTCCTCTGTGCTAATTAAAAAGAAAGTTGTAAAGTGCTTTTGGAAACTTAAATTAATTGCAGGCCGCCAGTCAAGTATGAAAACAATGGTTATCTAACCGCAGTTTAGTGTAAAGGTCATCGGGACTTACTTAATGTAACAATGGACTTGGTGGACGTACTTACGTTGACACATGTTTGGTAAAAATATGGTGTAAACAAAAACTTTGACTGCTGGGCATGAGCCACTGGGTTCGATTTCCAAAGGTCGGGTAAAGTGTTACTAGGCTTTTTCATCAGGAACTTGTCAGTAACAGCCACAGAGTCTGACTTTGTGCCCGATTGATTGCAAATATCTCGCCTCCTGTTATTACACACGACTTAAACATAACTGGCGAAATGTGGGTGTACTGTTAGGTACACCTATGACCAACCCTTTGGGTATTACAGGCGTGATGTTATGTTATAATGTTATGTTGATGTCATCAATATTTTTGTCGCACCTCATTCAGTTCAAAATTACCCTGCGTGTTCATTTTATCAAGTATTGCAACAGCGGTACTGAACATTCACAACAAAATAAAAATGGCAAATAGCTATAGACCGACCGCATCAAAGGCACATTCAGCGTCCACCAGATTATTTGCTTCAAAATAACCATAATCCACGTAGGTATTACGATAGTAATTGAACCAATACGTGATCAACCTTCAGAATTATTATAACTAGAAGACGGGATATTTACCATGTTTATCCCGTTTATCATGTTTATTTGTTCCCGATATTTCGGCGCTGTTGCAAGCACCATGATCACGGATAAACTGAAGTTATTGCGGGTGGGTGTTTATGAGCAGACAAATCGGTCTACCCTCTTTCTTGTTCGTTTTTTGCACTCAGTACCGCTACCACTGTCACTCACAACTCGATTCTGTTCCCGACACACGAAACTCACTGTGTCTGCTCGCGAACTTTTTTCGGCACTATTCCGCTTTCTACACAGCTGGACCACTGTTTTCCAGGCTTTCGACAGTTGAAACCCATCCTCCCGATTGAAGTTCTTATATTTGGTGGTTTATTTCATTTAAATTGATACCTTCGCGAGGACTTATTAAAGCGGTCGGTCTATAAGCCTATTCGTTGTCAGTAGCCATATGGTCAAAACTATCCTACTAATTCTAAGAACACCGATATATCACAGTAATTTTTATTCGCCTTTCAATTCCATACAAAAAGCTGATAGCCCTAAGAACAATGACATTCCCTAAGCTATCGCTAGACGATCTCAATCACGCGTGTATGAACGCCCTTAGTCACAACCTTAACAGTACACCTCTATCAAACGATTTTCAACCGTAACTTTCTTTTGATAAAGACTTTATAAAAGGCATGAATAAAGTTGCTGATATCTTACTTGACAAAGATCATTTTGCACATACGACAAACTGTTTCTGACTTTGGTGACAAGGAATAAGGTTCATGGTTCAGCTTTTGAGCTGGTAATTAAGTTGGTAGACATGCAGTTATCACGTCCAGGCGTCACCAAGTAACAGGGGTGTGCACTTGGTTTTATAAAAAAGTAAAGCTTGCGACGATGCCGCGATGTTATGTGGTTCCGTTACGTGTTCATTGAATTTTTTTTAGACTAAGGTTACATGTGTAAGTAATATTTCTGATACTCAATTAACTTAAGTACTTCAAAGAAACTTAACTCACAAGTGTGTGGTCGTTTGCACCTATTACAGATTCAATCTCACTAGCACTTAGCCCGCGACTTCGTCCGCGAAAATTGTGATAGCTCGGCTAATATGCATGATATAAATATAATAATAGGTCTTTACCTATGTAATTGGAGATTTAATAACCAGCATTTTCAGATTTAATTATCTGTGGATTGGCGCGCAATTCGAAATTCAAATTAATTTTATTCAAAAGCCGTGTTCTTTTAATTTCAAATTCAGTCATTTGTTTTTAGATAGTTTTTTGTTTTTGTGAAATTGTGGTAGTTTTTGGCGCCATGGATAAACTGAAAATTGGTACAATCTTCGAATATGAGTTCCTACGTGGCCATACCGCTGCGCAAATAACACGAAACAATAACGACGTGTAAGGGCCTAATAATGCTTGCATAAACACGGTCCATTATTAGTTCAATCGTTTTAAATCTGGAAATTTTGAGTTGAAGAATGAGCCACCCGGTCGGCCGGTAACTATTGTCGACAACAACGAATTGAAGGCTATATAAGCTAAAATAAAAAAAAAATACAATTTTTTTATGCAAATCTCCAATTTCATAGGTAAAGACCTAATATATACCCTAAAGCACGCACGAATAATGTAGCTTTCTGCCAGTGAAAGAATTTTTAGAATTTAATCATAAGTTCCGGAGATTACCCCTTACATGTTCAAACTTGCAAACAAATACCTCTTTATTATGAAGTATACGAGTAGAATAGTTAGTCAATACGAATCAATAATCTGTGACGGCTGAAAAGTAAATGACGAAAAAGAGACAGAAGTTAAATAAATAGGGATAATCAGGATAACCAGGGCCGTGGACAAAGGTAACATTTGTATAATATTGTCAACGCATTCGGTGCAGTAAATCGCACTTCTAACTTCGACTGGAAAACGAATTCCTCTACATTTTTTTTTTAAATTTATCATCAACCTTTTCATTTCTTTTTGTTTTTTTTTTTTAATTTTTTTTTTTGTCTCACAGCTGGGCAAAGGCCTCCCCCATAGCCTTCCACTCTTCTATCCGTGCGGCTTTCTCAGGCCAATCTGTCACAAACGTCTCTAAGTCGTTACGACAGCTTTTTATATGCCGTCTTGTGGCACCCACTGCGTGACGACTCTGGCTCATCGGTCCTGATGTATTCTACAGACATGACCCGACCACTCCCACTTTCAACCCAGAAGATGTGGTTTTTATTCCCCTAGATTAAAAACATTAAAATCTAGAAGCAAAAACGTTAGAGCTTCACAGCCACCAACAATTGTCAAAATTACAGGTAAACGTCATACAATTTGTAGCATATATAGAGATACGTATGCGAAGGTCATTAAAAATACGGTAACTGCCCCTCTGAGCTATTTCATTCGTTGGCACCGATGCCAGATAAAAAGAATAAGCGGGTAGATGGCTATCATTTTCCCAGCCAATTGCCAATTCCAATTCTTCTCAAATAAGCGTGCTCATTAACAATTGCTTGTTCAGTATGCTCAGAGCATTAAATAAATAAATAAAGCATAGCAATAAATAATGGGCAAAGAAATTAATAATGCCAACAGGTGGATGGGCGGAGCGATGGATGTAACTGATATACGGAACGAGTTAACTTATATTTTTATACAGGGTGTCTCGATGTAACGTAAGATAGCCTAAATTCAGTAGGTACCACAAGTTTGTACTTGCATGAACTTTTAACGACATAATAGTTAATCTAGCTTTGTCAATGCCGTGAAACTCTGTTATTGGCTTAAGAGATAATTGTCATCATCTCGCTGTCAATGTTCAGTGTTTGCAGTCTTTAAGATACTAGTTACTTTGTCGCAACTGCACTGTGCTGTTCATTGATGGTGGGGTGAAATTTCACATAAAATGTCATAGAAATAATAAGCTGTTGAGTTTTCATTAAATAAATAAATAAATAAAATAAATAATCTTATTTCATCATCCTATTCGCCGATAAGCATTTTAAACCGTAGTATGTAAGACTAAAATGGGACTGGGCAGGCCATGTCTGCCGCATGCCGCCACAGCTGTGGGCCCGAATATCGCAAGACGGGAGCCCTGAAACAGCTAGACGGGGCCACGGTAGATCGAAGAGAAGATGGCTGGACGTCTTGGATGGCTTTCTCGCGAATTGGCGAGAAGAAGCACACCATCGTGAGAATTGGAAGGAATGGGGGGAGGCCTTTGCTCAGGACTGGGACAATAAGGGCTAATTAAAAAAAAAACAAAACAAAAATGTAAGGCGCGAATTATACAGAAACGGCGTAAGGTGAAGGAGCGGCGCAGGCGCAGCGCAGGCATGATGCTGCTTCAAAACATTATCATACAAAATATACGTAGGCGACGTGTCATGAATTCCACGCCTGCGCTGCGCTTGCGCTGCGTCTTCACCTACGCCGTATAATTCGCGCCTAAGGCAAGGGAACACAGAAAAGCCATTTAGTTTAATATTTTCTTATCAGGTTTATCAGTGTGCCCGTCTGTGCCTTTGCATGTTTTTCCAGCTCTAGGCAGAAGGCCGTATAAGCTAGATCTTGCCTGACCCAGTTCTATGATACTTGCAAACATGGAGACAGTTATCTAAACTACGTAAGGCAAGGCAAGCACCCTGTATAACCCATAAGAAAAATAAGCCGAACATTTAAATTTTAAAACTAGCGAGCAATGGCGGTGTAGCTCTGATCGCACTGTATAATCTTTGGCCACAGATAAAAAATATTCTTTAAAGGCATCCTTGCCGCCAAGAATGGAATCTTGAACATTTCAAAAATAGAATGCCTTTTTCTTCAAATATTTTTTTTCTTCAGATGCAAGATAGAGCTCTAGAATTCATGATACGTTCTGAAAATCGATGGTTTCGCTTTTTAAACTTTTAATTGGCTTTGCAAGTCTGTCAAAATACGAACCACAGAATGATAAAATCTATGAGTAATTAAGTTTTATACACATATACCAAAAAATAAAACGTAATTATTGCACCCAGTTTAGAGTTCCGTACCTCAAAAGAAAAAAGCGGAACCCTTATAGGATTACTTCGTTGTCTGCCTGCATGTCTGTGTGTCAAGAGCCTTTTTTTCATGAACTCATGGCGGTATCGAGTTGAATCTCGAATACTTTGGTTGGTCTATTATAGACCCTTGGAGCTGTAAACTGAAACCCAATTATTAAAAAAAAAACTACATGCACGATACTTAAAATTATCGTTTTCTTTCTCTGAGTGTTCGAGTTTTACAGATTCCCAAACCACGAATAAAGCGCCAAAAATCGAAATCCAGCCTTTTTGGTACCAGGACCTCAGGATCTGTAAACGGGTCGTGTTTTCTACAAATGAATGTCGATGACACTGTATTTCATTCCGCAAGATCATTTTTCTTGTGACCTAGTACATATTCAATTCAATTTTGAAGCAACGGTATTACTGATTTCAGTATTTTCAGTTTATAATAATGTCAGTCAACAAGGAGTCATGGTTCGTTCATCAGCAGTCAGAACGATATTCGCGTATTAGTGCTAAGGTCTTAGGATGTAAACTACGATTGTATGAATAAAGCCATGCTTCCTAGACAAACAAACGTATTTCCACTATGTTGCCACACTTCCTGCACTTAGTGGCAACAAGTAATTTGTCTATCAAATGTTTGACGAAAATTCTGAAGTAACTTATTTTAAATACAGTTTGCCTCGTTTGTCTAGAGTGCTTGTAACTCTAGTGGTTACAAGCACTGCTGTTGATTTATGAGGTCTTGGTTTCGATTACCAGGTCGAGCGAAGTGTTATTGGATTTTCCATCAGGAATTTCTCGGTAGCACAGCCCGGAGTCTTGTTTCGTGTACTGGTTTCGGTGGCAATAAGGTCGCTTCCTAATTAAGCTTTACTGGTTAAATGTAGATGTACTAATAGAACACCTCTGCCGAACCTTGGAGTACTGCCAAAATAAGGTATGTAAAAACACAGTCTATTTACCGTTTTTCATTAACAAACTGTATCTTATTAACAAGTTTTAAAGGAAAAAATCTATAATCTAAAAACGTATCTACCAGGCTATCATAGATGATAAGGCAACTTCACTGAAACTGTAAAGCGTAATCACGTCACAGACTCATCTCAGGGTTGTCCACGGTCAGTAATAGGTAATAGCTGATGTGGTGTGTGACAGAGCAAATAACCGAGAGTGCCTACAGTTATAGCCGTTATTAGGCATCGGTATTAAGTGTGGAGCCATAAAGAGGGTGGAGCTATCAAGTTAGGTTATGAAAGATTTTTCAGAATTTTGTCCTACATAAATCAAATGAATTGTCTGCCTAACCTTTTCCCAACTATGTTAGGGTCGGCTTCCAGTGTAACCGGATGCATCTGAATACCAGTATTTTACTTGGAGCGACTACCCATCTGGCCTTCACTATCTCTTGGTAAGACTGGTTATCAAACTTCAGGCTTCTTTATCTACAAATGATAACCGAGACCAACGGATAGAACTCGGTATGTACTTGTAAAAGATGGATGCGAACATAATCAAATAAACAAAATTAACTCTAGCGACATCTATGACGTTAATTAAGAATTAAAATCCTGCATCGCTCTATAAAATATCCCGACAACAAGAGTTGGGCAGTTGCCCACCAGACACAACACCCGTCTGGTCGGAGATTCCTGATGAGGAACTTTACACCCTGTTTTTCACACGAGCCCTACAAGTCGCTGTTTCTTATAAAGTCGCGGTTTCTAAAGCCACACTAAGCTTGTGCACACTTAATGATTGTATTAAGTAGGTACTTATAGTGTATAGCCAGCCTAATAACAGTGTGACGTAACAACATAATGTCGTACGCATGAACTTTTCATTTAAAAGATTTGGAAAAACGAAAGTTTTCTTTATTTGAATCATTAGGGTTATTGTGTAGATTGACAATGTGGGAGTTTGACGATGTAGTTATAAAATAGCAGAATTGTGATCGCTTGTTTATTTGGATCCGTGAGGAGGCGGTTTGTCGTTTTTAGGGTTCCGTGGCCGAATTGCAAAAAACGGAACCCTTATAGGTTCGTCATGTTTGTCCGTCTGTCCGTCCGTATGTCACAGCCACTTTATTCCGAAACTATTAGGACTACACAGTTGAAACTTGGTAGGTAGATATATTCTGTAAACCGCTTTACGATTTTATACAAAAATAATAAAATTAAAAGAGGGGTCTCTCCATACATGGAACTGAACCTGAAAAAAAAACATCAACAATTCTATACGTGTGGGGTGTTTATACAGGGTGTAACAGAAAGGGTATAGCCATATGAAAGGATATGCTGCAGACCATCAAATTGAACAACTTTCTCCTTGGGTCCAATATCGTAAATGCGAAAAAAATATCAGCTGTCCCATACAAAATTTTAATACCTACTCAACCCAAATGAATATTTTATATAACCCCTACCGAGGGGTAGGGGTTATATAAATGAATTAGTCGTCAAAATAATTTTATTTTTTTGTTTGGTGCTACGGAACCCTGTGTGCGTGTGAGTACGACTCGCACTTGGCCGGGCTTTTTTTAAGGATTTGATATGAATGTAGTATGTAGATAAGGCAACCCTAAAGGTCAGCTCACAACGAGACGCGACGCAACGCGACGCTGCGCGCACAAGCCATTTTATGCTTTATCTCCATTAGGTAATGCATAGTATCGTTTGAAAGACTCGGGCCGCGTGACGTCTCGCGGAGTCGCGACCGGCCGCGCGTCTTTCTCTAATATCTAAGCCAAACGATAAAGCAAGATTTCTTGGTCGAACAAACAGGACAGATGATAAATATCCTGTTTCTTATAATATTAGTAGTAGGATGCCATTACTCCCCTAGACCTTTGCAATTTTTTAGTCGATTAGTTGATGACAGTTCTGTGAAAAATCTTTTCCCATAATAATAATTAAATTACCACACAAAATAACAAACTGATAACAATTACCATTCATAACTACATAGCCAAGATTACCATGCTTTATGTAATAAGGACATTACCATAGACACAAATTATCGTCCGCCATTGTTGTATGTCGTAACACGGGCGCTTGTCCCATAGACAACCATTGTCTGTGGTTTCGCAACCTTGCTGCCACTGGATAATTAACTTGACTGTGGGTTTGGGGTTCTGTGGTGGAGCTGTGGGACCCCTTTGGCCAGAATAAAAGGTCTTCTACTATCTTTAAATTCCTTTCTTAGTAGTTAGTAGCTGTGTGACACAATTAGAATTCTTATGAGCAAAACGAACTTCCATGCTCATTTTCATCGGTTATTAAAACCTTATTGTAGAAGAATTTTTTTAAAATCCTTCCTGTCCTGAGTAAATGTAATGCTTCTTGACCCAGCAATTTATGCAGCGCGTTGGATTTACCTACCTATATTGTTCATCATCTGCCTTTTTACAACTATGGTGGGGTAGGCTTACAGTCTAACCGGATGCAACTGAATACCTGTATTTTACATGGAGCAACTGCCTATCTGACCTTTATAACCCAGTTAGTACTGGGTAACTACGATACCCCTTGGTAAGACTGGTTGCCAGAATTTCGGGTCACTGACTACCTGTAACGACTGTCAACAAAGATCTACAAAAGACAGCCGGGACCAACGGCTTAACTTGCTTTACGAGGCACGGATGGAACTCGGTATGTAATGGGTGGTCACCCCTCCGTGGACCAATCTAGGCAAGCGTGGCTTAACCTTAAGATCGACCCGAGCGGCTGTTATTATTTAGCCACGAGTTCCTCTTTAAACAATATTATTACTACTCTTAATTCTTTAAACTGTACAGATTTACAGAAATTATACGTTATTTTTAGTATATGCGAAACCTGAATATAGTTTTTTTAAATAAGTAACTGAATCGGTTCCAATCATTTTTAAACCATGTTATGTTTTGTCCCAAAAAATAATTTAAAAAAGTTACAAGTTGGACACCGAGCGACATTAAGTAGCTATCGCAATCATTTAGGTACTTACTGCCAAATTATTATTATCAATGAGCTCAAGATGACGCTGGAGGCGCGCGCGCGGGCGTGCTGCGTGGTGACCACTTTTTTGTGCGGACAACCAGATAACAGAACAAGCTTATAACTTTGTGATTTTTCATGATACAGTTTTGAAATTTTGTACATAAATTCTTTACATAAAAATACTAGAAACGTATTTCAGGTTTCGCATTATACTAAAACTAATGTTGTATATTCTCTAAGTTACTCTCTTTCGGTACGGAACCCATGGCCTTTTATTTCTGCTAACAGTTTCAAAAGACTTGTTGACATGACTTCTCTTGTTCATTTAGACAGTCAAAAACGGCTAAACGAAAGTTCGTTTTCTTTCAACCACTTTGCTTTATACAGGCCTTAAATGTATTAGAGGCAAACGCGTTGTGGAGGTCAGACAAGCAATTGTTCCATGTAAAATAATGGTGTTCAGCTGCTCGCGGCTAGGCTGGAAACCAACTCAGATGTATTTGGGAACAGGCTAGAATGCTAGATGTTGGTGCTTTTGTGAAAGAAAATATCAAAAACAAACTCACGTTTGTTGGCCACTTCAAGGCACTCAAGGTGCTACTTCATTAATTATGCCTACCTACATTTAAAGACCTGACTTGGTTTTCACAAGCGCGACTGCTGAGCATGAGATCCTGGGTTCGATTCCCAGGTCGGGCAAAGTGCTAATGGGTTTTTCCATCAGGAATTACTCAGTGGCACTCACGGAGCCTGCAGTCGTGCCCAGTTGATGGCAATAGGCTCGCTCTATCTCATGGGACTTATACATAACTGGCGAAATATGAGTTACACCTCTGTCTAACACATAACATAAAATCACCCGCGACTATATGTTATGTTCTACTTGATTTTGTGGCACTAAATTTTTTGTTTTCTATTTCATCCATTTTAAATACATACCAACATATCTCTAGCTTTGTCTGTTACAGTCACCCTCCCAATTCAGTTCACATTCGGCCAGTGTGCTTGCCCATCCACTCTTCCGCCCACTAACCTCACGTTTCAGAATTAGATTGAACACAGCATTAATTAGTTAAGATTACGATCCGACTTGGCCAAGTGAAATCGTGGCTAGAGGTCGTAGCCGACACGGCCGCTTGAACACAGTTAATACGAACTAATGTGCCGTTTTAGACAACCTTCGTTTGTGTACTTGGGTAAAACGTTTAGGATTTTGTCTGTAAGTTGTAAACAGATATACTTACCTCATCATCATCATTTCAGCCGAAAGACGTCCACTGTTGGACATAGGCCTCCCCCAAACTACTACTATACTTACCTACTTCATTATTATACTTACTTAGTTATGCCAAATTGCTTTCTGTGTTCTATTAGGTACACCTCAGCCTAACCCTTCGGCAATTACAGGCCTGTTGTTGTTATTTATTATGTTGGACTATGTCAAATTACAAACCTTGGGTTACAATAATAAACCAAAAAAAAAAAAGTAAGTAAATCATAAAAAAAACATGAAACATCATCATCATTTTCTTATCATGAATTTATGATGATGAATCTACAATCTGTTTATTTGAATAAATTATTATGATATTAAAAACTTTGATAGCACGGTTGTCACAGTGGCTGAGTGGGGGTGAGTTGGGAAATGTTTGTAGTTTGCACCCATGGTACAGGAGAAATTCATAGTGTGGGACAACGTGTTTTTTATTTAAAAAAAAATTACTGCCAGTTTGTAAGTAACTACTTCCTCTTTGGTCTAGTTAAGCCAGAAAGAGTGGCTGACTTAATGAAGTACATCACCCGTGCCTCAGTTAGTTCGTCGAATTTTAGATTCTTTAGTGCTGCCGTTAAAGAAGATACTAACTTACGCATAAACCAATACGTAAGTGCAATGTAGGTCGCAAGGTTTCTTAAATAACGACGTGTAAGGGCCTAATAATGCTTGCATAAACACGGTCCATTATTAGTTCAATCGTTTTAAATCTGGAAATTTTGAGTTGAAGAATGAGCCACCCGGTCGGCCGGTAACTATTGTCGACAACAACGAATTGAAGGCTATATAAGCTAAAATAAAAAAAAAATACAATTTTTTTATGCAAATCTCCAATTTCATAGGTAAAGACCTAATATATACCCTAAAGCACGCACGAATAATGTAGCTTTCTGCCAGTGAAAGAATTTTTAGAATTTAATCATAAGTTCCGGAGATTACCCCTTACATGTTCAAACTTGCAAACAAATACCTCTTTATTATGAAGTATACGAGTAGAATAGTTAGTCAATACGAATCAATAATCTGTGACGGCTGAAAAGTAAATGACGAAAAAGAGACAGAAGTTAAATAAATAGGGATAATCAGGATAACCAGGGCCGTGGACAAAGGTAACATTTGTATAATATTGTCAACGCATTCGGTGCAGTAAATCGCACTTCTAACTTCGACTGGAAAACGAATTCCTCTACATTTTTTTTTTAAATTTATCATCAACCTTTTCATTTCTTTTTGTTTTTTTTTTTTAATTTTTTTTTTTGTCTCACAGCTGGGCAAAGGCCTCCCCCATAGCCTTCCACTCTTCTATCCGTGCGGCTTTCTCAGGCCAATCTGTCACAAACGTCTCTAAGTCGTTACGACAGCTTTTTATATGCCGTCTTGTGGCACCCACTGCGTGACGACTCTGGCTCATCGGTCCTGATGTATTCTACAGACATGACCCGACCACTCCCACTTTCAACCCAGAAGATGTGGTTTTTATTCCCCTAGATTAAAAACATTAAAATCTAGAAGCAAAAACGTTAGAGCTTCACAGCCACCAACAATTGTCAAAATTACAGGTAAACGTCATACAATTTGTAGCATATATAGAGATACGTATGCGAAGGTCATTAAAAATACGGTAACTGCCCCTCTGAGCTATTTCATTCGTTGGCACCGATGCCAGATAAAAAGAATAAGCGGGTAGATGGCTATCATTTTCCCAGCCAATTGCCAATTCCAATTCTTCTCAAATAAGCGTGCTCATTAACAATTGCTTGTTCAGTATGCTCAGAGCATTAAATAAATAAATAAAGCATAGCAATAAATAATGGGCAAAGAAATTAATAATGCCAACAGGTGGATGGGCGGAGCGATGGATGTAACTGATATACGGAACGAGTTAACTTATATTTTTATACAGGGTGTCTCGATGTAACGTAAGATAGCCTAAATTCAGTAGGTACCACAAGTTTGTACTTGCATGAACTTTTAACGACATAATAGTTAATCTAGCTTTGTCAATGCCGTGAAACTCTGTTATTGGCTTAAGAGATAATTGTCATCATCTCGCTGTCAATGTTCAGTGTTTGCAGTCTTTAAGATACTAGTTACTTTGTCGCAACTGCACTGTGCTGTTCATTGATGGTGGGGTGAAATTTCACATAAAATGTCATAGAAATAATAAGCTGTTGAGTTTTCATTAAATAAATAAATAAATAAAATAAATAATCTTATTTCATCATCCTATTCGCCGATAAGCATTTTAAACCGTAGTATGTAAGACTAAAATGGGACTGGGCAGGCCATGTCTGCCGCATGCCGCCACAGCTGTGGGCCCGAATATCGCAAGACGGGAGCCCTGAAACAGCTAGACGGGGCCACGGTAGATCGAAGAGAAGATGGCTGGACGTCTTGGATGGCTTTCTCGCGAATTGGCGAGAAGAAGCACACCATCGTGAGAATTGGAAGGAATGGGGGGAGGCCTTTGCTCAGGACTGGGACAATAAGGGCTAATTAAAAAAAAAACAAAACAAAAATGTAAGGCGCGAATTATACAGAAACGGCGTAAGGTGAAGGAGCGGCGCAGGCGCAGCGCAGGCATGATGCTGCTTCAAAACATTATCATACAAAATATACGTAGGCGACGTGTCATGAATTCCACGCCTGCGCTGCGCTTGCGCTGCGTCTTCACCTACGCCGTATAATTCGCGCCTAAGGCAAGGGAACACAGAAAAGCCATTTAGTTTAATATTTTCTTATCAGGTTTATCAGTGTGCCCGTCTGTGCCTTTGCATGTTTTTCCAGCTCTAGGCAGAAGGCCGTATAAGCTAGATCTTGCCTGACCCAGTTCTATGATACTTGCAAACATGGAGACAGTTATCTAAACTACGTAAGGCAAGGCAAGCACCCTGTATAACCCATAAGAAAAATAAGCCGAACATTTAAATTTTAAAACTAGCGAGCAATGGCGGTGTAGCTCTGATCGCACTGTATAATCTTTGGCCACAGATAAAAAATATTCTTTAAAGGCATCCTTGCCGCCAAGAATGGAATCTTGAACATTTCAAAAATAGAATGCCTTTTTCTTCAAATATTTTTTTTCTTCAGATGCAAGATAGAGCTCTAGAATTCATGATACGTTCTGAAAATCGATGGTTTCGCTTTTTAAACTTTTAATTGGCTTTGCAAGTCTGTCAAAATACGAACCACAGAATGATAAAATCTATGAGTAATTAAGTTTTATACACATATACCAAAAAATAAAACGTAATTATTGCACCCAGTTTAGAGTTCCGTACCTCAAAAGAAAAAAGCGGAACCCTTATAGGATTACTTCGTTGTCTGCCTGCATGTCTGTGTGTCAAGAGCCTTTTTTTCATGAACTCATGGCGGTATCGAGTTGAATCTCGAATACTTTGGTTGGTCTATTATAGACCCTTGGAGCTGTAAACTGAAACCCAATTATTAAAAAAAAAACTACATGCACGATACTTAAAATTATCGTTTTCTTTCTCTGAGTGTTCGAGTTTTACAGATTCCCAAACCACGAATAAAGCGCCAAAAATCGAAATCCAGCCTTTTTGGTACCAGGACCTCAGGATCTGTAAACGGGTCGTGTTTTCTACAAATGAATGTCGATGACACTGTATTTCATTCCGCAAGATCATTTTTCTTGTGACCTAGTACATATTCAATTCAATTTTGAAGCAACGGTATTACTGATTTCAGTATTTTCAGTTTATAATAATGTCAGTCAACAAGGAGTCATGGTTCGTTCATCAGCAGTCAGAACGATATTCGCGTATTAGTGCTAAGGTCTTAGGATGTAAACTACGATTGTATGAATAAAGCCATGCTTCCTAGACAAACAAACGTATTTCCACTATGTTGCCACACTTCCTGCACTTAGTGGCAACAAGTAATTTGTCTATCAAATGTTTGACGAAAATTCTGAAGTAACTTATTTTAAATACAGTTTGCCTCGTTTGTCTAGAGTGCTTGTAACTCTAGTGGTTACAAGCACTGCTGTTGATTTATGAGGTCTTGGTTTCGATTACCAGGTCGAGCGAAGTGTTATTGGATTTTCCATCAGGAATTTCTCGGTAGCACAGCCCGGAGTCTTGTTTCGTGTACTGGTTTCGGTGGCAATAAGGTCGCTTCCTAATTAAGCTTTACTGGTTAAATGTAGATGTACTAATAGAACACCTCTGCCGAACCTTGGAGTACTGCCAAAATAAGGTATGTAAAAACACAGTCTATTTACCGTTTTTCATTAACAAACTGTATCTTATTAACAAGTTTTAAAGGAAAAAATCTATAATCTAAAAACGTATCTACCAGGCTATCATAGATGATAAGGCAACTTCACTGAAACTGTAAAGCGTAATCACGTCACAGACTCATCTCAGGGTTGTCCACGGTCAGTAATAGGTAATAGCTGATGTGGTGTGTGACAGAGCAAATAACCGAGAGTGCCTACAGTTATAGCCGTTATTAGGCATCGGTATTAAGTGTGGAGCCATAAAGAGGGTGGAGCTATCAAGTTAGGTTATGAAAGATTTTTCAGAATTTTGTCCTACATAAATCAAATGAATTGTCTGCCTAACCTTTTCCCAACTATGTTAGGGTCGGCTTCCAGTGTAACCGGATGCATCTGAATACCAGTATTTTACTTGGAGCGACTACCCATCTGGCCTTCACTATCTCTTGGTAAGACTGGTTATCAAACTTCAGGCTTCTTTATCTACAAATGATAACCGAGACCAACGGATAGAACTCGGTATGTACTTGTAAAAGATGGATGCGAACATAATCAAATAAACAAAATTAACTCTAGCGACATCTATGACGTTAATTAAGAATTAAAATCCTGCATCGCTCTATAAAATATCCCGACAACAAGAGTTGGGCAGTTGCCCACCAGACACAACACCCGTCTGGTCGGAGATTCCTGATGAGGAACTTTACACCCTGTTTTTCACACGAGCCCTACAAGTCGCTGTTTCTTATAAAGTCGCGGTTTCTAAAGCCACACTAAGCTTGTGCACACTTAATGATTGTATTAAGTAGGTACTTATAGTGTATAGCCAGCCTAATAACAGTGTGACGTAACAACATAATGTCGTACGCATGAACTTTTCATTTAAAAGATTTGGAAAAACGAAAGTTTTCTTTATTTGAATCATTAGGGTTATTGTGTAGATTGACAATGTGGGAGTTTGACGATGTAGTTATAAAATAGCAGAATTGTGATCGCTTGTTTATTTGGATCCGTGAGGAGGCGGTTTGTCGTTTTTAGGGTTCCGTGGCCGAATTGCAAAAAACGGAACCCTTATAGGTTCGTCATGTTTGTCCGTCTGTCCGTCCGTATGTCACAGCCACTTTATTCCGAAACTATTAGGACTACACAGTTGAAACTTGGTAGGTAGATATATTCTGTAAACCGCTTTACGATTTTATACAAAAATAATAAAATTAAAAGAGGGGTCTCTCCATACATGGAACTGAACCTGAAAAAAAAACATCAACAATTCTATACGTGTGGGGTGTTTATACAGGGTGTAACAGAAAGGGTATAGCCATATGAAAGGATATGCTGCAGACCATCAAATTGAACAACTTTCTCCTTGGGTCCAATATCGTAAATGCGAAAAAAATATCAGCTGTCCCATACAAAATTTTAATACCTACTCAACCCAAATGAATATTTTATATAACCCCTACCGAGGGGTAGGGGTTATATAAATGAATTAGTCGTCAAAATAATTTTATTTTTTTGTTTGGTGCTACGGAACCCTGTGTGCGTGTGAGTACGACTCGCACTTGGCCGGGCTTTTTTTAAGGATTTGATATGAATGTAGTATGTAGATAAGGCAACCCTAAAGGTCAGCTCACAACGAGACGCGACGCAACGCGACGCTGCGCGCACAAGCCATTTTATGCTTTATCTCCATTAGGTAATGCATAGTATCGTTTGAAAGACTCGGGCCGCGTGACGTCTCGCGGAGTCGCGACCGGCCGCGCGTCTTTCTCTAATATCTAAGCCAAACGATAAAGCAAGATTTCTTGGTCGAACAAACAGGACAGATGATAAATATCCTGTTTCTTATAATATTAGTAGTAGGATGCCATTACTCCCCTAGACCTTTGCAATTTTTTAGTCGATTAGTTGATGACAGTTCTGTGAAAAATCTTTTCCCATAATAATAATTAAATTACCACACAAAATAACAAACTGATAACAATTACCATTCATAACTACATAGCCAAGATTACCATGCTTTATGTAATAAGGACATTACCATAGACACAAATTATCGTCCGCCATTGTTGTATGTCGTAACACGGGCGCTTGTCCCATAGACAACCATTGTCTGTGGTTTCGCAACCTTGCTGCCACTGGATAATTAACTTGACTGTGGGTTTGGGGTTCTGTGGTGGAGCTGTGGGACCCCTTTGGCCAGAATAAAAGGTCTTCTACTATCTTTAAATTCCTTTCTTAGTAGTTAGTAGCTGTGTGACACAATTAGAATTCTTATGAGCAAAACGAACTTCCATGCTCATTTTCATCGGTTATTAAAACCTTATTGTAGAAGAATTTTTTTAAAATCCTTCCTGTCCTGAGTAAATGTAATGCTTCTTGACCCAGCAATTTATGCAGCGCGTTGGATTTACCTACCTATATTGTTCATCATCTGCCTTTTTACAACTATGGTGGGGTAGGCTTACAGTCTAACCGGATGCAACTGAATACCTGTATTTTACATGGAGCAACTGCCTATCTGACCTTTATAACCCAGTTAGTACTGGGTAACTACGATACCCCTTGGTAAGACTGGTTGCCAGAATTTCGGGTCACTGACTACCTGTAACGACTGTCAACAAAGATCTACAAAAGACAGCCGGGACCAACGGCTTAACTTGCTTTACGAGGCACGGATGGAACTCGGTATGTAATGGGTGGTCACCCCTCCGTGGACCAATCTAGGCAAGCGTGGCTTAACCTTAAGATCGACCCGAGCGGCTGTTATTATTTAGCCACGAGTTCCTCTTTAAACAATATTATTACTACTCTTAATTCTTTAAACTGTACAGATTTACAGAAATTATACGTTATTTTTAGTATATGCGAAACCTGAATATAGTTTTTTTAAATAAGTAACTGAATCGGTTCCAATCATTTTTAAACCATGTTATGTTTTGTCCCAAAAAATAATTTAAAAAAGTTACAAGTTGGACACCGAGCGACATTAAGTAGCTATCGCAATCATTTAGGTACTTACTGCCAAATTATTATTATCAATGAGCTCAAGATGACGCTGGAGGCGCGCGCGCGGGCGTGCTGCGTGGTGACCACTTTTTTGTGCGGACAACCAGATAACAGAACAAGCTTATAACTTTGTGATTTTTCATGATACAGTTTTGAAATTTTGTACATAAATTCTTTACATAAAAATACTAGAAACGTATTTCAGGTTTCGCATTATACTAAAACTAATGTTGTATATTCTCTAAGTTACTCTCTTTCGGTACGGAACCCATGGCCTTTTATTTCTGCTAACAGTTTCAAAAGACTTGTTGACATGACTTCTCTTGTTCATTTAGACAGTCAAAAACGGCTAAACGAAAGTTCGTTTTCTTTCAACCACTTTGCTTTATACAGGCCTTAAATGTATTAGAGGCAAACGCGTTGTGGAGGTCAGACAAGCAATTGTTCCATGTAAAATAATGGTGTTCAGCTGCTCGCGGCTAGGCTGGAAACCAACTCAGATGTATTTGGGAACAGGCTAGAATGCTAGATGTTGGTGCTTTTGTGAAAGAAAATATCAAAAACAAACTCACGTTTGTTGGCCACTTCAAGGCACTCAAGGTGCTACTTCATTAATTATGCCTACCTACATTTAAAGACCTGACTTGGTTTTCACAAGCGCGACTGCTGAGCATGAGATCCTGGGTTCGATTCCCAGGTCGGGCAAAGTGCTAATGGGTTTTTCCATCAGGAATTACTCAGTGGCACTCACGGAGCCTGCAGTCGTGCCCAGTTGATGGCAATAGGCTCGCTCTATCTCATGGGACTTATACATAACTGGCGAAATATGAGTTACACCTCTGTCTAACACATAACATAAAATCACCCGCGACTATATGTTATGTTCTACTTGATTTTGTGGCACTAAATTTTTTGTTTTCTATTTCATCCATTTTAAATACATACCAACATATCTCTAGCTTTGTCTGTTACAGTCACCCTCCCAATTCAGTTCACATTCGGCCAGTGTGCTTGCCCATCCACTCTTCCGCCCACTAACCTCACGTTTCAGAATTAGATTGAACACAGCATTAATTAGTTAAGATTACGATCCGACTTGGCCAAGTGAAATCGTGGCTAGAGGTCGTAGCCGACACGGCCGCTTGAACACAGTTAATACGAACTAATGTGCCGTTTTAGACAACCTTCGTTTGTGTACTTGGGTAAAACGTTTAGGATTTTGTCTGTAAGTTGTAAACAGATATACTTACCTCATCATCATCATTTCAGCCGAAAGACGTCCACTGTTGGACATAGGCCTCCCCCAAACTACTACTATACTTACCTACTTCATTATTATACTTACTTAGTTATGCCAAATTGCTTTCTGTGTTCTATTAGGTACACCTCAGCCTAACCCTTCGGCAATTACAGGCCTGTTGTTGTTATTTATTATGTTGGACTATGTCAAATTACAAACCTTGGGTTACAATAATAAACCAAAAAAAAAAAAGTAAGTAAATCATAAAAAAAACATGAAACATCATCATCATTTTCTTATCATGAATTTATGATGATGAATCTACAATCTGTTTATTTGAATAAATTATTATGATATTAAAAACTTTGATAGCACGGTTGTCACAGTGGCTGAGTGGGGGTGAGTTGGGAAATGTTTGTAGTTTGCACCCATGGTACAGGAGAAATTCATAGTGTGGGACAACGTGTTTTTTATTTAAAAAAAAATTACTGCCAGTTTGTAAGTAACTACTTCCTCTTTGGTCTAGTTAAGCCAGAAAGAGTGGCTGACTTAATGAAGTACATCACCCGTGCCTCAGTTAGTTCGTCGAATTTTAGATTCTTTAGTGCTGCCGTTAAAGAAGATACTAACTTACGCATAAACCAATACGTAAGTGCAATGTAGGTCGCAAGGTTTCTTAAATAACAGAGCCTATGTTATGTTAACTGTCGTTCTTTAATTTTGGGGAACTTGGCTGTAACCCTAACACGAATTCACACGAACAAATACCGAGACGAGTTTTTTTTTTTTTTTTTTCATAAAACGTTGCCTTATACTAGGAATTTCTCCTGTATCGTGGATAATTTAAATTGTCATCGACGTGTTAAGAAAGTAGAAACCTCCCTCCATAGTTACTAGGTAATCAGCAGCGCAGGGGAGTTACTATGTCGTTTTAAAGCAGGAGTAATTCCAGTGTGGAAAAGAGACAGAGCTATACAGGTCGTCTAGCGGCATCTCTTTCCCACACTGGAATTACTCCTGCTTTAAGACGACATGGTAGGCCACCTGGTATCCAACCGCGAAGAAAGCCTTTCGCTCAGTCTTACCGCTAAACGAACCGTGAAAAGCCCTTTTTCCACTTAGCTATTAGTTACTAACAAAAAACGTTTAGTTCTTTGTTAGTTGATAGTTAGTTTTAACGATCAATTAAATATCACTTAGCACATGAAGAATGTACGGTCAAGAAAACAGATAGGATAGAGGTAGGTAAGACGAACTAAGATTTTAATTTCAATCTATTTTGTGGCGTGGCGTGTATTAAGTAGTGCTTAAGGCCCGGACGCCACTCAAGCGGAGACCAGCGGAGATGTGTGAAGCGGAGATGAGCGATGCGTAAAACCTAGGGTGTTCCCACCGAATCTGTGCGGAGATGTGCAAAGTGGAGAGGAGGGGAGATGTGCAAAGCGGCACGCCGCTCACAGCACACCACTCAACGCACGGCGCTCACCGCATACATCTTATCGCACGCCGCACACAGCACCCAGCTCACCGCACACCGCTCACCACACGCCGATCACAGCACGTTGTTGCATTTGCAAGAATCTCCTCTCCTCTTTGTTTAACCGTTTCCACTAAAGCTTAGCGGAGACGAGAAGTGTCATCATCTGCCTAGCCTTTTCTCAACTATATTGGGGTCGGCTTCCAGTCTAACCGGATACAGCTAAATACCAGTATTTTACATGAAGCGACTGCTTATCTGACCTCCACAACCCAGTTAGTACTGGGTAATACGATACCTCTTGGTAAGACTGGTTGTCAGACTTTTGGGCCACTGTCTACCTAACGACTGTCAAAGATCTACAAATGACAGCCGGGACCAACGGCTTAACGTGAAGTGTAAAGAACGAAATTCTATTGTTGGTTTAAAACACATCTCCTCACTTCTCGTCTCGTTTCGTCTCCGCTTCGCTGGAGTCCGGCCCGCAAGCTTTGCCGACATCGCCTGATTGTGTCCTATGTCAGCATAATATAGCCTTCCTCTACGGTATGAGAAGAAGAAGATTTGAGAGCTACTACTCTTTGGTACTCCTCTCTTTCTGTACTGGGCTTGCTTGGCAGGTAAGAGTCCACTATTTCTTAGAGAGAGTAGGCCAGCAGTGGGAAAATTTGATAAGCTGATTATGCTATCAGTAGAAGCAAGAAGACCAAACTGTTTTGCTGACTGCACAATACATGCAAATTAAAATGAAAATGATTACTTTCCATTTCTCTGCGCGCACTCGACTGTGGAGAGCGTACTACGTGTGAAGAGTGATAATGGAGGAACCATCATTTTTTGTTAGCTTCTAATTAATTAAAAGGTTGTTAAAGGGGTCAGTTTCATATTAGGTACATAATTCTATTAATATGTATTATATTAGGCAGAGGTGTAGTACACCGGCAATAGGGGGTGAGCCTATTGCCGTCAACCCAATAACATTTTCCCGGCCCTGAGAATCGAACCAAGGATCTCAAGCTCAGCATTTGCGTTTGCGGCCACTAGACAAGGTTAAACCACCACAATGTTATGATCGGTGATGAAAGGGGGGTATTTGATCACATTTGGAACTGCACGCGATTGACATTAAAACCGCGTTCAGGAATAAATCAATGTCAATTTCATCATTGTTCTGGATTATTGACATTGTTGAAGAGAGAACCCAAAGGTGTATTTATATATTTAAAACTAGCTTTTACCCGCGGCTTCACTCGCGTTAATTTATAATTTAACAATCAATTCGGGTTGTACTCTGCTTGTAATAATATAATTCAATCATGATTCGAAAGACACGTGGCGCCATCTATTGTCATAAGAACGTTATTCTCATTTTCCTCGGGAACAGTACTTTTTTTTAGGATGAAAGGTACTCTGTGTCCGTTTCTGTACACCTGACAACGTATACGTATAATTTCAGGATGATCGGTTCAGTGGTTTAGGCGTGAAATGGTTATAAACATACTTTCTTTCGCATTTATAATATTAGAAGGATAGTGAAGTAAGGATAAGGATTCCGTAAATAACACCTTAACAGCTATGACGACAATGCGATGTTACTACCACTAAGATACAGATAACTTACATTAACTAACAAAAATACAATTAAAACACACAACTAGAATACATTTAAAATACCTACAATTAAAATACCTGCAAATAAAAACACTTCTAAACATTTTCAATGCACTTCAGTGCTACTCAAAAGCCTGTAAAAAGTGCTATCTACTCAAGCTCCTTTAAAAGCAACTAAAAAGTTTCCTGTTTGAATAAGTGTCTTTATGCTGTTCAAGGAATATAACGAAATTCTTATGTTGTATTTTGTTCTTCTATTTATGAATTGTTATAATATTTTAACGTGTTTTTGTTTTTTTTTTCTCCTTATATAATTTTAATTATCTATGCAATTTCAGATACAATTTATTGGTAATGAATAAATGATTCATCAAGTTCACTCCTGTGAACTTCATCAGACTGCAGTGAAATATATCTAGTGTAGGTACTTCTCCATCAGTTATTAACGAACTACGACCACCAATCCGTCAGCTAAGTTTATCAATTATATTTGTAGCAATTTTCGCTTTGTATAATTCAGATTGGGCTCATTAATTCATTTATAACAGTAGGTAATTCTAATTAATGATTAATTTGCAAACCTATTAATTTGATAATAACTTAATTTGACTAAAAAGGAAGACGATAAACTGTTCTAAATGCGTGGGATCACACAAATTGATTCCGATTTCCAAATACAGAAGATAAAGAATTGGTGATTTTGTTTATATTTGGGCAAACAAAAAATAGTTACCGTTTCTCAAATTATCTTCGATTAGAGTTGACAGCGTGATATACAGGGTCAAATTAATTAGATAGTGAAACTCTGCTGACATACTGAGTATCGACACCTGTACCTAATTGCTTTTTTAAGTCATATTTTGTGGTCAATACCAATAATTAAAACAATAATATCCCAGAGTTTTGCTACCTTTATTTAGTAGTTGTGTGTTTGCGGTTTTGGTAACATTTTTGACTGGTCGAGTGATCGACTGCCGAGCATGAGGTTCTGGGTTCGATTCCCAGGTCGGGCAAAATGTTATTGGGTATATCCATCAGGAATTTATCTGTAGCAGCCACGGAGTCTGGATTCGTGCCCGGTTGATGGCAATAGGCTCGCCCCCTATTACATATTACAACTTAAAAAACATAACTGACGAAATGTGGGTGTAATATTAGATAAGCCTCTGCCCAACCCCTTCGGGGATTACAGGCGTGATATATTGCAATGGTTAATTCCATTAAACCACCTCACCAACTATGAAATAAAATAATATTATTTTCCCAATCTCTCTTTCAAAATAACAAACTCCAAAAGAACATCAACAACAAAGTACAATCGGCACGCGCATTCCGTAAGGTCATAAGCACTTTACAGCGTAATAATAATAACCTAGGCTAGTTTACAGGCATTCCTACCACTTATAGACTGGGAAATCCCGGAGATACTTACTGATGTTATTAGGAGGATCTTTCCGGTTCTAAAGTATTGGTGGAGTGGTATCTTTTATGATTGTTGCTGTTTTATAACTGTATAGGAGCTTGGATGGATGTAATTTGTACGGTGTAGCTGTTGTTGTTTTATGCTATCCTGGTAGTTCTGTGTAGGATGTAGGTAGGAATTTCTTTCTGTAAGTCTTAAAAGAGGTGTTCCGAAGGCTTTTAACGTTTAATTTTTAACACTTTTTTTATTAACTTCACTTGTATAAACTAACAGTGTAATAAAATCTTAGAAGTTAATTTTACCCACTTCCCGTTTTCCGATTGAGCTGGAATTTTGTATACATGTTTAGTTTGAATGACAATGCATGGTTAGATACTTCAGTGACGTCCTGGTGGCCTACCATGACGTCTTACAGCAGGAATAATTCCGGTGTAGGAAAGAGATGGCGCTAGACGACCTTATAGCTCTGTCTCTTTCCCACACTGGAATTACTCCTGCTTTAAGCGTCACAGTAACCCCCCTGTTCGCTCAAAAAATTACGCTTGTTTGGCCTCAGCCTTAGTCACATCCAATTAAATATCTGTTTATTTTTCTCTTTAGCTATTTTAACTCTTGTTAACTGAACTGAGCGGCGAAAGCACAACGAAGCTCTTTTACTAAGGCATTCATTCAGGTGTCACAGCTCTTGTACTGCATCAAGTAGGTTCGGATTTCGTACAAGAACTGGTGGCCTACCGTGACGTCTTAAAGCAGGAGTACTTCCAGTGTGGGAAAGAGATGGCGCTAGACGACCTGCATAGCTCTGTCTCTTTCCCACACTGGAATTACTCCTGCGTTAAGACGTCATAGTAAGTACCCCCTCAGGATGCTCAGTACCCCAACAGAAGTTATCTTTCAGCGATATTTAAGGTTTTCACTGGTTTGATAAAACGATTTTCACACCGTCACAGTTCAACAATAACCGGCTAAACCAAACCAACATACATAATTATTCCAATAAACACTCAAAAAACTTCAACACTCTACTTTCGCAAACAGGTCTTTTGGACCAACAACTGCTGTGTGTACTACATAGCTCGATGTGCCAACAATTACAGACAGTTACAGGTTAAGTCCGATGGCACAACAGGTCCGTAGGTCAAGCGAAGGGTTTTGTCACGTTTACGAAAGATTAAATGATTTGAAATTGTGGATTCGGGCCGTGTTCGTACTTTACTTTTTTTGCAAAGGTTTGCGATATTGTTTGGCAAAGCAAATTAAACTTTTTGAATGAATTTTAATTAGCGGTCCGTTAATTGGTTTTAAGATAAGTGTATAATTGAGTCAGCTTAATTAATTTAAATGTTAGACTGGATTGGCTTGATGGTTAACTTGACAAATCATCATCATCTGCTCAGCCTTTGCCCAAATTTATTGGGGTCGGTTTCGAGTATTACCGGATGCAGCTGAATACCAGTATTTTACATGAATCGTCTACCTATCTGACCTCCACCACCCAGTTAGTACTGGGTATTAATACGATACTCCCAAGACTGGTTGTCAGACTTTCGAGGCCACTGACTCCCTGTAACGACTGTCAAAGATCTACAAATGACAGCCGGGATCAACGGCTTAACGTGCTTTCCGAGGCACGGGGGAAACTCGGTATATGATGATGGTCACCCATTTGTCAATTTGACAAAATCATCACCCTCTTATTTTTCGTGTCGGTGCAACACGCCTTACTTTCAAACATCTGTCATCATCATCATCTACTAGCCTTCATCTCTGTGTTCACTTTTTTAAAGATATTATTGTCCCACATTACACTGCTTCCATTGGATGACAAAAACAAAATACATACACAGTTTTAAGCTTTCACGGTTTACAACTATACTTATACTGTCACTTACGGGATATCTTCCGTGATTGTTCATTATTTTGAGCTCCCGATATTTCGACGCTGTTGCAAGCGCCATGATCGCGGAATGATTGGAGGGTAAAAGTACAGACGCCGCCACCACATCAAGCTACCCGAAACTGTCAAATTTTCTTAATTAACCTTGAACCTACCGCTTTAGCGATAAACTTAAAAAACTATTAAAGAAATTTGAAGCTACTACAATCTGTATATACCAGTATCAGTATCAGTATATACTACCGAGCACACCGATGACGGTCTGCCCCTTTTCACCCTTAAACCCTAAACAATAAGGTTGAAAAGTGGTCTACCCTCAGTGAACTCGGCAGAACGAGTATTTTCCAAAAACATCAACGAGCACAAACATAATAAAATCCAGATTAATGAGAATACCCAAGGCTTTGAACAGTGAAAATCATTGCGTATAACACTACGTCTATACCTTTAAACCTTTCAACAAGCTTCTTCTCTTCATCCCATGATAAAGGAACAGCCTTCATATCCTCATAAACAGCCCGTCGGTAGTACAAATACGCCTGCACTCCTGGTGAATTTATTGCGGCCTACCATGGTAGCCCAGTTTGTTATCACTCTGAGTTAGTTAACCGAACGGACCGTTATTCGAAACTGGCGGAGAAGTGGGACGAATCGATGTGAGAAATTTCGTGGACGAGGTAGTGGTAAAGGAGTGTGAAATAAAACTTGAGATAGTGAGAACAAAAATTGTTTTAATTTAGATGGGACAACGAGACTTTGATCCACCTTTGATCATATACAGGATGTTACAGAACGGTTATAGTCGGGTATATCGAACTAAACAACTTTCTCCTTGCGTCCAATATCGTAAATGCGAAAAAAATGTCAGCTGTCCCATAAATTTGGGTCGAGTAGTTATTGAAACTTTGTATGGGACAGCTGATAATTTGAAAAAAACTGATCATCTTTTATTTGTATCTAACACCAATATCAGACGGTTCACTAAACATTAATTTGCTACTAGCTTTATGCCCGCGGCTTCGCCCGCGTGTAGTTCGGTAATTGTCCCAAAGGTAGTACTAGAGTAAAAAGCATCCTATTTGTTAATCCAGCTTATATCCGTGTGCCAAATTTCATTCAAATCCGGTCAGCAGTTCTTGCGTGAAAGAGTAACAAACATCCATACATTCACACAAACTTTCGCATTTATAATATTAGCAGGATGTAATTTTGCCGGTTGTGATGTGAACATGCAAATAAAGACAAATTAAGCAGTGTGTAAGTGAAACATCTGATATCGGATTTACAAAATACTCAATTGGAATAGAAAAATCAAGTGTCATTGGTCTTTAGGCCTGATGGCCCTTATTAAGAATACTCTATTAAGTACACCTCTACTTAACCCTTCGCGGATAACAGGCGTGATGTTATGTTTTGTAATAATAGGGAAGTGTCTCCTTTGATTAGAATCGTCCTTAAAAATAATGGGCACAATATCATATCTACAAGCTTACACCTGGACTACTACATAAACTTCTAAAGTCAAATTCAAATTATTTCACTGTTAAAATCAAAATCATCAAAATCAAAATCAAAGCATTTATTTCAAGTAGGCCAGTTACAGGCACTTTTGAATTGTCGAAACAAAGACTACAGTAAAATATAGCTACAGTCCCAGTCACAAGGCACAAAAACTGTGAAAGTACTGTAGTTGCCCATTCCTTAACGTAGATGTCTATGGAGAAGAACGGGCAAGAAACTTCATGGACACTCTTTTACATCAGAATACTTTAACAAAACCTTGGTTACATCATTCATGTTGAGATGGTACATTATGTGAGAACGATGCAGCAAGATGTGACGTTAAAAGTGTTATGTTATGTATGTATTAAAGTTATGCGACCAACTGCCTCATCCACTGGAGCGCACTCATCTTCCAACCTCGGCCTCCCAATCTCGCATCGGGCACAGAGACTAAACAGGTTCCATTTCGATGGGACCTTATTATTTGATTACAGACTTACGCAATGGTGGAAACTACGTAAACACCGGGTTACGCGCACGTTTGCGTTTATAGAAACAGATAACTGGAGGGCGAAGGGTTAGATAGGGCGTGGTGCACTTAAATGTTATCCAAAATGGAATACTAGACTTGCATGTTACCAAAACTATTCCTAAGCTTGCTTCGACTGCCTACGTAACTCGCTTTATTGCAATCCAAAGGAGTTTCTTCGTATGTTTGAAATATTCGTGTGCTGCGCAAAGCTAACCGTGATAATTTAATCAGCTGTCCAGTACATCGCTATCAATCCGTACCGTTTTGACAGCATCTTTACATTGGACATGCATCAGCAACTGACGAGAGCAGCGGTGACCCAGTGGTCTCCGACTTACAAACAGTAAGTCGTAGGTTCGAACCCAGGCAGGCGCATTACTATGTGTAGTTTATTTCATCACCACTGCTCTCAAAAACGGTGAAGGAAAACATCGTGAGGAAACCGGCATGTCCTAGAAACAAAAATTCGAAGACATGTGACATCTATCAACCCGCACTGGGCCCGCGTGGTGGATTATAGCCCATTCCCTCTCATAGAGAGGAGACCGTGTGTCCCAGCAGTGGGAACATTATAGGCTGATTATACAGCAACTGAGAATTATCTTACGTCAGTTGAGCCTTGAGCCGTAACATTTGTCACTCTTAAAATGAAAAACATCTAGTAGGATCTTATGATCCATAAATACAAATAAGCAAATATTATAGAAGTCTTGACTACACCATCTCATAGCTCAAACGAAGCATTAAATCAGTTCTCACCCAAAATGACCCCTTCAAAACATGATAAAAGAACGAGGTTCCCTCAAACCAAAAGGAAATGCGCACTCAGGAACGGAGAACCAGCTTTTATAATGGAGATATTTCATAGAACTGCCGCCTAACTGTTTAGGTTCGTTACAAAGGCTGGAGCTGGAACACATCATTGTACAGTCTAAGTTGAGGTACAATGGCGACCCCCCGGATTCTGGCCCCATTCGCTCTTGTGTGAGTGTGTCCAGGCTTTACAGGATGATTTAATACTTTGGCCTTGTGACCCTGTCATACAGTTGGGTTGGCTTAGATCTTGGGTGGTATGGTAATACTGAAGTATTTTGCAATAAATGCAAGCATAATTATTTTGAATTGACGATTTGATTAAACGCAATGTCTGGGAAATAAATGTCGTGATATGTTCAGAAGTCTATTAATAGGTTCCTCAGAGTTGATAAGAAAGTTCTGAACTAATTTTATAATCACAATACAATGCCGTCTGCATTTTCTTTGTGGACTGTATTTGGCCATGTAGAATTACTTGTTTTGTTTTGTTACTGCGACAAAGTTACCCTAACAGACAGATTTCTCGCTGGAAACTAAAACACTCGGAAGTGGTAAAGTGCGGTGCGATTTGGAACTGTCATAATAGTGTAATTTTTCTCAGTCTAATTTGAATAAATGGCTTTTGGTTTGGTCAAGAAGTTCCAGTAGTTCTAATAGATCGTGGCTAAATAAAAACACCCGCTCGGATCAATCTTCAGGTTACGCCGCGCTTGCCTATGTTGGTCTATGCATGGGTGACCACCCGTTGCATACCGAGTAACCTCCGTGCCTGGCGGTCATTTATAGATCTTTACCAGTCCAGGTACCAGGTAGTCAGTGGCTCGAAAGTCTGACAACCAGTCTTAGTAAAGGGTATCGTAGTTAGCCAGTACTAACTGGGTTATGGAGGTCGGATAGGCAGTCGCTCCAAGTAAAATACTGGTATTTAGCTGCATCCGGCTAGACTGGAAGCCGATCCCAACCAAGTTGAGAAAAGGCTAGGCAGATTATGAAGTTCCAGTGGCTTCCCCGTGCACAGCGCCATAAAATAACATATTTATCTCAATATTTTCTCTCTGATACAAATGAATTTTCAAACTTACTTTACCATCCGTATGCACACACAAAGCTCAGCAATTCAGCATCCACATGGTGCGTCTAATCGCGTACCTTGCGCGCGCGCAGCCTTGAATTAGTTCCAGCGAATTTACGTGTCACGCCACTTACATGGTGTTTCGAACAAACCTGTTCCGATGTTCAGCGATTGGTCTTAGACGTTATTACACGTTTTGTTTTCACGGATACAAACGTGTGTGTTTAACCCGGAACTGAGATTAGTCTGGCTGTTCGTAGAGGTCGTAAACCTTGCTTTTGGTAAGGTATGGTGGAGTTGGAGGTTGTTGTCCGTTTTTCTCTTCAGAGATCTACGTTTTGAACCGGGGAAGCAACAACCCTCTGACTAACTAATCGACTCTTTGACAGTTTAGAAGTATTATCAGTAAAGTTAAAAACAGGATATTTACCATGTTTACTTTTTGTTTTGAACTCCCGTTATTTTGGCGCAGTTGCAAGCACCATGATCACGAATAAACTGAAGTTATTGCGGGTGGGTGTTTATGAGCAAACAAATCGGTCTACCCTCTTTCTTGTTAGTTTTTTGTACTCGTTACCGCTACCACTGTCCCTTACAACTCGATTCTCTTCCCGACACACGAAACTCAGTGTCCGCTCGCGAACTTTTTTCAGCACTTTTTTGGTTTTTACATAGTTGATCCACTGAATTCAACTGTTCGCTCTCGACAGTGTTGAAGTTCTTTTATTTGGTAATCTCAATAGCTTCTCTCACCAGTCTAGGAATATAGTGGCGTAGTTACATAACCCCCACTCCGGTCATTCTTCGATCCTGATTCCAAAAGATATTGAACTATGTCCGATTTTTGGGTGTCATTGTTCTTCACCGCACTGATATGCTCGATGGCTCTGTGTTTGATACCTTCATCAAACTTATTTACAAAAGTTGCGGTCAAAACTACAATACTCTGGACACCGGATTTTGAGACAGATAGTGTAGTCCGGGGTCCGCGGTTAGCCCGGAGTTTGGTCCGGACTCCGGTAGGTCTGACCGCACCTTTACTTGGGTAACTAAAACAGGGGTGTAATTACGTGTACAGATCAAAATCGTGGACAAACGCTTAAAAGTAAACAAAATTCTTCAATTACACAACATAAAACCCCATAGAAGCCGTGTTCAGGTGGCAACAAGGCTAATATACGACTAATAAGTCAGCTGACAAGTCTACAATTAGCAATTAGCATAGAATGGCGAGTTAGCGACAGTTGCTTTCTATTAGAACGTTCATAGACGGTGTTTCATAATAACTGAATGCAAAGCGTAGATGTCATGGAGTTTCTATTGCCTCACGATACTTAATTAGGGATCTGGAATGTTAGATATGTGAGGTAGCTTTAAGTCGTACATAATGTTTCCATTAGGGTGTAATTAAAAGAATTATAGGTACGTAGAGGGAGACAAGAAACGATGTATGGACTGTGTGAAGGATGATCTGGCAACAAAGGAGGTGTCTGATGAGATGACGAGTAATAGTATGGCAGAAGAAAACATGCTGCGCCGACCCCAAATAAATTGGGATAAGGACAAGAGAATCATGATGATGATAGCTACTGAAATTGGGTGTCAAAGTCCCAAGCTAAAGTAACCGTTATACTACCAAGTTTCGAGATGTATACCTATTTAGCCAAGATCATATTATTCGGGATCTCCTGAAGTCTTAATGAAAACGTACAAATATTGCTCATTCAGCCACCTTACTATGTATGGTCAGGGCTCAAAAGCCTTAAAGAAACTCTACATAAAGGTCAGATGGAAGGTGTTCTCTCATGTAAATACATCAACATTTAACTTTAATTATCGAACAACATTTTAAATATCATTTATCCTCTGTTTCAGGTACGTAAACACAACAATTATAAGCCAAACCGAATCCTTCAAACAGTAAGTTAATAATCGTATGAATATTTTAACCTAAATAACCACTAAGCATATCTCCTTGTGAATAGACTTTAATTCTTGGCAAGTATGCACGGAATTTAGCGAAGAGTTCCGTAGTACTGTTATATTATATTGTTCTTTTAAGATTTTATGGGTCTTTAACCTGCTTGGCTCTTACGCAGTTGACTGTGCGTTCGCACTCGTGAAAAATTCTTCTAAAGACATGGTTGTCTGATGAGAAAAATGATTTTCAAATCATTCACATTTATTCATCCATTCATTGGTTCACCAAGAGAAGAACGAGAGAGAGAGTGAAATAGAGATTTGTAATATCTAATGTTTAATGTCTAATGTCAATGTTTCGCCCGTGAAAAAATGTATTTTTTTAAATGCACCATGCTGAGATAAGAGGGCCTTTTGGTCCCGTACATGATCAATTTAGTCTAATGTATGTAATATATTATTTTTTTGTTATGTTTGCTTTGCATATTGTTTTATTGTTAATTTTATAATTTTGTTTCGTCCTGTGCGAGACTTAAATACTTTTTGTTTCTTTCATTGAAAGAGGCAATTGCGGTAATTGATCTAATGACAATACATTGACAAACGAAATTGGAGCATTGAAACGCTATCAGCTTAAAGGGTGGATAGCCAAACCTTACTTTTAAAAACGTTTAAACAAACAAACGTTACGTTTGGAAATCATGAATTGACCTCCGCCGAGGGTAGACGAAGGAGTCGGTCAAACTCTTTCTAAACAAAGAGATTAAAAAGTCTTATAGACCGGACATTGGGAATATTTTCATACAAAAATCTTGATCCCGAACATTTTTGATTTCGACACATAAATGCTACCTGACAAGCGGGCGTATGACACTAGACAGAACAACTTGTTAATTAGTAGTAATGGATTACGATTTTCTTCGTCTTGTCCTGTCTATTGCTAGTAAATATTTGAAGGTTTTGGTTTCTAACTAAAAAAAACTACACGGTGTTCTTCGTTTGCTTTTGGCCCGCTGCTTACCAGGTCTCACTAGCCAGCAGAACCTGGAAATTAATCAGTAGTAGTACAATTAAATATTGATAGCACTGCTTTATTAATCGCCTAACATTTTTGTATACCTTGATTGCTTCCTTATTGAAAAGGGTTTTTAAATTATTCTGTATGTTCTAAAGAACCCTAAAAAACGTTTTCCACGATTTGGAAATCAGGAAATTGAGGAGTTCATATCGCATTATCTACGCATCTATTTCCTTCAGTTTTTAACTACATAACCAACTGTTAATGCTGCTGCATGATATACGAAACACAATCATATAACATAAGCTATATGAGCTACCAAACACATAAACAAAATTATACAACTGAACTGTTTACGTGGTCGTAATTTAGTTACGCTATTAGAAATCTTAGTACATTTTCACCCACATTATAACGATTGTTACACACGCTATTTAGATCTTAATCAAAAGGTATTACAGTCTAAAATTGATTGATGGGTTCACATATGAAGTGTTACGGCCGTAGGTATATGAGGTGATCGATTAACTTCTATACAATTTATGATTGCCTGGTACTTGGACGCGTAACTTTGCCTACTCGTATTATGTATTTGCCGATACTTAGGTAGCTTATGTTGTAAAAGTAGTTAATACGTTGTCATGAAAACAGTTATGTTAAGTAATTGCCAACATAATTGATTTAATTAGTTACAGGCATACTGTATTTAATTTAGTTACATTTCAAGTTTTTCAGCTACCTAGCGTGTTTTACGCGGTCTATTTTTGTTGGAATTTGCTGAAGAAATGCGATAAACCAGTAGGTAATTTTTGCTTGTAATAAATAACCTACGAATATTTGTATCAAAGGACAATTTTAGCAGGTAGGTTCTACAAAAAATCCTACTTCTTGAATGCTGAACGAAACGAACTTGGCGTATTTTTCTGCTAACATAAAACCATACATAATATTACTTCATATCAAAAACATTACTCAATCGTTACTACACACACTCAATCACCAAAACATTCGATTCAAAAATCGATTAAAAATCCGGCCGTTATCGAATGAGATTCCAGCCGAATAGGCGTAAAATCACACTATTAACGTTGTCATTGTAAGATGACGATATTTTTCAAATCTCATGACGTCACTCGTTCATGACGCGACACCGTGACGGTCCCGCTCTGGTTGACGCGACTTTGAGAGCCGTGCAGTGACATTGCTGCGGTTGGTGGCTTATAGCATTGTACAAGGTGGTTTGAGACTGACAGCAGTTCAAAGGGCTTCGTTTCAAGTCACCAACTTGCCCAATTCTTTGCAGATATTTCAGAATAATCGAGCTAAGAATCGACGTCACCGGACAATGACAGATACTACATTAAATATAGAGGCTAAGGGTCAAGACCCCCAAACGCTTGTATTACTACTTATTCAGTACATCATTCTGATCCACCTCACATAGAAATGTTAAAAAATATGCTGTTTCTTACAAAACTGCGAAACCTAACCTAACCTAATTCTACGAGGGGTTCTGACTTCAAAATGATGTACCTTCCACCCTGTATAGAACCATTTTCTTATAATATCTCGATTCTTTTTTCCACAAAACTTATTTACGACAAAAAGAAGATTTTTTTCTGATCCATCCTCCGATTATGACATGACAAATACGAGTGTAGGAGACCTCCCAAACCATTTCATAATGAGATTTTCACATTATTCGACATCACTGGTCAAGATTAAAATACCCAACTAGAGCATACTGAATGACTAGGTCAAATTAACACCTGACGGATAGCCCATAAAAAAGTAACTAATCATGCTAGTAAAGTATCTCCTTGTCATACAATCTTTAAAACAAATAAGATATACTTAGACGTAACGGACTGACTTAAAAACGAACTTTCATTCACAACATCGGTATCAAAAAAAGTAATCATACAGTCCATCTTTGGACTTTACAATTAAAGCACAACACACAGGAAAATGCTTTGATAAAAAAAAAAAACTTCAGGTCAATCTCGATACAGCAACTGGGCATCGAACCCGCGTCCGCTACATCTCCATCGAGATAAGAAACAATTGAATCAAAAGCTACATAGAGATTTTTATCTTGTAGATACAGAGACTATGGAAGTGCTCTGTGAATCTACGGCGCCCTGGTACCGGCAGGTGTTTTGGTACGGTTTGACGACCCTCGTTTTGTCAGCATTTTGTGCTAGATTTTAGGAAGTAAGAGTGAGCTAGCGATACATGAGTAGAGAGAGAGAGGAAGCATGGTCTTAATTGTTTTGGGCTTTGATAATCTATGAAGTCCTGGTACACGCCGGTGTTTTGATGCAGTTGGATGACCCTGGTATTATTGTTATCTGATGTTTTTCTGTGTGAAAGCTGTTTCTTAACTGCTTTGGAGGAATTGATTACCACCTCTAGGCGTGCAATTGAAAATATATTCTTCCTGATTAGACCAAGAACCGCGTTTCCCTTACTTAGTTATCACGTCCATCTTATTGCGGAAGAAAGGTAACTCACGTGTAAATTCAAACTCAATCATAGATTATGGAATCGCGCGTATTGCTATCACGCATTCACGCTACGTCCATCATGTGGGCGAAAGCAAATCGGATGAAAGGACCAGGAAATAATAAGTTATCATAACACAACTACATATCCATATTTTGCCAATTATGTGTTAGTTCCATGTAGGGGAGTATATTGCCATCACCCGGGCACAAATTCAAACTCCAAGCTGGATACTGAGAAATTCATGATGAAATAATCAGTTTATTTCCCATCGACCGATATTGATTATTACGATCAACAGATAGTTTCTGTCGCAACATGTCGAGACAATAATGTTTAGTTAACGGGCCACCTAATACCCGTACGCCCTTAAGATTTACCGGTTCGACTAGTAACCACGGATGACAGAGCGATTTCTTTTAGTAAACCGTTAAAACTGACGGGTTACCTACGGAAACACACCGGTTACGCAAGTGTTTTATATTTCCATGTGATCTGGGAAGTGGGAACATGTTTGTGGAACTGTAAAATGTAGTCATAGTTCAGTTATTGTGTAAGGAGCAGGCTGTGGGTGTTCTGGGAAAGTTTACGACGTGTTTGTCGCAAAAGTTTGATGTCATTTTTTCTTAGGGTTTTTGGGCCTTTGATTCGCTAGTTAGTACTGATAGCCATCTCGATTTGTAAAGCCTTTCCATGTGCTTATATTTTATTATCCTTAAGTTTTTGATATTTTGGTCTATTAACTAATAGGTACTGATTTGTTTCCTGCGTTTGTTTTTTTAAAACTCGTCGATTTTTCGCTCAAATTTTTTAAACCACAGCGAAAATACGTTGCTGCTTTGTCATAATTAATAGTTTTCAGTAGTAAACTAATCTGAAAAACAATGTAAGTTGTGTATTTTACGAGTTTATTCATTCATTAGAAAAACTAGAACAAAACCATTTCAAATTACTAGGCTAGCATAAAAACAACGGACTAAATAGATAAAACGCTATCTGCGACATCCGGGTGTTTTCACCCGACGGGGAACTGAGGCAACAATTACCTATCACGTGTGAACGTCCCACTGTTATGCTTTCCTGGTAACGTGAACACTTTCTATGGTGTAGACTTTCCCTGGTGGCGATAAATTCTGTGACGTCATTGAATAATGCGGAGGGGAAACTCGAGAAAATGTGTAACTATAAGAATATTGAGAATTTGATTCGAAAATCACGAATCATGGAATGTTAAATATTTAGTGCAATATCTTGATGGAAGTAAATGCCATCTCAACTACAAAATGCAAATCAAAATCTTTTGCAGTGACCAAATTACCAGAAGTCAAGTCATCATGGACATGCTCTGCTAGACTTTTGTAGGTACCGTCAAGTTCTCAATAAACCGTTTAGTAATTTTCTTTAGGCAGTGTTGTTATGTTAGCTCGTGGCTAAATAATAACAGCCGCTCGGGTCGATCTTTAGGTTAAGCCGTGCTTGCCTAGGTTGGTCTGTGGATGGGTGACCGCCCATTACATACCGAGTTTCCTCCGTGCCTCGGAAAGCACGTTAAGCCGTTGGTCCCGGCTCTCACTTGTAGATCTTTGACAGTCGTTAGGCAGTCAGTGGCCAAAAAAAGTCTGACAACTAGTCTCACCAAGGCGTATCGTATTACCCAGTACTAAAAATTATTTCTGGGAATCGACTTTTTTTTGGGGTAAAAAATATCGTTTTACGGTAGGACTCGATCGAAAGTACTCCAAGCAGCTTGTGCTGATGGATGGATTGAATAGTACGGGGGTGTGGAGGTGTGTAAAGTAAAAATCTTACATTAAAAACATGTATTTTAAAAAAAAACTTGTGAAAAAGTTGGAACTTTGACCCCCAATATCTCCGTAACTGGAAGGTTCCCAGGTATGGTCTAGAACAAAAAAATTATCGCAAACATGGGGAGAACAAGTCTTTAGGATATGTTAAGGCTCTATTTACACCCTTTATCATCATCATCATCATCATCATCTGCGTAGCCTTTTCCCAACTATGTTGGGGTCGGCTTCCAGTCGAACCGGATGCAGCTGAATACCAGTACTTTACATGGAGCGACTGCCTATCTGACCTCCACAACCCAGTTAATACTGGGTAATACGGTACCCCTTGGAAAGACTGGTTGTCAGACTTTTCGGGCCACTGACTACCTAACGACTGTCAAAGATCTACAAATGACACCCGGGACCAACGGCTTAACGTGCTTTCCGAGGCACGGAGGAAACTCGGTAAGTAATGGGTGGTCACCCATCCACAGACCAACCTAGGCAAGCACGGCTTAACCTGAAGATCGACCCGAGCGGCTGTTATTATTTAGCCTTTATATTGTCGTTTTAAATACAAATTAAATATAAGACTTGAATATAAAAGCATGCAACAGTATTGTTTGCTCTCTTTTCAATCATTTCGGTAGGTTGAACCGCTGAAGTCCTGAGGGCGTTCGAATACAACAAAACAAGCTAATTCCTTTTTTTACCGTTTCTGCACATAAAGACCAATTAAACGTATGTAATTTGAAACAAAAAACCTTAGTGAAAGTGTATTTAAAACACGTAAAAGTTTACATTACGATGTGTTATCTACCTCACTATCTTGTCCCACACAGAAAAGTTAATGTAGGTTAAAAGTAAAAAACAATTACTGGTATAGTAAGCAAACTACTGGTCACATAAATCCCTGAATAACAACATGTTATTGTATTTTCAACTTTCGATGCTGTCTTATGACCACAGGCCGTGTCGACGGCGCGTTCGTGTTCCACGCGCGCCTCAAAGAGATGTTAGCAACCAAGTAGGGGTCCACATGGGCCGATGCCTGTCAGGTCTGCGGGACTGTTCGAAAGATATACCGTGGCCCTAGAACACAAAGGGCAAAGAAGGAACATGGATGGGTTTTAATCAGTACAAGTCTGACACTCCCTTCCGCTCCGTCCAGAGTGGGAGGGGGGGGGGGGGGTCATTTGATGATTTCACATCCGAAAAAAAAAAAGGATATGGGGTTTAGAATGGAACTGATGCAACCTAGGCTATAACACTGCTTAAAATATTACGGAAAACGTTTTATAGATACGAAAATAAATGTCCTTCTTCAAAATTTGGGGCAGTAATTAGAATAGGCGTTAAGTCTTCAGATTATTCCGTAGCTCCAGTTTTACAAAATTCCCAAATTTCACAAAAAAGACACTAATATTTGAAACTTTATCATCATGTTCCTGTCCTTGTCCCATTCTACTCGGGGTCGGCGCACGTTTTCTTCTTCCATTCTCGCCTGTCAGACGTCTCGGCATCATTTACTCCTTTCTCTTTCATATCATTCCTCACACAATCCAGCCATATTTTCTTTGGCCTTCCTCTCCCTCTCCATGCATCAAGATTCATATCCTTTTTCAAACTTAGGATACAAATATCCCATTTTCATCATTAATTCACCCAAGACCTTGTACCAAAGCGACCATGTACCATACCTCAAAGTAGTTCCACGTAATGGTGTCCCTACATAATGTCACATGCTCCTTAAAGACCTAAAATGGCGGTATTGCCGATCCGGTGCGGTTGCGCAGTCATGCACTTGACGATGCGGTTATGGTCAAGCGTTTTATTTTTTTTAAATTCCAATTCGTTGGATAAGGTGGCTGAAGAACGTCGCCTGTATTCTTTTGTTTTACCTGATAATGTTACTATTGTTGGGGCTAACCATTGCGCATGGCTATCAAGTCAGTGCAGTTTATCTGTCACCGATAATGGCTACAATTTTTGAATAAAGAACATGATAATCATCTTTTTAGTGGCAAAAGTCCATCAACGCTTCTCCCCATTGCGTTATGCTTCCCTGGTATTTACGAGTCAAGAAGGAACGTGTTTGATCCAGGTTATTTTTTAATTCTAAGCGGTTTAAATAAGTTACTATCGTCATTTTTGCTAATGGGTAATCCCATTGTGTTATATGGCTTGTACTGATACTGATTAGCCTGCGTCATCCCACTGCTGGGCAAAGGCCTCTCCCCATACGGCTTGTTATTACTAAATAATTAACCTACAGATTAGTATAGCCTAACGTAGAATGCGGTCCTCGAGTACAGGGCCAGTAACAAATCTGAAGCCTTGCCCAATGCCCATCCTTATATCAGGAATGTGATAATTACCATAGTTAAGTAGGTTGCAATAATCTAATAAGGAATTATGGTTTTATAAACTGTTTTGCTTACCATAAAGGGACTTTATATCCTTTAGCCGCCTTTTCACCTAAAATAGGCAATAAATTGTTTGGCCTACGTAGATATACAGGGTGGTGGATCGTTTGCGAAATTAACCGATCCGAAAGGTGGTTTCATTTGCTGTCTCTTCAACCCCAATAACTCATGCGTAGCCCGTCGGTTTTATTTTATTTATCTCATATTTATTTTGAAAAAGAAGAAGAAGAAGAAGAAGAAAGACGTCGCGTTGGAAGGCCTCCCACTAGGTGGACCGATGACCTGGTAAAGGTTGCGGGGATCCGCTGGATGCGAGACGCACGGGATCGGTCAATGTGGCGACATTTGGGGGAGGCCTATGTCCAGCAGTGGACGTCTTTCGGCTGAAATGATGATGAAGATGATGATGATATTTATTTTGAAAAATCGCAAAATTCGTCATCATGTTATAGTAATTCCTTTGTTCCTTACAACTACATACATAATAAAAAATATTTAAGTACGAGTACCATGCAAAATGTCTTAATTAGGTTGTGAAGCAATACTACTGCCATATTCAACTCGCATGACTGCGAAACTTGATTCAATGACAGTTAAGCTGAAGCACTTACTTCAATACTGACACCATATCATTTAGAAAGTACCTACTCGTTTAGTAATACCAGTCACTAGTACCTAAATATATCATTTTAATTATAAAACTCAGCACAATCGTTGTGAAAGAATAAACGATCCATCAAAGCGAATAATCTGTTTTAAGTGTAGTCTGGGAGTCTGCGATGTCGATTGTTACGTTATCTCACCTACTTGGAGTTGATTAAGAGGTTTAGAACTGGTGAGTTGTCATTAAAGATATTGCGATTGTTTGTTACACAATGAGGATTATTACAAACATACGGGTTCTTGTAATTTGTTACTTCTTTAAGGTTTATTTTTGAGTACGCCGATTTTATTTGTAATCGAATTTTATGCAAATTCAAATCTCATGCTAGTTACATTTAGATTGTGTACAGAAATCCGAAATGTTTCATATTAAAATATGATAATATAATAGACCCTACACTAGTATTCAGTTGCATCTGATTAGGCTGGAAGCCGACTCCAATATAGTTAGAAAAACGGTTCCTTTAAATCACTATCTAAAACTATTTTTCCTTAGTACTGCCTATTGCATAATCTCTTTCTATGAAAAAAAAAACAATATTCACAGAATCGCACTTATTCAATTGCTATTGTACAAATACAACTTGTACTTAAAAAGAACACTTGTTGTACTTAATTCCAACGAACGGCGTATTTCTAGACGCCAAGCGAAAATCCGATAACATTACAACTTTTTATTCACTTTTACTTCGCTCATTAGTATTTACTCCGCACCTCCGTATCAAAAGATCAGTTTTATCTCTTGCCGTGCCAACTGGCGCTCGTGTCACTATCTCCTAGACTACGTGCATTGCCCAGTGAGCCGGCATTAGGTATTCAAAACATACAGTGAAAGGCGAGCCGAGTGCAAACAGTTCAAGGTAGATAAGTCAAGTTTGAGCTGTCAAACATATATAACAGTGCTTGGATTATGGACTTGAATATCCGTGTTAATATTTCCGACGTTTTTATTAGATAAGGTGTTCCCAATAATTTCGCGAGGATTGTCTTTTAAAGAATCAATGTCAAGAAAGAAGTAATGACGTTTTTTTCTACTGAACTCTTATATTCATCTTCTTCTACTTCTAGTGCTCCTCCAATTACTGACATTCACTCCGGATATTTTGCCTTGTCCTTTGCGACGTAAAACAGCTCAGCACTCGCTGTTCCGAATCATTCACGAATGTTTCTCAAGCAAGAATTTTATCTTCCGCCAACACCGCGTTTTGCTGATGTTTTCCCCAAAGAACTCTGCTTAATGACCGTTGTCTTTCAAAAAAAAAAACAAAGCTCTTAGACTAAGTTGATGTTAAAGCAACAAAAGGAATATTTTCATAATATAATCCTTTGGATAAAGATAACCCCTTCGATTGTTTCCGCGGAGTAAAAGACCAAAAACGGAATTACTTTACATTATATGTTTTACTTACTATGTTTTCTATAAACTAGAACAACTTTTTTATCAATGTTTATTTACTGCCACCGTATCGGTAATAAATTACGTGTCACACCATCAATTTTACTAGTACTTAACAGCTGTGTAACAGTTTTACTTAATTGGTTTTTACGACTTCAACAATTATCTTTTACTAGCATCATCATCTGCCTAGCCTTTTCCCAACTATATTGGGGTCGGCTTCCAGTCTAACCGGATGCAGCTGAATACCAGTATTTTACATGGAGCGACTGCCTATCTGACCTCCACAACCCAGTTCGTACTGGGTAATACGATACCCCTTGGTAAGACTGGTTGTCAGACTTTTTGGGCCACTGACTACCTAACGACTGTCAAAGATCTACAAATGACAGCCGGGACCAACAGCTTAACGTGCTTTCCGAGGCACGGAGGAAACTCGGTATGTAATGGGCGGTCACCCATCCACAGACGAACCTAGGCAAGCACGGCTTAACCTAAAGATCGACCCGAGCGGCTGTTATTATTTAGCCACGAGCTCCTCTATCTTTTACTAGCATGCAGCGTTAATTAGGTAAAGTCGAATCCTTAGTAATTAAGGATCTCCTGAAGCCGATGTTAGTAACTGTATTTCGTCCTCAATGTCGGGTTTTTATAATTATATGTTACTGCTCCCCAAAACGTTGAAGGAAATCGACATATATCCTAGAACAAAAGAAATCTAAAAATATGTCAATGATTATAGCCCACTCCCTCTCCCAGAGATTGGGTCTGTGTTCTAGCAGATACTTTGCAGACAGCTCATGCATGGTTTTAGACACATTCCTAAGCAAAATTCGATTGCAGTTGACCATTTTGCGGTCATCGTCAATAGGGTCAGTGCATGTCCTATTAGTGTAGGGTGTTTTAGAAAACGTGACGGATATCACGTAGTCTAACGCGAAAATCTGTAGAGAATAAATAGGCAAACAGTTAATTTCTTTAATATGTATAAGTGGCTCTGTAGGTACGTTTCCATTGCTTTTACAACAAAATATCTTCAAAGTCCTGAGTAACATAAGTACCAGGCTTCCATAAGCACTTAGAAATGTCGAGAGTTACACCATTTAGCAATTAGCTTGAGAGTGTCTCAAGAGCTGGGAGCTTAGTATACTAACCTCGCTTTAATTACTAGGGTAGCAGAGGTCACTGAGAGAATGTGTGTTATTTATGGAAAGTTGGCTTTGTATAGATTACTTTCCTAGGATCAGAGGAACTTGGTTCTTTAGAAAATACAAACTATGGCAACGTTAGTTTTGAATGAAAGGTAATAAAAAGAAACTGAATAAGCAACATTGGTTAGAGGTTTAATAACTTTTAGCAGTTTTTTTAAACAGATCCCAAGCACCAACAGCAATAACGGTGATGGAAAAGTCAAAAATGTGGATAATTAATTGACATAAGCTATCGAAAAGCTTAATATGTCATTCCTGTTCAAAGCACGCGCTTCGAAAGCGATTACCACAAGGACCAGTTCAAGGACCAACTCTAATCAAAATTCTAAGACAGTAAAGTTCTTTTAGTCTGAGATATGGAATCAAAATTTTTTATGACATGTCTTCTATAGTTATAGTATCTCAATATCTTTTAGTATACCCAACTGTTTAGCTCATTGTACCTTACATATACATAACAGGCACATACATTGTTGTTACACTCAAAGCTTACCATCACTTTCACACAATTACTGCTCATATTTTCCGTCAGATATTGATCGAAGTCAAACAATGGCGGCGATGCGTGGGCGTCGGTTTGCAACACCATGTTATAATATTTCGGTGTTACGTAACCAGGATGTGGTGTTGTGAACTTCTTTAGAGACATGATTGCCTGGTACAGTCATTCTGATTTAGATAGTTTTTTGATTTAGTGCAATGTATTTTTAGACCGAACTTTTGTTAGAGTACTCAAAATAATATTTCATCGGTCTTTCTTTATTGTGTTCTACGAGCGACCATCATGCTTTTCATCCTTCTCCTGCTCTTATTCAGAATGAGGGGACTTCCATACATCAAAATCTTTCTCAAAATGCATTCCTCTATTCCTGCTTTATGACTCATAATCATCTGCTCAGCCTTTTACCAACTCCCTTGAGGTCACCTTCCAGTCTCACCGAATGGCTCTGAATATCAGTATTTTATATGGAGCGACTACGACTGCGTATCTGACCTACACAGCCCAATTACTGGCTGACAGGATCCCCATCATTAAAACTGGTCGTCGGACTTTCAAGCTTCCATAACCACTGCCGACCTTTTTGACTGTCAGTCTATTTTCTCTATCGATTCAGAACCAAAATGGAAGATAGACCTTCTGGTCTGATTTATATTTGATCACTACTACTGATTATAAAATTTAAAGCGAAAATATTTCGGCTATATTCGTTTGACGCAAGCAAATGCCGTAGGCGCAGCCCAAAGCTTATGTCATAAACTCATAGCATATTAATCTCTAAAGATATTAACATACACAGCTGTCAAATAACTTCAATTTAACATACGCTAGTTAATCTAGTTATTTCTTGCCTAAATATGTGTCACATACTTGCCAAAGTGGGTTAACATACAACAAATCATTTAGATACCGTGTAACAAAATTCTTGGTTGTAACTACACCACCGAAATGATCCATCAAAATAATATGACAGTAACATAAACTTAATCTCTAACCCCTTGGTCACGAGCTATACGATCAAGCGGCACGCGTTTTGCGACAGCCACTGCGGAAATAACAAATTAAAGAAATTGCTTAGAGCATGCTACGACTTCGCGAGTCACTGCGACACGACACGTGCGACGCAAGACGCAACAGTACTCATGCGAAGGAAACAAGACAAGTGACTCAAGCATGTGTCTCTTGACTCAAGCATCGTAAATTGCATCGCCTGAGGTTGTGAACGGAGCTTAAGACACATATACTAATCATTTAAATACTTCTGTAGTTACCTCTCACTGCACCTGAAACAATTCGAACTGCATTAGAAGTACAAACAACCACTCGTGTTGGTAACAATTTCCCTTGGACAGCTCCTTTAAGCCGCAGCAACAAGGGCGATATTCGTAAAGTTACAGCTGAGACATGCGCGTACGTCGTTCCATATTTCGCAATAACCGACGAAGCGCGCACGCGCCGATCGTCGGGCGATTCGACGCGCATGTGCCAAATGACAGATACAGTTCATTGTTTCGATATAAGGGTATATAGGTTTTTGATCGGTTCAATTGTTACTGTTCCGTATAAATTTTTTGACTGATGATTATTTTTATGGACAAACGAAGAATCATGAAAGGATGCTCATTGCTACAATTGTGGTAAAAGGAAATCAGAGACTATGATAAAGATTTATCTAAAGCAAAATGGGTTATTGGTCCCTTCATTTGATCTTAGATGTTCTTTGGCTGAATTGAAGAAGATTCCATGTTGTCCTGGTTGAAATCGGGCTAGGTTAGCCCGACTTCACCCCACTCCTGGTTGAAAGCCTCTCTTTGCTTATGCCCAATGTTCCCGATCCTTTGCCAGCTTCTTCATGTCTCTCCCAATGGCTGTCATAAATGATAAGATAGTTATCTTTTCTGCCAATATCAACCATATAAACCTATACACGAACGTGAGTTCTAGTGAAATTTCTAGCCATCATCGTAGGGTGAGTGCTCTCGTTTATTTTCAGCACGACATTCCCGATTCTGAATGATAGTCGCTCTATTTAAAATACTGGTATTCAGCTGCATCCGGTTAGACTGGAAGCCGACCCCAACATAGTTAGGAAAAGGCTAGGCAGATGATGACATTCCCGATTCTCGGGTCCAAGGACCAAATATTTTGGACGCAAGTAAAAATAGATAAAGTTCCACACAGATTCAAGACGGATGTTTTCTTGCTAATATTGATTTCCCATGCCTACTTATCGACGGTGCAAGAGATATGATCGATAAGCTACGAAAATAATGATAGTCAAGCAATATTTGTACAGGACGGGTAGTCAAATATTGATGGCATAAGTAATGTCAACACTCATCGTAAGATACTTCAGACTGTGTCAATATTGTTATTGATAATTTAAAACATCAGTAGTTTAACACATCCCAGAGACGTACATCAGGCACCAGATCTGTAGTGAAGGAAAAGTGCGCCATTTTTTTTCGGGAGGGAATTTCCCCGTTCCCCCCCCACCCCCCGCTCTGGGTGGAACGGAAGGGAGTGTCAGACTTCTACTGACTAAAACCCATCCATGTTCCTTCTTTGCCCTTTTTGTTCCAGGGCCACGGTATCTCTTTCGAACAGTCCCGCAGCCGCCATGAGGGAACTTTAAAAATTCAACTAAAACTGTAGTCTATTGCTAAATACATTCCTCTCCCATTTCCCTGTTTTAATTGAACCCTTCTTCCAATCATTAAATACCGAGTTTCCTCCGTGCCTCGAAAAGCACGTAAAGCCGTTGGTCCCGGCTGTCATTTGTAGATCTTTGACAGTCGTTACAGGTAGTCAGTGGCCCGAAAGTCTGACAACCAGTCTTACCAAGGAGTATCGTATTATCCAGTACTAACTGGATTGTGGAGGTCAAATAGGCAGTCGCTCCATCTAAAATCCTCCGGTTAGACTGGAAGCAGTGGAAGCCGATCCCAACACTGTTGGGAAAAGGCTAGACAGGTGATGAATTGAAACCTTCTTTTGTCTCATGAACCACATATTGTTCGGGGCTATTTTTTAGCTATTTATTTATTTATTTAACACTTCAAGCACAAAAGTACAGAGGCGGACTTAATGCCGTAGGTATTTTCTACCAGTCAACCTTTGGGTGATGCAGAGACAAGCAGAGGTAGGTGTATATCTGAAAATAATTTTAAATAATACTAAGATCCTTGTAGTTACGATATATAAAATACTATAAATATATATCAAATACTATAAATATATATCAAACACTATAAATATACATCAAAATTTAGATTAATAGCTATTAATCAGTATAGTGGTGTAGTATAATTATTATTATATTTTATTTTATTTATTTTGTTAGCTATTGTGTTTGCTTTGCGAACAATAAAAGAATTAAGATCATGGATTCCTTATCTGTATGTACTAATCCTTTATCTACTTACCTTGATGTCGTAAAACGAAAAGCATAGCACATAAAAAAACATGTTTATTCTACTGAAATGTAAAGTTTTTTCGAAAAATAACAATAACATAAAATAACAAAAAGGACCTAATAGTACACCCACATTTCGCTAGTTATGTTTAAGTCCCATGTAATAAGGGGCGAGCCTATTCCCATTAACCACGCACAAATCCAGACCGCGTGGCTGCTACTGAGAAATTCCTGGTGGAAAAGCACAATAACACTGCCCGACCTGAGAATCGAACCCAGGCCTCATGCTCAGCAGTCGCGCTTGCGACCACTAGACCAAAAAGAAGTCAAAACGAAAAATAATGAAAGCTTATTCAAAACGAGACACATTTTTTATGCAGACATGTCTAACATTCGTTTGACATGATAGGTACTCGACACACCTATTTGTATGAATCATAGCGTACACAAGTATGCATAATTCTTATGTACATAGATGCTTATGTAATGTTTGTATTGCAAATGCTTGTTTGTAGTACTTATTTCTTCTTTGTAGTATTTATGTAGAATAGTGAATGAATTTTGGTAAATGATAGCGTGATAGTTGACAGAGGAGAATAGAAGAAAACAAAAACCGGCCAAGTGCGAGTCGGACTGGCGCATGAAGGGTTCCGTACCATCAAAGTAGGGGAGCTCCCTTTAATTTTTAATTTATTTTTATTATTTGTTGTTATAACGGCAACATAAATACACAATCTGTGAAAATTTTAACTGTGTACCTAATATGGATCATGAGATACAGCTCACTGACAGACAGACGGACGTACAGCGGAGGCTTAGTAATAGGGTCCCATTGGTTACCCTTCGGGTACGGAACCCTGAAAACGTGTTGCGCCGACCGCGAGTAACATGGGAAAAGGGCAAGTAGATGTGGATGATGAGTGAATGAATTTTGGTGTGAAATGTATGCCGCACCAAAAGATGGTCACGTTTAGCCATGTTTCCGTGTCGTTTTGCACACCTCTGACATACAAAATGTGTCATTCTGCCATAGAAACGCCATTTCTACGGGATGTGTGAGATCAGCTTTCTAAATTTTGATACTTTTCGCTCTACATAAGGGGTCGTCTTTTAATCACGTGAGGTTTGAAAAGGGGGGGAAGGGGTAAGAATAAAATCACGATGGGAAGGAGGGATAATCGGACAAACACGTTTTTTCGTGGGACGAAAATAAAAGAAAATTATTTATTTATTTTGTGTGACATGTAAAATATTTTTTACCAATACCGAAAAACCCAAGCAAAGATTTTTTGACATAAAAACCCGAGCAAGCGAATTCTTATCTAAAAAATCCGATAGGTATAAAAATATTTTGTTATTAAAATAGATTCTAAAACCTTATGATATTTTCAATAATAAAAAAATAACGTGTGCAGGATGCGGGGCCTAAATTCTCACGACGACGTATCACTAAGGGGAGGGGGGGCTATAAAAGTGGCCTAAAAAACCTTACGTGTTTAAAGGATGGCCCCTAAGCTGAGGGCAATGCTTTTCTACTATGACATTCGGTTAAAAATAATCCTTCACAAGTCAACTCCACGAAGCTGTTGACTGGCTAGTATTTTTACCACAGCCGAAGTGATTCGTATCGCTACGAGAGAACAAAACTATTTTGCTAGATATTCGAGCTAGAATTACGACCATAGATTGTCGATGACGATATGATAATGATGGCCAGTAATGTAATAACGACAAAGCACCTGTGTTAAGTAATACCTAAACGATCATTACCAAGACAATATAACATCTAGCTATATGTACCTAGGTAACAAAAACCAGTAGATCAGTAAGACAATGTGCAACGACATGAAACATACTTGGTATTATAATGTTACATCATATAGTAAAGATCATTTATCAAGAACTATTGATCCATAATAATTGTGGGCAAAGATTTTGTATGTTATTATTTGTAGAGAGGACAGTATTAATTTACTTTTCTACCTAACAACTGGCAAGTAGCAGTAATCAAAAATCTGAGGATGAAAAGTTAAAAAAAGTAATGGATTTGACATAAGCTATCGAAAAGATCAATCAATATCAAAGCGTTATATTTAATTCTGTAACACGAAAAGTGTTACATTAATAGAACGCTTTGAAATCGATTGCCATTATTCTAGGCCTTCTGGTAATAGTACTATATTATTACGTTCATCAAAATAATTTTCAAGGCTAAGTGTTGCCATACAACGTGGCAACGCCACCAGTCTCTTGGGCGCATTACCACTGACAGAGGAGGAGTTTTTCGAGCGCCCTTTTATAGTTTGTTGTGAGTTTATTTAATAGTTTTTAATTAATAATGTATATAAGGTCTAACTATTCATACACAAAATATTTTTAGGGAATCATCTAACGGCTATAACAAAGCCATTTCAAGGGATTTTTATAAAAATAGTAACAAGTATATTTTTTAATAAAAATAAATAATTTAAAATTACTTGACCCACAAAATAAATAGTGGCTCCTTATTTTTAAGCACATTACGCTAGTTTACTACGTCGTACGAGTATTTAGCTACTGTCATTGTTAGAATATGGGAGTAAAGGTTTTATGTAAAAAAGTCTCAAAAATTTTTAGAATTATAATATTTTTGTAAAAAACATCACTCAGATATTTTTTTTTTTCGTTGCTATGGCGACTTTACGACTTATAGAAGTTACTCATAAAATATTTCGTGTATGAAAAGATAGACCTTATATAGTTAATCATTTGGTTCTGCTTCGTTATTATCAAGATTCTCGGTCAAGGTCCTGTTATTGGTTAGCCAAATGATTGTTATCTTCTTACGACTTCCGATGATCTCTTTCTTGCTCAAATCTTCAAATTATAATGTCTTATTTTAACCGAATCCTTTTGCGTCTGAAGATTGCTTTGTAGCAACATTATACTCAAACCCATACAACTCCAGGACTTCTTCGTTACTTGCAAATGGCACTGATCAGCTTAAAGCTTCACTGCACTGATTGATCATCATCATCATCATTTCAGCCGAAAGATGTCCACTGCTGGACATAGGCCTCCCCCAAGTGTCGCCACATTGACCGGTCCCGTGCGTCTCGCATCCAGCGGATCCCTGCAACCTTCACCAGGTCATCGGTCCACCTAGTGGGAGGCCTTCCAACGCAACGTCTGCCGGTTCGCGGTCGCCACTCCAGAACTTTTCGGCTCCATCGGCCATCCGTTCTGCGAGCAATGTGCCCTGCCCACTGCCACTTAAGTTTGGCTATTCTTTTCATTATTCTATTCACTGATTGATCAAAGTGACTTATCTCCATTTACCATACTCTGTGACCGAGGCACCTCCAGCGAAGCGTGCGCCAAGCCTATTGTTTACATCGTACAGCGTGCGTAACATTGATGGGTACTTCGGCTGGCTTACATCGCTTGTAATCTTGGCTTACGTCCATCTGTCGTATCGTATCTCATCATCTTCGCAGCCTTTGACTTGTACGACTGTTTCGTTATGGTTGACTGCGAGATCCGAATTTAATTTAATGTTAAGGTTGTATATGGTACCACTAACTTTCAATTCGACGATTTGATTACCTCGCTGGTCTAGTGGTCGCAATCGTGACTGCTAAGCTTGAGGTCCTGGGTTCGATTCCAACAGGAATTTCTCTTCAGTAGCAGCCACGGCGTCTGGATTTATGCCCGGTTGATAGCATTAGGCTCGTCCCCTTTAACATGGGATTTAAAACATAACTGGCGAAATGTGGGTGTACTATTAGGTACACCTCTGCCTAGCTCTTCGTAGATTACAGGCGTGATGTTGTGTTATGTAACTTTCAATTCCTTCCGACCTTTATACTTTATTATCGACTTTCTTCAGTTTCTTCATCGTTTTCTTCTACAACCCAATTGGTTGGAAACGTTGCTTTGGCAACTTGACTTGCCTAAGTGGACAGTATTTAGTTTGCTTAAGGCTTATCACATATATCATACTTATGGACTTGGAATTGTCTAGAAGCCGATCGGCTGAAAGGTGATCACGTATCGATAGATTTATCGCATTAAGTTCAGTGCAGAGGCGATGGCTATAAGAAACGATGGATGATATAGCTAGAAAGGAGGTGACTGCTGAGATGACGAGTAATAGAGAAGTATGTCTGAAGAAGACGCGAACGCGCCTTATCCCAATTTATTTGGAGTCGGCGCAACATCCGACTCCAAATAAATTGGGATAAGGCGCGTTCGCGTTCGTCCCAAACGAAACGAGGAAAAGGACGTCTCTTTCACTTTTATGGCTTGAATATAAAGCTCTTTTTGTCCAGCTTAAGCTGACGCACTCCTTTAAAGATCCGTCTCTGAATCAAATGCTCTGTCATGGTGGGCAAGGGCGCTGGATCCTTCTTGTAAGTTGAATCCTTTATGTATCTATACAGTCTTCTTACATTGAAACAGTTCCGTCTTAGCGAACTAATCTTTGTCTAACATATCGACCAGCCAACCGTGAACGCATTCTATTGTTTACAACCAACAACGTAGTCTATGGTTGATCATTAACATACATGGGTGCGTCTTACATTAGTCATAATTATGTACAAATTGTACCTAATAGTACGATTGATTGTATTGTTTTATTTACTATATCATCATCTGCCTAGCCTTTTTTGAATATCGACATATCATTATATGAGGCTTTACAACAGCGGGTAAGCCTTAGCCTCGTCAAGTATAAAGGGTGTAAATAGACCCTTAACATAGCCAAAATTCACTTGTTCTCCCCGTCTTTGCGATTATTATTTTGTTCTAGACCATACCTGGGAACCTTCTAGTTACGGAGATATTGCGGGTCATACAATAATTAAATGAATAAATACATGAGAACGTAAGATTTTTACTTTACACACCTCCACAACCCCCGTACTACTCAATCCATCCATCAGCACAATGCTTTGAGTGCTTTCCATCGAGTCCTACCGTAAAACGTGATTTTTCACCCAAAAAAAAAAGTAGATTCCCAGCAACAATTTTTGCGTAAAGTTACTTAGTGTGATGTACAGAATACTTGGTTGACGGCTATGTGAAGGGTTTGTTTACACTCTGTATTTTTCCACTGTGACGTATTTCTGGATTTTTGTCTCCAATTTCTCACTCCAACAGTTCTTGAATCTTGGTCTACATCGTTCTGGCTGCGGCTTCTCCGACCAATCGGGTTTACTATCAAGTAAAGATTTGCGTGCCCTGGTGTCGTCCATTCTTGTGACATGTCCTGCCCATCGATATAGGACATAATATACTTTTCGCGTAATACATATGATGAAATTATATATTTCGGTGTTCATAGAGAGATACTACAGGCAGTCAGTAGCCCGAAAGTCTGACAACCAATCTTACTTTAGGGTTTCGTATTACCCAGTAAGTCGCTCCACGTAAAATACTGGTATTCAGCTGATCCCAACATAGTAGAGAAAAGGCAGATGATGATTCATAAAGATACAAGGATAGTAAATTGTAGTAAATTACTTACCTAAGTCGGAAATTACTCGTAGTTACCACTTCACAGATACCTACAAAACAGCGTGACGAAGAAGTACTGAGTTCAATTTTAATTCTTAACATAAAGGGTGTAAATAGACCCTTAACATAAACGAAAGGCACTTGTTCTCTCCATCACTGCGATCATTTTTTTGTTCTAGACTATACCTGGGAACCTTCTAGTTACGGAAATATTTGGGGTCAAAGTTCCCACTTTTTCACAAGTTTTTATTTACTTTAAATACATGTTTTTAATGTAAGATTTTTACTTTACACACCTCCATGACCCTCGTACTATTCAATCCATTCATCAGCACAATGCTATGAGTGCTTTCCATCGACTCCTACCGTAAAACGTAATTTTTCACCCCAAAAAATAAGTCGATTCCCAGCAATATTTTTTTGCGTAAAGTTACTTAGTTTGATGTACAGTAGAGACCATAAGTGCAGTAGCAGTTTCACAAAACGATCGCATCAAAACAAGTCGCACTTACGACCTTTTTCCATAACAAATATTTTGCACACATACACGATCTCGTATATCGCTCTCTTTCATAATTATCTAGTTAGAAAGAGTGCGATATAATGATCATTTGCCTTAGTGACAAGCCTGTCATGTCGCGACGGAGTATTAAGTTAGTGATATTTAATTTCAAACAAACAATTATGTGTCTATCTGGCTTAGCGGTTAACGCTATAGATAAAATGTCTCGCACAGTATAGTCTGCGTTCGAACCCAAGTGACATTACACTTTTTGTGTTTTAAATATAAATGATACGTTAGCCCCGATGAGATATGTTTTTCTAAATATTAGTTGGAACTTATTATTAACAAAAAAGATGAGGGTGAATGTGAAACAAAATAAACTTCTGGATTGAACAAAGTAGTTAGTTATGACGTTGTTAGTTGGTGAACTTTGTTACGAGCGTTTGTGTTATTATTACGATTAGCGTATTGTTTGATTGTCTTTATTCAAGATGCAAGCTAATATTAGTATTGATGACAGGGCAAATATTGTCACTTTGCGTAAAAATGGGCTTAATAATTCTCAAATTTCAACTGAAACTGGCTTAAAATGTGTAAGTTATTTTTAAAAATTATAATTATTATGATGATAGTTGTGTGTGATTTTCGTATTATTAAATAAATTGCTAGTTGCAAGTGTGTAATCATATTTTGTTTTTTTTTTAGAAATTCTGTTAGCCGTTGGGTAAAGAGGTTTGAGGAAGAAGGTAGTCTGAAGAGTCGTCTAAGAAGTGAAAGGCCGCCGCTTATTAACCCGACTCAGCGACGTTTTATGGTGGAAGAATATGAAACAAATGGTTTCATTCCAACTATAATGTTTGCAGAGTAATTGGATACTACATTACAGACTGTTCGCCATGCAGTCCATGCTGAAGGTTTACATCATCGGAAGCCAGCTAAAAACCATTTTTGACACAAAAACACAGGGAGGAAAGACTACGTTTTGCTCGAGATTATTTAGATTTAAACTGGGAGGTGACTGTATTTTCTGACGAGAAGACTTTCAAGTCTTACCAAAAGGAAGACTTAATTTATGGCGAAAAAATAATAATACTTAATTTAATAAGTAGACCGGGTAACTAAATATTTAGTAATATTAACATAACCGTAAATAAAAATAAAAAAAATTAAGAAATAAATTTTAAATTTAATGATCTTAAATTGGGGTTTAGTTTCAATATTCTTTTCGTCAAGAAAATGAACACTTAAGCTATAACCTCAATACATTCAATGTGACGTTACATTAAAAAAACACGTTCATAAAGTCTAACTCATATATTAGTATTCAATTAACTCTGCTGAATACTGATGCCTATAATAAGCGGGTATCAACAATTATATTTGTGTTATTAGAATATCCTTTCCGTGTTATGTTATTCTTATTATGAATTGACTAAGTGGGTATACAACAAAAAATCTTATGAACGGTGATAAGAGAACTTTTTTTTGCCTAGATAGGAATGTGACGTCACATTCTCATAAAAGTTTGTTAATTTTATAAATAAATAAAACGAATAAACATTTTTGTTATCATTCAGCATTATTTTTTTATTTCCACCTTCCACCACCGAAAACATAAAATAAAAATCAATTAATGAGGTTAAATAATAATACAATAACTATCTAATATTTAACTTCTTATAAAAAATAAATAATAAGCATGACTATATTATAAATAAACATAAATACCTATCGACTTTCTGCTTAAAATACAAATATAATTAAGGTTTCAAAGAAACAAAAAACAGCCACACATTGTAATAACATGGATTCGAACTTGGACTTCATTGATCGTGAACCCATGCTCAGCCCAAACAGCTACCAACCCATGTTAATACGAGTACTACGCGAATTTTAACAATGCAATGGTAAGAACAGGTCACTATGATGTGTATTCTAAATGCAACAGAAATATAATGCTATTTCGCGTAGTGTGACGACAGTTCATTAGTGTGTGTTATGTGTAGAATGTTGAGACATCACTCATACACGCACACGCACACACACTGCTGTATCGCGCTCGCACAGTTCATAGCAATGTAATCTTTAGCATGGTACTGCACTTTTGAGGTCTACTGAGAGATCTACAGAGTCTGTTTACACCCGGTATATTTATATACCACCTAATGTTTTGATCCAACCTTAAGTGGACCGTCACCTAATGTTCAAATCTGTCGACTGTCTCTAGGGTATCTTTTAGATCGTTCTCTAAAAGGGATACCCTCCTCTAACTGAAACTTACGTAGTTAATTTACCGCTAAATACTTAAGTATTTCAACTAGTATAAGGGAATGGCCACTTGGCTAGTGTATAGATATAAGTTTGTAACATTATTATGGTCACTAACGAAAATAAAATATGTGTGTGTGTCTATGTTAACGATAGTGTATAAATGTTTTTGCTAGCCTTACTGATGCTCTCAAGAAAAGATTTTACGTGCCCAGCCTCTGATCTCCATATAATGCCATCTGAATGCCAAAGTTCGTCGTCTCAGCCGCTTTCGCGCCAAAAGGATTAGTATTCTCTGCTCGTCCATTTGAGACACATTTAACTGCTCAACGTTCACTTTCCAAGAATAAAGGAACAAGTTTGTTATGTCTTTAACCGGTGAAAAGGTATAAATATAATAGGAAGAGCATTTTCGTTTCATAGCTTTAGACCGCGGTTTCGCTCGCATTATGTTCGATTTTAGTAGCCTATGTGTTATTCCAGGTCTTTAGTCTATCTGTGTATTATTCATTCAAATCCACCCAGCTGTTTTAGCGTGAAAGTGTAACAAACATACATATATAGGGTCTAACTATTCATACACGAAATATTTTAAGGGAATCATCTAACGGCTATAACAAAGCCATTTCAAGGGATTTTTTTTTTTATCCGAGTATATTTTTTTATAAAATAAATAATTTAAAATTACTTGACCCACAAAATAAATACTGGCTCCTTATTTTTAAGCATCCATTACGCTGGTTTACTACGTCGAATTTACCTACTGTCATTGTTAGAATATGGGAGTAAAGGTTTTATGCAAAAAGTCTCAAAAAATTTTAGAATTATAATAATTTTGTAAAAAAAAACACTCAAATATTTTTTTTTTCGTTGCTCTGGCGACTTTACGACTTATAGAAGTTACTCTTAAAATATTTCGTGTATGAAAAGATAGACCTTATATTATTCTTCGCGACGGAACGAGCGTGCTCTGGAGATGCCTGGTGGCCTAATCCAGAGTGGGAAAGACATGCAGCTAAACAGCACATCATGAGTCAAGACGTCATGGTTCGCTCATTGCCCATTCTTGCTATGATTGGCGGAAGGGGGAACGCAAACGCTAGCATAATAAAGGAACTAAGACAAGGAATATACATATACGTCAGAGTTGGAACTGTGGAAATCACTGCCGACTTCTGTGTTTCCGTCAGTCATGCTAGTGAAGGAGGTGGTGGGACGTGAGAGGGAAAGAACCTCACGTCCCAGCCCTATACGAGACGCCCTGGACGTCGGGGGTCACGTGGTGGCTCCCGGCGACCGTAGTCGCGGGCCTGTGGACAGCGAGTTATGGGCTAGCTCGCCGTCCGGCCGTCTTATGACGACAGGCCGTGTCAACGGCGCGTTTGTGTTCCACGCGCACCTCAAAGAGATGTCAGCAACCGAGTAGGGGTCCGCATGGGCCGATGCCTGCCAGGGCTGCGGGACTGTTCGAAAAAGATACCGTGGAACACAAAGGGCAAAGAAGAAACATGGATGGGTTTTAGTCAGTACAAGTCTGACACTCCCTTCCGCTCCGCCCAGAGTGGGGCGGTCTCCAAATCGCTCGCCCTTCGACACTTCCTAGTATTGTAGCTGGGAAGAAGAACTGGTGGAACAAACTCCCCAGCATTAAAAATCACCTGATAGACATTTGGGGGTATGGAGAACAGGGTGTAAAGTTCTTCATCCCTCATAGAAAAGGGAGGATCCCCGAAACACGTGTCTTGTATTTTTATGTAAAGAATCTATGTACAAAATTTCAAAACTGTATCATGAAAAATCACAAAGTTATAAGCTTGTTCTGTTAACTGGTTGTCCGCACCAAAACGTGGTCAACACGAGGCACAGCCGCGCGCGCGCCTCCAGCGTCGTCGTGATCTCATTGATAATAATAATTTGGCAGTAGGTACCTAAATGATTGCGATAGGTACTTAATGTCGCTCGGTGTCCAACTTGTACATTTTTTAAATATTTTTGGGACAAAATATAACATGGTTTAAAAATGATTGGAATCGATTCAATTACTTATTCTGAACAAACTATATTCAGGTTTCGCATAAACTAAAAATAATGTTGTATAGTCTTAAGTCGCGGATAACTTTACTTGCGCGATGTAGGAATTTGATGTATTTCGATGTTTAGTTCATCATCGGTGTCATAGATGGCGCTGTAGTACTTTTTGTTCTATGTTGCTTAGTACTTTTTGTAGTGCCGCTTCAGACTCATCTATCTATTAGGTTAGAAGAGCCAGATTCTATACAATAGTGTGTAAGTTGACACGAACAAAGAACCCATTACATTAAAATATTGTCACATGACATGTCAGCTAGCACAAACCAAAAATAAAAATAAAGTTATCATAATAAATCAAGCCTCCAGGCATAAAGGGCGTGCCCGCTTACGGCACACTTGCAATGTTAGGCTATCCATAAAACACTGACTTGAAGTTAATGAGAAACTAGAACCATAGTGCAAAAAAAAAACTAAAATAAAAACAAATGACTACTAACATTAACAAAAACCTGGTCTATCAATCAATGAGTCAATGTAACGCCAAAAGAACGTTTAGCCAACAACAGGTTGTTTTAACAATTGAAAGGACAGAATTTAGCAACAGTTACGCAATCGGATTTGATTGCAAATTGCATGATCAGATCGGAACCGAGACGAAACGGTAATGAGAACAATTTTTCATTAAATCGATATTATTTATTACTTTGTCGTCTTATACAAACATTTTGTAATGTGACCATGCGACCTACATACTGACAGTTACATCTGTTCTTCGATTCGGATTCTTATGGATTCGAAATTGCTTTTTTAACGTACATTGTACCTCTGTGGACAAAGGTCTCTCCCATAACCTTTCACTCTTCTGTTTGTGCGGTTCTCACCGGCCGATCTCTCATAACCGCATGTAGGTCGTCCCACCACTGTTTTCTACGCCTCCCTTGGAGACGACGTTTCCTGTCCTTGCCCCAACTTAAAAAAGATAGTTACATTACGTCTCCTTCTGCCATACATCGCTACTAGCCACTAGCTCAATGTGCACTGCCTTCGTTTCCAGATTCTCTTCCACACAGTTATTCCATATCTCCTTTGGCTTGTCCCTTTTCGTTTCGTCATCCACATTCATTCTTCTAGTCACAAGATTCTCACTGACTTTATTCCTCGTCACCACAACAGCTCGTCATAACGCTCCTTCTATAAGTATTTACAGTAGCCGTATCAACTTGTCCATATTATTAATATCGAAACGAAATTGACATCATACGTGCAAAAATTCATTCTCGTATTAAAATATGAATATTATACCACCATCAATGATTTGCAATCGATTTGGTTCATTACCAAAACATTCCGATCCATACTGGTTCTCTTAGAATAATAAGTGACCTTCGTTGTAAAATTTAAGTTTCAAAAGCGATATAAACTTACTGATAAGACAGATAACAGAGAACCTAACTATTCCGCTAATTACAAACAAAACTTAACAAGCTTAAACTTTACGTCACCGACAATAGGATTGAAAATTCAATATCGAAACGCACGCCTAAAGCCGTTACTACAAATTCAAACAACAAAATCAAATTATATTGAAAACACAAACTTTATTCGAAACATTATATCATCAGAAAGGCAGGTACCTATATAAGCCGAAGCGCGCCTTATCTACCTAGCAAGATATTTAGGCGTTCAGCCTACAACGGACCTGGATTTCATTCTATTTTCTGAGAATTATTCTCTCAACAACCCCAAGCGAGTTTCAACTCTACAAATCTCCGAAATAACGGTTAGTTTTGTGTGTGTTGAGTAGAGAAAGCTCTGATGTACGTTTGTTCTATTGATAACCAAGCTTCCCGGTTTGTGAGATGCAAATTATTATCACCAGCTTGACCCGGCTTCTCGGTGGGCGTATCGTTGTGTAATAGTTATTTATTGTCATCATATTCGTGTCGGAACAAGAGATTGTTGTTGGCAGTTGTCCTTTATGGGTTAGATGTTGCCATGTTGATAGGAAATTGTAGCAGATACTTTGGTGGATGTATGAATGAAGGAGCTCGTGGCTAAATACTAACAGCCGCTCGGATCGATCTTTATGTTAAGCCGTGCTTGCCTAGGTTGGTCTGTGAATGGGTGATCACCCATTACATACTGAGTTTCATCCGTGCCTCGGAAAGCACGTTAAGCCGTTGGTCCCGGCTTTCATTTGTAGATATTTGACAGTTACAAATAGTCAGTGGCCCAAAAAGTCTGACAACCAGTCTTACCAAGGGGTATCGTATTACCCAGTACTGGGTTGTGGAGGTCAGATAGGCAGTCGCTCCATGTAAAATACTGATATTCAGCTGCATCCGGTTAGACTGGAAGCCGACCCTAACATAGTTGGGAAAAGGCAAGGCAGATGATGATGATCATTAGGCTTTAAATTCGGTACCATCAGATAAACCCAAGACTATGGTTTACTTCCAGGTTTAATGAGGTCCATTTTACCAGTTCGTCTTATTTATTAATTTTCTTTGCTCCCAATGAATTGGAACTCATCTATAATGCTGACAACTGGAGAAATTGGTTTATAAATAGTGAGATGACGAGAGAAATGGAGAAGTATGGTAGAAGAAGACATGCTGCGCCGACTCCAAATAAATTGGATAAGGGCAGGAGAGTTATTTTGATGAATTTTTAAATGATTTCTGAATTGTTTTTAAGGTCTTAGTTAAGTATGAGGATGTCTAATGCTGAATTTTTTAATGAAAACCGCTGATCGGGACTCCTTTCTGAAAGCTTTTCTGGCCGGGATAAACCCCTAACCAATACGTGTCCGGAAAAGATATTTTTCTCGGTAGCAGCCACGGAGTCTGGATCTGTGCCGGGTTGATGGCAATAGGGTCGCCCCCTATTACATGGCACTTTAACATAGCTGGCGAAATGTGGGTGTACTATTAGGTACACCTCTGCCTAACCCTTCGGGGATTCTAAGCGTGATGTTACGTTATGTTATGTGTAGATTATGATCTTACCCACCGAATTTTCGGGTAAATGTTCTTAAAGCTAAACGAGCAAATATTAGACTGTTGATTTTATGAGAGAAGATCAAACTATGCATATTTATTGACCATCTACTAATAAACCATGAGAACGCATATCATTTCATTCAATGCTTCTCAACCGGTAGCGGTTAGTTAAGCAACATACCGGACATTCTTTTGTCAACAACCGTTGCTGATTAGTTACCACAGAGTATAGAGTAAATATGTGACAGAGACTGAACTTCATACAAACGCGATGAAATACCCTTTACTATACAAGCAGGTGTAGAGAAACTTCTACCAAATAACTAGGTATCCTATCAATCAACTTAACCTATTGCAGTCTACTGTCGGACGTAAACCTATTCAAAACTGCGCCAGAACACCCTGTCCTCTGCCATCCGTATCCAACCTGTCCCAGCCACATTTTTAAGGGTGTCGGTTCATCTGAAGGCATTCCACACAACACTTGGCAAGTGTTGCGTGGGGTGCCTTCAGATGACACGTGGTCTCCGTCCCAGTTCTTCTATGCTCCATCGGTTTCCGGAGAGTGTTTATGGTTCCCTATATTGTGTATTGTACCGTCCGCAACGTGATTTTAAAGTTTGATCTCTGTTGTTTAATTTACTCTGTGACCATAGTACGAATGCATTCAAGTGCTAAACGTATATGTGCATACGATCTGTCTCATACACGTACTATCGATGAATTTCTTCAAACATATTTGTTTGGAAACACACGGGAAGCGACATTGGGCGTGGCTGCCGAAATTTTTAAATGCGGAATAATGATCGAAGTTGAAATGATTTTTTTGTGATGTTTAAGGTAGTGTTAGTATCCTCAATTCTGATAATTATTTTCGTTTTAAGGTTTTTTTTTGTTTTCACTTTTAATGCAAATGTAAGTGGTGTAAGTGTTAAGTATCGTAGGAAGCAGATACTTTTTACGGAAAACCTTCTTCTTAAAATTTCGTGAGTTTCTAAAATCGATAAGGAAGAAAGGTAAAAAGTAGGAAAAATAAACAAGATTCTTTTACAGAAAAGCTTAAGTAGAGAAACATTGTACTGAAGAACTTATCTTAAAAACGTTTTTTTATTTGTTTATATAAACTTTATGCACAACAGCACAAGTTGAAACTGTTCAAACTCGCATTTAAAGCCTTGGGTATTTTCTACCAGTCTACCTTAGGGCGCATTTAAACCCTTGAGCATTTTCTTTCAGTCTACTTTAGGGCCTTACTTACCTACTTAGTTTTATACGACTTTTCAACGAGGTATTTTTATAACGTTCCTAAAGGAGCGTAAAGCTGCATCTAATGATCCCAATAAACGCCTGGAACGGAGGGGAATGTCTCCATGCTACTTCAATTTATGAGTCATCGTAGCACTTTAATGAATTTATCGTTAAATTCTTTAACAGATAACCTTATCGGAGAATGTTATTATTGAGTCATCATCTGCCTAGCCTTTTCCCAACTATATTGGGGTCGGCTTCCAGTCTAACCGGATGCAGCTGAATACCAGTATTTTACATGGAGCGACTGCCTATCTGACCTCCACAACCCAGTTAGTACTGGGTAATACGATACCCCTTGGTAAGACTGGTTGTCAGACTTTTTGGGCCACTGACTGCCTAACGACTGTCAAAGATCTACAATGTCATTATCGAGTATATAAAAAAAAACATATTTTACATTCTTTTCATATCCAGAAAAGTTATAATCAAATGCTTTAATAGATGAATTGATATACTGCCTCGTTGATCTCGCAAGCCCTACTACTCAGCATAAGGTCTTGGGTTCGATTCCTAGGTCGGGCAAAGTGTTATTGAGTTTTTCCCCCAGGAATTTGTCGGTGGCAGTCACGTAGTCTTGACTGGTGCCCGGTTGGTGGCAATAGGATCGCCCCCTATCTTAGCTGGTGAAATCGTGGGTGTACTATTAGGTACACATCTGCCTAAGCCTTCGGTGATTTCAGTTGTGATGTTATGCTATGTATTTAACTTTCTCAGCTGTGGCAGATATCTCGGGATCATTTGGCAAACGGCTATGGCAATGCCCTTCATTTGGGCAATTCAGCAAAATTTTATTTTTGTGGTTTCAAGTGATTGATAACGTGTTTGTTACTCAATATGGATAACCGATGATTTAGAAGTGAAGAAAAATCTTTAAAAAACTATTTCCATAAAAAAACGCAGCGCTTTCTCTCACAATACCGTCCCGTATATTTCGGAACAGTTCTTAAGTCAACAACGACACGAAAACACGATATTACTCAATCCGATCTTTGTTAGCAGAACTACTTAATGTTAGACCAGTGGGCGACCGAAACGCATCAGATATCTACTACTCTTATGTAACCCTGGTACTCTCTCTACAGCAGCCAAGTTTCGTTTTGAGATCAATGCTGTACATTGTTTGGGGAGAAGCCAGTGGCTTTTGTCTTAATGAACGAGGAAGCTCTACTACTTTTCTGTTCCCCTAGTACTGAGTGAAGCCCAGGTCACCTTGGACGCATTGAAGTTTTCAGGTCCTCCCGACCTGGAACGAAAATTAAACAGGGCAATTACGAGTGATTATTATGAAAAAGTGCTAGTTAAACCTTATCAGAAAACATAATCATCATCATCATTTCAGCCGAAAGACGTCCACTGCTGGACATAGGCCTCCCCCAAGTGTCGCCACATTTTAGTAAAAGCAAGCGTTTAAATGTAGGTGTGACGTCACGTCATTTTTTTCGTATTCTTATCTGCAAACCCTTTTAATTGATACCCATATAAAGGGGGAAAATAACTAGGCCGCCATCTTTGGGAGTCCATCATACATATTAGATTTAGAATGACGTCACTTGTCTAACATTGCGTTGTCATCCAAACTTAACGTGTATGCAAAATTTCAGCTCAATCGGTTGGAGATAACTGTTTTAAAATTCAGTTGCAAGATTTGACCTTAACAAACAATGCAAGTTAAATAAAACCTTGTAAAAATGTAGGTACTGTTGTTAATTTAGTTTTATTTTACTCGAATCGAATGTGCGTTTTTTTGGGAATGTTGGTACGTGTGTGGAAATAAGTTTTGCCTGTAAAGCCAACTTACTAAAACAAAACTTATGTATAATAAATAAGCTTCGCCTAAGTTTACGTCCTGTTTTGTATTAGAACAAGCTTTCACTCAGGTTAGGTGCTAATTTAAATATTTATGACGTTTTAAATCCTTCTTAGGTTATTTAGAACTAAGTTAGGAGTTAGCTTTCAAAGTCTTTTGCTTAAATGAATACTAGAGAAGAAAACAATGATGTAACTGATGTAAGAAATATGTAACAAAGTTATTTTCTTGGAATAAAATAATATGTATTAAATTTATGAAAAAAATAGGTGTTTTTACCCCAACTTCGGTCGAACGTTTGATCTGGAAATTGAAGCTACGAAAATTGAACCGTAATGGTTGAAAGACAGGGTTGGTTTTAGGTTGTGTGACTATATTCTGTTTTAAATAGTTACAAAACATTGACCTCTTTACACGACTGCCCAAAAAAAGGGGTGTTATGTTTTCAGGGTTCATGTATGTATGTATGTTTGTGAGTTTTTTTTATGAAGAGGTGACGAAGATAGCCAAATAAGTCAACATCATCAAATTATAACTGTAATAAACGAATAACATAACGAGGAGTCCACTGAAAACATTCAAATGAAGCATTTAAGTTAGTTTTAACGATCAATTTCATTATTAGTCTAGTGGATGACCAAAATTGTCTATCATGTCTTATGCCATAGATAGACTCATCTATTCATCCTTAATAGGTAGGTAACCAAACCGGTCTGGCTATTTTGGAAGCCTAAATGATGTAACAGAAAAGTTTGCTTTTGACGGAATGTTTATTTGGACCAGCGCATTCAGCGTAAGAAAGTTAATCTACAAGTTTTTTTAATTAAAATACTGGCAGTTTCACAAGAAAAAGTTACCCTTTAAATACATAAGAAACTTATTATTACCTGTTTTCATAATTGGAACAGCTCCCTTCTTAGTTCAAAATAAAAGTCCACAAACGGCCAAACGGTCTTCACCATTTTACATTTTTTAAAGTATTTAGATCCCTGCTAAGTTAGGCACCTATCTACCTACATTTCCAAAGGTCTTTGATTTTCAAACATATAAATAAATAAAATTGAAGTGTCTGTTTGTAATTTCAAAATAACAGCTTTTTACTGAATGGATATGAAAGTATATACGGCACATAAAACAAAAAAAAAACAATTTTTTTTTTGTCTGTCTGTTTGTTCCGGCTAATCGAAACGGCTGGACCGATTTTGACAGGATTTTTACTGGAAGATAACTGATGCTAGTGGAGTAACTTAGGTTACTTTTATTTAGAAAAGGAGTTAGGGTTCCGTGCAAAAAAAAATAAAAAACCTTTGAAATTGTTAAAAAAATCTGATTAAAATAGGAAAAGGCACAGCTAGTCGAAAATACAGAACCATTTCGTCTACTCCACTTAGCTTTGAAACCATCGTCCATTCCACTCCAAAACTGAAACTAACCTCACAAAATCAAAGCCCCAGCTATCAGCGCTGTGGATCAGCAGAATTCCCCAGCCCGTCATGTCGCCTAGATCCCAGCGGCCGCCGATAAGCTGCGCGCGCGCACTGTCCGCTGCGATCTTTTGTACGAAAGCAGGTCATTCACCTCAGAACCGGATATCGATGGAATTCGGTTAGTGATAAGGGTTTATAGTGAATTAGGTACTTGTCTTTGGTCTATTTACTGTTTGAATTGTATAATTAGAGGCTGGATGTTGAATTGTCGGTTGAGATAGTACGGTACTTGGGGAAATTGAAATGCGACTGTCCAATAGAGTAATAGCTGTCTGTGATAGCGTTGGCAGACAGGAATCTTCAACTATAGACCGACAGCTTTAATGAGTCCTCGCGAAGGTATCAAATTAAATGGAATATTCTGCAGGTTACGTCGTAATACCTACATGGATTATGGTTATTTTAAAACGAATAACCTGTGGGAAATTGTCAGGACTTTGTGGACGCTTAATGTGCCTTAATTGGGCCAAGCCGAAGGACTCATTAAAGCGGTCGGACTATAACTGGGCACTGAGCTCCCACAATTCTCGCTTGAAATGTGCCTAACCTGGTGTCAGAGTTTTTATGCCGCCCATGGGCCTCTGACATGGCTTTACATGCCGTCGAGAAATATCTCTCAGGCATGCTGGTTTCCTCGCGATGTTTTCCTTCACCGAAGCAAGTGATAATTATACAATACGCACTTGAATCTGAAAAATCAGAGATGCGTGTTAGAACTGGAGACCAATATGACTTGGCAGGCCGACGATCATCATACTACATCACTGCTGCGATTTTAGACCCTGATATTATTATATTTAACATCTACCAATAAAATATTACACTAAAACACGCCATTCCATTACAAATAAAACTATTAATGCAACACCAACAACACCTAGTTATATCAATAAACAGCTGATCTGTGCTCTGGCATTCACTAGAGTCTAGCGAGAGCATTGCGCAACTATCTCTGATGAGTGGTAACATTTGTGCAACACTAACTGCTGTTATATCAATGTTGTGCAGTTTTAATATTATGTGTGTGTGAACATATGAGTGGTCTAGATCGCAGTTCAAAGTTCAGGTAGTATGTCATCATCATCTGCCTAGCCTTTTCCCAACTATGTTGGGGTCGGCTTCCAGTCTAACCTGATACAGCTGAATACCAGTATTTTATATGGAGCGACTGCCTTTCTGACCTCCACAACCCAGTTAGTACTGGGTAATACGATATTATGTTCAGGTAGTATGTAATAGTAGACATAACTGGAATCTGGAATACATTATTAAGATTTCTTGATTATACTGAGAGACAACTCACAGCCTGAAACGATGGGTTTGGAAACGGCACTGTGTACAAAAATCATCATCTGCCTAGCCTTTTCCCAACCATGTTGGGGTCGGGTTCCAGTCTAACCTGATGCAGCTGGAAACCAGTATTTTACATTGAGCGACTGCCTATCTGACCTCCACAACCCATTTAGTACTGGGTAATACGATTTTTGTACCCATTGTGTACAAAAATACGAAAGTGAAATAACGAAAGTATTCTTGAAAATTAATTATGAGGTATAAGGGAGGAAAGTTTGCATATAACTTCGTTATTTCTGCCTATAGGATATCTCATCAGTACAAAAGGCTTATAAGACTATATGGGGTGGAAGGGACACCGACGTGAAAACGCTTACCACGTATTCAGTACATCATTCTGAGCCCACATAGAAATTATTCATTGGTTATTAAAAAAAAATCTGCTGTTTCTTACAAAAGTGCAACCTACACGATCAAAATGTATGGAACACCAAAAAAGTAAAAAGTTCTATGTGGGATAGCTCTAAATGATGTACTGAATACGTGGTAACCGTTTTCGCGTCGTTGTCTCTTCTACTCCGTAATTCCCTGATTTTTCTTCTTCTTCCAGTCCTAAAAGTCTCTTCTGTGTCCCAGTCAATGACATAAACAATCCAAAACAACAATGAGTGTTTCTTGGTCACAATAAACATCAACCTAACAAATAAATCGTAAAATGTTGGTTTGCTTGCTTATTTTTTTCAAACTTAAAACGTTACAACAGTTTTTCCAATGTTACTGTCAAACTTTTACGCAGCCAAACAAAACGTAGTCACTTCACACTACTACAAAACAAACACACAATCAAAAAAAAAACTTTTCCAATAAAACACACACTCGCATAATAAAACTTTCTATACTTCCAAAAGACAATACCACAATTTCTTGGCACCACCTTAAGGGCATGGGATCCCAACCGGTCGACCTTGGCAGAAGGACGGACGACTTGGGTCTTGCCTCCTCGCCCATACTTTTTTTTCCCCATAAAAATTGCCATAAAACGGTGAGCGATCCTACACAGAGTAATGAAACAGACAGAGGCTATACCACACCATCAATTTTTATGAACTGTAAATTATGTTGTAAAAATATACGTGCGTCGTGCAATGATTTTTATAATACATTTTTATCGTTTTTTTTTTGTGTTATTTGAATTATTTCGTAATGAAAGCTCGTGTTTATGGTTATGGGATTTTTATTGAGTTTTGGTTGAGTTGATGAGATCAGAAAATATCTGGTTTTTGTGTGACTTGTTTTTTGAAATCGTGTTGTAAATCATTTTGTACCGATGGTGGTAGAGATCAAAATGTTTATAGTATAAAACTTAAAATACTATTGGTTTAAATTACTATTGGCTACCGCGTTAAGAAGTATGGCCTTATATGTTTTATGAAATTGACTCCACAAAAATCTCTATGTGATTCACAAGGTAACACTATTGTGTTGGAGGAACACGTTTTATGCGCCGCAAACCAACAATAATTTGGTAGGTAAAGCAAGTAGAGAAAATACAAAAATAACGTAAGTTTAAATAATATTGGTATTAAATTTCGTTAAGTGCAACTCCACAACCAATTCTCCACATCATCATATACCTAGCCTTTTCTCAACTACATACACAATTATGTTGGAGTCGACTTCCAGTCTAACCGGGTGCAGTTGAATACCAGTATTTTACATGGGGAGACTGCCTATCTGACATCCACAATTCAGTTACTGGGGAACACGAAATCGCAACGAAAAAATTAAAAATCATGTCACCTCCATCCCCTAACTACTCTGTAAAAGTGAGAGTGGTTCTCATGTCGGGACGTTTTTGTGCCGGCGCGGCGAACAACCGCGTTATGTGCGCCCGCTCTTATCGCGAGCGCGCGAGTTCGCGAGTTCGCGTGTGGGGCTGGTGTAACATGGGACGGTTGGACCATGGGACAAGTGTGGTGGTTGTATTTTTGCAAGGCGAATTTTTAGTGCTTTCTGTTGACAGTAGGAAAAAAATCGGCTGGCAGTGTTCCTTTAGGCGACACTACCGTTACTACCGTAAAAGGGCATTTCATGTGTCTATTTCTAGACGGTGCTAGGCCATGTTCACGCGCGTCCTGGTCACCTACCTGGTGTTTTTCCGTTTGGGCTCATATGCCTAATACGATGGTACAACTCCCGGCCCGCCATCTATTATACGTTTCGAGATATTTAACTCGTAAAGTACAGTCAAATTGTCTTAATCGCATTTCTGACATGCACCCCCAGTTCTTTTCGAATAAATGTTTATAAGAATTCACGTCAAAAGAGAGGTACCGAACACATACACAACAACAGATGCAAAACACAGAATAATCACGCTTGTAAACCTTGGAGGTTTACCCATAGTTAAAAAGAGGTATTTGAGATAAAAAGGCTGAAAGTTGAGTACTTACAAGGTCCTGGCATAATGCCTTTTGATGACGTAAAATATAAAACAGCAGTACCTTTGTGCTCTTCTATCTTAATGTTATGTCTTGTTGAGTATTTTGTGTGTACATAAATAAATAATAAAAAAATATATATCACAGGGTTAATTATAGTCTGCCACTTTCCTGTGCCTAAGCTCTAATTTCAACATGACGTCGATATCGTAAAAAAAATAACCTATATAATAACTCATATTGTAACAAGTTATTTCACTTTTCCAAACCCCGTCCCTAACCTACCTCAACACAAAGCTCGCCAGCCACATCAAAAGCCGGCGCTCGAAGGGTTAATACTCGACCTTTAATTACGTCAGCGCATTACAAGGGTTACGTGGTAATGACTTCGCGTGACATTTCACCATTTCTCCTTTTTTTTTCGTCCAGTTTAATGGCAAAGGAGTCATGGTCAGTATTGGTGAGGTAGGGTTGTCTCTCACTTGTAAAGTTATTAAGTTTACTGCTATTCAGTGCTTTTCATCGATTACTGGCTACTGAGAAAAATAAGAATATACAACTTTACTGCACACGGTGTGAACGCAGCAAAATGTTTTTTATTTTATTTATTCTATGCCTATTGCCTGGTACAATTTAAAAAAAAAGATGATGTTTTAAGAAAAAATTAGAGTTCGTAATTACTAAGATAATTTTCCATACTGATTGACAACTTGATCTCTTTATTTTTATTTTTACTTACAAATGATACTAAATTTAATTTTTTAAAATTTGATGTAAAAGAGACTATTATAGTTTTTTTTTTATTCTTTGGTTTTAACACAAATGTGCCAAGAATTATGTTTATTGATTTATTAAACACAATGTCTGTGACAGTATTTTTTAAAGTTCACATTTCAGATACGCGTGAAAGCGGAAAATCGCATTCGGATACACGTGAAGTTTGTTTATTAAAAATTTGTTTTTTTTTTTAATTTATGTTACTCGATAGTAAAATCGACTAGTAGTAGCTTTAGTTTGTCTATCGATATGTAAAATAAAGAAAAAACATTAAACAAACTCATTATCTCGAGATAATTTTCAAAGTATAATTATCACTTCGGACCTTGGAAAAAATTGTCCAATTTGTACAAACTTTAAGTTTTTAACAAATTAACAAAATTGATATTACGGTCCCTTTGTCTTTTCTCTGTGTCTCCGAAGTCCAGTCTTAAAAGTCATCCCGTTTGACTCTTGTTGATAACAATCGGAAAACCTAAAATAACCCACCAGCAACGTGATAATTTGCAATGAAGCAACCCTAAAACCATCGAGTATAGGTCGTAAAACTGTTTTACTTTTTCTTTAGTCCAGTCGACATAAAAGAATGTATAGACTGGCAGCTGCGTCTTATTTTGCGTAATTTGTAAAAGGTAATTACATGTCAACGTCCATCGCTCCTTTTATATGAAAGACTTTAATATGGACTGTCTATCAATAGGTTTTTAAATGAGCTAGCATCAGCCATTGTGTAGAAGGAAAAGAAAAAGTTAAGTTAGTTAGTTATGGTTAGTTAGTCTAGTTAAGTATTAGTGGATAACTTTAACTGCGCGATGTAGAATTTTGAAATTAGTTGATCATCTGTCCCATAGATGACGCTGTACTACTTATTGTCCTATGTTGCTGTAGTACTTTTTGTAGTGCCATTACAGCTTCTAAGGTACAATTTGTTGATCTATAAATTCTATTCCTATCTTAGAGTATAGATCCCCACACCTATTTCTGCATTTCCCATTTGGCTTTGTAGGGTGTCGATGAATTCGTAGGCACAACAAATTCTACTCTATCTTGATCTTCTTAAAAAGCATTTTATTTTTATTAACAACCCGAAAATGCGATCACGCCACTAATGACATCTGTTGTCGAGTAGAGGAATTAAAATTTCTTGCCACTAACATATTTGTTAAGTACTTATTCACTAACCAATATGGGCCTTGTTGTTCACAATAAATAGGTACTAATTTGATTTGTAGACTGGAAGAACGCAACGTGCGTTGGAAGGCCTCCCACTAGGTGGACCGATGACTTGGTAAAGGTTGCGGGGATCCGCTGGATGCGAGACGCATGGGACCGGTCAATGTGGCGACACTTGGGGGAGGCCTATGTCCAGCAGTGGACGTCTTTCGGCTGAAATGATGATGATGATGATGATGAATTTGATTTGTTATAAAGGAATTAGTATGTATTTCATTCTTCTAGAATCAGCGATTTAGGCTGTGTCTTATATGTCAGTAGTTAAGTAGATAACTATATAACGTCTTCTTCTGCTTACAGGTTGGTTCTCAGCATGCGGCTGTCGAGGCGGGGCCCTGGCGGCGCCGCGGGGCTCCATCGCGGCCCTGCTGCGGGCACGGGCCTTCGCCCTCGTGTCGCCGCGAGCCATCTCCGCGTACCGAGCGCGGCCGGCCTCCGGTTAGTAGCTGTAACTATTTTACTATAGTTAGTATTGTTTGCGCTCTTGAAATGGCTTTTCCGGAAAAGTATTACTGGCATGACAGTATCCTTTCAACAGGCGCATGGGTCGATCTTCAAGGTCAAGCAGCGCTTGCCAAGGTCGGTCCGTGGATGGGTGACCATCCATTACATATCAAATTTCCTTAGTGTTTCGGAAAGCACGTTAAGCTCTTGGTCCCGGCTGTCATTTGCAGATCTTCGTCAATCGTAACAGGTAGTCAGCAGTAGCGATGGGTCAATAATTGTAACAAGTAAACCGTAGTACATTTCGTTAATGTAATTATATTATTTGTATATAGAATACTAACTGTGCCATTTTTCAAAGGGAATCCGGTAGGAATCGAGTTGTATGGAACCTTCGCCACTGGTAGTCAGTGACCCGAAAGTCTGACAACCAGTCTTACCACGGGGCATCTTATTACCCAGTACTAACTGGGTTGTGGATGTCGGAAAGGCCGACACTCCATGTAAAGTCTTGCCGGTTCTTCTCCATAGGAAACGACCAACCCGAACCGTGCATTTTTTCGACGTTTTATAAGTGCCCATCGAGGCCTATGTGAAATAGAAAAAAAAAATTGATTGATTGATATAAATAATACGGGTATTTAGAATCTGGTAAGAAGTAAAGTAACTATCAGGTTAATTGAAATTGTCCTATCTCACGTCACGTTTTGTGTCAATATTCTTTCTTTGTATTAATCCCCATAAACCCCCGGTCCCATAGAGAGCGGGCGCGTAGGAGCGCAGTACGAGCGGGCGGCGGCGCGGCCCGGCACTCCGCTCCGACTGGCTGGCGTGTTCGCAGACGGCAGCAAGGCGAAGGCGCCAAAATATGCTCAGCTCATCGATCCGCAGGGGAATGTGAGTACCTAGCTTTATTATTTGACAAGTTCTACGCCCGATTTAATTTTCTATTGGCAATAAGGTCAAATTTCATGCCAACTTTTACCCGCATTTACCCCTTTAGACTTTAGAGGATGTTTTTTATTTAATCCTTCCTTAGGTTTCATTGTCGTTATACAGGATAGGCCCCGGATACTTCCTTATTAAAAAAAAAAAAAACATAAAACAAAAAGTATTACAAATATCATTTAAATTATTTCAATTTTAAAAAATACTCATGGACATTTTTTTTTTTTTAAATACTTCTTGAAAACTATATCTTGAAGGTGGCCTCCGTTCTGGTAATTCAATACATTGGGAAAGTCGAAATCTGAAGTTTCAGTCTTCTTTGTCCAGCGTGTGTAATAGCAGCACGAAAATTGTTCTTCAGCTCATCTAGGGTTTTTCGGACGCAGCCTGTATATATACCTGTTTAGGCTGTACATTATCTGTCAGTGAATTTAAATAGATTTTAATGTTTGTAAATTTTAGCTAAATAAAGCTAGATAACGTCTGTGAGAATCCTTCAACACTAGCCTGTGAATATTCGTATGTTCATGCTCTATAGAGGCTCTTCGTGAGGACACGCTTCAGGTTCATAGCAGACATGCTAGTAGGAAAACATTGTCCTCTCCACATTGCGCAAAAACGGCTTCCATTCATAATTTTCTAGTGAGGCTCTTTCCTACAAACGAATATTGTTTTCCTTCAGGCAAAAACTTCATTAGAATTTAATGATTATATGTAGTCCCTGAAAAACCTATCTAAGAATATATTATTCACTGTTCTGTCAAAATACGAAAGGCAAACAATAGAAGGAGACGGTTCTTACATTACGGAAGGAAAATAAATTATATTTACAAGTTAACTTCCAGTTTCTGAAAGGAACAAAAATTAACTAACTCATTTCATCAATGATTTTAACAATTTCGTAATTTTTGCTAACCATAGCTTCTTCAGGCTTGATTGGCAATTTCAAAAACGGTGTACCTAAATCGTCTGAAGATCTTCCATCTTCATTTAAAAGTCCACTTCTTAAACCACAGATAAAATATTTAAAGGAATGTTCTCGTTTAAAAGCCGGCAGTTGTTTGGCTCGTCACGTCCGCCACGACCTTTACTCCTGATATTTATGGCAGCCTGGTACTCGGGACTTCCTAAAGTCTAGACTTTAGTGAAAGCGAAATAAATAGTTAGAGTTTCTATTCAGCAGTCGCTTGGAATAATAAATATTTCTTTCTAAAAAGGTTTCTGAGTCGGCTGAGCAAGAGGTCCTGGGTTCGATTCCCGGGTCGCGCAAAGTGTTATTGGGTTTTTCGATAATGAATTTCTCTGTAGCAGCCACGGAGTCTGATTTGTTCCCGGTTGATGGCAAAAGGCTCGCCCAATATTACATGGGACTTAAAAAACATAACTGGCGAAACCTCTTTCAGAGGTACACCTCTGCCTTCGGCGATTACAGGCGTGATGTTATGTTTTGTAAAAAGGTTGTTAGAAATTCAATTTGCAAATCGGAATTAACTAAATGTAGTAGTTATATCGACGTTTCAATCAGTAAAGGAGTTACTCAAGTAAGAAGGTAGACAGTCAGGAAAAAGAGTTTTGACAGCTATAAATAGCACGATAGTCCATAACCATAATATGAGGCTGTGATTATTACGGTCCTTTAAGATTATTTATTGCAAATTAATGTCCTATGCTGATCATCGTGGCTGATTCCTGACTCATAATGTATGGCGCTCTGTATTAGTCCTTCGTCAGATGCTAATGTTAATCTAATAAGAACTTTTTAGAAGACTGCAACGTACCACGAAGTACTGAATCAAATGAAATGCAATCAGATCTTACAATAAACAAATCCCTTAGATTTAATCGACCTAACGGTAAACCAAATTAGTTTCCACTATATCAGACAACCCAGCTTAATAAATATTACTAAAACCCCTTACTACTAATGCCATCTAGTGACATCAAAGATAAACAATCGCACATTATTCCGTTAAAATTTAAATCAATTGTGCGCAAAATTACGACCACGAAGGACCATATTTATGAGGATTTATGCACCAATTGAATCTGTGACAAAATATAATTAGCACACAATGCAGTAATAGGTAACACTGGGTTTAAAGCTGTCTTCTTAAAACGAATAGACGGACAGACAGGAGCTACACTGATTTTATAGTCTGGCCGCGTAATGAATCTTGTGGGCTAAGAGATAAGCGGGGAGCGATTTATAGAGTCTATAGACGGCGATATTTCAACTCCTCTGTCAAACTTACTGACTATCGCAAAGTTTCTGATAAAACGGAACATACAAACATTACGTCACGCCTTTTTCCCATGAGGATAGGCAAAAGTAATAGAATGCAACCTGCTACGATTCTGTTTATGCCATGTCCACTGCTGGCCATACACACGCTGGAAAAACGAAATAAGACTTAAGAAAAGTAAAATAGAACAGACTGTAAAAAAAACAGAGCATAATATTGTGAGTCAGGTCCTCCAGGCAGCTAAGGATTCTTTTGCTATCTGACTATCCATTGAGTATTCTAACTTACAATCTATGCAATTACCAACTGGTCTGTATTTGGCGTGGCCACAAAACAGGACAGCCAACTATAAAATTGTCTATGAAGGCTTTTAATGACATTAATTATGGAGTAGAGGAGTATAATAGACCGGATTATCCTCGTAAAAAATCAGGGAATCAGAGCAGTTGATGCGTAGTTCGGAACAGTTGAAACATTTCCGTTCAGTCGACTTTTACGATTTCCGCAGGACGCAGCTGGGTCATTTAGTTTTCCTTGGAGGTTTATGATTGAAGTCGACATTTCTATGAGTGTGAGTTAATAGCTCAGTTGATTCAAGCCTGTTTAGCTAATAAAGCGTTATGTGTGTGGTCCATTTTCATGTTCGTTTTAATCGTCGACTTTAACGACTGTAAATCTACTAGTTTTCCTCACTCACTCTCGTCATTTATCGTTGGTTACGAGTCCACGCCTTCGTTTTTGAATTTGTTTGCAATGTACTCAGATTTTTAACCGATAGTCTATACAGGATGTAACAGAAAGGGTATAGTCCTATGAAAAGATATGCTACAGACCATCAAACTGAACAACTTTCTCCTTGGGTCCAATATCGTAAATGCGAAAAAAATATCAGCTGTTCCATACAAAATTTCAATACGTATTCGACCCAAATGTATGGGACAGCTGATCATTTTTTGCGCATTTATGATATTAGACCCAAGGAGAAAGTTCTGGGTCGTACCACCGGGATACCATATAACAGTATCATATATGTGTTAGTCCAGGTTTTTTTTGCAAACTGTGTGTCAAATTCCATCCATCCTCACAAACTTTCGCATTCTCCTCTACTTGAGACCACACCCCACACGCGTTCTCCATACAACAACTATACTAGAACTTTATAGCATTAGTAATATCTATTAATCAAGCCGAAGGAGCACGTACGTTAAAAAGAAAGGCTCATTCTGAACTAAGGGCTTTGACAACATAGCGATTAATCGCTCACAGGCGATTGATAGGACGTTTGTCGTATGTAATTATGTCTGCGATTATTTTTTGGAGGACTTTGTAGATGTTGCTTTAAAGATACATTAATTTCTTTTTAAATGTATTTTGACGTGGTTGAGATAGATTTATGGTAATATAGTATTTATAACATCATCATCGGCCTAGCCTTTTCCCAACTATGTTAGGGTCGGCTTCCAGTCTAACCGGATGCAGCTGAATAACCGTATTTTACATGGAGCGACTGCCTATCTGACCTCCACAACCCAGTTAGTACTGGGTAATACGGTACCCCTTGGTAAGACTGGTTGTCAGACTTTTTGAGCCACTGACTACCTGTAACGACGGTCAAAGTTCTACAAATGACAGCCGGGACCAACGGCTTAACGTGCTTTCCGAGGTACGGAGGAAACTCGGTATGTAATAGGTGGTCGGTATGTAAGCAGTGACAGCCTAGTGGTGTGACAGTCGGACTGCCAAGCCATAGGTCTCGTGTTCGAACCCAAGGCACGCACCTCTGATTTTTCGGATTCATGTGCGTATTGTATAATCATCACTTGCTTCGGTGAGGGAAAACATCGTAAGGAAACCAGCATGCATGAGAGATATTTCTTGACGGCATGTTAAGCCAAGTCAGAGGCCCATGGGCGGCATAAAAACTCTGACACCAGGTTAGGAACTAACCACACGATAAAGAGAATAGGTGGTCACCCATCCACAGACTAACCTAGGCAAGCAGGGCTTAACCTAAAGATCGAGCGGCTGTTATTACTTAGCCACGAGCTCCTCATAGTATTTATAACAATCGCGGCTAAATAATAAAAGCCGCTCGGATCAATCTACAGGTTAAGCCGCGATAAAAGTCCATCACAACAAGGTAACAAACAGACCGACAGACAGAATTACTTTCGCATTTATAATATTAGTATGGAAGTATGGCTGGTGTATGGAGCCATAGAAAAAACATAACATATACAACATAGGACGTGCTGCTTATATTTTCTGCTAAGATGTACGAGCTGGTTAAAAAGTTGTAAGCTTTGTATTTATGAATGTGTAGACAACTTGTCAAAGCTGTGACAGCCGATAGAATAATAAATAAAATATCTGAAGCTATGGTGGTATGAAGGTTTGTGAAAAACACCAGGAAAAGCTGTTCTTCATATGGAGAAGTTTAGTGTATAGATTGTTATGCTTTTTTTGGTTCAATACCCCGTGGTAAGACTGGCTGTCAGACTCTCGGTCCACTGACTACCTGTAACGACTGTCAAAGATCTACAATTGACAGCCAGGACCAGCGGCTTAACGTGCTTTTATGAGGCACGGAGAAAACCCTGTATTGTACTGGGTGGTCACCCATCCACGGATCAACCTCGGCAAGCGTAGCTTAACCTGAAGGTTGACCCGAGCGGCTGTTATTATTCTGCCACGAGCTTCTCGTATTTACAGTGTCTTTGTCTAAGTTCCGATTTAGGCGCCTAAAATTTTTCATAACTTTGTATTTGACTTACCGTTACCATGCACGCTCAACGCGACATATGTCACAATTTCCTTGAAAACCCTGACACATGTCACACCTAGTCACAGCACTACATAGTATGTCCATAATCTTATTGCACCTGTTATTATCTTACAGCGAGATGTTCCACCCACTCTTACATTACCGCTGATGATATTACTGGGCCATAATGGGCCAATGTGGGGCCCGTGGCCGTTTAACGTGGCCCATTGCAATTCCTTATTGAATGGGACGAAGGCATGGTTCTTGTTATGCCGTAATGTTAATGGTCTGGCCCTTGTTACTAGCATTTATTGCTGTAGTTGCACATGGGTGTTTTGGCGCGAGACATTAATTTTATTGGTAATAACGCCGCCATTTTGTTTTTTTTTTCAATTGAATTTGACAAATATTCTCTCGTAACGAACAGCGCTCTCCTGATAATTTAATTCAAAGACTGAAAGAATTCAGTATTGTACATAACAAAACACCACGCCTGTAATCCCCGAAGGGTTGGGCAGAGGTGTACCTGATAGTACACCCACGTTTCGCCAGTTTTGTTTAAGTCTCATGTATATGGGGCGAGCCTGTTGCCATCAACCGGGCACAAATCCAGACTCCGTGGCTGCTACTGAGAAAATCCTGATGAAAATACCCAATAACATTTTAAACATTTTTAAAATATAAGGCATCATTAATCAATTTATTTAACCATGCATTCCATTAATTAATTCACATTTGTGGAAATTCAATTAAAATTGTTTTTATTATTTTTAACAGCCGATCAGTAGCTTTTTTATTGATCTACTTTTTTCAGTAATGAAATAATTGCATGCTGTTTATCCCATAGCCATTGGTTTGAGTTCTAGATATATTTGAGAAATTTGAAAAAGCAACTTGCGTTTTTTTACATCAAACAAAGATCACGAATTTGCGACATAAAGGCGTTTTTTTCTGCCAATCTATTGATAGTTAAGAAATAAAGTACCAGGGCGGCATAAATAGCAACAACCTTTTACGGCTATACCCACTTATTACAAAAATTACACGCTGCTAAAATAATACTATTCCCCTGATAGTATTCAACCTGAAATTATATTCAGATCGAGAGAACACTACGATTATTATATACGAAAAAATAAGTAAAAGAATAGAAAAGCCTTCTTTACACTCGAAAGAACATTAAATTCTTTGTCTATTTTTGTTCGACAACCCATAGTAACACGCCACAGGATCTTGACAGTAAAGATCTGACATTAACCTGCTGAAAATAAGCTAAAACCAACCTTAACCACGTGGCTATACGATTCAGAAACACCGATGTATTTCTAAATGGAATGCATAGACTCGACAAAGCTTATTTAAGTAGCTTTGTCAAACCAAAATAGAATTTATTCCTTTGAAATAAGGTGGGAGTAGTCTGCATATTTAAGTTGGTAAGTCGTACCGTCGTCGCGGGGCAGTGTCCTCGGTGAACCGTGTTGCTAGGACGCTCCTATAGGGTTGTCACGATTTCAAAATGAAACCTTTGTTTTGTTCAGTTTTTATTGGCAGAAGTAAAATTATTGTTTGACGTGTACTAGGACTGCAGGGCTGGCTCGGGTATTACTTGAAACGGCTTTTATGATTGCTAAATAAGTTTTATTTGAATATGGATTTATTTTTGACTTTGGTTATTATCTTGAAGAAAGATATTATTATTTCGTCGTTATTATTATTATGATTTTGCCTTAGGCTAGTGATGGGATTTTTAATGTCCTCGTAAATGAATTAAATACAATTATTATTTTAAGTGTAGAGTTTAAATGTAGAAACTGCAAGGTTTATAGAGGAATTTAAATAAGTAAATACATAAGTTAGCAAAATCATCTCTTTTCTTACAAAAATACTAAGTTAGGTACATTTCTTTGCCGACTTGTATAAATAACAACATTATAATATTAAACAAAAATAACATTTAAAAACTAAAAATTCATTACCACACTTCTAAACGTCTAATTACTTATAACAATTCATGGCCAGCCCTATTACAAACTTCGCGAAAAATGACGCGCGCGCAACTTTTGTTTATGAGTATAATGAGAATCTTAATTATGTACGGACAGAGGGTCGGACGGACGGACAACGGGTCGGACATGAGTACGGAGTAATGTAGGCACAGATTAGGTACTAGGGTAGCAGAAAAATGCTGGAGGCTAAACGAGTTCTTAATATTGGTAATTTTAGATGCCTATTAAAATTTGTTCATGAGGATCTAAATAATAACAGCCGCTCGGGTCGATCTTAAGGTTAAGTCAAGCTTGCCTACGGTTGATCCGTGGATCGGTGACCGCCCATTACATTACTCCGTGCCTCGGAAAGCACGTTAAGCCCAACGGCTTACACGGTGTTCCGGCTGTCATTTGTAGATCTTTGACAGTCGTTAAAGGTAGTCAGTGGCCCGAATGTCCGACAACCAGTCTTACCAATGAGTATCGTGTTACCCAGTACTAGCTCGGTTATGGAGGTCAGATAGGCAATCGCTCCATGTAAAATACTGGTATTCAGCTGCATACGGTTAGACTGAAAGCTGACCCCGACATAGTTGGGAAAAGGCTAGGCAGATGATGAGGTGTTGCAACAAAGCAATATTTTCCACAAGACTTTTTTGTACCGATAAAAAAACTAGCTCACTTCAAGTAGAAGGCCAAAGTATAGTGGTTCGTTTTTTTTACAGCTACTTACGTACCTAATTTGCAATTATTAAGATTCTACAGATCTCCATCTTACGGATAGATGCAAATACCTACCAATTTAAGCACTTAAGTGAGCACTGGAGTTTCTCATTAGATACTGATCTACAAATAACGGGCTCTTCTATCTACGGATTGTGCGCTGTGTGTTTCGTAAATTAGGTAAGTATCAGTGGCGAAGGTTCCATACTACTCGACTCCTACCGGATTCCCTTTAAAAAATGGCACAGTCAGCATTTATCATCACCATCACCATTTCATCCGAAAGATGTCCACTGCTGGACTTAGGCCTCCCCCAAGTGTCGCCACATTGACCGGTCCTGTGCGTCTCGCATCCAGCGGATCCCTGCAACCTTTACCAGGTCATCGGTCCACATAGTGGGAGGCCTTCCAACGCAACGTCTTCCAGTTCGCGGTCGCTACTCCAGAACTTTCCGGCCCCATCGTCCATCCGTTCTGCGAGCAATGTGCCCTGCCCACTGCCACTTAAGTTTGACTATATCGCGACTGCTGAGCATGTGGTCCTGCTTTCGATTCCCGGGTCAGGCAAATTGTTATCGGGCTTTTCCATCAGGAATTTCTCAGTAGCAGCTACGGAGCCTGGATTTGTGCCCGGTTGATGGCTCGCCCCCTGTTTCATGGGATTTAGACATAACTGGTGAAGTGTGAGTGTACTATTAGGTACACCTCTGCCTACAATTCGGAGATTACAGGCGTGATGTTATATTTATGTGTCCTGAATTTAAAAAAATGTTAACATTTGTTACCACATTTTAAGCGAATGTCACATTTTATGCTAACTTATACTTACTAGCAGTACTTACCTTAAATTAGCGACCCCAAATACAAAACTATGTAGATTCCATATTCGTGTACCATATCTCCCTCTCATCATTTATATCCCACATTACTTAAACCTAACTAGTGCAATCTAAGATAACGGCGCAGTCCAAACGTTTAGACACCTTTGAAAAATAGTTTCTATCTTCAGATAACTGATGAACGCTAACTAAGGTTATAAGAGACCCCTTACGGCGCAAGATTGATGGTGTGTACGCGCAGCTAATGGGACAGTTTTAATTAATATTTGCAGGAAATAAATTAGTTAGGAGAGGGTTTTATTATATTTTGTTTGGGAGGAAACCATTAATTTTGTGGATAGGCTGCTTTTTGAAGTTGATGATGTGAGGAAATTGCAGGGTTAATGTTTGATTAGTTGTGTGGACGCCTGTTAGAGAAAAGTTAATAAAAAGGGAGTCGTCTGTCCTGGAATGGGCATGTGATGAGGAGGGATGAAACATATGTCAATAAAAGAGCTATGAATATAAATTTTTATAAATGGAGAGGGAGAGGAAAATCAAAACCAAGATCGATGAATTTTGTGAGGAATTATACAGGATGTAAACATATCCTTCACAAAGCCGTCGATTAGGCATTCCGTACATCAAACTTAAGACAGACTTTTTGAACAGTGTTACTTAAGTAACACTGTTCAAAAATTACTGGTAATGAAAGAACAATGAAATAGAGGTAGCATCATCATCGTCATTTCAGCCGAAAGACGTCCACTGCTGGACATTGGCCTCCCCCAAGTGTCGCCACATTGACCGGAAAACGGGCGGAATAGAGGTATGATCAATAGAATTTTTGATAAAGTATTTACGGCGAAGAGAAAGAAGAAGAAAAAAGAAAAAATATTTATTTGTCGCAGGAACATGACATGCATCATACAAAAGTACAAAAAATAAACAATAAACTATAATTCAACAGGACGGAACAAAAAAAGAAGAAAGTTAACAGCTTGCACGTCGTGACTGCGACAAGCAGGTTACCACTCAGCATGATGCTGTGCTATGGGGGCCCACAACACAGCGCTGATTTTCAGTGGAGCGTTTTTTTTCTTAAACATTGTTAATACCAAAAGTATAACTTTTCCGTTGTCAGTATCTAATTACACCGCTTCTAGGTACTTGATTGTTAGAAAAATCACACGATATGTTGCATGCAATCTTATGAATTAGTCTGAAATATTGTCCGTGATGTGCTCATACATATTTTATAGCTACTCTTCTAAATGTGTCGAAACTGTCACGATAACATCGTTACAATAGACTGCCCGGCTAGTGTACGTATTTATCTGTACATAGATAATCTGGTGTGTGACCATACTCGAAAATAACGACGCCATCTCGCCAAAATATCGCCAAAAGAAACATGTAGCATTATAATACACATACCACAACATGCCACTGCCTGCCTACTGCTGCTTGTCATGCTACTGTTAGATTGGAAGAGATAAAGTAAGGTGAAGTGAACAAATGTCATATCCCGAAAAATTGCTAAAATTACTTAGCAGTGGGTAGGGCACATTGCTCGCAGAACGCATAGCCGATGAAGCCTAAATGATCTGAAGTGGTCTCCCACAAACTGATAAAATGACCTGGATGCTTAGAAGTACAGGGCTGGTCGATGTGACGATGTTTGGGGAATGCCTACGTACATACTGCATCAGACGTCTTTCGGTTGATGCATATTTTAAAAATGAGACTCCCATATATGGTGTAGAATGTCTCTATAATAACAATCTATTAGCAGAGATTGCTGCATAAAACCTATATTCAGCCTATCATGGTTTTTCTGTTAACAAAAAATTTATTATATTTTTGACCACTAGGTGGCGTTAAACAGTTCACAATCTCCCCAATAGATGTCGCTGTTACAAAGTTAACTTAAACACCAGAATTTAAACACAAAACGGTCAAGATTTTCCATTATACTGCCAATTACCATGAAAATTTATAGTTATTCCCTTGTGAACACTATTATAAGTTACTGAGAACGTTAGGCGAAGAATTAACATTTGTGTTCGTCGCATGCAAAGTATATGCGTCGGAACAAATGGCTACTTAGCTAATATACATGCGCGTATACTTGTCTTTGTCTGTATTTAGTAAAATGTGTCAAGTGGGTACGGTTTAACGAGAATTTTTTGCAATCATTTTGCCATTTTCTTTGGTAAACGCGCTGTGAGCTGACGGTTTTTAGGTGTTTTGTGTTGAACAAAAGATATCAACGCGCGATCGCAGTGTACAATTTACTTTATGTTTTGGTGTCATGCACTTTCGATCCGTCCTATTGGGCATAATATGATTGGCTATAGTATGAGGTTATTTTAGCATTTGGCTTAAGAATATACTAACGTCGCTATCTTGTTCTTTCAATACATTTCATAAAAAATTACCAATAACGCCCGCCTCGTCAACGTCATTCAAGCGCCCTTGAAACCCTTGTATCGCTGTGCTAATATACAGTTTTAAACGCAGTGCAACGAAGAACATTTCCCAGAGCTTTCGCAAAGTCAATGTTAGTTGACCATTTATCTTATTAGACATGTAAATTGATCAGACACTCCTAAAAGAAAGGAGTACTACTCCTATTAATACTCAGATGCTGGTTCAACCCTCTTGGCTCCTGATATATAAAACATAATTATAATTTGTAGCATGTTGTGGTAAAAAATGAACAAGTCAATATGTTGTTAACGAGGCTGTCCAGGGAGCACCGGACGTGCTTAGTTACCATTAGTAGACTCGGATTTACTGCTAAACATGAAAGTAATACTTATAACAGACCCTTCACATAGCCGTCAACCAAGCATTCTGTACATCAAACTAAGTAACTTTACAAAAAAATTATTGCTGGGAAACGACTTTTTGTTTTGGATAAAAATCATATTTTACGGTAAGACTTGATGGAAAGCACTCAAAGCATTGTGCTTATGCATGGATTGAATAGTACGGGGGTCGTGGAGGTGTGTAAAGTAAAAATATTACATTAAAAATATTTATTTAAAAAAAAAAACTTGGAACAAAAAGTAACAACTTTGACAATATCTCCGTAACTAAAAAGGTTCCCAGGTATGGTCTATAACAAAAAAAATGAGTGCAATGACGGGGAGAACAAGTGCCGTTCGGTTACGTTAAGGGTCTATTTACACCCTTTATACTGTAGGATAACGTACCAAGATGCGTACCCGCAGGGTTAAGTAGAGGTATATTTATTACACCCACATTTCGCCAAATAAGTTTGAAATCAATAAAATAGTGGACAAAAACCTTTTGGTATCAAATGGGCACAATTCAGTCTCCAGCCTCTAATGAAAAACCCCAAAACCAAAGCAAAAGCTGGAAAGACAGTAGCATGGCATGGGCAGACGAGCGGATGACCTTTCTGACATAGAGTGGGTAGAATCGGGAAGGTTACGACGCCGGGGCCCGGGCGGTGCGCTTCAAGTGGACCTGGTCAGGACATCTGCCTAGACGTGAAGATGGCCGCAAAAGTCACACACACACGTCACAAATGTATATATGATTCTTAATGGATTGAAATAAATGATTTTGATTTGATTTGTTTTAACCGTTGAATTAATTTGATTTTGTTATCAAAAAGTACTCTGTTTTATTTACTTAGTTATACTTAATTATTGAGAGACCTTGTTAGCAACATAACATATTAATTCAACGTTAAAATCCCTTTCAAAATTTGTCTCTATTCACCCCTGCGGTCCTATTCACCCCGTTTTACGGTGGTGGCCTAAATCAGGCCAAAAAAGCCATGGCCGTTATAAAGCTTGTTAAGTCGACGATATAAACAAATAAACAAATATCGTCAAAATCACGGGAAACACCGGTATCCCCTTGTTAATGAATAGCACAACTGACAGACACACAGGTCTTCAGTAACAGAATAAAAAAACCTTATCACCATCATCTGCCTAGCCTTTTCCCAACTATGTTAGCATCGGCTTCCAGTCTAAACAGATGCAGCTGAATACCAGTATTTTACATGGAGCGACTGCCTGTCTGACCTCCACAACCTAGTTAGTACTAGGTAATACGATACCCCTTGGTAAGGTAAGACTGATTGTCAGACTTTTTGGGCCACTGACTACTTATAACGGCTGTCAAAGATCTGCAAATGACAGCCGGGACCAACGGCTTAACGTGCTTTCCGAGGCACGGAGGAAACTCGGTATGTAATGGGTGGTCACCCATACACAGACCAACCTGGGCAAGCACGGCTTAACCTAAAGATCGACCGAGCGGCTGCTATTATTTAGCCACGAGCTCTCCAAAATCAGTAGTTTCCATTCAACGTCACCTGACCTCGTAACCACAGAGTAAATTACAAGTAGGTATCAAACAAACTGCAAACTACCATAATTTATACCTTTCCCATACTTTAGACGCACAATCAAACTAACTTTCCTTTGAAATCACGATTTTTCTCACCAAATAATGTGTTTACTGATTGTTTCGACATTTTGTAGTATTCTTGCCGCCTGCTCAAAGTTCCACTGGCTTTCGATGGAAAGAATTATGATTTTCAATCTTATACTCGACGAGTGAATGTCCTATGTGCATTGTGTAGGAATTATTTTTATTCTAGACTAGGATCTAGACAAAAAATACGGGGTGGATGGGACACTGATGCGAAAACGGTTACCACGTGTTCAATACATCATATATAGAAATTTTTCATCGGTTTAAAAAAAAAAATAGCTGTTCCATACGTTTTAATCGTGTAGGTATTGCACTTTTGTAGGAAACATCTGATTTTTTTTAATAACCGACGCAAAATTTCTATGTGGGGGGGGGGGCTCAGAATGCTGTACTGAATACGTGGTAACCGTTTTCGCGTCGGTTTACCGCAACTAAATTATTCCTCAAAGCGCAACCATGATAAAAATAGAGGGGTATGAATTCAATTTTTTTTTTTCAATCTGACGCACTTCGAGAAATAATTTAGTTGCGCTTAAAAGTAGTTGCGCTTTGAGGAATACCCCCACTTTTTCATCGTAAAATAAGCGGCATCTAGGTAGCAGCATCTATTGTGAAGAATACGCAATCGTTTGATTTATTCTGACACTTATTATTTCCATCAGAGTACCGCAAGACATCGCAAATCATCTGTACAGAGATAATCTCATAAAAGATGAAACGAAAAAGACAGAAAAATACTAGATTATTAACTGCCAAGTCTCAATATTGAGGTGTTTGAAAGATGGAACAAGATCTTTGGGATTATAATCATCACCAGTCCTTTATGTTCCGCCAAGGTATTAACATCTTTAGTAATGGTGAATAGAGTGGATATTACAAATAAGGTTTCTCTTAGTTCATTGGTATTCCATCAAAGTTTTTATAGCCACGTTTTGATTACAGCGCGTCGACTCTGACTGGCACAGTTTATTTTGTATTCCCTATGCATCGAACGAACTAAACGTACCAATTCAAATCTACAGTCCATCAACTAAAAAACATTTCAATTTGAATTGTAACACCCAGCAATACGATCTATGAAGATTTTTTACAGCCGCAAACGAATGTACAAATTCGAATCCTGTTCGACACAATTAATAATGCTTTCTGCAAAATAAATTTCAAATGAATTAGGACTCGAAAGTCAAGGGAATACAGGTTGTTTATAAGTTTCTCTGCTGTATATTTAAGTTGGTTTCTAGTCAATGCTAATGTGTCGCTCAACTTTGAACCGTAAAAGGAAGGCAGACACATACATTAGACCTGTGTCACTTTGCCCGTTATAAAAGAAACTCAAATTCGCTCATATCGCTAATATACAATAATGGGTCCTATTTCCTGTATCGTTAAATTCATTGCTTTTTTCGAATGTTTGAACTATTAACCACCTACTCCGGTCCATAAATGATTGGATTAATTTATTTTTTGAATAGCTGTTGTTGCCCACTATATCAATGAGGCTGTCACCTATTCTAAAAATATTTTTTTTTAACAAACCATAATATGCCACGGCACGCTCTTTTCAGAATTTTATCGACAAGGCTATGAAAAGAACTTAATAACAACAATACGATACAATCAAAACAAAACATTCTCCACCAAGTGACCAGGAAATCATAAACTGCAAAGAGATGCCAATTAATATTTATCCCCAGTAGCTCACGCCTTAACATATTCCAACCATGTTGCTAAACGCTTTGCGAATGACAATGTAATTAGCTGCACCTGTCGTTTGCTGCATTTTGCATACTCCATGAGACCATGACATGTCTTAGAGCCTGGTACATCACAAGTAGTCTTCATTAGGCTCAGTGTTAATGTATGCCATAATGCATGCTTGAAGATTTGTTCCTTGTCGGCCTTTGTAGTATTTTTCACTTCTTTCCAACAGGGGATAGCATCTTCAATCCTTGCATTTAGATCTTTACTAGAGGTTGGCAGTATTTCCGATTAATACGAATCAAACGGACCTACTGACGTCAAATCCACTTGAGCCCCCGATAGAGGTATCATGTCCGTGCAATGAAAGACAAAAAGTCATTAATTTCCTTTCGGTTCGGACGACTCAACTGGACAACGCGTCAGACTATTTGTGCATAAAATGGTTAACGCCTTACCCAATAAAAATCTCATAATTAATTCAGTACGAAATAAGCCAGTGGCTTGGACCAGTGGGCGAGTATAACACGGGTACTACTGGTAGTTCCACGGACAACAAACGGATCCTGCAATGTTGTCATACCCGCAATGTTGCCTCCCTGTGTCTGTCAATGGTTAGAGCGATAATGTTAGGCTTTGCTGATCTCTTTAAGGAACATTTTAGAATAAAGCTGATGTTGTTGACCATGGTGACCTTGGAACGAGATTAACTGCCAAAGACGTCAAACGTCTTATTAACAGTATGTCAAGACGCAAGTCTCCAAGTCACGATGTTCTCAGCATCGAGCACCTCACGTTCGCGGGCCCTCATTTACCAAGAGTGTTAGCAATGTTTTACAACTTTTGTTAGAGTCATCAGTTGTCAGTGCCCATTATTAAAAATAAAACTGATGATATCGCTGATCTAAAGAACTACATGCCCATTTCTCTGGCAACAGTGATCTCGAAAGTGCTTGACAGTTTCTGCTTAACAGACAACTTAATGACTTTGTTCAGCTGCACGACAATCAGTTCTGATTTCGATCCGGACTATCTACTGAGAGTGCCATCTTGTGTCTAAAGTGGGCTGTAAGGTTCTACTCGGATAGGAAACCTCCTACGTATGCTTGCTTCCTCGACCTCTCCAAAGCTTTTGATCTGGTCGTATACAGTATCCTCTGGGGGAAGTTAGAGGAAGCTGGAGTTCCTCCAGAGTTGATAAACACTTCTATATATGGAGGCCAGATCAATCAGGTACGCTGGGCCGGGGCTTTTTCAGGGCCGTATAGGTTGGAGTGCGGGGTGAGGCGGGGAGGTTAACTTCACCCACGCTCTTCAATCTCTCGTCAATGGGCTGATCGAGGTGCTCAACAGAGAGCGTGCCGGCTGTTACATTGACGGAGTATGTGTAAACAACATTAGGTACGCCGATGATATGGCGCTGCTGAAAGCCTCGGTTTGTGGTCTTAAGAGGTTGGTGACCATCTGTGAAGAATATGCTTTACTTCATAAATTGGTTTACAACACTAAAATTAAATTGAAGTTATGGTCTTTGGTGTCCGTGGTCGATGTCCTGATCCTATCCCTCCGGTCAAATTGAACGGAATATCGCTTGTGACGGTGTATAAAGTGAAATAAACGGGACATCTTTTGACCGTTGACCACAGAGATGATGATGATATTGAAAGTGAAAGACGGGCGCTGTCGGTGAGAGCTAATATGATCGCTCGCAGGTTTTTTTTTTTTTTTTTTTTTTTTTTTCATTTGTTCACGTATAAATAGAGTAAATACAATCGGTGGTTTCCATGTTACATTATTTGGTCTTATAATTCTATTTAGCCTGTGGTATGGCATGTGAATCGTTTTCTTAGAAGTAAAAAGGAATAAAGAAATATAAATAATGGTTAGTCTTAGCCCGAGGTTTTAGCCAATACGTGTCTCCGAAATTCATAGTCTTATATAATGTCAATAAAATAATTATGTGCCTGGTAAAATACATTGTCAAATGCCAATAAAACTCAGTCATTTCTACGTTGAATTAATAATACACAACACACATTATTTAAAAAAAAAATATAGAATATTTTCCTTATTCCTGTAGCCATTCATTTACCGAGTAAATCATTTTTTTAAGCAGTAGCTCTTTAAGCTTTTTCTTAAATTTTGGTAGGGGGAGATTTTGAATGTCTGTTTGTAACCTATTATAAATTTTAACGCACATAGCTGAGCAATTTTTTTTGAACACCGCAGTCTTTGGTGCAAAATCTAACACTAGTCGCTGACCATGTCTGGAGTTACGAGGGTAGACATTATCCCGTGTATAAATATCACGAGCTCTTACAAATAGACTAGGATTGGACCTTACGAACACACAAACTTCAAAAATGTACATACTCGGCAGGGGTAATATCTTGAGTTTATTAAAGTGAGGTTTACATGACTCACAAGGAGGAATACCAACAATTGCTCTTATGCACCGTTTTTGGGAGAGAAACGCCCGCTGGGAGTCTGTTGAGTTTCCCCATAGTATTAACCCGTATGTAGCACGGAAGCTACATGGCCATGGTATGCCAACAATACCGTACTTTGGTTAGACGTAGTTCTTTGTCTGTTTAGAACATATACGAAAGTGTTAACTCTCTTGCAGACTCCGTCAACGTGTCCTTTCCAGTCTAGGTATTTGTCCATGGTGAACCCTAGAAATCTTACACTGGTAGATTCATTTATTTTTATACCGTCATATGAAATATGCCTTGGAACAATTTTTGATCCACGGGTTTGGAATTGTACAAAAGTCGTCTTATTGATATTTACTTGTAAATTGTTCCTTACTAACCACTCTATAACTAAATCAATTGTATTGTTTATATCAATGTCAAAGTTATTATTAATTATATTGTCATATGCTAATATTATTGAGATGTCATCTGCAAATAATATACATTTTTTAGTAAGAATGTCAGGTAAATCATTAATATATATAAGAAAAAGGAGGGGTCCGAGGATACTTCCCTGCGGAACGCCGTAACTGTTAACAAGATACTCAGACCTCTCTTGTTTTACCGCTGTATTATGTTCACAAGGTATTTCTACACATTGTACGCGATTACTCAAGTATTGTTCTAACCATTGTAACGCTGGGCCTCTGATACCATAGTTCTCCAGCTTTTGTAGAAGCAGATCATGAGAAACGAAGTCAAATGCTTTTGACATGTCAAAAAATATTACTATTGTCTGCTTTTTCTTGTCAATGTTTACTAGGATATTGTGTACTAAATCGAATGCAGCAAGTGTAGTTGATTTTCCCTTTTGGAAGCCATACTGTTCATTCTTAATTAATTTGTACTTATTCAAATACGAAGATAATCTTTTATGCATAGCCTTTTCAAATATTTTAGACATGATAGGGATTAAAGTTATGGGTCTGTAGTTGCCCATTTCTGTTTTCTCTCCTTTTTTATGCAATGGCTTGACTACTGACTTCTTTAACCGGCTAGGGAAATTTCCTTCCTGGAAGGATAAATTTATCAGGTATCCGAGCACGGGGACAATACTGACGACACATTTTTTTAAAATATCGGTTGTAATACCATCATAACCGACAGAACTTGTATTGTTTAAGGACATAATAATATTTACAATTTCAATGTCTTCTATCGGTGTAAGAAATATGGTATTGTTTGTACGGTTTTTATTTGTATTTTGTATGTTATCATTATTACTGTTCGATAGTTGTATTAGGTAATTATTGAAATGATTTGCTATGTCATAAGGATTGGTTACCATACCATTGTCAGTTTTTATTTCATTTATGAACTCTTGAGTGGCATTGTATCCCATATCATCATTAATGACTTTCCACGCAGCTTTACATACATTTTTAGATTTTTCAATAAAATTGTCATTAGTGATTTTTTGCGACTTTGATATACAGCGACGCAATAAGTTTGAATAGTTGTGGTACTTAGCTTTATTTTCTTTTGTTCGCTTAGCGTAAAATTTAAATCTTAAATGTCGCTTGGTTTTACAGCTGAGTCGTAGCCCCTTAGTAATCCATTTTATATCCCTATACTTTGTGGTAATCATTTTCCTAATTCTTGGGAAACATAATTCAAAAAATAAGCACAAATCGTCATGAAAGATATTAAAGGCTGAGTTCAGGTTAGGCTGTTTGTAAACACTGTCAAAAGTTAACTTGTCTAGAATTTCCCGAAATTTTCGAATATTATCCTGACAGAAGTCTCTCTTTGTTATATAATATTTCGAAGACTGAAAGATTTTGGTTTTTATTGTCACGTCTAACATCTGTGCTGTGTCGTGGTCGGAAAGTCCTAGTTTCAATATTTTACTAGACGCTTTTTTAACGTTACTAATTATATGATCTATGCAGGTATTTAGTCTTGTTGGCTCATTAATATGCATTGTCAGATTATAGTTATGTATGATGTCCTTTAATTTTTTGACAGCTTTACATACTTTGAGCGTGTTAATATTAATATCACCTGCAAGAACAATTTTATGTTGGTTGTATTTGCTGTTAAATAATAATTTATATAACAGCGTATCAAAATGCTTTAAAAATAACTCAACATTTGATTGAGGTGTACGATAAATACATATTATCACAATTTTTAAACTTGGCACCTCTATTCCACAGCATTCGAAGATCGTTTCACGAGCAAAGTTTTGTAAAATATTTATTTCTTTGTAGAATATACCCTTCTGAATGTATACGTTCAAAAAGAACCTTATTTCGTACATATTGCACCTCATTTTACACGTGCAGCCTGTGGGTAGACTACACTCAAAAATCGTACAGCTCCCTCGCGTTCAATATATGTGTATATGTGTGTGTGTGTATGTGTGTGTATATGTGTTCCGGGTATTGATGGGGCTGTTCCGCTTCTGTAGCGCATAAGGGATGTTTGCTGATGCTCGTGTCGATTGTTTCTACACCACGATGCGAAGAAGATGCGCTTCCCTAGTGCGTCGGTACAGTGTCAGGTAGGACAGGTATGGCAGGTAGGGTAGATAGGGCAGGTAGGGCAGGTAGGGCAGGTAGGACAGGTATGGCAGGTATGGCAGGTAGGGTAGGTAGGGTAGATAGGGCAGGTAGGGTAGGTAGGGCAGGTATGGCAGGTAGGGCATGTAAGGCAGATAGGGTAGTGTAGATAGGTAGGTAATATGGGTAGGAAGGGTGCATTGCAATGCATGCTGCGGCGGCACAGCTTGTAAATAAATAAAATAAAAAACTGGCAAGAGCACAAACACATTTTTATAAAAAGGGAAAATTACATTAATGTTAAAAGTAAGATATCTAAAATAAAAGATAATTTGAAAAACTAATATGATAAATCTAATCACGCGTCAAAGGTTATTCCTAAAAAAATTAAAAAATAAAGATATCACATTTTTATAAAAATAGAAAATTACATTAATGTTAAAATTAAGATAACTAATAAAATAAATCTAATCACACGTCAAAGTTTATTCCTAAAAAAATTAAAAAGTAAAGGTAACCTTACCCATTTTAACAGTCTTCGTCGGCAACGACTTTTATGGTTTTTCTTGCAAAATGCCTTGCAAAAACTCTAAGCGTTACACAACTATAAAGATGTACCAGGATAATAGACATTACAAGGATAAAATAATTCTCTAAAGCAGGACTCTGTTTGCCAACGATACTTTTCTTCAGACGTCAGTTTACTGAACGTACTCTTCGGTGTTATAGTGAACTTCTTTCGAAACTGATGTTTCTCCATCGATACCATACTCACTCCAAATAAAGACATATCCCTGCTTTTTCTCTTGGGAGAGACGACTGGGGCAGTCATCCAAGCTATCAAAGCGTTCTTCCCATACACGTCGAGATCTAAGATTCCATGTGAAGAGATAATAGTACCACTAGGATGCATTACCAGGAGATGAGGAACAGAGGTGATGCCGTACCTGTACTGCAGTATTGGTATTAGAGGATCGCCGTACTTGAGAGTACACCAGCTGGGTTGTTCATCGAAGCTTTTCCACATGTCCTTTTTATTGTCATCCATTGGAATATTGATGACTTCTACGGGCAGGTTGACATGCTTTGTGTTCATGTAGATCTCGCAGAACTTGTGTATGATGTCGAATCTGTCCGCGTTTAGCATGGAAAAATATAAGACTATGGCATCCACTCTGTCCATGATCGAGGAAATGGGAATCTGTTTGTCCTTCTGGTCGAATATTTTGGCGTCTTTTAGCCAGTCGCAAACCGGGGGGCTGATGGAGACATCACTCTCATCTTCACTATTCTCTTTCGTTGGTTCCATGTAGCTTTTGTTTGTATAACTCAAAACAAATTAAAAATAACTTTATGATCAAAAGGAGTTGCTTGAATCAGTTACAGTTGACAATTGACAAAAATACAGTTGACAAAAAAAATGATTTTTTTGTAGCTATTGTGAACATCTACCATAGACCTATTGGATCGAGTATGCTAACTTCTCATCAACAATTAAATCCTCCTTAAACCCTTTATAATAAAAAATATGTCGTAACTGACAATCAATGACTCGCTTGTCATAGTCCTAAAGTCCTTGCTATACATTTGCAGCGATTTGCCAAAATCAAACCACCATAGTACTTAATAATATTGGCAATGCAGTGCTGTTTTAACCACGAGGGCTTAAAGAAGAATTGAAGTCGAATTTTACACGAAACATCTTTTATCAATTGTTGGGAAAAACTAAATAAAACTAAATAAAACATGGATAAACACGTTATCCGAAACCTTCCACCTTATGACTGGCTGAAAGAAGCCAGAATTTACAACCAAAAGTTGAACAAGATTCCCAATGAATGGATCATGGGCAGAGTGGACGCCATTGTCCTCTATTTCTCTATGCTAAACGTGGATAGACGTAACATTATAAACGAGTTCTACCAGATATACGAAAATGCCAGGTACATCAACCTTCCCATTGAAGTGATCAACATTCCTATGGATGATAATCGAGAAGACTTTCATAAGAGTTACAAAGAACAAGCGAATTGGTTCACTCTCAGGTTCAACGATCCTTTGATACCCACTCTGCAGTACAGGTACGGTATCACCGCTGTTCCTCATCTCATGGTAATAAGAACAGACGGAACTATTATCTCCTCCCACGGGATTATGGATCTCGATGAGTATGGGATGAATGCTTTAATAGCTTGGATGTCTACTTCAGCCTCCTCAGCCAATCCCAATAGGGTAAGCAAGGAGTTGTGCATGTATGGTTCAGAATGGAAGTATGTAAATCTAGGAACTAGAAAGAAAGAGAAGCCCAGTTATCCGAGGAAGTTCAGCGGTTTGGTGGCGCCGGACCAACCTTCGACGTCAGTTGAATTAACTGTGAAACCGGGGGATATAAGGGGTAGTGCAATTATTAAGAAATAGTTACTTCTTGTATATCTCTGTTTCCCTGATACCCTGTTGGCAGGTAGTGGTAATGTTTGGGGATCGATCCATTGTCTTTGAGTGGCTGTTTAAGCTGGTAATTATTTACTTTATTTATGACATGTATGAGTTGTTTTTTTTTCATCTGGATCTTCATAGCAAATATACCCATAATCAAAGATAATTTATCTTTTGGTAAAATTAAATTAAATTCAATATTGCCAAACAGCGCCATCTACATCTACTAACTGTAAGATCTTTTTTTAATTGTTGTTCCATTAATTTAGTGTCATTTTCTTTAATACTGTGGTATTTAGTTTTTGTTTGTTTTAATATGAAGGTTTAGTTTTACTTTTGACAATAAACAAGATTTTTATTATCTGCTTACTTTATTTTTACAAGCTTTTTCCTTTTCCCGGGATTTCATTCGCGTCGAAGAAACATAAATATCCTATGGCATTCGGAAATTATAGCTTTCCACAAGTGGAAGATTTTTAAATATAATCAGTCTCTCTGGAAGGAATTGGGGGAGGCCTTTGCCCAGCTTTGGGACAGTACAGGCAAGTAAAAAAAAAAAAACAGTCTCTAGATATCGTCCGTGATTATTGGTCACCCCGCGAGCTTGGCGCTTACAACAGCGTCGAAATATCGGGAGCTCAGGTTAATTGATAATCGCGGAAGATATGAGTTTAATTATAAACCGTGAAAGCTTAAAACAGTGTTTAAATAGAGGCAACAAGTAACATGGCCACTACTACCTACTCTAAAGTAGGTAGTCCTTAGTAGGTACCCTTGTTAAATCCTCTGTAATACATAGGAGGCGAGCTTTTACCATCAAAAACACATATCAGAATATACGTAATAAAGGCACAAATCTTGGCTGCTACTGAGAAACTCTTAATGGAAAAATCCCCTCTTAATCGAACCTAGGACCTCATGCTGACGGCTAGCTGTCACCTATTCTAAAAATATTTTTTTTAACAGACCGTAACATGACACGGCACGCTCTTTTCAGGATGTCATCGACAAGACTGAAAAGAACTTAATAGCAACAATACGATAAAATCAAAGAAAACATTCTCCACCAGTGACCAGGATATCATAAACAGCAAAGAGATGCCAATTAATATTTATCCCCAGTAGCTCACGCCCGGTCTTTGGTGTCAGTGGTCGATGTCCTGATCGTATCCTTCCGGTCAAATTGAACGGAATATCGCTTGTGAGGGTATATAAATTGGAATAATTGGGACATCTTTTGACCGTTGACCACAGAGACGATGATGATATTGAAAGAGAAAAACGGGCGCTGTCGGTGAGAGCTATTATAATCGCTCGCAGATTCAAAAAGAACCTTATTTCGTACATATTGCACCTCATTTTACACGTGCAGCCTGTGGGTAGACTACACTCAAAAATCGTACAGCTCCCTCGCGTTCAATATATGTGTATATGTGTGTGTGTGTGTGTGTGTGTGTGTGTATATGTGTTCCGGGTATTGATGGGGCTGTTCCGCTTCTGTAGCGCATAAGGGATGTTTGCTGATGCTCGTGTCGATTGTTTCTACACCACGATGCGAAGAAGATGCGCTTCCCTAGTGCGCCGAGTGCGGGCCCGCCCCAACAATATACTGCAGTGTGTTGCGAGCAGACAGGTAGGTAGCGTAGGGTAGGGTAGATACTTAGGTAAGGTAGGGTAGTATAGATACTATAGATAGCGTAGGGTAGGGTAGATACTTAGGTAAGGTAGGGCAGTATAGATACTATGGATAGGGAGATAGGTAGAGCAGGTACGGGAGGTAAGGCAGGTAGGGTAGGTAGCGCAGGTAGGGTAGGTAGGGCAGGTAGGGCAGGTAGGGAAGGTAGGGTAGGTAGGGAAGTAAGGCAGGTAGGGCAGGTAGGGAAGGTAGGGCAGGTAGGGAAGGTAGTGCAGGTAGGGAAGGTAGGGCAGGTATAGCAGTTAGGGAAGGTAAGGCAGGTAGGGCAGATAGGGAAGGTAGGGCAGGTAGGGCAGGTAGGGCAGGTAGGGCAGGTAGGGCAGGTAAGGCAGGTAGGGCAGGTAGGGCAGGTAGGGCAGGTAGGGCAGGTAGGGCAGGTAGGGCAGGTAGGGCAGGCAGAGTAGGCAGGGTAGGCAGGGCAGGTAGGGCAGGTAGGGTAGGTAGGTAGATAGGGTAGATTGGTAAGGTAGGTAGGGTAGATAGGGCAGGTAGGGCAGGTACGGGAGGTAAGGCAGGTAGGGCAGGTAGTGAAGGTAGGGCAGGTAGGGCAGGTACGGGAGGTAGGGTAGATAGGGTAGGTAGGGCAGATAGGGTAGGTAGGGCAGGTAGTGCAGGTAGGGCAGATAGGCTAGGTAGGGCAGGTTAGGGTAAGGCCGGTAGGGCAGGTAAGGCAGATAGGATAGGTAGGTAGGTAAGGTAGGTAGGTTGGGTAGGTAGGGTAGGTAGGACAGGTATGTAGGTAGAGTAGTGTAGATAGGTAGGTAAGTAGGGTAGGAAAGGGTGCATTGCAATGCATGCCGCAACGACACAGCTAGTAAATAAATAAAATAAAAAACTGGCAAGAGCACAAACACATTTTTATAAATAGGGAAAATTACACTAATGTTAAAAGCAAGATATCTAACTGTATATCCCGCGTAGTTGTGGGAGTCGAGGCTTTTTAAACGCTAAGACTCTCCACAATCGCGAGATATGCAGTCTCAGGGAATATTTCCTTGAAACCGACGTGGGGATGCATCGAGATGTGGTCGCGGTGGACAAGGGGCTCACCCCGCTCTCCTTGGCTAAAGAGAACTGGCGCAAACCTGTAGTGCTTGACACTAAGGACCACATGTAGGTATGGCAGAGTAAGGAGCTTCACGGACGCTTTTCCCGGGTCCTGCATGGGCCTGATGTAGACCTATCAGCGTCCGTAGCCTAGCTACGTTCCGGGGACCTCGTCGGAGAAACCGAAGGTTTTGCCTGTGCAATTATGGATGAAGTTATGATGACGGATAACTACCGGAGATTTATTGTGAAGGACGGTACGGTTGACATAATGCCACCGTCCAGGCGAATCAATCCGTCATATTATCTCCGGGTGTTCTCGTTTGGCTAACGGAGAGTACTTGCATAGACACAACCTTGAAGCCAGGATTATCCATCAGCAACTTGCTCTAAAATACAACCTTGTGGAATCGGAAGTACCGTACTATAAGTATGTGTCCGACCCAGTTCTCGAAAATGGCAGTATTACATTGTACTGGGATCGATCCATCATCACTGACAGGACTATTGTAGCCAATAAGCCTGATATAGTAGTGGTGGATCGATCAGAGTGGCGTGCAATGATTGTTGACATAACGATCCCGCATGATGAGAACCTCGTGAAAGCCGAGAAAGATAAGCAAATCAAGTATCTTGACTCGGCTCACAAGGTTGTCGGGATGTGAACTCAGCGATCATTGGTGCCGATAGTTGTTTCAGCCCATGGCTTAATTGCCAAAAGCCTCGACCAATACCTGAGGAGGCTCTCGTTAGGCAGCTGGATCAAGGGCTTGATTCAGAAAGCGGTACTCCTGGACACGGCTCGTATTGTTAGGAGGATCCTCTCTCTGGAGCCCTAACCACCGGTAGCTTGGACCCTGATCCCGATACCGGTGGGCTACAATTTTTATATATTTTTAAATGTTTTTTTTATATTTTTTTTTGTAAGGAATATTTAAAAATATAATTAATTTGTGTAGAAATAAATAAAGGAAATAGATATCTAAAATAAAATATACTATAAAATCAATAAGATAAATCTAAACACACGTCAAAGTTTATTCCTAAAAAATTAAAAAGTAAGATATTACATTTTTATAAAAAGGGAAAATTACATTAATGTTAAAAGTAAGACATCTAAAATAAAAAAACACTTTAAAAACTAATAAGATAAATCTAATCACACGTCAAAGTTTATTCTTAAAAAAATTAAAAAGTAAAGGTAACCATTTTAAGTCTTCGTCGGCAACGACTTTTATGGTCTTTCTTGCAAAAACTCTACGCGTTACACAGCTATAAAAATGTACCAGGAAAATAGAAATTACACGGAGAAACTAATTCTCTAAAGCAAGACTCTGTTTCCAACGATACTTTTCTTCAGACGTCAGATTACTGAACGTACTTTTCGGTGTAATAGTGAACTTCTTTCGAAACTGATATTTCTCCATCGATACCATACTCACTCCAAATAAAGACAAATCCCTGCTTTTTCTTTTGGGAGAGACGACTGGGGCAGTCATCCAAGTTATCAAAGCGTTCCTCCCATACACGTCGAGATCTAAGATTCCATGTGAGGAGATAATAGTTCCACTAGGATGCATTACCAGGAGATGAGGAACAGAGGTGATGCCGTACCTGTACTGCAGCATTGGTATTAGAGGATCGCCGTACTTGAGAGTGCACCAGCTGGGTTGTTCATCGAAGCTTTTCCACATGTCCTTTTTATTGTCATCCATTGGAATATTGATGACTTCTACGGGCAGGTTGACATGCTTTGTGTTCATGTAGATCTCACTGAACTTGTGTATGATGTTGAATCTGTCCGCGTTCAGCATGGAAAAATATAAGACTATGGCATCCACTCCGTCCATGATCGAGGAAATGGGAATCTGTTTGTCCTTCTGGTCGAATATTTTGGCGTCTTTCAGCCAGTCGCAAACCGGGGGGCTGATGGAGACATCACTCTCATCTTCACTATTCTCTTTCGTTCGTTCCATGTCGCTTTTGTTCGTATAACTTAAAACAAATTAAAAATATCTCTATTATCAAAAGGAGTTGCTTGAATCAATTACAGTTGACAATTGACAAAAAAAGTTGTTTTTTTTTTGTAGCTATTGTGAACATCTACCATAGACCTATTGGATCGAGTATGCTAACTTCTCATCAACAATTAAATCCTCCTTGAACCTTTTATAATAAAAAATGTCGTAACTGACAATCAATGACTCGCTTGTCAATGTCATAGTCCTAAAGTCCTTGCTATACATTTGCAGCGATTTGCCAAAATCAAACCACCATAGTACTTAATAATATTTTACAATGCAGTGCTGTTTTAACCACGAGGGCTTAAAGAAGAATTTGAAGTCGAATTTTACACGAAACATCTTTTATCAATTGTTGGGAAAAACTAAATAAAACATGGATAAACACGTTATCCGAAACCTTCCACCTTATGACTGGCTGAAAGAAGCCAGAATTTACAACCAAAAGTTGAACAAGATTCCCAATGAATGGTTCATGGGCAGAGTGGACGCCATTGTCCTCTAATTCTCTATGCTAAACGTGGATAGACGTAACATTATAAACGAGTTCTACTAGATATATGAAAATGCCAGGTACCTTCCCATTGAAGTGATCAACATTCCTATGGATGATAATCAAGAAGACTTTCATAAGAGTTACAAAGAACAAGCGAATTGGTTCACTCTCAGGTTCAACGATCCTTTGATACCCACTCTGCAGTACAGGTACGGTATCACCGCTGTTCCTCATCTCATGGCAATAAGAACAGACGGAACTATTGTCTCCTCTCACGGGATTATGGACCTCGATGAGTATGGGATGAATGCTTTAATAGCTTGGATGTCTACTTCAGCCTCCTCAGCCAACCCCCAATATGGTAAGCAAGGTTCAGAATGGAAGTATGTAAATCTTGGAACTAGAAAGCGACGAAGATGGCCAAATGAATTTGATAAATAATGACCTTCTAGAAGAATTGGCATTAAAGACAGCCATCAAAAAGGTAAAGAAAGAAGTTCAGGAAAAATCAGCCATAAAGAAATAAAGGCGGAAACTTGGAAAATGTCAGATTCCTGTCAAAGAGAAGCCCAGTTATCTGAGGAAGTTCAGCGGTTAGATGGCGCCGGACCAACCTTCGACATCAGTTGAATTAACTGTGAAACCGGGGGATATAAGGGGTAGTGCATTTATTAAGAAATAGTTACTTCTTGTATATCTCTGTTTCCCTGATACCCTGTTGGCAGGTAGTGGTAATGTTTGCGGATCGATTCATTGTCTTTGAGTGGCTGTTTAAGCTGGTAATTATTTACTTTATTTATGACATGTATGAGTTGTTTTTTTTTCATCTGGATCTTCATAGCAAATATACCCATAATCAAAGATAATTTATCTTTTGGTAAAATTAAATTAAATTCAATATTGCCAAACAGCGCCATCTATTGATGAAGAATGAAACAAAATCAGTATTCCGTTTTGTTGCTATTAATAAATTTTGAATCCGTTTCATTTCATCCTGGCTATGAAAACAAAACTATGAATTAGTAACACCAACTTATTCTTTATTCATAGATTTTCTGCGCGATTACGCACTTTGAAACTTGTCAATGCCATGAGTTTACAGTGCGGCAGTAAATTTTACAGATTTATTGGCTACATCTCGGAAACGTGACGCTTTAGAAGATTGTCTCTCATCAATCCTTGTTTTAATTGATGCCAGCTATGTATTAATACAGGATAAATGCGTGGCCGTATTTCTAAATAAAAAAAAAATTGCGGAAGAAAGGCAGGCCAAATAAGTCAAAACCCTTTGTTTAACAACTTGTGGTGCAAGTGGGCCTCATAGTTGTTTGAATGTAATAAGGCCATCATGTCTTATAAGATTTTGATCAGTAAAGATAGCCACTTAATGACCGCAATGCATTTAATCTAGACAAACGGTAGTGAGTCGAGCCAAGTTCGGCGAAGACACAATCGTGAGCGATTTCTTTTATCTTCTTCTGCAAGTTAACCGATGTCAACTGCCAGCGTTTTTGTAAGTTATGCCGCCACCACGAACCACTTCAAGTTACTTGGGCATAATTTCCGGGCTCCGTTTACTTCATTTACTTGTCAGTAGAATCTAGTAATCTAATCTAGCATTATGCTTTACTGGTACCAGGTACTAAAACTGCAACAAGTCATTTAAAAAAAAGTAGTTCGATCGAATCGCTTCACTGTCAAAACAAGTGACAGTTAAGCGCAAAACCCGACCAGATTTGCATAAATAATGGTCTTACTTTTTTAGGGTTATGGCAACAACCTGTTCTGCCTATCGACAGGTTATGTTACTTCACCGAAAGTCATTTATATTATTTATTGTAAGTAGACGTCATATTACATTTTCAAGTTATTAGATAAGTTCTTGGGTTCTCTAAGGGAACGTGTATGGATAAATTAGTTGGAAAACCTTTTATGTAAGAAAACTGGATTGGCTATCTTCACAAGACCCGGCCATTTTCAGGTTATACATAGGTACAAAATCCAGCTCAATTCAATGCAATGCAATGCAGCAATTCGGCAAAATGATTAGAATCATGTTAGCCGCTGGATCTACCTACTATTGTAACATCTACCAACTTACCAATTGAGGCCAATAAAAACTTACTTTGATTAGGTTAAGGCTAAAAAAAAATAGAACAAGTACCTACTCGTACATTGATTGATGCCTTCATTTTGGAAATAAAAACCGTCAGCATTATTTAACTTGGATGGGTAGGTTGAGGTAGGGAAATTATTAGGTACATCACCATAATTCGTCTCTCAAAGAATCTTTGCATTGCTTACCTTATAATAAACTAGCGGTAGCCTTATTGCAATGTGGCCTCAAAAGAAGTCCGTTAATAATTATAAAGATACAGTTAAACACAAGAGATTGTAATGAAGGCATGTAAACCTACCTAGCTAACACAATGATACCTACAAAAAGTTGGTTAATTTTAAACAAAGTTTAGATCACAACAGATCGAATTTCAAACTGCATTACAGAACCCGCGTGCAACTAATAGACAAACGCTAACTTTTTAACACACAATAGGCGAGCTCGCACCTAACATTCAGCCAGAATCGATTAAGTAATAAACCTGTATTTAAATCTAGATAGACGTAAAATTGCACCATTGTGTTTGATGAAGCCTAGTTTTTATTTAGGTTGATATTATTACTTGCAATACAAGTGTAGTCTTGGGCCATCACTCATAGGTATAACAGTTGATAATAATCAGGCAATGGGTTATGCGATGCAGCTGTTGTATATGAAACAAGAAATCGTAATTAGCATTTAAATAAACCTTCATTAGCAATTGAGTAATCAGATAAGTACGTAATTAACAACTCTTCCTTGTACTGTAACTGTGTACAAGCGGAGAAATTTTACAATCTAACTTAAGATAGTAACGCCATCTATTATCGAGTAGCGGTACTTAAATTAAGTATTTTTTTTATTTTAACAACTTGTGATTGAAGTATGAATCTGTACAGCGTAAAACAAATCAATATAAGGTCTTATGAAGACGGGGTTTCCAAGATTTACCAGACTAGCAAGCAAATCATGAAACATGCACAACAAGCACTTATGCACTGGCGGACATACAAACCAAACCAGTGTCAAGTTCCGCCATATTGGATTGGGAATGTGCAAGAGCATAAACAATAAACACTTGCCGTGACAGAGAATACATTAAAATAAATGGGGAGGAATGAAACACGCAGACAATACGCTAGTTGCTTTACAAGGAACAATTTTGCCAGACTCAAATAATATAGGAATGCTCGCACTTGGTTTTCTTTTTGCGACATTTCTTTTCTGTGTGGTAGGCTCGATATAATATATTTCATAAACAAAACATTATTGTGCTTGAGAAGATAACCGTATACCTGTAGATACCTACACTCCTGCTCGGACAAACAACTTTATTAATTTTATTTTTTTTCTATGCTAATAATCGTTTATATGTATCATTCATAAAATTGACATCCTCTAGTTTTTGTACGAAAAAACTATCAAAAACTCAAATTATTGCTCAGATGCAGATATCGGGGAAAAAAATGTCCAGAATCCAAATGTTCACGTCTTAAAAAATCTGCAGTTTTTACTTTACTTACCAGGCGCTCATATTTTTTCAGGAGCTCTTCGTGCCTATCAACACTAAAGGGGAACTGTACGAGGTATGCCCGGAGGAGCTGTCTCCGGCGGAATGGGAGCCCGCGGGAGAGGGGCGGGGCGTGGCTCCCGACGTGGCTGCGCGGGCGCACCGCCTACCGCACTTGCTGAGCATATGGCGGCTGCCTTGCAGGGTGCGCCTGTTGGCAGGGACGGTGCCGATCGAAATGGCACATGATGTTGGAGGTGAGTTTCAATCGTTTACGGTTTATAATTAAGATTAAAACTTAGGAGCCAAAAATTTCACCGTGACCAAAATGCAATGCCTAAAGAAACATTTGTTTCAATTTCAGATGACCTTCTACTGCGAGCGGCATCAACAGAACCAGTTCTCGTGATGTGCACCCTCCCGGAGTACGGGTCGATGCCTTCGAGCCCGAGCAAGCAAGTGGACCCTCGCTACCACGCCAAGGAAACTCTTCAGCTTCTCCCCCTCAACAGCTCCATCAAAGTGAGACGCACTCAGCTCGGCTTTGAGAACGAGAAGCGCATGTTCCTCTCCGCACGCCTTCAGAAAGCTCTAACTTTCTGTCAACTCAATGTTGACAACTGGATCAGGCAGATTTCCTACGCCAACTCAACAGTAGTCGGAAAAGCGAAAACTGCCGAAGACCTCATCAAAGAAGACCACGAACCAGTTAAATTTGAAAAAGAACGAAAATTCACTTTACAAGGTCTCAAGATTGACACATCTAGGTTATTCGGCAAAAGCGAAAAGGTATTGAAAGATATTCCGGACGAAACTGAAGGATCTATCATATTTTTAAGTAAAAACGAACTCGAGCATATGAATTACGACGTTTACAGCGACGATGAGGGAAAAGAAGATAAACCAGACGAGAAAATGGATCAGGAACAGTTTTCTAGCGATAAAATGCAAGTATTTAGGGAAGATTCGGGACAAAAAAAGAACAAATGGTTTAAGAATTTGAAACTCTTAAAGAGCACGGAAAAACTCACTGATGAAAAGATAACAGCTATAGAGAATAGTGAGAAATCCAGAGATGTCAAAGATCCTTTCGATCCTCTGGGTGAGAAGCATAGTTCCATAGAACGGTACCAAGATATGTCTAAACTAATTGAAGATAGATTTGGTTGCACGAGAAAAAATGATGGAACGGCTGAAAAGAGTCATTCTTACAAAAGTCTAACGACATCTTCATCAGACATGGGAACAAGTCAGTGCAGTTCGAATCACAAAAAGCCAGTGCTGACGAAATCAGTCTCCGTGCAAACAGGAATGCCCGATAATTCCTACACGGAAGACGACAGCGGTATCAACATGAAACATGGTCGTAAAAACCTTAGCGTTGACCAAATCAATTACTGCGGTTCTATGGAGAGTGATGCTAGCTCTGGAAGAAAACTAAAGAGTCTGGACGAAAATATGCTTAAAAAATCATCAGCTACTAAATCATCTACGAATCTTGAGAGGAGACAAAGGATACAACCAGATTTGATACCGGAAAAAGCCATGGTTAAGTCCGAATCTTACAATCAAATACAAAGCTGCGAAGAAATCAATATGTTTGGCGTCGGATCCCTGTACAATGACAGCGATTTCGAAATTAACTACAAACAACACTCTTACATAACAGAAAAACTATGCTCCGAGTTTCACGTTAAAACTAAGAGAGTACTAAGCAAATCTACGTCCAATCTCCTTCACCCTAAAAAGGCTACTGATAAGAAAGAAGGCAGCAACAGCAATAGCATGCCAACTAAAACCGAACGATCGGCAGACAGTGAGAAAATTCTAAACTTTAGAAAGAAAATCGATAAACCACGAGCCCCGACACCGAAGTCCGAAATCGAAGACGACATTACAGCGATTGATATTTCTGAAGAGGAACCGCAAATGCAAGTCAAAATCCGCAGATCTATTTCATCTATACAAAAAAGGAAGCTGCCGGTCATAGAGGATTTACCATACGGACAAGTGGCCGATGCCGTTCACGTGGAAGAAGAAAAGGTTGAATCTGATGCAAGTTCTGATAATATTTATGCTGAGATTTGTACCCCCAACGGTCACAAAACTAGCGATGAAGAAAATTACGACAACAACATCGATGTTCTCGCAACAGACCCAGTCATCTGTAACGTCAAGAAAGAAGTTATCATCAGGAACGATGAGCGAGCGAGACAGATGATAGAAAACCAAGAAAATCCATTCAGACACATAGAGGTTGTCGTTATTGAAAAGACTACAGATTTCGATTTGGACAATTCCAGTGTTACTTCGAGCGATATTGATGAAATGGGAAGTAAGAACGATGTCTCAATAATCGATTCGTGGGAACGTGATAAAGATAAATCAGAGAACAAAATTCATGCGATCAGATTAGAAATAACAAGTAACAATGACGAATATCCAAATGAGAATGATAATAATATAGAAAAAACTGAAATCTGTTTAAGTAAAGATAATTCGTTAAGTTTCAGTAACAGCATACATTTGAATGGTACATATCCCAACGAAGCCATCTATGATACTTTAAAATAGTTTAAGTTTTAGTATAGTTACACTGGCGGCCACAAATAGTGTCTTGTAGTCATATTTTTGATGTACCAATAAAAATATAGCTTACAGTTTCCGCTTAGAAAAGTCACCTTGGATGTGATGCCGATTTTTATTAGTTTAGCTTTTTTCAGTGTATAAATGCTTTATATTATCCGTACTTAAGTCATTATAGTAAAACAATATTAAGTATGTGATTACAACCAGTGAAGAAGTGGCATATGATAGATGTAATAACTTTGTCTTCATATCACCATAAATGTAGTAAATATTGAATCTCAATCATTTTCTAATACACTGAATAAGTTCTGATCAAATGCCATTTGCAAAAAAAAAGTAAATAACAGAATATTGTGCCAGAAATCAAAAACTAGATTGGCAGTCTAATTAAACCTATTATTTTTATGAATTTCTGTGGTAGCAGTAACTGAAGTAAGTTTTTATTGGCCGAGTTTGCTGCGGATCCAAGAGATGGTGTCATTTGTGTCTTTATTCTGATAAAAAATTTGATTCTTTATACATATTTTTACAGCTCATCTAGTAAAACCACTGAAGACTAACTTTATCTGCTTAGTCATACCATTCAAAAATATCAAAATACGATGTGAACATTTTTTCTGTACAAGATTTTGGGGTGATAAAAAATGTAAAAATTAGTTCATAATTTATCTTTAAAAGTGTATACTTATATTGACACGAAGTGTATACCACATAATGTAAAAATGCACTATTTAGTTACGTGATTCTTATTATATGGCACCTACTAATTTGTCACTGTATTTAATGGTTCAAGGCAAGATACTTATTTATAGCTTATTCAGCGTTTTTTTTTTATTATTACAAAATTATTTTTAAAATAATACCGATTAATCAAAAAATAATAATTTAAATATTTTAGGCGGTGACTATTTTATATTACAGCTGTGTGATCGGTTTGATAAAATTAAATAAAATTACAAATTGAAGGTAACGGTTGTGACAATCTTCATTAATAAATAGGTCCAGAAAGCGTAAAATTGGAATTTTCAAACAAAGATTTATCGATAACTGATAATATTATCAGTTGCTTATCTTTAGGCGCAAGCAATAAATCTACCTGTTTGTATCGAAAAGTACGCGTGAATTTGATCATGCTTTTATTACCACTTCAACTTCGGTAGTTCCGCTACTTGCCACTTACAATAATTGGGCGCTAGTGTGTGTACAGTCTTGTCGACTGTTAAGGCGCAAAGCCGTTTGATTTAATTTTGTAGTAATAAAATTGTATCGCTGAAACTAAAATCACATAAAATAGACTGTTTTTTCACACTAAGAAATTCATCACAATCGGTGCTATAGGGTGCTCAATTTTTAGTCTAGATTGATTTACGATTCTACCACTACCAAATGTACCAATAATAGTAAAAAACTTTTCAATGTTAATAATACCAATTGGTAAGAATAGTCTGTATAAAATTGTAAAATAAGAAGGCAGTCTAGAATTGGTAGATTGCGGAACTATGAAAAATGATTATAAATATCGAATATCGTACATCAAATTGTATCGTATCGGGGATCTGCATCCGGTTAGACTAAAAGCCGACCCCAACATAGTTGGAAAAAGGCTACGAAGACGATGATGATATCGTAATCAAATCGTATATATATGGACATGATGCCACCTCTGTGTTAATTTACTGATCTTACATTTTTGGTCACTAGTTCTTCTAATCGCCGCTAACAACAAAAGGCGCTTGTGTACCAAAATTATAACATAAGAAAAAAACATTTTGGTAGTGGTGAAATCCATCTAATTATGGTATAAGTAGGTACCACATACGACATGACATAATTGTAAAAAGCGTTTGTATTATATAGTTTTAACATTGTATTATAATTATCAAAAGTGCTCTCGAAGAAAAATGTAAAATTGAAATGTTTTGCGAAATTATACAAATTATTGAAATAAATTGCCGTTTTTTTTTTATATTTAGGACTTATCACATTCCATACAAGTAACAATAATACTTATAATTAATCAGGTGGAAAAGTAGAAAAGAATTCCGTTACCTACGTCATTCACATAGGTATAAACTAACAGAAAATATTTGCCGATAAGCAACTAGGAACCACGTGACATACACAATGTGACGTGTCTCAAAGGTTAACTTGAGATATCAGATACTAGGGCACGCCACCATAGTGGCGATAAGTCCCCTCTTTGAGGAGTGGCTAGAGAGGCGCCACGGCGCCCTCACCTACCGTCTGACGCAGGTCCTCACCGGACACGGTTGTTTCGGGAGGTTCCTGCACCGAATCGGGCGGGAGGAAACGCCCGGGTGTTTCCACTGCGAGGATCGTCCGGAGGACACGGTGGAACACACCGTGGAGGTCTGCCCCGCTTGGGCGGAGCACCGCCGTGTCCTCATAGCGGCGATTGGCGGCGGCAATCTCTCGCGTCCGGCCTTGGTTCAAGCCATGGTCCGGAGCGAGAGAGAATGGGAAGCCGTCACCTCCTTCTGCGAAGCAGTCATGCTAGTGAAGGAGGTGGCAGGACGTGAGAGGGAAAGAACCTCACGTCCCAGCCGCCGCGGGAGACGCCCTGGGCGTCGGGGGTCACGTGGTGGCTTCCGACCACCGTAGGCGCTGGCCTGTGGACGGCGAGTTATGGGCTAGCTCGCCGTCCGGCCGTCTTATGACGACAGGCTGTGTCGACGGCGCGTTCGTGTTCCACGCGCGCCTCAAAGAGATGTCAGCAATCAAGTAGGGGTCCGCATGGGCCGACGCCTGCCAGGGCTGCGGGACTGTTCGAAAGAGATACCGTGGCCCTGGAACACAAAGGGCAGAGAAGGAACATGGATGGGTTTTAGTCAGTAAAAGTCTGACACTCCCCTCCGCTCCGCCCAGAGTGGGGGGGGTCATTTGATGATTTCCCATCCGGAAAAAAAAAAAAAAAAAAAAAAAAGATATCAGATACTACAATATAATGTAAGCGTTGCCTTATCGTGTTCAATACTAGAAATCGGTTGCGTGCATTCACCACGCTTTTGTAGCATACATGTTCATCATCCACGGCCTGAATTCACCTACTGCTGGCTCAAGGCCTCTCTTTTATTGTACCTAACTCCACGCTCCTGCCTCTCTCCCGATAGCAATAACCTTGTCTACCCATCTCGCTGCCGGGCGACCACCCTCCATTTCTTTTCCCAGTACATGCTCACCAACATCCGACAATATGTTCAGCTTAGTAATCGACTGACCTTGTTTTGTTTTTATGAAATTTTTATAGTTTATGATTCCTCCTAAAATAGATAACTTGGAATCGGTACCTACAATTTAATTGATGACCTTTATTTTTTTAACCTTGACCGTGACACGTGGTTGAATCTCATTTTATAAATAGTTTTTTTTAACATATTGACTGTCAACTTTGAATTCTTTGAAAAATGTATGGAATAAACGGCAAATTGGCGCAGTGTCAATTTGATAAACAATTTTGCTGATAATAATTTATTATGGGCGACGAATGTGTATTGGGCGCTATTTCTGTGTAGATAGAAGGTATTAAAAATTAAAAAAGAAATTATAATATGACAAATATACTGTATTTAATCAAATAAATTACATTTAAAATTAAAAATAGTACCGACAAATAATTTCGTTAGCGTGGCGCGGATATAAAACAATTTTAATATTTTTACAATTAAAAATTGAACTAAAATCAAATAATAATTATAAAACAACGACTGTGAAGGGCAAAGTCGTTCTTGTGCGTTTACACATATTGGTCTCAAATAAAAATTAAAGGAATGAATTTCAAAAACATTTTTCTAAATGCTCTCGATTTTTTATCTTTTCACCTTAACATTAAATTCATTTTTACAATATACAAGAATATAGTACGTACAATTATGTTTTTTTTTCTTGAGATTATATTGTTTTTAAAACCTGCGCTTAAGAATAATTTAACATAAAGTGATGCAACTTTGAAAGCTACATAGAGAGTTGCGCAGTCATTGTTCACAATAGGAGGTTTGGACAAAACCTCCTAGTATGTACAATATTATAAAATTTATTGTAATTTACTACGGGATTCGTGGCTTGAAAGGTTTCATATAAACATGGAAAATGTCTATGGTCTTGCACAAAGAAACTGGACGAAACATAACACACATTTTGATTTTCGCTAAATATATTAAGACTATATTGAGCCTAAATAGATACAACCGATTAAATAGCTTGTAAGATACTAGGTTATCAGAAATGCATAGAACATTCAACATAGCTCCAATTTACGCTAGTTGCTGTCATCCGTTCAAAAAAGTACTAGGCTTCCAGAGGTCGTAAGAAGTTGAAAAGCCTGTTAGAAACGGTTCAAGCCACAATGGTAAGGTATCAGTCAGGGTGGGAATTACAAGAAGGATCTAGGCGAGTCGTATGGATTGGATTATTTGGAACACTGCTGATCCACACACTACGAATATGAAGAGGGCGAGCAACCAGGGCGCCACGGGGTACTGGTCGTCCTTTTCCTGGAAAGAGGTGAAACATATGAATAAACAAAGAAAATAAGTTGTATTTCACAAAAATGTGTGAATACGGTTTTGTTGAGGGTGACTTGACTTTTATTTCGGTTTCTAGAATTTTATTGCTCTGATCAGGGGGGTTACTATGACGTCTAAAAGCAAGAGTAATTCCAGTGTGGGAAAGAGACATATCCATACAGGTCGTCTAGCGCCATCTCTTTTCCACACTGGAATTACTTCTGCTTTAAGACGTCATGATAGGCCACCAGGTAATATGTTGTGATATCTCAAGTAGGTAGCTATAAGAGTAGGAGGAGACCAAAGAAACGATGGACTGTCTGGAAGATGATATGACTAGAAAAGTGAAGTCATGAAGCCATGAGATGATGACTCATAGAATGGCGGGCAAAAGTCCTGTTTTGCAGTCTATTTGAATAAATGACTTGATTTTGATTGGTGCTGCAATTGGTAAGAAAAAAAAAACAGATTCGCTAAACTGCTACAACACAGCAGTATTTATATTTCCATAACAATTTCACCATGAAAACGATTACCCAGTTATGATTTTAATATTCAACACATACTTCAAGTGTTACTAATTCATTTCATGCGGTGTGGAATTTTGTCATTAAATTAAAGTTATGCGCAATTTATTCATACTAGAGGTAGAAAGAAAAATAATGAAAATATTTGTATGCAATTTTTTTTTTCTGTTTTATATACAGGCTGTAACAGAAAAAAATATCAGCTGTCCCATACATTTGAGTCGAGTAAGTATTGAAATTTTGTATGGGACAGCTGATAATTTTTTCGCATTTACGATATTGTACCAAGGATAAAGTTTTTGAGTTTGATAGTCTGCAGCATATCCGTTCATGACTATACCCTTTCTGTTACACCCTGTATACAGGCAGCAAATGTCAATATATTTTTATGTAACTCTGAACTCTTCACGATTTGTATTGCTTAAGGCAGTTTGGTTAGTTTGACTCTACAATAGTGAATTAATATGTCAAAAAGTCCAATGATGATAAAACTTGACCCTTATAACCAAAGGTCAAAATCTATTCAAAACAGATATGTATTAAATAACAGTAGCAAGTACTGCGTAACCTACATTGGTCATAAAAGTGATTCTAAGTTAGCTTCAGCATCATTTTAATTCACTTTTACTTAGTTTGTAGCACTCCTCATAATTTGAACTTTCACTTTTAAAAGATTACTCTAGCGTGAACTGTTCATTATATAATCATTGCAAGATGTTATGTCTTATCTGTGAAATGGTATAACCAACTTTGTATATTTTGTTGATGGATAATTTTGTTGGCCATGCATTAAGATTACTGCATTTACTTCAGAAAAAAAATTGTTGTTGTTATTACATCATGCCTGTCATCGGTGGAAAGAGGTGTACCTCTTGGTACAGCTACATTTAGCCAGCTTACTTTTATGTCCCATTTACCAAGGGGCGAGCTATTTATTTCCATGTCATTATAATTTTGGTTTCAACAATTTAGCTTTATTTTTTGTTTTTAAGCGACCAGCTCTTTAACAATTCAAAAGTGCCCATAACTAGTTTATTTGAAATAAATGTTCTTCGAGTTTGTTGAACTATGTTTTTCGCGAGAGAAATAACATGCTTCTTGAAATGATTAAAGTTAAGTAAAGAGCATTTTCAAAGGAAAGAAAGCCACATTCAAAAACAATTTAACAATTTGTGCAGGTACTACATACCAGGTACTACATACCAGTAGCAAAGGGTCAATTTTTGTAAGAGGTAAGTCGGAATACATATATTTAATGTGATACTTTGTCTATAGAATACCGACTGTGCCATTTTTCAAAGGAATTCCGGTAGGAATCGAGTTGTATGGAGCCTTCGCACTGCTACATACTGGTCAGATAAAATTTGAGTAAAATCGTCACACCAAGTAGATTGCAAACACACACAAAAATGTATTAAAAGTAAAACAATCTATCCAAGTAAGAATTGGAAGGAACTAAATTAGTACCGAGGGCCTAGACAATATGAAATCTCATTCAAAGTGTCTTTAATATTTCGACAGTGAATTTTAACAGGACTCTACTTCAGCTTTTTAGTAGTATATAAGCCAGTCCCATTTCTGGCTTGTACACCATTATTATCGATGATAGAAAGTTACTTTGTTCAGACAGGAAGGGTTGTAGGTCCATTCAGTTTTTTTTACCTTTGACACCAGCAACCAGAGAGGAACCTTAGTGTAATGAGAAAGATCTCTGCCTTGACAGACTTGTCAGCGACAGCAACCTTATTGCACTATTATATTGCCAGTACCGCAAAACCACATGTAAAACATGCCATACACATAGTATCTTACTATTTCTACACCCTCAGGGCAGGTCTAAGTTAAAAAGTTAGTAACTTAATATTATGTTAAAAAAAATTAAGAAAACTCTAATTGGTGGTACTTACTACCTTGGTCGACTTAGGCACATTGCCTCTCATGGTAATGTTTTTGCTGGCAATCTCGTTGGCGATACGCATCCTCTGTTTGGGGGCCATTTTGAATGATTTTCAGTTATATTTGTCCTGGAAATACAAGGAGATTCTTTGTTAGAATTATCATCAATATACAGGTCCACGTTGGCCCTGGATCAAACAATTTCGAAGTCATGGAGAGAGGCCTTTGTCCAGCAGTGGGAAGACACAGGCTAACACTATCAGTAGTATACAGGTTGCTGTGAGTGTTTACGAGGTACTAGTCTGTTGTGTAATCTTAATTATTAGTACCTATATAGTTATTATTTCATCCATTTAGACTGGAAGCCGATCTCAACATAGTTGGGAAAAGGCTAGGCAGATGATGATGAGTTTTTATTTTCACAGATTTTTGTCAACAAATAAGGTACTTTTAAAAAAAAAATAAGGTTTAACTGAAGGTATTAGCAATTATGATTATTACATTTGGACTTAATGGATTCCAGACTGATACATAACTACATTGAAAATTAACTTAAATTTTAAGACTGTGAAGTGAATGAACAAGTGTTTGAAATAAAAAACTTTCACTTTTAGCAGTAAGTTAGAAGAGTATGTTTTTCTTTTATAAGTACTATCATTAGTTCATACAACATTTGTTGGGCTGAAGTAAACATGTTTGTGTATATTTTAAAAACAATGGTTGCTATTTTTGATAAGACCTCTTAGTGGAATTATAAGTTAATGGGTGGTTCATCTATGGTCATATTCATAATAGCAGTAAAATACAATATTTATTCAAAGAAAATGATGATGTCAGCAATTCAACATATACATATGGTTGATCAAACTTAAAGAACCAAAATTAATAACAAAAATATCGAAGTTTCTAACAAAACTTGGCGCATTTTCTCTTGCTATTGAGAATTAATTATGAAATTAAATACAATATACCCACTTTTCGCTTTTGAATAGGAAATTGCTTTCGGAAATACAGAAAAGGCTTGTTTTACAAGTTGTCACCTCAAAAATGTGTCAACAGACCTAACTGTTGTATCACTTAAAAGTAGCACAGTATGTTTTACTTATAACTGTAAGGGTACACGTAAAAATACACGTCAAAACGTAAACGCGTGCGTTTCGTTATTAAAAGAATTATTAAAGTGTTCGACTTTCCACGTTGAATACGTGTCGATTTTGTAAGATTCCCATTATCTATCAATAACAATGCTGGTGATTAAGCTTAATGATAAATACTCAATTAAAACTGCAAACCGAAGGTCAACTCGTTAATCTGCACTAATCTATAAAGTTTCACCTTTTATTTATGTCGTAATTACCCTAAATCTTCTCGAAAGCGGTGGAAATAGAGGAAAACACACAATTTTTTATTGGCACAGCTGGATGCCATATAAAGCCGTCACAGGCTGCTTCTGAGACAAAGTAATACCACAATATTCGTGATTTATATAGTAACGAGCTCCGGTCGCGGTTTTAATACGAATTACACACTAAATCAGCCGTTGTTATCGAGAAAAATGTTATTACATACTCCTTAGTAACTATAGTGTAAACAGGCCGACGAAACTTACAAGTTAAACTGAAGTTTTTATATGAAAAATGGCACATAAACTATGCAAAATAATCACACAGGTATATTAGACAAAAATAATAGCGAAAATAAAATTCTACTCACAATTAATTCCTAAAATTAAGGGCCGCTAAAGCCAAACGCACAAGTTAACTTGACACGTATGTAAAAAGTGAAATGACAGAAATGTCAAACGCGTCATTTAAAAGCAAGTTGTATTGCGCATGTACCAGACACGCGTCCATTAGTGTTGCAATATTAAAAAACGAATACATCAAAGTTAGTAAAATAAAAAAGGTACTTTTTAAATTATAAAACCAAGGTAAGTTGAACTTTCGAATTAATGCTACAGATAAATAGTTACCTCCAACAAACAAGAATCAATAAATTCTATTGCCTTTTATGTACGTATGTAATGTATGTATGTAACTTTATAGCGACATCTAGCGTAGAGTAGAACTTCTATATAGATTACTCAACAACAAGCTGTTCTGTTTAAAATCTACTAGATGGCGTTGTTAGCTTTGCTGATATAGCAAATAGATGTCGTTAGCGCAGTTTTAATTGTCGTCGCAGCCAGTAGAGGGCGTTATCTCAGCATAGTTTTTTCGTAGCCTTGTCGTAGCACATTGTAAGTGATCGTAGTTCGTAACTATATTTATTTTCGTTGCTTGTGAGATCTAAAGATGTAAATATTTTCGATGTAAAATAAATGTTCCTTTCTCTCTTTGAATTGTATTATATTTTAATGAACATACTTATGGGCTTCCAGCACCCAAGCCTAATAATTTGGTTTATCCATAAACCTTCGAAATAAAATTCTCATTTATTCCTATAAATTCCAAATAATAATATTATTAAATAGTACCCTACGGCAAAAATAATTCACACAATAAAAAGAGATGGTAGGCTTAACAATGATGACTACAAAAGAGACAGAGACAACCAACAAAGGATCGCCAGGACATCACTATCAGGTGTCAACTAATCGACCAATCACAATGAAGCATTATCCTTGGAGGGTGATCCTTTCGCTCTGATTGGTCGGTTTAGACAACGCCTCAAAACGCTACGCCTACGGATAGAATCCATTTGAATTTGAATGTCGAAGGGAGAACGTCAATAAATTGTAGGAAACGTTTTGAGCTGTTCCTTTTTGAAATAGTATTTAAAAGAAGGCATTTTGTTTATGATCAGTACACCTTTGAAGGATTATTTCTTCACTTTTGGAAATAGGTAAGACTACCTATATGTTTAGGGATATTTTTGAAAATATTACTTACCTACCTAAATGGTAATAATGGTGGCCCAACAGTAACGCCCTCGACTTACATACGTGTTGTAAGGACCTGGGTTCGAACTTCGAAGGTCGGTACGTCATAGACATTCGTAAAGAAATACAAAGATTAGAGACTATAAGCACTATCATACCGAATTACCGAGGTAACGTGTAGGTATAACATAATATCACGCCTGTAATCCCCGAAGGGTTAGTCAGAGGTGCATCTTTTAGTATACCCACATTTCGCGTCGCGTGTAAGGGGACGAGCTATCAACCATCAACATCCAGCAACCAGGCACATGGCTGATTCTAGACCCCCAAGTAGAAAATTTGCCTTCTGAAGTTATGGTAAAAATTGTGCCACGATGTCATTTTATCATGGTGTACCTAGATAATATATTTTAAACCACTGTCCTTCTCAGACTCATCATAATTAGGCATCATCCTATAATGAAGCCTCACCTATCAAACATGATATCCAAACACACCTCCCAGCCTACCCACTATTAGGCATATCATTACGCCCGTCATTAAGTAGGTAAGCAGTGTTTATTAATTAATTATGATAGCGAGCCGGGTCGGGTGTCTTACGGACTTAATAACACTGTCTCATTAGCAGATAAGATCTTGTTTTCAGTCTAGGTGCGAAAATAATTGAGTGTGCCTAGGTGTGTGGGAATATTTTTTTATATTTTAATTTTGGAAGATGGGTAGGCCTTTAGTGTGGGACGTGACAAGCGTCGATACTCTTGCGCCATCACATCTTCCAAGCTCGTCGTGCTGTGCTGGCGCTGCCGCTGCGGCTGCAGAGAACCTCAAGCGGCGTAAATATAGAAACCTTTGTGGTAACTATATTTTCGAGCCGTTTGGGGTTGAAACTCTGGGGTCGTGGGGTCCGAGTGCTCATAGCCTGTTTAAGGAAATTTCGAAACGCCTAGTTGACGCTTCCCGTGACCCAAGGGCTGGCTTTTACTTTGGCCAGAGGCTAAGTGTTGCCATACAACGTGGCAACGCCGCCAGTCTCTTGGGCACATTACCAGCTGACAGCGTTGAGGAGGAGTTTTTTGATGCCCTTCTGTAGTTTGTTGTTAGTTTATTTATTTTAGGTTATTTAATAGTTTTTAATTAATAATGTATTTAGTTAGTTTATTCAAATTAGAAAATAAATATCTACATATTTTAATTTTATTTATTTGTGCCGAAGGAAGTGGCTGTGGGCAGGGCACATTGCTCGCAGAACGGATGGCCGATGGGGCCGGAAAGTTCTGGAGTGGCGACCGCGAAACGGAAGACGTTGCGTTGGAAGGCCTCCCACTAGGTGGACCGATGACCTGGTGAAGGTTGCAGGGATGCGCTGGACGCGAGTCGCACGGGGCCGGTCAATGTGGCGACACTTGGGGGAGGCCTATGTCCAGCAGTGGACGTCTTTCGGCTGAAATGATGATGATGATGATGGTGTACCAATGGAAAAAAAATTACATAGCACACATTGAATAAAGTTTTACAGTGAAGACATATTACAATGCGAACTGCCTCCTAAACTAGGTCAGAAACCAGCGTTTAAGGGTTTTTTTTTAGGGTGTGTAGGGCCGGAGTCTCGTGGGAAAAAGTAGGACGAGGATTTTTTTTTTTTTTTGGTGACCATCGGTGTCTAACTCCCGTAGGTATACTATATCAAGTTTTCACCATATCTATCTCTCCCTCACACACATATACACAGCCACACAGAGGTATGTAAATAGGCCACATCTTGGTTGCATTAGCTAGTTATTAAATATTATTGTAATTTAATGATGATAAACTATGTTCGACTTATAACTAATGTTACATGTCCAAACCATAGGCGAGGACGCTGGCACCCTAAACACAAGTTGGGTGCCAGAGCCCATCGAAACTACTCTTTTCCCTAGCTGTAACAATGCATTGTGCTTAGATAAGTGTTTCTTGTACAATTATTTAAGGTAATAAAACAATTTTTCTTTTTTTTTTTTATCTATAGACAAGTCAAAGTGATTACTTGAGTAAAAGTCATTATTTAAGATACGTGATTTTTATTACGTAGTTTATTAGTTGCTTGAAGTTAGAACTGTCAAAATTTAGAATTCTTGGCCTTGTCTTCTTTGACGGTTCTTACTTTGTTTAAATTCTTGTCTATTGGATAAAATGTTTGCTTAGGTAATTACTTACACTCAATTAATTGCTTTAAGAGCGTTCATCCAAAAAGGTGGCAACGTCGCAAATTGCTGTCAAATATTTACCTGTTTTAATTATTTTGGCAATATTACTGTATGGAAATAAGAATTACCCCTGAGGGGTTTTTTTTACTTTATTATTAAGAATATTTATAATGAATTGCAATTAAAACACTGAATTTTATGTTGTAACCGTTTTAGGTGTAAAAAAGGCATTTGGAAAGTTTCCAAATACTTTCTCTACATCTAAAACTAAATATTCGATGTTACGATATTAATTATTACATTTCATAATCAATACTTTAGTTCACTAGTTACTAATTTCCATACAGTAATATTGCCAAATTAATCAAAACACCGAAATATTTGACAGCTGTTTGCAACGTGGGCAACGTTGCAAATACTTTCTGTAGGTACCTACAAGCGCTCTTAACTTGACTATACACACGGGTGTTAGTAGTTCTAAAACTAAGTACTTTCAAAGTTTCAATTGGACTGACACAAGTTTAAGCACAAGCATTTATGTCTTTACCGTCGATATGGCTGATTGAATGGAACTTTGTCTAGCTTCTCTTAATAAAACAAATTCGGAAAAAATATGAACCCTGGAAGCATGACGCTCCTTTTTGGGTCAGTCGAGTTAAAAAAATCTTCATAATCATAATCAGCCTATTAATGTTCCCACTGCTGGGACGCAGGCCTCCTCTCTATGAGAGGGAATGGGCTATAATCCACCACGCGGGCCCAGTGCAGGTTTGTAGATGTCACATGTCTGCGAATTTTTGGGTTCTAGGACATGCCGCTTTCCTCACGATGTTTTCCTTCACCGTTTTGAGAGCAGCGGTGATGAAATAATTTACACAAAGTAATGCGCCTGGCTGGGTTCGAACCCAAGACTTACTGCTCGTAAGTCGGGGTTACCACCACTGGGCCACCGCTGCTCAACTAACTTTAAAAAAATCTTAATCGAAAGAAAACTAAAAACAAGTAAGTACGTAGTTATTATAGACAGTGCCCAAAAATGTTATAAATTATACATACATACATAATCATCCTATAATGTTCCCACTGGTGGGACACAGGCCTCTCCACGCGGGCCCAGTGCGGGGTGGTAGATGTCACATGTCTTCGAATATTTGGTTCTAGGAGATGCCGGTTTCCTCACGATGTTTTGATAAAAAAAAAAAATGTAAAGTCCAAGACCACATGGCATTTAGTGTGTAATACAGAGAGTTAGATCTTGTGCAGATAATCTAAGATTTGGTATCAGATAACAAATAAAGAATTCATAAGTGTTTAATGTGTCACTTTGGAATATTTAACATAACTAATGAACTTTGATTTCGCTCCAAAACTCAAATAGCTGATGCTGGCCTTACAGCTGCTAGGTTGAAGTGGAACTGGGCTGGTCACGTCTGCCGCATGTCGGAGGAGCAATGGGCAAAAATTACCACTCAGTAGACCTGCAGGAAACGACAACGTGGCAGGCCCAGAAGGAGATGGCGGGATGAGCTGGACTCTTTCGCAATGGATTGCCGTACAATCGCACTAGACCGCGACATGTGGGAGGAGGGAAGGGGGCCTGTGCCCTGCTGTGGGACAATATTGTCGTTGTCGTTATTGTTTTTGTTGTTATTATTGTTTTTTATTATTTTATTATAAGGAGGAGCTCGAGGCTAAATAATAACAGCCGCTCGGGTCGATCTTTAGATTAAGCCGTGCTTGCCTAGGTTGGTTTTTGGATGGGTGACGAACCATTACATACAGAGTTTCCTCCGTGCCTCGGAAAGCACGTTAAGCCGTTGGTGCCGGCTGTCATTTGTAGATCTGTGACAGTCGTTAGGTAGTCAGTAGCCCAAAAAGTCTGACAACCAGTCTTAACAAGGGATATCTTATTATCCATTACTAACTAAGTTGTGGAGGTCAGATAGGCAGTCGCTCCATGTAAAATACTGTTATTCAGCTGCATCCGGTTAGACTGGAAGCCGACCCCGACATAGTTGGGAAAAGGCTAGGCAGATGATGATTATTTTATTATAAGCTTTTGCCCGTGTGAATTCTCAAAAACGCTGAGACAAGTATAGATTAATTTTCAATCGTCAGCCTAAACACAAAATTTGAAGATCCTAACTTCAAAAAAGACGGACTTTCACATAAACTTCCATCCCCTATTTTAGCCCTTTAGGGGTGTAATTCTCAAAAATCCTTTCTTAGTGCATACTTACTCTTCACAAAGAACACATCCTCCAAGTTTCATGGCTCTAGGACAGGGGTTTGGGCTGTGTGTTGATATATCACCCAGTCAGTCAGTCAGTCAGTTTACCATTTAGATATAGGATTATAATAAAATAATAATAATTGAACTTTGACGAAACCGGCAACCCAACTAGCTTTCTCATCATCTGCCTAGCCTTTTCCCAACTATATTGGGGTCGGCTTCCAGTCTAACCGGATGCAGCTGAATACCAGTATTTTACATGGAGCGACTGCCTATCTGACCTCCACAACCCAGTTAGTACTGGGTAAAACGATACCCCTTGGTAAGACTGGTTGTCAGGTTTTTTGGGCCACTGACTGCCTAACGACTGTCAAAGATCTACAAATGACAGCCGGGACCAACGGCTTAACGTGCTTTCCGAGGCACGGAGGAAACTCGGTATGTAAAGGGTGGTCACCCATCCACAGACCAACCTAGGCAAGCACAGCTTAACCTAAATATCGACCCGAGCGGCTGTTATTATTGAGCCACGAGCTCCTCTGGCAACCCTACTAGCTTTCTGGCGATCCGAAACCAATCGGGAGTAAGGTTTACTCCTTAATTACGAACTATTTTATGGCCTGAAACACAAGTTTAAATAAACCTAGATCGGGTAGGACTCTGACATCTAAATTGAACTATTGAATACTTGGGACTGTAGAATATATTTTAGTTATAGTTTACTTATAAGTACTTATAATTAGTATGAGAAATAATACTACTGCGCTTAAATGTACACTTTTTGTAATTCTTTTTTAAATAATTCTTATTCTTATTTTCGGACGGGCCCATATCTTCGTTGACGGACTTAGAGAATAGACCCCCTGGTTTTTTTTTCCTAACCTACGCTCTTCATCTCCGTGTTTAGGCAGATGCCTAGCCAAACTCCACTTGAAATCTAACCAACCAAGGTACAACATAATATCATAACATCACACCTGTAATCCCCGAAGGGTTAGGCAGAGGTGCACCTAATAGTATACCCTCATATCGCCAGTTATGTTTAAGACCCATGTAACAGGGATCGAGCCTATTGCCATCAACCGGGCTCAATTCCAGACTCCGTGGCTGCTATTGAGAAATTCCTGATGGAAAAACCCAATAACAGTCTGCCCGACCCGACCCGGGAATCTAACCCAGCAGGACCTCATGCCCGGCAGTTGCGATTGCGACTACTAGAGCAACCAGGCAGTTGTAAAGATAGAACTCAACAACAATTACAACTCAAACTCTCCGCCATGTTGTCTTAGGACAGAAAGAAAAAATATTTGCGCCGTGGCGAGTGTTTGTGTGTACCGTGTTGGCGCCGCACCACTCTTAATCCGGACACAGTCGGGCAAAAAACAATGCAGAGTTTAATAAGGTTTGATAATAATAATTGTTTGCTTGTAGTAAGTATAAAGACATTGTGTCGTTGAAATTCTAATACAACGTACTTAAGTCAAAAATAGCAAAAAGTGCATTTTTTTACCAACTTTACGTGGTACAATATCATTTTATAAGTTGTGTTCACATCAAATTAGATAGAGACGTATTTGCATGCTTCTGTGATTGGCTGAAACGACGCGTCTTCCGATTCTCTAGCAAACGGCATCGAAATGTCAAAATTACAAAAAAAAATACTTAAGTCTTGTTAGAACTTCAACGACGATTGGTGAAATATCATAGTTTTTATCATTAAAAAATGAACCTAGTTGATAAAACTTCATTTGCATTTATTTAATAGTTTAAGTACACACACATTACTGTGAATTAACAGACAAGAAAAAGAAAATAGAAAAAAATACAATGGTGATGTTTATTTTTAAAGACAATAACTTAAAAAGCTTTCTGTCTTCTAATATATTCAGGAGTTAATTTTCCATATTGTGCACTTTGGTACCTATGAAAAGTCAAAGTCTTGATAATTTGATTGCTAATTAATTGATAAAATTTATTATGATTTCAAATTTTTTATATTGTTTTTAAATAATTGACATTTTATTTCTGCATTTAATTGAATATGTTATCGTAATCTTAAATTCCAGTTCTTATATAACAACTTCATAAAATAATGACGGCATGCAATTATTTTTAAATTAATACATTTATTTCATTCATATTTGTACGCTTCACGGCAAAACATAGAGAATCTAACTTGTATATTGTAACATCTCACACACCGTGTAACTACCTATGTTTACAAATAAAAGTTTCTTATTCTTAATTTGAAAATGTCGTTCCTTATTTAGAAAAACTTTAAATTTTGAGCTCTTTTTGAATATAAAATCAATTTCAGTGTTCCTCAATCCTTACATTAAAGAATTATTGAATAACTAGCTTTGCCACGGGATCGTAGTATCGGGATAAAAAGTATCCTATATGTTAACCTAGGTTATAAACTAAATGTGTGATTTTAATCCAAATCCTTTCTGTAGTTTGTGCGTAAAAGAGTAACAAACATCCATCCATCCTCCCAAACTTTCACGTTTATAATATTAGTAGGATAAGATGAGATCTTTTTAAAAACAAAATTTTTTTCGGTGTTCCTCAAAGCCAGTTTTCAATTTATTAAATAATTTTGGCAACATGATAATAATTAAGAACACAAAAGCTGATGATTTACTATGATTAAATATAGCAACACATTTTTTATATTTAAAGCAACATTTTTTTGTTTGTCAAAACAGCGTTCTCCGACGGCACCGCTCAAAAAGGCGGCGCTATCAAAACTCGGTACGCTTTTAAACCAATTTCTCGCTCCTCTGCTTATATCCTAGTACACAGAAAACATAATAGTGATGACAATGAGACAGATTTCGCTTTTATCCATCCCCTATCCGCTTAGCAAGGATGAAGATAAAAGGACAATGATCTTGATCCTATTGTTGTTACATTTTTATCAGCAATTTTTTATCTTTTTAATGTTCATTGACTGGCATCCACGTAGTTTGGTGTTGTTTTTGTGTAAGAAAAGCAGCAATAGATGATGTGTAATATTAGCAATGAAGAGAGATGGGTTCGTCGTGATAAGATAGAAAGAGATTTTATTAAAAGGAGACGTTTTTTTAGAAGAAAGCATGAGCAGTGTTTTAAAAACTGATTCTAAAAGAACTTAAGTGCTCTTGGTAAAATTTATCATATTTGATCTCGCTCGGGACGATCTTTAGGTTAAGCCGTGCTTGCCTAGGTTGGTCTGTGGATGGGTGACCACCCATTACATACCGAGTTTCCTCTATGCCTCGGAAAGCACGTTAAGCCTATGGTCCCGGGTGTCATTTGTAGATCTTTGACAGTCGTTAGGTAGTCAGTGGCCCAAAAATTCTGACAACCAGTCTTACCGAGGGGTATCGTATTGCCTAGTACTAACTGGGTTGTGGAGGTCAGATAGGCAGTCGCTCCATGTAAAATACTGGTATTCAGCTGCATCCGGTTAGACTGGAAGCCGACCCCCAACATAGTTGGGAAAAGGCTAGGCAGATGCATATTTGCTCCCTGTACCTAATTTTTATGTTTTGTCAGCTTGGCAAATACATGACACGCAAGCATAACCAGACTAAAATGCTCCCATTGCTGGGACACAGTCAACCCCTCTATATGAACAAAAAGATGGCTTATTTTTTTTACTAGTTATTTGGTAAAAGTAACGTATATGAAAAAGATAAAGTAGTTCAGTCAGATAGTAAATGAGAGTCGTTCAAATAATCCCACCTTGAACAAATCTCAAGGTTTTGCAACCGAAAATAGGTACATTATAATCCGCCATATCTGTTAGCTTACATTATTATCTACGTTAATCTACAGAACACCCACAAACATCTGGTTTTCTATCAAAATTGCGTAAATGAAAAAAACATAACCAATATCCACACATTAAACACATGAACGAATAACAATAAACCACCATAAAATTGGATTTTGGTTAATATATGATAACCCATGGAACCCGTGGCTGTGTGGTCGCCAGTGTTGCCAGCTCCTTGCATTACGTCAAACCTCGTCAGAGAACCAATGAGGTAGAATGCGCGTTGCCGTCGCCGATTAAAAAATGAAATTAAAAAGTTGTGGCAGTGTATTTTTTTTATGTTGCCAATTTTTGTGTTTTGCGTTGAAAGATGCTTCGTTTGTTTGGTTTGGTCTAGACATTTTTTAGCATTGAACTATTTTATGAAAACAGTCAGAAAACTGCTGGTTTTAATCCAAAATGCTAAAAATATAATCATGTAGATTATCTCCTAATAGCTATCATGAGAGGTTCATTAAAAGGTACATTTCAATTATGATTTCGAAGGCTTTTCCTGATTTCCTACCGTGTGTCTATTAGATAATTTAATTATTAGATGTCTAATTAACAAATTAAGCGAATACCGCGGATAATTACCTAATAGGTACCTGGTAATTCTTGTATTCCTAATTCTTAATTGGTACTGGTCTAGGTAGGCAATATGCCTACCTTTTCATACGTAGATAGTCTTCTTTCTTTATCGTGTGGTCAGTTACTAACCTGGTGTCAGAGTTTTGCTGCCGCCCATGGGCCTCTGACTTGGCTTTAGGTACATGCCGTCGACAAATATCTTGGTTTCCTCACGATGTTTTCCTTCACCACACACATAGATAGTACATACTTACACTTTTAGAATTTGACAATCAATTCGGGTTGTACTCTGCTTGTATAATAATATTTTATTTTTTTCCGGATGGCAGGTACCCTATGTCCGTATCTGTACACCTGACAACGTATATGCAAATTTCACGATGATCGGATCAGTGGTTTAGGCGCGAAAATGTAACAAACAAACAAACTTACTTTCGCATTTATAATATTGTAGTTAGGATAGGATTATCATATTTCAGCTAAAAGACCACTGCAGCACTGCTGGAGCAACTGGACATAGACCTCTTAAGAGTCGGTCCTTATTTCGACCAATACTAATATTCATGGTTTGAGCTATTGGCATTTTCACATGTAATTTTATCCTCGATTATAAAAAGAAAAATGGCCACAGACATTTTTCCTCAGCCCAATTGCGAGAGTACATACATTCCAAATACAGAACGTCAAATTATCCCGAAAACAGAATAATTATGAAGATTAATTAAGAGGTTATTATAATGCCGTTTAGCTACAGAAGAAGAAAAAAAAGTATGTTTACTATCTCACGATACCTTTTCAAATATAGAACGTTGCAGCAGACCGTGCAAAAAAAGTTTGTATTGCATTTTGGCGCCATTTCTCTCGACGAGCGAACTTGCGCTCGAGTAGACAAGGAGATTATTGTAAAAAGTATTTATTCGAGTTATTTGTTAACCTAAGTATTAACTAAAGTTATTGTTATTGTGCGGACATGTTTTACGGGTATTTGCTATTATTTGTGACAGGTTAGAGATAAACATTTAGCCGTCGGCGCCATGATGAAATTGTTTTTGGTATGGGAGCTGAAGTAAATTAAAAACAGTTGTTTTTGCGAAATTAATGTGATTAGGTGAAAGTAAAGCAGAGTAATCTATTTCCCGTGTTTTTAATAACAATTATTGAACACGATCACTCGAATGAATGGTTTTTTTCATTTGAATTAGTAAAAACGAAAGAGTGCTTGCCTATTTCGAAAATACGGTAGTTTTCAAACATTGTATTGTCCTTTTGGATAAATTACTAGAAAATGTGAGACGGAAAAGGGATTTTATTGGAATTTCTTGGGTTCTAGTTTTATTGGGAACTAGGTTACAACAGTGGCACGGGGTCGCGGCCGACCACGAATAAGATGGCGGGACGAACTGGATGTCTTCCTTGAGAATTGGAAAGAAGTAGCACAGAAGCGTGACCTTTGGAAGGAGTGGAGGGACGCCTTTGCCCAGCAGTGGGACAATGTGGGCTAGCTATATTATAATAGGTTAAAACTTGTAGCAAATTTGCTGTATTCTCCTTGGAGATTAGTAGACTCTAACTAAGTATATTTTGGTTGATAAGCTTAAAATAATCTCCACAAATATTATAAAGAGGTAAAATTTGTTTGCAAGTTTGTATGTAGGGGGTAATCTACGGAACTACTGATCCGATACCGAAAATACTAACGTGAAGTTACATTATCCCTAAGTGTTATAGGTTACATTTAAAACGTTCCCGTAAGTACATTCCGTACATAACGGGAGCGTAGCCGCAAGCAAAAGATATATAAAATAAGCTATATATAGATTTGCGACAAAAAAGGACCTTTCCATCCGCACTACGACTACCTCACTCCACAAACAACCGCAACGGAACGCATCCCGCATCTCAAGCGCGTCTAAAACGATCTAAGCCGTCAGACAACCAGGAGAGCATGGGCTGGAGGTGTAACTTGATAGCCACCAGCCCCCTCCCCTCCCGCAGCCGCTCGCGCCCCGCGCACCCCCGACGCGCAACGTATGCCGCTCGATACTCGATAGATTGTGGATGGTGTTATGTGGGAGAATGGTGTTAGGTAGAAGGAAGTTCATGGTCCAGATAGTATAGCGGTGGTAAGAAGCTTTCAGTTCTCTGGATCAATATATAAACCCCAGTGGGTTCGGACAAGAAAAGTCTTCAACAGTCGAGTACTGATGGTGGGCCTGGATCCGGTTGAGCTATGTCTGGCTAAGGTTTCTGCCATTACTATTTCTAAGACCCAACCTTATGCATAAGGTTGGGCCTTATGCAATACATAATGTGTATGGTGATCTGTAGAAACGTAAGCATGCAATATAAAACATAAAAGTGACAAGAGTCAGTTCTGGAACGTGATACGTCCACTTCACTTCACGACGATACGGTGCACGGCGTCATCAGTATTTCAATTTCTGATCGATATCTTGGACTGCACTTGAGAGTGAATGAGTAGTTTCACAGTATTATCTAGCAAAAATAGCAGGCATGCAAAAATGAAGCATGATTTTTCGAAAAAAATTGGGCTTGTCATTCACTGGTAGGGTTTTTTATTTAACAATGCTTTTGTCACTAGTTTCGGGATTTGAGCTAACAAAATAGTTTGCCTTTTATAACTATCTGAATCTTTTACTTTACACCCATATCTATAGACAAATTAAAGTAATTACTTGAGTTTAAGCAATTACTAAACTACAGAATAAAAATCGTATCTTAAATTATAACTTTTACTCAAGTAATCACTTTGACTTGTTTCTTCAGTTATGTGCTAACTGAAGATTTTCTCATGCTTTGTGATAAAAAACACTAACAATACATTCTAAAAAAAAATACAGAAAAACTGTCCATCTGGTCCTGCCTGCCTCCCTTCAACATAACCCTCACCCTGCAAGGTGCAGATCCCTACGGCCCAAACAATCACTTACGCAATTGTTTAAACAATGCTCACTAATAAAATATCAAATTACACCAGAATTATGTGAGCAACGAGTAACGCGGCCAATATGCCTGAATACAATTATAATATATAGGGGTAGACTGTACCCCACACAGCTTTTTTGATGCGCATTTTCAGTAATGACATTTGAGGGTTGTTGGAGTCAATTATTTTAGAACTGGGGGTGTTTTTATTTTATGGGATTATCTTGTTTCGTGGTCATGTTATGGATTAGAAATGCGATGAGGCGTTCGTACTCTCTGGTGGGTTGGTTAAATTAAGAGAATGTTGTAAGCGTGTGGATGAAATGGCGGCAGGTCACGGGAACAATCTGCGACTCCCGCATTCCCCTTAAACTTAAGGGGAAGATTTATAAAACAATGGTTAGACCTGCTGTCTTGTATGGATCAGAATGTTAGGCCACAAAAGGGATGAATGAAAGGCATTTGCATGTGGCGGAGATGAGAATGCTAAGGGGGATGTGTGGTGTTACGCGAATGGATAAAATAAGAAATGAGTATATAAGAGGAAGTTTGAAAGTGGCGCCGGTGACTGAAAAGTTGTGTGGTAATCGGTTGTCATGGACATGTGATGCGGAGGAATGAGGAAAATGTTGTGAGGAAAGATTTGAGTATGAATGTGGATGGGTATATGAGTAGAGGAAGATCAAAGAAACGATGGATGGACTGTGTAAAGAATGATATGGCAAGAAAGGAGGTGTCTGGCGAGATGACGCGTAATAGGGAAGTATGGAAGAAGAAGACATGATGCGTCGACCCCAAATGAATTGGGATAAGGGCAAGAGAATGATGATGTTCTAAGCGTGTGTATTTTTAAGCGGGTATATTACAATAGCAACATAAAATCACGCCTAAAATCCCCGAATCGATAGGTAGAGGTGAAACTAATAAAGAGTACACCCACACTTTGCCATTTATGTTTAAGTCCCATGTAATAGAGGCGAGCCTATTGCCATCAACCTGGCACTTTGGTAACAGCAACTAGAGCACATAAAGAGCTTCTGATAAACTTAATATTAATCAATCAGCCCTTCGGTGCTTCGGATATCGAATAACTAATCTTAAACTATTATTAATTAAGGTTAAATTTTGATTGATTAACAACACAATCAATTTATTACTGGGTTTATGTACTTACTGGAATATTAATTTGATTATAATTTTTAGGCTTCAGAGCTGCTTCAATTGTCATGACTTGCTACTGGTTGATTCTGTGGTATTGTTTCAGTAGGACCCTAATATCTCAAGTAAATAACACGAAAATATCTAAGATTGGTAAGATTTGAAGAAATAGGGTCATTCGTAATTGCAACTACAAGTTCTCTTAGTTTAATCCTGAATTATTGGGTTTTTGTTAAATTTTCGACAGATTTTTGCATAGGTGAAACAAAAGGTCGGCGACTAACCAGAATCACCAAATAAAATGACAATTTTAACAATAGTCACATATAGCACAAAAAAAACCACTGTACCTACCTATGTTACATCGGGATTCCATCCGTATCATTTCTCTTCGACAATACCAACTACTTTATCCACTCTTAAAAGAAGAAAGTGTAACTCAAGCACTTTCATACGACACCTGATACAAGGCACTAGCACAAAGAATCACTCGCCCGCGATACACAATAATTGTAGATACTAAACGCACTCCAAAATGGCGACCATTGTTGTTGGCGCCAAAACCTTGCGTCAGTTACGCTTGTCTGCTCAAAATAATGTCTTTTTTTCTAATTTCTGCAACATTAAATTCGTAAAATGTCCTTTTCGATTTCGTTTGTATTTCACTTTTTGCGTATTGTATTAGGAACAAAGATTAGGCGTACGCAATGGAGTACAATGTAAATTATTAGGTTGACAGATTTTGAAATGAAGACCACGTTTCAATGACGTTATTTTACTGACATCTAAGTACCTATATTGCCCGTCCAAATTCGAGGGCTTAAAGCTTTCCGTCAAGTTGTACAACTAAATTCGTCGGTGAAGATCAAAAGAAAAGCCTGCACGGTTGTTCAATGCTGGTCATAGGTCTCTCTTACAAAATCATCTTCAGAATTCAAATTCAGTTTCTCCGAGGTCTATTCTATTTTTTAAAGCAGTCGTCTCATCGAACTCCACATTTGCCGGTGTATAAATTTTGGTCAGATAAAATGATTAATCGTTAAGCCAACAATGTCAGGGTCAATGGCGGTATTCGCTAAATTACTTTTATGACACAAATCGACTACCATTATCTTACAGAATTGGTTCTGAAGACATTAGAATTATTATGTTCTTGATATTTTATTCACCAATTTTCCGTTTTACATGAGCTACTTGCACAGGACACTGTCTGTTTCGTTACAATAATTACTTGTCCAATTCTCTAATTGCTTACAGGTTAAAATAATTGTTTCAGTTGGCGCCATGTTTCGGCGCCATATTGGAATGCGTTTAGTTGCTGCAATTATAGTTTATTCGCGGGCGAGTGCACCTTTGTATCTGTGTATCGGGTGATACTCGGGGTGCAATTGAAACTGCTTAGGATACACTTTCCTCTGAATAAGTTTAATTGTTTGCATTGTAAGTAGCTTTTTAAAATATTATTTGCATGTTATTTTGATGGCGAAATGTGTCATTGCACTTCATGTCATTTTTACCACCTTTTGTACCACATTTACAGCAAATAAATAATTTTGACTTAGACTTCTGACTAAAAAGTGCCTTAGAACTTGATGTACCTAGTGGAGATTAAGACTGGGGATGATTTTATGCACTTTGATGATGTTCAATATGGAAAATAAAGGAGTTTGCTAATTGTACGGATGATGAATAATTCGAGGAACTCGAGGCTAAATAATAACACGCAGGCGCACAGGTCGATCTTCAAGGTTAAGCAGCGCTTGCCAAGGTCGGTCCGTGGATGGGACCAACACTAACATACTGAGTTTTCTCCGTGTCTTGGAAAGCGCGTTACTCTGTTGGTGCTGGCTGTCATTTGTAGATGTTTGATAGTTGTTACAGGTAGTCAGTGGCCCGAAAGTCTGACAACCAGTCTTACCAAGGGGTACTGGGTTGTGGAGGTTAGATAGGCAGACGTTCACTCAGCTGCATCCGGTTAGAAGGGAAAGCCAACCCTAACATGAACTAACATCTATTTTAGTATAAAACAGTAACCGAGGTGGTTGTATAATGAAGAGGAAGACCTTATAAAATAAAATAAATCATTTCGGCTATTTCAGTAACAATTAACAACTTTTCAACAACTTACCTAACCATCTATAAAAAAACCCATACAAAAAAAACTTCTACTGAAACTTGAACCTCCTTTGAAAAACAAAAAAAAATGTTTTAAAATTACCACTGTTTACAAAAATAAAGGGCCAACCACACTTGCGCGGCTTCTCAACCCTTCCGTAGGGGTGGGTAGGGGAAAAGTTATAAACAAACGGAAAATGTACACCGACACGGAAACCTTTTAGGAAGCACCTCCCCCATTTTGTGGAGTAAATAAAAAGCTTAAAATAATTTTACTGTCTTTTGTTTTTACTTTTCTTTTTTGCTCGATAAAGTTTTTTTCTTTTATTTGGGGGCGCATTACGCAATTTTATTTGGTTGATGACTGGTAGTTTAATGCCAATATTATTTTTTACATTAATTCCTGTTTTTATTTAGCTTCTCAAGTTTTTTTATTGATTATATTTGTGGACCAACAGTTGAGCATTTTTTATGTCATCTTCGAGTGCGTATCTGGCAGACTAGATAACTGGCAAATAATAAAAGATTGGGTTACGTCGGTATTGCTAAATTGCATGCTACATTTACTAATATTGTGTCTCGTATGATTTCTTACTGTAAATTGTTACGCCGAGATACAAGAACAGTATTTCGTAAGAGATAGGAGCAAATAAGCTTTTTTAGCATACCATTAGAAATGAAGAAGTAAGTACTTACTTCTTCATTTTGCAGCATAATGTGTAAAATCAAATTTTAAAACTTTTTAACTAATTATGCTAGCTTTACAATGATTGAGTGGAGCAAATCGGCATAGTTAAGGTGCCCCGCTCATACTAGGTGGAGCGATGATGGCGGCGACAAGGTGGCGGGTGTACATTGGTAACAGCGATGGTAATGCGATTAGACAAGCCTTTGCCTATGATCAGCAGTGGACTATAATAGGCTGCTGATGAAGATTATGATATTATAATCCTAAATCTACCTAAACCATCAGTCATCCTTACCGTAACAGAGTTTGAACTAATTTTTTAAAAAACCCATCATTAACAAAGACTCATCTCCTTCATTAACGCAGTAATGAGTACCAGGAACACATAAACACTCAAAGCCAACAGTAATGTAATGTGCACGGTTCACTACCACTTGTGCCCACAATGCGTTTGACAAACATCATCAGTTCGGTGCAGCCGACAAACAAAACATAAAGTACACGCACTTCAGATGAATATTGGGCTTTTTGGGGCACCTAAAATGATGCTGAAATATGAGCAGTTGTGCACGTGATGATACAACAAACGCCTTCTCCTTAAAACGTGACTTGAACCTTCATTAGAAAAAAAGTCCTATTTTGACTTTTCACAGACGATAAAATTAAACAGGAATTTCTCAGTAGCAGTCACGGAGTGTGAACTTGTGCCAAGTTGAAGGAAATGGGCTCTCCCCCTATTCCAATATTACATGGGACTTACACATAACTGTCGAAATGTGGGTGAACTAATAGCTACACATCCGCTTAACCCTTCGGGGATTACAGGTGTGATTTTCCGTTTATGTGACAAAATTCACGCATCATATTTCAGACAGTTCTGTAAAAAGCACCATTTTAGCGCCCCACAAACCGGTAACACTCAGAATCAAAGACACAAAGCTAAGTCGATCGCGATAATATTGACTGAACCGGACTCGAGCGGCGACCGCAAACACGCGAGCAAACAGATTAACCTTAGAACAATGGGGAACATTTTGGGGAAATGTATTGGAATAATATTAGTGCGGAGAACTCCTTGGTGCTCATGTGGCCCTGGTACTTTTGTTAGATGATTGATTAGTTGCTGCTTAGAAAATTATGATTAGAAAGGAGAGATTATGTTGGTGACACAAATTGCTATATTTGTTGCAATAATCTAGTATGAAGGTTAGTCCTGACTCCAGAGGCATTCATACAAGCTTAATATGCAGCATCGAGCTAAAAATGACGCCCCTTTACTACAAAGAAATGGTCTTCAAGGTCAGTCTAATGACCTTGAAGACCATTTCTTACACGTGATTGTAACAGTGTTTTCTAAAACTGACATAATTAATTATCTAATTGTATCCTCGACCTGACACTTTTCAACTACAAACCCACATGGAACTGAGAAATGTGAGCCTACAATACAGTCAACGCATATTCTACCTCTACCTCAACACAATTTTAAGCGTTTCCAATGTTCCCACGAACGGCACATCCGTCCTAACTTATCTGTAACACTTACTAGCTGCGTAGGGCCTATACATCTACTGAATAATCAGTAGCGCATTCCACCAAGCGAAACACACCTCATCTCCAGTCCATGATACTCACGATGCAAAACACATAGGTAGTCTATCAGGTTACCGGCCGGTAAACTGATACCCCTCAGTAAAGACGTAGGTACTAGCTACGTGACGTTATATGCGATGTTTTATATTGTTTTTTGTTATTCTAATGTACAGGTGACGTTTGTTCACGTTGCGTCGTCAGGAAATTTTGGTGAGGCAAACGAAATGTTTAAGAAAAATATTTGATTCAAGACTCATACTGACAGAATTGTAGATCTTAGAAAGGCGTTAAGAAGTCAGTGGCCCGAAAGTCTGACAACCAGTCTTACTAAAAGGTGTCGTATTACCCTGTATTAACTGGGTTGTGGGGGTCAGATAGGCAACCGCTCCATGTAAAATACTGGTATCCAGTTGCATCCAGCTAGACTGGAAGCCGACCCCAACATTGATGGCAAAACGCTAAGCAGATGATGATGACTCATTACTGAAACGGCACAGCAACCGGAGGAGTCGTAGACATAGGTGACTCCTGATTGCTGCTGAATTGATAAACCAAATAACACTTTGCCGGACCTAAGAATCGAACCTCATGCTCAGCAGTCACGCCTGCAACCGCTAGTTGAATGAGGCAGTTATACATCCCTACCATTTGAAAAGATACCTCATCTACATTCACACCCGATTGATGGCAAAAAGCTCACGTAATAAACAGGCCTTAAAGGAAATAAAACCTAGCGACATATGGACCATGTACTGTGGTACACGCGGTCTATAAAGGGTGTAAAAAGACCCTTAACGAAGCCGAAAGGCACTTGTTCTCCCCGTCATTGCGATCGTTTTTTTGTTCTAGACCATACCTGGGAACCTTCTAGTTACGGAGATCTTGGAGGTCAAAATTGTAAATTTTTCACAAGTTTTTTTTTTTAAATACAGGTTTTTAATGTAAGATTTTTACTTTACACACCTCCACGACCACCGTACTATTCAATCCATCTATCAGCAAAAGGTTTTGAGTTCGTTACTTTGAGTTCTACCGTATAACAAAAAAGTCGTTTCCCTGCAATAATTTTTGCGTAAAGTTACTTAGATTGATGTACATAATGCTTTTTTTTTTTTTTTTTTCTCGGATGGGAAATCATCAAATGACCCCCCCACCCCCCACTCTGGGCGGAGCGGAAGGGAGTGTCAGACTTGTACTGACTAAAACCCATCCATGTTCCTTCTTTGCCCTTTGTGTTCCAGTGCCACGGTGTATCTTTCGAACAGTCCCGCAGCTCTGGCAGGCATCGGCCCATGCGGACCCCTACTCGGTTGCTGACATCTTTTTCAGGCGCGCGTGGAACACGAACGTGCCGTCGACACGGCCTGTCGTCATAAGACGGCCGGACGGCGAGCAAGCCCATAACTCGCCATCCACAGGCCCGCGCCTACGGTGGCCACCACGTGACCCCCGACGCCCAGGGCGTCTCCCGCGGCAGCTGGGACGTGAGGTTCTTTCCCTCTCACGTCCCGCCACCTCCTTCACTAGCATGACTGCTTCGCAGAAGGTGGTGACGACTTCCCATTCCCTCTCGCTCCGGACCATGGCTTGAACCAGGGCCGGACGCGAGAGATCGCCGCCGCCAATCGCCGCTACAAGGACACGGCGGTGCTCCGCCCAAGCGGAGCAGACCTCCACGGTGTGCTACACCGTGTCCTCCGGATGATCCTCGCAGTGGAAACACCCGGGCGATGTACATAATGCTTGGTTGATGGCCTCGTGAAGGGTCTGTTTACACCCTGTATTTCACTAGCTTTTAGTATGCCTTTGGTTTACGTCTCAGTTTCTCCCTGATGAAATTATATTTATTCCTGAACCTTAAACGAAGCTTTAAATCCTTTGTTATTGCCCAAACCAAAAGAAAACCTAAAGACCTCCTCAGCAAATATTGGCGGCAAATATTTGCTCATACACTGGGCAATTGGCGGTGGCAAGCGCTAATTATACCCACCGATATGTTTAAGAGCTTACTATTGTCAATATTGGGACTTCGAAGAAAATAAGCGTCTGTATTTTAAGTCGAAAACTAGTTATTGTTAAACGAGTTATTGTGGGCAAAATATTGCTCCTATGTCTTCAAAAATTATTAAGATTTTGATCTATTTTTTATTTTTATTTTTTTGATGTATTTTTTTGATTTTGGATACAATTTGACATGGACTTATTTTAAAACATAATAGGTACTTACACATACAAAATTAGGACATAGAAATTTTCGGTCGGTTGTTTTTAAAAAAAAACAGCTGTTTCGTACAAAACTGCAATACTACACGGTCAAAATGTATGGAAAAGCTGTATTTTTTTTAAATTACCGATGACAAAATTTGTATGTCCGGTTTGGAATGATGTAGCCGGTGCGCTTGGCAAACCGAATATGTGCATTTTAAGAACTTTTCAGGACAACATAAAAACTGTTTTTTTTTTTACGAATGAATAGAAGAAAAAATCAATGAATCTTCTGAAAAAATAAAAATAGAACAAAATATCGCAAAAAATATCTATTTCAGTCTAAGATAATAAAAAACTTATTACATTCGTGTATGAAAGCTAAAATATATTTTTTTGTTGTGTACACACCAGGTTTGTCAAGCGCACCGACGATGTACTGAATAGGGTGTCCCTTTCACCTTGTATAGGGCACCTCTGCCTACCTCTTCGGGGCAGTACGGGCGCGATGTTATGCTAAGATTTTGGAAAACATCAATACCGCAACTTCAAAATTTACAAAAAAATTACTACGTTGAGTTTCATTTTTGAAAACGACTCTCAAAAGTAAGTTTTAATTATAGGGAATTCTTTGCCGTGGTTTTAATTTTTTAATTTTATTCCAAACTTTAGTAGGTCTAGGATCTACACAAGGAGTATCAACAAAGAGCAGAATCACCTTAATTAAATTTGAAAATGAGACAGAGAAAGATCACATTTCCCCTATTTTTGTCAAAACATCTATTGCTGCTCAACCTCTACAAAAAACATATCATCACGCCTGTAATCCCCGAAGGGTTAGGCAGAGGTGTATCTAATAGTACACCGACATTTCGCCCGTTATGTTGTCATAGGGGGCGAGCCTATTGCCATCAACTGGCCTCTACAACATAATCTTTCCATAATCCTTACAAAACTAACGACATAATGTTTCCCATTAATTATGAACTTTTTCCATATAATGGTCAAAGTCACGTGCTCTCGGCACATCCCTTTTGTTGCCACCAAACAATAGTACACCCAGTTTTTAAACAACCCTTCATCATAACGACTGAGGTACAATAAGCTACCTTAACGTTACAAAAATAAGGTTGAACATTGAGTTCCGTAAACGCAGATAGAATTTATAATTTTTAGACGTCATGCAGTTTGGAAGCCAAATCACCTGTCAAGGATTTAATGAAAGGGTCACGTGACTACTCCTGTGGGAGCGCGAGAATTCTTCCTTTGAGCTCATGTCGCCCTGGTACTTTGTGTTTAGATATTCTAATCCTTCTTCGACCTATATAAATCTCATGATAGAATAGTTTTGGGACCATTGCTTGGCTTTTGGACCATATTTACGGGTGAGTCCTTGTTTTTTTTAATCTTCAGGAAAAGAGTGGGCAACCGATGATTTTCAGGAACAAGGATTTAATGAAAGGCTCACGTGACTGCTCCTGTGGGAGAGCGCGAGAATTCTTCCTTTGAGCTTATGGCGCCCTGGTACTTTGTGTTTGGATATTCTAATCCTTCTTCGACCTATCAATCTCATGATAGTTGGGACCATTGCTTGGCTTGTGGACCTTTTTTTACCCGACTACGGCGAAGCCACAAGGAAGGGTTATGATTTTAGCAGTCTATGTATTTTTGTATTTACGTATGTTCCTCCGTTCCTAAACTATTCATCCAATTTCGATGAATAAGGTGTCCATCGATTCGTTATTATAGCCCGGGTAAACTAAGCTACATTTTAACCAACTTCAATCATAGAAGGAGTCGATTTAACCTCGAATTTAATTAGAGCGTGATTTTTTAGTGGTCGGGTTTTTACTTACATTATACCACACAAATTCTTGTTTTAAATCTACAGGAAAAGAGTGAGCAAACGATGACTTTCAGGAACTTGTAACAACTGAAAGTAAATTCTGAAGAAATCTCACCCCGCAATGCATATTAATTCAGGGATAGCAATTAGCAATGTGCGAAATAACACGATGCATGCAACCGAAGTTAGTTTGACAAAGCACCATAATTTACGAAAAGGTGACCTGCAATTTGTTATGCAACTACAACTCAACAACCCCCCCCAGACACAGTCAGTATTCTATAGACAAATGATATAATCACATTAAAGATATGTACGCCCTTCCCAAAAGTTGACCCTTCGCTACTGCTAGGTAGGTACATTCTCTACATTGTAGGAACAAAATGACAACTCCATTTCGCGTGGGTGCCGATCTGGCGACATAACATAAACTTTACGATTATTTCAACAACATTGTCCGTATAGTTTATTGTAACGCCTCCAGAATTGACGAGAACGTTAAATGGACAGGCATTAAAATAAACCAGACTTAAATACGCAGACATGACAAAAGAGTTAACGCGCAAAATCTTATTTCTTTTTTCAATTTAATACTAAGCTGTAGTTGCAGTTGCAGTGTTATTAAAGGCTAAACACCGGTACAGGAAAGCTTATGAGAGATAAGACTTCCTGATTCTTCCTTAATGACAAAGCAATTTTATGTTAACAACCCTCTTTTTCATGGAAAAGTCATTCAATGAGATTCAATGAACTTAGAAGGTTGTATTGATGATTTTAATGATTATAATTCTGTAAATACATACGTGTTACGGCCGCGAAACATATTTTAACTAACATGCAACCTGACACTGACCTGCATATTGCAGAAAACGTAAGAAAATTTTAATTTCGCGTGCTACGTTCGCGCATCCTCCCTAACCCAGGATTAAAAATTAAAAGTAAGTCAAGTTCGGCACTTTTGCACGTGAAATTCTACCGTACATAATGCAATTTTTTTTTTTTAAATGCATATTTCTGAAGGTTTAGATGACAAGCAGGCACTATGCAAAAAGTGTTTACTACTAAAAGTTTAGTATGTCTATGTAGTGTTTTTCGTAGCAATTTCCCGATAAAATTAATCCTGTTAAGCTCTATTTTCAGGTGGATTGAAAACGATAGAAAAAAGAAACAAAATAATGTAATCATTAACACTAGAAACGGGATATTTACCATGTTTACTATTTGGTGTTGAGTTCCCGATATTAAAAACTTAAAATAATGTACCTAAGTACTAGGAACACACGAACTCCAAAAAATATTCCAAATACAATTTCCTTTCATAAAATCGTGCTTTTTCGCCAGGCGGCCAGATGTACGGTAACTTGATATACAGTGTGTTTTTTTTATTTGACGGTACAAGCTTTCCGCTCCCGGTCGGGGATGAAAGAGGCTTTTGAACTGTTGGTACGCTTGCTAGCTTTTTTCTTGAGACAAGAAATCACGGTCTTAGTTATTTTTGTTTTAATAGACAAGTGGTGGCGATATCCTTTTATCTTTTAAGAAAGAAAGTAGGTGTAAAAATCATTGTTGATCGTGTCACTCAAAATATGTATGACGAAGGGATTGACGTATGGGCGCATCGGTATAAATAAATCGATGTAAGACATGCATTGTTTCGGACAATGTTGCGTAATATTTATTTTACTTGCATTTTTTTTTGACATTTGTATTCTGCCCTCGGTCAGATCAATCAGTCATCATGTTAGACTGACATTCATTTTGTTTTTGAATTAAGAATACACCGACAAAGTACTAGAGAGACTTACTGAGAGGAAGGCAGTAGGTTAGGTACCACTACTGAATACATGTTATGTAGACGGATGTGTGTTGGGGTGTGGTCTGATAGGCCGAGTGCACAGTGCGCGCGTCCCGTGACCGCCCGTTATACTGCGACCGTCATGCTCTGTCTAGCACCACTGTGAAGTCCGCGACGTAATCTTAAATATACATAGTGGAAGGTACACCGACACTAAAACGGTATTTAGTACATACATCATTCCGACCCACCCTCATAGAAATTTTTCATCGGTAAATTTAAAAAAAATCAGCTTCTCCATAATTTTTTACCGTGTAGGTATTGCAGTTTTTTCTGCTGTTCTTCCAGCCTGTATAAAAATGTGTTACCATGTTCGTACACTCTAATCTCTGAAACTACCCAACCGATTTCAATGAAATTTTGTAAACGTGTATGGTTGTTTCCAGCTTGAAAAATAGGATAGTTTTGGACCCGATAGGTGAAGTTCTAAGCAGGGGCAGGTCGCTTGTCACTATCTTCACTACATAGTATAAAACAAAGTCGCTTGCCGTTGTCTATCCCTATGTATGCTTAGATCTTTAAAACTACGCAACGGATTTTGATGCGGTTTTTTTTAATAGAAAGAGTGATTCAAGAGGAAGGTTTATATGTATATATTGCACCCGTGCGAAGCCGGGGCGGGTCGCTAGTGTATTATAAATCATTAATACGAGTTACCTTATCATTTTTATTTACTCTAGGTACTTAAGGTACGTGAGTAGAAAATATAGTAAGTCTAAAAGGTGAATACTTGTTTACACTAAAAATCTAAGATGACACTGAAATCGATACTTAAATATTTGCTCTTATTTGGATATTCATTTAAGTGTCGCCTAGTGTTAGCTAAAACGGGCAGCACCTGGTGTCCTGGTATATGTAGCGTCGAAAACCAAAACATTGTCTTTACAAAATTGGTGTTTTCTGTGTTGGTTCTCTACGACCTGCTGCTGAGGCAAGTGACGTTCTATCAACGACGGACGACGAAGATGAAAACAATCGAAAAGAATCTTGTTGAAACTCGCGCAGAAATATGAAAAACTTGGAAAGCGATTGTCACTTGTATTAATTGTACTCCCTCCAACCCTGCTGAACTTACAAGGCAAGACTTAAGGAAAATTAAAACAAAAAAAGAAAACATTGTACCCAGCATACAATGTCTGTGTACCCCTGTGCACAGAGCGTGTGACGGAGCGCTGCGGTGACGCGACAACGCCTTGCGGTCACCGGGATCGCGTGAAACTTAGAACTTACTCACCGCGTGTATGTACTATGTGCGGCTGGCATGTACTGTGGATACTGGAGAATATAGCCTAGTGTGTTCGTTTCTAGACGGAAATGTGATGAATGAATGAATGTCTGTATGGAATATTGTAGAAATGATTAACTCCCGGTTTCTCGTAGAAAAATCAACTAAAAAATTATCAAACATTCAAGCGCGCGTAAGCTGCTGTAATAAGTTGAATAAATTATCAACAACCGCATCACTTAGACTTGTGTTTAATTTTGAAATGTATTTGATTTTTGTTCCAGAAACCGATTGCATCAGATTATTTAATATTAAGCATCTGGGCAAGCAAACACTTCGTTGACTATCCATTGTAACCCAATAAATAAGCATAACCTTAAAGATTTTTTTTTATTTCAACCAATTGTTTTTGAGTGTTCAACACAAAGTATATCTGCAACAGCTTCACCAATCCAAAGATTAGGAAATCCTCTCAGAACTCATCAGCTATCATTAATACAGGGAGCGTGCCGCTAATACGTCTAACAATTACGGACCCGCCATCTAGCGCCACGCGCCGACAAATACAATTAATTATTCGAATCCCGAACAACATCCCCCTGTATTGTTAACAACATAATTTGACGTGCTGATGTTTCTGGGCGCCTGGTAGCTTATTGTTGTGGGATGTTATTTTTAATTGGATTTAGGGCGAAAACACTTTTATGAAACAAAGAATATCAACGTAATATTATTGGAAAAGTAAAAACCCATGCAATTTATTTATTTAAAATAGGTACGCCAACAGTTTATACATTTTACATTTAGCAATGTATACTAATATTATAAAGCTAAAGAGTTTGTTTGGTTGCAAAGAGCATTTAGTTTCAACCGTGCAATGTGCTCGCTTTAATTTAAATAATCATTTTCTGTTGAATTTACTTCAAACCAAAGATAAAAGAAAAACATTAAGAGTAAAAAACAAAACAAAATACACTGCAACTCACCAATTGATAAGTCTATAGACAGCCCAAAATTAAAATTGCATTTATCTGACAATGATTCGATCAAAACACATGGCACTTACATCTATGACATCTTCTTGGTATAAAATATTAAACCAAAAATGATTACTAAAATTAATGAGCTATATCCAAAACAGTCACCCTATTCCGTACCGCGTCACATGAACCCTCGAGTAGTGGCCAAACAGAGGGAATCTCGGAAATTTGTTTGTTTCCATTGCCCCTTTTAATAGAACAAACATTTTAATGGCTTCGCCGACCGCCATTTTAACGCTGATCGATACGCCCCAAATAATTGGCTAAATGGACAACGTAATGATTCATTTTTGACAAGTCCTATCTATATAAAATATGTAATAATCAGTCGTAGATGTGAAAAGAACGGTTACATGAAAACTTTCTATGTGAGTGCTGCGTCAAAGTCTACGAAAATTCGTAGAAGTACTACGAATTTTACACCAGTCTTGTGAACAATTCAGTATATGGTTATGTATATAGTTATTCAAGCGAATGTGAGTCATAGGGCATTATTAAAATTATCATTGTCTAAGAACCAAGGTTTTGTTTTGTGTATTTGAAAAGATTTATAACTGTAAGTTAGTAGGTACAGAATAAAAAAACATCTTGCGTCACAAATAGACCAATTTTCTTAATTTCTTACCACTATCACAATTATTTTTTGCAACCTCTCTCCCCTTTGCGAATGTTTGCATTCATCCCCTAAAGTACCAGGGCGGCAAGTCTCGCCAGCGGTCGGCAGAGTGGTGGGCAAACATAGGGCGCCGTCACGTCGCGCAACCACCTGCCTGCAAGCTTTGTGTACTTAGCTGAGAGGACATCTTGCGATTAAGGCCTGAATGTAGATATTAGACACACAGTTAGGTACTATAATGAACCCTGAGCAACATGAAACAGCTCATCACAATTATTAGCCAATCCAGACAATAGATACGAACATTCAAAATTGGTTCAAAAAGAAACAACCTGAGATTCGATATCTCAAAATATTAATTTTAGGATTGTGATGATCTTGGAAATGTAGTGATCATTATTAATAATATCATTATTAATATTGTAATTAGTTCAAAGAAAATAATAACGACCGAAAACTCCTTTAACATTCGTTCGGCCCTTCCCTATTTAATTTTATACAGAGACAGAAGCGAAATGTTGCGAAATTTTTGCATAAAGGGATTGCATTCTACTAGGAGCTCAAGAATGTCAAGGGGTTGTTTTCACAACACTTGCAAAAGAAGCTCGATATGGTTTCACTATGAAAATTCACTTAGATGAACGAGTGCAAAAGTCGGAAAATTTGATCTTTTTATACTACGGTATTGTTAATTTATTTTTGTAGATATTTTCTGTAAAAATAGCTGTTAAAAGTTTTAATTTCAATACAGTTCCTCTTTTCAGAAACTTTCTACGACTGAACAACGGTACTAACTGAAAAAAAAAATAAGTCGCTAATGCAAGATTTAGCAAGACAGGAATAAAAAGAGGTTTGCCAACGTCTTGCGAAATACCAGGAGCCCATAGCTGACAACCGATGTTTGCTAAACACTCGGCTGTGTGTGCACAGTGGCGCGTTTCTGTACCCCAGTGCTCCACAACGAACTATGCTAATATCCTATGTGTGACCTTGATATTTTTGCTAAAGTATCTAAGGTTTGTTAAATATCACTTTAAGTGGATTCACATAGGTCTAAGTAGCTATAGGTACCTAAAGAGGCTCAGCAAGGGGTAAGCAAAACGCGCCAAGTTTTCTCAGACAATCTGTAAAAAAATACAAAAAGTAAGTTAACCCTTTATACTGTTAAATAATTATGTCTAAATTAACAATGAATGTAACCAAAAAATGTTCAAAACGATTTACTAGTTAACCCTTAATACACCTGAAGCACATTATTTGAAAAAAAAAAATCTAATGTAAACTACATGAGAACTTTCTCGAAACCCACATTTTTTTCAATGCGGCTTTGTTCATTTTATTGCCCTTTTTTACCGGAAAACCATGAAGTTATTAAGAGCACATTTCTTAGGGGGACAGACAAAGGGTTACTCAAAGACTTTACAATCGTGACCTTTGCAAAATAATTTGTGAACTTTGACATTTTTAGAAAAAATATTAAAGAAAGGGTCAACAATTTAAGCTCGTTAGCGTCTTTGATAATACGGGGTACAAAGTGTTTAAGATTATTTTTAAACTTTTGCGTAAAACTTTATAAAATGGTGAGAAAAATTTCATATTTTTTTCGTAACTTTATGAAACACATTTTTGTTATGACCCTTTACCTGATTTCGTGAGAATTAAAATATAACTAAATCAGTACTTTTTAAAACGATTTATGCTTTGAAGAATGAAGATAAGTACGAGAATAAAAACCACAATCTTTGAATGATTGTGTTGCTATGATGCTACATTGTGAGGTGAGAAAAACTTGTTGTTTCAATAAGTGAGCTTAATTCGTTTCCCAGTCATTTATTTTTTCTTTTTCTATAATGTCCAGTCGATATGCCGAGATAACTCTTCACGAAGTACGTTACAATGGAAACTTCTCTGTTAACCGATCGTATAGCAATTAAGCTCTAAAAAACAGAGGTTATCCATGTAGCGTTGTTATCCACACTCTGAGGCCGTAGATGCCACATACCCTCATTTAATTCGCTTCATTATCCCAAGAAATATTACATACTTATTTGAGAATTTTATGAAAACCAACCGATATTCGTGAGATGACGCGTGTGCGGTACGCCGCAGCCGCTAGTTATAGTAAAAATATTATTTTATAGGCCCTGTGTGAGCCGCGTTGAGTTGCGGTCGACGATAAATTACACCCAATTGATACTGGAACCATTTCGATGATTTACGCCCACCATTTTGTACGAATTATATGATAGAGTTTGTTCGTCTCAACGTAACATTGGACATATAAGTGAGCAAGTTCGCAAAAGGAAATGCTCGCTTTGCTTCAGTTAAAATATGATGTGCAACTAATTAATACTATTTTTAAACTACCTCATTAGTAACCACAACATGACAAGTACAGAAAAATTTTAACCCGTTGACAGTTGCCTCTCAGCATTTTATCTGACATCACAATTAACAAGTTACAATAATATAACAATAACAACATTCATCACATTCTTAAAACATTTTAAAACTGACGGACAGACAAGAAAACATTTTTCAGTATTAAAAAAACACAACAAATCCCAGTACATTACGTTTGGCAGTACCAGGAGTGCATAGGAAGGCGGGACGTCGTTGACAGGTGATTGACATCTCACTCGCGTTTGGCCCGCCATGTTTATCTCATTGCTTTTGACAAACGTATGCGTTCCTCGTACAAGACATCGTTACGTCTCTATTTTTAAGTGGTTAAGGATGAGATTGAAATGGAGATAGTGTGTTTAGGTGGCAATATAAAGGTTGTAAAACATCACTAATGTAATGAATGACGAACAAGACAGAACTAAACTAAATAGTGGCTAGAAATGGGCCAGCTGTGTCCGGTGACGGATTGCTTTAGTTTTAATTCTAAATGGGTACTAATTGAAAACTGTCCACAAGCGTGAAGATGTGTAAGGTGTTGTTAAATTAAGATTTAAAAAATACATCCTGTAGCTTATTTTAATGATGAAACTAGATTGCTCTATTTTACGATTACTCAGGCTGGTATACTGACTCACACTAAAGTACCAAAAGGTAGAAAAACACTCGTTTTAAAATGTAGTTTCCAAAATCGAAAAGTGTTGTTTTGTTCTCCAAAACGTAAAATATGTAGTTCCGACTGTATTGACAGACACAAGAAAAACCAACAGCAATACAATTCAAAAGTTTTTTTTTATTGATCCGTTTAATTTGTCACACATTTGTTAAAAGTCAATGGGAACAGCGAATGAAGGGTTAACCTTGAGTAATGTTTTCTTTGTAAAAACTTTTTTCAAAACTTTTTCTAAGCAAAGGTCAATATAACAATCAATAAATTATCGTTTTACTATAATTCCCAAGGGGTCAATCATTGAAAGGGTTAACAAAAGGGTTAATTTTCGACAATTCGCCAAAAAAGTTGACCCTTTCTATTGATTGTCCATATTTCAAGTGAAAAGGTGGCAGGTAATAAAAAATAATATATTTTTTGTCCACCCGTGCGTAACTTAAAACCACGATGCACATGCGAGGATGATTTGTAAGAAAAATAAAAATAAAGTTTTTTTTTTTAACAATATTCCCTGATTTCATGCGAAAATATCGTGTTTCGTCTATTTAGGGGTTTTGTTGTAAATTTTTCGGTTTTCGGTCGCCGATTTCGATTTCGGACATGTGGTAGTGATGTAGGTATGTGCACGACCGAATTATTTTCGAAAAACAAAGGAAACGTCAATCTTTGTATAGTTTTGAACTTCGTAACGGATATTTTAAGAACGTTTTTTGTCTATCAGATATTTCTAAAGTCTGTAGCGGTTACGGTTGTCTATTCGATGTATTTTTCTCTTCTTGAGGAATGGGCCTATGTTACGGGAATAGAGTAGTATAATTTTAAATTTAAAAAGTTATGTCACTGTCCACCATCTGGTGGACATTGAGAATATTTTTTAGCAAACGCGTCGCTGTCGAGCAGTGGTGGACAAGCACCGCTAGACAGCGACAGCGGCGGCATGTGTGGTGGTGTGCATCGGGAATCATCGAACATTACCATGAATGACTGAAAGGAAGTACTTAAGAAATACTTTTCTTGTAGCAAATCTACTAACTACACTAATATTATAAATGCGAAAGTTTGTGAGGATGGATGGATGTTTGTTACTCTTTCACTCGAAAACTACTGAACGGATTTGGATGAAATTTGGCGCATAGATGGTTTATAACCTAGATTCACATATAGGATACTTTTTATCCCGGTAGTATGATCCCGTGGGACAGTTACCGAATTTCAAAAGTATTAGCTAGTATATTGCAATAAAGCTATTCTAAAATTGAAGTGAGACAAGGGTTAACATCCGTCTGGATTTGTCAGGACATGTCCCGCTGTTTGGCCTCCCGTTTGAAAGTCTGGCCTTGTCGTACGGACGACGTTACGACATACAGGGATTTATTTGGAAAATACTAGGAAAAAGTTAAATTGGTAGTGCTGATTACTGCAGATACTAAAAGGAAATATTAAAAGAAATATGGCCGGACTTTTTGCAAATGTCGGGTCTTTGATAGGACTTCTAATTTCGAAATGGTAACCACTATTACTAAATTAGAAGTTCAGTCAAAATCAAGTCTAATGGGAGCCAGTAACAAACCACATTTGGCTACAAACAAAACTTAAGTTGTTCTTACAAAACTTCGGTGTTGGGTGTTGTGTTACAAAACATTATTTGTGTCTCTTAAGGGTTAGTTTTGACTGACAGACAGATAAACATTGAAGATGAGTCTCAACGCATGGACTTCGGAGAATAACGTGGTGACTTTTTGAAGTAAGAATACACATAACATAACATCACGCCTGTAATCGGAGAAGAGTAAGGCAGAGGTGTACCTAATGGCAAAGCCACATTTCGCCAGTTATGTTTTAAGTTCCATGTAATAGAGGGCGAGCCTATTGCCATCAACCGCAGGCACAAATCCAGACTCCGTGACAGCAACTGAGAAACTCCTGGTAGAAAAACTCAATACGACTTTGCCCGACCCAGGAATCGAACCCATGTCCTCATGCTCAGCGGTCTTGCTTCCGACCACTAGACCAATGAGGCAGTAGCTTTGAAGTTTTTCGAGGTAAGTATCTTTCAAGATAAAGTTGCAAGACCAGGTGGCTTACCATGACGTCGTAATTCCAGTGTGAAGAAGAGATGGCGCTAGAAGACCTGTATAGATCTGTTTCATGAAAAACTCATTTAATGGGATTATATGAACTTAGAGGGTTGACCTGAGCACGGCTAGCCACAAGTCCTAACCTGCGATGGCCTGTTCGAGGTGCACGAAAACATTACCTGGAAAGAAAGAAGAAAGTGACACGCCCAACGCCTTAAAATTCGCTACCAAAACGCTCCTGTTTCACCATTTCCTAGTTTTTTAGCTCGGGAGAAGCGGATAATAAACTCCCCAGCACCTACTTACGTACCTACTGGACAATGAACCTAGAGGGTTGTGTGGATGAGTGTAATGACTATAACTCTGTAAAGCCATATGTGTTACGGTCGCGAATCATATCTTAATCAACATACAACCTGACACTGACCTGCAAATTGCAAAAAACGTAAGAAAATTTAAATTTCGCGGGCTACCCTAACGCTCTACCTTAAGGATAGTAGCTAGTACAGGAAGACCATAGAAACGATGGATGGACTGTGTGAAGGATGATATGGCCAGAAAGGAGGTGACTGCTGAGATGACGAGTAATAGAGAAGTATGGAAGAAGAAGACATGCTGCGTGAACCCCAAATAAATTGGGATAAGGACAGGAAAAGTCTGACAACCAGTCTTTCCAAGGGGTATCGTATTACCCAGTATTAACTGGGTTGTGGAGGTCAGATAGGCAGTCGCTCCATGTAAAATACTGGTATTCAGCTGCATCCGGTTAGACTGGAAGCCGACCCCAACATAGTTGGGAAAAGGCTAGGCAGATGATGATGATGACGAAGGACAGGAAAATAATTATGAGCTGGTGATGTTATGTGGTGTCTGCATGGAAAAATGGTGTGAGTTTATGTACGTGTATGTGTAAGTAAATACATACATGAATTAAAAACGCGTCATTGAGAATTATGTTTCAGCTTTAAATGTAAACTACTAACTATTCAAGAAGACACACGTTATGTATACACCACACTATCGGCCATTGAAGTTTCATCTATGAAATAAGCTAAACTTTAACAAAGAGCTTCACCCATTCATCAAAGCGTTCATCATTCTCCCATCCAGCTAGTATCACGGAACAGAAGGCCGTTTATCAAACATACACGCGCTATCAGTGTTTGGGTCGCAGTGGTCCGTAGCTGTTCGTCCGTCACCGTACGGATCACACACGAATCGTTTGAAACAATACGTGCGAAACATATGAAATCATTTCGTGTGGCAAATCCAGTGTCGATCTGGTGCAGCAGTTATGTATGTGCTATATGAGCTTAAAACCCTTTGATAATAATGTTAAATCTACACCAAACAAAATATATCGAGAGAATTAAGACTTCAATCTAAATTCACACCTCAATATCTGATGTCAAACTGGTCTTAAAACGTACTATCGTCAGAAACAGACAATATCAAAGAGCCTCACCCATTCGTCAAAGCACTCGCATCACAGAACAGAAGGCCGTTTATCAAACATACACGCGCTATCAGTGTTTGGATCGCAGCGGTCCGTAGCTGTTCGTCCGTCATCGTACGGGATCACACACGATACAAAAAGTGCCTCCGTTGAAACAAAAGTACGAGAGACAAGACTTGGATTGGTTGGTAATGGAGAAAGGTGTATCTGTTATTTTTGAAGATTATCTTTATGAAGACATCGATGGAAGTAGTGGAAGGAGGTGATTGCCCAGGAGAGGAAAATCGCAGGATGAAAAAACCAGTCCTTCGGTTACTGACTGGCGTCGAATGTATGGAGTTTTTGGTCCTATTTCTTCTTTCCTTCTATGGTTTTCTGCTAAATAAAGCTGCGATGAATTCAGTAGGCACTAAAATGGAAACAAATAAAAAGTCAAAATTAATGTGTTTCTGACAACCCCATTTTTCGTTGCGTTTTTTTTTTATTTCTGTTAAAAGACTACGCACCTGTATTATCTTATTATAAGCAAGTTACCTGCCATTGCAGCATCACCGCTCTGGCTCTCTAGATAAAATGAAAAAAGAAAAATTAAAAAGTAAACTTAAGGTCGCGCCATACTGTCTGCTATCCGGTTTCCCCGATATTAAGTTACGTTAGCTCTCGAACGATGGGCTTTATAAAAAATATATAATTTTCTTTATTGAAATATCTTGTTAGTGGTTACACTTAATGGTTTTTTTAGTACAAAAATTATATTTCATATTTACGATATTTTTTTGGGAATTCTTGTTATGGTGGGTATTTTGACAGAAAGTGTAAAAGTATGAAGTTACGTTAATTAGTGTCAGGGAGTGACAAAGTTGCAGTTTAGTTGCTTTATTATGATCAGTACCAAATAAAAGGATGACGTCCAATGCAGCTATGTGTTAGAGGACGTTTCTCTTTAACCCAATTTTTCATCCAGTCTTCATAAGCAAGTTCAACTAAAAAGCGGGCAAGATTTATAGAGCAAAATAAATATTGATGTGTGAGAACTATAGGTTGGTAAAAAGCCGTAAAAAAAACCGATCACGACGACGCGAATCGATTTTATCGATTTAATCGAAACAAAAAAAAAAGGGTTCACTTACCATCAATTCTTGAAAGTACCAGGCGCCCACAAGTTAGTAGTAGTGTTTCCGCTAATCTGACTCAGCGTTGTAGTTGTGTCGACGCCAGCGGCGCCTGCTCGCCGCGCCACCACGGTATCAGCTAACGCCTTTTGTATTTATTGCACCCTAGTACATTATTATTCGGTTGTATTATTTAATAATTATTCGGGTTTTCCCAGGACTGTTTATGCAAATGTGTCTGAATTGTTTATTTACTGGGCGGAGCAGCTGAATTGCTACCAACCGACAATAATAAGATTAAGTTTATTGGGGGTCTATTTCAGTGGCAGAATAATATCTATTACTAAAGGTTATGGGATTAGTATGACTCCCACAATGAGTCAATGCTTCTAGGAAGAGGTACTCCCCTGGACTAAATAATAATGTATCTAATTAAACAATTTATCCAAAACTCACGCAACTTCTTCTTTGGTCCTTTTTTACTAAAAAATCTTTCTCTATCATTCAAATTCATATTTCATCGTCTGATGTTTGGTCAGATGTACATCATCATACTTTACCGATATTCTGCAAAAATGGTCCTTGGGGATTTCATGCATTTACGCAGAAAATACCTTAATTGTAGAATAAAAGAATATATTTCATCTTTTCACCAGATGTCAATAATACCGTGATAATCGCAACCAACAAAATAACAATGCTTTTGTCGCATTATTATGTAAAAAAAGAGTAAAATATGCAAAAAAGTGTTTATCATTCCATTCCACCTGAAATCTAATACTTAGTAGTAATTCTTAGAATAGAATTGTTTATCAGGACTTAATACTTTATTGTTGCCGACTGGTAACCCAGTTTTGCAATAGTTTACATACAAGTTACGTATTTGTAAAAATTCTAACCTTGGCATTGGTGATTTGATGACACGCGTTAGTTATAGAGCAAGTTGAGTCAGACTCGACACTTTGGACAATGACAGTTCAGATAGCATGTGTGAATAGTATTTAAGTAGGCGCGTGCCGTGTCCAGGAGTACTGCTTATTATTAACAAAAAGATTACTATTATTATGCTAATTAACCAAGTATTGAAGCAACTCCCTTTTTCTTTTTTTTCGGATGGCAAATCAACTAATGACCCCCACTTTAGGCGGCCTGTCGTCATAAGACGACCGGATGGCGACCTAGCCCATAACTCGCCGTCCACAGGCCCGCGCCTACGGTGGCCGGAAGCCACCACGTGACCCCCGACAACCAGGGCGTCTTCCGCGGCGGCTGGGACGTGAGGTTCTTCCCCTCTCACGTCCCGCCACCTCCTTCACTAGCATGACTGCTTCGCAGAAGGAGGTGACGGCTTCCCATTCCGTCTCGCTCCGGACTATGGCTTGAACCAGGGCCGGACGTGAGAGATCGCCGCCGCCGATAGCCGCTACGAGGACACGGCGGTGCTCCGCTCAAGAGGGGCAGACCTAAACGGTGTGCTCCACCGTGTCCTCCGGACGATCCTCGCAGTGGAGACACACAGGCGTTTCCTCCCGCCTGATTCCATGCAGGAACCTCCCAAAACAACGTATCCGGTGAGGACCTGGGCCAGGCGGTAGGCGATGGCGCCGTGGCGCTCTCTAGCCACTCCTCAAAGAGGGGACTTATCGCCACTATGGTGGCGTGCCCTGCACGGGGTTGCGACAATTACTCTCTCCATGTCACCATAAGTGGAAGCAACTCCTTTCCATCAAGCCACAGACAATAGCAGATCTCGAGTAACGGTCTTGAACATTGAGGCACCGATTAGGGAGGTGGAGAAAAAACATCATTACGAGTAGTCCTTATGAAGCCCCATTCCAAATACATCAGAATTACTTCAGTCTCCACATAGCATACCAAATTATACGAAGTTTGCCATTAATCTTACGTGACTCTGTTTTCCTAGCTTTACCGTCTGCATTTCGATAGTCTTTGGTAAAAAACCGCTTGCCTGTACTTGCTGCCGTAGCATTAATTGTCCCAGTCAATGCGAACCGTGGGAAAGACTCGCTATCATGCCTTCCTTGTAACTCTTTTAAGTAAGCGTTTTCTTTATTTTAAGCGTAAGGAGAATTAGTGCTGATTGTTCAACACATGTTTCTTGTCCAAACTGTTTTGGAAATGGGATTTTTTTCTAGATGTTTAGACCTCGTTGGTCGAGGGGTCGCAAACTGAGCATGGCATTTTGATTTGATTCTGGAGTCAGACAGTGTTATGTTTTCCGTTAGCTGACCTCATTAGAAGCCTGAAGTCTGGTTTTGTGTCCGGTCAATGACAATAAGCTCGCCCAAAATCTGCGTGAAATCTAGGCGTTAGGGAACCAACACATAACCTAACATCATGCCTATAATTCTCGAAGGGTTGGGCAGAGGTGTACCTAATAGTACAACCCACATTTCGTCAGTTATGTTTGAAGTCCTATGTAATAGGGGGCGAGCCTATTGCCACCAACTCACAAATCCAGACTCCGTGATTGCTACTGAAAAACACCTGATGGAAAAAAAACAATTACAATTTGCCTGACCTGGGAATCGAACCCAGGAGCGCATGCAAAGAAGTCACGATTACGACCACTAGACCAAAGAGGCAGTCAACCAAGTCAGTGTGTGAACCAATTAGGTGTATTTTACTTCAGCAATCCATTGACAGATTACAGGTGTTTGATGCATATTTAGCACAACCTCTATCACGTTTTGGTACCTTATAAGTTGATGTATCTCTACTATAAAGTTCACCACCCAACCCAACGACCAATTCATATTACCTAAGTATGCTCATCTACGACAAGCTACTATACTTTCAATAAATAGACAAAAACATGCACATAGGGACGCTCACCAGCCGTCAGGTCCCATCCAACCGCAATGGCTCAGGTGCCCACCGCGTGGAAACAGGGCTTTTCTACGGGCTCCTTGAACAGGACGTGTTTGGGCTTCACTTGGTGTGTCTGTGTGTATAGGGATGTTGTGGGGTCAATAGAACGTAAATATAGCATTGGATCATGGTCCTAATTTTCTAAGGAGTAAGTAAAGGCGTATGAAACCCATATTCCGTCATTTTCAATTTCCCAGATAGTACTGGAGTGTCTTGGGGTAATTGTATTGTATAACGGGCTGGTGTCGGCAACTCCTCGCCAAAGCGCGTATTTTGCGTGCGGGTCTTGGGGTAAACATTACGGCAAGAAAGGGCAAGCCGTGGGTCCAGAAATCTTTAAAATACGAAGAGTAGTAGGTCACAAGAGCAACCCAAGCTTTTGAGCATATACGAAGGTACCGGCACTACTAGATAGCCGGTGGAGTAGACGAGTTCTAGGACGAAGGTGGATTGAGCTCCTTCAGTATGGCTGTGACCGACAAGATGAAGAAGGGGGAGAACATCGTGTTGATTCACAGCCTGCAAAAGGACTAAATTCCTCTAGTGGACTGCTATCGATTGAGTTGATTGGTTAAGCAGAAGCTGTGATCGAGCACAAATCCTGACTCCAAGCTGGTAATGAAAACTTCTTAATGGAAAAACCCTCATAACGCATTACCCATCACAGAAACGCAACTTGTACCATGGTTTAGTGCCACTTGCGACCTCTATTAAAGACCCTTAACGAAGCCGAAAGGCACTTGTTCTTCCCATATGAGTTTCCCATCCCAACCAAAGATATTGAAGGTCAAAGTTCTGACTTTATCATTTTTTTTAAATAAATTTGATATAACTTTACTTTAAATACCTCCATAATCCCTGTAATATTCAATGCATCAGCACAATGTTGTAAGTGCGTTACATTGCGCACTACAGAAAAAAACGTGATTTTTAACACCAAAAAAAAAAGTCGTTTCCCAGAAAAAAAAATACGCAGTGTTACTTAGTTTGATATTCAGAATGCTTGGTTGAAGGCTTCGTGAAGGGTTCGTTAACACCTTGTATAAAATAGAAGAAGTTAAATAGAAATGCAGAGTAAAATTGATCAGACACTAGCTCTGAGGACAGGCAATGGGAGAAACCCCTATCAGGAATGAGCTAAATAATCTAATTGAGTTCGGAATTTCCAGCTGATTGTAACAATTATAATAAAAACTAATAGTCCATTTCACTTATCGAGAGCCATGTGCTGTTGACGTCACCTATCGATGACATATTTAAAACAACTGCCCCAGCATTGTGAAATGTATCAGATTACAATTTACAGGAAAAATAACTATGTTCTAATTTTATTGTTATGAAGTCTGGGTATGCATGAGGAGCTCGTGGCTAAATAATAACAGCCGCTTGGGTCGATCTCAAGGTTAAGCCGCGCTTGCTTAGGTTGGTCCGTGGATAGGTGACCGCCCATTACATACCGAGTTTCCTCTGTGCCTCGGAAAGCACGTTAAGCCGTTGGTCCCGGCTATCATATGTAGATCTTTGGCAGTCGTTACAGGTAGTCAGGTGGCCCGAAATTCTGACAACTAGTCTTACCAAGGGGTATCGCATAAGAACTGGGTTGTGGAGGTCAGATAGGCAGTCGCTCTATGTAAAATACTGGTAATCAGCTGCATCAGATTAGACTGGAAACCGACCCCAACATAGTTGGGAAAAGGCTAGGCATATGATGAAAGTCTGGATATACAAATAGAAAAGTGTTCAGAAGCAAAGGTTTTGGCATATCTTGTGCTGATTGGTACTATTTTAGAACTAAGCTGTCCACAGTCCAGAGGAATATCTCTCAATATCTCGTGACTTTCTGTGTCTATTGTGGATCGAGGTTTTTTTACATGTCTTCATTTCTAGATACCGTCTGAAATACACAAAAGGTCACATCTGGTAAGATATAAGCTTTCCTTGCAATCCTTCAACTTCCCTCTTCTTCTTCTTTAACCTTCGACCTCTCAATGCTGAGTGTAGGTCTCTTCCAAATCGGATTTTGGCGCGACTTTGATGGGAGCGTCTGTCCACCTAATTTCCTAAGTGACATTAAATGGTCTTAGATGGGTTTTAGTCAGTACAAGTCTGACACTACCTTCCGCTCCGCCCAGAGTGGTCATTTGACGATTTACCATCCGATCTTCTGTACTGTAGAGTTCCAGACCTCTTTCGGTGACTGTCGGACACACTCGTCAGAAGCGGTATGTGGCGATATTCACATGCCATGCCTACACGAGCCGAAAACAAAGTGCCATTCTGTCAGCTATAACGATGATGGAAATGTCAACAATTTTATAACATTGACAAGCTGTCAAAATCGTTATGTCAACTTTTTAGGCCCGGTCCTTCCAGACGCGAAACTGACACCAAGCACCAACACCTCGTGCCAACCACTTCGATACCGCAGACCACCCTCCTGCCTCCACACAACAGCCAGTCATTACAAGTTTATCACATACATGTAGATACTATCTTCAAGCATCGATATAAATACTAAGGCGCCACCAACATCGCCGGCAAAGCGATAAAACACGCGGCGTTTTAATTTATTCCTAAAGCTGCCGGTGTGGGGTTTCACTGGGCTCTATACTGGGTCCTGGGATGTTTAAAATTGATATTAATGTTGACAAATCGGTGGAGGTTTTCGGCCAATGGGAGGTGGGTCTGATTTGATTAGGAATCGTGTGTGTTTTGTTTTATGAACTTACTTTGAAGTCGTTATTAATATCAGGCTAAAGGCGTCCACTGCTTGATAAAGGCGTTATTGAAATGATTCTAAACATGGCTGACGAAAAATATTGATATCCCAAATAAAAGATAGTACACTTAGGGTAAATTTGCTCCTAATTGTTGCTTGCTTGCTGAAGACTTTGTAAGAGTACAGAGATGATGATTTTTGCACCAGAATAAAATACTTTTTGTTTGGAAATACAGCAGATAGTCGTCTGCGTCAGCTTTAGGTCCATTCAGAAGTCTTGAATGCTGGGCTAACTGTACTAACAGCTCACCTTTTGTCTGAGAAGATCTATCTTTGTCACACTATCGGGCAAACCAATTAAAAAAATACGTACAAATAGAACTTAGACCATAAACTTATAATTTTTCCTGACTTCCTATCATAATAATTTATCTTATATTCATAGGGCATCATAAAGCTCGTGGCGATTTAATTTATTCCCACATGAGCGGTGTCGGGTTCCAACACGATGTGTAAAACTGATTAGCGCCGACAAATCCGCCGGTGTGAACTGTCCCGCCGTCCCGCGGGACGCGGGATAGCGGGATAGCGGGGAGTATCCGGGTGGTAAGGACTAATGACGATTCAGATAATACTGAGAATTATTTTTATACCGTTTGTAGACAACAATAGCTATTGGAACTGATGGATTAAAATTAAAAATCAGGTACACAATATGGTGGATCAAAAATACAACAACAATTTCTTCAGAAATCTGTACAGACTTATATGACATACTAGCTGTTGGCCGCGACCTTCGTTCGCGTCAAATTATTATTAAAAAAATATTACTTCCCTATTTGAATAGGATTTTGTTGACAATTTCAAGGGTTTTAATATTTTTGCACGGAACCCTAAGTTGGACCTTATAACATCAGCTATCTGGCAGTAAAAGTCCCGTCAAAATCGGTCCTGCCGTTTCGGAGATTATCCGGAAGAAACAGACTGAAATACAAAAATTAAAAAAAAACGTGTTTTTGTTATAAGTGCCGTATATATTTCTTATGCATTCAGCAAAAAACTGTTATTCTGATATTACAAACAGACACTTCAATTTTATTTATTTGTATGTATTGTATAGATTTGATTTATCTAAGTAAGGTAGTTAACCGAACTCGGATAAGAAAACAAATTCTAAAACGACGGTGTTTTTCTGGTAGTGCCAGAAAAAGTAAAAATAACTTCTAGAAACAGCTATATAGTTCCCTGCATAAAAATAAATCCAAAAACAAGTACAATTAACAATATCACGAATTACGGAAATATTATTATTAATTTCAATAAAATAGATGAGTTTTATCAAATTGATATGAAAACTGACAAATCGGCGGGCGTATCCTTCAGTGATCTATTCGTCTGATGTGGTTTAAAATTGGGTATGTGACTTTAACAAACTGGTGACATTTAATAAGAATTTTGTTCTGTTGTGTTATGAATGACATAAGAACCTCAGAATTGAACAGACTTACTTATTTAAAATTTCGTTAATACCCTAGCTGTTGCCTGCGATTTCGTTCGGGTGGAAATTTTGATATGGATGTGTGAGAAAAACAAAATAATGTGCTATTCTAGACTGTAATCAATCTCTGTGTCTTTCATTCAGATCCGTTCCGACGTGTTGGCGTGATTGAGTAACAAACATTCATCCAAACTTTCGCATTAATAATAGTATAATAATTAAGATTACTCAAATCTACATCCTACCATTTAAACTACTCAGAGAAAATATTTCGCTTTGCAATTTTTCTTTCTGTGTCAGTAAAGTTTACGTTAAAAGTAAGTCATCTTCTAAATCATATACAGATATTAAACTGTGTAGAATGTAGATTCTACAGAGTTTTATCAATGCCAGCTACCCAATCCTCTTTTACACCACCCACATCAACCCCACTTGTCCCCAACCAAAGGCGCGAACAGCACAGATACCATCAGCGAGGGGTGATAAAGTACCCCGATAGTACTCATCATCACCTCGCGAGTCTTATCGCAGCCTAATTGGCCAATTGTGCGCCTAATGTCATTATTACACCCCCTTTTATGATAGCACCATATGGTAGGACGCGTTATGAATATGGATGGAGATGTAACAATTTGTCCGCAAGAATTAGGGATCTCTGTGGAACAAATTTGTTAGTACCGTGCTATCATTAAAAAAAAATATAAATAAAAAGGTGCTTTGGATCCATTCGGCCAGTCCAGAACATTAATTTGAACGCGCCAGGATAGCCCGTGAAATTCGTTTTTTTTTTTTTTTTGCTATTTGTAGGTCAGGTTGTATGTTGATTAAAATATGATTCGCCAACAACAAATATGGTTTTACAGAGTTATAATAATTAAAATATCCCTCTTAGTTCATTCAATCCCATTGAAGACTTTTTCATGAAATAGTCATGGAATGGGATTAAATTAATCATATTTTGTTAAAAATACATACAGCATAATCAAATGTTCTACCTGTGAACTTTCAGTACGTTTCAGTACCTTGACACGTCATCCACAGGAGGCCTGGTAATGAATGAGAACCTCCTCCTTTTTTTTCGTCGGTCAAAACAAGAGAATGTGTAATTAGTATAGGGTTCACATTTTCAGTAGGTTCTTCAGAGATATTAGCAAAAAAGATAATTAACAATACCTACCAGAATTTAGTATGCCAAACACAAATTGCTTTATCATATCACATCTGTAGACTGTATAGCATTTCCGTGGGATGACATGTTCTTCCAAGCCCAATATTTCAAAAGACTGCTAGACGTTTAAAGATTTCATCATAAGAAAAACCAGTGATACCCTACCCGGCAGCGAGTCAGCAGGCAGCTGCAGCAAGTCCAACGGTGTGAACTGCCAACTCATATTTATATGTCACGAGTTCGAACCCAAGACACGCACCTCTGGTTTTTCGGATTCATGTGCCTATTGTATAATTATTACTAGCTTCGGTGAAGGAAAACATCGTGAGGAAACCAGCATGCCTGAGAGATATTTCTCCACGGCATGTAAAGCCAAGTCAGAAGTCCATTTGCGGCATAAAAACTCTGAAACCAGGTTAGGTACTCTAACCACACGAAAGAAAAAGAAGATCATAAGGAATCCAACCCTAGACGCGTGTCTCAACCTGTTATAAATTCCTTTATTATATTCCTTTAAGTATGAGAATATCAACTGCACTGAATGGTCCACTCCACGAATGTACAGACCGCCAGCACATTGCTACCCGAAACTGTCAAATTTTCCTAATCAACCTTGAACCTAATGCTTTAGCGATACAGGTGAAGGTGAGGTGTGGTGTATCTATTAAAGAAATTTGACAGACTGTAGTAACTTGATTTGTTGGCGTCTGTACAACAAAAGCCACAGTAGCTACGGGAAGAATGACGACGGATTGTGAAGCTTGCCACCACCCCTGATGTGACGACCACGACCAATCTGCCAAGAGTGTGCCGACGAAGAAGAATATAATACTTTGCCGATACTTTATCAAAGATTTTTCCCCCATTTCGCAAAGTTATCAAGCCAGACGGTACTTGTCAAAGTTTTCCTAAGAAACTAATAAACTCGAGTACTTGTTAAATTTCGTATAATTTGACAAGCAAAGTGTTAACAATACTCCCTCGAGCTTGAGACTACCCTGTCTTACGGGGCGGGTGGTTCTTAACACATGGGGTAATTCTGTTTTGTGTTATAGGATTAGTGATGTGTAAGATGTCACTGTGTTTATTTTATTGTATAATCATGAGGAGCTCGTGGCTAAATAATAACAGCCGCTCGGATCGATCTTTAGGTTAAGCCGCGCTTGCCTAGGTTGGTCTGTGGATGGGTGACCACCCATTACATACCGAGTTTCCTCCGTGCCTCGGAAAGCACGTTAAGCCGTTGGTCCCGGGTGTCATTTGTAGATCTTTGACAGTCGTTAGGTGGTCAGTGGCCCAAAAAGTCTGACAACCAGTCTTACCATGGGGTACCCAGTACTAACTGGGTTGTGGAGGTCAGATAGGCAGTCGCTCCATGTAAAATACTGGTATTCAGCTGCATCCGGTTAGACTGGAAGCCGACCCCAACATAGTTGGGAAAAGGCTAGGCAGATGATGAATCTAGCCTAGCCTTTTCCCTAAATTTTATCTAAGTTTGCAGATTTCCACATATAAACTCGTATTAGTACTTTACTGTTAGCAATACTTCCTTGAGCTTTACCCTGTCTCTGGGGGCGGTTCTTCTGTCGGGTAATTTTCAACACATGAAGTGATTTTGTATTGTTTTTATCGGATTAGGGATGTAAGATGTGTTTTTTGATTTTACTGGGTTCTGCGGAGAAACTTTAGAATTTCGGAGTGATGATTCGAATCCGAATCTGTTTTTGGAAATAGGTACTTACCTACATTTAGTTTTGCGATGAAACAAGAATGAGAGCAAAACGAAAGCTATTATAAAACCTGAACAACTAAGCTGTCCTTTTAAGGGGTTCCGTACCCGAAGGGTAAGCAACGGGACCCTATTCTAAGCCTCCGCTGTCCGTCCGTTCGTCCGTCTGTCTGTCAGCGGACTGTATCTCATGATCCGTAATAGGTAGACAGTTGAAATTTTCACAGATTGTGTATTTCTGTTGGCGCTATAACAATAAATAATAAAAATAAATTAAAAATGAAAGGGACTCCTCTACTGCGATGCGCGATGGTACGAAATCCTTCATGCGCGAGTCCGACTCGCACTTGGCCGGATTTTTGGCAAATAGGAGTACTTCTACTCATCTTTTTATGGTTTAAATTGTGTGTGTTTTTCTTTTTTTTATTGAAACTATTCTTGCCCCTTACCCGAAAATCAGAAGTATTGGCTCAAGTAAAGTATTTATATGGTTACTGGTTGGCTGTACGCTCAATAAATATTTATCCGGTAATTATTCATTTATTTAAGTCTGGAAATTACTCACTGATTTTCAGTAGCATCAGCTCAATTACTGGTAAAGTACAACCTGACAAGTGACGGGATCAATAAAAAATAAGTATTATTTTTCTTGAGTACGCACATTAGAAAACCCACACTAGATTAACTGGGGCTGTCACCCGTCTACACTTTAAACCAGTTATTATTAAATACGACTGGTTCTCTCGCAAATTGACGGAGGAAGTGGAAATAAGATTAATTTTATGCTACCCGCCTTCCGATACTCACACTGTATAGTGTAGGAGTCGCAAAATGTTTTGTAACGTCATGTTTATTTATGTTTTGTGTAAAAGACTCCTGGGTTAGGCAGAGATAACGGTTTTTGAAGTTGAATTTTGTACTAAGTATGGTTTTTCATTATTGCAAGAAATATAAATACGGAAGATAGTTAATTGACCAAAAATTAACGCACAAAACTGACTATGAAACAAGTAATTAGAGTAAGCCAATATTTTCTCATGCAAATATTAAAATTATACTCGTTACACAATACATGTTACGCAAGTCATTTGCAATTATTATTATACTCTCAACTTTTTGTTTTAAAAATAAAAACAATCACTCACAAAATGAAATATTAAAAATAAAACCTATCCGCGAACATGATTCAAACATTCTAAATTCGAATGTCCGCTACGAATGACAGCTGTCAAAGCGGTGTCATGGCGGCGCAAGATGGCGTCCGGTTACCGTCGATCTGGCGCGCAAACCGTGACCGCTCCGGACACACACAAAATGACTATTAAATCATTTCCGATCTTTAAAATAGCAAATAGAATGTGTCATCATCTAGATTCTGTATAAATTATGATTGAAAAAAAAAACAGAATCGGTTTCAGTTTGAATGGTTCGTTACCAATATTAAAAGTAATTAATCATTTTGGCAGTTTAATTTTAATTGGTCAGTCAAAGAAAATTATGCCTTTGAAATAGTAGTAGGTATACAAGTCAAAACATAATAAGTATGAGGGCAGATTTAGTATAGGTTCTTTGTTCACCGACCACCAACTCTCATTCGAGTATGTTTTGGGAAGACAAAGAGAGATTGTCAATAGAAGATGCAGCAATGTCTTCCAATACTCTACATGCAGCATGCTGCATGCATTCTAAATGCAGTCACATACATACACTCACGCCTTCTACCGTGGGGGTAGGCAGAAATAGTATACAAAACACCGCCGCCTGCTATGATCCTTACATACTCGTATCACCGCGTCCTCGTTCGCAGAGGCGGCGCTAGGCGTAGGCGACGTGGGCCACCGCCTACGGCCTCGCATTACGAGGGCCGCCTCGCACCTCAAAAACCCATTGCCAAAATTGGGATAAATATTTTTCAATTGTTTTTTAATTTATAACATTGCTTCTTGCGCCACCAGAGGGCCTCGCTAAATGTACCTTGTTCACATAAAATTTTGGTCTTGCCCCGCCACTGCTCGTTCGATCATACACGAACGTCGCTTGCGAGTATTACGCACTGACCTTTCTGAAGAAAAGTGCCAGTGACAGTACCATATTATTAAACAATAATAGCAAGACTATTGCAACGTCACACTAAAAGCACAAAGTGTGAATTTCTGACACCTACACTATACCAAATACATGAAAGCAAAGCCTTCCCTATTCCGAAGGTTGGAACCATTCCTATCCACTATTATAACGCAACAAAGCCTAATTGTTGCGAAAGCAGCAAGAAACATAATACGACGAAGTTTTAGAAACTCGCCAGACAAAATCAAAGGATCCCAACCGTGACTGTAATGGACACCGAACAGACGCGAATGAAGTATTATGACGGTTCGACTGTGATGATGAAGTTTTGACGTTGTTATAGTCTGTGGTAGTTTTTGAAGTCTTTGACAGTTTAGCTTGAGGAACTTGGGAAGTTTGCCTGGAGTATAGAACCATAGACACGTTTGAATAGGAACCTTCTTTGATGGTTTTATGTTTCCTTGTTGGAAAAATTCTGCGTTCTGGGCATTTGAAGCAGCAGCCGTTCTAACTATTTGTTCTGTATTTTGGAAAAAGAGTGCCAGTCATTCTGATGATTAAATTAGAATTACAGCATTTACTTAACCTTGGAAATGCATTGTCATAGAGGCATTTGTGAGAGGTCGGCCTGAGATTGTCAAAATGGAAGAAATGTAATGCTGTGGAGTAGGACAACACAGGTTGATAAAAAACTGTTTTATCAAATTGAAATATTTGCCTAACAAGGTCAACAATTAGACAAAAACTATATTTGGGTATTTCAATGTTGCAATCAGTTATTCAATTTTTAAAACAAGAAAACTAACACCAAATACCATAACAAACCTAATATTGAATTGTTCACGAATAGTGTTTCAATACCAAGAAAGAGCATTAAAAAAAGAAAAAAAAAAACGTACCATAAAGTACTCTAAGCATGCTTTGATTAAGCTAGCATGCGCGTAACTAAAAATTATAACATTTACAAACAAACGCATTTAGCTGCAGATCGGTTTCCGTTTATAACTTGCCCGACTGCAAAAAGACGAGTGCTGTGTTGTGCACGCGGCTAATTTGTTGATTTAACGAGTAATTGCCCGACAATGTTAATTAGGGCTGGCAGAGTTTATTGGTGAATTTCTGTGGCGGATTGTTGATATTGTTTTTCTTTTCTTGTAGTCTGTATAGCGTGTCGTTGTCAATCTCAATTGTTTTATCTTCGCTCATGTTTTTTGGCAATGTCAGAATGGTTCACGAATTCCTGAAACCTACTGGTTTTCGGAGCGGAACCAAATTGCACTCCATTTTAGAATAATCTTTAGAATTGCCGCTGTGTTAAAGTTAACACCGAATAGTCATGAAACACAACACACACAACAATGATATCTTTGTGGTTATTTTATAAATTAAAGTCTTCAAACTTGGCGATTGGTTTCAAATAACATTGGTAATTTAATGATTTATTGGCTGCAACTCACTTATTTGCAAACTAGCTGTGCCCCGCGACTTTCGTCAAATTTTATAAAAATATGACTTCCCTATTTGAATCGGATTTTGTTAACAATTTCAAGGGTTTTAATTTTTTTACACGGAACCCTAATTCTTTTTCTAAAATAAAAGTACCGTGACTTACTCCTTATAACATCAGCTATCTGCCAGCAAAAAACCCGTCAAAATCGGTCCAGCCGTTTTGGAGATTAACCGGAACAAACAGACAGACAAAAAAAATTGTGGAGATAAAACCACTGGAATTGTCTGAGTATTTCTTAAAGGCAAATTAGTTATTGTTTTATCGAAGTACTATTTCGTGTGTGGCAGCCCTGGTCTTTAGCGCTAAATGTTATGTGTTAATACCGATATTTTTAGTAGTTAGACACAATAAGCCACTACTGAGTGCATACAACAACTGCCAACATATTCTTTATTGATTTTAATTGCCAAGCGTTTATTGTTCTACTAACACTTCTCATTACCATCAATAGCTTGTTCGCTTTTAATGAAAGGGTAAGGATCTGCAGCTGTGTAGGAATAATGCAGACTTGACCGATAAAAGAAATAGACGTAGTACTCTGTGGTCGTTTGCTAGACTTTTTGGTGGTTTTGGATATTGAATATGAGGGCGATGAACCTCTTTTGGCGAGTTATGGCATGAGCTCAAGAAGATTGATCGGAAAGTGGAGCAATCAAGAGACTACCAACAAATAGAACCACTGATAAATTAGTTAAGATTATACGTTTCCCTTTTTTCAAACATCATTATCATCTGCCTAGCCGTTATCGGATCGGCATCCACTCCAATCGGATGAAATTGAATACCACCCAATACTTTACATGGAGCGACTGCCTCCCACAACTCAGTTTCTGGATAAAACGATATTCTTTGGTAAGAATGGTTATGTTCGGTCTTCTAACTGCTGGAAGATTCCTTCTTTCAATGAAAATAACTGAATTCTTACTATAAAAGTTACTCAAGGATTGCCTTTACTACAGTCAGACAGCGAAGTAATTGTAATTTTGCAAGTCTCCTCCATATTGAATAGTTTTGGATGGATTGTAGTCTCGATAAGGTTTAACAACTTGCATTTGAAAACAAATTACTAACAATGTAGCCACTCATAGTTCGAAACAAATCCAGATAAAATCTCTCTGTTTAAATAAAGCAAGCAGTCAGTTGACTTCTATAATTAATCAACACCTTGCGCTGAGCGGACTGTAAACAATTTAATTGTGTATACTTCTTTTTTTTATCTTGCCTGTTTCATTCTGCAAAATAAACACTAACTCAGCACAGTGTCACCAGATAACAGATTTATGCAACGAATTCTTCTTTTTCTTATCCCATTTGCAGTCCAGCACGCTTCTTCTTTCATAAATCTATCAGCCGTCATCTCAGTCAGTGTCAGTTTATATTCATCACAACACAACAGTCTTTCTCTTGCCCCCGTAGTATGACTACCGTAGACCAGGATTTCTTTGACGGAAGAATCGGCAAAATGACAAAGTGCAAAGAAATCTGTCATTGTGTCGACTCAGTCTGTCATTTTGTCGATTCTTTACGAGGGTTGGTCTACCTCTTATCATGGTATAATAATATACTTAGCCTGGTATTCTCTTCCCACGAGGGCCTGGGTTATTGTTGGAGCTGCTGAAGATTGTATAACTATCTTTGCATTGTATAGATTCAATCTCTTTTGTATTATATAGCCGCCTAGCCCATATTGTGTGAGTACTATGTACTAGAAAGCTGTCATTCGCTGGAAACCTGCGTCTTTTCTTGACTTGAATGTGCCCTGGCGGTTAGGAGTATGTCATGCTCACTCAAATGTCTCGCTGATGGTGGCACGTGTGTCGGATCATTTAGTTCCCTTCAAAATGGTGTTGAATGGTGCTGATACATGCGTCATGTTCGTGAACGGGCGCTGTCAGTTGTGACTGGTCATCTCTTATTTGCCACGGCTTATTTGAATTAATTATTTTATTTTTGAATTGTTTTTACTATGGACACTTTTAACGTACACATCTTGCTGCATCGTTCTCACATAATGTACCATCTCAAAATGAATGATGTAACCAAGGTTTTGTTAAAGTATTCTGATTTAAAAGAGTGTCCATGGAGTTTCTTGCCCGTTCTTCTCCATAGAGATCTACGTTAGGGAATGGGCAACTACAGTACTTTCACAGTTTTTGTGCCTTGTGACTGGGACTGTAGCTTTATTTTACTGTTGCCTTTGTTTCGACAATTCAAAAGTGCCTGTAACTGGCCTACTTGAAATAAAATGCTTTGATTTTGATTTTTGATTTTGCCCAAGACTACGTCACGAAAAGTGTTACCATTGATTGTCCTTTTCAGTAAATTTAGGGACTCTCATTTAGTCAACGAAAATAAAATATATTACTAACTAGTTTAACTATTTAGTATCTCGCGTGATTCATCTATTTAGTTTTAAATTAATTTACATATTGAATTATTAGTTCATAATTGCTTTGTTAAGTTAAAAAATGCATTTTGCTCGGGTAATTCAATCACACGCCGTGGCAACACATCGACAGTATAGACAGCAACTGATGACGTATTCTTGGGCCAATCAAGAGACCCAGCTGTCACGGGAAGAGAATACTAGGCGAAGTGTATTATTATACCATGCCTATTTATCTTGGTTCCTTCATCGGCAATCATAAGCCAGGACGCCTTTAGTCTTGGTGGGGTGACGTTTTCAGCAGGGTGCTGGTGAGCAGCTGGATAAGAGGAGAAAAAGATCGAATTAAATGGAGCGATTGGAGCAATCAGCAGAGGCTGACTGAATGATAATGATCCTCATTCGTGAAATCACACCGGATTTCGCCGAATTTCATCATCTGTTAATAGTTTAAAACAGACAATCAAGTGTAGGAATTTTAGGAAATGCCACTTCCACCAGGATGACATAAAAATAAATTGGTATAGCACGACGTGATGAGAGCATCAGAGCTGCGTTTAATATCAATTAGAGCTGCAATAACACGATGCACCGCGCGGTTAAAAAATAATTTATTACGCGACAATTTATGGCAGTCGCACGCGCACTGTGTGGCTGACTGATATGATAATTTGCATGACATTGTCACGTCAAATTTGTCTCTGAATCTCTTGGGAAGTTAATTAATGGAATTTAACGTCAACGAACAATTTTGGGCGCAAAATCTATTTAGTAAATGCTTGTTTAGTAATAACTTATTAAGATTCAATAGTATAGCAGGTTGGTAAACATTCCTTGTCAGGATGAAACTATAAAAGAAAAATGAATCATTTTGATTGCAATCACATTTTATGAGGGCAATTTGTGTGGTCATCAAATTATTTCGTGTCGTTTTACGATGCTGGTGACTAAACCGATCACGCACAATCCTCATGATCAAAGGACCTAAATAATTTCAATTGCAATGAACTTCCCATAAATCCTACCCTACTCTTAGATCTAGATCATACTGCAGCCTCATCATCTGATGATATCATGCCAATATTCGTCATCACCAAATGAGGAACCATTATTAAGTATCGCGTAAATATAACTGGAGTACTAGGAGTACAGAACGCAAGAGGAAGCGTAAATAGGTGTGAGACTCAGACCATCCGGCCCGACGCGCTAATGGCTGGCGTTTGCCGCAAGTTATATGTGGACAGGGGTAATTGATTTATTGGTCTAACTTCTAAGTAGAAGATGGAGTCATTTATGTGGATATAGAAGTGACTAATGGTTAGGTAATCAGTTAAACTGTCTGAGAATTTCCACTCTTTTCAAAACACCTTCAGATCACTTCAATGAAGGATCTTGAATAGTGTCGAATAGAGGTAGTGGGCAAGCAAATAAACGCCTCGCTTGCCCTAGTTTTATTAGTCCTATGCTTCTGATGGAATCCTGGTCTAATAAATGCATCGTCTGTATCATGTAAATGGTTTTAAAAGATCCAGTAACACTTCTTCAAACAGAACATCCAGAACCCTCTTTTGCTCTTTATCCGCTATCGCTTATACATAAGACTGCACTGTTGCCCAAATTAATCGCTCAGTCCAGCTTGATGAGGCGACTAGACGCTGTAACAGACGATCACGTGCGATGCAAATGGAAACGGCCTTTACCGTTTTAATTTAAACTAATGTTTAGCTAGTTTAGTTGAATTTACGGAGCGTGCTAGTGTTGGATGCGTTTATAACTGTGTTGTTTATGCAAATATGCAATTGTTTGTTAGATAAATGGGTAATCAATTGATTTGAGCTTCTCTACTTGGTTTGGCAGTCGATGATCCATTCCTCCAAGATTGAAATGTTTTTTTCTCTGTAGAGAACATAACTAACGGCCAAATGTTCAGTATAGGGATCTTCCTTATTATGGACTATGTTTGATTAATTATAAAATACAGTTAATAGTGTGAGGCATAACATAAATAAAAGGAGCAAATAATCAGCATAATCGTCAACCGACCATCCATTGCTGTATTCGTTTACTAGTTCGTCAATGAAAGCAGTAGTAAATCGTCAATGTATGGAAATTAACATTGCATACTAAAAGCAAAAAGGTAAAAAAATAAAATCTCATTCACAAACAAAAAAACTTTCAATTTCCAAGTTTTCCCCAAAAAGAAGGTAAAATCGTCAATACTTTTTTACTAAAGTACCAGGCGAACACGAACCGGCGGGAGATCGATAGAACACCTGTGCGTTGCCATAGCTACGCGGAGGGCGCCACCCGATACCGGCGCGTAATTTGAAATCCGAAACTCGGCGATAATGTCTGGGTTGCGCGCGTGCCACTATTTCGGACCAAATTACGAGTAATTTCGGATGGGGATGGGTGTCTTTTCGTATAATTAAGGGTGTATCCTGTCTGTTTTGGAAGTCGGTGGTAAAAGTAGACTGAATGATATAAAACATGTTACCGAACATTTTTCATTTGGATACGAAAATGTCTCATTAAATGACTGCTGTAACAATCTCGACTCTCTTGCACAGTGCTTTGAAAATAAGTTGTGCTAAAGCAGACTCAAAATCAAGATAACTTGTGGAGGTCGGAAAGGTGTTGGTTTACATAACATAGCCAGTAACTGTGCCTTACCGAAGTTTTTAGGAGGGCTCATCTTCCAAATTATTGCATTATGGTATTTATGGCTGATTATGAAGCCCATTGTATCCCATTTCTGAGCTCCCAGTATCAACCAGTTGCGATGAGGTTCAGCTTGTGAATTGAGGCCATTGCAATAAAGTCTCCTTCGTTTCTGGTATCCATAACAGAGGCTTTAAACAATAACTATGAACAAGCAGTAACATCAGCCAAGCGGTCTAGTATCATGTTATTCGGCTAACTGGCAGTCGTCGCACTATTAACCTAAACAGTGCAAATTGAACTCGCGCATGCGTTCTACAATACCAGCTGCAGATGCACATGCAGAACGAACTCCTACTTTCTCATCAAGTCCTAGTACTTTAGTCGACTTTCACATGTGTCACTGCACTCCAGTCTTGGACATAAAAGATCGTACGCTTGGTTTCAAATGAGTTTTTGATGAAGTAGCAGGTTAATGCCCGATTTTCACGGCTTTTTCTCGTATGGATGGGTGGGTAGGCAGAATAGAACGCCACCAACAAACCTTACACACTCCATAAGCTTCATACATTTGGATAAAAACACACACCCGGTTGCGAGTGTATTTTATCTTTCTGAAGAATATCTATACCAATATTATAAAGACGTGTTTGTATGGGGTAATCTCCGGAGCTAATAATCCAATTCTAAAAATTCTTTCTCTGGCAGAAAGCTACATTATTTGTGGGTTCTATAGGCTATAAATTATATTTATAGCACGCATACTAGGGGAGCTCAATTTTTGTGGACGAAGTCGAGGGCGATATCCTAGTCACCAATAAAGTCAGTGTGTCCTAGGGACAATTCCTAAACAATATCACAATTCAAACTCTGCATACCCTAGGCGTGAACATGTCTGCTAGTGCTAATTTACAGCCAGACGAGAGGCATGTTAATAAAAATTAGCCCACTCATTTTGCACATTAATTGATGCACTGGTGCAATGTAGCTGGCATTAATTCTCGCCACTATGATATATGACACGTAAAAATAGACATCTGTTAATTTGTCGAATGTGAGCTGTGACATGAATTATGGCTGTAGAGGTAGATGTGTGGACTGTGGACTGTACAATGCTGCATTGTAGTTCTATTGGCGTGTGGGCATAACGTAAACGCATAACGCCTCCATTTTGTTTTCTCAAAACAATTTCACAAATGTGTACAAAAAAGCCTCATGATAGTGTCAAAACTAGCGTGCGTGGTTCACGCATCACTTTAAAAATGTACCCAAAATTCAATTTTTTTAAGCCTTCCATTACGTATAATGAGCATAACATCACTTAAAAATCTCCGAATGGTGAGGGTAGAGGTGTACACACGGCGACAAATCAAGCTAATGAAGCTATACATTTCCAGTATAACATGGCTTCGCTTTGTAAAGATTTCCCGTACAATGAAAGATCCGCATAAACTGGTTTTGCATAACTTGATTAATCGTCGTGTGTACTTATAATATACTCATATTATTTCGCCAGATATGTTCAAGTCGCTTGTAGTGGGGGGGGGGGGGTTTGGCAATAGTCGCCGACAACGGGCACAAATCCTGGTTACGGGCTGGTGCTGAGAAATTCCTCAAGGAATAACCTAATACACTAGATCAACGAGGCTAGCTAGCTATGATGTACCTATTACCACCTACACTCTTTTTTTTGGGCAGTTGTGTAAAAACAGCGACTAAATGCATGCGTTTGTTTTTCAATTTGCCTTATCTACCTAATTTGTTACCAGACAGAGCAGCTGCTAATTAATTTTGAATGACACCTTAACACTTACGTAATTTAAATAATTAAGTGCAATGTAATCTTGCAGTGAACACGAATAAATTACATAACATAACATCACGCCTGTTATGCTCCAAGGGGTAGGCAGAGGTGTACCAATCGAGCTATACAATACCAGTTTATGCGGCCAAGTTATACTGGAAATGTACAGCTTCATGTGCCGCCGTATGTACGAGTATCTCCGAACATTAACGAGGTTTGCCGCGCGGCAAGCGGCTCGACGCGCCGTCTCCTCCCCGCGCGCGAGATGCGCTCCGCGGTCGCCCTGACCGGTCTCACCAGTTCGCGCAAATCATCGTATCGGTCTGCATGACTTTTGACTTGCACCGCGCACCAGTGTTCAACTTGTAAGTTTTATATTGTGCCAATAAACTTTGTCAAATTGTTAGAGCTGTGTTTATTTTGAAGAGTTCCCAAAACCACAAATTACACAATAGACTCAACAAGGCAATCAATGGTATGGTAGGTACTGGTTAAGGTGGACAATGTGACATTAGTTGGTTAATTTTGAGATCGGCAACAATACCTGGAACGATCAATAAGTACCCGTGTTTACAGACAGGTGGCGTTGCTAAGGAAAATTGACATTACTATCATATACCGCCTTCTTTCATACTACACTGTATTGACTTTCAGACTGGTTTTGACATTCGTTTTCATTTGGCGCCATTTTTTGTCACATATGTCTCGTATTCTTCGACAAAATGTAAAAAGAGGAATTTCGATCCGTAATTCGCTTGTAAGGCTCGGACTTCACCAAAGCGGAGACAAGCGGAGAGGAGAGGAGATGTGTAAAAGCTAGGGTGTATCCACCGAAGCTGTGTGGAGATGTGTAAAGCGGAGAGGAGGGGAGATGTGCAAAGCGACATGCCGCTCACCGCACGCGGCTCACAGCACACATCTCACCGCACGCCTCACACAGCACACATCTTACCACACAAAGCGCACTGCACACATCTTACCACACACAGCACACTGCACACATCTTACCACACACAGCACACTGCACACATCTTACCACACACAGCACACTGACCACATGTTACCACACACAGCACACTGCACACATCTTACCACACACAGAACACCGCTTACCGCACGCCGCTCACGTCTTTTCTAGTGGCCGCTGGCCTAAAAAATTGCAAGACATCTCCTCTCCTCTCTGCTCAACCGTTTCCACTAAAGCTAAGCGAAGACGAGAAGTGTAAAGAACGAAGTTCTATTAGTGGTTTAAAACACAGCTACTTTCTTTTCTCCTCCGCTTCGGTGGAGTCCGGCCCTTATTATCGGATATAAAAAGATGCTATGAAATAAAATTGAAATTACATAGATGAAACTATGGGAACCTTTCACCTTCTACGACAACCGTTAGAGATATTAGTTTAACAATTTTAAATAATATGGACTTTCCTCTGTTTTTGATGAGGAGTGACCGGCAGAGGTAAATTGTTATAAGAGTGTCCATGGAGTTTCTTGCCCGTTCTTCTCCATAGAGATCTACGTTAGGGAATGGGCAACTACAGTACTTTCACAGTTTTTGTTCCTTGTGACTGGGACTGTAGCTATATTTCATTGTTGTCTTTGTTTCGACAATTCAAAAGTGCCTGTAACTGGTCTACTTGAAATAAATGCTTTGATATTGATTTTTTTGTTAAAAAAGTCCACAATATTATTCTCGCTGATCGACGAAGTAAAGTACGCGAAGTTACAGAGGCCAAAGGCATATATACATATACGGAACAGCAATCAATATTTTACAGAATAAGTTTGGTGTAAGAAAGCTGACACAAAACCGCCAAAAGTGGATAGATTTGGAAGAGACCTAAACTCAGCATTATGTGGTCAAAGATTGAAGTATAAGAAGAAAGCTGTCGGTACGATGGGTGCCGCGATTGCTCCCGGTGGCAAAAGCATACGACTAACATTGTCGAAGCAGTGTTAGGATCTCTTTGCACGAAATTTGCACCAGTTTTTGCGCTGAGTCGTCATTATTATACGCCAGAGACTACGCGGCAGTCGAAACCGAAACAATGGGTTTTTAAAAAAAAAAATCAGCTCTAACGAGGACGTTATCGCTGAGACAGAACCCTATTTTGAAGAAATTGACAAATCGTATTTTTTGGAGGAGTTAAAAAGTGGCAGAATCTTTGGGAAAAGTGTAAGAACCTCGAAGAAGATTACGTAGAAAAATAAAGAAAATAATTTGTATCCATCTTGCCTCTTCATTCATAACAGATGATGATAAAAATAAATATTAAAAGTTCAGCAAAGAGTTCATGATGCCTTCGGACTGTAGACAATATTGTTCCGTAGAATTAAAACAATGGAAACAATAGAATCAATGGCCGACTAATAGACTGATGACAGTCGTTCTATCAACGGAACGTCAAAGTATTTATCTTAAGTCAAAGTTCAGATATTTGTACCAAAGAAGAATACATTACAAGCAGACAGGACACAGTTTTTATCTACGAGTAGTTAATAAAAATCTGAAATTCTCTGACAGACTACGTACATACAGCCAAAATGTCTAGAACCATGATACGCTAGGGATTCATCTACGAAGCCGTGAATTTTGCTGTAGTCGGATTTAGAAAATACATCCCTTAAAGTGGTTAATAAGTTTGCACGTCATTTTGTCATTTTTCCGGTCAGAAGACTTGCCTTATAATAATAACAGACTTGCCTTATTATACATAACATCACGCCTGTATTTCTTGGATGAGTTAGACAGAGATGTACCCTTGAAGGAACTACTATTTTCAATTAATTTATGAATAAAAGAAAATAATACCATTTACATCGCAGGCAAAAAATAATAAAAAATTCGGAATATCTTAAAGCACTTAGGAGGTAGGCATAGTATAAAACAATTTCATAAAAATTGGACTAGGCTAATTATTATAGGTAAACCTGATATCAAAACGTACTATTACAGAGTAATTTAAAGATAATCTATTATTATTATTATTATTTATTATTTAACACTTCAAGCACATAAGTACAGAGGCGGACTTAATGCCATAGGCATTTTCTACCAGTCAACCTTTGGGTGATGCAGAGACAAGCAGTGGTAGGTGTAAATCTGAAAATAATTTTAAATAATAATAAGATTAACTACAAGGATATATAAAATACTATCTATCGTACTTATCTTGCTACAACTTAGTGATACGCTACGTGCCAAACATTGTGATACGAAATTATTGATAAAAAAAATATATTAAACAGATAGGTCAACTTTAATTTTGTAGGTCAGATTTGTACCAAAAAAAAAGAATTAATCAAAATCTATAATAACATTGGAAGATGATTGAAGATATCAAACACCTAATAATATATAGAACATAAATGATTAAAATACGTTTATATATTGTTTATATAAAATAACTTAAAGTAAGTAACTCTACAATAAACTATAAAATGGCGTCAACAATATCCTCAACGCTGTCAACTGGTAATGTCCCCAAGAGACTTTCGGCGTTGCCATGTTGTATGGCAACGCTTGGTAAAAGCCAGCCTTAGGGTCACCGGAAGTCTCAAGGAAGTTTCCCTAAAAAGGCTGCAAGCCCTCGGACGCCAGTTTCAACCCCAAACGGCTCGAAACTATATTACCAATAAGGTTACTATAATTACGCTACTTGAGGTTCCTCTGCAGCCGTAGCGGCAGCTCCAGCACAGCACGATGAGCTAGGAAGATGGAATAGAATGGCGCAAAAGTATCGACACATATTGCGGCACTTGCGTCCCACACTAAAGGTCTACCCATCTTCCATGGAATCTCTAATTTAAAGTTGATGATCAAACATACTGTGGGTCCATACTTTTTATTTAATTAGCCTATTCTGTCACACTGCTGGCCTCCTCCATTCCTTTCCCACTCTCTCACTGGCCAATCCGTCAGGAACGAGTCCAAATCGTCACGCCACCGTTTCTTGGGTCCATACTTACAGAGTCATTAATAGTGAACTTGTAAAAGGTATCAATCGCCAACCCTTCGATGTTTATCATTGACGTAGTCGTCTTGTGATGTAGGTACAAACACTGGCCGAAAAATAGCTCAGAAAAACATCGCATCTGTACCAATCATTATGTAAATATTCTAATCTATGTCTCGCACCTTTACCGATTAGGTCGCGATGCGAGTCTCATCGAATTATTTTTGTAATAAAGTTATCAGTATTAAAAACAGTTAGTGGCTAACCGGAGACTTTGTTTTTAGTGTTATTTTAATAGCTGTGTGAATAACCGTAAAGTTTCAGTGTGGCTTTAAAATATTGTGTGTGAAAAGTTGTAGTTTCTGTGAGGAGCATTTTATTTAGTAGGTAAGACTAGTTATTGAGCTTGGATTCATTCTCCTGTCACAAGACAAGTTTATCTTTATCATCTTCTTTCCATACTCTATCTGCATCAAAAATAATAATCTATCATCTTCTTTCTTTTTCGTGTTTAGTGCCTAACTTAGTGTCAGAGTTTTTATGCCGGCCATGGGCCTCTGACTCGGTTTTACATGCCGTCGATATATATGTCTCAAGCATGCTGGTTTCCTCACGATGTTTTCCTTCACCGAAGCAAGTGGTAATGAATTCGAAAAATCAGAGGTGTCGGTTATCATCGAGTTATCGACACTTTTTCCATGGAATTATTCCTGAAATCGCGTAAGAATCAGCAGACTATGTTCGCATTTATAAATGTCTACGAAATCAGGACCGTGTCTGTGACGTAAAAGGGCCGTGGCCTAAAGCTTCGCCAATATCTTTATATATAAAATGGTAAACTGACTGACTGACTGACTGGGTGATATATCAACGCACGGCCCAAACCGCTGGTCCTAGAGACATGAAACTTGGAGGGTGTGTTCTTTGTGAAGAGTAAGTATCCACTAAGAAAGGATTTTTGGGATTTCCACCCCTAAAGGGGTAAAATAGAGGATGGAAGTTAATATGAAAGTTCGTCAGTTTTGTAGTTAGGATCTTCAAATTTTGTGTTTCGACTGACGATTGAAAATTTATTTTCAATCGTCAGTCTAAACACAAAATTTTTATACGTGTCTCAGCGTTTTTGAGAATTCTACCCTCGAAGGGTTAAAATGGGGGATGAAGGTAAGTAATCGGATATTTTTCGACATCCACGCGGGCGAAACTGCGGGCAAAAGCTAGTCGATATTAAAATTATCCCTGTTTATGGAGAGACCTTAAGGTGGAAGCACCATGGTAGTCCGAGAAGTTCAAATTTTCTTACGTTTTTAGCAATTTGCAGGTCAGAGTCGGGTTGTACGTTGATGAAAATATGATTCGCGGCCTTAATTCGTATGTATTTACCGAACTATAATCATAAAAAATTCCAATACAGCCCTCTAAGTTCATTTCATCACCATCATCATCATTTCAGCCGAAAGACGTCCACTGCTGGACACACGCCTCCCCCAAGTGTCGCCACATTGACCGGTCCCGTGCGACTCGCGTCCAGCGTATCCCTGCAACCTTCACCGGGTCATCGGTCCACTTGTTGGGAGGCCTTCCAACGCAACGTTTTCCGGTTCGCGGTCGCCACTCCAGAACTTTTCGGGCCCATCGGAATGAATGACTATTTCATGAAAAACTCATTCAATGGGATAAAGTACTCAGTAAAGCCATATTTTTTCCGGCCGCTAATCATATTTTGTTTAACATTCAGCTTGACACTGACCAGCAAATTGAAAAAAAAGTGCAGTCAGCCTTTGAGCTTTAATCCGATTGGTAGCTGCTTGTTTGTCATTCTTCGCATCCTGCGATGTGTCATCTCGATAAGTATCGATGGTTATCAGATTGACGCTATTCGTTTTCTTTTTAGTCGGTAGGTAGAGTCTGAAGCCTTCAGTAGTGTCACAGCGAGTTTCATTTTTATTAAAAAGTTCAACAATATTTATTTTATCTGAAAACAGTGTGTCATACATAAACTGAGGCAACCCCAGTAAGTTACAATAGTACTTGTGTCAGGGCAGTCCCACTCTTCCCTTAAGTGGTATCTTTGCAATGACATTATAGTAATTATGATGAAGCTACTGAACAGGAAAAAATACAAATAAAAATTTAATTAAGAAGTCGGTGAAAAATTAATGAAATTTAGCAGCTCTCGCTGTCTGAGGAGTGCACGTATTTGTATATGCGGGCGTGAGTGCTTGTGTGTGCGTGTGCTTGTGTGTGCGTCTGCTTGTGTGTGCGTGTTTGTTTCTATTTTTATGTCGCTGTAGTCTTTGCTTGTAAGTCTTATATGACTTTTCTACAACTTTCTCGATAGTTGGTATTTTCTAAAGAGTTAGGTACTCATTGCAAAAAACGTAAGAAAATATAAATGCGGGCTTCCCTTCACTTAAGTTAAATTACATACCGTAATGAATGATATACTTAATGTGTGAATTCATTGTTACGTTAGATATTCAGTTTTTCTATTGTCATTTTGACCGTAGTTCCGTTCATTAAAATAATTTAACCTTTTTTAATTTCGTATATTATAACTTTTGTTGTTTTATTTTTCTCAGAAACTTTTGACAAGTGGTTGTGCTCAAGATGTTTGAATATAAGTATTTGACTGAGGAGCATTTAACAGGATTTAGTCGATATACGGTAAGTTTTTATAATGAAACTAATAATAATAGTAACTGTTCCGGTATTCAGGCGTGAAAAGGTAACAGCTGTCTGTTACCTTTTTACGCCTGAATACCGGAACAGATTTAGATGAAGTTTGGCACACCTTTGCGTAGAGGATACCCTGGTTTAGGATAAAATGATCTGGGTTTACCGACTCGGTTGGTGCAGTGCCTGAGCGATTGGCTGCTGCGCTGCGTGTCGCGGGTTCGAATCCCACACGGAACAAACAGTTGCATGGCCTACAGGTGGTTGATCCGGGTCTGGCTGTTTGTGTATGTGAGTTTAAATTGTTGTAAACGCATCCACGATACAGGAGAAATTTCAAGTGTGAGGCAAAGTTAAAAAAAATGTACAAATAAAAAACTCTAAAATAAATAATAAAAATATAAATAATAAAAAAATATAAATAATTATTTCGGAAGTAACTTCCCGTGGGATAATAAGCGATCTTAACGTGAGTATACCCGCGGGAAAAAGCTAATAATCTTATATTTCTTTTTTAATTGTAGATTATTATGTTCATTAATTAAGAACTAAAGACGAGTGGCTCAAGACAGACCCCAGTGGATATTTTCAAGAGGCACACAGAGATTAGGGACATTTTATGAGTTGTGAAAATATTTTGTTTGTGTAGTTATCTATCATTTCAGAAAAAAGGCTTTTTCTTATTTATTTACTAGCTGTTGCCCGCGACCTTCGTTCGAGTGAAATTATTAAAAAATATTTCTTCCCTGTTTGAATCGGATTTTGTTAAAAATTTCAAGGGAACTCAAATTCTTTTACTAAATAACCCAAGTGACTGTTTATAACATCAGCTATCTGCCAGTAACTGCCCGTCAAAATTGGTACAACTGTTTCGGCGATTAGCCGGAAGAAACAAACAGACAATTTTTTTTTTGCTATATGCACCGTATACATATATAGTTTCATATGCATTCAGTAAAAACTTGTTATTTTGAAATTACAAAAAGACACTTCTATTTTATTTATTTGTATAGATTATGATGTTCATCAATTTATAGCCACGTACTTAAAATGAGAATTCTGTATGGTTTGTCGGCGTTGACCTAGTAGTCGCAAGCGCGACTGTTAGGCGTCTTGGGTTCGATTCCCAGGTCAAAAATGTGGTTAGGTTACCTCAATTATAGGAATATCTCAGTATCAGCCCGAGTCTGGTAATGTGGAATTAATGATGGCAATGGGATCAATCCTGTTATATACGACTAAAATAGAACTGGCGAAATGTGGGTGTACTAGGCAAGCATAGGTATCGGTAGGTGCACCGTGCGCGTTTGCCTAACACTTTAAAATATGTACTAATATGCCTACCATTTAATAAGTTTTTTTAAAGAGTATTGTGTTATTTTCAGTACAGTGCTGTAGACACAAGCCCCCTTAGTAATTATGTGATGCATCCGGCATGGAACAGTATTGTCAAAGTAAGTTGTACACGCTATTTTTTTTCTTTTTCCTATTGAGCTCTACAGAAAGACAATGGAAACTGGTGAGAACAACGACATGGGTTCGCCAAATCATCGTCTGCCTAGCCTTTTTCCAACTATGTTGGGGTCGGCTTCCAGTCTAACCGGATGCAACTGAATACCAGTATTTTACATGGAGCGACTGCCTGTCTGACCTCCACAACCCAGTTCGCACTGGGTAATACGACTGGTTGTCAGACTTTTTGGGCCACTGACTACCTGTAACGACTGTCAAAGATCTTCAAATGATAGCGGGGGCCAACTTAACGTGGCAAAGTTCCAAAACATTCAAACGTTTTTTTATAATACTAGTTTTTAAGGTTATAACTTTATTTTAAATACTTACATTCATCAGCACAATGTTTTGAGGGCGTTCATTGCGTCCTACCGTAAAACGTGATTTATCACCCCAAAAAAAAAAGTCGTTCCCCAACAATATTTTTTGCGTAAAGTTACTTAGTTTGATGTACAGAATGCTTGGTTGACGGCTTCGTGAAGGATCTTGTTACACTCTGTATAAATGCACCATAGACAAAAAAACACATTACTTTCCTCCTTCAACTGAAAATATACGTGACGTCATAATTCCAATGCCCTTCCCTCTCACAGGTGATACCGAGATCAGTAGCCCCAAATACGATCACCTTTGCCGGATTCCTCTGCATGGTGGTCGTCGTGCTGACCCTCACTGCGTTTGATTACGACTTCTATGCCACTGGGGGCCGGCTAGGAATAAAGAAGTATGAATCTGAGATACCGAACTGGGTTTTCACGTTTTGTGCGGTGCTCATCTTTCTGGCTTATAATTTGGGTAAGTGATTACTTTTATGCCTGTATTTTCATCTGCCTAGCCTTTTCCCAACTATGTTAGGGTCGGCTTTTAGTCTAACCGGATGCAGCTGAATACCAGTATTTTACATGGAGCGACGGCCTATCTGACCTCCACAACCCAGTTAGTACGGGGTAATACCCCTTGGTAAGACTGGTTGTCAGACTTTTTGGGCCACTGACTATCTAACGACTGTCAAAGATCTACAAATGACACCCAGGACGTTGGTCTCTCTCTCTCGCACGTTAAGCCGTTGGGCTTAACATGTTTTCCGAGGCACGGAGGAAACTCGGTATGTAATGGGTGGTCACCCATCCACAGACCAACCTAGGCAAGCACGGCTTAACCTAAAGATCGAGCCGAGCGGCTGTTATTATTTAGCCACGAGCTCCTCTATTATGCCTGTATTTTACAGAATAATCTATATTTCTCTATGCGGGTCATGGGTTTGATTCCCAGTTCGAGCAAGGTTATTAAACTTTTCCTTCCTGTATTTCTCTATAGCATCCTGGTCCGCTTTGAGCCCGCTTGATGGAAATAGGCTTTCCCCCTATTACATGGAACTAAAAACAACAGGCAAAATATGGTTGTACTGTTAGGTACACACTCTGCCTACCCCTTGAAGCATAACAGGCGTGATGTTATGTTATGTAATTTATTCTTGTTCACTACATGATGTAGTAGGTCCTATTGTTTTGTATTTATATTATCATAATTTAGTATGGAGATTACATTGCACTTTATTATTTAAATTACGTAAGTGTTAAGGTGTCATTCAAAATTAATTAGCAGCAGCTCTGTCTGGTAACAAATTAGGTAGATAATGCAGATTGAAAAATAAACACATGCATTTAGTCGCTGTTTTTACACAACTGCCTAAAAAAAGAGTGTTGTGTTTTAAGAGTCATAAATGAACTTTTGTATGTCATTTACATACACAGCGGCACATGAAGCTGTACATTTCCAGTATAACTTGGCCTCGCTTTGTCTAGAGTTCCTCTACAATGACAGATCCGCATAAACTGATTTTTAACCCCCTACGCAAAAAGAGGGGTGTTACAAGTTTGACCGCAATGTGTTTGTGTGTCTGTCTCTGGCACCGTAGCTCTTAAACGAGTGAACCGATTTGGATGCAGTTTATTTTTATTTGAAAGCCAGTTTCTTGGCGATGGTTGTTAGTTACGTTTTATCAAAATCGGTGCAGCCATTTACTAGTTATGGGGGATGAAAGTAGGTATGAAAATTCGAATATTTTACCCAAGTGGGGTATCAAATGAAAGTGCATGATGTGTATATTACAATTAGACATGTTTTATCAAAATCGGTGTAGCCATTTACTAGATTTGGGGAATGAATAATCGAATATTTTCAAATATTCCCACATGGGATATCAAATGAAAGTGCATGATGTGTATATTACAATTAGAAATGTTTTATCAAAACCGGCTTATTCATTTTATTGCCTTTTCAAATGGTTGTTCGTTTTATTTTGTTGTGATGGGGGTTTTTTTAATTTTAAATTTAGTTTCGTAAAAGTAATAAAGTATAGCTTGACCGGCCGTCGTGCGTACCTGGGTGAGCGAGGTTTGCTCGGGCGAAAATAGAGAAATTGAATTTTCCCAAATATGAACCCGATTTAAATCGATTTTTCACCCCCGTAGACTATAGTAACATTTATCGAAATCGTTAGAGCCTTTTTCGAGAACGTGATTACAAATATATGATCTTGAGTGGAGGCCTTGAATTGGCAAGCGTACGGTGGGGGAGCCCTCAGGATCGGTGGAGTGACGATCTGCGCAGGGTGGATGGTAGCAACTGGATGAGAGTTGCCGGGAATCGAGTTGAGTGTCGTGCGATTGAGGAGGCCTATGACCAGCAGTGGACTGTTGTAGGCTGATGATGGTGATACTAATATTGCTCATTTTTCTCATTCAATATAGTCAAAGAATATGGGTCCCCTAAGAACATTCTCTCTATTGGCGATCAAATCGATCCTGAAATGTTTTCATAGAAGCAGTCAATCTATTAAATACGACTAAACCTCGTAGAGTCAGATCAGTCGACCAACCGCGCCGTAGCAATTTTACCACGAATATGTCTCTATGTGGGTCCTGGGTTCGATTCCCAGGTTGAACAGTGTTATTGAACTTTTCGATCAGGCATTTCTCAGTAGCATCTTGGAGTCAGTTTTGTGCCCGTTTGATGGCAATGGGCCCGCCTCCTAATAAATGAGACTTGAACGAAACTGGCGAGCTGTGGGTGTACCATCTAAGTATCTACTATCCAGACTCTGTGGCTGCTACTGAGAAATTCCTGATGGAAAAACCCAATAACACTTTGTCCGACCTGGGAATCGAACCCAGGAGCTCACGCTCAGCAGTCGCGCTTGCGACCACTAGACCAACGAGGAATTTCATTATTCTATAACTAAAAAGCCTTTACCTCGAAAATAATCCCTTAGGAAGATAACTAATACCAACATAGTAGCAACCAAAGAGAGGTACCTATAATCCATTCACGTTTATGTTTCCAGTTGAGCGAATATCAACTTAATGCTGGCCTAAACTAAGTTGATTTCAGAATAAGTGGTACAATAGAAAAAGTTATACAACTCCTAGCGTAAACTGAAGTTTATCCGTAAGAATTAAAGTTGCTTATCCAAAAACACGTAATTAGTAACTGTGTATATGTATAGCGGACGCATTTAACGTACGTTTACCCCTAGGGGGTACAAAATAACTGTACCCGTAATACAACCCTGACATCGTTGGGTGACGATTATCACAAGGTCAGGGACACATGATATACCAGCTTATTATCTAAAATAACTGTGAATATGTGTCGGATTTGTCAGGATTTATTTTCGTTAGGCTCGTACATCATGTGGGCAGACGATGGGTTTCGTGCTATGAAAACACACTGGGTGCGACACACTGTTTCTAGCAAAACTAACGATTTACTTGAGATTACAATATAACACAATAACACGGGGCACAATGAATCGGGTACAGTTCCAAGACGTCTCAACTCCGCCGCGATCAGATGTTTAATGTCGTCCTCGAGCTGTAAACATCAGGGCTCTGTAGAAGCACGCTGTGGTGTGGGTAGACTGATAAACAGGTCGCGTGATGTCACCACTGGCGCACTTGCGATTCATTTTATGCCCGTACTAATGACCGGATCCGACATATGTGTGTTGTTTCATACAAGAGGACACTTCAGGAGAAACGTATTTTCTTAAACAGAAAAGTAAAGATGGTTTGGTCATGGAGGAGCTCGTGGCTAAATAATAACAGCCACTCGGGTTGATCTTTAGGTTAAGCCGCGCTTCCCTTGAGGTGTGTCCACACAAAGCGGGGATCACGCGCGGCAACCGCGCGCGGTCTGTCTGTGTTGTGATTGGACGACTGCCGCGCGCTAACGCGTCTATCTATCTGCCGCGCACAAACATTTTTAGTTTTCGTCAGTAATATTGTGTTTGGACGTATTTCTGGTTTCTACGTACCAAAACGGACCACGAAACATCGATTCGTTTGATCGAAATGTATCGATCTTTTAATGTGTTAGGGGATCTCGACAAAAAGAATACCATTATAAAAACAAACGTGAAGGCTTTGGGATGAAATAGCCAACAATTTAGATCTGGCCAAGAAGGAATTAAAGTGTAAAATGAAAAGTCTTTTAAGCTCTTATACACGAGAAAGGAATGGAGTAAAAACAAGTTACACAAGTAAATGTTTAAACTCTTCCAAGAATTCTTAAAAATGGTGTTGGGTAATTAATTTCGTAATTTATTGATTCAAAATTCTGTAACCTCCGCTGATAAAGTGGTTCCATCCAGCATTTCCTTATTTTAATATGTTTTTTCTTAGTCCCGCAATTTTCGAATAATAAACAGAGCCACGACGAACGCGACGGCGGCGGCGGCGCGGGAAGCGGTGCTGCAAGGCAGACCCGGTCTCGAAGCCAGCGGGCAGATCGCGCGGCGCTAGAGCGGCGCAGTGATGTGTTATGAGAAAAGTGTCAATGTTCGCGAACGAAATGTCTACCCAGCGACGACAACATCTTTTTGAAACAAATTTCTTCGTAATGTCGGTTGTTAAAGAGCAAAAAATAAAATGCACAACACTACGTCAATGCAGACGCGCGGGCACCTCTAGACTGGTGCGATTTCGTGTCCGTAGCCTTAGACGGTCCGTGGATGGGACCACCCATTAAGTACCGAATTTTCTCCGTGTCTTGGAAAGCACGTTGAACTGTTGGTCCCGGCTGTTATTTGTATTTTCACGGCGAATCAACCATAGATTTTTAGGGCAAAAAACGTGTCAAAAAACCTATTTCTTTGTAATAATAGATAATTTTCAGACGGTGTGGACGGCAAGCAAGCCCGTCGCATAGGCGTCTCTGGACCCCTCGGCGAGCTGTTCGACCACGGCCTGGACTCCTATATCGTGTTCTTAATTCCTTTCTCTCTGATCTCCGTTTATGGAAGGGATCCTACGTTCTCCGTGTCTTGTTTCAGGTGATTTTAAATTATTATTTTTTGTATTTGTTTTAAGCAAATTTATAATGATGTCCCCACAACACGCTGCTGCTGGATGCGAGTCACACGGGACTGGTCAATGTGGCGACACTTGGGGGAGGCCTATGTCCAGCAGTGGACGTCTTTCGGCTGAAATGATGATGATAATGGATGTCCCCACTGCTATGACTCAAATCTCCTATTTGTTTGGGAGTAGGCCGTAGGCCGGATTGCTGGATTTCACATGTCTAACAATTTTTCGTTTATAGTTTCTGGGCATGGAGAACAGGGTGTAAAGTTCTTCATCCCCCATAGAAAAAAAAGGATCCTCCGACCTGACGGGTGTCATGTCTGGTGGGCTACTGCCCGACAGTTGTCGTCGGGTTCATTTCTGTCTTAAGTCGCGGATAACTTTACTTGCGCGTTGAAGCATTTAGATGTATTTCGATGTTTAATTCACATCGTCAGTGTCGTAGATGGCGCTGTAGTATTTTTTGTTCTATGTTTCTGTAGTACTCTCTTTGTAGTGCCGCTACAATAGGACATGCTTGTCAAGCACTGTTTTAAGCTTCCACGGTTTACAACTAAACTTATACTGTCACTTACGCGGTATCTTCCGTAATTGTGCTGTTGCAAGCGAATGAATAATCACGGAAGGTATCCCGTAAGTGACATTATAAGTTTATTCTTGTCAAGTATCTTCACGAGATCTTTTCCTTAACCGTTTTGAGAGCATTCGTGATGATATAAATTACACAAAGTAATTTTGCATTTTGGATATAACGTCTCTTAAGTCCTAGCCTTTACCACTGGGCCACCATTGCTGTTTTATAAATTCTATAAAGGAAAGAAAAGAGCGAAGAAAATTTAAGAGAAACTGTTGGCCTAGAATACTTCCTAGATCCCATTTTAGGCACACCGCAGGTGAAACTAAACTGTCAAAGAGAGGTCTATTATACCGATGCAAAAGTAGGTGAAATCGGGACGTAGACTACATATTCTGATGAGAATACCATCGAAAATTCATTACCATCTCATAGTCTGATGCTGATACTGTTAGCCTGTGTTATCCCACTGCTGGGCAACGGCCTCTTTCCATGACCTCCATATTCTCCGATCCAAGGCCAATGTGGGTCCACATTGGCCCGGTCGTTAGGTTTGTCCAGCTCGTCCCGCCATCTCCTGCGAGGTCTACCGCGTCGCTTTCTGGCTGTGTCAGGGCCCCACATCGTGGTTGTTTTGTCCCACAGCTCGTCGGGCATGCGGCAGACATGGCCAGCCCAGTCCCACTTTAGCTTAGCGGCTTTTTGAGAAACGTCAGTAATTTGTGTTTTGAAGCGCAGTGTGTGTGTGGCGTCAAACTTACTGACCATGTACGCAACACGCGTACAAGGTCAGTAAGTTTGACGCCTAGGATACTGCGCTCCATTGCACGTCGGCAAACGGACTTGAGCTTGGACTTTTGAATATTTGTCAAAGACCAAGTCTGGGATCCATATATTGGCTCATGTCCATGATTTTTCGCTTGAGTGACAAAGAAAGATTTCCTTTCATAAACTCTTTCATCACCAATGCTCTCAAAACTGTGAAGGAAAACATCGTGAGGAAACCGGCATGTCCTAGAACCAAAAATTCGAAGACAAGTGACATCTAACAACCCGCACTGGGCCCGCGTGGTGGATTATAGCCCATTCCCTCTCATAGAGAGGAGGCCTGCGTCCCAGCAGTGGGAACATTAACAGGCTGATTATGCTATAAGCTCTTTCATGGACCAGCAGCTCCTTAGTCTATATTTAATTATTATTTTCAGAGGATACCTTATGATACTAAGTGTAGTCATAAATTTCTACGTGAGTCACTGTGAGAAGTACAATACGGGGACCTTGTACTTGCCATGGAGCTACGACCTGAGTATGTGGGTGAGTTATTGTTTCATTTATTATTGGATGTCATTGTTGTAACGTAAATAAATCGTGTCTGAAATATTAGTCTACTAGCGTATGCCCACGTCTTGCCCGCGTGAATTGCGATAATTGTCCCACGGGATCATACTAGCGGGATAAAAGTGTCCTATGTGTTAATTCTGGTTATAAACTATCTGTGAGCAAAATTTCTTTAAAATCTGTTAAGGAGTTTTTGAGTGAAAGAGTAACAAACATCCATCCATTATCACAAACTTTCGCATTTATAATATTAGTAGGATACTAGATACTAGCTCGTGGCTAAATAATAACAGCCGCTCGGGTCGATCTTTAGGTTAAGCCGTGCTTGCCTAGGTTGATCTGTGGATGGGTGACCACCCATTACATACCGAGTTTCCTCCGTGTCATTTGTAGATATTTGACAGTCGTTAGGTAGTCAGTGGCCCAAAAAGTCTGACAACCAGTCTTACCAAGGGGTATCCGGTTAAACTGGAAGCCGACCCCAATATAGTTGGGAAAAGGCTAGGCAGATGATGATGATACTATAGACCGACCGCTTTAAAGAGTCCTCGCGAAGGTATCAATTTAAATGGAATATTCTGAAGGTTGATCACGTATTGGTTCAATTAGTATCGTAATACCTACGTGGATTATGGTTTTTTAAAGCAAATAACCTGTGAGATATTATTAAAACTTTGTGGACGCTTAATGTGCCTTTGATGGGGCATGGCGGAGGACTCATTAAAGCGGTCGGTCTGTACTATAAAGAGGTAAAATTTGTTTGTAAGTGTGTATAATAGGGGTAATCTTCGAAACTACTGATCCTATTCCGAAAATTATTTCAAACCAACTGGGCAATTACCAATTGCCCAGTTTGACCCCGTAATAACTTTTATCGGATCAGATTGTTACTTGTTCGACACAAGCAAAGAAAAAACATTTTTTCTTTCTAATTCTAGGTGGCGTCAAGTCTCTTCTTGGCGGCCGGAGTGTTTGGTCCAGATTACTATAAGTATCACGCTTTTGTTGATGCCACATTTCTCCAGGTGCTAGAAATCGTCATCCACAGCATGGGGATAATTACTTGCTACCCTGTTGCAATTCATAATATTTATCTGTAAGTATTTATGTTATAGGAGTTCTTTATGATATAGGAGCTTGTGATTAAATAATAACTGCCGCTCGGGTCTATCTTCAGGTTAAGCCGTGCTTGCCTAGGTTAGTACGTGGATGGGTGACCACCCACAAACCGAGTTTCCTACATGTTTGGTCCCGGCTGTCCATTTATAGATCTTTGACAGTCGTTACAGGTGGTGTCAGTGGCCTGAAGTTCTGACAACCAGTCTTATCCAGATGATTACCTGTAAATATTTATAACAGAGATGTGTTACTCTCAGATGCTTTCAACATGGAGCAACTGCCTATCTGATCTCCACAACCCAGGTATTGGGTATTACGATACCTCTTGGTAAGACTGGATGTCAGACTTCTGAATACCCGTAACGACTGTCAAAAATCTAACAATGACAGTCGGGACCAACGGCTTAACGTGCTTTCCGAGGCACAGAGGGAACTCGGTATGTAATAGATGGTCACCTATATATGAACTGACCTCAGCCAGCACAGCTTAGCCTTGAAGATCGAACCGTGCGGCTGTCATTATTTGTTATCTTCCCCCTCTAATTAGAACACATGGTCATTTTTTATTTTACCGAATTTTGGCCAAGTTTGGGCTTGAGAAACCAAGGCCGTCCAAAAGCGCGTTGGGATGACGATATCATCAAGAACCCGGAAACGAATGGACTAGGGACGCACTAAACAGAGAGGAGTGGCAGATGAAAGTGGAGCCCTATACCCAACAGTGGGTGTTTCCGGGTTGAAATGATGATGATGGTCATTTTATTATACAGGGTGTAACAAGACCCTTAACGAAGCCGTCAACCAAGCATTCTGTACATCGAACTAAGTAACTTTACGCAAAAATTATTGCTGGGAAACGACTTTTTTTTTGGGGTGAAAAATTACGTTTTACGGTAGGACTCAATGTAACGCACTCACAACATTGTGCTGATGGATGGATTGAATAGTAAGTACGGGGGTCGTAGAGGTGTTTAAAGTATATGTCTTACATTAAAAACATGTATTTAAAAAAAAAACTTGTGAAAAAGTTGGAACTTTGACTCCCAATATCTCCGTAACTAGAAGGTTCCCAGGTATGGTCTAGAACAAAAAAAAATGATCGCAATGACGGAGAGAACAAATGCCTTTCGGCTTCGTTAAGGGTCTTGCTACACCCTTTATGGCGTTTCCTTTTTTTATTTTTTTCAGTTCTCGCCGAAACGGCACAGGCAATAAATTACCAATCTCAGAAGCAGTCAGGCCTATTTGGTCGATGCTCGTAATGACAGCGGCGGTCACCTTCTGGGCTGTCATGTCTCCTAATAACATCCTTGAGGTATATCCCAGAGCTTTCATCTTCATGTATGGAACGCTGTTCAGCAATATTTCGGTAAGTAAAAGGAAACGTTAATTATTCTGAAAATATATTTTTTGTGCATCTACAAATTGCGGGAACTACCAGGGTCCGTGTACACCTTGTATTTTCACACGAAGCATTATTACTGGGAAACGACTTTTTTTTTTGGGGTGAAAATTCACGGTTTACGGTAAAACTCAATGTAGTAAACGGGTCATGGAGTTATTTAAAGTAAAGTTATAACCTTAAAGAGTACTATTTCAAAAAAACTTATGAAAAAGTTACAACATTGATCTCCAATATCTCCGTAACTAGAAGGTTCCCAGGTATGGTCTAGAACAAAAAAATTGTCTCAATGACGGAGAGATCAAGCCCCTTTCGAATTCGTTAATGGGCTATTTACACCCTATAAATAAAACGCTCGTTTTTCAATTCAGAAGGCCAATTCTGGTTGGTTTTTGGTTTGGTTGGTAAAGATCCTGTTCCAGGAGAAGTCCCTCATCCCTTTTTATCTTCTAAACCAGCACATCTATCAACCATTGGAAACAGCAACAGAAAAGTTGAGCAAAGCAGCCTTTGTGTGATCAACTTTTCAGTCGTAAAATAGTTTCAAAGCAACATAGGTACATTGACGGCACGGTTGGCGCAGTGGCTGAGCGATTGACTGCTGCGCTGCGTGTCGCGGGTTCGATTCCCTCACGGAACAAATATTTGTATGGCCTACAGGTAGTTGTTCCGGGTCTGGCTGTTCGTGTATGTGAGTTTAAATGTCTGTAAACGCACCCACGATACAGGAGAAATTCCTAGAGTGGGGCAACGTTATTTTAAATTTAAAAAAAAGATTGAACAAACTAGTTGAACAATTTTGTATAAAAAAGACGTCTGTCTCTTTATTGTTAATAATAAGACATTGTTGGTAACATTTTTGGGAATTAAAAACCTACTTGCATATTTTTCTCCTTATTATGAGTCTTTTAACATTTAAAAAAAGGGAAATTTTTACAATGAAATAGCAAGTTCACTCAAAGGTAGATGAGTCAGTAACAGAAATCGGAGACCGCTGTAAATGCCAATGTCAGAATACATTCTGTTGGCTGTGTTACAAAAATGAGACATAAAACAATAGTGGTCTCGTTTTCTAAAAACCTAACCTTCTTTAAATAACCTGCTCTATTTACAAGACACGACAATAATACTGAAAATAACATAAACAACATCACTGACTGACTGTCATAGATCTACAAATGGCAACCGGGACCATCGATTTAACATGCTTCCCGAGGCACAGAAGCTGACCCTGCCTCATCATCATCATCTGCCTAGCCTTTTCCCAACTATATTGGGGTCGGCTTCCAGTCTAACCGGATGCAGCTGAATACCAGTATTTTACATGGCGCGACTGCTTATCTGACCTCCACAACCCAGTTAGCTGACCCAACCTAATTAGAATAATTAGGCTGATTTTTGTTGTACATAAAAATGCTTAAGCAGTTAATGTTTCTAAGCTGACGACATGACGTACAGACGCCAGCACATCAAGCTACTATAATCTGTCAAATTTCTTTAATAGATATTAAACTTTATCGCTAAAGCATTAGGTTCAAGGTTGATTGGGAAAATTTGCCAGTTTAGAGTAGCTTGATGTGGCGTCTGTACAATGATTGTGAACAACTTGCTACTCCACACAGAAAGTTTTTCTGTCAGCGTTTCACGTTAACTGGCTAAATAATAACAGCCGCTCGGATCGATCTTTAGGTTAAGCCATGCTTGCCTAGGTTGGTCTGTGGATGTGTGACCACCCATTACATACCGAGTTTCCTCCGTGCCTCGGAAAGCACGTTTAGCCGTTGGTCCTGGCTGTCATTTATAGATCTTTGACAGTCGTTACATGTAGCCAGTGGCTCAAAAAGTCTGATAACCAGTCTTACCAAGGGGCATCGTATTACCTAGTACTAACTGGGTTGTGGAGGTAGATAGGCAGTCGCTCAATGTAAAATACTGGTATTCAGCTGTACCCGGTTAGACTGGAAGCTGACTCTAACATAGTTGGGAAAAGGCTAGGCAGCTGATGTTTCGCGTTAAGATATTGGCTTTGCTTGACCCTTTATTATGGTGTAGTCAGTCTGTTCAAGCGTAAAGTTCAGATAGTTTCAAATTACATAACATGTAGCCTTTGGTTTAGTTGGACACGAAATAGAGTTTTGGCGCCATCTAGTGGTAAACATCCACAATAATATAAAACTGCTATAAATATAAAATTTATTTATAAAAGACTTTCATCACTTAATAAAGGCTACATAAATAAATACATATCGTCGCGGATAGTGCAAATCCGCGAATCTACCATACGTAAAGTGCGCGTATCTGTAATTCTGTACTACGTGTAGGTTTAAGGGAGAAGGTTATAACTTTATTTTTTTTTTTATTTGAACGATTTTCAACCTCATTTTTACATGAATAGTAACAATTCATGTGTTCTTTATATTGTTAATAGTAGAAATCTATTAAATACATAATTTAGTCGCTACGACAATGCGTAATTGAAATTGGGTACATTTGTCAGACACGCGGAATTATCCATAGCTAGTTCCGCGGATTTGCACTATCCCCGACGATATTATCCTTTATGATTCAGCCAATACATTTTTTTCAGTTACGACGATGCAACGTAAGGTCTAACATTTATTTTTTAGCTGCCACCGAATAAAGTGTTTGACTAAAGTATAAAAACAAAACTAGTGTTGTGTAACCGTTGGACCCCCCCCCCCCCCCCCGCTCTGGGCGGAGTGGAAGGGAGTGTCAGACTTCTACTGACTAAAACCCATCCATGTTCCTTCTTTGCCCTTTGTGTTCCAGGGCCGCGGTATCTCTTTCGAACAGTCCAGCAGCCCTTGCTCGGGATAGGACCTAACAATGTTCCCTGTAGCACCCCAATGGATATCCGCTTAAATAACCAGCATCTTAGAGATTTAAAAAATGACGTTATTATGTAGAGTTGTTTTAGATATAAAGAGATTATATTCTCCACAGTGTCGCCTGATAATCGCTGAGATGACCCACAATAGATGTGAGCTAATGTCCTGGATGACTTGGCCGCTTTTAACGGGAATTCTCACATCTGTATTCCACCCGCATTCGGAGGGTCTGGTTCTCCACGGGTTGGTGATTTTGTTTCTGGTTTCTCACGTGCACTATGGAATTTCTGTGGTAAGTTTATGAAGATTTAGAAGAAGTAGGCTGTAGGGACGTAGAGACATAAGAAAATAACACATCAGAGGTATTTAGTAAATGTTGTTATAATTAACAAGATTAAGGTAATTAATTTTGGGCCTGTTAATTATTAATAAGCATAATAAGGCGATAGAAAAGTTATTGATGATATAGTCTTTGTTGTAAATTTTACTATTTTTGTCCTAGGTCCAGCAGATCTGCAATCATCTTAAAATAAGCTGCTTTACAGTACCAAAACCGAACAGCAAATAAATAAGTATTAATTTAGAAAATACACAAAATAAATAAAAATTGTTAATATTCCTATTTTTAGTCTCCATAAGAATAAAGTTTATTTTGTTCCAAAAATTTTATGATTATAAGATAAGAAATATTATACCAACCTGCCTCCCGATCCATCCTGTTAAAAGAGCACCAGGTACAGAGCAGAATATGACACCGCGACACAATCTAATTCACAAAATAATACGTAATTCAATACTGAATAGCAAAAAAATGAGCAATCCGACATCGTTGTGCGAAAAGCTGCGCAACCTCCTCCGTGTGCGAGAGAGAGAGACGCCAATACACAGCCGATCGTTCGCGGAGCTCCGTCTTTAAATTATACGTTCTCATAGCCTTGTAGCGCGCTGGGAGTTCCATCAAATGTCGGATAGTCCGCTCCTGGTTGCAGCATTTTCGTCTTTATGTCATGGAGTGGTAAGTACATTTTGGATCGAATCAAGATTTGAGTTGGGACATTTCAAATCCGATACGAAATTTAGTAATGGGGGGTGCGAGACATGGACACCGAAGTCAGGGTTTAGAATTTCAGTACAGCTTCGGATAGCCGCGAAGCGCTGCTTTGTTAGATCTCCAATTGTTTACAGATTCGATTTTTTTTAATATCCCTCGCGACTATTATCGCTTATATGAATTATAGGAACCGGATTTATTAAAGAAACGAGATTCTTAATTAGAAACTTTCACAAAAGCGCACTAAACGAAACAACAGTATAGTATTACAAAGAGAAAAAAAATAAAAAAACTTGTGACTTGTGAACTTTTAGTGTTTGAAGTGGGTGAAATAAATTAAAAATTAAATATAACTGTGAAATGAACGAAGATATATAAAATTAATATTAGGTAAGTGTTGTGTTTGGTAAAGACAAATTAACAGAATATAATAAAATCTTGTGGTGGTGTGGCAAATTGGCATGATTTTTTTTAATAAAAATAAAACGAAAACGCATGCTGGATGATGTTTTGAGTAAAGGAGATAGATTTTGAACAAAACTGAATGTTTTTTACGAAGGAGACATGTTACAAATTGAAGAGGTAAATATTTTCTGGAAACTTTTAGCAAAGTCTTATTTTTCCTGTGCGTAGTTACCCGATGGATTTATTTTTAACTCTCAAATGACTAAAACTTAACTTTAACCTATATAATAATGATTATAATGAGTTACACTATATTTATTTGAAAAACCATGGTAAAATTAATCTTTTAGCTAGTTTTTCTCGAATAGTACCTACGTTAGAATTTGAAAAATGTTTATTTTAGAGTTCAGTATGTTTTAGATCACCATTATTTTATTCAGTAAATATGATTGTGTTTTAACGATAGTAAAAACATAACCCTCCCTTTGGGCTTCGCCGCAGTCGGGTAAAAAACGATGGTATACTTACTTATGTAAAAAAAACGATACAGTGCTATTTAGATGAACACCATGAATTGAGATAAAATTTTGAAGAAAATAGAGTAAAAATATAAAAATACTTCCCGTCGCCTCAGAAGACATGAAACAGAAATCTGTTCAAAACTTGAATTAGAAATATTCCAGTTTAAGATAAGATCTAAATAGATTAGATCTAATTAATAATATAGATAAGAATATTATTCTTGACGTCAAAGCTAAAAATTTGAATGATTTATAGGTGCAGTTACTAACGATGGAATTTCAAAAATCCTCTCTGTCGATGACGCGGAATAAATTATTATTAATTGAAAAAGCGAATGTGGAATCAACGTACTTTAGAGTATGAACATAAAGAAAATCCATAGCGTTGCACTTTTTGATTCCTCAATGCCTGCAAAATTGCTCCAAAATTTTAGAATTAGTCAAAATTGTGGCCGAAGAGACATCTGTAACTTGAGGGCCATGTTACATTTTCTTATAAGAATTTATTTACTTCAGTAAGTATCATAATTTTCCTTTTCTATTATCATTATGAGCCTGTGCCACTGCGGGGCAAAGGTCTCTCTTTCGTCTTTCCCTTTTTGTCTCTATCTGTAGGTATTTGGGCCCAATCCTTTAAGTTAGAGTTTAATTCGTCACGCCAGCTCCTGGGGCTACCACGTTGCCTAGTTATGTTGTTCATAACCCAATCTGTACCACCTTTCATCCAATTCTAAGGATTTCCTTATTATCCGTCATGTCTAACTTTTGGCATTTCATTTCCCTACACTGGTTTACCGTTGCAAATTCTCTCCACTTTAGTTTTGTTGTTACTGTAACGGCTACTATCACCTGCTAGTCAAATGAAACATAGCAGCTTTATCCAGGCTCAACTGAAAACGGTTTTCAAATTCGCTCCTAACAATTGTAATTTTTACTCTCATCCATTATTATTCGTATCAGCCTGTGTTATACCATTTCTGGGTTAATACGCCCTTTTGTCCTTCTACTGCTCTCAATCCTAGTCTTTATCGAGGAGTTTATTATATATTAATTCATCTATTAATTAACTTACCCTATTGTAGTCCATTACTGGACCTATGCCTCGCCCAAACTGAGCCACAACACCATCCTCCGCCATCCGCGTCCAGCCCTTCCCAGCCATCTTTTTAATACATAATAAAACCTTATTAGGGATCTCCACGTTCTGTTATGAGTGTTACGAGTATGACTTTCTCAGGAAGATACGTAGTTATTAAAACTTAAGATTCTTCTTTATTCTTATCCGTATGGACATCATCGTCTTATCAGATGCAGTGATCTCTGAATCAAATGATATTTTTAAGCAAAAAGATTGTTATTGGGATTAAAATCGTAAAAACAAATGCCTAAGACTAGTTTTTTTCTTTGTTTTGGTTTTAACTGCATAATCGGTACAACATTCTTTTGAAATTTATGAAGTGAATTCGTTTCGAGTTAGTTGAAAACAAGTTCTTCGTCGTATTATTATTGGTTATTGATCAATTAATTTATTTGGTCTATATTCTTTCAATAAAAAACTTCTTGCCCGTCCGTCGCCAATCTAACAAAAAATTATCCGACTGGATATAATCACACAAAGAGTTTCCTAAATAATTAAGATAAATAGAATAGCCAAACAACAACGGTCTCGAAGCAAAAACATTGAACTCGTTGATTTAGGGTGCGAGATGAATCTTGTGAATCTTGCAAAATCGGGACAAGATCTCGGTCCACCGAGATGGGCCCAGTAGCCCATCCGCCTGGTCGGAGGATCATCCATTTCCAACGGAGGCTGAGCAACTTTCTATCCTGTTCCTCCTACCTCCATAAGAGCAGTGGAAGTCTGAAATGATGATGATGACGAACACGATAAAGTGAATGATTTGGTAAACATAATCAGTAATTACTAAGATGATAAAGTACGCTGGGCCCGTCGGATCTTTATTACTCACTTCCTTTGAGTCGTTATGATTTATGTTCTGATTAATATTTAGGGTCGGTGTACACAAACGTGTTAATTTTAATGCTATTTGTCTTGTTGAGTTATGAGTGGGTACTCGTGGTGAAATATTCGAAAGGAAGAATGCAAGAAATTTTATGGACAACGCTTAAGACGTAATGATGTTTTCTTGCGATGGTAACGGGCAAATCTTGAAGAGGAATAAAAACAATGTTCTTGAATAAATAATTGATTCCATGATTATTGTAGTAATTTATTAAGAGGTCCTAAAGATTAAGGATGTAATAAAGCAGCTTACCTCACCGTCTCACCTGTGTCGCATAATGTTCCACCAGTTAGGTTATCTCTAGGTATGCATTGTTTTACAATATGATCTGTAAACTTTTACGATAGAAATCATGGCAAAGTCTATTCATTACTTTACTTGCTGTCCCACACATCTTCGTCATCATTCTCCTGTCATCCCAATTTATTTGGGGTCTTCGTAGTATGTCTTTTTCTTCCATACTTCTCCATTACCTACTCGTCCCACACATACATCATTGTTTACTAATAACATCTAAGGCCTAAAACCAAAAATCAATAAGTATTTGTATCTTTGACCTGTGTTCCAACCAAGGTCCTAATTTAAAAAATTGTAGTTTAATACAGCAACAGAAATATACCTCATACCATTCATGTGAATTACGATTACAATGAACTTAACAGAAAAATATCTCATAAAATTGTCACGGCATATGTTTATGAAATACCAAGGCATGTATTTTGGAAACCACTCGTAGTTAGTGTAAAAACTAAAGCAATCATAATTCATAAACATAAGGTGCGTCCGTTCAGTTTACGTTTGGGACATTGGGAATTAGTTGGTGGAATTAAACTTGAGTGAGAATTCAGCATCTCGTATATAAAACTTTTGCCACAGAGGGAACAGTGAATTTCTAGAATGAGAGTGAATAAACAAGTCCTTTATAAAGCACTAGCTATTGCCCGCGACTTCGTTGGCGTGGACATTTTTATACGTATAAGTGAGAAAAAAAAGATAGCTTATGTCCTTGCCCCGGGATATAATCTATCTTCTTGCCAGTTTCATTCCGATCCGATTAGTCGTGAAAAGGTAACAAACAAACAGAGTTACTTTCGCATTTATAATATTAGTATACCAGAATGCCTGAGAGATATTTCTCGACGGCATGTAAAACCAAGCCAGAGGTACATGGGCCGCATAAAAACTCTGACACCGGGTTAGGCACCAACCACACGATAAAAGAAATTAATAATAATCATAATATGGATTTATTTAACACTTTAAGAATACGAGTGTACACATGCAGACTTAACGCCGTAGGCATTTACTTCATCTTTGAATGATGCAGACTTGCAGAGAGACAAACAGTGGTGATTAAAATAGGTGTATGCAATGTAGAAAAATCTTGTTTCACTTTTTTGCATAAAATTTGGAGTTGCCATGATGATTTAATTTTAAGTTAGAAGTCATCATCATCTGCCTAGCCTTTTCCCAACTATATTGCGGTCGGCTTCCAGTCTAACCGGATGCAGCTAAATACCAGTATTTTACATGGAGCGACTGCCTATCTGACCTCCACAACCCAGTTGGTACTGGGTAATACGATACCCCTTGGTAAGACTGGTTGTCAGACTTTTTTGGGCCACTGACTGCCTAACGACTGTCAAAGATCTACAAATGACAGCCGGGACCAACAGCTTAACGTGCTTTCTGAGGCACGGAGGAAACTCGGTATGTAATGGGCGGTCACCCATCCACAGACCAACCTAGGCAAGCACGGCTTAATCTAAAGATCGACCCGAGCGGCTGTTATTATTTAGCCACGAGCTCCTCTTAAGTTTAAGTTAGAAGTCAATCGACGAGAAAAGAGGAAGAATGTTTTTAAAAACAGTAAAAACAACAAAAAAACAGTGCCTTAGAGAGCCTTACAGATCCTGTAGCTTTAGTTCATACACATTTTTGATAACATCCAACCCAATATTATAATTGCAAGTATGCCTGTAACATTAGATAGATTTACTCTGCCCTGGAGTGTAAATGTGGTGCTGTTTCACAAACGATGGGGCACTTAATATCGTGTCCTGCATGTCCTGTTGTTTGTTCATTACAGGAACTGATGGACGCTAATGAAAGCGCCAAACTAGTAGCTCAGTTCTGGGCCACAATTTAGATTGCCATCGACACGCTAAGGAGAAGATTAGGTAGATCATGACTTGAATTAGGAAATGGGATACTTTTTATCCCCGTAGTCCGGTATTCCGTAAGTTAATCTTCGACATACACACGGGCGATGCCGCGTGTAAACGCCAGTCCTAAAATGAAGTCGAAACATTCTTGTTGACCCTTAACAAGCCTTCCGTGCAGGGACTGGCGACTGAGGGATTATGTCAGGTAAAATGATAAGGAGATAACAGTATGTCGAGGATTTCTCTAAAGATTGCAGAGACAGCTGCTATTTATGAAATGCAGTACAAATAGTAACTGGTCAAATCAGAGGTGCAAATAGCAAAAGCAGTAGCAGATGTTTTAAGCAATGTGAATGAGAAATCTGAAGCAGAGGAATTAATTGACTTACCTGTTGGTCCTTTTGTAGGTTAAATTAACAAGGATTACTCAACTGTAGCTTATCAACTGAATAGGACATCGTCGGATATCGACGTGTAAATCTGTTACTATGACGTACATAACTCTAGTGAAAGAATTACCGTGGTTAGTCCAGGCTGGAGGCCTTTCACTCAAAGCAGGATACAGGATAGTCCGGTTAAGCGGAAGGCAGCCTCATAGTCACCTGCGAGTAGCCATTTAGAAGAAGAAGGAGGAGAATTAGCGTGGTTGGATTCTTCTTGTATTTAACTGGTATATTTCCTTTTGATGTTTGATCATTTCTTAATCATATAGTACGGCCTCTTTTCGTAATATTAACTCAACATTCAGGATCTTCCAAACTTGGTCCTTTCCTCCGTATTTCCCGAAATTATTATCTATAACTTGCTCGTAGGTATAATGGTCGCAAGCGCGACTGCTGAGCATGAGGTCTTGGGTTCGATTCCCGTGGCAGACATAGTGTCATTGAATTTTACATCAGGAATTTCTCAGTAGCAGCCACTGAGTCTCGATTTGTACCCGGTTGATGGCAACAGGCTCGCCCCCTATTACATCGGACTTAAACAAAACTGGCGAAATGTGGGTGTACTAATGAGTACACCTCTCAGCCTAATCCTTCGGGGATTACAGGTTTGATGTTATTATATGAAACGGCACGGGGCCCGCGTGGTGGATTATGTCAAAGTCTTCTCACAGAGAGGAAGCTGGTCCCAGCAGTAGGAACATTATAGGCTATCTAATACTAATCCTAACTAATATTATAAATGCGAAAGTAAGTTTGTTTGTATGTTTGTTACCTTTTCACGCCTAAACCACTGAACCGATCATCCTGAAATTTTGCTTATACGATGTCAGGTGTACAGAAATGGACTTCGCGAAAAAATTACTGTTCTTTGTGTACAATAACATTCTTACGATATAATAGAAAGCGCCACGTGACTTTCGAACCATGATTAAAATTTTATTATTACAAGGAGATTACAACCCGAATTGATTGTCATATTCTTAATTAACGCAAGCAAAACCGCGGTCAAAATCTAGTACAAAATATCTTTTACAAAACCAAGAAACGTTTACTTTCACAATTCCATCTTTTTAGCAAAGTGTGTGGCATAATTCCCTTCAATTCATTGATTTTCATACAATTAATATTAAAATATTAAAAACAAAGGGTTGCTAAGTGGTCCGGCGATGCGTGCCGGTGGCTGGGGTTCTGCGAATCCTATGGCTCTGGTTCGACCAAGTCGGGATTATTTAGCTTAGTCAAGCGTGGTTTAGGGATGGGAAGTCGCAATATCGATAGTTGAGGTCGATAGTTGATTTGTTGAGGGATACTGAAATTGTGACTATCGATAGTTGTGATTTGTATAGTTGAACAGTAAAACTTTGCCAGTGAACAGTTTATTAATGTTTTGAGAAACTTCGTTAAGGGGATAGTGCATTCCGTTTAAAATCCTAACTAGATTGACAACATAATTAAATTAATATTGAATTTCAAGGAAGTTTTAAAGCGGACTTTGTTGTGCCTATTATTATGGTTTATGTCGTCAACTCAAGCGATGAATAATATAAACTAAAATAATTCATAACGTTTTATTTCGGTTTATCTTTTAAAGTTTTATAGGTTTTATGCCTACCGGTCTCCAAAAATATCGCTTTAATATTATTTTAATATATTCACGTATTTATCTAGTTAACAAGTGTAGAAATAGCTTTATAGGCAGAACAATAAATCAAGCCTTAATGACATACATTTTGTTAAATAAAAGAATAACCACGGTGTTAGTAACGCTTATAGTTAGAAATACGTATTCATTTCCTCACATTTTAACGATTACCGGACGACATCAAAATTATAACTTCAAGATTTCAGAATCATGTGCTCACACATTCCGATCTGAGAACAAATAAACAATTTTACGGAGACATTAAAGTATTTGCTCGCACTATTACGTAAGACTTGATCTTGACGAGATATGGGTTAACTATAGAGTACAGGTACATCCCTGCCTAGCCCTTAGGTGAAACAAGCATGATGTTATTGAAGATTTAAAAACAGTAACTTAATTATTTTTGTACTCATCCAACATAATTTCAAAACAAAATTTATCGACAACACAAAATTATCGATAGCGTGTCTCCTTCTCATCGCCCAACACTAATGTCTCGTGCCGTAAAAAGAGGACAGTGCACACTTCATTAATAAAAGGTTAAATAATGTGGAGGACGTCGTTTTGGCGTGCACATCGCCTCGCCTGCTCGTAGGTGTTCGGTTACAGTCGGGGAGGATCGCCACTCCAGCTTGAGAGGATGGAGGAGCTAATGCACGACAATTGTGGACGACACTCTTGCTTGATAGTTGTGAAGGCAGAGGGGAATTGTTCATGTGAGCAACTGCAAACTTTTCACAGTTATTGTGCCTTTCATGTCTCTGATTTTGTATCTCCGTTGAAATCACAGTGATGATTATTTTGGTTACGATAAGGTGAAGAGACTGTAGCTTCACCTTTTTGACTGATCAATTCGATAATTCATTTAAAAAACATGCTTTGAGTTTGTGTCGAAATATTTTCAATAATATTTCTCGCAGAGAAAACCTTAACTAAATAATTTTCGTAATTTTTTGATGAATCGTAATTTGCATTCTCATCTCTAACCATCAGATTAAAACAGAGGCGCCGAAAGAAAATCCATCAATCCAGATGAGTTTAGAAAAATCTTGGTAATTGTTATTTACCGTCATCAGGAAATCGAAACCTAAGAGTAATTAACAAAATCACTGATCATTACATTTTCTGCTACAGTTACAAATGTAGCCAAGTATGCGATCTTCCTAAAACTACGCTAATAGAATCATCAAGACCCAACAAGAAATAACCAACAGACCACTATCCAAACATTAGAAATTGAACCGAAAAGCGATTTAGCAAACGCTCAGCCGCGTTCGTTCCTTCACTTTTTTTTTTAATTCGGAATTCGTGCTCACAACACCCGCATTGTATGCGCGTACGGCCCTGGCACTTCCAAGAATGATTTCGTTGAGAGAACGAGACACAACTACAAAAACAACACCGGCAAGAAAGAGACAGGATACATTAATTTTATTTTTCTTTTGGTTAATCTCCAGGCCACATGTGGCGATTGTTCTTGGACCTTATGGTCATTCTTTCTGATGGCCCGTCTCTTTTATTTTTTCGTACGTTAAAGGATATGGGTACTGAACTTTCTGGGGTGTTATTTTAATTAATATGTTGTACCTCACTTGTTTATGTTCAGGTTAGATGTGATTTGTCTCCGAATATTCTGATGGTGAAGATACGAGATGGTTTATGGGTGACATTTATGGTTTTTATTCCAACACCAAGTATGGCATGTGAAGCAATTAGCTGCGGATTCGAGATGTCCCATTCATTGGAAATATTAAAATGGTCTTAGCGCCTGAAGACGTGGTTTGAATTTTATGGATCATGGGACCATTTCTGCTGTAAGCTTTAAAATCAAATTTAGCATAAATCGGGGTGCTGCATCTAAACTTGATCCTACTTATACTAACCGGTAACCTACGCGTTAAAAATAAGAAGCCAAACCAGCTCTTCAAATTCTGAACATTTGTAGAGCAACTGGTTACTTTCTGAAACCTTCGTCACCATCAAAATCCACAACCCGACTTCAGACACTGCTGGGTTTGAACATAATACGAAATTGGTGGTTGTACTATAAAGTTGATATTCACTCGTCATCATCTGCCTAGCCTTTTCCCAACTACGTTGGGGTCAGCTTCCAGTCTAACCGGATGCAGCTGAATACCAGTATTTTACATGAAGCAACTGATTTTATCTGACCTCCACAACCCAGTTAGTATTGCGTAATACGATACCTCTTGGTAAGACTGGTTGTCAGACTTTTTGGGCCACTCACTGACTACCTGTAACGACTGTCAATGATCAACTGATGACAGCCGGGACCAACGGCTTAACGTGCGTTCCGAGGCACGGAGGAAACTCGGTATGTAGTGGGCGGTCACCCATCCACAGACCAACCTAGGCAAGCACGGCTTAACCTAAAGATCGACCCGAGCGGCTGTTATTATTTAGCCACGAGCTCCTCTAGTCTCCTAGTTGGTATTCCCTCGTATGATCCATCTATCTTGTCTATACCTGCCAGCTATGAGTAATTTCAGTCCAAATGTTAAATGATGATGTAATTTTTAACTATTATACGTTTAAATCAGTTTCAGTACCTACATTCAAGTTTTAAACCTAAATATTTAAACTCCTCGTATAAACGCTCTGTCACTAACTGGCGGTTACCGCATAACAGTTTAACTATGAATTATTACTCGTACAAACTCGGCGGATGTTGTTTCGGTGTTCGGCATTTAACAACACTACGGTTATTTTGTGATTAATCATTATTAAACGTTTTTATTAATTACTCAGTTCCGGTCTAGGTTGAAACACTTAGAACGATTTCAATTTTTAAAGTCAAGAGGACCTAGAATGTGCCTTGCAGACCCAACGTCGTTTTAGCTAAATTCAATCATCAATACTTAGATTTTGAGATGTTTATTGCATGTCAAATTGAATCTGTCAACTCTTCAATATTGATAGTCATTTTGAATCCTGACTCAATAAAAAGGTATGATATAATGTAAGATAAGGTATATGAGAGAATAGGTGCTGCCTTTAAGATCATATTATCTGATCCCTTTTGCAAGAATCTAATAGGGAAGCTAATACACGAAAAATGTGTTCTGCTTAAACATTTCAAATAACATATTATTCAAATCTTTAATTCGTGTAAAGTATTATAAATGTCAAAGAAAGCTTCTCTTTTTCCTTTTAACAACCAAGAGCCTTTAAATTCAATCAAATATCAATCATCCGTATAACAACATAACATAAACTTTCTCAGTACACTACAAGCAATATTTATGATCCTCTCAAATTGCTATAAAAAAACCATGTTTCTTTTTTTTCTACCACCCATTTGTCCCATACATTCAACTATACAAATTATAAATTCATACAATGTACTAGGCTCCCAAAAATGTGTAAGAGGTCGAGTCTTCAACGGTGATAACGATCTGGGTCCCTTTCAACATGGCTAGTTATCGTCACATCTGATTCATAGAATGGAAACTTTTTTGTAGACATGCCTTTTATATCTTGATCTATTTTATAAGCAAGTTCGGATTAGGTTTGAATTAGGGTTGAATTAGCTAGTTGTATTCAAAGTGTTTTAGTAATATCATTTTGTTTGATGACAGTTTTATTGTGAGTTTCAAGACAGCTTTTGAAGTAGACCTCGAAATGCTCAATTGTTTGAGTACACAACAATGATTTAGTTTGACTTGATTTAATGCAATCACAAATCACAATACCGTCTCACGTGGGTGGGTGGAAAATCACGCAATAGCTATGATTCACAATAATTCAAGAATGTTCTAACTTGTGCGGATATTATTCAGGACCAACATTGCTTCATTTTGCGTGGGGACTCGAACTTCCTTAAATACCTTGGCTCCCTAGATCAATTCAGTGGAAATCTAGTACTTACTCGTCCCATTTCTGGTCCTTGGTGCCGTACAGTCATCAACCTAACACGTTTTTATTCCTTTCAACCATACTGCTATAATTTTGTCAACCGTCCAAACGGCTTTTTTTCTCTTTACAGCAAAACAATAGTTACGTAGACCCATATATCAATGTAGGTATGTAACACTAGCCAAAACATGTAGCCAGGGATCACGTATCATAGAAAGCCGTCATAACTTTGTGAGTCAAACCCCACAAATCGTACTAGGTATTTACTTCGTTGCAAAATAGTGACATCATCACGATCGGCGTTCTGCGACCACCAGGGAAGCATAAGCCGTAAGCGTTAGGTGTCTTGCTTGATATGGAATGTAATGTAAACATTTCGTGCAACTCCTAGCAGGTAGTGATTGCCTAGTACCTTGCGACGGAGGTGGTGCAACGAGTCGGCAAAAATAAAAAAGTAAACAAATTCTAAACGGGTACAATCGATTTGCGGGATAAGCAGAGACCTGCAACTGGTTTGAATATACGAATTATTAATGTGTTGATACTCTAAAAACTGTAAATGTTACTGCAGAAACTGCAGTTACGAAAGCAGTAACCTCTATAGAGGCAGAGATCTTTAAAAGCCTCGTGATTTTGGTGTAAGGCACAAGCGACGCAGTAAGGTCTCACGTAATTGAACAAAATCCAATCCAGATACAACTAAACGGTCTTTTTAGTAGAAAAAAAAAAAAAAAAAACGTAAAAAAACAAATACGTTACAAATTTTTAAAAACCTTCTTACCTCGAGACCCTTATGGTCGATAGCTTGGGGTCACTCAAGAAGTCTAAGAATAGCTTTTACGGGAACAAACCTGGTTAAACTAGTTTTGAACACATAGCAGACGAAATATTTCCTGCTTACTTCACGCGTGCAAAGGCATACGCAAAAGCTAAGCTAATAAGTAAACACATAAAACACAGAAACGGGTTGTCGACATAAACAAATAGATCCCAGCCTTATTCCAACACACTGCAATAATTTTAATAGTTCTGCATAAAGGAGAATACTCATTGGGGGGAGGCAATTGCTTGCAACGTATCAACATAAAATCACTTTTTTGCACCGGCTATGCGTACAGACTGAGAAGTAAAATTTTGGCTTTAGCCTAACGTTTGATTATAATAGTTTTCAAGTATTCCTAGCAGCTTGGCATGGCCTCTCCATCGAGCTCGGTCCTCGACTACTCCCATCCAGGTGAGTACATCCCATCGTCGTTCCACTTGCTTTTGAGCATCCTATCTTTGATTTTCCAATATTCGATCTCCACTCAACCATACATCTACTCCAATAATTATTGGTTTTACGGATAATTTGCTAGATTATTGCCACTTCAGCAATCAGCTTGCTGATTCTGTTAGGTACGTTGAGCATCGCTCTTTATAATCTTTATTGCTGTTTAAGACACTAATCAATAATGGTAGTTGCAATGTTTGTCGCATTCCAAGTCACTGTACGTAAAGTTCACTTCTACATATTAACTGAAGCAATGCAATCCTCAAACTTGAGCTGCAACAACTCAAGTGAGTATTCTCCTTAAATCAAATGTTCTCAACAAAGTTATAGCGAAGCAACTTGTTTAAGTTGCAGATCTGAATTTGAATCGATGGCAGCCTTAGATTAAGATGCAGATAACGACATTGTAGCGAAAATAAGTACGAACACGGCTGGAGAATTTTGAGATAAAATTTGATGTCTGCCTTGAATTGTTAATGTGCTACATTGCGATTTCTGTAGTAAACTGAACACAAAATCGAGATCTTATTTGGATCCCGTCATAAAATTATATGCCACCTAGCTGTAGAACCGAGGTCTATAAAAATCTGAAATGTTCGATCAGCACGCAACAGTTCCTATCTAGCTCGAACAACCAATAGGTGTCATTTAACGCCTACGGCACACCAACGGCGAACCGTTGCTGATTGCAATATCCAATCTCTGTGCAAAAGTTTTACTTATATGGAAGAGCTTTTCTCTCCGTCTTCTTGACTATTCTTAAACTATAGCAGATGATTCCCGCAAACTTCACTACTATCTCTCTTCTATTTCTTACTGATACTTCTCTTCTACATACTTACCACGACCTACTTATTTACTTCTGCTACTTTATTGGTGCCAACTCCGGTACCTATACCAAAATTCACTGTAGAATCACAGAGTCACCCAGCCACATCTATTTCAGTGACTGCCTAGATCTCGCTTTGATAGTTCCACTTCACAGTCCCAAGGATTATTCTATCATTATATTTGAACTTAGCTATGGTAACAAATCTGTCTACCCGGAGTATATTTCTCTCTGTTTTTACCTCTGTTACATTTCTGTTTATAAGGGTTCAAAACTCATAAAGCCTGAAGTATTTATTGCCTCTCTGAATAAACGCCTACCATCAAAACCAACAATTTCAATGATAAATCCCAATTCTTATCCTCCAACACACAAACCATCCTCCATTTTGGGAGAGGCCAGTCTTCTACATTCAGAGTTGAATGGCATTTCTCTGCCTTAGTACAATATAAATCGATACAGAATATCAATATCAATAAATCAATCAACTCCTTATTAGATTTAGTTCTATTGTTACGGTCTCAAATGACAGAAATTATTATGGAACAGTTTTGGCGCCGGCCATGCCTGTTTTGTACTTAGCTGTGTTGCAAATATGTTGATCTCCTCGGGTTCATGTTTATTTAGTACTGTTTAAATCTTAGTTGATTTAGTTTGTTGGAAAATTCAAACCTGAATGATTTTGTTGAGTATTTGATGCCATTGTCAGCCTGCAATGTTCCCACTGCTGGGATAAAAGCCTCCTCTCTGTGGACCGTAATTGCGCTCGGAGGCCCGTGTGGGTTGGTGTCTTTATTTTGTTGTCGTTGGCAGCATTTTATTTAAGTGCATGTGGTGAAGCTCTTTCAGGAGTTAGGTAATTAGCAGAAAAATATTCACGTAGACCTAGGGCAGATAATTTATTTTTAACGTTTTAATCCCATTGGAAAAATACGTAAGTTAGATATCTACCCTCAAGCAATGATGCCAACATTAAGACAAAATTTTAGATTTGGTTTAAACGAAAAAAATCGATATATTCTTTATTGAAATTCAGCATCTAATTCCCAATAGCGATGACTTAGTTCTCACACAAAAATAAACTATAAAATTTAGAAAAATAACGGTATTTTTACCTACACATCACATAAAAAAATCCACACATGAAATAACCGGATACCATCACAAACATTTGCATCCAGACAATACAAGGGAAACATACTCGACATACACCACAATTAAACGAGCGACCCACCGTCTACTCAAAAATCATCCTATTGTCCTAGTACCAGCACGGAAGGGGCGTGTCCAGGGGGCGGGGCGACAGACCGAGACAGAAAGATGAGCCAGCTGCCAAAAGTTACGGGATATTAGAGGATTCACCAACGATAGAATAGGAGAGAGTGACTCTTGTTTGTTCGTCTTGGAAAGAGGATTTTTGTGTTCGTTGCCAATGTGTATTTTAGGTTTATTTTATGTTCAGTTATTTATTTGTTTGGTATGTTATGTGCGTATAACATTATGCAATTAGTTGTAAAATTGCGCGTATTTTTATCACCGACGGGATATTCTTAATCCAGAATATGAGAAAGCATTCATTTTTCATATATTTGGGATCAATTTCTCGCCTACCTAATTCGTCAAGATTCCAATTTTAGGGAAGATGACGTATTTTGTCAAGTTTCGTAGCACGCGTAGCACTTTGGCGTAGACAGGCGTAGCATCACCGTAGACTGTCAGTATATCTCTGAATTTCGAAGTTAGTTGTGGGAGTTAGACAGTAAAGATAGATGATGATGGGCTTAATAAATTGATTGCTTAGATTGATTGTAAAATTGTACCCTACAATATTTCATCTCTGCCGTGAGACTAGGGAGATTTTTCTTTATTTCGTTGCAAAGTATTAATCTATACCAATATTATAAAGAAGTAAACTTTGTAAGTTTGTGTGTAGGGGGTAATCTCCGGAACTAATGATCCAATTCTCAAAATTCTTTCACTGGCAGAAAGCTACATTATTCGTGAGTGCTACAGGCCATAAACTATTTTTATACTATGCGTATTAGCCGAGCTATCACAGTTTTTGCGGACTTATATAAATCTAGCTTAATAAATAGCCAAAACTATTGTCAACTCAGTACTCTAAAGTAGTGTCATTTATCAATGACATAGGGGCACAACTTCTCAAGCTAGTGTCACATTCGCCCACGTGTTCCAACACCTAAGTAATTTCATTAGCATAACTTACATTTGACAAATTGGTTAACAAATAATCTATCAAAGTTGTAGCTAGTTTGATCTTATTATAACTAGAAGACGGGATATTTTCCATGTTTATTGTTTCTTGTTCGCGAGCAGACACAGTGAGTTTCGTGTGTCGGGAACAGAATCGAGTTGTGAGTGAGAGTGGTAGCGGTACTGAGTGCAAAAAACGAACAAGAAAGAGGGTAGACCGATTTGTCTGCTCATAAACACCCACCCGCAATAACTTCAGTTTATCCGTGATCATGGTGCTTGCAACAGCGCCGAAATATCGGAAACTCATAGAAAACAATAAACATGGTAAATATCCCGTCGTCTAGTTATAATAATGTTGGTGACCATGGTAGTCTAAAATCTTAATTTGATCTTGTTCGAGAACAATTTATTCAATCATCTCAGCCAGCTAGACAGGCTAGACAGGACGTGACTGTTGAGATGACGACTATTGACGAGTAATAGACAAGTATGGAAGAAGAAGACATGCTGCGCCGACCCCAAATGAATTGGGATAAGGGCAAGAGAATGATGATGATGACGTCAACTCAGCCTATTGTAGTCCACTGCTGGGACGAAACTCTCCATAACTGCGCCATAATTCCCTATCTACCTTCTGCATCCAGTGTATCCCAGCCACACCTAATGTGAGAATATACTCGTACGTTTTTAAACGCTCTTGACTCCCTACAAAATTCCTAAACAAATGCCCCCCTTAAACAAATGCCCCCCTTAAACAAATGCCCCCCTTAAACCAAAGGATTATCACCATTTAGGACCTGGAATCACAAGAAAATGAATCACTTAAATTATTCCTAAGCTTTATTTCTGCAAAAGAATGGACGAGGAAAGTACTTGCCTATTAGAACATTATTTAAATGTTACTTTTGGCGAGAAATAACACACCATCGAGATAAGTGAGAGGAGGCGTTCGCCCAGGAGTGGGACAACCGGGACTAACTAAAAAAAAGTCTTATTACGTCGATTAAGTGAACCGTTATTTTACTCAACTTCGAAATTAATTGTTTAATCACCATTCCAGAGACAAATAGTTATCACTTTCAAAGGGTTTCGCACTTCTACGAATCTCAACAGGATTGACATACACTTTTCGGTAGCTTATGTCAATGTCAATTACAAGTTTGAGTTTCCGCTGATAGAATGTCACTTCTTCTAGGCCCTCAGATTCGAATATGATCACTGAATTTTGTATTGACTTAAAAAAATTATAACGTACATCAATCAATCGTCACCAGTTCTATATTGAGGCCACCTGCAATACGTAATACCTGAACTTTAGGTATCATTCATACAAAAACAACAATTATGTAGGTATAAGTTCTTACACTCTAGAAAGTACATCACTACAGTTCATTCAACAAAATCAAGACACGCTGACTAAGCAAATATAAACCTCTTTGCTAACATGCGACCTTGGTATTTGATTTTGACATTCGTATATCAGTAGCCGATCAGCGGTCAATTTGATCAGTAAATTGACCACAACTGACCATAATCTATCTTCCCATGCGTGTTTATTTTGACCAAAATGTGACCGCAATTTAAATATTTAAAGTTTGATTCACACAAAGTATCGATGTCAGCCATCTTTGACAAAAAAGGCTATACGATTTCGCACACTGATTGCAATAACTATAATATAAAGTGTGATTTGATTATGTATAATTTGAAAATCAGGTTGAAAAAATATCCGTGAGATCGACCTTGTGAATAATTTTTTGGGTTATATTTAGGCTTAAAATAGGCGATTTTTAACTTGCTAATTAGGTTGGAGCTTGAATAAAATGCCATAATGTTAAAATGCTGTACCGCGAGAAAAGAAAAACCAGCTGCTTTGACATTTGAACTTGTTACTGCGAGTCACAGAATGAGTTCATCACCCAAACATGGCACTAATAAACCAAACTGAGCTTTTAACTCAGTTAACTGAGAGCTTTAAATGTCAAGTTTACTTGTTGCCAAAATGATCAAAATCATTTGGTGATTTGACGGTAAAAAGTTATCAAACATGCAGCCATAAGGGAGATTGACAGGCGTTTTATTGCTTAATGTTTGGTAACTAACGCGTCAGCGACAACTGGTGTGTGATTTGTCTATGGACGCCAGTAATTATTTTAAACAGGGTCTAAAAAATTTACAAAGTTTTTTTGACCCTGTTTTATTAAAAACTAACATCTACCGGCAACTTCTTGCGTATTTAAGTCAATTACAAAAGTCAACTACACCATAACGCATGCATTTATGGCACTCGGTGGGTACAACAGTGAGAATTTTTTCGTAATCGTATTTGTAGCTACTCTTACATACAAACCACAATGTTACCTCTTAATAATATTGCTTTTCATGCAGGCAAGTTTGGATATTTTGTCTTGCCTTTACTTAAATGCAAGTCATCATCATCATCGTGCCCTTATCCCAATTTATTTGGGGTTGGAGGGCATGTCTTCTTCTTCTATACTTCTCTGTTACTCGTCATCTCATTAAGTTACGTAAATATTAAACTCAGTATTCACCAAAAGGTGCATTCACACACGTCACTAGACACAGTGGCGGGTTTACCAGCAGGCTGAGTAGGCTTGAGCCTAGGGCGGCAAAATTGGGGACCGAATAGTTTTTTGCTGCCTCATAGAAATCAAAAAGATTTTGGCATGACGGTTTTCTGATGTTTTACAGATAGAAGTCTGCAACAAATTTTGCCGATGACGTCCACTTGTCATTGCATATTCCGAGTAGCAATCTTCCTTATTCTAGAGTAAAACAGCTAGTTCGCCGCCCCCCAACCAGTAATCGGTAATATACCCAAAAATTATTTTTACGTGCAATTTCAACGAAATTGTTGGATTGTAAAAATAATGTAGGACATGACAATTGTAGAGGCAAGGGCGGCAAAAACTGTACAGCCTGTACCTTGAAAACTTGTAAATCCGCCACTGACTAGACATAGGTAACCTATAATGTCGTGAATGCTAACTTAGCAAAGTTGATAACTTATCAGAGTTCTATAGAAGACTGTAGCCGTATGTAGCCGTATGCTTACGGATTGCAAACTCAGCGTCTACTAACGAAGAATGCCAAGTTAGGGATCGTCTCTGTGGCGCTAAGAAATGCCTGCTTAGAGGTCCCCACTAGGTCACAAAGATTAAGTTTGGTAAAAACAATCAGTATTGAATAGGCTACTAACTATTTGTAAGTTTGTTTGTATTTAGTCTACTGGTTCCTACAACAAATGCAAAGTAATACAACCGCTCATTTGAATTCCGAGGAAAATGAAAACGCGTTGGAAATTGGGAATTAGGAATTTATAGAACTGAGTAGTCCTTATTCTTGCAATAACAGCCTACGGAAACAAAATAAACGTATGGAGAGGCCCTATAATGATAATGAAGAAGGAATACGTCAGAAAACCTGGAAAAGTAGTTCAGGATGAGGTTTGGGCTGCTGCCCTCAACTTAATACAGTGATTGAGATTTTTCGTGAAAAGAAGTCTTTGGTTCATTTACTGGCTGTTATCATAAAAGATCACAAGTAAAACGAAAACACATTTCAGGTCAATTTGACCTTATGCAGCTAAAATATGAGGTCAGTTTGACCTGCTTCCACCAACTGACCCTTTACTTCGTTCAAGACATAATACCAACAACGAATGGTTATCGGTAGCCAAAACTTGACGTTATTGCAATAAAAAAAACGAGGCGTATCCTTATTTCGTTCAATTGGCAATTTCACCTCAGAAATTACAATATGTAAATTAACTTTGACAACCCGAAAGCAATGTTGCCAATAAGCATATTGTTTGTTTATAATGATCATTGGCAACACTGATTAAACATGAATCCATAGGGTGATTAAATTTTTTCGCTTTTATTAATTTTGAGAAATGGTCATGATATTTTGTTTTTAATGAGGGAAATCTTCTTAAAACTTAAGTTCAAGATGGCTATTTAAAAATGACGTTCGCATTGGCTCAACTATCTTTTTAAAGAGTTAGGCGACATTAACTGCCAGCGCCCTTGAGCGAGTCGTCGAGCCGTTCGCCCACGAGGGCTCCCACTTCAACGCGCACCAAGTTTATTCGAAAAAACAACCCCCTTGATTTATCAAAAACAATACAAATAAAAGCCGTATACTAAAATATGGGTCATTAAATCGTCTTTTAGATGGTCAAAGTTTCATGCACTTACACCCAATAGTGTTTGCGTGATTATCGTTTTTTTGCCCGCGTTAGACATTATTTTACAAATTAATTACACTATGTCATAAAAACATAATTTCACATTTTCACATATCAAATTATGAAGAAAATTGTCTAGTGCAACATATATTTTTTTTCAAAGAAATAAGACTAGAAGTTTAGACGTAATGTTCAATTTAAAATCATTAAAATTCGTATATCTGCGCCTTAATAATTCATATTGCACACAATTTTCGATCTTTTTTCGTGAGAAAACCCCTAAGTATTGGTGTATTTTCCTTTTATAGAGGGTTATGAACTATCTTAGTAAATTCGAGTAACTCATGGTTGACAAAACATTTTGATATCGAATAATGATTATGGTCGAATAATCGAATAATAACCTTTGTATCTACGAACCTGTTCAGTTTTAAAATAACACGATAAGTAAGTTCTTAATAATTTAATTCCAGTTTAAATATGTATTCGATTTTTGGGTAATCTTTGTGATAAGAATCTAAAGCATTTGCATGTATACAATTAAGAAATACTCAGAATGATTAATGTATGGCACATACAGATTGGAATATTTCGCTACAATATGTGATTTCGTTTAAAATAGTCGCACATTAATATAGTGCTGTATTACTTATGTATGTCTGCCTCATTGGTCTAGTTGTCGTATGCACGACTGCTGAGCATGAGGTCCTAGGTTCGATTTCCAGGTCGGGCACAGTGTTATTGGGTTTTCCATCAGGAATTTCTTAATAGCAGCCACGAAGTCTGACCATCAAACACAAATTGTTTGATGGTAATAGGCTCGCTTTCTATTACATAGGATTTAAACTTAACTAGCGAAATGTGGGTGTACTAATTAATGGGCATATCTCTGCCTTACCCTTCGGGGATTACAGGCGTGATGTTTTGTGTTACGTTACTTATGTATGTCTGATGAATACTAAAATTAATTAGGCTTATTAGTTACTAATTAGTTTATCTTTCTTTACTTTGAGGTCTCTCATGAAACATAACTTATGACTCACACAAATATTTCCCGTAAGATAAACATTTTGATATTACTTCTCAAATACCGAAGTCCTTTCGAGAATTCCTCAACGAAGATCTTTAGACTCTCCAATCAAGTAATTAACTATCACCTCAATAGCAGAAAGCATCAAAATATACAATTAACATGTTTACTCATTAATTTTTGGTAACTTTCCTTTGGAATAATTCGCGTTATTGGAATACACAATCGTTATTCCAAATTACTAAAAATCCCTGTCTCGATTCCCGATTATAATCGATTAATTTATGCCTAATATTTGACTCGTTGATGTTATCGAGTGAAACCGGTTGGCGACCCGATCTTTAGGGCTCGGTTAGATGTCATGACATATAGTACATTATGTATGCTTGTTATATTTATGTTTACATGCTTCGAAACAACAATAACGACTGTTTTGGTATAAAAATGTCGTTTAAAAAGATAGCAAACTGTGATTCGTACATTATTAATGATTAAATAATGCGTGTTGTTTTAAATGTTTTAATATTTTCTTTTGCAGTATGATTTACAAAAGTTCATTAATCTCACTCTCGATTAAATTATTCTAGATTCTCATTAGAGATAGAGGCACGCTTTTAATGGCTACTGGTTTTTTAACACTTTATTCGTAAAAGCCAACTTAGATATCTATACAAGTACATTGATGCCGGCTATTTATTGAGCCGCTCAGCGTAATCAGCTTAAAATGTTTGAAGTTTACAGGTCTCCTGTCTGTGAGAGGGAGTGGCCTGTAATGCACCACGCAGGCCTAGTTCGGGTTGATAGGTGTCAGATGTCCTCGAATTTTTGATTCCAGGAAATGCCGGTTTCCACAGGTTGATTTCATCCACCGTTTTGAGAGCAGTACGTTACCAATTAGTCATTGTTTCAACAAAATTATTTCCTATCTTATCCAAGCCTAACAAACAATCAATACAAACCTCCATTGTTAAATTAAAGATTTAATCAGCTGATTCTTGATTAGAGCAAATCGATTCTAATCTCACTAAATCTGCCTAAACGGGACTTCATTCCGTGGTTGCGATACAAGCAATTGATTTTAATTCGATCGTAAACACCATCACATTATCGATTCGAGTGCTTCAACTGACAGAGCCCGACCGTCAGTGTGTTCTTACCCGTTTTATTCGATAACATGAATATTCATAAAGTTTTTTATAGTTGTATTCGATTTGAATACTCGAATAGTCAATGTGAATGGATGGTGCTGCGATTGATGCCGAATTATGAGTCGTTCGAAATTTGAATTTGAACTGCGTTCTTATTGTGAATATTGGCTCTTCCTTAGTGCTCATTAGTTACATGGTCTATTCGCAGTTCATCTTTAATGCTTTACTTTTCTATGTAACTGGTGTATTGTATTTTTATTTCCTTTGCTACATAACAGCCACAGTGGTTCAGACATCCTTTCCCATTTGCTTCAGAAAATCATATTTAAAAAGTTGCATTTTCCAGCCAGAATTTAACCAAAATACTTAAGCAAGAGATCATTCCTTGTTTTATTTTTATTAACTAGAAGGAACCTTTGGGCCCTTACCCTGCAATTAAAGGCTGATTTATATTAGGTATTCAATATTTTTTATCATTTATTATAATAATTTACGGTTGCAGCTACCGGTCCTCTATCCCACTGAGCTTATAGCGCGAAGGAATTGTCTATGCCTCCAATTAACCTCTTCGTGGGTCATAATGTCGACAATAAAAACTATTTTAATCGCCAATAAAAATATTCTCTTCCATCTTTAAATCCTTATAATTGGTAAAAACAAAACCTTTTACAGTACTGTGAAAACGATTCTCATTCCAATTTCAACTTAAATCCATTTGAATAAGGATCGTCAAAAATTTTCTTGGATACCGAATAATAAGATTTTACCAATATTACAAAAGCTGTTCGTACACAGGATTTTCAACTTTATTAACTATTTGTCAAAAGGAAGTAGGACGCAAAATTTAAGATGGTAGCAAATGGAAAAGCAGTTTGACGTTTCCGTAGAAGCGTTTACCCCCTGTTGTGAGGAGGCAAAGGCCATGATAGTGGGCTGACCACGTTGTCCATAAAATTTGGGACATTACGATTATTTCGGCTGTTAGAACGTATTTAATCATCGATTAAATCAATAACATTAATATTAGAATGTAAATTATTGTGAGATCGCCCGTCAATTATGTTTTTGTCGTGGATCAATCTTTTCCGACGATCAAACGGGTTTTATTTGAAAAGAGAACTTTAACAGTTTTGATGGTCGGGTTTTAGACCTAGCTTTTCTTAGACACGAATATGCCTTCAAAGAATACTCTTTAATCGTCTTTCTCCTTGTCTTAGCTCTTCGATGCTTTTGATTACAGAAACGAAGAGAGAGGAAGAGACTAGTAATATTAAAAATTCAAAGTTAATGAACTCTCTCTCGTCATTTTAGGATGTTTGTTTTGAGAACCATAGATGAACCGCTTTAATGAGCCCTCGTGAAGGTATCAATTTAAATGGAATATTCTGATGGAGGTTGATCATGTATTGGTTCAATTAGTATCGTAATACCTACGTGGATTATGGTTATTTTAAAGTAAATAACCTGTGGGATATTGTTATGACTTTGTGGACGCTTAATGTGCCTTTGCCCCATGGCAAGGCGGAGGACTCATTAAAGCGGTCGATCTATAGGTATATCATGCACTAGCACCTATGTTCTCTCTTATGTATACTTATACTTAAAAACCCAGAATCTTTAAAAATGACTTTAAATTAAACGAGTGGGTAGATAACCTTTATTATAAAATCTTTACTCTTTAAAGTCTGCACTAATTACCACCGAAAAACAAAACAGAAGCATTTCGAATTCGAATTTCAAATCTCCCAGGTATTCAGTCTGTACTTTATGATGACGTTGGCCACCCTGTCGTTTCGTTTCACGCAGTGAGGTTACGCTACTGTTCACCCCCTGTTGATAGGAGCACACTTGGCTCGTAATATTTTATTTTTACGCTAATGACCGCCCGCGACTCCGCCTGCATTTAAACTGTTTACTTAATGTATTTATGTGTTTTTGATGAACATGAGAGCTTAACTCACAAATTGGTAATGGTAATTATATTAAAACGAGGTTGTTGGTTGTTTAGAGAAATGGTAATTTTCTTTTCAAGTGCTTAGGCATTTTTTTAACTGCTTGGCATGTAAAATTTGTCTTGTGTATTGTTAAAAGTTTTAAATAATTTCGTTCCAAATTAATTATTTAATATAGATAAATGGTGTAAATTCAGGCTAAACTTTAAATTACAAGAAATTGGTATCTTAACAAGTCAACCAGGTGTGGGTGATATCTAATTTAAAGTTAAACCACTTGTTTTCTACTTGACTGCAAAGGGACAGACAGACATCGTATATTTTATAATATTAGACAAAAAAGGTCCATATTCCAAATCTAGTAGCGTGGAATAGAACGTAAATTTGAAAAAAAGGTTTTTCTTTTTTTTTTGAAGGTTTATTTATGGTTTCATTTAGCCAGCATTTAAAGCGTATAAATAACTTTAGAGTAGCTGCGCGGAACTACCATATGTTTTAGTAACCATTTCAAACAAAATCCAAGTAAATCTTTATTGCCTTGTTTCATACTTTTCTTTTCCTGAATATTTTCTAATGTCCTCAATAATTATCAGTTTCTTTTCATCTGAAATAATAATTGATTGAGAAATAATAATAAGTTGCTTATTAGGTATTTTCTCGAGTAACACCGTAATGCCAACGTTGGGGTATGATCATCAATGGAAATTAAAGTGCGTCCATTTTAGTAAAATTTATGTGCCTACAGAAGCCAAAGTAAGACAGCTAGCGACTCTTGTTGGCTAGGAACCTGCCTCATACTCCTAAATAAATCAAACAAAAACTATTGCAAGTAGGTACTCAAGTATCTATTCACATGACCAGAAGCCACAGATTATCAACGAATACAGATGAGGTTCTACAAAAAAGGCTCGTTCACAATTATGTCAAACTCAATTTGACAACTTGATGAACATGGCCGTTCAGCGTTTGACATAACTCCGTGGGTGGTCCGTCCGGCATGCGTGTAATTTTTTTTTTATTTTGTTTCTAAATATATTTTTATTTCGACCACCGTAGGGCGATGACTAAGTGGCTTTCGATAACTAGCCACCGGCGAAGCGTTATAATTGGTTGTGACTTTTTGGCGTGTGGCCTTGGAATATAATGATGAGGACTACCTTACGTTTTTATAAGATTCTGTCACATCAAAACGATGATGAGTACATTCACACACTGCTTATGGGACAGAAGTAGACCACAAATTACATAACTCTTACGATGAGATTTCATACATTTGGAGTTGTTACCGTAAAACGGGGAATAGGACCGCAGAGATGAATAGAGACAAATTTTAAAAGGGATTTTAACGTTGAATTAATATGTTATGTTTCTAACAAGGTCTCTAAATAATTAAGTATAACTAAGTAAATAAAACAGAGTACTTTTTGATAACATAATCAAATTAATTCAACGTTAAAATCCCTTTCAAAATTTGTCTCTATTCACCCCTGCGGTCCTATTCACCCCGTTTTACCGGTGGTTCATGTAAGCTGTTTTTTAATCTTGTCTTAAATGTATTTCCATCTCTAGGTTATCCAAGCTATGGATTATGAAAAACTAATCAAAATCACACAGCCAACCAAAGACAAAGTGTACTGTTCAAAAACGAAACCGTAAGCGCAAAATGACAGCACAAAAACTATTTCCCGCCAAAAGAACTGTCAAAGTGACATTGTGTGTGACATTACCGCGAGGGTAAATAATGGTGACCCTGATGCCGTGTAGCTACCTCGGAGGGGGTGCCTCCCCACGCTGCAGCTTGGACCACGCCGAGCCAAAGGTCAGATGCATTCTGATAAGCAAACGTACGAGCTGTGAGGATTTCCATTTTCGCATTGTAGATGGCGCCACTTTGACCTTAGGTCTTGATAATCGTCTGTGTCTACGGTTACGAACTTTCGAATAGAAAAAAAAATGCAAATTCTAATTTGGAAATCCTCACTGTAAATAAATGATCAGTAGAAAATTGAGTGCTTTAAATGTTGTATAATTACTTATACATATTTAAACTCATTTGAAGTAGTTCTTTCTAGTTCGTACGGTTTGAAAAATGTTATGAATCACGAAATGCACTTTGTATAATTCCGCACAACACATGCACTGCACCGAATCATAGTTTTAGCTTGTAAACTCACTTTTTATTTGCACGGTATGGCCTAATACGATGCTTGCATGTTTCTTAAAACTGTTATTTGATTGCACTTATATTACTTATGAAATGTACCTATCCCAAAATGTAGTTAAGTGTTTAGTAAGTAGATGAATAAATATTCAAGTTTATATCCCATTTGTCCCAAAGACAAGTTGAGAAATGGTACTGCAAAGAGATGTTGTAAGAAATGACTTGTTGGTAACAATTTTCAAAGATAAATCTCAAGATTTTGTCGAGAAGAGATTTACACTTTTCCAAAAACTATGTCACAACACGAACTTAAAACAATCGAAGTGACAAGCCGAGCTTTATGGTACAAGCCGCCATGATTAATACACCCGAAGCGTTATCTGTCCACCAGCGTAACTAAAAACCAAATTTTATTGGTCTCATTGTACAAAACTGTTTATGTTTCCAAGTGGTATAGCATGGTGAGGCGTCAGATCTCATGTTACTCATTCATGGGGCCCATTAAAAAGTCGTAACGTACCTACGGGACAGAGGATCGTTAGCCACCTGATACCAGGCTATCATAACTCCGTAGAGGTATTGGCTTACATGATGGTTGATCATTTAATTTTGGTATGCGACGAAGATTAGCGCGTAACAATGCCTTATTGCGATGATGATTAGGCTACGAGTGAGTGGAATGCTTTCACGGTAAAATTATTGTCTCTGGGGAGGTTTTGGCTAGGTATTTCAGGTAGATCGGTATTTGTGTAATCAGTAGCGGAACTTATTCAATCCTCGTAATTCTTACGTTGTGTGTCATTTTTAGAGGTTGACGATCGATTTTAAAGAAGTCGATAAGGCTGATGACATTAAAAGACTCATCATCATCATCATCAGCCTATAGCAGTCCACTGCTGGACATAGGCCTCCTCAATCGCACGCCATTCAACTCAATTTTCAGCAACTCTCATCCAGTTGCTACCAGCCACCCTGCGAAGATCGTCACTCCACCGAGCCTGAGGGCGTCCCACCTTACGTTTGCCGATTTGCGGTCTCCACTCAAGAACACGTCTACCCCAACGGTCATCGATTCTATGGCTAATATGACCGGCCCATTGCCACTTCAGCTTACTTATTCTGTAAGCTATGTCCAATTGTCGATAACTCTGGTTCAAAGACTAGTTTGTACAAACATAACGATGCTTGAAAACAGTAATAACTCATCAACTTCAAACGGTCACAAAGCAAACCAACGTCCATTGAACTCATAATAAAACCTCAAACCAAATCACAAGAAAAATAATAGAGATATTAATTTAATTCAATGGTCAATTTTTTTAACCTATCGCACGCACCTCACATAAAATACTATAACAAAGAAACAAAATGGAAGGCAAAGGCAACGAAAACTAAAGCCACCCAGAGATAACACCAATAAAAACAAATTTGTCCAGCTTGATAGTCGAACAAGGCGCGATTTATCGCCGAGATGTCTTTCTCGATACAACTTGTAAGTTCCCGCGCTTTAAATCGATTGGGCTTAACTCCATTTTGTTTATGTAATCGAAAACAGACTTATTACTTTGTGGACACGCGAGAAATTCGTGGAATTTGGCGGGAATGAGGAAGATGGCGGTTTTAATTTTTATTTGCCTTTGCTTTTTGGTAAAATTTAAAAACTTGTGTATTTTTTCGCACAAGTTCGTTCCTTTGATTGGCCAAGAATGTTAAAAATAGGCAACAGTGTCTTTTGGAACTTTAATTTAAGAATGTACCAAGTAAATTATGTATTTATGTAGAAAAGTTTGCCCTAGAACAGTTATAAAAACAATGAAATCCACCTCTCACAGATTTGATAAATTCAAGTTTCGTTAATCTATCTTCAACTCTGAGAAATAATTGCAGAAGTTATGCCTTGTTCTCTATTCAATTAATGACATGTCAAAACAATCCCCATTTGCAATTCGAACTACGAACAAATTACAACCCCAAATAATAAACCAGAGACAACAAAAAATAAATCACTATTAAAATTGACAGTTCACGCGACAAGTCGAAAAACTAACAGATCTTATTAATAATCGGCAATATCACATGTTATTATCAAAGATAAAACGTAAAATTGGTCGGTCGATAAATTTTATAATTTATACGTTACGACTCGGGTGCGGGACGATAGCGGGGAAAAGAGATGGAGCTATACAGGACGTCTAGCTCCGTCTCTTTCCCACATAACACATGACATTAAAGTAATACTGCTTACGGGCCCTGGTCGTAAATATGCTGTGAGATAAAACAATAAACGAATTACGTTTAAATAAAGAAGCGTTTTGTTCTGACGCTTGTTTAGAATATAGCGTGTTCTCGTTTTGCAGGCGTTTTTTTTTATTAGTCAAAGCACCTAATTTTGGAAATATAATTATCAAGAGAAACTTTAAACTGCTTCAAGAGAGGACATTAATTATACTGATATCTCTAGAACGCAGTTAAGAGGGTTGATTGCTATTCAGTGGTGATATTAGCTATCATCTCATCAAAAAGTGGTTTGAAAATGTAACTGTCGATTTTATTAAACATTCATAATTATTCCTTGTCTCAGACAAGACTATATCAGGTAGATATTAGTTGTTAACATCTTACAAGGTATTTTATAGAGTTCTTAGGTCAACGTATAAATAAAAATTTGCATAAATAAAGTTAATGTTACTATCTCGAACACGATCTTATCTTATTTGCTGATTTGATTGATGATAATAATTGTTAATTGCTGCACCTGCACTTTAATTACTAATGTACAACAATGGTATTAATGTGCCTATTCATAGAAAATCACAATGTTAAAGGTTATCTTAAAGTAGATATCTATTATATGAAAAAACCTCGATTAATATTGAAATAGAAGTAAAATGTCATAATTATTATATTCCTGCCTTTGTCCCACGTCACTTGGGGTCAGCGCAAAATCTTTTTTTTCTTCCATTCTTCTCCTTCAAACGAATTATCAGAAATAAATTATCAAATGAAGCTTTAAGAAAACCTGAAAAGCTTAAATGCAAACAATGATTTATGCGAAACAATCTTTTCCATATAAAAACTTCATATAAATCAAAACCACATTTAAAACAAAATAATTCAATATGACACAGCCTGTATTCAGCCGTCCGTTCAGGCGCGTTGTCGCCGCGTAAAACGTATAAATTAGCTCGACTTATCGGGAGATCAGGCGGCCTCACACCTCGAAAGGAATGCGCCCGCTGATTTACGCCCTTTCTCACACGATACCTCCTTGGCACCGCTGTGGTCCTGGTAGCAAGCTTGAAGGATTGGTCGGTCATTAGGATATGTTTGTGGTTTATTAATCAGAGTAGAAGGAAAAACTTGAGAAAAAAATTCAGACGCTTTTCAAAGGAATTATATAACCAACTTTTTCAAGTCAAAAGGTGAGAGTCGAACTACATCATGCGCTTTATTATTTTTTGAAGTGATGTGAGAAGTGTGCAAAAAGAATCATTCTACGATGACCGCAAAATATGCTGAGAAAAGGAATTTTTATTCAGTCTATCTTGTCTTTACTGAGGAATCGCGAATTTCACGCCCCGAGAAGAATGTCTTTGTATAGTTTCTATCAAAATCTATTAAATTCAAAATCAAGCACCTGTTGTTGATATTAATAAAGATTCTAAAAGCTTACTTCAGTTGAAGACCTCGAAGTTAGTTTCAATGATGGGGAAATAATGCACAAATCCAGTCATTCTTTGAGCGAAAGATACCTTTCCACTTACCGCAGAATTTGCACAGCACGATTTAGTTTCATCTGACTTTACCAAGAAATCTTGAAGTTCCTCGCACGACGGAATTTGTCCAAATTGTTGAGACACTGTCCAAAACAGGTGTCTTTCAAAATATTCAATAACGTAAAAGAACACCACATAAAAATTCACTGTCAAAGGAATTCCCATCCGTTAATTACCCCAATTAAATGGTAAGATTTGTAAACTACCAGGCACTCATAAGATTGTAAGAGAAACGTGAAGGCACTTCAATTGTCACCAACAAAAAGTTCGTATATCATTTAGACAATATGGCGCCCCGAGACTTGGGTAGGGTGACATCACCGATTATCTTCCGTCTTTATTAAATCTCGTATGTAAGTTTGTAGCTAACTGATTTGACAGGTTTCAAGGATTGTTTTACTTGTTTATATTTGAATTCCAACACGGGTTAGTACGGTGCTTCACGCGATTTTATTGATTTAAAATTGTTTATAATACAGTTTTTATCCATAATTAGGTTCTGAACCTAAACTCGTCCGCGTGAAATTCTTGTTTTAACTTAAAAAATATTCTAGCACTTGGCAACAGTGTAGCTTTCTATCAGTGAAAGAATTCTCGAACCGACACGTTTCGGAGATAGGTACCACTTACATCCAAATTTTACCTCTTTAGCGTAGTTGAAAAAAAAACGGAAGGCATTAAAATGTTAAACAAACAATACTGCTATCTAGAATTCCTAACTTAGCATGTTGAATTAAACACCAAAGTTAATAAAACAAAAAAAAAAATATTTCTAAAAACTAACATAACAACGTTCCGATAATTGTTACTGTCACCCAAAATTCGGTTCAGTTTTTTTTATGAACGTTGTTAAGTTAATCTTGATTCAAGAGGCGACATTTAAGAGTTTTATTATTTATAACTAAGGTTTATCTCTAATCTCGGTTAGTTAAACTAACCGTTAGGTTAACCATTTGATTGGTAGTTAGGGTTGAGTAATGGGGATACTGCTTTCGGTTATTAGATATCGAGATTTGGACTGAAATTCGGTAATTGGTAAAAAAGTTATAGTGGTGAGAAGATCTAGAAATACAAGCTGGAACGGACACCGACGCTAAAACGGTTACCAGTTATTCAGTACATCATTCTGAACCCCCACATAGAATTTTTCCATTCATTTTGACCATGTTGGATTGCAATTTTTTAGGAAACAGCAGATTTTTTTTTAAATTTCGAAGGTAAAATCTGTTGTTCCATTCATTTTGACCATGTAGGATTGCAATTTTTTAGGAAACAATAGATTTTTTTTTAAATTTCGAAGGTAAAATCTGTTGTTCCATTCATTTTGACCATGTAGGATTGCAGTTTTTTAGGAAACAGCAGATTTATTTTTAAATTTCGAAGGTGAAATCTGTTGTTCCATTCATTTTGACCATGTAGGATTGCAGTTTTTTAGGAAACAGCAGATTTTTTTTTAAATTTCGAAGGTAAAATCTGTTGTTCCATTCATTTTGACCATGTAGGATTGCAATTTTTTAGGAAACAGCAGATTTTTTTTTAAATTTCGAATAATAAAATCTGTTGTTCCATTCATTTTAGCGCGTAGGATTGCAGTTTTGTAGGAAACGGTACTTAGATCTTTTTTTAAAATTCGAAAAAAAAATTCAGCTGTTCTATACATTTTGACCATGTTTGATTCCAGTTTTGTAGGAAGCAGTAGATTTTTTTTTAAATTACCGGTAATAATTTTATGTGGGGGTTCGGAATGATGTACTGAATACGTGGTAACCGTTCGAGAGTCGATGTCCCTTCCATTTCGTATAAGTACTCTGTTCATAATATAAGGTGATCCGGATCACTCTGAAGTAAAGACAAAATCTCAATACATAAATGCTGGTTACTTTCTCTACTGATACCGTTAGCCAGCATCATCCCACTACTGGGCAAAGGCCTCTCCCCAAGACTTCCAGTTGTTTCGATCCAAGGCCAATGTGGACCAGACTGGTCGCTGGTCTTGTCCAGCTCGTTCTCTAACGTTGCTCATAAAGCCGCTGAAGTGGGACTGGACTGGTCACGTCGCCCTAATTTTTCTAACAGCAAATAAATATTTCCAAATGACAACAACAAAAAATACTTTAATCGACAAAATACTAGTCCACACCTAGGCAGTTTTCATTAAATAATAATTAAGATTCTCACAAAATCTATTATAAACTGTAGCGTAAAAAAATTATCAAAACTGGTGATCAAGAAAACAACTATAAACTCGATTTAAAAATAAACTGGTTAATTTTTTTTACACGTTTTGGTTGGACTTTTCATAGAAACCTTATTTTGTGTTTGAGCTGCTTAACATATTTTTCAAGGCTTTAAAAAATATCTAACTGATCCAGTAGTAGAAAGTGGCGAAAATCGGGGCGTTTTGGGGAACTGTTCAATGTAATTTTTCACGTTTAAAAAGTTGCTGATTCTCAACTTAAGAGCGTTAACGATTTACGGCATTTCATACAAACTTTCAAGTCCTTTTTTTTTCGAAATGACGATTTTAATGAAACTGCATACGCATAAACAAGATAAATAAGTATATAAAGTTGACAGAGAACATTTTCGAAAAATAGTGTTACAGTTAAATTAGACCGATTTTAGATTTTCCTTAGAAACAGAAATTTCCAATTATCTTTTTTATTTAAACAGACATTTCGAAAAGTTCTTTGTAAACTTTATAGCCTTATATATGCTGCTTATGCATATGAAGTTTCATTAAAATCGGTTCTGTCGTTTCGAAAAAAAAGTGCTTGAAAGTTTGTATGAAATGCTGTAAGTCGTTAACGCTCTTAATTTCAACTGGATTTTGAGCAAATCATATTTCTTATTACTTATTACCAGTGCCCTCTGAAAGTTTACCTCAGATGCTACGTCTTAAATCCTAGTTTTAAATGTTTGAACTCTACATTACGACGTTGTAATTGACTATCATAAAATTGACGATCAAGATAACAGCTATAAAAACGATTTAAAAATAAACTGGTTAAAATTTTTACACGTGTTTGTACCTAGGACTTTTTATGGATACCTTATTTTGTGTTTGAGCTGTTTACCATATTTTTCAAGGCTTTATTAGGCAACCTTACGGAGCAAAACATATTTCTTTTTAAAGAATTTTGTTAACCTCGTATCTATTCTTTTTGTTTGCGTGTTGATAGCAATCCAAATTTAGTCGGCCCGTATGTCGACTAAGAATTTAGCATCTTCAGTAGCCACCATTAGCTTCTGTGACGTGACGACAACAGAACACGTAGTACTTATGAGATACTAGTTGTTGCCCGCGACTTCGTCCGCGATAACTGTACTTCCCTGCCAAATTTCAAGTTTGTAGCACAAAAAATGAAGGTCTTTCATACAAACTTGCGAGAGCCCTTAGACATCCTTAATCCGGCCCTGTCGCAAAATCCGTTCTTAGCGGACGTCTACTAAGTATAAACTACCTCCCTGCCAAATTTCATCTTTATACGTCAAGGGGTTTTCGATTTTTCGTAATGAGTGAGTGAGTGACCTTTCGCTTGTGTTTATGTATTTAGAAGATAGATTAAGTGTCCCATCGTTTGTGGAACAACACCACAAAACCTGAGACTAGCGTATTGTTAGTAAGATTAATTTATTTTAGAGGAGCTTGTGGCTAAACAATAACGGCCGCTAAGGTCGATCTTTAGGTTAATCCACTCTTGCCGTGGATGGGTAACCACCCGTTACATACCGAGTTTTTTCGTGCCTCGTATTGGTCCGGATGTCATTTATAGATCTTTGACAGTCGTTGCAGGTAGTCAGTGGCCCCAAAGTCTGACAACCAGTCTTACCTTGGTGTATTGCATTGCCAAGTACTAACTGGGTTGTGGAGGTCAGATAAGCAGTGAGCAGTAGCTCCAAAATACTGGTATTCAGCTGCATCGGGTTAGATTGGAAGCCTACCCCAACTAAGGAAATGCCTAGGCAGATGATGATGAGTTAGATTAATTCATTTAAAAAACAAACAAAAACAACACATATTTGCAATCCAAATTCTCAAAAATAGTCCGAGAGCCAAGGTCTACACTTTGTCAATACATTATTTTATGTTTTTTTTTCTTGAGACCAATAAACATTTAATTATTATAGTTTTTATCGCTCCATTGTGGGGAAACACAACGACAGATGTTATCAGACAAAATGTCAATGTTAGATGTCAAGATTTTGAAGATAAAGAACAAGAATGCATATAATTGCTGATGTTTTACTAGGTCAGGTTTTATTTACATGTTTATTGACTACACTGGCCATAAAATAATTTAATTAATTTTGTTTATTTGGATGTCAATAGATCAGGTATTAGGGTAGGTTTCGGTAAAGTGACGAATTCTGTGTGCCTTTTTTGTGGTAAATATTGGAGAGCTACGCAGGGTGCTTCAATGGAACATTGGAACACATAATATAGGTACTCCTGTCCTATGTTCTTCATTATATTTTATGCAAAATGAGCAGGACTTCAGGGAAATAGAATGAACCGTAATGATAAATACTTACGGCAAAGTCTTTGAGCAAAGTAGCCATTACTTTCGTTTTTAGAGGAAATAAAAAAGGTATCCTTCAAGCCAAGATAGAAACCAATCCATTTATTTTTGGAAAATAGAAATACCAGCATCCCGTATTTGCCTGTATTTTTTAAACCGCTACGGGTCCGTGGTGAATGAAGACCCATTCACTTTCACACAGAGGAGGCCTGTGCCCCAGGAGTGGAAACATCATAGACTGATCATATTTAGAACGAAAAAGAAACTTTGACATGGTGTAAGTAGACCAGAAGAGTACTGTAGACCAGCGGAAAAGTCCTCGCAATGTGCCTTTTCTTTTCTGCAAGAGAAATGACTACTTATTATTTCTTGCAGTTATGCAATATAAGTAGTAGGAAATAATGCGCTTTTACATTTTAATTTCATTTTAACAAACAAAATTAGAAACTAAAATAATGCACGATATTCTTCCGTAGTATACAAATAAATCAATAACTTCTTAATGATCTGATGACCTAGTCTAGGCCGAATATTCAAGATCTCACGTCATTAACGAGAAATACTTTTATGATTTATGCTTTATTTTTATTCGAATCTCATTATACAAGGCTATCTGATTACTAGATTCTTATCTCTCTTATAAATCGATGTTCTTCCTTATTGATACTTAGCAAAAAATATAGTAACCTCCTTCGCTGATTGTGACCTGATAGTAATTTAGATCATTTATTAAACGGTTTTTTAATGTAGATATTTCGAAAATACCTTGAGTAAAAAAAATGGGTCGAAGATGGGTATAATTTACTTAAGTTTAAACATTAAATCAAATAACTGCAAATAATTTTAGTAGCTGGTTATCAGTAGTGAATCTATCGGTCCTAATTCCAGAGACTCCCGCCATTTTAAGTGACATGTCAGTGTGATATAACTTTTTTTTAAATAATTTTTATCTACACATGGAATTTCTAACAACAGCCAATAGTAACATTTCGTTTTACTCAGTGTAGTCTTAGCATCTTTAGAAGATATAGGTTATCTTATAAGATACAGGTTTTAATACGCACCAAAATATGGCCGTCTAAATTAGTTCAACGTCCCCGTGTCAAACATTCAACAATAGTCGCCATTCTTCATTCCGTTTACACAAATCACAATGAATAGTTCCGAGAAGGGCGCAAGATGTTTGTGAAAAATGTCGCTAAATACAATCGTAATGGACGATAATATTCTATTAAGGTAGCTTACGATTTTTTTTGGTTAATGTAGCGGGTTACCTTGCTTGAGGACTTGCTACGGACACCAGACTTGGACAGATACTTCAGTACATTATCACTGACGGTCCCTTTAATGAATCGTTGCAAAAAAAAGTCACAGAGATAAAGGTTCAAAGTTCCAACTTTTTCACAACTTTTTTTTAAATACATGTTTTTAATGTAAGATATTTACTTTAAACACCTCCACGACCCCCGTACTATTTAATCTATCCATCAGCACAATGTTTTGAGTGCGTTGCATTGAGTACAACCGTAAAACGTGATATTTCACCCCAAAAAAAAAGTCGTTTTCAAGCAATAATTTTTACGTATAGTTACTTAGTTTAATGTTCATAATGCTCGGTTGACGGCTTCGTTTAGGGTCTTGTAACACTCTGTATATCCATGGTATAATAATATACTTCGCCTGGTATTCTCTTCCCGTGACAGTTGGGTCACGTGATTGGTCCAAGGATACGACATCAGTTGCGATGCTGTCAATGTGTTGCCACGGCGTGTGATTGAATTACAAGAGCAAAATGCATTTTTTAACTTAACAAAGCAATAATTACAAAGAACTAATAATTCAATATGTAAATTAATTTAAAACTAAATAGATGAATCACACGAGTTATTATATAGTTAAGCTGGTTAGTAATTTATTTTATTTTTATTCAATAAATGAGAATCCCTAAATAAACTGAAAAGGACAAGAAATGGTAACACTTATCGTGACGTAGTCTTGGGCCATCGTGGGAAGAGAATACCAGGCGAAGTATATTATTATACCATGTGTATATCAAACTTTCAGACGCACCGTAGAACTAACACCAGCTGCACTAGTTCATTATCTTAATAATTCTTAAATGGCCACTCCCTGGCTTGAGGCCTTACTCTCAAGGCGTCCACAGGATAGTCCGGTTAAGCAGAACCCAGCCTCAGAGGTTGACAGGCGAGATGCCACGTCGAAAAAAAAGTATTATCTTCAAATTCTTTTCCTCCAACTTCATTTTCCACAATGCCAGCCTGTTATCCATACTGCCTCCTATTCTATACCCGAAGACCATCTTCTGGGTGCGCTTATTTCGTCTTAGAACCTCATGCATATCTTCTTCTGCGGATTAACTTTTTGCATGAGGTGCTGGGTTCGATTCCCAGGTCGAGCAAAGTGTTATTGAGTTTTTTCATCAGAAATTTCTCAGTAGCAGCCACGGAGTTTGGATTTCTGCCCGGTTGATGGCAATAGCTTCGCCTCCTGTTACGTGGCACTTAAACATAGTTGGTGAAATGTGGGTGTACTATTAGGCACACCTATGCCTAACCCTTCGATAACAGGCCTGATGTTCAGGGTGCAGGGCGGGGCACTTGCGCCACCCTGCTCTCTGACCCGAAGCTAAGAATATTTAGACAAAATTAATATAATGACAAAATTAATATAATGACAAAATAAAATATTCATTGGGTACTTTAACATTTTACACATTAAAATAAAAACTTGTTTAATAAGGTCAACAATGACTGAAAACCGTCTTGTCGGCCTGTTTAAGTTGAGTGTGCATATAAAGAGGGTTCTGGAAGCACAACTACATTTGAAAACGAAATTTTAGCTAGATTTAGCCAGAACACTCGCAGGTTATTATTGAAATAAGATGTAGTGCAGTCAATAAAACGTATCAGTCAGTAAATAAAAAGCATTTTTAATTTCCTACTATTTAGTTTATTATTTCTGCCCCACCCCTTAAAAAATGCTGGGGACGCTCATGCTGCTGTTACGTAACTTTTAACATTCCATCTCATTAATGAAAATCCCTTCTGTTGAGGACACATGATAGTACCTTTTGTAGCACCTAGACCTTCCACAGCCTCTTGCACCCCGCATGTTACCTTCGCTTAATCTCTTCGGTTCTCCATAAACTTGTTTCCTCATTTAATTCTGTATTGTTACAGGCAAAAAGGCCAAGACCTGACACAGGGACCGATGTATCAGATCGGTAAGTTACCTATTATGATACTAGTTTTATAATATAATTATTTAATATTAAAATTTTGAATATTGATAAAACAAAAACTCGTGGCTAATTAATAACAGCCGCTTAAGTCCATCATCAGGTTGATCCGACCATTACATACCGAGTTTCCTCCGTACCTCGGAAAGCACGTTAAGACGTTGGTCCCGGCTGTCATTTGTAGATCTTTGACAGTCGTTACAGGTAGTCAGTGGCCCGAAAGTGTGACAACCAGTCTTACTATCGTATTACCCAGTACCAACTGAGCTGTGGACGCCATGTAAAATACTGGTATTCAACTGCACCTGACCAGACTTGAAGAAGACCTCAACATAGTTGGAAAAAGGCTAGGCAGTTGATGATAAAACAGTTTTAAAGATTCTACCTACTCCATGAAAAAAAACCCTCGAGTTTATGTTTACTTGCGTAGATAATACTCGTAAAGTAAGGACTATTGAGCCATAAACTATCCATAATATACAGGGTGGTATGAGTATAACTTTCAAATCATTATTAGTATTCTCATTCGGAGGAGCTCGTGGCTAAATAATAACAGCCGCTCGGGTCGATCTTTAGGTTAAGCCGTGCTTGCCTAGGTTGGTCTGTGGATGGGTGACCGCCCATTACATACCGAGTTTCCTCCGTGCCTCGGAAAGCACGTTAAGCCGTTGGTCCCGGCTGTCGTCTGTAGATCTTTGACAGTCGTTACAGGTAGTCAGTGGCCCAAAAAGTCTGACAACCAGTCTTACCTAGGGGTATCGTATTACCCAGTACTAACTGGGTTGTGGAGGTCAGATAGGCAGTCGCTCCATGTAAAATACTGGTATTCAGCTGCATCCGGTTAGACTGGAAGCCGACCCCAATATAGTTGGGAAAAGGCTAGGCAGATGATGATTCGCCCCCTAAATGCAACACGTATCGCAGATTGGTTGGTTAATAATAATCTCCGCCTCTACTTAACCTATCGAGGTTAGCAGGGGTGATATTATATTAATCAATTCCATTTATTTTTTGGGTAGTGCTCCTGCGCAAATTTCGTCAACGCTAGATATGTTCGATTGCCTTTCTACTACCCTTCTTATTTTTCAATCCACCAATTTTTTATACATATTTTATTTTTACTAGGATAAGATAAAAGGCTAGGCAATGAATAAATACAAAATTTGTGCACATTTGTCTTCACTTTTGTTACCTTCCATAACCAACTTATTCAAGATTGTTCCATATTTACAAAAATGTTCATTATCTACAGCCTAATAGGTAACTTTCGTCTGAACATAACTGTGTTCATTTTCAACCATCATCAATCTTTCCGCTGCTGGACATACTTTCGCACGCTCTTCATTTCCCTGCCAAAATATCATCCCCATATCCTTTTAATCAAACAAATACCTCCGAATCTCAACAGACACTCAACGTTTCCACTCATCTGCCTCCAAATTAAAGTTTACACCAAAATACGGCTCACACCCGTCCATGGTCCTCAACACACAATACCAAGGGTCCTTAAGCCTCTCTAATCCCCATATTGTAAGTACACAATTGCCGTGAAAAGAGCTACTTAATAAAACTAGGAACACACCCCCATTCCATATTATGACGCGATGATCAAAGGAGATGGGGCACACAATAAGGTTTTATGTTACGCGACGATTTGGGTACTTCAATAGATTTCGAGAGCTGTTTTTGCAATCTCTCTGTTTGATGTCGTGATCTGATTTTTTTGGGAGGTGCTGGTTTTTTGGCTGTGATTTCTGGTGTTCGTTTTTTTTTAAAGAAAGTATATGGCGATGTAATGGATTTTGTCGCACCTAGTTCTTCCTTTTTTAGAGCCTTTTTAATCATGTCTTTATACTACTTCTGTATCGTCTACAGAATTAGTTGCATTGCTTTTTTGTCTGAATTTTCAATATACGGAATGTTTTATTTATTTTTTCCAAGATTAAATCCAAGTAGGTACTTATTGAACGGAAAAAATCTACAACTAATTAAAAAGCACATCATTTGTCTTCCAAGTTGTCGACATGTTGGACATGACAGGCTTTCTGCTTTCACAAAAAAAAGAAACATGGCCAGCGTTTACGCAAATTAATTCTGATAATAGAAGCAATATATTTTATAAAACCAGCGCCTACTGTTTATTTACATTTACCAAACATTTTTCCATTCACACCACAATATTAATCATCATTCCGAAAACACGAAATACAGCGTTTCATAAATTCCTTTGCCTCGCGAACAAAATATAAAAAAATAACTGCGTTTGGCATTCGACGGCCGCATTCCATTTTAGGCAGCGTATTAGTTAGGTTAATTAGTAGTTAACATGACATTCCTTGACGTTTTAAACGTTGTCGAACATTTTTCGAAGCTAAAATAATGAATGGGCGAAACTAAAGTATGTTTTGAGCGATATAAATCAATTTTTTGACGCGATTCCGTTCCGTTATACGGTATATTTTTTACTTACGACAAGCAGGATCTGGAGTATCGTATGTCTTGACTGCCGAGTCTGTTGATGTTTTGTTGTTATTTTTTTATTTATATCCTCCCGTGCACGTAAGTTAAAATATGAATGGAACTCATTCTATTTCTTCAAATGTTTTAAAAAGCAAGTGGCTTTTTTACGTTCCATATTTTTTGTCTCTGGTGTTTCTTTTTTTTGAATTTCAAATAATTTTATTTTAGAAGCTTGGTTAACTGAACCATTTTACTTATTCTAGAATTATAAACCAGATTCAAATGCCTATAACTAGGTATCTTAAATTTAGATTTGGGACTGCCATTTCCAATTCTTTTCCACAGAATAACGCGATTTCCAATCATATTAGGACGCTCTCTATATTCCAATTCATCATAAATCCAATTTAAAATCATCTTAACGAAATCCGATAATAGTCAAGAAAATATCTATCCGCACATAAAAGCTAAAAGATTAATTTCATCACTTTTCAAAGCGAAAAACATCAATCCATCTATTTGAAACATCATACTAACTGAACACAAGTACTTAATCTACGCTAAAACCTGATTTCTAGTGGCATAATAAATTAGAAGTTTATTTTTAACCCTTACATTACTCATTCGAGACATCTGTTTGCTTTTTATGAACAAAAAAATTTGGCAGATGACAAAAAATGCAATTAATAGATTTTAACGCTAAGTTGACACGTGGGGGCCAAATGGCGGGAAAGGCCACCGATTTTGGGATCCTTATTCTTTGGAGAATTGTTTTGTCATCAATTAATGGTTATTAGGCTAGACTTATTGTACCTATTGGCGTTGTTTTGTTCTGTCTACTACTGATATGGAGGGAAGTAGAAATTATGTTTTTCCTCCGCTATTCTTTTCTGATTAATTTCGTTGCGGGATCCAAAACAGTTAAAGTTTTCTCTGGGACTTCGTCGAACTTCATTGTCTCGGCGCTTTTCTGGTCGCCTACTGTTGATTCTGGTTTTCAGGAGTTGCACTGGTTTGGGAACAGTGTGGCGGGCAGCTCCCAATAAAAATATAGGTACTTATTAAGCGAGTGCAATTTTGGGATAGTGGGTACACTGTATTCTGCAATATATCGATAAGTAACAGGGCTGCATTCGTTTTCACGGTAAACTTCAGTTATTTCCGTAAGAAACTATTCGGATGAAATCACTAATTTTTCAGTGGTTAATTCCAGCAAATCAAATAACTCATTCAAATTAGAAGCCATAATTTAACCTAAAAAATATTTTTTCTTCAAATCAAAAACTCAAGACCCAATTTAAAAAAAAACTGCGCTATATATAAAATACTGCACCGTACAAATCCCCGATACTATACACTACACAGTGAACCACAGTTCTCTTATTTACACCAACTTGTCACAATCAACTCGCTGCGTACGGAACCCTCTCACAGAACAAAGAGCTCGTTCAAGACGTGTGCCGTATATTGTCCCTGTCAAAGGGCACTGGGACTTTATTGTTTCGCTCTTAAAGACCAAGTTTATACTCTGTACTGCGGCATTAGTTCTTGCAGTAAATAAACACGTGCCGAGAGTGTGTTGAGGAGGTTTTAAGCACAACGGGCTTTTATTCAGATTTCAATTTGAATTTGGAAGTTCGATAGTGAAATGAAGTGGATGCTCAATTATTTATTTTAAAATTGATAGCGAATGAGGATGGATATAATTTATTGAGAAATCCGAAAAAACAGACGTAAATAGGTAGGTACCTATATTCAGCTGTAGGCAAAATGGTAACGATTAGTACCTATATGTTAAGCTTTGAAGAGCCCAATAACAAAAATAATATAACAAAAATAATATAACAAAAAATAATAAATAAATAATAAATTCGCAAGTGATCGCCTGCAAGAGATGTCTAACTGAATGTAAGACAGGAATTATAAGATAGGTTAGGTTCGGGGAAACTATGGAAAGCAGTATGGAAGAAATAGAAAGACACACAAAGACCAAAAATCCAGAGACATGACAACAACTTAAAACCAGAAACTCTATAAGTTGTAGCTTAACGGGAAATAGGCCGAAAAATTAATAGAAAAAAAAACCAACATTCATAAATAATATATATATTTCCTTTCTAAGCATCCTATACTTCGAATATTAAGATATAAAGCCGCTACTTTCTCTTCCTTTCCCAAAATCAGCATGGAAACCATCAACAAATCAAAAAGAACATCTTAATCGCCGAGGCCGCATATTTCAAACGCCAATTCACCCGGAACATAAAACTAAAAATGTGACAACCAACTTCGCGCCATATGGAATGTCAAGCATGGCCGCCTATTAAACTGTTTGAAGTCTTTTGTTAGACGAAATTAACGACATTTTACGATGACTACCGCGAGTAAAAAGTCAAAAGAATCCATTGAAAAAGAGCCGAAAACATTAAAAAAGCTTTCAATTAAAAATATAGTGACAATGCCAGCATTAACTGTAGAATTTCGGCGTTTGATATATGATAGTGTTGTTCCAATGGCCGAAGTGAAGCAAAGTGACACTTGAAAAAGGCGCTAACTAATATAAACAAGGGCCATTTTTTCTAGACAAAGGCACCGGTGTTCAGCCTCTTGATTTGTTAATTGCATTATTTACGTTTGCTGTTCATTAGGTTTGCGTTTATTTAAGGTTTAGAAATAAATCAGATTGATAGAGACTTTGATGTAACAATATGGATACTACTTTGTGGATTAGTTGAAAAGGTTGTTTCCATTTCATAATATTATGCAAATGAATCATAATTTCTTCTCTTTCAATAAAAAAAAAAAGAATTAAAACACCAAATAAATATCAAATCGTAAGCAAATTCCACAGCCAAGTTCCTATACTAGTTAACGTATAAAATAATAACCAAGGGCTCATTAAAATATAATTGTTCCCGCACTTACATAACAGTGTTATTATGGAATGATGAATTAAAACGATATTTAGTAGTATGCTAATCACTATAAACACCGCTAAAAGTCTAGTGTATGGCATGCGTAGAAAAACACCAATTAAAAAGCTATGTTTTATTTTTATATGGCAAGGAAAGAGCACGAGCTATGGCAGACAGATTCCTTTATTTTGAATGTTGGCCCCCCGTCGATCTACACCAACATAAAAGCCAAAACTTCAATCTTCTAACATGAATGCCAAATTAATATCACAAATTAATGAATCATAGACATAATTAGAATTTAAAATGCAAAAAATCATATAGAAATTAAACAGGTGTTATGCTAAAATGTACTATTAACATAGATTTGACTATATTAAGTATTTTATAGCATATAATTATTGTTAAGGGTGTGGCTATAGTGCTTGACTCGCTGTTGTTTTATCGTTTATTAATAAATTCTTAGTGATTAATTAATTATTACTTAACGTTTTGTACAAAGGCTTGTTGGGAAAGTTTGTTGAGCGGTGTTTTTCCAGCTGTAACTAAAGTTAACTATTCGATTGACGTTTTGGTATGCGGCAATAGTTGTTATGTACTATTGTCAAATCATTTTGTTTACAATAAAAATAATAAAACACCGAGTCAGTCCATTATTTATGTGTGTTTTTATAACAGTTTCGTTGGTCTTGTGTATGAGGTCTTGAGTTTGATTCCCCGGTCGGGCAAAGTCACACCTCTTGAATATTTCCAACAAGAATTTCTCATCAGTATTCTGGATGTGCCTTGGTGGATGGTAATAGGCTCGCCCTCTATTACATAGTTGTCGTAGTAAAGGTACACCTCTGCTTAACCCTTCGAGGATAACAGGCGTGATGTTATATCTGTTTAAATTATGTGTAAATAATTATAGAATCGGGTTCCTAATTAGGTATTAACATTTTCTATAGGTTACTAACACTAAAATTAAAATTTGTGTCTTTCCGATGACAAGTTCTTTTATTTTAATATAGAGATTTATGATCCACATAAAAATTATTCTAATTAGCTCATAAAAATATTAATTATTCATATTTATAATAAGTTGGTTATATACCTAATAAACTAGCCTTTACAACGGTTAGAAACAATATTATTTAATTAAAAATACACATTTCACGTTTTATTGAATTAGAGAAGTCTTATTTGGTTTTGCCGCGGAAAAAGAAATAAATAACAAGTCAAAAGTTCGGCGTCAAGAAACAACGAATCAAGCGAAAGTTTTATGAAAATGAAAAATGAGCTTTAAAGTTATAGATTCTAAACTCCATTTTTGAGGTTTTATCACTCAATTCGCTTGAAACGGCGGCGTCCATTTGACTTTTGACGTCACGGCTTTCACGTTGACAGCGCGGGAATTGATTAAATAATGGCGGACGGAAGGGCTGCGTTCACGAGCGGTGATAAGGGACTTAATTAATCGTAACACGTGTAAACATTTTATTTGATAATTCCATCGTCCCGGGAGATAGGGGCCCGAGTCTGTGGCATCTGTTATACGATTCTGGTGATTTGTTTTAATGATACTAATTTAGTATAAACAGCGTGTGATTTCGTTTGTTTAACACGCTCTTAATTGAGGCAATATGTTCTGGTTTATTAATGTGTCATGTTATGATTATTTTCTACGCTGTCAAGCGGTGATAGTGAAATGTATTAAAAAATCACAACTCGTTTTCAGATGCATGTCAAAGATTAATTTTATTTTTACTCTTATTGTTTAGGGAATCATGTGGGTCTTACCTAATTTTATGGTAAACAAAAATATCCTCCTAAATGGGTTATCCTGCCCTATAAAAGTCCCTCTCATTTCGAAAGATCATAATGGCTTCTGTTTTCAAGAACTGTGAATAAAACGAAGCTCTAAGTCTTTTAAACGAAAATGCATCCACTTCACAAGCCATACCAAGAAGCCTGACCACGAAAAACAATTGAAATAAAGCATTTGATGTCCACTAACATAACCGCGGGACTCTGTGATATGCGAGCTCTAAAAGTGGGGCCATCCAAACACAATAAAGTTTTTCGTCTGAAATAATTAATCTGTTCTTTGGAAACCACTTAGGGTCCACCACTATATGTTTCTAGCAGTAAGCAGTTCCTTAGTTGAAAAGTTCATACCCTGTGAATACATTTGGCAATACGGTAAGGTGAAACCAGATGTCCAAAATAAAATAACAAACTTAGTAAAAGTAGAAGCTCGTGGCTTAATAATAACAGCCCCTCGGGTTGGTCTTTAGATTAAGCCATGCTTGCCTAGGTTGGTCTGTGGATGTGTGGTCACTACATACCGAGTTTCCTCCGCGCCTCGGAAAGCACGTTAAGCCGTTGGTCCCGGCTGTCATTTGTAGATCTTTGACAGTCGTTACAGATAGCTGACTATCTGTAAACACTGGCGCAAAAAGTTTGACAACCAGTCTGGGTTGCGGAGGTTAGTTATGCAGTCGCTCCATGTAAAATACTGGTTTTCAGCTGCATCCGGTTAGACTGGAAGCCGACCCCAACATAGTTGGGAAAAGGCAAGGCAGATGATGATGAGTAAAAGTAGTATCAACAGTAGCATTTCATTGAAGTTGGTCATCTAGATACAGGTCTCCTTTAGTAAGCTTGACTCTGAGCTCATTGTTGAAAATAGTTCTCATGCCAGGATTCGATATATTTATATTTCAGGAAACTAATAGAACATATTTAGATCTATTTGATATTTGCATTTCTACTTATCGAGACAGTTTCTCGGCCTCTAATAGTAATAATGCTTAGTGTGGCACGTCATGTCCACATCTATCTAAGTACTTATTGGGTTTTTATAATAGGGAGGCCCCGTACTTGCGGAAACACTTCCAATAAGGACCAATTAAGTATTTATGATAGAATCACAGCAAACCCATCAAATTGAATGCTTCTTTATCTTTCTCAAATTAAGACATCACAACTGTTTACAAAAAAGCGGAAAGCAAGGAGTTTTAACTACTCTTTACGGGGTTTTTTTACAACAAATGTTGTGATAACCGCCGGCTGTTTTGTTAGACCCGTTTAAAAAGCTGTTATATTGTAAACAACTGAGTTTTTATCGTCAGCTTTATTGTTTAATTGATAAACAAACTTACGGAGAGGAGGGTTGGGATGTTTCGCATTTTTAGATCTGTTTTTCTTAGTTAATCGTTAGAAGTAAGTGGAGAGAGGCTGCTGCGTTTTTGAGAAGCCTTTTCTTGAACCACCATCTTGTTTTTAAGCTGACAGACGTTGTAGTAATGCGACAAACACGAGTCCATCAGACGGACTACAAGAAAAGTATGTAGTCTAGCCTAGACAACGATAGAAAATCCATAATGCCTTCTAACAATGTGCGAGTGACTACTAAACGATATTTTGTTTCTTCCAGACTATCAGGCGAAATCAACACCTCCCCGTGCGAATCAGAATCAACATCAAACTCTCCGCCGTCGCTCCTCCAGGATGCGACGTTGCCAGCTCTTCTAGTCTCCGGCGCGTCCACGCTGTTCCAGAACACAACCACGACCACCAACACAGCGCTGAGTTTGTCAGCTGTTGACAGCTTATGTTTGCCTGGTACCTCAGAGGTGGAGAGCTGTAGCTTGGCGAACGGATGCTCGACAAGTTCGTCGCTTGGGTTGGCACTGCCGTTGACGTCGACCGGGGGACTTTGTTCGACTTCCTCGTCGGCTGCGGTCGCCTGGTTGATGAATGAGGATAGTGCGGGTAGGTTGCTATCGGGACGATATTTTAGTTACTTGCTTTTGATGCTGACGACTCATTAAACTATCAACGTTATTTTTTTACACTTGGCTCCTCTCAACTCATGTTCCCGTAGATTTACGGACCGGAATCTTGAATCTAGTTTTAAAATTGAGGGTAAAGCCTAACGGCCATACAGCCCGTATTGTGCAACTCCCAATTATAATATTATGTATTATTTTCACATTTTTTAATCACTTACTTATAAGTGTTTAGAGACGGCTCATAAGTGGTCGAAACTGATTTGAAATTATTGAGAGGCGACTTATACCAGATCTATAAGTCTTATGTGTTGACAAACATTGGTTGCATGTTATTAGGCGAGTACAGGCTGTTTGATGGAGCCCCCTTTTAGCTAAGGCGCCCAATTTCAGTGCCCATACTGCTGGTGTAGTTGACTACAATTGTCGCAACTAAAGACCTCCTGTCTGACAACAATGGCATCGCGACTTCTGTAGAAGAGGTATACTACACAGCGCGGCTGTAGTCTGTAGGTACCAGGCTGACCAGTAGTTCAAGCGATTACTGCTCTCCCCACACTTCTATAGTATTATCCTGTGTTAACCTAGCTCCATTTTCCGTCAGGTGGTGTAAAGAGCGAGGTCCGTAGCCCGGGCCTGTGCGAGGCCGACGTGGCGCTGTACGGCGAAACGTTGCCGTACGACCAGTCTACGCTGCCCTACCAGTATTATAATAGGTAAGATACTACCTAGGTGATTTTACTTAAGTAATCAAGGCAATGGAAGGAATGGGGGAACGCCTTAGCCCAGGATACCACTCCTGGGCAGAGTTCGTTCCGTCAGTTCAGTATAGGTACCAAAGGAAAATCAAGGGAATAGAGATTTCCCAATTTCCGCAAATTAAACAAAGCAATGGCCCTCTCCGCAGTGGCCGATCATACTACGAGTCCGGCCGAGCATAGGAATCACGTTTAATCTAAGTATATAACTACAAAAGAATTAAATAGGTACCTATAGAGTTCCCTTTACCGTAGTATTATATTATCTGTGCCTTTACTGATAAAATGGAAATAAAGTGGAAATGCCGCCTAAGAACGAACTTTAAAAACCCCTAACCAATGCTATTTTTAAGCGGAGGCACACCTAATATCTCTAAAATCGGTCACAATGACGTCATCATCTACGTCAAAACACCCCCAACATCTAATAATAGGTCTACGAACTCTGAGGGATTTTGTGAAGCTCCAAAAATGCCTAAAATTCATAAAGTTCTCACTTAAGCGTACGTTGGCGCTCTATCCTGCGTAAATCTATAATCTTGTTTTATAAGGTAAGCAATTCGATAAGTAAGATGTTTTTACGCCAAAGTAATAGGTTAATTTATCGTGTACGTAAATAACTAAACGATGCTTAACTTAAGGTTCTTTCTTCTTTATCGTGTGGTTAGTTCCTAACCTGGTGTCAGAGTTAACTTAAGGTTAAGAGTGCGATATCTATTACTCTCGCCTTCGAATCTCATGACTAGGTCTCATCTGTTGGCGGTCCAAAAACTCTACTCAGGCAGGTAACGAGGCTTTAGTTTCATAAAAAGTTCGTTTTCGTCCTTGCATCGTAACATTTTTCCTTATTTCAAAAAACATTGACATCCCAAAAATAACATGTTACGCCATCTGTTGGGGAGTAGCGGAACTAATAACGTCTCCACGTCATTACAACCGAAAGAAGCGTTCAAGCGCTGTCAAACATTGCCCGCCCAATGCAAAAGACACATTGACCGTGAAGCTTTTTAATTTAGCTGCTAGATGACGCCACTTCTCTGTTTTAAGTCGTACTTACTTCTAGGTTTTGAATACACACATGCACCGATTTTAAAGCGTTTATCACACCTAAACCCCGGCCCTTTGTAAACTGACTGGTGGGTGACAGCTTTATTTGAAAATACTTTTTTTTACCAAACAAGCTTTTGCCAGCGGCGTTTCAGGAAAGTATTGATGTCGGCAGAATATCACCGTGATGTTTTTTGCTGCAGTTTATGTTTATTTTCCTAACGTGGCAATTTCTCTCATACAGCATGCAGCAGTATGGTAGCGGCAGCGCGGCTTCGTCTTACGTCAGCTCTTCGCTGTACAACCAGCCGTACGGCGCGTACCCGCCACAGCATAACACAACCAACAGGTAAGTTTGTACAAAAAAATATCCATTAGAGATTGAAATCTATATTTATAATCGTATCTTTAATTGCATACCATAATGTTTGAAGATCTTACAATGATTTAAAGCTAAGGTACAAATACGGACCCTATGTACACATCTGCACATTAGGTACCCGAAATGGCCAAATTTTCTCATCTACCTTGAATCTAATACTTTAGAGAAAAAGTTGAAAATCTATTAAATACATTTGACAGATTGTAGTAGCTTGATGTGCTGGCGACTGTACATACCTAGCCAGAAATCTTCATATGGTATGAAAACCTTAAAGAGAGTTATAATACGCTAGAGATGCGCTGAAGTCTGTCAGTTGATCAAAAAAGGATTAGGCCACAGACAACAAGAACATCTATGGTCCTCATTGATGGCCCCCAAATTTCCTTTTTTAATCTAAAATTACTGAGCGATGTGTTTCTCATTTAAATTATTTTATCACTCAACAGGTCATCATGCAAAGCGACGCCGACGTACCTGTCTGCGTACGGTGTGAGCGGTGTGAGTGGAGTCCCCAGCACCGGCTTCGGGACGCAACCCTCGCCTTACGCCTACTCTTCGTATAACGGAGGGCTGGCGCAATCGTTCCCTACTGCACAACAGGTAAATTAGATTAATGTTCCGAAATAACACAAAACAGTATTTAAATTACAACATCACACAAATGGGTGTAGCTAATTGAAGAACTGTTGTAAAATTGCGCAAATACTTGATTCGTGTAGTTCAAGAGTCACAAATTAAGTAGGTATTAAATGTATCGGAAAGTTTAAAATTTAAGTGTGGGTTAATTTCTAGTACCTGTAACAGTCATAAATCATAAATTTCAATCTTTAGGACTACAGCAGCTATGCAGCAGGGTACGCGGACCACAACGTGGCGGCTCAATACAGCGGATACTACGCTACACCTAGTTACTCTCCCTATGTCAGCTCGCCGAGCAGCAGTGGCAGTGCTGGACATACTTCATATCATTTAGGAGGCGCATTATCAGGTAATTCAAGAAAAGGGAATTCTTTAGTTTGGGAATTTAATGTAAACTTTTATTTTTATTTATGAACGCATCCATAATGATTAGTCAATGTGCAATGAGAACAAACCACGGTCACTGTCAGTGTGACAATGAAAACGAATTGAAGCAAAGTGTTGCCAAGTTGGAATTTTTTATACATATTTTGTTTTATTTTATACTAATTATTTTACTCGTGTACTTATTATGGATTCCCTGACTACGTATTTCTGAGTTATGAATATGATGTCGCCAAAGTTTATAGTTAAATAATTACATCATTGCTTCCTATTATGTGGTAATCTTAACAAAATATCAATTGCTAAAACTACGCATTCATCATAATTGTTCCTGTGTTTACAACGGAAACAACGGAAAATATCCTGATGTTCGGCACTTTTGAATCAAGTACTGGCAACCTAGCTTGACAACGTCAAATCGAGTTTGACGTTTTAAATAATTAGTGATACTTGTTGCCTCTGTTGTAATGTTTACAAAGTACTTAGTGTTTTTAAAACAAGTGCCTTAATTTACAACAAAATAGAATAAACAATCACAAGTGTTCGTATTAATCCGTCGATGTAAAAGACTGAAGTTCCATTCCGTAAACAAATAATAAGATTTTTAGTGCTCAACAATGAATAAAGAAAACGAAAGTTTTAACCATAATAAGCGAAGAAAACTGGATGAAGATGCCTTAGAATCTCATTATGATGATTCAGATTACTGGCCGGACACAGACAGCGACGATGGTAGGCAGTTTTGAACTTTTAAACTAAAAATTCGTTGTTTCGTTAGAAATTTTGAATCTAGTTCGTCAAGCAGGCTCATTCGTACTTCCTTTGCCGTTTGTGCGTGACATTGATTATTATTTACCACTATAAGGCCAAAACGTGATAATTTGCTGTGATTTTAGCCATAATCTGTTTCTATGTGCTATATTGGTATGTGTACATATTTGATATATGCATACACAAATGTGTACTTACATACATGACATACTTAAAAAATAATATAGTCATCATCTTATCTTAAAATTTTAATAGCATTCTAGGAGTAGGTAACTGATATGACTATTAAACAATGTGTAGGTAGGTAAGTCATTAAAAACCAACAAAATTGAAAAATAATATATTTGTGAAATCTTACTTATTACTATTATAAATGTGAAAGTTTGTGAGGATGAATTTTTGTTAGTCTTACACACCTAAACTACTGAACGGATTTGGATGACATTTGGCACACAGATCTGAAGTCAAATGTTCAGCAAAAGCTCACAAGTTTAAATACTGAATGATAATCTTCTCAATTGAAAGATTGATAACAGAAAAAAACCTACATGCTTAATTACTATAGATCAACCGCTTTAATGAATCAACAGCACATTAAGCATCAATAAAGTCCTAACAGTATCCCACAGGTTATTTGCTTTAATATAACCATAATCCACGTAGGTATAACGATACTAATTGAACCAATACGTGATCAACCTTCAGAATATTCCATTTTTCATTTTCCTTTGCAAGGACTTATCAAAGCGGTCGGTCTATAATGCTTGTGCATAAATCTTATGATAAACTATTATTGTTTAAGTATGTCTACTAGCTGTTGGTCATGCGCTCGTCCGCGTGAAATTATTATAAAACTCTTACTTCCTGGATTTTGTTAACAATTTCATGGGTTTTATTTTTTTTTGCACGGAACTCGTAAAACTTTTTCAAAAAGTAGCCTAAGTTACTCCTTATAACATCAGCTATCTACCAGTAAAAGTCGCGTCAAAATCAGTTCAGCAACAAACACACAAACAAAAATTTAAAAAAAAGATTTTTATTATAAGTACCATATATATTTATATTGTACTTTCTTAAGCATACAGTAAAAAGCTGTTATTTTGAAATTACAAACACACAGACACTTAAATTTTATTTATTTATTTGATTTGATTGTCTGATTAACTTTAAAACAAGATTAACAAACTTCCTTTGATTACAGAATCTCCATCGTCAATGTTGCCATCAATAAATGACGCAAGTCCACTGTCCCCGATCAAAACAGAAGTACATGCAGCCAGTCGGAGATGTAGAGAGAACTCAGGGTAAGGATACAATTACTTTAAGTGCATTACTGACCAAACAATGTCCCACTTGTGGGTCCGATGTGTCCCAACACCTGCACTATCATCATCTGCCTAGCCTTTTCCCAACTATGTTAGGGTCGGCTTCCAGTCTAACCGGACACCAGTGTTTTACATGGAGCGACTGCCTATCTGACCTCCACAACCCAGTTAGTACTGGATAATACGATACCTTGGTAAGACTGGTAGTCAGACTTTTTGCAAAACACAGGTGTTGGCTGGTGCATTTTTAAGAACGTATAGAATAAGAACTATTATAGTATTGAAACACCATTATTTTAAAGTTTCAATGTCAACTTTGATAAAATAATCATAAGTACAGGCTCCAACGATTCACTTTTGTCTGAAATGCACACTTTTATTTGAAAATTGTTTTTGTAAAGCTTAATTGTGGTTTTTCCGAAAAAAAAAAAAATCTTCAAAGTAAAGTTACCAATAAATTACCAGTGTACACCATTTCTTAACAATAGTTATCAATAAACTTCATGAATCACAAATATATTGTTATGATATGAAGGAAAATATTATTATTAAACTGCATTTTATTTAGTCTAGTGTATGGTCTATATGTTGGCTAATAGCTGAAGTGCGGCTACACCTAGTGTTAGCCGGGTACAACTAGGTGCAGCCGGTTAAACTAAGATGTAGCCTACTTATCTTGAGTTAGAACATCCAACCAATTTGGATGTAGCGTTTGGTCTCAGTTCTAACCTAACCTAATCCATTTGTACGGTGTGTCCTAGCAATAAAAAGGAAACACAACTGTTACCGGCCACACCTAGGTTTAGCCGGCTAGAACTAGGTGTAACCTTACTTCGGCTTTTAGCCATAACATATATAAATAGCAGTTTAAAATGATTAAAAAATACCAATGGAGGCCTCAAAACTATCTTTATCTTCTATAAAACTTCAGGTTGTTGTGAAAAGACTATTTTTATCTTTGAGACTGCCCATTTTGCCATCCTCTGTAAAATCTCTTCTTTTTTCACACCAGTAATTTGTATAACGGGCTGGTGTCCGCAACTCCACGTCAAAGCGCGTATTTTGCCTGCGGGTGGGAAATCTATTCGATCCACCTTAACTCCCCGAAAAAGGTCAGCAGCACCTTGAAGTTGCTGACAATCTCGCGGAGAGTACCTGGTTTACTGAAGTACTTTGCCCTGTATGTTGCAACCACTGAGCAGTGCAGATGCACGTAGGCTGCTCTCTCGTCTTCCTCCATGTAGGCTCGGCACAGGGGGCTGTCTGTGACTCCTATTACAAAGAGGTGTCTATTAAAAGCGCCGTGTCCAGTGATGGCGGCTGTAAGTGTGCGCAGCTGTAGTTTGGTCAGTCGAAGCGCCCGTTTCCGTGAAGCGGTCTACTCTAGAACGAATAAAAACATCACTATCTCCTCTCCAGTGAAAGCACAGCCTCCCGTTCCCGCGGCCGAGGTCGACGCAACACATCGTCATCCCCTGCTCAGCACGTGCCTGAACCAGCCACAGACCGCGTGTTCATCTGGGACCTGGACGAGACCATCATCATCTTCCACTCGCTGCTCACCGGCACATATGCTACGAAGTACAATAAGGTAGGAACTGCGCCCTTACTTGCATTTATTATTAGTTTTTAATTTTGAGATTCCCAGCCTAATTTGAATATAATTATGACCTGTTTTAAGGGTCAATTTACTAACACAAATTGTATTTTATTATATTTATGTTAGTCTGTAAGGTTTACGTATATCTATGGGCCAAAGTTGCCTGACAATTAATGAATGTGGTTGTTATGACATAGAAGGAAGATTGTCGAATCACACCATAAATTGGTCCTTTCATCATCTGCCTAGCCATTTCCCAACCATGTTTGTGTCGCCTTCCAGTCTAACCAGATGCAGTTGAATACCAGTATTTTACATGGAGCAACTGCCTATCTGACCTCCACAACCCAGTTAGTACTGGGTAATACGATACCCCTTGGTTGTTAGACTTTCCGGTTACTGAATCTTACCTGTAACAACTGTCAAAGATCCACAAATGACAGTCGGGACCAACTTAACGTGCTTTCCGTGGCATGCAAGAAACTCGGTATGTAATGGGTGGTCACCCATCCACGAACCAACTTAGGCAAGCACGGCATAGCCTAAAGATAGACCCGAGCAGCTGTTATCATTTAGCCTCAAGCTAAATTGGTTATTTGAATAATAGCAAAATTGAACATTACACATACAACTGATTGACTGGCTCAATTATACGGGGTGTAAACAGACCCTTCACGAAGCCGTCAACCAAGCAAGCAAAAAATTATTGCTGGGAAACGACTTTTTTATTGGGGTGAAAAATTACGTTTTACGGTAGGACTCGATGGAACGCACTCAAAGCATTGTGCTGATGGATGGATTGAATAGTACGGGAGTCGTGGAGGTATTTATAGTAAAACGACGTATTAAAAAAAACACTTGAGAAATAGTTGGAACTTTGACCCCCAATATCTCCGTAACTAGAAGGTTCCCAGGTATGGTCTAGAACAAAAAAAATATGGCAAAGGCGGGGAGAACAAGTGCCTTTCGGCTTCGTTAAGGGTCTATTTACAGCCTTTATATAATGCTCTGTGGACTGGCTGAACAAAAGTGATATGTGTCCCAAAGCTAACGCAACTCATTTCTGTCAGTCTTAACATTAATGACAATCAAATTCTTCCTTTTTCAGGATACACAGCAAATAGTTCAATTGGGTTTTAGGATGGAAGAGATGATATTCAGTTTAGCAGACACACATTTCTTCTTCAATGATGTCGAGGTAAGACATTGATTGATTATTACAATTTTTTGTGCATAAGCATAATCAGCCTATTAATGTTCCCACTGCTGGGACGCAGGCCTCCTCTCTATGAGAGGGTTATTTTGCACTTTCTAATTAAATAATGATTTTGATAAAAATACTTATGCTGAAAAACAGTATGACTTCAAACGTTAAACCAAAATTAGAATGGTTCCACTCCAATAAAATCTAAATTGGATTGCATTAGATAACGAAACAGGGTCCTATGGACCCTTAGGATCCTGTTCATATTAGTAATTTCACAAAATCATTTAAGTACTTCAAAAAACTCAAAAATCCCCTCCTCACTCATCAGGATTGTGACCAGGAGCACATAGACGCGGTGGCGGCCGACGACAACGGACAGGACCTCTCCGCGTACAACTTCGCGGCGGACGGGTTCCACGCGGGCGCCGCACCTAACACCGGCCTATGTGCGCCTGGTGTCAGGGGCGGCGTCGACTGGATGCGGAAGCTGGCGTTTAGATACCGGAAGATCAAGGACACGTATAACAATTATAGGAATAGGTGAGTTGATTCATAAAATTCTTATTTAACTCTTTCCTGCTATGTTAGAGTCGGCTTCCAGCATGGAGCAACTGCATATTGCTTATTTGTCGATCTTCACGTTGTCAGACTTTCGCGCTTCTCGTAGTACCACAAAGAGATCCAAAAACACTTAAAATCGGCAAGGCAACAGGCCTTTGTAATGTAATAGTTATCCAATCTCCATTCTCCTGCATTTATTTCGATTTATTTGAGATTGTTGGCAGCATATCTTCTACCATTCTTCTCTATCAGTCGTCATCTCAGTTGGCACCCCCTTTCTGGCCATATCATCTCAAACCGAAAGCATTTATTTCAATTAGACGATTTCAGGCACTTTTGAATGACAGGAAAACAAAGAAAACGAAGCTACAATCACATTCACAAGGCATAATAACTTGTGAAAATACTGTAATTGCCCATTCCAAAGCTTACATCTCTATGGAGAAGACTGGGCAAGAAACTCCATGGAAGTGTCAATGGAGTTTCTTTTAAAATTATTTTAACAAGATCTTGGTTACATCATTCATGTTGAGCTTATACATATAAGCGAGAACGATGAAGAAAGACGTGCACATTAAGAGCGTCCAGAGTAAAGGATCAAACCAAATTTTTAAAAAAATTCAACAATTTTAAAATCTCTCTTTTTTTTCACAATTCTTAGATCAAATATTGTTTTGTAACCAACTAAATTGTATTTTCTATCTATAGTGTCGGTGGTCTACTCGGTCCAGCTAAACGAGAACAATGGCTACAACTGAGAGCAGAACTGGAACAAGCAACAGACAACTGGCTCACATTGGCCTGCAAGTGTCTAAACATGATCAACTCGAGGTTTGTATGTTCATATGATAGTAGTTTTAAGCCAAAGTTACTCCTTATAACATCAGCCATAGACCGACCGCTTTAATGAGTCCTCCGCTTTGCCCCATCAGAGGCACATTAAGCGTCCACAAAGTCCTAAAAATATCCCACAGGTTATTTGCTTTAAAATAACCATAATCCACGTAGGTATTACGATACTAATTGAACAAATACGTGATCAACCTTCAGAATATTCCATTTAAATTGATACCTACGCGAGGACTCTTTAAAGCGGTCAGTCAATAACTGCCAGTAAAAGTTCCGTCGAAATAGGTCTAGCAGTTTCGGAGACTAGCCGATTAGCCGGAACAAATAGAAAAACAGACGAAAAAAAAAAAATATATATATAAGTACCCACCACCGTATATAATATATAATACTTTCATATTCATTCAGTAAACACCTGTTATTTTAAAATTACAAACAGACACTTCAATTTTATTTATTTGTGTAGATTCTAACCTTTTCCACACTGAACCGATATCAATGTAACGTGATAGGTAGGACCTGGAACCTGAAGAAGGACATTGTCTTTATCCCGGATATCTACATAAAAAATACGAAGTGCACACAGCCGAAGAAACGGTAGCTAATATTATGTGAATATAAAGTAAGCCTAATAAATATGTTACCTTTACAGAGAGAACTGCGTGAACGTGCTAGTAACGACGACGCAACTGGTGCCCGCGCTAGCCAAGGTGTTACTGTTCGGACTGGGTGGAGTCTTCCCCATTGAGAACATATACTCCGCCACCAAGACTGGTTAGTATTAACTCTATAACTGTCTAGAAACTAACCTAACCAGTAACCTCCCAGCTCGAAATAATAAAAGATTGAGTTGTGGCACCCTGACTCGCACAGGTTAAGTTCGAAGGGGATGGCGGGAAGCGAAGTGAGCGAACTAAGACCCCGTCATCCACTTCGTGTTAGGTTACTTCAAACCCTGTAGACAGAAATAGGACGCCTGCGCAGCGGGGCTACGTCGACTCGGTTTACGTTAGTGCAATTAAGATTTCTTCTACTTATAACTCATTAACTTTTCACAGGCAAAGAAACCTGCTTCGAGAAAATAAAGCAACGCTTCGGCGAACGCTGCACATACGTCGTCATCGGCGACGGTCAAGACGAAGAAGCGGCCGCCAAAGCGAAGAACTACCCCTTTTGGAGAATATCCAGCCATTCAGACATCGCAGCCCTGTACAACGCGCTAGACATGGGCTTCTTATGATCTACTGGTATCCTAGTACTTGATCTATACAAAGCAAACGTTTTATGTAGAAAAAAGAACTATCAATTCTATAGGATATCCAGCTATTCAGGCATAGTTGCCCTGTGCAAGGTGCTGGATATAAGTTTCTTATGATCTACTGATATCCTGGTACGTGATTAATGTAACAACCAAAAAAGGTTGAGTTGTGTTTATTGAGAGTTTTTCATACCGTTCAAATGCGGGTTTAGTAAATTCTAGTAACCGTCGTCGACGTGTTTTAGAGACTTGACATGTGAAATTATGCCATCCTTATCCTTTTCCCTACACTTTGTGCATGTTAGAGCAGCATAGATACAGAAATAAAAGCCGTCAAAATGTCATCTTATAAAGATGACTTGATAGATGTGCGTTTTTCGTGGGCTTGCCAGTTAAGGGGAGGATAGACCTTGTTCAGCATTGTGAGTCTCTTATGATCTGCTGGTATCCTAGTACTTGATATAACTGTTTCATAAATGGGAGAGACAGAAAGGAGATACAAAAGAGCTTTTATCTTTGGAAATGGAATAAAATAGATATTATCTTGATAATTTTGAAGATTTTATGAGCTTCCTAACCAAAGCCAAAATTTTCGATACTTTTATGATTTTTTTGCTTACATGGAAACTTGTTTCCACATCAATTTCATGATCAAAAGATATTATATGATGGTCATAGCAAAAACATAGATTATATAAAATCAGATTTTCTGGTTCAAGTTATGGAGAAATATGACTTTTGAAGTAAGAGTCTTATACGTAAAATACAGTAGGTAGAAGAATTAACATAGTAAAACGAACTATTTTTATTTATTATACAGGTTGATAATATAATTTTTTAGCTCCATACATTATTATGTTTGGACTCGAGTTCAATGATAAAGACTAAGGTCGAATTTCAGCGGTTCTTTCTAGAAACCGCCATAATCATTACGAAATATTGATACTGACAGTGCTTGAACGCGGTTTAGACGTGCTGATCTCGTTTCAATGGTGGTTGGGCCTCAAAATGGCCTTCAGAAATTGTAAATGTAAACCAGTCGTAGAATACTGGATACACAGAAAAAGATCAGACGCCTAATTTCGTCTGATTTAAGGTGTCGCTACGGCTAAATGTGATGCCTACATTTTATTATTATTGCACGAGATAAAGAAAGAGATAAAAATCCAACGTTGCAATATACATAATATTTAGGCATTACATCTAGATGTTGGCTGGTGTTCGTGAAACCGGACTTAAGAAGCTGTTCAACGTAAGTTCGAGAATCGAATAATATTGTTTTATCTTGGCCTAATATAATATTGTTCTCGAGTCCAAGTTCTAAAGACTAAGATATTGTCGCGATTGTTTAAAGGGATGTTTTATAAAATAAACAGGCAATCAAACGAAAAAAAAAATGTTGAGTATGCCTATTACGAGTATTACTTATGAAACACGGAACCGAGATATTTTCAAGAAAATATCGAATCCCGACGTTGAATATGCAACGTTCCTGGAATATATCGCATAAATAAATTAGTCCTTATTTACTTCACGGCTCCATAAAAGTACATTTTTCATACAAACATTAGTTTCGGAGCCACAGCTATTTAAATATATTAATTATTTTAGTTTATAAAAGCTCAAAGTCAGCTCAAAATCTAATGAAACTAAAAGAAATAATATGTTTTTTTGTAAATATTTACTGAAAATGGTAGAGACATAGTGTTTTGTAAGTCCATTCCTACGATAAGTTTTATATAATCTTTGCTATGTACAGACTTCAAGTAAATTTTAGGACAATATATAGCAAATATTTGTTCTTTTTCATTTATGAATCTGTTTGGGACGAACTTGAGAAAAAAACTTATTTTGTATTGATTTTTTTCTCAAATGATATTGTAAATTAAAGCAAATAGTTTGTCTGTACTTTATTTCGAAAAAGGACGTCCTTTTCCACAGTTTTGTCGAACAAAAAATGTTCCTGTATCTCTAGGCACAATTATATTTTTATATCTTTCAATATGACCATTTCTGTCTATGTAAATCTTTCTGAGAACTATGTGCAACTGTACGCGAAGACTTTTCATTTTACGAAACGTAGCAATACTTTAAATGTTATTTAAAATAGATGAAATTGTAAATAAAAATCTAAATTTTAGATTAGACATAGCTTATTATTCTAGTTCGAAAGTTATTATTATTCGATTTGTAAATAAAATTATATTATTTGACAATTTAATGTGTCGTTTTACTTGCCAGAGGTGTTATCCATTTTCTTGGAAGCATTTTACCAACAGAATAAACAGACCTAAAAGTGGGCCCTTAGCACCCATAATTATGTATGAAATTGAAACTTAAAACTTCAAAAAGATAAAAAACTAGAAATAAAACATTTTAAAAATAAGGTTTTAAATTATATGGATGTGATGTCCACCGTTTTCATATCATGAGGGTGCATAAAAAATAACTAGTCCGCCAGCTTTGGGAGTCCGCCATATTGGATTTAGAACGATGTCACTTAGCTAAACATGCATTGTCGACCAAAGTAAACATGGATGAAAAATTTCAGCTCGATTGAGCAGATTTTTTTATCCTCGTTTAGTTTTAAATGTTGCAAGATTTGACCTAAACTACAGAAATCGACCGCGAACCGGAAGACGCTGCGTTGAAAGGCCTCCTACTAGGTGGACCGATGACTTGGTGAAGGTTGCAGGGATCCGCTGGATGCGAGTCGCACGGGACCGGTCAATGTGGCGACATTTGGGGAAGGCCTATGTCCAGCAGTGGACGTCTTTCGGCTGAAATGATGTTGATGATGATGACAGAAATCATAATAATATAACTTAAACAAACATACATACATTACAAGTTACATAAAAACTTGTAAAAATAAAAAAATGGGAGATTGCATTGATGCAGTTGAATTCGTTATTGTAAAGTCAGTTAAAAAAGTTTTTACTACACAAGAATTCTTCAAACGCAAAACAAACTTATTTATATATGGCAACCCTGTCACTCAATTGACATGTCTCTCCGTTGCTAAGCAACAGTCTATAGGAGTTTTGTAAACAAAACAGCAAACAAATAATCAGCAAAAATAAAACTTTCTATCAAAATGAAGGCTGTAGATACGATATTATTCGACGTATCTAAGAATGAGCTGTTCAAGATTAACGAAAATTATAAGATGCTGCATAGAAAGCTGAAGACTACGTGGAAAGTCATGATGTGGGTTTGTCGCTCTTGTATTTTAGTTAGTCATCATGTTATTATGATCATTGCGGTCGTATAATCCGGCTTTGTAAGATCAAATATGATAAACTAGCTTTTGCCCCCGGCTTCGCCCGCGTGGATGTCGTAAAATATCCGATTACTTACCTTCATCCCTCATTTTAACCTTTCGGGGATAGAATTCTCAAAAACGCTGAGACACGTATAGATTAATTTTCAATCGTCAGCCTAAACACAAAATTTGAAGATCCTAACTTCAAAACTGACGGACTTTTATATAAACTTTCATCCCCTATTTTACCCCTTTAGGGGTGGAATTCCCAAAAATCATTTCTTAGTGGCTACTTACTCTTCACAAAGAACACACCCTCCAACTTTCATGTCTCTAGGAGCAGCGGTTTGGGCTGTGTGTTGATATATCACCCAGTCAGTCAGTCAGTTTACCATTTTATATATATAGATTATAGTCAACACGTTTGACAGAGGCATTGGTGATCGCAGTTATAATTAGGTAGCAGACACAAACGTGCCGCTGCCTCTGCCTGTTGTCCTTTGTCTTCAACAACGCACATTTGACAAAACTATTGCAGGTTCATGATCTTCCTTCACTGTGTTTTTTTAAACGAAAACCTAACTATCACTACTAACTAAGGCGGCGGCGCGGACGACCGATGTCGTGTGAAAAACCGCCTACTTATTACCTATCTCATTATTTTCCACAGGGTTGTATCTTTTAAACAGTAATAGGTAGACACTTCGTAATTTTCACAAAGTGTCTATTACTGTGGCTGCTATCATCATCATCATCATCATCATTTCAGCCGAAAGACGTCCACTGCTGGACATAGGCCTCCCCCAAGTGTCGCCACATTGACCGGTTCCGTGCGTCTCGCATCCAGCGGCTGCTATAACAACAAATAATAAAGTTAAAAATTTAAACTTCCCTTTCTCCCAAACAAGAAACGTGTTTTTTGGTCTTACTAACGGTGGTAGGAACCCATTGATATAAGTGTCCGCCTCGCACTTTTAAAAAAAATTAAAAAGCAAGTCAAAAAGTAGAAACGCAGTAGAAAAAATTAAATGTCACTCACTCCACCGGGATTGCAGAAACCGCGAGGAGCTATCAACAAATGTACTAGAAGACGTGAAGATTCTGATAGTGGCAGGTCCTCAGAACGCGTTCACTGACGACGAGCTGTCCTCTCTCAAACATATGGTGGAACGAGGCGATTCCGTGCTAGTTGCCATGTCGGATGGCGGAGAAGAACGGACCAATACTAATATCAACTTCTTTTTGGAGGAGTTTGGGATTGTTGTCAATAATGGTAAGTGATTCGAAGGCTGTACCGAGTCTTCAGGGTGGAGTCCACATGTCAAAGACTTCATTTTCGACATAACATCACGTACATTCAACCAACTTATCTGTGCGGGCGGGAAAACACAGAACTAAAATAAATGTACTAAGTTTGACCTAACGATGCAAATTTTCATGACAAGCCACGCCACCTTGAGCTGCACCCTTAAAGTGGTCATATTATCGGTATGTTTTCTCCCTAGGCTTTTGGTGTAGATATATTCCACGAAGACACTCTGATTTTGACAGTTACGTTTAACTTCCTTGCAAAGAAAGAAGAAAGAAAGAACCGATTGCTATCAGTCATGAAAAACTCCATACATTCTTTATTGACCGCAACCCAGGATTCAGCGCTCGGTAGTTGTGCTTCTGACTTCTAGATGAACGAGGCAGTAAAACGATCAGTGGCGTACATTTTATTGCGGTTTCTGTTTTCGCGCTCGTCGCCATCTTTTGAATTGATCAGGCTCGAGGTCATTTATCTATTCCAAAGTGCTTTACTAACACGAACGATCTTAGATCCGAGTAGGTAACCTAGAACCTGTTTACAGATTGTGTTGTTCGAGCAAAATACCACAAATTTTACCACCCCAAGGAGTGCCACGTGTCCAACGGTATACTGAACCGCGCTGTCACCAAGTATCTGATGAAGATGCCCAACTATAGCAGCGAGTCTGATGATTTTCTGTGAGGCTTTATTATATTTTCTATCATTGACTACTTGGGCTAATAATCTCAAAGTATGGCGTAGTAACTTACATCAGATGGCAAGAGTAGCGCTTAGTGCATCAAGTTGGATAAGTATATGTCTGCCTAACAGTTGACTGTTGGCTGATGAAAGTGATGTCAACTGGCTGACCACTGCAGAAACAACCCAAACTTTGCTGATAAACTTAACAGTTGTTCTATTATCATTTGCTTAAATTTTTTATACAGTGAAGCGTTCTTAAAATACCTTTTGCATTATTTCATTTGTAATGTGACCGGTGTAAAATAACCAGGGCTATTACGCCTACAACGATACAGAAAGAAAGAAAGAAGAAAGAAAATACATTTATTTGGCACATGCCACAAGTGCACACAATATAAAACAAAAATAATACAAGAAAAAAAAAACTTAAAACTAAACAAAACAAAAAAAAAAAAATGACAACAAACAATGATAACTGTTTCTGTTACCTACAGAGAAGAGCCAGCGTCTCCAAACTTTGTCTATCCATACGGAGCCACAATGACAGTGAAGAAACCAGCAGCAGCTATTCTATCCAGCAGTGATGTGTGCTACCCTGTTAAAAGACCCGTCGCCGCTTTATACACGTCGGAGAAAAGTGGAGGTACGATATTATGGTTACCATCCCCATATCATGGTCTACTACTGGGGCTACAAAGACGCAATGCAAATGAGGGCCGCAAAAATGGCTACACTTGATTGCGGCGCTTCTTAGGTTTTCAACCCGCTTCTATTTATAGTGCCTGGATATTTGCTTCACCATGTTAAGAGTTCCTGTTGTCGAGGGTCTTTGACGACATGCGAGAAGCCAGCTGGCTTTCTTTTTTAGGGTTCCGTACCTACCGAAAAAATTAAACCCTTAGGAAAGGATAGGATCACTCGCATGTCTGTCCGTCTGTCCGTAAGTCACAGCTAATTTACTCCAAAACTACTGGACCGATTGAGTTGAAATTTAGTACGTAAGTCGGTAATGGTGTGGTCAGCCGGTGGTGTCGGTGGTGGAGGAGCTCGTGGCTAAATAATAACAGCCGCTCGGGTCGATCTTCAGGTTAAGCCGTGCTTGCCTAGGTTGGTCTATGGATGGTTGACCGCCCATTACATACCGAGTTCCCTCCGTGCCTCGGAAAGCGCGATAAGCGGTTGGTCCCGGCTGTCATTTGTAGATCTTTGACAGTCGTTAGGCAGTCAGTGGCCCAAAAAGTCTGACAACCAGTCTTACCAAGGGGTATAGGGGTGTCGTATTACCCAGTACTAACTGGGTTGTGGAGGTCAGATAGGCAGTCGCTCCATGTAAAATACTGGTATTCAGCTGCATCCGGTTAGACCCCAACATTGTTGGGAAAAGGCTAGGCAGATGATGATGATGATGATTATGTAAGTCGGTGACCCAAAGAGGGACGTGTAACGTAAATTAATGAATTTTAAACATGAGGGCCACTTTTCAGGGGTAAATTAAAAAGAAGTTTTGCAAACTATATCGTGTTACATATCAAATGAAAGGGCTCATTGTGACCATCTCAAATATATTTATTTTTATAATTTTAAGATTTAAATAGTTTTGAAGTTATTTAAGAAAATAGGCGAAAATTGACCATTTAACTCCGAAATTAAAGTTCCAAAAATTAAAAAAAAAAAAAAAATTGTTCTTTGCCTATAGATTACAGGAAAACCTATAAGAAACCTATGAACGTACGGAACCGTCTCCACGCGAGCGGAACTCGCACTTGTCCGGATTTTTAATATTTTTTAAAAGATTGTCGTGTTGTGTCCGTACAATTGAATCTGTAAACATTGGTCTAGTCTGGATCTTCCATCAAATACATTTCTGTGTTAACAGTTTTAAAATAATAACGTAATTTAGTCCTCTCATTTCCAGGTAAACTCTTCGTCATAGGCTCGGGCCATTTCTTCGCAGACCAGTACCTCGAGAGCGAGTGCAACGATCTCATCAGGGAGATGATATTCAACTACCTCGGAGGAATGACCGACCTGCACCTCAACCCAGTTGATGTTGAGGATCCTGATGTAAGAGATACCACCATTATAGTGATCAGATTTACACCATCACCAGTTTTTGCCTGAAGTTCTTCCTGAAGTGGTTTTTCATTTTAAAAACTAAATTGGGACTCATCTTCTTGTCTTCCCAGATCAACGAGTACAGAACTCTAGGCGACATGATGTGGCTAAGCAGTATCCCGCTGCCGGAGCCCGCCACTGCACCTCCACCACGTCTCACCCCCCTCCACCCGCACGCCTTGTTCACGTGGCGCCTGTTCTCTTTGAATCTGGCTCAGTGTGAGTAACATAAATAACCTAACCTAAGTCGTTGGTTTTGACTGTCATTTGTAGATATTTGACAGTCGTTACGGGAGTCAGAAACTCGAAAGATGAACCAGTCTTACCAAGGGATATCGTGTTACCTAGCAATACAATCCGTGTGCCCCCGATGGGATGTGCAGTGTACAAAATGTCCACCGCATTCCGGAGACTAAGCTTAAATTTCGAAGTGTCCGGAAAAAAAAAATTCTCGACGTATGGCAACCCCAAATATATTGGGGATTAATGTTCAGAAACCATTGCTCAGTGCTCATCTTTGTCATTTATGGAACTCTTGTGCAAAATTTCATGCTTCTAGAGCCGAGAGAGTTTAATTAGGCTATGCGTTGTCTCTCGGTGAATGAATGACTGCATTAATATTTTTATGGAAGTAGACTTTCTTTACTGTTTTACGATAAATACTGATTAAAAAGAAAATGCATAAAGTTTAAACCTGCATGCTTGTGTAGAAGTTGTAATAAGAAAACGATAACGGTATTCATTTTCTCATTTCAGTGCCAGAAGTACTAGGACTGTATGACGCATTAGGAGTTAAACATGAACCTCTTCGGTTGATCGCACCACAATTTGAGACACCATTCCCCCCGCTGCAGTTAGCAGTAAGTGGTGCAGCTTTTTAGTTTCTATAACACTACTAGGACTAGGATAATCTTTAAAACACGGTAAAGTGTCATGAATCTGGTTTTAAATAGTCTACGTTGCTGCTTACCAAGGGGTATTGTATTACCCAGTACTAACTGGGTTGTAGAGGTCAGATAGGCAGTTGCTCCATGTAAAATGCTGATATTTAGCTGCATCCGTTTAGACTGGAAGCCGACCCCAACATAGTTGGGAAAAGGCTAGACAGATGATGATGATAATATTCTCCTGCAAATATAAAGTGTTTGTCAAAGCGTTGCCAAATTATTTGAACGGCATCCTTTTTTTTCAAGTCGGAACAGCACGATTACGATATACAGGATGAATTTTCTAAGTGGGCGTTGATGGCCAAATCCGCAATTATGAGGAATAGCGAAAAATGCTCAAAGGAGTCTCGAGTCCGATTTTGATGAAAACTAAAACTCATCATTAGATTTTAGAAAAAATCAATATTCCTAGTCAGGAATTGAACCCATTGGTTTGGAAAAAAAACCACACTTACAGTATAGTTGGAAACTACATGACTTATCTATTCCAATGGAAGTTTTATCTTCTATACTGAACGACCTCGTGTGAAAATATATAAGTTGTAGAAAAAAGGCAGAGTCAGGCAAAGTTTAGACCTTAATGCCCCTTGTTTAAGGTTTTCGCTCCAACGTTCAGAGAGCCGCCTCCACCTCCTTTGGAACTGTTCGACCTGGACGAAGCATTCAGTTCTGAAAGGTCACAACTCGCCAGGCTTGCTAACAAATGTCTGCAACCGCCGAATTCTAGACACGGACAAGGTGAGTAACGCATAATTATGCTTCAACCATATCGAGTAAAGTTGTTTTCCAAATACTCAATTTTCGAAAACAGTACATTCCAATATTAAAAAATTAACTCTTCGTTATTGAAAAGGACAAAGATTTATTAAGGACTGAAGAATAGCCAAATCAGTTTCTTAAACTCAAAATACTGATAACACTACAACTTCTACGAATATTAAAAAAATATCAGCCACAAGGATAATTTATGTTTTACCTCAGCAAAATTTATACATTTGTGATAATAAAAAAAACTTTTTGAAACGTAGCGTCGTTGAAGATCTAACACCACATCATTCTCTTGCCCTTATCCCAATTCATTTGGGGTCGGCGCAGCTGGGACGTGAGGCTCTCTCCCTCTCACGTTCCGTGCTATTTTTGACTTACGTGGTGTTAGAATTTCAACGACGGTTAGTACCTATATGTATTACACCGCAATGTCGCGATAACAAGAAATGCGTTCTTATCGATTCTTACACACGTCTCAAAGACGGGAAATTTAAAAATATGAGAATTTCCATGTTAGACCGTATCTGTTATTTAAGCCCCTAGTTCGTCTGTTTATTATTTAATATACCTATACAACGTGTAACAGAAAGGGTATAGTGATGTGAAAGGATATGCTGCAGACCATCAAACTGAACAACTTCCTCAATGGGTCCAATTTCGTAAATGCGAAAAAATTATCAGCTGTCCCATACATTTGGGTCGAGTAGGTATTGAAATTTTGTATGGGACAGGTGATAATTTTTTCGCAGCTGGAATTACTCCTGCTTTAAGACGTCATAGTAAGCCCCCTGATCTTTATTGGTCTTTGGGTCCTAAATCTTGCAGTAGACATTCCTTTTAATACCCTCCTTACATTTTTAGGTGACAGCCGTCAAATTGAGAACGAACTGGAATACTTCGTCCGCGAATGTGGCAGAGTCGTCAGACTGTCCAAAGCCACACCCACCGACGAGGGACCGGCTGGCAAGCTCATATTGCACCAACTAGCCGGGCAGCTCGCTACTTACAAGAAAATAGCTCCGAGGGACTAACGAACTAAGAGTGAAATTGAACGCGATAAGCATATTTAAACTGCGTTCTAGAACTGTCAGTGTCATAAACTCATAACAGAACATAAAATCACGCCTGTAATCCCCGAAGGGTCAGCAGAAATGTACCTAATAGTACACCCACATTTTGACAGTTATGTTTTAAATCCCATCTAATAGGGGGCGAGGTTATTGCCATCAAGCGGGCACAAATCAATACTCCGTGGCTGCTACTGAGATATTCCTGATGGAAAAACCCAATAACACTTTGCCCGACCCGGGAATCAAACCCAGGACCTCATGCTCGGCAGCTGCGCTTTCGACCACTAGACCAAGGAGGCAGTCAATGTCAATACTCCATAGACATTTATTTATTTATTTAAAGACTTTGGAAGACTTACGGCTAAATACAATAGTGTTAAATAACAGTATTATAATCTGACAGCCAATTACAAGTACTCACGTCTAGAGATTGTCTGGTAGATATGACATTTCTTGAACGCAGTTTAAATGTGCTTATCACGGTCAGTTTCGTTGGTAAAAAATCTAGCAGTAGGTTATACTGGACGTGGACTTGCCTCTATTCTAATCCTGCTGAATAAATATCTATGAAGAGTAGAACATCCCCGCCGAACCCAGGCGTAGACCCAAGGTGTAAACGGACCCTTCACGAAGCTGTCAACCAAGCATTCTGCATCAAACTAAGTAACTCTACGCAAACATTATTGCAGGGAAACGACTTTTTTTTTGCGGTGACAAATCACGTTTTATGATAGGACTCAATGTAACGCACTTATAACATTGTGCTGATGGATGCTTTGAATAGGGGCAAGAAGGTATTTAAAGTTATTTTATAACATAAAAAACTTATGCAAAAGTCGGAACTTCTAACCATCAAACCCCCAATATCTCCGTAACCAGAAGGTTCCCAGGTATGGCGGGGGAACTAGTGCCTTTCGGCTTCGTTTAGGGTGCTTTTACACCCGCTATTTTAACTGAGCTCTAGAGCTGTCAGTATGTCAATGTTCCATGGATATGACATTTCTTGAACGCAGTTTAAATGTGCTGATCACGATCAGTTTCGTTTGTAAACAACTTCTTCTTCTTTCTTGTCGAGTTTTCATTTTCTATTGTTACTAAAAAGTTATTAGCAGATCATCCATAGACATAGAACAAAAAATATGTATTATATAATATAATTCGTAAACTACTCAAGCCATCTGAATAAAATGTATATGGGACCACCACGCAAGCTTTGTCTACTAAATTAAAATATATCACGTAAATCAGACCAATAGTCACAAAGTTATGAGGTTACAAACATTTTAAAAGATGCAGCCGAACTGAGAACATCCTTTTTAGAAGTCGGTTAAAAAAGAAACGCACAAATGCTTTACAAAAATTAACTTTACTTATATTCGAAATGCGCGATTATAACTGACGTTAAATCAATTGATATTATAAAAAAGATGCTACGTTGTTACGACTGCGATAGATAATACGGAACGTATGATTTGAAAGAGATAGCTTTGCGCTTGAAGTATTTAAATTACGACAATTGTCTGAATTTTTCTGCAACAATTTGCACGCGCTACTGCGATATGCTCTTTTTATTTATAATATCATTGTGTTAAACGAAGTTCTTGCCGACCCGGCCCTGACTTATAAGGTTGAAATGTGGTCGGCCGTCGCAGTACCTATATTATTGAATGTTTCGGGTTCCGGGTCGGAAATTCTTCTTAGTATCCCGAAGATTGGTTGGTATTTAAATAAACTCGTTCTTGGGAAGGGGAGGAGGGGTAGCCTAGAACCTCACGACGTGTCATCAAGGGAGAACGGCTTACAAAAGTGGTTTAAACACCTTCACATGAATGAAGGACGACCCCCCCCCCCCGAAGGATATAGGTATTTTGTGTGATCGAAAGTGGACTCTTCTGTAAAAATCTAGCAATAAGTTTTATGTTAATAAATATATGTGATGATAAAATATAATAAACATTTTAAAAAACATTAAATTTATTTCTCCAAAATCTCCAAATCGTTAATCATTTCAGTACCTATCAAATAAAGATAACTCAAAAACAAAACTATATTTTATAATAAAAAAAACAATTGATTTTTTTAATGCAATTTCACAACACCAACCGGAAAGCAATAAAAACGTCATAAAACATACTACTGTGATTGTTTTCGCGTCGGCAGCAAGCCTTAGTCATGAAGGCACTGCTGGTAATATTGACTATTTGTATAATCGACACTCTATGCCAGGGGGTCAAAGTTAGTGAAAAGATCTATCCCAAGAAATTCGCCAGCGGAAAGATTATAATAAACACATCAAAATATGAGAAAACTTCCAAAGATTTCAAAGGCCTTAAGCCACCAGTGCCATCAGTGGCTAAGTCGTACACCGCGTTCCAATTTGTGGATAACAACCAACAGCTGCTCAAGACGGGTATCCCCGATAGCCCGTACTTCCCTATCGACCCCGGCTACCACCAAAAGTCCAGTGTGAAGAAAGTATTACCCGAACATCCTTGGTCATTACTAAGAAGGAAAAGATCCGCTGACGTATTGATCGTACCTCCAGCTGAAAATGATGAAAAGAAGATAGAACCAAAAGCAGCAGAAGTACGGCAAGAAACTACACAGGTACCGATTGCGGCTGTGACAAGTAATAAAGCAGAAACGACTGTGACACCGTCAAGTTCACCTAAAGAAGTTAAAGAAGAATCTAAAAGCGCTGCAAAAATAATAAACACGACAGAAAAGCAAGCCAAACGATCGCGCTTAACAACGTCATCCAAGAAGAAGAAGAAACCGCCACCGGCACCGGCACGTAAAGGACAGCCCAAATCTAAGGCAGCAGCGAAAAAGAACAACAGTCGGCTGAACCGCAAACCAAAAGGAAGGAATGCAGCCGCTAGGGCAAAACCGAAAGGCAAACAAGTAAAAAAAAATCTCAAAAGACATCGACCATTGAAGAAAAATAAGAAGAAACTCAAAGGAAACTTGCAAACGAGCAAGAATCAGAAAGCCAAAAAGCAGAAGAACGCACGCGCAGGGAAGGCTCTAAAAGGTAAAAAACCAGGTCCGCCGACCAATAAAGCAAAGAAACCAAAATAATAAGCAATTACAAATAAAGTGTTGAATGCTATTTTCGTTTTTATTTTGACTTATTCCCTTCCTTCCTTCTTAGAGACGCGAACTCGCCGGCTGACGGGCGCGAGAGAGGCACTGATAGAAGACTACCCTTACGTGGTCTCCATACAGAAGGATGAACAGCACTGGTGCTCCGGGGCACTACTGAGCCCACGCATGGTGATAACCACGGCCAATTGTCTTTGGAAGTGAGTAACTGTAACACATGTCAAGAGACCAATTTCTGCTTGCAAGGCAACCCTAGATTCTGCAACTAGTCTAACGACTAAGGGCCAGTTATATAACGTACTTCGTCAGCAATCTTTAGGGTTAATTGGCAATCTAATTGCCAAGCGTTATGTATATGCTATGCTAGAAGTCGGGCTAAACGGGCGGGTTAAATCGAATTTATTTCGGTTTATTACTCAATAAATACTGGCGAATCTTAAGTGAACTCAGTAACGCGTAAGCTATCTAACTCGCATGTATTGTTAGTACTGTCTTGCATAGTTTGCAGCAACTTATCTGCATTAGTTGTTAACATTTTTGCGAACTTATTCTTATATATCATCATTATAAAAAATCTTGATTTGCACAGAAGTCGAACAGTCGGTGAGTGTTGGCCTAGAGGAAATGGCCGCTAATTACCAGTTGGTTCGTACCTAAGCAAGCACTTTGTGTAAAATGCTTTCATCACTGCAATCAAAATGTTAGAGAAAAACATCGTAAGGATACCGGTATATCCTAGAACCAAACATTCGAAAACATCTGACATATGTGGAATATTCTGGAATACGGCCGACGCCGTTCTTAGCGAGACCTGTGTCTCAGCAGCGGGAAAATGATACGTTGATCTTAACAGAAGTAGAACAGGTCGCATCAAACGTCCCACGCTGTTCAGAAAAACATATCATTATCCTTGTTCCACTCACAAGCTTTCTACCGGCTATTTTCCCCTGGTCTGCGCGACTCTCAACTAGAACTAAAAAAAAGAAATGGTTTTTCAAAATCATGTGTGATGTGATCATCTTCTAGAGCAAACCGTATCTCTCGAATGGAAGTGAGGGTGGGCTCCCGTCACGTGAACCGCGGGGGTCAGGTAGCAGGCATACAAGAGGTCGCGAAGCACCCCAACTGGAGCCTGCGCAAGGGACCTGACAACGACGTCGCGCTCGTACTACTAAACAAAAATATCAGGTAAGTGAAGGACGAAAGGAAGGAAGATCTTTCGACGGTTGGTCATAATCGTAACGAATGCCGCCATCTTGTTCTTTCATTTAATACAATTTCACAACCGTTTACCAAGAGCGACCACGCCTCCCTGTCAATGACATTCAAGCGCAAAGATTCATAAATAGCACTCTGAGGCCCGCTTGCACCACGAATCGCTAAAGGCGTAGCGATTCGTGGTGCAAGCGGTGGTGGGCCTAAGTAGCAGATATTCATCATCATCATTCATTTCAGCCGAAAGACGGCCACTGCTGGACATAGGCCTCCCCCAAGTGTCGCCACATTGGCCGATCCCGTGCGTCTCGCATCCAACGGATCCCCGCAACCTTTACCAGGTCATCGGTCCACCTAGTGGGAGGCCTTCCAACGCGACGTCTTCCAGTTCGCGGTCGCCACTCCAGAACTTTCCGGCCCCATCGGCCATCCGTTCTGCGAGCAATATGCCCTGCCCACTGCCACTTAAGTTTGGCTATTCTTTGGGCTACGTCGGTAACCTTGGTTCTCTTACGGATTTCCTCATTTCTGATTTGATCACGCAAGGAAACTCTGAGCATAGCCCTCTCCATTGCCCTTTGGGTGACTTTAAGCCTTCTGATGAGGCCCATTGTGAGCGACCACGTTTCGGTCCCGTATGCAATCACTGGCAACACACACTGGTCATAGACTTTCGTCTTGAGACACTGCGGTAAGTTGGACGAGAAGATACCACGCAACTTCCCGAACGCTGTCCAGCCGAGTCGGATTCGACGATTAACCTCTTTCTCGAAGTTAGACCTACCTAACTGGATCGTTTGTCCCAGATAGACATAATCGTCTATATGGGCATTCAACATGACTTTGGTTTTGTCCATGTTCATTTTAAGACCCACTCTTCCGGAAGCTCTACTGAGGTCATCTAGCATAGTACTGAGGTCCTCCATGGTCTCAGCCATGACCACTATATCGTCGGCAAACCGAAGGTGAGAGATGTACTCGCCCTCTCCAGTCCAGAACCTTGAAGACATCCTCCAGTGCAGCGGTGAACAGTTTCGGAGATACGATCCTGCCATCGTCGGTCTTCAGTTTCGTGAGCTGGCTCTGCCCAATAGCCAGATCTCTTAAAAATACCTTGGAGCCTTCATTCCGCTCAATAGCGTCTTTAATACGCTCGGTATTAAAGCGGCGGAGGTCGCTCTTCAAGGATTTAGAGATCCGTCTATTGAGCTGCCGGTATTTCCACGCCTCGTCTGAAGACTACCGGATCATCTCACGCCGCTCCTTCATGAGCTCGAGAGTATGATCAGAGAGTTTTTTGTTCTTGTGTGCACGACGTGTCTTGAAGAACTTAGACCCAGTCGTATAGACAGTTTCCACGAACCCATCGTTGTAATCGTCCACCGAGCTTCCTAGGCACTCGAAACGATTCTGGAGTTCAAGCTGAAAGCTCTCGGGGTTTTGGATCTGGATCTGTGCTGGACGGAGTGTAGACTTCATCAGTCGAGCCTTTCAAGCTTGATATGTATGTTCAATGTGCCTCTTACCATGCGGTGATCGCTCCCGGTTTTCACCGAATTGATCACAGAGACATCATTGAACATTTGCTTCTTGGTTGACATGATGAAGTCAATCTCATTTTTAGTTGCACCATCGGGACTCTGCCAGGTCCACTTCCTGTGCTCACGCTTTTTGAAGAAGGAGTTCATCATATAGAGGCCCTCCTTCTCCATAAAACTAGCCAGTTGGTGACCCCGGTGGTTCATCCCCGTCTCGTATGCCTAGTTTCGCATTGAAGTCCCCCATGGCAACGGTGAAGTGAGTTTTGAAACCATGCAGGGCTTTGGAAATATCCTCATACATGGTCTCCACTTCATCGTCGGGGTGTGCCGAGGTCGGGGCGTAGACCTGTATGCCGGTCACCCTCTCGGAAATAGAGTAGGTTGCCGGATTTCAGGATTATCGTGTCCTCCCCCTCTCTTCGGACTTCAGATAATCTCACAATACTCCATCGCAGCCTGCTCAATTCCTCTTCGAGTTCCGTTATCTTCTCGTCGGTCCGGAGTCGGTCTGATTGGTGGTTCCATACGGAACCACCAATCAGATATTCACTAATTTATATTATTGCGACATGGTAAATAATGAAACGAAGGAAAATTATGGTTTTGGTGGTACGAAATCCTTAGCGCGCTTAAGTGCATTTACCAGGCAGCAGGCTAAGTAGGCTGGAGCCTCGGGCGGCAGATTTCAGGGGCGCCAAATATGGGGCCAATTGTTTTTTTTTTATGTCTTACAGAAATTAATATATTCATATTTATATTCCTAAATGTCATTCCACCACTCTGTCAAGAGTGAACGACTAGAAGACAAAAAGAAATGTATATTAGGTCCACACAAAAAATTCAATATGTAAATGTTTCACCAATTAGATGATTTTTTTTTTACAGTTTATTGAATCACGTTTATTGAAAAGAAGCGACGGGAATATTTTTAAATTTTGAAAAACTGGAAACGACAGTAATGGTTGGTGTTTTTGGAAAGAATAAACTAGCGAAGGTTCAAATTCAGGCTTCTAACCGTAGGTTTGATCACTGTTAGCCATGTTGACGAATTTCTTTGCAAGCTTTTCGTGGCAGAACGAGACAATTTTAAGTATTTCGCGATAGAATTAAGTATGTCGAAGCAGTAGGTATACAAAAGACATGGGGAAATTACGATAAAATATCCGCTCACAGGGTTTACAAATTTCTCTTCTCTTTCTCCTAATTGAGATCCGAGTCTACGTATCCGAATTAGAAAAACTGTTGTACCTAGGCCATTTCGATGAAAAGCTTACTTTTATGATAATAACGAGTAAATCTTCATCATCATACCTTTCGGAAAAAAGCACTTTTCTTAGAAGTTATCCTTATGATTGACTGACTTAGTTTAAGAATGCATACATTTCTATGCCACCTTTCTTCTGAAAGAGATTTGGTGATACCAGATTTTGGATCGTTAGATATATAAAATAAAATAAATAAATTTATTTAATTCAGTTATCACAAAATCCATATAAGTACATTCATGTTCACAAAATTATTTCCCAATGTTAGTAAAAATACAGAACTTACTTATCTGCGTTAGTTTTTATACTTAAATGTAGGTTGCTCCAAAACTTATGTAATCGACTGTCCAGTCTGTGACTAAACATCGCTAGAACGCTGTTAGGGCTGGCGTGAACTGTGCAGCGCAAGGCGGCGCACCGCTTGCGCAAGATGGCATGGAAACCGTCCACCTGCGCATCCGCAAAAATCCCTGATGCGCTGCATGCCCGCGGCAACCGTAACAACACCCTGAAGGCGTTATTGTATTGGAGCTTAAAGCATTGAACGATCTTTGCAAAGTCTATCTTCGAGCCTGCAAAAAACAGCATTAATTTGCAATACTTTTATCCAGAATTGGATATAACAGTTTGCAGAGCTCTATGTACCTACACCAGCGACAAACAGTTAGATTGATTAACTTTTCTTACGTAAAGCCAGTAGCAAGTCGTGGGTTCGAACCCAGCCAGGCGCATTACTTTGTGTAAGTTATTTCATCACCACTGCTCTCAAAACGGTGAAGGAAAACATCGTGAGGAAACCGGCATGTCCTAGAACCAAAAATTCGAAGACATGTGACATCTACCAACCCGCACTGGGCCCGCGTGGTGGATTATAGCCCATTCTCTCTCATAGAGAGGAGGCCTGCGTCCCAGCAGTGGGAACATTAATAGGCTGATTATGCTTATGCTATGCTTAAAGCCAAGAAAAGCATTTCGCATTAAATTTGCTTTTTGTCCATCGGGTTAGAACTTTACAAGATTCCATTCGACATTCTAATTGATGGTTTTGCGAATAGAAAATCTCGCAAAAAGGTATTGTAAAACTTCCATAACTTAGGTAATTGAATTTCATCATCACCTCCAGCCGGATTGTTACCAGGTAATTGAATATATTTTATTAGTAGTACATGACTGCGGTTTTATTAGCTCAGAAATACCGATACCCAAAAACTATTTCTTGGGTAATCTTAACAAAATCGTTGGGTAGTAAAAATAATCTTATAGGAACCAACACAATTTGTAGAGGTAAATAGGCGGCATTTGAAAAGCCTACTGGCGACAAATGAGTAAACCTGCCACTGGTTAAGCCGATTCAAATTAGATGTTCTATTGTAACAGAAAGGGTATGAAAGCATATGCTATAGACCATCAAACTGAACAAGTTTCTCCTTGGCTCCAATATCGTAAATGCGAAAAAAATATCAGCTGTCCCATACAAAATTTAAATACCTACGCGACCCAAATTTATGAGACAGCTGATAATTTTTTCGCATTTACGATATTGGACCCAAGCAGAAAGTTGTTCAGTTTGATGTTCTACATTCTACAGCATATCCTTTGTGACTATGACTATACATTTTCTGTTACACCCTGTATATATATGAGGACTCCATTGTCCGCACTAAGACTCTCATTTGGTTCATTGTGTGTCTCCATCCAGAAGCAACAAGATGAGTTATTTTAATGCCTAGAAGAACCACGTAGAAGGGTTCGCTTTAATGAACGTGTTATTGGTCAGACTACTAATACTGATACTGTTAGCCTGCATCATCCCACTGCTGGGCAAAGGCCTCTCCCCATGACTTCCAGTTGCTACGATCCAGGGCTAATGTGGGTCACTGGTCGTTAGTTTTATCCAACTCGTCCCGCTGTATTCTACGAGCGCCTAATATAAGACTGTATCTGGTAATATAGTTGGGAAAAGGCTAGGCAGATGATGATCTGGTCAGACTAATATAAGCTTAAAAAATTCGGATATACAGGTTCTCAGATTCAGTTCATGGTGTAGATCTCCCGAACAGAGTGATGATGCCACCGTTCGATGATGCATGGATCACCAGCTGGGGAGCCGAGAGGGTATGTTTTATGCTTCATCTAAAAATTTATCACAATGGATCGCCTGGTTACTTAATTTCCCAGTTAACATAACCATAACATCACTCCCATGATCCTCAAAGGGTTTAGCAGAGGTGTACCTGATGGTACACCATTTCTCCAGTTATGTTTAAGTTCCATGTAGGGGGCGAGCCTGTTGCTATCAACCGGGCACAAATTCAGACTCTGTGGCTGCTACTAAGAAATTCCTAATGAAAAACCCAAGAAAACTTTGCCGACCTTTTATTTACTAGGTACTTACTTTGGGAACACCCAAATACTCCGAAATATTTTATTTGAAATTTCGATGTTCCGATTTTCAAAAGTCCGAATTTCATAATACCTAATAATAGACATTATAATTCATAATGTCTATTATTAAACGAAATTTATTTTACCGAAAGTCGTAAATTCGACTGTTTTGTTTTCCGATTTTCATATGTCCGAAGAATCAAATGCTCGATGGATTGTCGATCCGAAAAACGACATTTCGATTTTCAATACTTCGAATAATCTGCTAAAATTAGAGTGTCTGATTGTGATTCAATTGGTACTTCCTTTCTTCTCCTAAAATAGTTAGCCCTAAAACATTTGCTAAAAATGAGGTTTTAATGACAAAAACGAATCGCTGTAAATCCGATTCCACGCAGTCTTGTCTGCCCTACCCCTAGAGTGTAATTTAAGCCCACGTAGGCGCAGACGGGCGAGGCGGGCCGCATGCTGTGGAGCAGGTGGTTTTAACGCTCCGCACCACGGTGAGCGTAAAACACATCTGCGACGACAAGCTCGCGTGGGACCGCCGGAGCCCCGCAGAGCCGGAGCCGTGACAGAAACCATGCCTGCTGCATGTTGCATGCATGCTCGTTTGCATGCTTCATGCTGGCTTGCATGCTGCATGCTTGCTTGCATGCATGGTGTATGGTTGTTTACATGTATGCATGCTGCATGCTTTCTGCATGCATGGTGTATGCATGTTTGAATGCAACTGACGTCAAACGTATTTATCCTGCTACTTCAAACAAAACTACACAATAATAGTGAACTATCTCAAAACAAGTCGGTAGAAGTAAAAACATTGCCCACTGCCATATAACTCGTATCTACTTAAGACCTGAGAGAAGTTCATAGCAAAAAAAAGAAAAAAAAGTCTTTTATGTGTCTTGAAATTCAGTTTTACAAGGCGTTTTTATTTCGGAATTCTAATTAATCGGTATTTTAATAATCGGAATTCGTATTTTTGATATTTCGTATTATCATTAAGTCGGACTTTTTGTTATTCGATCTATGGAAACTCGGTATTTTGAGAATAGTAATTATGAAGGTTAGCAATATTGAAATTGCGGAATTTTAAAAATAGGATAAATGATAAATCGGAGTTGTTATATTCGGAATTTTGAACCATTCGGAATTATGATAATCGGTATTTTAAAATTCGGATTTGTGACTATCGGAATAAAGTTTTTCGTATTTATGTAGTGTACCCCTTACTTTATTACAATAGTTTTGTTACTAGTCGATGGCTCACTAGAGTCTAGTATGTATGATTTGTGACCTGAATTTCGATCGAAAAAAGAAACCTTTATTTTTTAAACGTAGTTCTTTGTGAAGAACCTCGTCCGATTAAGTACTTACTTGAGACATTTCTTTATCTTTGGAATGAGAATGCATGGCGGAGGCACTGCAAATTTCCTTTAACTAGTCAATGGCCTTCGTAGATTTCTTTTTGACCATTGAGATAATAAGATGCTGTTTCGAGAGTTCCAAAAGTTTTGTAATTTCTCTGTAAACTGAAGCTTCTGGTCGAGACCTATCACCGTGAAAATAGAACTCAAATATAATAAAGTATTAACGACTGACTTTCTTTAACAGCGTGATGGCGTTTACGACAATTATGACTCGACGACGCTACAAGTATACCACGCTCGGCTGATAGACCGAGAGAAATGCAACAACATCACAATGAGGTTCAGCGTCATAGTCACAGATAATTTTATCTGTCTCGCGCAGAGCGGCCGGCAAGCTCCTTGCACTGTTAGTATCCTGGTACTTGAAACACGTGGAAATCATTGCTGGAATATTGATACAAAATATTTTTTTTTTTATGCTTACTCTAGACCTCAATCTAGTCCTGAGGACAGAGATGAGGTCGACGATAGAACGAGCTAACTCAAAAGAAGCCTATTAACTCGCGACTTAAATAGATTGTGGTCAAAAGAACTTGGGAACACCGACGCAGGCAGGGAATTCCAATCCTTGGCTGTGCGCATAATGAATGATGTAGCAAAGCGCTTCGTGCGAATGTGTGTGTGCATCGACAAGGTATGGGTGATAACCTGCGGTACGTCTGGACTCCCGATGGAAGAAGGGAGATGGTGGAATGAGCTCGTGAAGCTCTTGGGCACACTCACCAAAGTACAATCTGTAAAAGACCGACAAACATGCAACTTTGCGCCGGTGGGCCAGGCTATGAAGCCTGGTACCAACCAGCTTATCGTCACCAATGAGCCTCTTAGCGCTGCGCTCAACAGAATCGAGTATGGCTAATTGATATTCGGTTGAGCCATCCCAAAGGTGACAGCAATACTCCATGCCGGCCCGAACTTGAGCTATATAAGACTAAAAGCTGTCCAGGCTTGAAGTAACGCTTAACCTTATTTAGGATACCTAGCTTTTTTGCCGCAGTTTGAACTTTCGACTCAATGTAGGCACCGAATTTCAGATTTGCACTCTACTTCGAGAAGCTCGAGGCTGTCGGTAACTGGTACAGATGTACCCCGGAAAGTAGGAGCCAGATTGAACGGACTCCTTTTGGCGGTGAACAGGCTCACTTGTGTTTTGGTGGCGTTAAAAACAACCAGATTTTAATCACCCCACTTGGAGACAAGACTTAAGGTTGAATTCGTTCGCTCTACCATGGCCTCTCTCAATGAACGCACTTGTTCACCGCTGGCTTTTGCGCTGGATGCATAACCCTCCATGACAGTGCTGTCGTCTGCGTACCCAACAATACCAGAAACCAGAAGGTCATTGATGTGCAGCAGGAAAAGTGTCACGGAGAGAACAGACCCCTGATGAACTCAATAGTGGTAAGGTCAGAGGAGTAGCCATCAATGACCACTCGGATCGACCGTTCACTCAGGAAGTCAGGTATCCAGCAGCAAAAGTCAACGGGGATGCCGTAAGCAGGAAGTTTGCTCAGCAGACTTGCGTGCCATACCCTGTCGAAAGCCTTCGAGATGTCGAGCGAAAAGGAAGGGCTTCGCCGTGTTTCTCGACGGCCTCGCCCCAGCAGTGTGTAGCAAACACCAGAAGGTCCCCAGTTGATCGTCCCCGGCGAAAGCCATACTGACGGTCACTGAGTAGGTCGTTTGCTTCTAGATACGCCAGCAGCTTCGCATTGAGAACCCTTTGCATAACTTTACAAAGTATGGAGGTGATGGCGATTGGTCGATAATTACTGGGGTCGGCAGTACTACCCTTCTTGGGTACTGGTTGTACATTGGCAACTTTCTACTTTCTACTTTTTGGTGACTTCGGAACCGTTCTGGTTTTAAGAGAGAGGCGGCGACCTGAATACGAAAGGTGGAAACTGGATAAATTGCAATGATGGAGAGGCCTAACGAAAAGTTACTAGGGTACGGCAAAAAGATTTAGATATCTTGAATAGTAGATCAACGTTACCAATATAATGTTTATGAAAAGAGGTCCAGAACTAATTATGAACAGCTGAGCTGGATAACTTGAACTAGCGCGATGGCCACAGACGATTTTAGAAGACCTGCGCAAAGATGAATTTCGCTTTAAATGTAACCAAAAAACAAGCGAGTGGGCAAGCGACGGAAAAAACGGTAACTTAAGAAGATGATGATGATTCTTAGAAAATCGTGGCATTAAACATTATTATAATTTCAGCGGGATACTGGGGCCCCAGCAGTGAGTGATGGTGTTCTGTGGGGCCTCGCATCATGGGGGATTAGGAAACTGTAAGTATTCTATCACACTTTATTGAATACCTATGAATTTTAGCTGTCGTTCACTCTTGGACCTGATTAATTTTAAAAATAAGCTGAAGTGGGACTGGACTAGCCACGTCAGCCGCATGCGCAATGATCTGTGGGCCAAAATAGACACTCTCTGGAGCCCTGACACAGCCAGAAGGCTTCGCGACACACCTCGTAGAAGATGGCAGGACAAGCTGGACAAAACCAACATACATAATGATAATCATTAAAATCATGAATACAACCCTCTTAAGTTCATTTAACCCCTATTCTTTAACTATTGTATGAAAAAGTCATTCAATGGGGGCTAAATAAACTTGGAGGGTTGTATTGACGATTTTAATGATTATAATTCTGTAACTAAATGACATACGTGTTACTGGCGCGAATCATATTTCCATCAACATAAAACCTGACACTGACCTGTAAATTGCAAAAAAACGTGGGAAATTTTGAATTTCGCGAGCTACCAACTCATGTTTTACAAAATAAATATATCTTTATCTTTATCTTTATCTTTACCCCGGCGCTTCCACCATAACATAATACATCGGTTTATTTCAGATGCGGCACAGAACGCTACCCGGCAATGTTCTCCTATCTGGCTTCCAACTCGAACATGGACTTCATAATGAACACATCGCGCAACTTTATGTCCGAAAAGAGAGAGTATCCCTTCCCAGACCGATATACGGAAAATAAGAAAAAATAAAATATTTTATCTGTTTTCTTCGTGTCATTTATACTGTCCTGGTAGCTTGAAGGAGGACAATAAATAACACTTAGGATTTCTCGTATCATTCAGCAGCATCATCATTGGCAACCTTGTTCTACTCACTGCTGAGTATAGACCTTGTCTCTATTGCGCCATGCTTCCCTGGTTTCCGCGAATCTCGACCAGCCCCCGTAGCATGGCGTTTATCTATCTCTATTCTTCAAGAATCGACAAAGCTCTTTCTATACAACTCGACATGTCTTCTGCCCGAGCATGCGGCGAGGCGAAGACTCGAGTTTTCACGAAGACAAAGACATAGGAATTCTTTCCTTAGCAACGGATAGGTAGCTAGTGATGTAGATATACAACGAATCCTACGATGACATTACGTTTAGTTAACCAAAAAAATGTGTCAAATGCACAAGTTTTAAAACCTTTGGAACGTAACTCAAAGCAACAACGAAACGTATTAATATATATATAATATATATTAATACGTTTCGTTCGTATTCACTAATAAGGTTGCCTATTATTTTTACAAGGTAGTTGGAAGGCGTACACAAATATTGCACCATCTCTTTACTTATCTTATAATTTTCGAGGAACTCGTTTTCAGGGATATCAAAAGCCGGTTAAAGCTCGTACAGCGGTCCTTTTGGCCTTTTTTTCTTTCTTCTCGGCATAAAAACTGAGAAGATGGCGACGGTAGGACCCCGACATGTTTTTAAAACCAAAGTGGCTCACAAACACAAATAAGAGTTATGACAATAATCTTTTCTAGGTCCGATGTGATGTAGACTATTTGACATTGGTTGAGAAGAAACGTTTCTACACCCAAGTGCCAAAAGTAGAGAAGAAATCATCGCCATGCTCGACGTTGTCGACTTTTGTTGACAGAAGAATAGAAACTTTTCTTTTCCACATGTCTAACATCGCCATGCTTAGGACGATAGAAATCTTTCTACAATCTGTCATTTTGTCGATTCTTCCGCCGTCAAAACCCGTTTCCACGTTGCTCATGCTACGTGGGCAGGTCGTACCCGTTATCTTCCGATTTCATCCATTTGGCTGTTGGTCTGCCAACACTTCTACTATCGTCTCATTGTCTCTGCTATAAAATAGCTACCGTAAGTCCAAGTGATTACGAAGTGTCAAAACAAAAGAGCCTTTTTTTACTCGAGTGCTGCGAAGCCAAAAAGGAGGGTTATGTGTTTGACCTGTATGTATGTCTGTTTCTATATTCTCTCGTAACTCCGAAACGGATGAACGGATTTGGATAAAATAAAACAAATTGTTCAGTATATGAGCATATTTAATATTTTCTTTTTCAAAATTGTAAAACTCACATTTTGAAATTGCAAAATTATAACTAAATTCTCATATCGTTAATAGTAACAATCGCCATTTTGTAGTTTTTTTTTCACCATTTTGTATTTCTCTCGAACTAATAGATAATAATAATTGTAAACCATTTATACATCTCTAATAATAATATATTTTAATGTCTAACAAATTCATTTTCTCAACGTATTACCACCATTTTCGTTTTTTATCGTTATCCCAACATCAACTTTCACGTATTTCTAATCAACTTTTTTTTATAATTCTAAACATACTTTTTACATTTTTTTCCCATATACAATGACTACAGCTTTCCTTTGTCGCACCGAGTGTACCATTTTAGAAAAATATTGGAATGACTTTTTCGAAAACAAAAATAAACTAACCCTAAAATTATACTTAATTTAAAAAATATTATAATTATAATAAGTAAAATTAATCTGCAATTCCACGTACCATACATAATTCAATTACGAAAAATCAATTCGTTTCTTTGGCAATTTTTGTATTCAAAAGTGAATTTACAATTTTTTTTAAACTGGCGTTAAGCTTTAACACTATTGAGAAAAACTGGCAAAGTTGAGAAAATATTATACATTATTTGCAGAATTCAAGCTGTTTCCACCATTGTAGAGAAACATAATTCTCTTTTTAAAATGTTGGGCGATGACGTCAGTGAATTCTGGCTCGCTATTGGTCAAACAGACCATCAAAGAACGTTCCACAATGATCGAAACATTTGAAATTATGAAATCAGTAGCAACATAATAAGCGTGTATGTGACTTTAATTATTCTATTGTAATTATCTTGTTTAATCTTATTAATTAACGAAATTACATTATAGATTACCAAATTGAATAAAACTGGCCAAAATGTAAAACTAAACTATAGTAAAGTTAACAACAGAAATAACATTACGAGGTATTACTCAAATCCACTTTTTGCTCAACGAAATTATTTTAGGCCAAAATAGAAACTTTAATGGTTGAAAAATAGGTTTTTAATTTGAATAGTTTTGGTTTTTCTTGTAGAAATGGAATATTTTGTACACCGTAAGCAAGAAACTTATATTACAACTTACCTACAGTATTTGCCGTACAAGTACATCTATGGTAACAAACAGATACACAGTAAATCGTTCCATTGGACTGAGCAAAGCGAATAATGAATAAAAACTAAAAACTATTTAGAAGAAAAAACTTAGCAAAAATATTTTGGATGGAGCCGATTACGATATATAAAGAGCTTAGATAGAATCTTTTTTAAATAAAGAAAAGTTTAAAATTATAAATATATTAATCATTGTAAAGCTAGAGCGCTATTTTACAAAACAACAAATAAATTCGTGCCTCTTATTACTAAAATGCCACTTCAACCTAAATTATTTAACTTTGGGTTGACTGCGAAACTGCGACAAACGAAAATGTTCTTCAACATAAGGTTGAGTACCCTCAAGTCTCATAATAAATACCGCTTTTTTATTCCGAGTTACTAACTCGCAATCTTAAGTTACGTTAGCAAAGTCTCGAATAGATGGCAGCAGTTTATTTATGTAATAATGAACCTTATAACCGAGGAAAAAGACTTTCATCGAAATGTCGACTACGTTTCCAAGTCACCCGAACAAGAAAAGTTGTATTTCGTACTCCAAATATTTTAATAGCCGCCTTTTTTCAAGCAATTTCGATGAGATAATCGATATACTATTCTATTAATCGCACCAGGCAAGAAATCGTTTTTTTTTATTAACCTAACGCTAGAGACTCCCTGATTTTTTTCTCTTATTATCTAAATATACACAAAAATAATTTTGTACTCTCCCAACGAGTTTCAAATGGCAACATTTAGATTTTTTTACAATAATTATGGCAGCTTTGTACGATCGCCGAAATAGACTTCTAAGTTGGCAACTCCGTCGATATTGACAAAATAGTTCTCAATTTTTAATTATTCATTTTGTGAACGACGATGGAGTTGTCAAAGAATGCGCACACGCTGGGCAACTCACTTACAAGTGTGTAGGCGCACCAAGAAACAGATAAATAATGTAAACAACCAGGCTGCCCACCGTTGCAAGTGTGTGCACATTCTTGGATACATGTATTATCAGTGAATAGACTCGTAATTCTACTTAATAATTTGGACAAATGTGATATTTTGGCAACACTAAAAATCAGTATAACAAGCACCGTATTATGCGATCAATAATGTTGCCAGCACACAAATGTTTTGTAACGTAAACTATGCTTGTAATTATTGTGTATTCTACTTATTTCGGGTATATTGTAATGTAAGCGATGTGTGAAATGTCTATTGAAAAAATGTAATTAATCTATGGTGAGATGAAATGCCCAATTACTGGCTAAAGACGATTTTCCAAGATTGGACATCCTTAAACACCAATGACTGGCCACCTCAACGCATTTACTGTAACTATTGACAAAAATTCCGGATACCTATGTAAGTGTAACATGTAGAAACAATTAAAAATCGTCGTTAGTAAAATTGGCATGATTCAGTCACAAAATTTTAAATTTGAGAGTTTGCAATTCGCAAACCGTTTCACGAAGTCCATTTCGAAAATTCCGAAAGATTCCGAATTTTAATTATCTGTGCATTATTAGTAATTTATTAATCCATACAATAATTTGACATCAATTTAACCCCGAAACACTCAGAAAGCCACTCAATTTAGTCCAAAATCACTTTTTTCACGAGCACAGATTAAAAATATCCAAATTTAAACCCGAATACGTCAGTTAAGGGTTTGGCCGTATCCTAGGGTTGGTTCAGGAGTAAAGCTTCGAGTTCATCGGCGGAGCGGAGCAGAAAGGCTGCGGACTCACGGTAGCCGGTGATGAGCTGTCGAACGGCTCCTACTTCGGCTCCTGACAGCTTGTGAGAGAGCAGCTGCGGCTTGGTCTGACTGGAGGCCGTAGAGGCAGCAAGCGATGACGGTGTAGGTGTCCCGTGGAGCGACGTTGGTGTTGAGCTCTTTAGTGATAGATCTGTAGGCGCCGCTGGAATAGAAACAAATTGATGAATTATTGACAAGACAGTTAATACGGTGACTGAAAAGTTGTGTGGTAATCGGTTATCGTGGTATGGACATGTGATACGGAGGAATGAGGAAAATGTTGAGTATGAATGTAGATGGTTATAAGAGTAGAGGATGACCAACGAAACAATGGATGGACTGTGTGAATGATTAGGCTAGAAAGGAGGTGACTGCTGGGATGAAATGATGATGATGATGTAATAGAGAAGTATGGAAGAAGACATGCTGCGCCGACCCCAAATAAATTGGGATAAGGGCAGGAGAATGATGATAATGACAAGACATTTAATAAGGAAATAAATCTTGGAACAGGTAACCACTCTGATTTCTATTATTTGGGGTCTGAGCAACATGTCACTAGTCGAACCACCCAAAACAACAGCATTAACTTCAAATTCGCCTACAAAACTCCATTAATCATTCCTGACGCGGCCCTTTCTAGCCAAAGCCATCAGTCGATTTATCGTTACAAAACTCTGTAGCTGACTTGTCAAGCTCTTCCATAATATTTTTGAAACAGATTCGAAATTAATTTAATAAATAGTCAGGTAGTCCTGAGTACCTGGCCAGCATAGTTATGGCTAGGTAAATAGATGCTACTAACCTGAGATACTCGTTGGGAACGTGTGCGTATGAGCAGCCATAGCTGACAGCAGCGCGCTCTGATAGGCCGCCATCGCTGCGTTTACGCCTGCTCCTAGAGGAAGACATTAGTGTAGATACCGTTTTAAACACACAATAAGTAAAATAATCATGGAAGAATAAAATATTGTAGTTTAAAAAATACGCTTTAGAGTAACGTCATTTTATTTCTCGTATTCCTCTCAGCAAACCCTTTCATTTGATACCCATATTATGGGGAGTGCATAAAAAATAACTAGTCCGCCATAATTGGGAGTCCGCCATCAGTGGGAGTCCGCCATGTTGGATTTAGAATGGCGTCACTTAGCTTAACATGCATTGTCATCCCAACTAAACATGTAAGCATAATTTTAGCTCAATTTGAAACCGAGAAGTCGGTCAAATTTAACTTCTAAATTTTTTTACGCAGTGAAGCTAATAAAAGCGTGTTGAAAACCTGAATTCAGAATGATAAAATGGTAGAATTTGGCTGTACGAAGTTTGTCAACTTTGCCGAATCCATGTATCTAGGCATAATCAGCCCATAATGTCCCATTGCTAAGACACAGGCCTCTTCTCTGTGAAATGGAATTTTTGATTTGACGTGCCTGTTTCTTCACGATGTTTTCTTTCGCTATTTCGCACACTTTTGCAAATCAGTCAATCCATCAATTTATCCATCGAGTTAAAACTGTGGAACTCAGTTTTCTAGATTTTGAGTAGTCTTTCTTATGAAATTAAAGTGGTTGAACTTACCGGTAGGAGGAAGCGCAGTCAGAGTAGACAATAAAGCGCTACTGGTAAGCGCTGATGATGCTGGGTTCGGGTTGGAACTGAAACGTAAGAATGGTCCATGTCAGATACGTTTTCAGATTATTTGCTCAGGAACTAATAGAAAACATCATAAGGAAATCAATCTAATAGAGAAAGGCATGACTTACTTCTGTCGCCCGAATGTCTGCGGAGTTCCAAATGTATTTGGGAATGACGGTCTGAATAGTGGAGCCGGCGATGACGCTGGGCTGAAAATTAAAATAGGAATCAGTTAGCTCAAGCAAACTAGTAGTTATGAAGACTTCTCTTTAAGTACCAGGGCACCATAACTCACCTAGCAGTCTTACTGCCAGCGTTTCCATTAGCGTTATCCAGCTTCAAGTTATTATTGTTCAGCAGTGAATTGTCCATTGTTGGGCTTGCTGATGGCCTCGTAGTGTCTGCAGCAGCCTTGCTGTGGCCAGCAGTGGCCAATGATGTGGTCGACGTGGTGGTTGCTGGGGTAGAAGCTGGGCTGCTTATAGCACCGCTGTACAGGCTCAGGAATGAAGAAGCTACTGCTGAAGTGGCTGTAGTATCAATGGCCTGTGGAAGATTGTTTTAAGAAAAATCAACTGGAGGAAAAGAAGCCAAAAAACATAAATTTGAACGTGAACTCCCCCTAGTGGCAAAAGAAGAAAGTATATTTATAGAAGAACCCATACACTGTATGGAAACTTACGCAACAAGTTACAAAAAGTAACCGTTAGAATAAGACAAAAAAAATAAAAGCTTGTGAGAAAGGAAACTTCTCAGACATTTCTAATGCTTCTATTTTGTTCATTCCACAACTGATTGTGCACTATAAATAAGCTGTCCAGAGGCTACAAAATTTTAAGAACAAGAGAAATTGAGGTGTTATTTTGCTGATCTAAACAATCTGGGGTTTCAATGGTCCTCTGTGTTTCGAAGAGCACCTAGGCCGTTGACCCTGACTATACTATCAAAAGCTTTCTTCCGTTCTTAAACTCACTATGCACCGATGCAGCTCTTGGCAATGCATCATAAAACCCGCCAATTTTTCGCCCAAAAATTCGTATCCCTTAGTACTTCGAAGAGCACATTAGGTCGCAAAACTCGGTTTTGCGTTGCTGCCATCAGCTACTGCTACTTATTGTTTAGTTTTAGAAATCACAATGCACTGGTGACGCTCTTGCCAAGGCATTAAATCGTTGGTTTTCAAAAACCGAATCCCTAGTACTTCGAAGAGCACATTGGATCACGAATCCTGGCTTTATACCAAAAGTTTCGGTACTATTTGAGTCTGCAATCTATTATTTGGTTTTAGAACTCACCATGGGAGTAGGCACGGTCGGCATAGGCTGGCTCACGGGGTCGAGACCGAGACGCATGCGCTTAGCGTTCAAGCTCTCATTCTCGCACGCTTGAGCCAGAATGTGCTCTGCCTGCACTGATGTCAAATGTGCTGGTGTAGGCCGCACCTGGACAAAGATGTTGAAATTAGCCGTTGATAAAATTGGAGGCAAAAAAGGGTTTTTAATTTGGATACATATTACCAAGTAGGTTTAAGACTCGGGAAATAATTTTTACTAACAGGTATACCTATTTGGAATTTCTGTACAATTTGAGGACCGTTAATCGCTTTTATGGGACCTAAAGCAGAGCTTAAACAGAGAGTTTAATCAAGTAAATGTTTGTTAATTTAGGACCAAAAAGAAAAATTAAGAAAAGAGTCCCACTGTTCAAAATAAACGGACGGAACAGTTACCATTACTTATCATGAAATCATTGCTCAAAGTTAATTTTTACCTTAACTTGCAATAAGTTTAAATACCAAGATAACATGAACAAAAAGGAGATCGGACCCTCACCGCAGTGTCCCAGGCGTTGCCAGACCCCGGTGTACTCCCTCCATTGCCAGACGTCGGAATCTCTCCTCGGACCTTCTTGTTCCGTCGGCAACTCTTCAAATAAGTCCGAATCCTCTTTCGGGCGCGCTCGGCAAACTCCGGAAACTGTCGTGTGCAGGAATCGATGATAGCCTGGATCTTCTCTTTAGGCTGCTTGGATATGGGGACTATCCTGTCCAAGTTCTCGTCTACGAAGAGGCGGACGAACATCTGTGGAAGAATTGTGTGATATTCCTATAGAAGAGTCAAACATTAAACGGTAGATATTGTTATCAAGGCTGCATACTTTAAATTTATTCTACTGTATCCCTTTAGCGATATTCGGATATCAAGCAAAGCAGATATAAGAGAATGTCCAGCCAAACATCATCTGCTTAGCCTTTTCCAAATTATATTTAGGTCGGCTTCCAGTCTAAATGGTTGAGCTGAGTACCAGCATTTTACAAGGAGCGACTGCCTATCGGACCTCTGCAACCCAGTTGGTAACAGCTAAACATGCTTTCCGAGACACGGAGGAAACTCGGCACGTAATGGATGGTCACCAATTCACGGAGCAACCCGGGCAAGCGCGGCTTATCCTGAAGGTCGACCCGTGAGGCTATTATTTAGCCAAGAGCTCTTCCTCCTACCCCAACATAGCTAAGAAGGCTAGTCAGATGATGACCACCGACCTAGTTTTTTACTTTTGGGGTTAAATTCTAGCCTAAATAGTTAAGGGCGAAGTATTCGCACTGAGGGCCGACCGCCGTAATCCAATTACGACTGGATACCGATAGCCGATAGTTAGTCCGTCGCTAATTCGCTTTGCTTTTAGATTATAAAATAGCAGAAGGAAAATGTTATTTTCATAACAAGTAGGTAGGTATAACAATATTTATAGTGTAATAGTTTTCTAAAAATAGCGACAGCGCTATTTTGAAATACATTGAAGAGCTCTTTAAAATACGAGCGATTCTTTTTTGTCAACCGCAAATAACCAAGATAAATGAATGGATGCTTCACCCCATGACTTCCAGTTGCTACGATCCAGGGTTAATGTGGGCCACTGGTCGTTTGTTTTGAGTCTATATTTAGCAAAAAAAAGGCGGGTAAGGTTTTGTGCCATTCTTTCCTGCCTAAATATCTTACGTGGCTGCAATTTCACTGATATCCAATATACTTGATCCGACTGAAAAATTACGTAATCCACCGCTACGGTGCAAGCAGGTAGAACTACTAACGCTATCGAAGTGGCAGTGTTCCGGACTTCTGGTCGAAACTCAATTAACTTAAGGAATCATCGTCATGACGAAAAAGACGGACCTAAGGCGAGCTTTCCCATATTTTATCAATGGCTTGTTTTATGACCTCCGGATAAGATACGGTAAGCTTATCTTATCTACAAATTCAAACAAACTGACATATATCTCAAACTGGTGTTGCAGTAGTGGTTGGTCTGAAATTGTGCAAATGGCCATTTGTCTAAATTTTGTCGTTTTTTTTAGGAAGAGAGTATATAGAAAAGTTTTGCTTCTAATAAACTTTTTGTTGTGATAACCGATTGTGGGCTCGGGTTGGCCGCTGTAGAAATAATCTGGCCTACCAAGGTGGAGATTGGAATCCCTTTGCAGGATATGCCCCACCTCATTTTCCACTCATCCTGCACAACGACCTGCACATTCCAGTATTTAAATGAAGCCAATGATAGAACTGCTACATACGGTTCGGACAAAAGGTGAGAGAAATCGACACATATAGGTAAAGACGTGACTGAACCATTACAACGACTTGTAGGGACCTCGAGCACTGCGCGATCACATCCATGACTTTTGGCCACAGAAGGCCCGACCAGGAAGAAATTTTGGTCGCACAACTGTTCGTCCGACCAGTTTTGTTCAAGATATCGGCCGGTCAGGTGACAAGTCGTTATAGAGGCCGTGTCGTGCACGAGGTCCCTTAGCCAAGCCCAAAAAAAACAGGTTAAAAGTAGACGCAGTACTCACGTTAAAAGCTTTCAGCCGCTCTGGATCATGATGCTGCGGATCCACCCTGTCATCGGAGTCATCATCCGAAGCCCCGCCGTCGTCATCATCCTTGGTTCGATCTGATGATGAGGTCTCATCGTGTGTGGATGCCGGTTCCACGCCTGGTGTCACTGAGCCCACGTGAATTGGACTCTGTGAAGGGTACACGTGTGGTTAGTTTATGATTGCAAGTAATGTGGTCCTAAGGTACGGAACCTCAAAATACACCAAGCTTAGAATTATAGTAGGAAATTAGCTCTTGTGTATCCTTACATTTGTAACTCGACACTTAATGCGAGTTACGCCAATAAAAGTGAGGGTCAGTATATCGAAATCGAACTGCGCTCAAGAGGTTTCAGTCATCACTGTTGTGAAATCTGTGAATGAGCTCTCGAACGCGGTTTAGATGTGTGATCGCGTTCAATTTCACTGCCCTTTATATATATTTCTTTTTTGATATTTGCCCTTAGTGCATCTTGCAAACAGGATATTTGAAGAAGTATAGAAAACTTGGTTATAATTGAAGAAGCCTTATTTAGGCTTTGATTGCAAAAATCCTGGATACTTCAAGACTGACGATGTAGATAGAAGTAAATTGAAGATAATTATAATTATAGTTAGGTAGATGAAACGCTGCTCAACCTTAAAACTCACCGAGTGGCCAGTGGCCAATGGCGTAGTGGGCTTCGGAGGCTTGCTGCCCAGACCCAAAGCGCTATGGTATGAAGCCCATAGATCCGCCATACTGTCTCCACCGCTCTCCGTAATGTCGCCGTTGCGGCCTGAAAGTACCAGGAGATTAGAATGCAACAGGAGGTTGAGGAAACTAGAACAATATTGGAAATCAAACATTTTGCATACGTTCTGTCATTTGTTTTATTCTATTCAAGTAGACGTCGGTATCCGCTTGTGAGGAAATAAATATTCAAGCATTCACAAGTTCTTTACCAACAGGTAACTGGGAAAGCATTGTTGTTGGTTGGGCAAAAATATTTCAATATTACAGCTCCACTACTACTAAAGACAGTATCCTTTTTCTTCGCGACAGTCTTATATAAATTCGTTTACAGACAGATTTTTAGTTTGTAAATGTAGTCATGAATTGGCCATGCTAAAGATAAAGAACCCTTGATGACAATAGGCTCGCCTCTTATTACATGGGACTTAAACATAACCTCTGCCACCTCTGCCTACACCCTTCGGGGATTACCGAGACATGATGCTGTTGTTGGAAAGTACCTATCAAATTTTCAGTTACAATGTAGCTAACTCGCGGTTTCGCTGTGCAGTCATTTGTAGCGTTGTTTTAGTGTTGTATGTACCGGTAAACTACGGCAATAGTGATGGGACTTGTCTGTTTTACGCAACATTCATTTTGAAGGGGCGTCATACATGAATAATGAACTTTCATAAAAAATCTAATTTTACAGTTAATTTAATAACAATCGGCTTATAACCCGATATATGTTTGTCTAAAATTACGTTTGTTTAGAAAAGTTATTTATTGGAATTATTAGTGTTAATGGTTTCTAGGTTTATTGCAACGAACCATAACATAACATCACGCCTGTAATCCCCGAAAGGTTAGGCAGAGGTGTACCTAAAAAGCTACAGTCACATTTCACCAGTTATGTTTAAGTCCAGTGTAATAGGGGGAGAGCCTAACGCCATCAACCCGGCACAAATCCACACTTCGTAACTGCAACTGAGAAATTCCTAATGGAAAAGCCCGATAACAATTTGCCCGACCCGGGAATCGAACCCAGGACCTCATGCTCAGCAGTCGCGATTGCGACCTCTAGACCAACGAGGCACCAGTCGAACAATGAACCTTCGGTTGAAATTACCTTAGGCCTGGTATAGTGGTTGCGAATTGGGATCACCGGACGTTGGGAGTGTTTTGGCCTAAATTATAAACGATGTTCGACAGTTCACCTCGGTTTAAACCTTAGAGGATAACCTCAGAGGAGGAGCATATTATGAGCGTTTTTATGTTTGACCAGGATAATTAATAATTCTTCTTTCTCTGGTGCAGTTTTCTGAGGGCGTATTTCACTAATCATCGTTACAAAATTTTCTAAGCGCTTAACACTAATTTTCACTAATCAGACAGACTGCATCGCAGCGACCGCGCGCAGTCGATATTTTTCAACTATTGAAAAAATATCCAAAGGAACAGTTGAATACATCGACTGCGCGCGGTTGCTGCGATGCAGTCCGTCTGATGGTAGCCTAACAGCTCTTGAACGCCTTTTTTTTAGCGAAACAGAATTTGTATTAAACTATCTGCCGGATAACTTAAACCAGCTTATACGGTACTTAGCCTGAAGTACCCAAACAAACAGACAAACGAACGATACTATGAATTTAACACACTAGCTACATCCATGATTTTTATTTGAAAAAAGCTTGTTAAAAGATAAATAAACTCAAAACATAAACCTGTGCAACACGGATCGGCTACCAGGCACCCAGAACGCAATAGAAACTAATTAATATTCAGTGCAAGTATTTTTGTACATCCTTCAGCAAAACCTTTGTAGAAATTATACTTTAATTCTTCTGTTGAATCATTTTATTGGCAAAAAAAATATCTCACGCAAATATTCAACAATTTCAAAGAGTTAGACAACGCCATAATAGTGTCAAAGGCCTAGCAAATGCCATCGACGTGAAGAACAAGAAGAATTTAAAAGAGTAGTAACGTTAAAAGTGTTCAGTTATTGTAACTTGGTAGCCGAAAAACGTAAACATCTGAAGGTCCAAAAATATCGATTATTTCATTGAATTCAGCTACATCTTTCTACATTTTGAATTATCTTCTCTACGGTATGTCTTCCCGAAATGGCACTTCTTCTTTTTCTTTATCGTTTGGTTAGTGCCTAACCTAGTGTCAGAGTTATCTATTTATGCCGCCCATGGGCCTCTGACTGGGCTTTTACATGTCGTCGAGAAATATCTCTCAGGCATGCTGGTTTTCTAACGATGTTTTCCTTCACCGAAGCAAGAAATGGCACTCGTGAAGTTGAAGACTGAGTACTTCTTACTTACTGAGTTTGAACACCATCGCTCAATCCTTGTATTCAAAAGCGTATTTTGTGAAGTTAGAGGGATTGCGCGGTTCCAGGAATACATACCATATTGGCACTAAAAAGATCTATTTCAGCTTATAGTCTAGCTTAGCGAGATCTATTTTAGCTTAGCGTATTATTCGTGCTACAAGTACCTACACACTCATAATTCAATGAGTGAAAAGACTGCCCATCCCTAGAAAGCCTACAACAGATATACCATGTCTTTTATTAACATTTTCAGGTGGCCTACCATGACATCTTAAAGTAGGAGTAATTTCAATGTGGGAAAGAGATGGCGCTAGACGACCTGTATAGCTCTGTCTTTCCCACACTGGAATTACTCCTGCTTTAAGACGTCATAGTACCCCCCCTGGTCCTTTTGTACGGCCTTCAAAAACTATGCATTCGACAACCCTACTAGCTCGTTTCGCAGATCATTAATACTATGTGAGTCCAAATGACTATTTAGGATTTGTTGTGTCCTAAATTTTATCCTAGACAGTTTCCCTTTTCAGGCAAGTTATACGTTTTAATTGTTTTTTTTTTGTCTAGTCCGAAAGAACTATTCTGCCAAAACTCACCAACAAATCACCAGTTTTGTAAAAATCAATTTAAAATTCGAACGGTGTTGAAGACCGCGACGATTTATATTAAAAACAAAAAAAGCTCACTTTTAAATTGTGTGCTGTCCTTTGAGTGAGGTTCGAAGTGACCATTTCAGAATAAGTCTACGAATTTTCGTTTCTTTGCAACTTTCATAAGCAAATCTACCATTACAGTGCTAGACGTTAATACTGCAAAATTCAAAACGACCAGACTAGAAAAATTGCTGATCTCAACGTCTTGTTAAGCAAAGGGGAGGTTGCTACTGCCCATCATTGGATTTCCCTTAGCCGTGTCTTTAAGAATAGGGTGCCTACAAAGCGTATAACACAGACAAAATCGCTTTACTAAAAGTAAGGAGGGGAAGATAGTCGGCGACAATTGGTTTAGATCTCTATATTCATAACGTAACATAACATCACGCCTTGTAATTTCTGAAAGGTTAGGCAGAGCTGTACAACAAGTACACCCACGTTTCGCCAGTTATTTTCAAGTCCCATGTAAAAGGGGGCGAGCCTAGTGCCATCAACTGGGCACAAATGCAGACTCCGTGGTTGCTACTGAGAAATCCCTTGTGGGAAACCAATGCCACTTTGCCCAACCCCAGGACCTCATGCTCAGCAGTCGACGTGGAACTAACGAGGCAGTCATATCTTATTATTATTAAAGCACATTTTCCAAACGGTAGGCCCCAGTCCAAACTACTTGGAGCCCAAAGCTTCAAAGAGCCTTATAATAATACGATGATTACGTCTTTCTGCAACGTCTAACTGCCTGACTGAAGACAGCTTTTTCTGACTTTGGTCGACTCAAATTAGTTATTTATTTTAGCTATAAACTTTTGGCTGTTCAAACTATTGGCACAATGCTCGCTGAGTCCACATCCTACAAGCTGACAAACTCGTATGCCAAGTTTCTACTAAAATACTCGATTTTTTGAGCCTCTTATCTGAGAGGGAGTGGCTCATATCCACCACCCGGGCCAAACATACCAAAAAATTGATTGATGATGAAATGTGATTTTTAATGACATGCGGTGGCCCATTGCCCATAATTCTATAAGTTCGTTAAGTTCTTTAATTTAATCATTTACACTAATAAATGGCCATTGAATTAAGTTCAAGAGACCTTCTGTAAAAAGCCATGTACTAGTTTATTTTATAGCTTTTACACGTGCTTGCTTATTTTTGTTTTTGTTGTTTTAAGTACAGTTAGGTCTGTCAACCCTTACGTGGCTGAATAAATTTGTATCTATTTTTAGGTATAAGTATTTTAGATGAAAACCTAGACTATCTAGTTTCTTTATTAATGATGATTATGTCTTCCTAATTGCCAGTTTCCATGAGAGTTTTACACATCATCTCCTTTTAGGCCTATGGATTACCAGGTGATCATAAGTTCAAACTAGAGGTACACAATTTTGGACTGCTTGCGTTTGTTAAATACAAAATAAGTTCATCAAGTGTTCTAAACCTAACTTTAATGTGCGATGTGGTGGTCGAACCACTTACAAACATAAAATATGCATAAAAGGAGTGCCCTACACGCCTAGACACGCTTGATTATCCGTCATCATGATGAATGCATAACATTCGACGGGTCACACCTAACGTGACAGGGTGACAGGTGCTCACACCTACTTCGTTCTCAAGGGAAATAACGTTATAGGAAAAATATAGAGACAATTAATACTATTTCAGGACACGTTGTTATTAATTTACGAATCGAACTATTCGAACAATTGCCATCTTTGATTCGAATAAAAAGTACTAGTGGTAGTTTCATTCAAAACAACTCGTTTAATTCCCACATACATTCTACTCAAAACGATCATTTCGCTATATTATTTAGCATTCGCACAGTTAGTTACCAAGGCGGCAGAAATTAATGAGGGCCTACAGAACGCAAGGGACCGGTGCATCTGCCTCTAAATGTCAACCCGAACAAGCCCCATTGCCTATAAATAATTTGAGAAGGTGCCTGCATCGCTTGCGCCCCTAGTACTCTCGATATGGCTTCGTGTAATAAAAATAGCCGATGCGTTCCAGTCGACGTGGAAATTATGCAGTCAATAAAATATTCGGATGACAAGAAAAGTGGCTTGGAATAGTTGGAGTAAGTAAAGGTTTAAATATCAAATATTTATGAGTGACACTTTATACTTAACGCACATATTGGATACTGTAGATATAAACAGGTTGACGGTACTTATTGACTCGGTTTTGCCGTTCGTGCCTTGAAAATGCTCGCAAAAAAAACTCTAAAACGAAGTCAAAAGCTCGAAACCGATCTTTGAACAAGCAAATCCAACTTTGTTAATCTTCAAGCCTGGTGACTATAATGCCTTATATGTGACCATAATGAAGTAGTGATTGAGAACCCTATACTTAGCAGGGGTCAGTTACAGGCTGACATTAATCACGTTATCAATAATAATCTACATAGCCTGAAGTTATCTCTCGTCCGAGATACACTTAATATAACTAATATAGATGGCAGCACGCAATTGATCTGTCACTATCACAATTAATCAGTTGTAGTATGTAAATCTAGAGATATATTATTGCTAAATGCTGATACTCAAACGCATCTGGTTAGTGGCTAGTGTGGCTACACTAGGCTAAAGCTAAGCTTGATTATTATTTCGTAAGCCGGAGTAATTTAGTGTCGTATGGATCAACTTTGACAATATTACAATACGATTCGAAGGATCATTCTCATCATCATTCTACTGCCCTTATCCCAATTTATTTGGGGTCGGCGCAGCATGTCTTCTACTTCCAAAATTCTCTATGACTGGTCATCTCATCAGACACCTCCTTTCTGCATATTTTTAAGGGTGTGGTACACACGGCGACACATCAAGCTCTACATATCCAGTATAACCTGACTTCGCTTTGTGTAAGTTTCCCTTACAATAAAAGATCAGCGTTTACTGGTTTTGCATAGCTTGATTGGTCGTCGTGCGTAGACATCAAACTGAAAAACTTTATCCATGGACCAAAAACAATCAGTTTTTTAACTGTGGCTGTTATTTCACAGCCACGAAAACTCTTTTGAACCAGTACAGCATTCTCGAATAGCGGAAATTCACAGTGAACTTTCATAGTAGTACCTCCGGACAACCTCTTTTATAAGGACCCTTTGCTCAGCAACCAAATGTCCGGTTTGTGATTAATTGATTGGAATCATCAGAACGGAATAAGTAATTATTAAAAAACGACTTGATATACCAGAAAAATGAGTAAATGATTGCGTGACAGCGGGAGAATGGCAGAAAAAAACGTGTTGCGCCGACCCCAAGTAACATGGGACAAGGGTGGATGATGATGATGATGAAGATTGATGATGGCAGACTGTGTTGCCCAAAATTAGCTAACATAAAACCATAATCCGTGTTCCAGGCTCTCATTCGTGGATCTTTGTCAGTCATTACTTGTTTGAGCTTCTTACTAAGTCTGCAAGTCTGTCAACCAGTCCTGCCCGGTGGTATTATGGTCACATCATCATCTGCCTAGCCTTTTCCCAACTATGTTGGGGTCGGCTTCCAGTCTAACCGGATGCAGCTGAATACCAGTATTGTACATGGAGCGACTGCCTATCTGACCTCCACAACCCAGTTGGTAGTGGGTAATGCGATACCCCTTGGTAAGACTGGTTGTCAGACTTTTTGGGCCACTGACTACCTGTAACGACTGTCAAAGATCTACAAATGACAGCCGGACCAACGGCTTAACGTACTTTCCGAGGCACGGAGGAAACTCAGTATATAATGGATGGTTAGTATCCACAGACCAACCTAGGCAATCACGGCTTATCCTAAAGATCGATCCGAGCGGCTGTTATTTTTTTACCGCGAGCGAGGTTAAAATAATAAACTAGATTTAAAAAAAACTTTCAACAACACAAAAGCCATGAAAAGACAACACATCAACAATGGATTTATCAGAACAAGAAACGCTGTTGACAATCTTTCAATATTATGACCAAAGCGGAATAATTCTCTGTATTATTAAGTTTCCACGTAAAAGTATTGATTTAGAAGATTCCTTTTATCATAATTAGTTCGTTTCCTACAATTATATTTTCTTTTTATTATAAAATGCGGATACTAGATAACTGGTGCATGTAAGACATCCCTTTGATATTTAATTAAATTCTCATTTGTAGCTAGCTTATTTGTTTTCTCATGCGTTAGGAGAATGGTACCGTGTCTATTGGCCTTAAGTGAGGCAGATGAAATGTGTTCTTTTGTGTGAACAACAGTCTTTTGAACCTAAAAGATTTTCTGAAAATTGGTATTTGGTCATCAGTAACTTTGGTAATGGCTATGAATGAGGATATTTTATTTTGGTTTATTTACTCCATATTTCGCACGCCGATTTAAGATATATAGATCCCTACTGATGGAGGTCACAACTGTGCACTGTAAGTAAATTAACGAGAGATCTACATGATCTCTATTATACATTTTTTTTAAATGATGTATATGTATAGTTCTAAAAATTAATTGTATGTCTTTATTAAAAGAATAGTTCGCTTTTGGTCGAAATGAATTTTAAAAAAAAATTTGGTCCTGCGGTACATTTCTTAATCTATCTTACTTGGGTTAAACCTGTAAATAAACAAAATAAATGCTTTACCTTGAGCCTGGCTGTGGTAATTCCATGCTAGCAACATCATTTTCAACTTCTCAGCATCTTTCGCGAGGGCCTGACCTGCACCAGATCACATAGCCAATTGAATTCTCAAAATTTTGATAATTTTTCACACATTGCGGTTCAAAAATAGCCAATTTGGGAGCATTTTATGCAGATATTCGATAATTTTGTATTTTTGCATAAAATGCAGGTTTTTTTTTTAAGTTGATGTGATGCAAGTGGCTGGTGCAATAATTTTGGATGATTTGAACTTGTTGCGTTTTGGTACTTACTAGAAAAATTATCATCGTCGTTCATGTCCACCGGTTCTGGTGTTAAGTTATCCTGAAACAAAAAAAGAAGGTTCTAATTAAAAACTGTCTTTAATTTGTGTTGTGTGGTCATATTTTGGACCGGCAAGAAGACCTTACTTCCGACAAAGTGCACATAATTATGGCAATGTATGAAGTCAAAATTCATGTTCATATCCCGGGAGCTGGTTCCACCAAAAAGATATATACAGATATGTTTTACATTATGTTTAATGAAATTGCTTTATGAAAGGGTTCAAAGAACTGACATTCTCTTTATCCCTTTGTTGAAATTTTAAATCACAGTATATCTGTTGATGGAGGTATAAAAATATTTACATGTCCGACTCACAAACGGAGATGATTTCCCCCCATTTTCCGTGAGCCGGGAAGCAGGCTCACGCATGCCCGCTACCAGGACATCATACGCGTTCGTAAGTTTAAATAATTAATAAATTAGCGAAACGGCCGGCGGCTGTGCAGTGCTGGGCGGGTCAACGCTCTGAACCGCGGACGCAAATCGATAGTGCTTCAAATGGACAAGCCACTAAATATAGCTGGATGTACCACCATATGTGTACCGTGGGTCCCTAGTACCTTGGACAATGCGGGTTGGTTTTCGGGGCAGTTGTCCCGGTTCGAAGTTGGCGACAAACGAAACAAATATACACCTTCTGAAAGCCAAGTTCGTAACTAACAGTTAGCAGGTTTTAATTGAACGGTAAACTTAACAGCTTACTGCAGTTTTATGCTAAAGTAGATTTTGAATTTGCATGATTGTGATTTGTGCACCTAAGACACAAATAGATAGATTCTTGATTATCTATGTTGTCAATCAAGCCTACAACAAAAATAGTATTACAAAAAATGATGTTGTTGCAAAATACTAAGGATAATTTCTGTGCACATGTTTTTCAACATTATAATATCCAGGTGCTAGACTTAATTATAGATTTCTTGCATTATTTTACACGCCATAGAAAAAAAAGGACACAATTATTTATTATCATACATGTAGTTTTCCTATTAACATTATACAGAATCATTACTTAGTTAATAGAGGAATTGAACTTGCGATCTAAGCAAGACTAAAACAGCTTACTTAGGTACTCCTCGGGAATAATGGATTAATCGATTTTTTTATTCTTAACCTCCCCTCCATGGAAACCGTAATTAAGTAAACAATAAAATGTCACAAAGAAATTAAAATACCAGGGCGACAGTTTGAAGAAGTATTCGATAAAAACAATAGAAGAATAGCAACAGTTTGCTGTAAACGATGACAAAATGCCCGAGCACCGAAACCTTTGTAAATAGTCCTGTCGTTCTAACGCACACATTCGAGCTTCTAACTGGCCGCTAAAATGTTGCTGAATGCTTAGAACGGGTTTAAATTTGAGTTTAGCCGAAACTGAACTTTGAATATGCTTATATTTTGTTTAGAAATGGACGTTGACGTAGCATGGTTAATGGTTATTCTTGCATCAAAAACAATTGAACAAAAATACGTTAGCTTAAGGTTTTTTTAGGGTCCAACTATCGGCTAATACACTACCCCAAAACCACTAAGGTTCAACGGAAAACATCGGTAAAACAAATAACTTATAAAACATGATCACTTCGCGAACTCGAATAAAACTTCATAAAAAATCCCTTTGAATGGCGCAGCAGCATTTTTCCGCTTTTGTAACAGCTGACGTCGGCGTAAACTTACGAAAACACACGAAGATTTTCATTCAACAAGTGGTAGCTATCCCATGCAAAGCGTCATCAATTCACAGCCACACTCGGACTAAGTTCCCGCGCGGAAAAGTTAACTTGGAAATATTGAATACGTTATGAAGTTTGCTTCGAAATTGTACGCCGTCGGAATGTTTGCTTCCCACTTTTATTGATGTGTTTTAGATTAGAGGGGTTAAGGATTTAACGATGTTTTAATTTGACGGCTGGTTCTTTGATTTGCATTTATAATGATTTGATTTGCGCATTCAACTCGAATGTTGTTTTGGTTTATGTTTATTATTCTGTCCGCGGAATTCGCACAATTGGACTGTTTACAACATAATTTATTCAAATCATAAATTGCTAACCCACATTAAAGTATTTTGATTGTATTACTGAGTGACACCTGAATATAATTATGTTTAATTGTATCTGTAGAGCCGCACTTGGGGTTTTAAACTTTGAAATTATTTATTCAATGACAACTATAGCGCGGTAGGCACAACTCCAACTAGTACTTAAGTCGTCTAAGTACCAGGTGTACATAGGCAGTTTGGAGTTAGGTGGGGTGACAAGCTAGATATCGACCGTCTTCAGGGCGGTGGCCAAGGACCGCATCTGCTATGCGGACACTAAATATCCGTTGACCCTTCGCGTTATGTATGCCTTGTATAGTTAGGTTGATATCATTGCAATTTAGTCCGTAATTAATTACACCTCAATGACAGATAAGGTGCAGTGGTGCGTACACATACATACCTAAGTACACTTACGTAGTTAGTGCAAACATGTCATTAAGCTAAAGGTTAACTTGTGTAGTTAGATCATTTAACGAGCATCCTAACTGATTCTTAATGGCGTCTTTGTCAGGCATCCAAAGAATACGTTTATTTACCTTTTGAGGCACTGTATGTAGGAGGTGCCTTAATTTATTTAAGTGAGCATAAACTTTGACAGCGGTTAACTTGTAAACTTTTCTGGCGTATTATCAAAAGAAAAGTTGGTTGAAATTTTTAGGTAAGTGAAAATTCTTTCTTCAACATAATTTAGGCGTGATGTTGCTGGGAACATTGATTTAAACGACAAAGCCGGTTATAATGTAGCATGAAATAAACCGTGGAGGGGAGCGGCCGGTCATCTGCCGATAGACGAATAAATCGCGGAATAACCTAGTTTTCCATACAAAATAACTGCAAAATTTCGGGAATCCAGCAACGGTTATATGCTGAGGGCCTGCTATGTACTGATACATGGGCTATGTACTGCGGTATGCCCCCCCCCCTGACCCCCCTGCCCCCCGCTCGCACTCCGCGTGTTACCGTGTAGTGCTTGCCACCCCGCGAGTGATCGCGCTGCGACACTGCTGCGACACAGTCGCGGTTATCGATAGTCGATAGAAACTATCCTAGAACATTGTTTTAAACTGAGGACATTTTTTGTCACGGGGAAGCACGTGGGATGGCAATACATGTAGTAGTGCTGTTTTAGATACGGTATTAAAAGATATAGCAAACTTAAAACTTTGTGAACATTTTACTAGATAGCAAATATCTGACAATATCTATTCTTAAAGCATTAAAGGCATAGCCGGGTAAATCAGACACAATTTATCGTAGCAGATTAGCTTCTGAAAAGGTAGTCTTCAGCTTATCGGGAAAGAATTATTTCTTTAACGCACACTTTACCGAAACCCCCAAAACTTAATCCATTTCTTCGGCCGCGCATTATCTATCACCAAACATCAGGAACACTTCGAGTCCAATAGCAATCAATTCATCGATAACAAGTAATCATCGATAGCGCGTCAGAGTGCCAGCAATCAGGTGGCAGTCAGCGTATAATCATTAAATACCCACGCGAAGGGGGCCGATGACGCCCGCGGCGCCACCACGCACCCCTCCCCCCACCCGCCCAATTATGAAAATACGAACAAAATACAAATTTCGAGCTTTCCGAACGTCAAAGGCCGTTAAACACGATGCCGTGATTATCGATAATGAGCCGACCGGCGACCACATCCTTACCGTGCTGCCACTAACATATTTTTGTTGGACGTGTATTGATTGTGATTTAGGTAAGTTATGGATGATGTGACCTGTGACTCCCACAACTTTGAGAAAGTTTTTAGAAACGGCCGGACTTGGGTTTGGTTTAAGTGAAATTTTACTTGTGACAAAAGTTTGCGCAAACAAAATTGTTAGCCAGTTATCCTCAGAGACGGGCAAGTTTATCAATTCTGGAGATTACTTAAACTTAGGATTAACTTTTCATGAGCAAACACTCCTTGAAGCAGCCAGTTTCATGAGCCAAAAACATTTCTTGCACGCGCAGCTAATAGCTACAACGGGGTCCACCTTTTTTTATTCGCCATCCTTACAACTTTTTACCCGTCTCTGCCAGGAGCGCAGAGGCGAGTTGAAAGTCTTCGGTCTTTCAAAATAAACGGCTTCCTTTAGCATTCTGCTTGCTCGGTAGTTTCACCCGCCGCTTGCGCCCTAGTATTTTTAAAGCGGACAGCGCCCCCTGCGGCACTCGCGGGCTCGCGCACCCCCCTCACCCCCTGGACCCCCCTTCGCCCACACACAGTAATACCATAACGGGTGCGAGCTATGACGAGATTATCTACGTACACGCGTATCCACTATACCAATACATACGTTGCCTATATACCGGGAATACATAAGCACATAAGCGATGACTGTTGTACATAACGGGCATTGATTTACCGGGCCGGACGCTACCTGTCATCGGACACAATGACGATTACATGGGGCGGTGGCAAAAATTCAGGCGAACAACGAACTGGACTGAATACCCAAAACAATGGAGGGACAGACATTATAGGTAATTGTACGGTGTACAGGAACTGTCACAGCCATTTGAGTTCCCATCATTTATAATGTATCATCACGAACACGAAGTGTCCACCAATCGTCTCTGTCCACGCTATTTTATAAAGTCCTGTTGCTACAACTGTAATGCATTGGCCGGTGTTGAAAACTTCTTACTATTTCCTCCCCGTAAAAGTTAGCCTACTTTGCTCCTAGAACTACTTACACCAAGACGTTCAAAGAAGAAGACGATCATCTATATATACCACAGCAAAAAACAATGTTTACATCGCTCTTAGAAAACGGATTAATGTTCGTACAATTTCTCACCCAAAACCGTATTACCTCTTCGATTTCAGTTTGTAAATCTGTTTCCAAACTTTTAAACTACTGAATAAACGGTCGATATGAATATGCTCATAAACGCCACACACAACTGATTTAAAGTCGTAAAGCGGTTTCTTCATAAAAATCTTCATAGTATAATTATATAAACGACGCATTAATGTTCATAAATAAAGACATTGATTTGATGAGAAAACCATATTCCAACGGTGATTTTATAACAGTAATACTGTCTGATTTAAAAATCAACGTGGATACGTATGAAGCGAAATCGTCATCAGCCTAGCTTTTTCCCAACTATATTGGGGTCGGCTTCCAGTCTAACCGGATGCAGCTGAATACCAGTATTTTACATGGAGCGACTGCCAATCTGATCTCCACAATCCGGGTAATACGATACCCCTTGGTAAGACTGGTTGTCAGACTTTTTGGGCCACTGACTACCTGTAACGACTGTCAAAGATCTACAGATGACAGCCGGGACCAACGGCATAACGTGCTACGTATGAATCGAAATCAAATATTGCAGAGTGACCCGAGGCAGTGCTATACACCGCGTGATGCAAGGGGACTTGCACGAGATAGGGTGTGTATTAAAATAAAACCAAGAGTGTAAAATCTGATTTAAATGATATGCATTCAACTTTATTAAGAACACATAGCTCTTTAAGATATATTTTTACTCACGCATAAACTTATACAAAAGACTTAAGAATGAAGTGGATCGAGTCCTCATCAATCCCGAGTAGGAACTGTTAAGATCAGGGTACTACATTCTATGAAAGAAATCTTGCAATGTTTGTCAGAATGTCGTTAACAGCGTGCATATTCAGTTTTCCAATATAAAATTTCAATACCAACTCTACCTAAGTGAATGGGACAACTGATTTCTTTTATCGCAATTGCAATGTTTTAACCTATGAAAAAAGCTGTTCAGTTTGATGGTATTTATATATGCTTTGGACACTACATCACCATGTTGCCCTTGTCCAATGTTGCTTGGGGTCGGCACAACACGTTTTTTCCTTCCATGCTCCTCTGTCAACCGTCACGCTATTAATTACGCTTTTTTCTTTCATATCATTCCTCACACAATTATCATTAGTTACTACATCCTGTGCTAAAATGAACTTCTGAATAAAACTGATAAATACCATGAAAATTACAGATAGGTACAAAAAAATGAGTACCTACCTACATATATCGTTATAATTTCCCGAGATGCTGTTATACAGACCAGCTATAGCTATCAACGTGTAGGTAGATACACAACGGCTTACAGCTTGTCCAGATGAAGGGATTTACGTCTGAATCTCCTGAGTGATTTATGGAACCTATTCGATTCATGACCTGTTTGATTTTTTGGGTATTTGACAAAAAATGCTTGAACACATTAAGTGGTTGCCTAGACAAAACTTAGAGAAGTCAAAAGTGATTTGACATAAGCTACCGAAAAGTTCATGTAAATCCTGGTGAAAATTGTTGTAGAAATACGACAATCTTTGAAAGCGATTGCAATTTGTTTAGTCTCTCAGAATACCGTGCTACCCTAAGACGATAGGAGATTTCTATTGCCGATAAATATTTTAATAACAAACCCGTTGATTCGCTACAATGGAGTAGTTTAATTCCAAAAATAATGATAGGTAAAACAAACGACTTGTAATGGAATATAGGTATCGAGAAAAACGCTCCAGTCATCAATTTAGCAGCTCAATACGACTACATAGTGCGTACATGTAACATAAGGGTACTTACGAACGGTATCCGAAAGATTGCGAAACAATATTGGACAAAGATACGCAAGTGAAGCAATATTATTATAATAATAATATTTAATTTAATAATATTTATTAGACTGGTGTATAGTTTTAAAAATAGCGAATACAGTTTACGACATACACGATACGTTCGATCGATTATAAGTCATTGTTTTCGACTGTGAAGAAATCCGGCTCGAAGGACCAAAGAACTATGGGTCTTTCAAGCGCATGTCTAGTGCCAATCTCAGATTGATATTTGGAAATTTGAAGGGGCCAGTCAAAGAGTTTGCATTCTGTCATACGGATGGACAGATAGACGAAAGATTGACATGAAAGAAACGGCATTTTGCCTATTCCGCAATATGTAGATCCATAAAAAGACATAAAGATCAACATATTTGGTTTAAAGGTTAGCCTAGTACTCTGAAATGTTCAGACTGCATTCCTAGTTAACTCTAAAAGTTTTTTTTTAGTTTAACTTTACTAATTGTTCTAAAACAGTGGAAAATCCGCACAAAGGGTTTTACACAGCTGAAGAACAATTACAATGCAGAATAAAACGAAAAGATATGCAGAAAACAATTATTTTCGTGCGAGTGAAGCTCAAGCAAAAAATAAATGTTAAAACGATATTGAAGGAAACTTTGGGTATATTTTTTATGCTACACAGCATAGGGGTGCGTAGCAAAAGGCCTTTCGATGTGATGGGGTGTAGAATAGCCGCGGGCCATACCAAATCTTGATACAACCCCTCAGATTGATAAACGAAGTTTGAAGTGCAAGAAACACATATTCTCTGTCAATAGGTATTACGGACATACAACTCAACAGTAAGACTTATTAGAAATTCGAAACAAAATGCATATGCCGCCGAAATAAAAAATGCGTACAACGATAAATTGCGTAATCAAATCGTACTTTTAAATCAAATGTATGATTCGTTACAACAACAGGCAATAAATCATATGTCATCAAATTCCTCAATGACTAACACAACCAGCAAACTAAGTAAGTAAGTGTTGCTTAGTATACATCAAAATACAATTGCCACACGCTAATGCGATTAAAACTAAAATGGGGGAAACCGGTACGTCAAAAATCTTCTAACAGATTGAATAAATAATTAAACACCCACATTCACTCAGAGTTTAGTGAGAAACTAGGTGCAGAAACCGCGTAGTTACCGCGTGATAAGTACCAGAGTAGCAAAGGCGCTGTGGAGGTAGACGCAGATACTCGCATTATGTGAGGGGGAAGCGGGCCGACCTCGAAAAACCGAATGGGGGTCGCGTCTCCGTCGAAAAGCATCGCGAATTTCACAAAGCGGCTTCCTAGTTACAGGGGTATCGCTGGGGAGACGCGGTTACAAGTCGACGCTTACCCGTGCTCTTTGAAGTGTGATAAACTGAGCGAGCGAAGGCACTAAATATGGATACCTACGGCGGAGTGCGTGCCGCTACCGCGTGCTGCTCCCCTGCTCCCCGAGATTTATAAACGCGGTTAAATTTACTGTTATATCTCGCTATAATGTAAATAGCTATTTTGGTTACATCTCAACATATACTCGTATGTAGGAGATTATATCGAAGACACATAACCGAACTCTGATGTGTAACATAATTTTCATGTCATTAATACAGAGATGAAGCATACGCTACATCCAGATTCTAGTTAAACTGAAAATGTAAAACTCTCAGAGCGCCTTTCCGAACAAAAGGACCACTAAAATTCACCAGTACTTTTAGTAGTAGGCTTTTTCTACATACGGCAGCCCATTGTCTTCTCAATTTTGCCCACAAGGAAATAAGACTCAACTAAGCTTGCATCATAGGATCGCATTAGTACACCTCACAAGTCACAAGCATAGCGGTTTTATCTTTGCCTAATAAAATGAAAAAAAATACATAAACTATCCCCCTGTCAATTTATAAATGGATTATCACAGAAAATGGCGGTGCCAGATAGACCGGCGCCAACATTCACTGCAACTATTTTTACTTTATCGATTGAGGTCCGGACCGGACAGGCTACACTGCAGTCACATTAAAGCACTCATCTCTTTTTGGGAGGTTTAATTTAGTACTCTGGTGTGTGATACTGATAACAGTTTTGAGTATGATTATGATTAAACTTTGGAACAGTGGAAGACCAGAGTCACTATAGATAGACTGTGAGCAAGATGATATGGCTACAAAGAGGGTGAATACTGAGATAGCGACTGATAGAGATAAATGAAAGAAGAAGATTTGTTTAGGTCCCATATAGATTGGGATATACCTCTCTTCTGAACCAACTGTCTTGCTCATTTAAATGAATAAAGGTAAAAAGCCGAACCTTTACAAACTTACAAGGACACTTTAGTCTAGCATTTTTTTTTATTAGAATAGATTATTTCTTGTAATAACAAGAAATCATATTATTATACTATATATATAATATACTACTCGTTCTTCTTCATCTTAACTATACACACAAAACATATGAATCAGATGTCATGAAATTAAAACCAAACATACATACATACATGAACCCAGAAAACATAACACTCCTTTTTTGGGCAGTCGTGTAAAAAACAGTTGCATTTCCGATTGTAATTATTGTGTCCTTTCGATATTTGCAACCATTTCTAACTAAATTCCACAAAACTTTGAAACCAATGAGTAACAAGTGTGTGTTGGTCAAAGATAGCTGTTGTGACAGTCAATATCGCGTCACCACGATCAACAAATATGTCTAAAGCCTACATGGCCCAGGTGTTTGAGTAAGTGAGATTTGTGCCTATAAAGGCGAGAATGCTACAGGAGGAATTTTAGAGTGGGACACTGGACAGTCAAAAAATAATCATAATGGGCAATCCGTTAAATGATAATGTCGGCAAAGACCTGGAAGATAATAGTAATTGTGAAGGTCAAGAGTAAGAACGCTTTTCAAATTACTTTAACCATAATTTTGATAAAGTGGTCCTTCGATCCGGATACTTAGAAGTTAATGTTGTTCTAATTTTAGCTAACAGTTCTACAAAAACTAAGCCAAAGTATCCACCTAGCAATAAAGTTACAACAGTTGCAAGTATTTTAGAAGTTAGCATACTTCTAAAATAGCATGTCAAGGAAATGTTCGATACGCCCCAAGAATACAAACGGTATATTAGCTTAAGATATTCTCATCTTAGACTAGGCTTTAGATTCAAGTTAACCACAACATAACCTTGCAGGTTACCTCTACTTAAGTGGTTAAGGTTTAACTTAATATGTTAAGGATATTCAGTTTTAGGGCTGATACTTAATTTTTGGTCCTTCGATACCAACGCAATAAGCCGTAATTATAGTATCAAAAACATCATCAGCGATTTTACACACACACAATTGATGAACAGGCATCAAAACGTCCTATGGGACTCTCATATTCGGATTCATCTCACGATTTCGCTAACAATAGATTGAGAGATGTATCGTCGGCTTTATGGTTCTGTGTGCAATCACCGTTAGATGGAGTTTAACAACCAGTGACAAATTACCACCTACGGAACGAGCCTTTATATGCTACATCACTGAAGTGAGGTACTAACTCTACAAGTGATAAAACGAAGTTTTCTAAATTCATATCATCCTGGTACATTTTATTTAATCCGCATATATAGCGCATAGTTTTACTCGCTTTCTGCTAAATCAATAAAGCTGTATGTAAAAGCAAAAGCAGAAAAAACTCACACAAAGATCCCCTAGTCAGCCATATATAGCGGATTAAGAAAAATTCTCGGCGTCACCTACAAAAAGAGGCGGCTTGCGGGCAAACCTCCGCAGCTCCGTAGTAATTCCAACCCCCACGGACCGTCTCGTAGCGTCTGGCTGCTCAAGTAATTACGCCCCCTTACACCCCATCCCTCCCTTCGGGGATAAGTAAAAACAATATTTTTACGCGCACAGTCCACGGTACCAAAAGTGACAGATATAAATTGAGGGTGAAAATGAAATTAGTGGCGGCTTCCTTGATGTCTGAGGCGACTTTTTATTGTTAGTGTGATCTGTTGGACTAAGCTGCTTATTTTGGACATTTTTGGGGGTTAATATTGAGTTGGTTTCCCCTGTTCTAAGATACCAGGGTACGCAGCCCAGCAGGCCTACGCAGGGTTTGCGTATAAAATATTAAAAATTATATGACATAAGCCTATCTACTCCTCCGTGTTCATATGTTTAAGAATTACAATTGGGTTTACTAGTAGTTTGGACATGACCTAGAACTGTGTCACTAGATTGTGTAACTTGGTGAGCATCTAACGTACTATGTATAAGTAAAACTTAATTTGGTCCTTCGGTACAAGTTTACCATATAATACTTGAATTTAAGTTTACAAGTACGCAGTAGCGAAGGGTTATTCTTAATTCCGCATTATAAGAAAACAAAAAGGTACACAAACAAATTTTAAATGTAAACTATTAAATTCATGACGACTCAATTTCACATCGGCTTAGTCGCGTAACAAATAAAAATGCTTGCACAACAATTACCTAAATACCGAAGTGAATAATATTTTGATTACTTTACATTTGTACGCCGAGAACAAACAATTAAGTGGACATAACAAAGAATATACATGACAACAATGTATAAGTTGCATATCAAAATAACGCGTAGGTTTCAAAACAAAACTAGGGTAACTACATTCGGTACTAACAGAGGAACATTTCTATGAGTTGACAAAATTGTACCAAGTAGAAACAGTGAACTAAAAGGACCATTTTTTTGTCGGTCAATGCTCAATGCTCTTGCTCGTAAAACAATTTTGTTCTTCTATCCTTTGCCAAAATTGTTTTCGCTGATTTGTCGTCGTAGCACTTAGCATTACAATTATTATAACTATGTTCTGTTCTTAGTTCCTAGCTTTACTTGGCTGCATGAGTATTGAGTAGCCTTGCTATGCCTTTTTCAAAATCATTACTTCACCTCATACAATTACTATACGACGCCCTCCTATACAATTCGACCTGTTTTCCATACACGTTCTGTACAAGCAACATTATTATTGGTAACCCGATACCCCACCACTGTTAGATGCACTTACAATCCGATAAATTAACACACACGACCGCCAACACCATGTTTACCTTAGTTATCAATTAAATTATGCGTCGTATACTTACGAAGTATACTACTATGTCCGGTTATTCTTGAATTCATGTGCAAAGTTTAGGCACCAAGTCTTGCATGGATATCAGGTGGACATGCAAACAATGCGGCTAGCTATACGGAATGCAGGCGAACGCGGGAGCGCGCGTTGAATAATGTACGCGCCGTCTCAACGGACAGCGCCTCGGTCTTATGACGCCTTGGTACCGGCGAGGTCTTAAAGGAGTTTAAATATTTAAGAAAGGCCATCTTTTAATTGGTTTTGTGGGATCCTCGGGTCCGTAAAATAAAGGATCCGTGAAATTTATAAGGGTAAGTCCTGCTACTATAAAATAAAGTAGGATTCGTCTTCCGTCTTTTTAATATGAAAGGTTGCAGGTGTTTCTTCAAAGCAATATTTAATGCTGGTGGTTTAAATTAGACTGGCGTGAAATTCTAATAGTGTTAGAATATTATGTTCATATTTTTTAAATAAGAAGCTAGAAGCCTGAACCATATCTTTAAAATTGCATGCCGATAACTCAACATGTTTGACGATAAAGACCAAAACTATTTCAGTAATTCGAAATGTTTAAGATGCAGTTAGCTTAATTGGATATAACAATACAATTGTGCGTTAGTTGTCAATTTCTAACTGGACATTACAACAACCAGTTTCTCTGAATTGTCTAAAACTGCATAGTTTTCGTATCAAAGCTACTGTTTGTGCAGTGGTATCTACATCTTGACAGGTAATGGTCTAATCCCGGCTAGATCTTGGCTGATGGAGTAACAGGCTCTGAAGGCTTGCCAAGTTCCATTGATTTTCCGCAATTGAGAAAATGGGACATACGGCTCGGTTCTCTTCTCTTCTTCCTTGATTGTATTCATTTACACCCGTTTGGAACTGTTACGAGTTCTGCATTCACTAATTAGTTTCCATAATAAAGGGAGTAGAGAAAATCAAAGTTATGAGTATTCGATCTGATGAAAGATCAACGAGACTTTGCAAAAAAGAGATCAGATCAGATTTTGGACTCATTCTGCTTTTAATACAGGATTCTTCGATTTATACCCAGTCTAGTTCCTATTGTCTATCAGACTTTATTCGAAAATGAATCAATTTCCAGGGGCCTGGAATCCAAATTAAGTTGCAGGTCATAAGTATTTATGCAACCTTTTGACATCATCATCTACAGTCACATGAATGATCGTGATGATAATGTAAAAGAAAATATGTCTCAAATAGCCAAACAGGTCCATAATGACAATCCTAATTTATGGATCGGATGTAACGGTATCTAAGTATGCGCCGGCAGTTTTTGAAGCCAAGGCCAGCAAAATGTAGACTATTACAAGTATTACGACGTGACACTAAGAACCTAATGATCGCTTGTCAGCTTTGACTATGAGCATTCGTAGTTACTTGAATTCTGTTTTCCTTCTTTTTGCCAAGAACTACTCGGACAACTAAAGTTGTTCTAAATATAAAAAAAAACTACATAGAAAGTATTTTTCTAGTTTAACTTACGTTATATTAACTAAATTACTGTAGCCTTCTTCAGTTCGTGACCTAAACTATCAAATATGACCTAAATCTAATATTAGGTATGAGATTATACATTAGAACTTATATGTTGAAAAAGTTGCTGTATCACTAGTCAATAGTACGTCTAAAGATAACCTTAAAACAGCTGTATGTATGTAATAACACTTCAATGACTGCTGTCATTTAGATTTAGGACAATCATCATAGTTAAATGATTCATGTATAACCATCATCGTCTTTGACCATTGTTATCATGCTCATCTATTTGTGACTAATTGTGACCCCACAAAACGTTTTACACTCACTTTAAGTAATTCAAGTGACAAATTGGTTCGATACCTAAACTAATACGAATTTTCAAGTGAAATAAAGCTATATTAGTATCATATGGAGAAAGAAATTACACACAAATTCCAGCATAAAAATGGCACCAATAACAAAAGTCATAACTTAATCAATGATGGTCACACAGGTGTCCCTAGATGAATCAATGATCCCTTAAAACGCTACGATTATAAGAAACTTGCATCTTTACAAGTACTTACATGAGCTAGGACCGATCTAGCTAACTATATAGCTAGTATAGCAGGGTGGGCAGATACGGGCTGCATGCAAGGTCGCCCGGCGCCTCGGTGAACAAGGAGACATCTTAGCGTGGATCTGTCTAATGCGTTTGATACTGTTGCGCGTGAGAATTTAGATGAGACACAAAATTTTTGGATTTGCAAATTGTTGTTGGAATTTTTTTGAGTTTTTTACTTTGGGGGTTTGTTACATTGGTGTGCTTTGTGTAATAATACAACAGTGATTTTAGAAGATCTTATAATATCTTAGTGATACCGATGACTAATTGAAAGCCAATCTTGTAATAGGATAAAGGACCAATTTTATACTTACTGTAATTTTACAAAAATGAATGGATTTCATTTTTAGAAATTGATGTTTTTTTTCTTGCTGTCGAAAAACTGTGTTGTTTGCAAGCCCAGATTAGCAAAAACAAGGTAAGCAATGATATTTATCGAGGAAAACAAAGTATCTCTTCAATTAGCTTTTTTTATTCCAATAAGTGAAATATCGCAGTGCACGTTTAGCAACATAGTTTTTTTTTTCTATTTTTTTTTTCTTAACAATATTGTTGGATAAAATCATGTTTATTCGTATTCCACGTTACTAATCTGTTTTTCCAAGAAACACAGATGCAATAGAGGAATGTTTTATTTATATTAAATGTTAATATAATCTGTTAGTAACTGGGTATGTCCATTCTAATGCCATCAACGCCTGCCGCGTGTTACTTGAAACACCGCCATTTTGCAAGGCGAACCGCCCGTGGCGGGAAAACTGACTTTGGCGCCAATTTCGATGCGGCCACGTCTGCTAACCGACCGCATCCGGATGATCAGCCACTCAACAGAAGCCCTCACAAGCCGAGAACACCGCAAATTGGTCGGTTAACATCGCCACGGGTGTCATTATAAATTCCTTTAATTATACCATTTTTACTGCGCTTTATAGTAGTAGCCTGCAAACTCATGGCGGGAACTCGCCGTTTTATAAGTGCCATCGCTGTTCTCAGCCTTGGCATGTTTATCTTGACCGTTTCAAATAGACCTCGTGCCCTTTGCATACATTACGAGAGGAGGGGTCTTGTTGTAGTGGTAGTGTAAGGGATCCTATTAAAATAATTAAAAAGGTTACCTTTGGCAGGACATGTTGAAGAAGTGCACCAGCTTTCCTTTTGGCAGCCATCTTGTTTTTTTGGCGGGTCACGCACAGCACTTTTGTCTTTGGTTTCGTTTTATTAATTCTTCTTTTGATCAGTTCATGGACTCCATCTCAAGCTGTCTAAAAACAAAATTTCGGAATGCTTCGGAAATGCGTTCGTGAAATTTTTCCACATGTTTCATTCAAAGTTGCAATTAGACGTCGAGTCAACTATTTTTGTGAAGAAAAATATATGATATTATGACTGCCTTTAATGCATTTTTTAATATGAAAAGGTCACCTGTCTACTTAACCGTTTTAAGTATCAAAGGACTAATATTTCAAAGTAGCAATTAACTTCAGCTGACGCGCTGAAGAAGGACAATTGTTGCTTCACATCGCAATCGATACAATTGCTACAAGTTGTAACAAACAGGACAATTTTCAAATGAATTATCGTTAATTAATAGAACGGCTTATTAATGAAAAAAATGGTAATTACGGTTTTCAAAAACCACCTAAAGCTATTGATAGTCAAACTATTGATTCAACTGAAGTTGAATCCAAATATATACTACCCGTTTGTGATTTGTACCTATCGCGGATTATTATGTAATAACCACGGATCTTATAATTCCAAAAAAGGCCAGCGACCAACAGCTCTTTTTGAGAAATAGCCATCAATTTTCATCATGATAAACCAAACTAGAATAGCTTTTAAACACAAAGAAAAAAATCACAATACCCGCTAATCAAAAGATGATGATGATGATGAGAAAGAGACCCCATACGCAATACGAAATCAAAAACCCGTTTTCAGAACAAGACAAAAACGTGAACTAAAGCTAATCACACACGAGTTGTGTTAGGTCAGTTCTGCATTTGAAACAGGCATTTTTGAGAAGTGGCTACTTTTCGCCGAGGGTGCATCCCTCCCCTATTTGCACAATACTTTTAACAATGAACTCTCATTGTTTGATACTCAGTGCTGTCAGTATTTTGTTCCGATAGAAATAGGGTGGATAGGGCGCTTTGAAATGACCATTTGTAATGAAACTGGTTTCATTAGATGTGGTCCTAGTACTAACCGAAATGGAACATGGAAATAAAAGATTCTTTAAGAGTACAGTAGCCTATTCTATAAACTTACTTACAATTTGTTAACCAGTAAATATTTAATAGTAGTTGTTTAATAGTTTTTTTATGGGAATAGCAGATTTCTTAACATGTCGTGACTACAAACAACAAGCCCTCATAACAATTCTCTGGCAATTGAAAAATTTGTGAGGAAAATATTGAGTATTTGCGTATATGGCTATAAGAGTAGAGGAAGACCAAAGAAACAATGGATGGACTGTGTGAAGGAGGATATTGCTAGAAAGGAAGTGACTGCTGAGATGACGAGTAATAGAGGAGTATGGAAGAAGAAGACATGCTGTTGAGATAAGGGCAGGCGAATGATGATGGTGATGAATTGAAACTTATCAGTCTCATAAGACAAAGAAAATTTGTCTTTGTATGATGTGCAGCATAGTCGGAAACCAGCATAGATATCTTAGAACCAAAATTTCGAAGACATGTGTCTTCCACCAACCCGCACAGCGGAGGAGGCCTGAGTTCCAGCAGCTGAACTTCATAGGCTGATCATGCTCCATGCTAAATTGAAATACTTCCCAATTATAGCCCCATAAACATTGAAAGGTATAACCGCAGATTGAAAATCATTGCATTAAGAACAGCTATTACGCATTATATTGCGCTGAAGTTTGAAATCAAACCGTATACGACTATAATTCGGAACAATGCCACGGTGTTAGATGACGGAGCTAAGTGCACTATAGCACTACCCTATCCGACGGCAGCATACCATGCGCAAATTGGATAGGCCAACGAGCTTAACCTGGCTTTTCTATTCAAATCTACGACGAGGTAAAGAGAGTCTATGGTGGAGTTTCTGCAGTCTAGACAATGGTGAACGAAAATTTTGCATCGGAGCTACAAGTTCACCTCACTTTGGGTTTAGATTACAAAACCTTTGGTCCTAAACGAATCACTTAGACACTACAACTTTTTTTAGGGGAAAACCAACCATATCTTCGTTTGATAATCTTGATTTCGGGACCTACTATACTATACTAGAGCATATCACGCCTGTAATCCCCGAAGTTATAGACAGAGATGTACCTAATAGTATACCCACATCACTAGAGGTTATCATTTTTATTGGATTTTGACCACGCCGGCTAATATCAGCAGGAGCTACCCACTCAGGAGATATAGTATAAAAACAGGAAATCTGGCGATATCATCATGAGCCTGATGCATTTGTTAAACTGGCTGTTCAGTTGGTGTCAATGTACAATCACGAGCAATAAAATGTATGCACTGAGCAATTTTCAAAAGCGATTTTCTCCAGATGCATCGATTGTAACTGTACGTTGTTACGAATATAGTATTTTGAAAGTCATACTAATCTGAAATTATCTTATTTTAAAGTTGTAATTGTTATACCACGAGAAAATCCGGATTTTGCTAAGTGTATGACATATCACATTTGCTCTGGGTCAAAAGAACTGAGGGCCTCCGCTTTATCAGAATTATGATACGATAATAATATACATCACCTTAAAATTCCTAAAATGAGCACAGACACAATTAATGTTATGAATTGTCTCTTTGTGACGTTCATTTTAGGTCCTCTGGACATGTGACCTTTGCCCAGCAATGGGATGACGCAGGCTAACAGTATCAGTATTACGTAATCTGTCCGTACGCAAAATACGAGCTTTGGCCGTGGAGTTACGGACACCAGCCCGAAATACATACAAGACAATTTTGAATTTTGCTAAGTGTGTCCTTATTCGTGGTCCTGTCTGTACATTAAACATGAACACCATTTGCAGGTCATATCATCATCTGCTTAGCCGTTTCCCAACTATGTTGGGGTCGGCTTCTAGTCTTAGCGGATGCAGCTGAATACCAGTATTTTACATGGAGCGACTGCCTATCTGACGTCTACAACCCAGGTAGTACTAGGTAACACGATACCTGTTGGTAAGTGGCCATTTACAGATGTCCTGTAAATGGCCAGTCTCAATTAAATCAATAAGTGTCATCGATTGTCAGATTAAATGGAATTGTTACACGCCGGCTAATGACAATATCATATGATAGCTAGAAAATTAAATTCGAATTCTTGGAAAAGAAATTGTTCTAATGGTTTTAAAAAGAGAACTAGTATTAACAACAGTTTTGAACGGTCTGTCCTTTTGATCGCTCTATTATGTAGTTTGATAGCCGTATTATTAGAGAAGATTACGGGGTGGAAGGGACACCGACGCGAAAACGGTTACCACGTATTCAGTACATCATTCTGAGCCCCCCCCCCCACCCCCACATAGAAATTTTTCGTCAGTTATTAAAAAAAACCTTAAATATTTGGGTCGAGTAGTAGATATCTTTTTTTAATTGGACTCCCCGTTGCAAAGGCGACTGCTGAGCATGAGGTCCTGGGTTCGATTCCCAGGTCGGGCAAAGTGTGAATTTATCAGTAGCAGCCATGGAGTCTGAATTTGTGCCCGGTTGATGGCAATAGGCTCGCAACCTATTATTACATGGGACTTAAATAACTGGCGAAACGTGGGTGCACTATTAGGTACACCTAAGCCTAACCCTTCGGGGATTACAGGCGTGATGACGCCACCCTTAAATATAACCACACCCTTAAATATAACCACACCCTTAAATATGACCACACCTTTCTGACTCAGGCTGTATTCAAAATCTGTAAGTATTTTTTAATGTTCCTTACAGATTTCCCGCGAAAACCATCGTCTGCCTAGACTTTTCCCAAGTATGTTGGGGTAGGCGTCCGGTCTAACCGCAAGCAGCTGAATACCAGTATTTTGGAGCGACTGCCTATCCGACAGTAACTGGGGAACATAATTCCACTAGGCAGGACTGGTTGACAGATTTTCGGGCTTAGTAAGAAGCTCACAAAGATCCACGAATGACAGCCTGGAAAAAAGATATATAATAAAAAAAAGCTTAAAAGTGCAGTCCAGTGCGAACCCCAGACACGCACCTCTGATCTTTCGGATGCATGTGCTTATTGTATAATTATCACTTGCTTTGGTGAAGGAAAACATTGTGAGAAAACTAGCATGCATGAGAGATATTTCTCGACGGCATGTAAAGCCAAGTCAGAGACCCATGGGCGGGGTAAAAACTCTGACACCAGGTTAGGCACTAAGCACACGATAAAGAAAGAAGAAGTTACTCTTCTTCTAGACAGTTCATCATCATCATCATCATCTGCCTAGCCTTTTCCCAACAATGTTGGGGTCGGCTTCCAGTCTAACCGGATGCAGCTCAATACCAGTATTTTACATGGAGCGACTGCCTGTCTGACCTCCACAACCCAGTTTGTACTGGGTAATACGATACCCCTTGGTAAGACTGGTTGTCAGACTTTTTGGGCCACTGACTACCTGCAACGACTGTCAATGATCTACAGATGACAGCCGGGACCAACGGCTTAACGCGCTTTCTGAGGCACGGAGGAAACTCGGTATGTAACGGGCGGTCACCCATCCACAGACCAACCACGGCAAGCACGGCTTAACCTAAATATCGATCGGAGCGGCTGTTATTATTTAGCCACGGACTCCTCAAACCCTCCTCGTAGACAGTTCTTATCTAGAAAATACTACTACAGTTGCATGTCGATGTAAACGTCTGGTTTATCTTCTCACACTATTCATAAAATTCTAACTGAAAGAATTGAAGTACTTTACGAACCAACCATTTGATGCTTAGGATTCTTTTCATACTTTCATATCATAGGGAAAATTACATTTCTAAAGAAGATTTCGAACTATCTGCAGATCTCAAAAAATATAAACTCTTTTACTTAATATAATGTTTTTTTCTTAAATTTAAAATAAGTTACTTGCTTACAATTAAAATGCTTTACTTTTTCTTCATCTTTGATCTATGTTTATTTCTTGTATTTATTTTTCCATCAGATAACCTGAGTTTTTTTTCTTCTAAGTACTCTTGAAGGGAACCGAGATTAGCACCAAATTTTATTTGGCTCTGAATTAAAAACGATCATGAATTGGACCGTCGGGTCCGAATGCTACCAGACTTTAATATTACGGACTATTTGGCTAGATTAACCACAAAATAAAGTATTTGTGGGGAGACGGATTTATCTCTTTTTATCTGCATTTGATGATACTGAGGGTAAATTAAATGCAACTTATTTATACGTACAAGAAGATCTAAGGATCAAGGAACTTCAACTATCTAATCACCGTGACGATGATCATGAAATGATTGCTTGACCAACAATCAAATTTTTGTTCACACAAAAAACATTAACAAGACATTCATTACATTAAGAAGAGCACAAAGTTACTGCTTATTTCATAAGAAATTTCTTCCAGCAGACCTGTGACAAGAAAGTTTAATATCAAATGTAAGGTTCAATCGTTTGGGAATCAATTCTGATTAAAAACATAATCTTCTGTTCGAAAAACCAACCGATAAGCTATACAAAGGTATTGCAATTAATTAATTAACAGAAAAAGATGAATGCACAAACAACGTTCTCAGAAAAAAGTACTAGGAATACAGTGCTACCGGGGAGCTTTGAGCAGATTAAATCGCAAAGGGGTCTCATTCTCATGCTACTCGCGATAACAACATAGGCCATTTTCCATCTGCAGGCACCGGTTCTACGTGCTTCATGCTACGATCCATATCTCAGAATGAAATTCTTCAACCTGACGTTTAATCCGAATCGAGTAATATTTCAATCGATTTAGTTTACCGATTAATCGTTTAGTCGTGACAAATACTGCGTTCTGCGTTAGCAAGATCCATTTCTCATATTCTACAGATTTGGAAATGGATATTGTTTGCCAAATAAAATTATTTTCAATTCCTTTTATTTAGGACTAATCTTCTACAATTATATAAAAAAAGCTTAATATTTTAAATCCTTATAAGGCTACGTCGTTTCATTAAGTGAGCAATTTTGTGCGAAGCTTACACCCACGTCTTGCACCGTAATTATAATAATATTTCTGACTTGAAACTGTTTGAGCATCTAAGGTGTAGTCAGGCAAAATATTGAGTGCCTACTTGATTCAATCATACTACATCAGGTGCACAAAAACTGAATAATAAATGTATTGTAATATACTAAGATTGAGTTGTACAACAGAGACAGTTTAGAGATGAATACTTACTATCAACCACACTGTTTTAGAAGCAAATTATAAAGTGCCTTCATAAGACAATCCTAGCGAACTATGAAAATGACTGAGCCTAACTTCTGAATATGTTACTCAAATTACCACCATATCTTTTCAATAGATTTCATTTAATCGCAATCAAAATCGTCAAAAAAGGACGAATACTCAATATCAACACCAGGCGCTCACAAAGCGTAGGAGTTAACGCATAAAAATCGAAAAAGGCGACACTCAGTACAAAAATTCACACCATTCCGCAACATTCGGACACCGTGTGACACACAACGGTAGGTGGAAAGCGCACGCTATACGCGTTTAACGCGCGGTCAGTGCACTGGCAGCTATTTTCTTTTTAGCGATAACGACAAGGCCACTTTAATAGCTTTGGGTACGGTAGCCCGTGACGTTTTTTTATTAACTGCCTAGTTTGCGAATTAGGTGCCACATTCACAAAGGCATGTAACTTAGATTGGACAGAAAATACATCATTTTATGGTCGCGACTTTATCCTGGTAGGTGTTGGTAAGTGAAGTTAATAACTTTGTACACCGTTTTGTACCAGGCTTTCATGTATTTACAGGCAGCATATCGGATCATATCAATCCCCTGTTGAATTGAAAATACAACTCCACCTCTATGTAAATCCTAAGACGTGTGCGTCTGCGTACCAAAAGACCAAATTACTAAAAATAATATGTTTCTTTCATTCAGATTTGTGCCTGGTTTAACATGACTGGCGTAATGTGGGTGTACTATAGGGTACATATCTGCCTAACTTTTCTGGTATTACCTGCGTGATGTTATGTTTTCGGTCAAAAAGAACTGCCAAGTAGGTATAGGTACCAAATGTTTTGGCGAAGTTCTACGCATAATATCCCGGCTCACAAGCGTGTCATTAAATTATCATGCATGTACTTTAAAAACTCGCCTGAACTACAGGTGCGAGGGTGTCTTAAATGTCAAGTAGTTACAGAGATCGTTGACTTGATGATATCTGCACACCATAAGGGTACAGAGGTGTGAAAAGGTGATATAATTTGTAAAATTATTCATTCTTTATTGCTAATATTTATAGTTGAAAGAGATGAGGTTTGCCGCCTGTTACATGGGACTTAATAACCGTCAAAATGTGGGTTCACCTCTGCCTAACTCTCACAGGCGTGATGTTATATTGTTATGTGTGAAAGAGATGGATGTCCAGCAAAGGAATGTGTTCAGCATGAGCCGTTATGATCATGAGGAGGATGAAAGTACCTTACTTCTTTTTTTCACGTGTGCGTGCACCTACCAAGTTTTTGCATATCAATATATGGTGTCTTCAGGTGTTAACCCGTTTCTAAATTTTTTAATACTTCTATTTCTACATTATCTTAATTGTTCAAAAGTTACGCATTGGTGTAAGAGGCGGCCGACCGGCCCTTACACGTTATCCCGGCTAGTCGAATGTGAGGGGCTCATTACCCGAGTAACGGTCCCTACGCTCATTGTCCTACCCATCGGTTCGTTCCTTTTTTCATAAATATACTAATTACAAGCCTGGAGGTTTGCGGTATAAAAGGGTACGCGGAAAGAGATGATGGCAGTGTTTACGCTAGTTTAGCGGCGATGTAGGGCTTAATAGGTATTGTGCTTAGCAATGCGGTGCGTTGCCGTGGAATGCGAACCTGGTCCTTTGATATGACTGTTATGAATATTGCGATTGTTGTTACTTCATTCATGGGGTACACAATTCTTTGGTTGGAAAAGCCCTGTTTTACACGAAGAGGGCATTTAAATTAGTTTGATTTTGAATCGATGATAGTTGGCGATTCTTTGAGTATGCTAGTAGCTTGAGTAAAGATAGATTGTCGTCGGTGAACGCCAAGCTATTGCAATGACGAAGTAACTATAAATCGACTGTAATATTCGATTAAAATCAACATGAAAGTGGCTCTACCTCTATTGTAAAATATGAAGTAAAGACGCAAAACCTGAAAAGTAGGCGTAGTTTCGTGAAAACTCCATTGTTTTTCCTAAGTCAAGTAAGAAAATATACGAAAAGGCAATAAAAAGTTGTACAGTTACTAGAGCAACATAACACGGTGGGTAGTGTTATCAGCGAAGTAAGGACCGTGAACGATTTGATTAGTTCGACGCGCGCTTGCACTCCAAAATTACTTTCAAACTTCGCTGCGTTCCACACATTGAGAACTTCTGTGCAAGTCTGCAAGCCTGGTATCGTTAGGTAAAATTATTTGAGATCGGATAACCTTAGTACGTAATAATAGGAGTATACATAATGAGACTTAAGTAAAACAAAAACTAAGTTCTCAAGTGGAGATGCAGCTAAAAATGTTCAACACAGACTTCTTAGATCTCAAAGTTGATAAGAAACAATCCTGTTGTATATTTACAACAACATAAAACAGTAAAACTAAATAAGTATTACATAAAGATGATAAAAACTAACTGCGTCGGATAAAAAACTCTAGTAGGAAATTACTAAGAACAATCTAAGAATCGGTACATAAGTGTCAGTTAGGCTAATAAATTCACTAAAACAATGCCTTGTCTTTTCAAACTGGCGATAGCGTGACAAAGGAAACTTAGCGACACGAACCAACGATGGACTAATTGCATTTTTTGCTGTCACCATGTACTAATGCCAAGGCTTACTTACTCATCAAGTTCCTATGTCCATTCCTGACGGTCTATGCAAACCTGCATTCGTGCAAAAACTAGTATGTCAAGATGATAAAACTTCGCGCGCTGAACGTCTGATTGCAACTTTTTTTATGGAAAAATTGTAACGCAAAGGAAGCACAATGGGTTACCAACCTATTAGTTGCACGGTAATATTTTTTTTATTGTTCGTATCTGTGATATTTGAGAGTTGGAGTTCGTGTTTCGCGAGTAAGTTGTGTGCGGGCGCGGCGCGCGTGTTCGCCCCTCGGAGTTACAACGCACACTGGTCCGCTTGTGGACGAGGTGCGTTCGCTCGGTGTCCGGCCGGCCCCCATCGCCCCCTGCCCCCATACCGAAATGCATCAATGACACTCGAAACACACGCACATTCTGAACGCAGTGGGGACAATCGATAGGTAAAAAATGTTTGGCAATTTTAGTTAGGTGCCCTGAGGTGTGGTGTCTATGATGGACACATCACACCGGTATTGCTAGTTCAATTACGATATTTCGAACGTTACAACCAAAAGGATAAATTTTTCACTAACTTTGTAGTAAAAAATTGTGATTGTAGCTTAAAAAGCTACATGAAACAAATCAGGTGGAAAGTTTCAGTCATTTTCACTTTTCATTTACCTAAAGTTGTTGCCAAACTGATGGTCCTTAGATATGCAAGGAGGTGGACATGTGAACAGTGATAAAGTTTATATCAATAAAGTTTATGAGCAAGAGCCTTAAAGTGCTATTAAAAAGTACATAAAATAACTATGAACTTAATAGAAACAACATCCTGCACTGTAACTACACGATCTTGTTTGATCCTAACCTCAAGCTTCATCTTAATTAGGGAAATCAATTTAACCAATGTTGCATGACTATAAACTAATAATGATGATGTAATTATACAATCAATTCACACACATGCACAATGACACTCGCGTATATACTACAGAATCGATTATATACATCCATACATGCAAATAAAGGCTGTATGTGTGTATATTACGTATATATTGGAATGAAGCACCAGGCACTCATGAAACACGAAGCGATAGGTGTATATGTTATAATATGCGGGCGTATAAATGGCGGAAAAGGATTGCAGAATTTGCAGAGTACTGACCCAGTGTTCCGCTAATAAGTATTTTGCATTTATAGAGGAATTGTATTTACCGAATTCTTTGTTATATTCTTTTCTACCTCTTGTTGTTTCTGTAGCCTTTATAGATTTTAATAAATTCTGACTGGTAGCTAGTTAATCTATCCGTTATACACACATTTCTAAAGAACTCTGATTGTCTGGCGTTTTTCAAAGTCTTCTCATCTAATGAAGGTCGAATGTTAAGATGTGATCTGGAAAGAACTTATAAATTTTCTATTTTAAAAGCGATTGCAAGGAGGATTACTTTGTCTTTGAATCATAGTTCAAAAGAATCTTCTAGACCTTTATGCTTCCAAATATTTGAAACTTTATCATACATACAGCCCGTATCAAAAAGGTGTGGTCGTATTTGAGAGACTGGTGTAAAATCTAGTATAAGTTGGATGGGACAGTGGTTTTTTGTGATTACGGTGATGGTCCCATACAAAAAAGTTGTTCAGTTTGATGGTCTATACCACACCCTCAAATATGACAGGTCTCTGATATGTGCTGTATATCTTTAACTAGCATGATAGTATGACCTGGGCAACTCGGTGTGTAGAGCAAGACGCATCCTATATAGATAGATATGTTGAGCACAGCTGTATACAGTCGCAGATACCTTAGGGAATTTCGACAATTTGCGTAACAGCCAGATGCGGAGTTAGAATTGGACCTTTTGGTAGCATTTAGTTAAATTAAAGTGATTGTGACTTTTGAAGATAGTTTTGTAATGAAACTATTTAATTTACCTGTAGATTAATGAAAATTCACAGACAATGCTATAATAACTGTACTTGGCAATCATTTTGCTGCTGGCGATGTTAACAGAAATCAGAAAATGATCGAGTTGAAGTTTTCTGTATTCTCTAGGTAGCATTCAGTTACGGCCTTACGATGGTTCGCACCAAATATTTTAATGAAATGGTAACAAACAAAAAATAGGAGTTTAGTCAAAATAATAATGCCAAAACGGAAAATACTGCAACAAATCTCAGAATAAATAAATAACTACACAGAAAAGAGGATAAAACCCCCTAATCAACAATGGTGCCTTCAAAATCCAAGTAAAATCGACACAAAGGAATCAAAGGGTCAGTTAAAATCTGTAATTCATGCACGAGTGTGGAGACTCGTAAAATTTCGTCCCACGCACCCTCTCCGTATCAAACGGTTTAAACAGGGGTCTTAGTACACAAATGTCTTCACCTTTTAGAGCAGCGTCTGTATATGGTTATCGCAGTAATATTAGAGGCAGCGAACTTCTGTTTATTTGTTGACAGATAAACTATGTAGTTTGCCTTTTTGTAGTTTGGTTCCAGCAGCTAATAGTTAGGTAACCTAATTGGTAACTTAACAATTGATGATTGCGATCAGAATTCTTTTTTTTTTACTAAAATAAGGCTTACGTTTGGCTGCAACTCGTCTGATGTGAAGCGATGATGCGGCCTAGGGTGGAGCACGCTTGCCTAGAAGAAACCGATTCACTCGAACTTTTAATATATCCTGATTATAATGATCAGGGAACAGAGGAGCCGGCAATGAACTCCACAGACTGATGGTTCGCACAATAAATGTGAAAGCACGGCGCTTTTTTTCGGGTTATGATCTGGTCCTGCATTCCAATTGAGTAACACACTTCTCGCCTATCACATTCCAAAACTATTGAAGAAATTAGCAATTCGATGCTTCATTTGTTTGAAACGGCGCGGACGAATTTTGGTTTTTACTGTAATGAAAATTAACAGATCTAAGATAGCCTGGGACCTGGATAAAGATTAAGGATAATTTTCACCCTAGGTTGTAGACAAAGTCGTGAACTAAAATCTAGACTACTTTATAAAGCTTTTCCTATATTTTCCTGGATGCCCGTTGCACAACCATCTAAATTGTCACTTAAGCGTTACCAAGACAGCATAGCTTAGTGTGTCTCACCTAAATTTGGGAGACGCCGACTGCCTGCAACCTGGTCTCAAGCCTTAATTCAGGTATAGACGTTTCGCTGTTATACATCTTGACTATACATAGATGAGACAAGACATTTAGGTATAGTTGTTGATCTAGCTAAAGTTAGTGAAGATCGATCTTGAAGTTTTACAGAATTGGTGACTTACAGAACACAAAATTTTGAATTCTAGTAGATATATAGAAAAAGATTATGCTTATTGTCACTTTTTTGGGATACCCTTCCTCCGCTGTCTTTTGACTTAGACACGTTTTAGTTGGGTGCAATAATAAGATTTCTGAATCCTGCTGCATTATCCCTAGATGTTAAAATGTTCGTGCTTGCCTATTATGGACGATCTCATTCTATGCGTCACCTAAATGCATCTCAGCGCTGAGAGTTCAAAATCCAGTAGAATGTTTTTACAGTTCGTTTAGATTTCAATTTTAAGAAAACCATGAATTCAAGGTTTTCATTTTAACATGGACCTGGCACATTACATCACAGAACACCAGGTTTTAGATACATTCAACATGTGAACTTAGCTCATACAATTTAGAACTAAGCAATATCACAATCACAGTGTTTGCAAGTGACCTAATTTGCAGTTTACCCACAACGCACACATAACTAACCGATCATAATAATTAACTACTAAACAGGTACCTATAGCCTATAAGGACTGCTAAGGTTCGCGTTGTACAACCTATTATACACCCTTAAGTGATTCCATTACAGTCTAGTTTGGAGTGCTCGTTTACCATAATGTGCTACAGTGGCGATTAGGCATAGCGGGAAGACATGCGAATGTATGAAGGTCTCAAGTCATTTGTGTCCACGGCTTTATAACTGCCCATATAATGTTATCATCGTCATCAGCTTTTCACTAAGTAGAGCTTAGACCTCCTTTTGCTTGTGCGAGCCTGGTAACCTTTATTGCTAGTTTGTTATACTTTAGGTACTATATTGTCCGTTACAACTCAAACCTGAGGATCAATGGAGAACCAGTGGTGTTATCAGGTACCTCTTAGACAAGACAATGTCTAATATCCGTTAACACCAACATCAAACGACAAAATTAATGTACTTTTCAAATTTCAGCTCTCGGCTCTAAGCCAAGAGTGCACTTCTATTTGACGGTAATTTAGAAGTGAATTATTAGTGTTAGTGGAACCACAAATGAGGATAAGTATATTCCTACGTGAACCACACATAACTTAAAAGCTTCCATGAGACTTTTGTCAAGAGAGGTATAGTACAAAGATAATAACTACAAAAAAAAAACTAGGAGACCAGCAAAAGAAGAAGACTAGATGTCAAACTCCGATCAATCCCTACGTGAACCACACATAACTTAAAAGCCTTCATGACACATCTTTTGTCACGAAAGTTAGTACAAAGGTAATAGTTACAAAAAAAAAGATACTAGGAGACCAGCAAGAAGAAGACTAGATGTCAAACTCCGGTCAATCCAAAATCAATGCCACAGATTGAACGTCGAGGATGAACAGAATCAAACAGAGTGAAGTACACGAGTCGAAAAGCGAACGAAAAGTGCAAAGGCTGCAATATTTTTACCCGACGCCCGACTTCACACCTCTCGCACAGATGTAGCGAGTAGTGAGCTTTCCGATTTCTTTCTACCTCGTGTTTATACTTTCAGCTGTAACTTTCAAATCAAATATGGAAGTAAAAGTACTTTTATTGGTGTTACTTTTCGTCATTGGCTATTATGAAATGTTTAAGTTATCTTTAAGTAATGGGGCACTTATACTTAGGTTTGTAATGTGCAAATTGTTAAGTAACTCATTGTTTAAGAGCCTGGTAATAAATAACGATCGTTGATGTTGCGTTCTTTTTTATATATCAGGTGGCGCCGACAACACAAGAAAAACATTACTTACTTAGTTTGTATGTTTAAGTTCATATAATGCTGCATGCTATATTTTAAGTTCCTAAATAAATTTCTTTAACCATAATACGACAATAAATGATAACACTGGTAATACTATAGTTTATAAGAATATTTTAAACTATCAAATAAACCAACATCGAAATCAATGAAACATTTTTTCAAAAACTAAATAGCATAAAACTGTTACACTGTGTTGAAACACCATTTATAAATATTGATTTACTAGCATTATGTATTTTGCACTAATTCGCGTTTAGAAATAAAATTTAAGGAACGAATTTGGCAAAGGTTTTTGAAGTAATGAGTTAAACATATAGTATCAACGGCAACTTCAGAATAAGGAACTTTCTAGATTTGTTGTTTGTCCCAGAGACCGGATGAGGACCGCAGTAGTTTAAATGAGTAGAAAGATGCTGGCACTCTTAAACTTTGTTGTCTTGGACAGTACTGACAACGTCACAAGGGCAGTTCTTACTGCATTCACCCCTGCAAGAATGTGGCCAAATTCTATCCATTAGCAAAGCGGACTTAAGAAGCGCATTAGTAAGTCGAGGCGGGCGCCAAGATAAAAATAAACATAAACCCGAAAAAAAACAGTACTGCAGACATTGCTCTAAGTAAGAATAGAAAGAAAGGAATGTGTTTCGTAAGGAATAACATTATTAAATATTTCAATGTATGACGGACTACAGAGTTCTCTGAAATGTAAACATATTTTACGAAGACCCTCCCTAGTTCAACATTATTATTGTTATTCTCGATTTTATGTGGAAAGGTCAAGCTGTCAACCTCTAGACAAAAAAATTGAACACCGCCCTACAAACAGGGGTACCAGGGTGACATAACCGCTGTGGCAGTTAATTAGTACCAGAGGGCGCGGCGCGACAGGCGCGGGCGCGGGTGCGGCGCGTTTAGAGGAAATTGTCGTTTTTATACGGCTTCCACCCCCCTTACTCCGCCACCCCGGCCCTCCGACATTCGAATAATGAAACAACATAGTTACCTTCATCTTATAAACACATGTCGCCCCGGTAATAAACAGAAATTAATATCTTGAGGCTAGGATCTCGCCTCCCTAAGTCCTTGTGTTTCGGTCCGAAAGAAGTATACAACAGGGTCTGAACAGGGAACACAAAGCGAGTGCGGCTTGGAATGCGGCAAGAAAAACTTCGGCAATAGCCCTGAAGCAATGGACTAGTACACATATGCGTATAGTTAATTACCGATCCTATTAACATCAACATAGGTAACAAAATTACCCTAGTAAGAACTCGGCCAAAACCTTCAGTCCTATAAAAAAGAATCAATTTTGACCAATTTTGGCAGCATATCACATGTACAGGTTGTTGCTTAAACCGTTCCACATTTCTTAGCAAACATCTGATGAACGATTGAATTGAATGAGTGAAAAAGTTTAATAGAGGATCGTTTCTTTTTTGTATTCACTGCATACTAGAGTTAAAGTGGAATGAGAACGAATTAGTTCTATCCGTGATAATAAACAAGGCAACAAATGTAACAAAAAGCTTACATTTCCTGCGCATTTTTTCTCGGCTAATTTCCGTTTATTACTGAGAGCCTTCAACGTTTTATTGACCGTTCGAAACGCCAGACTAATAAATGAACGAAGCCATCGTCTAAACATTGTATATAAGTACCAAGGCACCATAGCCACATCAGATATAGTCTCGTTCCGTCGGCATAATGCGACCGCCGCCGCCGGCCCCGCTCGTAACACTCCAGCACAGCTAAAACCGGGCGATTCGGTTTTATACACACCCCCTATAAAAGCAAAAGGACCGGGTATGGTCCCGGGATAAGTGGGGGGCCTGTATCTTTATATCTGCCCCCCTACGGCCCCCACTAGGGCATTATGACCGGGGGGTTCTTTGGACAGCTAAAAGAAATATCCGGTTGCCTTACCCGGCCAGTGGCGAGCAGCCGGTAATTCTTCTTCCAGTATTACTTTGCTTATTTACGAAGTAGTTAATCGCACCTCCCGCGGGTCGCTGGAAGCCTGGTAACCTCAAGAGGTTCTGATCAAGTAAACAAAGAAAATTAACTGCCGGATATAAAAGGAAAACTTTATGTTTGTTTGTGCGCACTCGATCGTGTGAAAGTATTGGTCCTAACTCCTAAGGTCCGGGTGAACATCTAAGTAATAACAATGATAACGACCGACTTTTTTCATCATCTTTCAGTAAAACTGCTCTAAACCATAATATTCAAAATTAAAATTACCAATATTCATTAAGTGTAAAGCCAATCTTAAGCTCGGGGGATCGTAAACCGTAGATAGCTCTGCTTTGGCACCCCCGCGCCCCCTGGCTGAAGGCATTTCCAAAATAATAAAAAACCCTTTCCCTTTCAGCTGCCGTTTACGTCCGTCCATAAAACTCCTTTAATATCTCATTATAAATTATGTAAAGTAACTAGCGTTGAGTACTAAAACCTCGGCTCATAACCTTTTTTGGGTCTACAGCGATGTTTTCATACTAAATTTCACAGTTGTACAAACTATCTAAGAATTCTTAGTTGTTTTACACCACACCATACACTATACACACCACAACATAATTATATACCCACATCGTTTAATAATAAGTGTACTCTTAATATCACAGTACACAACTTTTTTGTAACTCATAGTTAGTATAAGTATTCGGCAAAGATATGGAAGCGCTGTCTCCTAAAACAGGCACTGATTGGTTAAAAGGAGCCTCCAAACACGTTCAAATGTACTGATTATGCTAATTGTGACAATAAACTATTTTGTATTTTAAGTAGTCAAAAATTTAATGTTTTCTTGTCGATGACTGGAATTCGCCCTGAATTAGAATGTTTGGTATTGATAAAAATAATTATCTTAGTAGAAGCGAGAGTGTTGGCAGACGGAAGGACCAAAGTTTGAATTTTCGTTCTTTGGTCTTGACTCGGAATTCATTTTGAACACTTACCTTACATAATCCTCAATTTCATGAGATTTCGATTTTATTAAAAATGGAGTTTTGATATCAAGGTTTGATGTTCATTATTTTTGTATCTAGAGCGAAAGATCACATTGGAAGCACGTGTGAATGACCTAAGGCGATTTTCTACCTATTTTTATTTTTATTCCATAAATAATCTCAAGCACATGTCTTTCAATTAAAACTGTCTTCAATTAATATTTTATAATAAAAGCATGGAATGAGACTAGATAACAATTAAAGTAACATATCTTTTTATTCTTTACAATTAAGTTAATTAAGAGCCTTGATTGAGATAAGGTTTTCTTATAATTAATTCGTAAGATTGAAACTAAATTAAAGATTCCGGTGTCATGACAAGAATAAATAGAATATCATGTCTATTTTCATATCATTAGAAATCTATACGGACTGGCATTAGTAACCAATACTTAAACATGTTTTTTTACTCATTGTTATAACTAACTTTAACTATGGAAACAACTTTGGAACAAAAATGTGCTGTTCCACATTTTTTTTTTACGAAGTTGAATTTAAATGACTGATCAAAGTTTGTCCCATACAAAAATTTGTTCATAATGATGAGTTTAATAACATGATTAACAATCGGTCACTAATTATCAGTCACATGTTTCATTCCTGATTTAAAAACTTATTTGGCAATAAATAAAAAGACGAGGAGGTAAAAAAGGGTAATTTTTATTGCAAGAGGTAAATCCTCAAACCATGCAACAGTACTAAAATTCCAAAAGTTAATTACTGAAAGAGCCCTTAAAACAAAACAATGCGTTCAACTCCGCACCTACTGAAAATCACGGCCAGAAATAAACGTTACGCCTAGTACCCGCCGATCACGCAATACTATCCTTATTTATACCTCCTACAGCTCCTGCTACCCCGGTAATTTCGTGGTCCTTTGCGCCTGGTAATTTATATACAGCCTTGCGCCTGGTAGGTAGGCTGTATGTTTTAATTACACCTCCTTTTGGTTATGTTATCCTGGTATAGTAAATTGAAAATAACTCCTGGTATGTAGAAATTAGAGAGTATTATTACTAATTGTATTAGTACTGTCATAGCTATAAAAACTCAGACTTACTACAAATAACACTACTTCAAATTCTTACATTACTGATCATTATTAGTTAAAGTACTTATAAATCAAATCAAACAAAAAACAAACTGAACAAAAAAAATACATGGACACAGACACGTCTTGAAATAACGGAAACGTATTTTCTCAAGAGTGTCAAATAAAAGACATCAACGTACGTCATTTTATTTTAAACTTTCTTAACTTCTGAATGAAAAGCTTATGTTCAAGCTAGTGTCTAGCAACTCCCTGACCTCCATAACCCACCATTTAAAATATTTTTTGGTATTAATACAAGTTTGAGAAGAGTTCCCGATTTCATTTAATTTAATTTTCTCATTCTAATTATCTCGAAATCGGCCGGAAGGACCGTTTCATTTCCAAAGGTTTCACCCGTCTGACCGTCTGCACAAAAATGTCAATTAAGATGTGTAGGGAGGGATAGTGTTTGCCAAACTTATTCAGTTAAAAATAACCCTTATTTATGTATCAATAAAAAAATGATTGCATTAAACGAAGTTAGGTGTGCATAGACTTTGGCAATGTAAATGTTCTTAATGTAAATTATGGCTTTAAGTGTGTTGGTCAGGAGTATGGTGTTTTCTGTCAAAGTCAAATAAATTCTGAAAGAATATTAGGTACTATTAGTATTATGTAATGTAAACCAAATGAAAGAAGAAAAAAAATTCGGGAAAAAATATTTTTCCCGAAGAAAGTTTACACGTACGAATTTATCAAAAAAAAATCAGCTTACCCAATCTACCCGCATCTGAAAAATTCGAAAACAAGCCGCCCGACGTACCAGGAGACCAGAAAATTTCAAAGATATCGCCAACTCGTAATCGGGGACGTGGGCCAACTTGAATTTTGGGGTTTTCCCGCTAAAGTTCGGCTCAAAGACGTCCTCAAAGCCCCGCTGTGGGTGGGCCGGGTACTAGGGTGGCATAGCAGGGTGGAGGTTTTGGGGTATCAAAGTTTACCCCCGTGGCGCGCGGAGGCTATACTTCGTGTGGAGGGAACTGCCTCTGCTACTTTGTTCGCCTTTTGGCTCGTGACAGTGGCACTTAAGGGAGCTACACACGGTCGCAGTGCTATATTAAAGTAGTATAATCCTTAGTAAGTTGGTGGCGCGCTTACTGACTTGGCAAAGTTCGTTTGTAATCTCAGAGTCGAAATGTCAAACGTAGATAATATCAGGCCGGCGAATTACATTGATCCTGCCTGTCGTGTTTGCCTGGTAACCATTTGTGAAAAATGGTAACAGCATACCCGAGAGATTTTTCCTTTATGCTGACAGACCAGCACACATCAAGCTACCCGAAACTGTCAAATTTTCCCAATCAACCTTAAACATAATGCTTTAGCTATATAGTTGAAAATCTATTAAAGAAATTTGACAGATTATAGTAGCTAGATGTGCTGGTCTTTGCCTAATAGATAGCAACTCGTTTTTTCTTAAACATTACTTAACCTAACGCTATTTAAACTATCTTTTATTTATGTTACATTTTAGTTTTTCAAGTACTTGCCAACTTTGCTATCGACTCGCGTACCAAAGGACCAGCTGATCTTACCTACTACAAAATTCTATCACTATACACATAATATGAAAATGTTCAAAACTTTATAACACAAACTATACTTACTTGTCTACATCAGTTTACATATTTTCTCACTCTAATCCACTTTCCTTAAAGGTATTGCACCGTAATTCCGTAACGCGTTCACAATTGCAATGGCTTTCATTTGACGGCTCAACAATGTTCATTGCTTTCGTCCCTTGGCAGCTAAATCAACGTGATTATGAGTGCGTCGCGCAATTACACTGCTATTGCTTACGATTGCTTTTGAATTGAATTTAGTACCTAATATTATGTTTTCACAAATCACCAAATATATTATTATTTGGAGAATTTATCACTCTCCAAATAATGATACATTTTGTGATTTGTGTATAGGATGGAAGGGACACCGACGCAGGAACGGTTACCACGTATTCTGTACATCATTCAGAACCCCCATAGGTTTTTTTTTAACTACTTTTTCTTACAAAAGTGCAATACCTATCTATTACACGGTGTATAAACATACCTGGACAAAAGTGGGTGTAGGCATACCTCTGCCTGGCTGAATAACCATTCAGAGATCGCAACAAGAGTGCTGTATGTTGTGTTACGATTAATGTCGAATGCCTTTACCTTTGTCGACAAAGTTTCAGGAATATATTTAACGAAACTCTCAAATAAACACTTTCTCAGCTGAAAAAGTTAAAGTCGTTCGTAATCGTAGTTGACTGCAAAGTCACCCCGACAAAATAATAAAACTATCTGTGTGTAACTGCGTAATACTTTTCATACGCTTGTAGTTGACTTTGAGCTGGCCTAGCTTAGAAGGGTGTTACAATAGAATAAGAGCCCAATTTATACTGGTTTTGTTACCACAGAAGTCCGCCATAGACATCATTTCAAAAATATAATTAACAAATTAACCTATACACACATCATTTTATGTTACTCCGTTTGTTAATGTATATTTTAAGAAGTTTTAAATAAAATGATTGATGTAATTTTGTAGTATTAGAATAGATATAAGCGATTTGGTGTAAACTGTTAGCTTATATTTGATGAATATGAATATGAATAAATAAATATGAATCTATAAAAAACGGGAAATTATTAATCGGAAGAATAAAAATTTAATTATTATAACTAGAAGACGGGATATTTACCATGTTTATTGTTTTCTTTGAGTTCCCGATATTTCGGCGCTGTTAAACACCCACCCGCAATAACTTCAGTTTATCCGTGATCATGGTGCTTGCAACAGCGCCGAAATATCGGGAACTCAAAGAAAACAATAAACATGGTAAATATCCCGTCTTCTAGTTATAATAATGTTGGTGACCATGACAGTTTAAAATTTTGAAAATTTAATTGGCGACTAGTACACTGAATGAGCGACTATTGTACCAAATAAATAACTATTTATCCGGTCATTGCAGCAAGGAGAATAAATCAAAATCAAAATCAATCAAAGCATTTATTTCAAGTAGGCCAGTTACAGGCACTTTTGAATTGTCGAAACAAAGACAACAGTAAAAAATAGCTACAGTCCCAGTCACAAGGCACAAAAACTGTGAAAGTACTGTAGTTGCCCATTCCCTAACGTAGATCTCTATGGAGAAGAACGGGCAAGAAACTCCATGGACACTCTTTTAAATCAGAATACTTTAACAAAACCTTGGTTACATCATTCATTTTGAGATTGTACATTATATATTGAAAGCAAGAGCGAGCGAAGGCTGAGAGAGACTTGTGGTATCTCGACTCGGACAGGTTAGGTTCGAAGGGGATGCCGGGGTCTAGTGAGCGAGCGAAGTGAGTGAACTAAGACCCCGGAATCCCCTTCGTGTTAGGTTACTTTAAACGCTGCAAACAGAAATAGGAGCCCTGCGCAGCGGGGCTACGTCGACTACGCCTTATCTACAATCTAGTGGTTAATAACCTTGTTTAGGTTTTTCTCAGAGACTAGTGACGTAGTAGACTAACTAGTAACTCAAATTTGTATTTTCATGTCACATTTGTATTCGCCCACTGTTTGTCGTTCACTTAGTATTTCAGTAGACCATTTTCAATATTTTTGATACCTTTTTTTTTTTGTTTTTTTCGGATGGGAAATCATCAAATGTCCCCACTCTGGGCGGAGCGGAAGGGAGTGTCAGACTTGTACTGACTAAAACCCATCCATGTTCCTTCTTTGCCCTTTGTGTTCCAGGGCCACGGTGTCTCTTTCAAACAGTCCCGCAGCTCTGGCAGGCATCGGCCCTTGCGGACCCCTACTTATTTGCTGACATCTCTTTGAGGCGCACGTGGAACACGAACGCGCCGTTGACACGGCCTGTCGTCATAAGACGGCCGGACGGCGAGCTGGCCCATAACTCGCCGTCCACAGGCCCGCGCCTACGGTGGTCGGATTTTTGACACCTTTAATTTGAATTTATTTTCGCTTGTTTAAATACTACCCTAAAAAAACGAATATATCGATACTAGAACAATGTTCTAGGATAATCATCATCATCTGTCTAGCCTTTTCCCAACGATGTTGGGGTCGTCTTCCAGTCTAACCGGATGCAGCTGAATACCAGTATTTTTAAATGGTGCGACTGCCTATCTGACCTCCACAACCCAGTTAGTACTAGGTAATACGATACCCCTTAGTAAGACTTGTTGTCAGACTTTTTGGGCCACTAACTACCTAACGACGGTCAAAAATCTACAAATGACACCCGGGACCAACAGATTAACGTGCTTTCCGAGGAACGGAGCAAACTCGGTATGAAATGGGTGGTCACCCATCCACAGAACAACCTAGCCAAGCACGGCTTAACCTACCGAGCGGCTTTTATTATTTAACCACGAGCTCCTCCAATCCTCTAGAGTAATCAGTTTTTCTAAATCACTTTTTCAAATCAATCCTTTTTTTTTTTCAAAAACTAATTAACAAAAACATGACCGTAATACAAAAGTGACTGTTGTTAGCATGTGACAGTGAAGGGCTCCCCTATGATGTCGACAAATCATTAGTGTTGTAACATAAACATCGATACATTATTAACGTGTCGACATCGATAATTGCGTTCAAATCAAAACATAAAAAACAATGGGTGTAAAGGGTGATATTTGTGCCTTTGTTTATTTTGTTTTGAAAGTAAGGTTTTATATTGTGTAATGTGTCAATTAATAGCTATTAATGGTCCCTTAATAGGAGACATTTTTTTTTTAACTTTCTCCCCCTCTAGGAATTTCTCCTGTATCGTGGGTGCGATTAACAACATTTAAACTCACATACACAAACAGCCAGACCCGGAACAACTACTTGTAGTCTTACAAATATTTCCGTGCGGGAATCGAAGCCGCGACACGCAGTGCAGCAGCCAATCGTTCAACAACAATGCTAATATTATGAAGATGTAGAAAAAAAACTATTACCGAGTGTCATAAGATTTACAAGTGACTTCCAATTTTCAACTAGTTAAGTTCCAATACCTCAACAGTTAAGACGTGGATTGGCAAGTAAAGGCGCGAAAGTTTGATTCCCATTCGTTGCCCTATTGACGGAAGCACTTCTAGTATCTACAATAATACAGAAATCAAAAGATCATGTCTTATTGGTGGTCCAAACCCATGAAAATTTCCTTAACGCAAAAATTCCGAGAACCTTCATAAAAACAAAAACGATGACAACATAAGTTAAGGAAACAAGCTGAATTAATGTAATTTATAAAAGCTCTGCAAGTGCACATACATTACGAGTTTCCTTCGCCATGTTAGTTCCTAGAATCGAACCTGTAACCAAAGCTGACACTCAACCGCTGTACCCTCGGTGCAAGTTCCAACGACACGTCACAATTCACATCAATGAAGCGAGAAACCTCATAGCGTGCTCGCTTGTCAAACCATTGAAGGAATTATTAGGCAGTGACCATAGAACGCTTTGGTTTACTGAGCGCCTAGTACTGTGAGGTGAAAATATTGATATCTTTAAAGGTATGGAACCCGGTAACTTGAATGGAGAAAAACTAAGAAAAATTCGAATGAATGAAATACGTTTTGGTATGTTTTTTAAATTGTGCTTGCTGTTTTAGTTTTGTATGTTTAGATTGATGATTTTTATTGTCTGATAGATGATGTTATAATAGAATAAAAAAACATCGCTTTGTTTACGCGCAATAATTTAACACTTATGTATCTTTTAAAAGCTCAACAGGTTTGTTTTGTTAGAGGACGACGACGTGTTAATAAAATATAAATAGAAATGTCTTTTGTCATTATAATATTCGGTGAAGAATATTAAACAATTTTAAATCCCGTGTTCTAGCCTAGCGTGCTGACCTTAGAGGATACTTTGTGAACGAAATTAAACCTAACACCATAATAGTTAGTAGTGAAAATTTACACGACCGTCACCAGCGTCCCTCACTGAGAGAAATCTGAAACTTTTATATAATATAACGACGAAACAACGCGGCCTAAACCTACAAAGGTCAACAAGGGCCTGAAAAGGGAATATGTAGGTCCCTAACTCGTGAGAAAGGCCTCAAAGGGTCTGACCGACCCTAAAAAAGTATATAACCCGAGCGGTAGGTACCAGGGTTCCATATAAGCGAGGCATCTTCCTTCTGTGCCTCCGAGCCAGGGAAATGTTAAGAAGGGTCCGGGAGGGACAGGAAGCCTCCCTCCCCATCCGGTGGGGTAGGGGGTTCGTTGGGGAAAAAAATTCTGTCGAGAGGACCGTGTACCCTTGGCTCGACCCGGCGCCGCCGTCTGCGCCCGTAATTAGTGATGCGGCGTGACTCGGGCTGGTGCCGAGTCGATAGTATCAAGTCGATATTTTTCTCGAAGTTTTTATCTTATAAAAGACTTAATTTTGAATATGCATCTTACAATGATTTGTGTCAGATCTTTCATGGAATAGTTTGTACTGAAAAATGGTAGTCTCGTGCGTGGTATTTTAGTTCTTCTTCCTAAAATTATAATTTCCCTGACCTGAGACGATTTCTAACTTTAAATTACTGAAAATAAATAAATAAATAAAAAATAAAATCATTTATTTCAGATGTCTAAAAGATCCATATTAGTTTCAAACATTCATTAAAATTATTAGAATAGAAAAGCAATATACCCTGCATATTAATATGAAAAGGAAAGTTTATGGTGCATTTCTCATAAATCACAATGAGTGTTTAATTCTCAGTGTAATATGAATTGCAGAGTTGAATACCTCTATTATTTAAGTTCAAAGCGATTTCTACATGATACATTCATTCAATCTCATCAAAGTATTCAACTGAAACATAATTTTATGCATTTGTATACCTATTGAAAGTAAAAGATATCGTGCAGTTTTTATCGACAAACGCAAACACTATCGACAGACCCACATCCCTAAAAGATTATGACAAGATACAGAGCACAGGGCTGCTAACGACGACCGGCGAGCTGTCAAAAGAACCTACATTAATGTTATTATAACTTTTTCCCGACACCCCTGTATATACGTAGAACGCATCCTGTATCCTTGGCGCATTTGCGAATACTGCTCACTGTTTTTTTCTTAGGCACTGTAGTTTTTGTGAACGGTACTTACATTTTGAAGATTTGCGATACTCTCTTGTTTATTTATGACAGCCTGGTACTTGGCTGAGTGTTTTCAAACTAACTAATAAGTGAGAAAGAACTAGACATGAGGAAAAAATAGGTTTTTTGTAAGTCCCTAGAAATTAAAAATATTTTATTCCGTACCGTGGGCCCTAGCAATAAGTTTTAGAAAGCGTACGTGTAACCAAGTAGCGTTGCAGAAGCCTAATAGTGTAACGTACTTTAACTCACTATAATTATGTACTCTTTTTACAAGTAATAACAATATTTATCAAACGGTACGAAGATAGTTTTTCGAGTCACCCGCTGTTGCGGCGTTGAACTTTTGTAATTTTCTTAAGAATTAAAAATCTACGCGTAAGTTATGTGTAAGAAAAGAAAGAAAGAAAGAAAACATATTTATTTGACCCATGCCACAAGTGCACACAACAAGCACAAAAAAAATATTAAAAAATTAAAAAAATTAAATTTATACAATAAAAATGTTAAAACAAAACAACAAAAAAAGAAAAGGAGATAATATTGTGTGTCTCACGGCTGCGCCAAATAGTGTACTAGTTTTCTAATCAAAATCTTACCTTTGTGGATATTGTGAAGCGACGTAAGCCAACGATTTTTCTTACCTGAAAGTCAAAAAGAACGTTATTTCACATATTCACAATGTTAGAAAAAAATATATCTTAGAAAAAGAGTATTAAGTGAAATTTCGTCAACATACATAATACATATATGTAGCACGTATTTACTTAGGAGAGGATAAAACTACTGAACCAATTTATCCTTTAAAACAATGGAATTTAATTACCAGCTCAAGATTACGACGTAAATATTTCGGATGGATGGATTTGTTCAGAAATTTAAGTAGAAGGGAGTTGTTCCCATAAGTCGCTTAAGTCATAACTTTGATTCAAAAGACCAAATAACGGGTGTAAACAGACCCTTTACGAAGTCGAAAGGCACTTGTTCTCCCCGTCTTTGCGATATTTTTTTTGTTCTAGACCATACCTGGGAATCTTCTAGTTACGGAGATATTAGTTCCAACTTTTTCACAAGTTTTTTTTTAAATACATGTTTTTCATGTAAGATTTTTACTTTAAACACTTCCACGACCCCCGTACTATACAATCCATCTATAACCACAATGCTTTGAGTGCGTTCCATCGAGTCCTACCGTAAAACGTGATTTTACACCCCAAAAAAAAAGTCGTTTCTCAGCAATATTTTTTGCTTAAAGTTACTTAGTTTGATGTACAGATGTGCTTGGTTGACGGCTTCGTGAAGGGTCTGTTTACAACCTTTATAATGACCACATAATCAAAACTGCAGAAGAAATTATTGAAGAAAAGGTGCACTCTGTACTCCAGAAAAAGTTGATAATTATTTAGAAAACAAATCATTTATTTCTATAAGGTATTACATATTGTCATTGACATTCGATTAAAATTGAGTCATTGATTGTTATCCGACAGAATTCGGCTTTTTTTTTTAATATTTACACCGAACTTATCTTTCCTTATTTTTTTACTGAATGCTATATTTTTCCATATTGTTATTGTATCCGCTTTTTGAATATTATGCAAAATATATATTATCATTCATTTTTTCCCCTTGTTTTTAAGCTAAAAAGTTATGATCGTTACTTCATTCGAATAGACGAAATCTTTATCGAAATCGGATTGTTTTATAAATAAACAAAACATCTATACTAGACAACGAAAATGGCGGATCCTAGGACCATAAATGTTGATGCCACTTTTTTCTTGTGCTAAATTTCTATAATTGCTCATTGTAGCTATTTATCTACTGTTTCATGAATTTATGTACTAAAGTTGATCAGCCCACTGTGATGAACAAAAAAACAAGTAACAATTCCAAAAGAAAATCAAACTTATCAATCAAGCCCTGAAAAGGTCACAATCAAATTGCAAAAAGACGTTACATACAACGAATTGGTGAGATTGTGTCGTGATTGCGGTCCAGCGACTGACAACCACTTACATAATACCCCATCGGTTAGGCAACAAACTTGTATGTTTACGCTCGCAGGCGAGCTACCTCCAGGCCCCGAGGGTCCGCGGGGCGGGCCGTATTGGACATTTTGTATAAGTGTAGGGCCGAATGCCTCGATCCCAAGGCAAATCCCTTTCGGTAGGTTCGGTGGGTTCCGAGGACCCTTTTCCAAAAAGGTCTGGCGACCGTGCCGGAGCCCCGAATTTGCGGATTTTTAAGGTAAAACTTATCTAGGGATGGCGGGCGTATGAAATGTGGAGGATGCCAGCATTATATTTTTAAGTTTAAACGTCGGTTGCCCGATTAAACTGTGATCTTCATACATTTTGGGCGTAATGAAGTCTCCAGTAATTCGGCGGTAAACGAGGGCCGACTCATTTTTGTGTGTTAATTAAATTAATAAATTCTGGTTTGTTCGCTTAAAAGAAGATAGCTGTCATGAAGGCATATTTATTCACATGAGTAATGTAACGTGGGAGTTGGTATTTTAAATTGGTAACTCGCTTTTCCTCATATAGAATTGAATAGATATAGAATTCTTCAAAATAAATAAAGGTTATAAAGTTAAACTGTATCAAAAATACATAGAAATGCGGCCTATTTTGTACGAGGCTGTGTCTTTATAGGTCAGAGCAGTAAGTTACTTTTATTTTCTTCAGAGAAGACAGGATGCCCGCAAATAGGCAACATAATACAAAAGAAAAATATTAATTGAAGGGTAAATATGAAGGAAAAAATACCATTACCAGAATCATATAAGCCCTAATTGGTTTCAGCGTGCGAGAACACAATCCCTCACTAGCATTGCGTATCGCGAACGTTTATAAATAGTGTTGGCGGGTGTGGGGCAGGCATCACGCGAGCCTCCTACCTACCTATGCGGTCCTGGTACTTAGTCCCGGACCCTTCGGACCCTCGTCGACCCGGGCTAACTAGATAACGACGATATCGGGTGAAACGAAACTAAAGGAAAAGTATTTGTAGCTCTGCTAGTGTGGAAACTGTACGGAATTAGGATGGGGGAATTGGGTCGCGTTATCCAGTGGTAAATTAACATGTTTGCGCGCTGACTGGGCCCTTTCAAAGTTATAGTGAGCTTTATAAGCATTTTAGTTCACAGACATAGCGGGTTGTTTGATAATCACGAATTTATGACAAATTCCGAATGTTATAGCGTGTATTTTTGTTAAGTGATTTTAAGTTACAAATAATTGTTTCTACTGTTTTACTGATGTTATGAGTCTAAAATGCAAAGGGGGACTTTTATTTAAATCAAATGAAGGAAAAGTCATCGCCAGTAATTATGAGAATAATGAAACAAAATTGAAATAATAAACAAAGCAAAATTCAACTAGAGATCTAAACACCACTACACCCTTTTACTTTCGCAAACGAATGCCTCATCACCCACTTACGATTCATCAGTTTTCCGATCAAATTAAAAGCGATTTCATCAGATCCCTGCAAATAACTCAATAAAAACTTCGGTAAATAAAGAACAGGCTTGATCTAGGCATAATTTAATGTACAAAAAAACAGAAGAAAAATAACACAAGTCATTTGATGTTACTAAACGTCCGACAAAGCTTTTTTCTTAATTAATTAAGTCGCAAATTGATTACTTTCGACGGGCAGGAAGGTATAAAAAGCAGGGTGTAGGTACCAGGAGCACAGCGGGCGGTGGGGGTGTACCGTACCCCGCCTTACGTTGCGAGTGGGAAATGTGAAAGCAGACACACGAACCCCGCTGCTGCCCCGGTACTGAGTGCAGAAAAAAACCTTAGATGAATTTTTACTGTACTTAATATTAATATTGTTTTTTTCGCTATATATAGCTAAAGCTCGCCCATAGGACCAAATCAATTTTGGTCCTTCGACACTTTTTGAGTAATACGTAACACAAAAAATTGGTAATGTCATACAATGTTCCAAATTAGTCGTTAAAGTTCAACAAAATATATAAGAATTACAAACAATCTCTTTAATTAAGTTTTACAGCGAATGATTGGATGTTAATAATTATCAATGTCACGACCAAATAAAAATAGAAAAGTGGAGAAAAACAAAAAGAGATAACTTACTACTGCAGGTAAAAAGCAGCGTTCAAGTTATTGTCAATTGTGATTGGGTAAGCTTAGGGTCATACATACATTTTTTTTTGTATTTTAAGCTTTAATCAGTCCTCAGATAAAAAAAACACCAGTAACACTTAAAACCATAATCTGTAGAACTCAATAATCCAACTTCAGCCTTCAAGGACCAAATGAAACCAAATAAAAATACTAATCCTACACCCCAAAGAAAAAGAAAAAAACACACACATCAAGCTTAAATTTTTTTGCAGTTAGTACATTAGACGGCCGTGCCCGTACTACTAGTTATTATTTACCGGCTTTATCATTTCGAAAATTTCATATTCCCCGCACTTGGACGCTTGAGGTTTAAAAGCGTGAGCGCCCCTCCGCCCCCCCCTCCCGGCCGAGGGTAGTTCTACTTTTTGCCTACAAACAGCCCGCTTAGTACTTAGCACGACTAGGGGGACATAGGGTGTGCAGAGCTAAGAAATAATAACGGTGGAGCATGCAAGAGGGGCGACTGGACATAGTTTTTGTGACTGATGGAATCCTAATGACTCGCCGTGTTTATTTTACATTGGTTTTCGGGGTGTGTGTGGGTATAATAATAGTTTTGTTGTTGTACCGAATGTTATTTACCGAGAATTGACAGAAATAACTTGTGTTATACGTTATAAACTCATTCTTGGAAAAAAGTTCAAGTCTATACTAACTTTCATGTAAATAAACAAATAATATTTACGAAAACGTGAACGTATTGATTGTTTGCAATAACAAACAATTCTACAAGACGAACTCAGAAATACTTTCATAAACATTTTCATGTATCTGATACATTATTTACTTTTATACCTATACCAGGAAATTATAAGTAACCACTTACTCAAAAATGACGTAATAATGATTACGCTACGAGAACGTACTCGTAGCAGTACTACGCCGTAGCAGCAGCCCTCCTTTCAAATCCGTAGAGCTTGCTACGGCGCCGCGTAGCAATAATCAACTAATCATCTGACTCGTAGGCTACACAAAAGAAACTTGGAAACGCACAAACATACTTTACAGCCCCCTGCCCACTAGGGTAATATGAAATACTAACAAATAATCTGCATTGATGTGTGTTAGTATTATAAATTTAACAAAAAAAAATATATTTTACATCTGCTTTGTAAATATGCGAAAGGAAAAGAAAGATCTCGAAATTCATTTTAGTTGTTCACGTTCAGCAAAACCGTAGACGGCGCCATGGGGCGGCACATAGTCGGCACAAGTCTGCCAGCTAACCCATCAGGGTCCCAGTATTTTTAATGAAAGCTGCGGCGTCGGGCGGTCGTACTGTACCGTATTAATCTTGGCGGACGGTAACCTCCTACGCGCCCCAGCTTGCCTGGTAGGTGGTGCCCAAGGAACCCGGCGAGGGGGCGAAATTTTTCCCCGATTTTTCTCTATTTTCCCTACTTTTTCGCTGCATGCATTATGCAGGGTGGTACCGGGTACGAAAATTTATCGATGCCAAAATAAAAGTAATGTGTTCCTACTCGCATGCGGGACTCTCGGAGAAATTCTTTCTACAACCGGCATTAACTCGGGTTTAATTAGTAAAAGGAATTGTGTGTGATTGGGAAAGTGAAGTAGGTACCGATAGCTGAAAGTATGAAAACTTGAACTGCCGTACAAAAGGACCTGTTGACGCATGCTGTTCTCTCAATAGGAACTTTGTCAGTTGTTATGATGCCGATTCGATCCCCAAATGAAAAAAAAAAACTAAGTAATATTGAGCTATTGACTACTAACAAAGAAAAAACCTTTTTAAATACGGACATTGAGGCTTCACTTCAGTTTATTTTCGTGCTAATTAGTCAATGAAATGTTATCATTGACTAATTAGCACGAAAATAAACAGATAGTTTTTCATAAAGTGCCGTCATATTAATGCCGAGGACTTAACTACTTGTTTCATCATCATCATTCTCTCGCCCTTATCCCAATTCATTTGGGGTCGGAGCAGCATGTCTTCTTCTTCCATACTTCTCTATTACTCGTCATCTCATCAGACACCTCCTTTCTCATGCACAAATACCGACTAAAATTTGGATAATAATATGTCTTATTTGATAGTATTGATAAAGAACTGCACAGAAAATTTACTGCGCCTTTTTACAACTGTACAACACGTTCTACAACAAGACAGCCGTATTTCGCTGAAGCAAGCAGTCACAATACCTCCCAGCACCGCACCGTCGGCAAACCGCGCGACCTCAGAAATCACGCATCAATACAAAAAACGCCTGACCGTTTATTTTTCATTTCGGCGGGAAACGGGAAAATTACAAGCGAGTAAAAAATACGTCTCGATCTTCGACGGCGGAAAAAAATCCGACGAAAAGGAAGCAAGCGACCATTAGGGTATTATCGGGCAAAAAGGAGGGGAAGAAATCAGAAAAAAAATTGCTAGAACCACCCTTTTCCTTTTCGTGAGCGTCGCCTGTACCCCCCTGGTCTACATTAGACACCCCGCGGCCAGGGGGTGCATGTATGGGGTGAATTACATAAACGCCAGGTGAATTTGGAAAATTAAAGTTCCTATTAGGTGGTAGCACTTTGGCGGACCAAGGCTTGGCTTAATTGTGGATGCGACACGACAGCCACTTTTGAATACAATTAAGATAGACTCCAATTTATTGGTGTGGTAGTGGGCGAAGTTATGACGTGGATAATTATGTGAAAATACGACACGAGGCATAGAATTTTCGTGACACCACATTTTCTTTTACAAACGTTTTTCTGATTCTGTTATTATTACAACATCGTTTTATTTTTCATTTACAACATATTGCTCTGATGTTGACAGGATACCCAATATTTGCGGTATTTTTTGTAACGGTATGAACTTGAACGTTTCATAATGCTGAATCTGACCAAACATTACTTCGTTTGGAAGTTATTAAAATACGACTTAATGAAATTCTGGACATTTTAGTTTCCATGTATTAAAAACTACTCGTGTAACAGCATGTTTTTTTCTTACTTCCCGCAGAAAAACAAACTACAGGAACTTTTTACATCTAGATCTCATTTACTAAAGAGATTCTTGAAACAAAAATCACGGTAAATTCCCAGAGCTACCAGGCAAACACACCATTCGCAGAACTAGCGCGCCATTTCAAAAGAAACCCGAAGGGACGCTAACGAGGAGGTCGAGACACGCGTCAATATCAAAATAATTCATATGTGACAATAATTAAGAGGTTTCGTCCCTCCCACTCCCTTCTGGGGCTAGGAGGCATGGGGTGAGGGGGATTCAGAACCCCGTATGACTCGATAGGTACCCGACCCTACCCGGCATCCGAAGTAGGTGGATTGGATTCCGTATTTAAGATTATTTTTAGTAAAAACTCCGCGATTGTAACGCTAGAAGTAGGCTTTGTTAGAGATAAAGATTGGATATTAGATCGAATTAACTTAAATGTTTCTGAATAGTTCTAACGGGTTGTCTGAAAACCAACCCTGTCTTTATTAGATTAGGGACACAACACTACTGTTTACAAAAGTTCGTCTATTAGAATGTAACCGTAAGATAATCAATGGACATTGTTAAGGCTCGACCGAGATCTCGGTCTCGGTCTCGGCATTCTCGGCTACAAATCCAACCGAGAAATCTGTCTCGGTTCTCGGCCGAGATAGCCGAGATTCTCGGTAATGGCCGAGATTCTCGGTGATGGCCGAGATTGTAACTTTGTTCGGAACGGCATTCAAATTTACTGCGCGCGGCCACGCGCCGCCAGCGCGAAGTTGATTGGTGTAAGTGCGTGAGAGAGCTGTATTGTGATTGGTTGAAGTCCCGGTTGGCGAACTGCGGCCGGCCGAAAGCAAAGTTAACTCGGCCAAGCTTCATATTATCGAGACTCTCAATGGATATGTAGGATCAGATTCTCGTGAGACGACATGGGCATCTTCAACTAACTCGTCAAACATGGCTGCAACAAATCAATCCAACTTATGGGCAGCTCATGATTCCATAGAGTTGGAAGACGAGCCAATGGCCAATGACGAATACAGTTCAAGCTCTGTGATCGAAATAGCGCTAGAAAGCTATCTTAGAGAGCCAAGACTGCAAAGAAATGCTACACACAGAACAGAACAGCATTATATTTTTTTTTCACGCTTTGTCTATTCTCGGTCTCGGCTCTCGATCTCGGCCGAGATATTAGTTTATTCTCGGTCTCGGCCGAGAATGAAAAACCCATCTCGGTCGAGCCTTAGACATTATAGATAATAATGCTCAGTTACATTGCTCATAACTTACATTGTGTCCCAATTATTATAAAAGTTTTAAATCCGTACAAAAAGACCACTTAGTGTTAAATTCAAAGGACCATTTTCATGGGCATTTGTCCCATCTTGGAATTAGCGTAAAATGGTGTCATTATTATGATGTTGTTGTAAATACCCAAATTTATAAAAAAAAAACTATCAACACATATTACTAGGTCCACCGATCCCAGTAAGCGTGATGTTCAGCAATTTCACCATTATAACTACCACTATTACTACCAGGCTCTCATAAAACATGAGGAGCACTAATTCGCAGAGGTAATAGCGGCGCACCTACGCGACGGGGTCCGAAATGATTATTTAATACAAAGCACCCCACGGTCCAAGGGGGCCGAGACCCTAGAAAAAGTTTTGCTGCCACGTCTATCAAACTGAGAGAATGAACACAGAAAACTGTGGAGCTGACTAATTTAATGTTACCTACTAAAAGAATTTCCAGTAAAAAAGATAATCTTCCATTTCTTTCTCAGATGACAGTTATTTGAGTTTCTAATCGCTTGTGGAGAAGATTTTACTGATTGCATTTTCTTAGTAACAGAAAATCTGTCAGTAAATCTGTTTTGAATTTCAAAGAAAACCACTTTTAAATTACTAAGCAAATTGCTTAAGATTATTACAGTAAGAATAGAACTCACTTTCTTGTAATAATGACTTCAGAATTTCTTGAAGAATCTTTAAGCAAAAAAAAATCTAGGCCCTAAGTTTAATTATCAGGAGGAAAATATAGGGAAATTCATGCCGATTTTTTTTTTTTACTTACTCCACTCCTCGCCACCTCTGTCCGCATATCCTATGAGCCCAAAACTAATAGGAGTCGTATGCGGTTTATTATAACAAGTAAGAACAAACGATTATGTGAATTTGAGGTGCTCTCGGTATGGCATGTAAAATGTTATGTAAATTGAAATATTGTAAACAACGAATGATAGTGTTGAGGAACATTCGAGATATGATGTGGTATTACTTTATTATTTTTTGCAATTTATAAATGGTATTTCTTTTTGGTAAAAATAACTACTATGTGTACTACTTAGTGTACATATTTAGGAAAATTATATTAAATTGTTATGATAGGTAAAGAGAATACTTAATTTGTGTCTATGAATGCGTTCGCTTACAAAAAAAAAATACTCTAAGCTCCGGTAAAATTGTTTTAAATTAAAAATTAAGAAAATATTGATGTGGATTTAAACCGATGGTTGATTAAATTATTTCTCAATCACGAAATAAACAATAATTTTATTAATTTCAATAACCTAAAAAAACATCTAAATACCAGGCCACCATAAACTACATGAAGATAATGTGTATAGCACAAAAAGGGAGACGCTGTCAGAGCAGATAGATACGAGTAGGTAGTAAGGGTACATAGGGTTTTGCGTCGCAAGGGCTCCCGGGGGTGACGATGCCCTGGGCTCGACACAGGCGGATACCAGGATGCCATAAATTATAACTACATAATAATATTACTAGGTTTATGACTATAATGCTTGGTGTAGCAAACGCAAATAGGTACCAACCAGTCTTTCGTTTTTTTGTTAGTCAAACTTTGATTTAGTTTCTTGAATAGGAAAGTAGAAAAATAACATTAGTTTATTGCCATTAGTAACAGCAAAAGCTTTGGAAGTAGACGCCCTAGTTGCGCCAGAAATAACAAAATGTGTTTGAAGAACAAATTGAGTAAGTTTCGGTAACTTTTTTTTGTGAGGCTTCACGTCATGAAAGCTGCATTTTCTATGAATAACCTCGGCTTTTCTAGAAGCTCGTGCCTACTGTGTGTTTTTAATAAGCAAAAGATTTTTAACCTGTAATCGCGGATGAAGCAAGTTGGCAACGTCCTTTAAAAAATAACAACTAAAAATTGTTCGTTTTAAAGGACATTGCCAATTTTTTAATGTCACCTTTTCCTTGTGTAAATAAAACCCAATATTTTCACTAAAATATAACTATAAATCCTTAAAAACTACCTTGTCCATTCGTTCGACCCTCGCGGACCCGTCCTTTGCCTATCCCGGGTAGCGGGTTTAGTAATGATTTACGCACCCCTTAAACATTTATTGGGACTTCCAGATAACTTATGCAAGCCTGGTTTTTTAGTTCACCCGTTTTCTAAATAAATAAAATGGATTGTGAATGCGAAGTCTGCATTGATTTTGGGGATTATTTAAATAAGCTAAAGTATCCATTTTAGTTATTTTCAGCCTGTGTGAAAAATAATGGCATTTTTGCTTCTTATACCCCAGTACATAGGTTACTAAAAACTCATAAGAGCTCAGGAGTATTTCGTAGTAAAACACATAAAGGAGTGCATTAAGTTTACATAGTAAGTAAAAACAGAAAGTTGCTTTCAGTTTAATCATGAATTGTAATGATATTGTGAAGATGATTTGCTTCAAGATAAAGCTGTAATAGTGTAGTGCCAACACCTGTGAAGTTTCTTAAATAAAATCTAAAAAAAGGGAATAAATTCGTAAACGATGAATGCGCTAAATTTTGAATTTGATTGCATGAACAGACTAAATTTAATCCGTCTCTTTTACTTTTTCTCCATAGTTACAAAAAAAATTAACCCCTCGATGCGTGAGTCTAATTTTTCCCCCTTTTATTTGTAACTTTTGAAAAAGTGTTCATGGAATTTTGCTCCAAGTGTTCGTGTTCGCTTTTTTTCGACAATATGACTGGATTAGTTGTATACAGTTACAGAATGCAGTTTAAACCCGATAGATGAAAATTAAGTTTCTTATTGCATAATAGGAATAAGTAATTTTTAATTACATAAAATAAATGCCCATCTCATCATAACAGTAACCATAATCGCACTACCGAAGCTCCCTTGCAGAGAAAATACGCAGCGCTAAAAGTGTTTGCGTTTCAATAAAAAATCGAACAAAAACGAAACGAGCGAGCGTTTTTTCAGGAAAACTAAATCTAGAACTTAATAACAAGACAGACTGTCAATCTATACATGCTATGTAGGTTAATAAACAGAGTTAAAAATTATTTTCCTTCAGTTAATGTTTTTGCGGCATTGCGTGTAGACACCTCGTGCCTGCGAGTTACTAGGCGCTAAAACTAGGCGTGGAGGTGGGTGGAACTCCTACCCTGCGCCTTACTAGGTACATGTGTGAATTTACTACGGCGCCCTGCAGGCGGCAAGCAGCCTCGCGACTAATTCCGTTAAAATTCTCCGTTGGTGTTATGCTCGCCTGGTAGCTACGGTAAGTAGGGTAAATGACAACGGGGTGGTTGCCAGTTGGCTGGCACCCGCCCCCGTGGCGCAAGGGCTTTAGCTCGCGTTTATTTGCGACTAGCTCTTCAACCCGACTTGGCACGGCGTGAGGGTAAATTCAACTTGGTTGATTTAAACGTGCTGCCAGAATAACGGTAAATCCAGCTTTTTACTTACCTACTGCAGCAGTATAAAAAGAAAGGTAATGCGTTTTTTTTTTACTTTTACTACTTTTCTATGTTTGCTCGTAAACATTAAGTATGGTTTGCCTGACTGACCTACTAACTAACACACGTCACAATCTCAGTGCTTACCATAGCACGCGTACTAAACAAAGCACTCGTGATCAAAATCACAAAATTGAAACTAGGATCAAACAAATATAAACTATATTTACATACCAATAAATATTAAAATCTGTTGCACGTGTTTGGTTTTTACGTCATTCTATTTTAATAAAAATCAACCCTACAGATGCCGTCGGGTGTCTAGCGGACCCTCATGGTAATGAAACGCAGAATCGATCGCTGGGGGACCAAACTTAATTATGTCACTGCTCAAGGTCGCGATGCACACGCATTCGCACATAAATTCAGTTTTGGATGAATTGCTTTTGAATAAGTTCATAATTGCTATCTTGAGGAGTTTTGAAAGCAATTAAAATGGCGTCAATGCGATTATTCAACAGTTTAGAATGTAATTGCGAATGTATTGTAAAGCAAAGTGTTATTAACGATTGCTGTTATGAAATTGAATGGGTATTTGCATTTTATAAATAACTGAACTGTGTTTTCAGGACAACAGAAATTTTCTAACAGAAATTTTCTGCCAAAAAAGTTTTTAGTAATAAGATCGCCGTACATTTTGTTTCTTACTTGTATATTCCACGATGCTTTTTACGTTTATTTAATAAAACTATTATTACAAAAACGAAATAAATGTAAATATAGTTAAATAAATGGAGATATTAATGCAATTTAAACAGTTCTCAGTCATCTAACTCTAAAAAAAGTTTACCAACTACGAAGCAGCCTACACAAGAGAAACCGCGCACAATAACTTGTATCAAATCGTAACAGGATTGGAGTAAACTGTTGTACCACAGAAGGTAAAGTAAATTAACAATTTGACGCAAACATTGCCTCGGGCTATCTGTAGACATAAACATAACTGAATGTTAAGGTACCATGGTATTCTTAAACGGTGAAAAGTTAAGGGATTTATTCATAAATGAAGTTAAGTAATGAATAACGCCTATGCCATGGGTATATTTTTCGATGTTTAAAAGTGTTTCTATTTTAATCAGCCTTTATAAATAGACACCTTAAACAAAAGTATGTTTATTGAAGACTAGCTATTGGAGCTGCAACTTTCGTCCGCATAAAATTATTACTGAATTAGATTATTATTACTGAATTAGATTATTAAATTATCTGAATTAGATTTTGTTAACAATTTCATAGGTTTGAATTTTTTTTGCACGGAACCTTAATTTACTTTCGTAAATAAAAGTAGCTTTAGATACTCCTTATAACATCAGCTATCTGCTAGTAAAAGTCTCGTCAAAATCGGTCCAACCGTATCGGATTAGCCAGAACAAACAGACAGACAGACTAAAATAAAAATAAAAAACGTGTTTTTGATTTAAGTGCCGTATATATTTCTTTCAGCTTCAGCTTTTTTTTTCTAACTTTCAGTAAAAAGCTGTTATTTTGATATTACAAACAGACATTTTAATTTTATTTATTTGTATCGATGTATAAATAAATTGTCCTCATAAAAGAACATTGAAGTAAGTTATACCTGTTTCTAGTTTTATTAATAACATCATTTTCTAAACTTATACGGGGTGTAAACGGACCCTCCCCGTAGCCGTCAACCAAGCATTCTGTACATTAAACTAAGTAACTTTACGCAAAAATTATTGCTTGGAAACGACTTTTTTTTTTGGGGTGAAAATTCACATTTTACGTTAGGACTCAATAGAAAGCACTCAAAGCATTGTGCTGATGGATGGATTGAATATGACGGGGGTCGTGAAGATGTTAAAAACAAGTATTAAAAAAAAAAAACTTGTGAGAAAGTTGGAACTTTGACACCCAATATATCCATAACTAGAAGGTTCCCAGGTATGGTCTAGAACAAAAAAAAAATGATCGCAAAGACGGGGAGAACAAGTGCATTCATTAAGGGTATTATGGGTAGTATTTACACACTTTATTCTTTACTTCAAGTTCTAAACTTATTTTGTGTGCAAAAAGCGGGAAAAATATCCTTTCAAATTAACCATACTACAAGCCCATCATTCCGATCAATGATTGCAACTTTATTATAACTAGAAAACGGGATATTTACCATGTTTACTGTTTTCTTTGAGTCCCCGATATCCCGTATTCTAGTTATAATAATGTTATTGACCATGAAGTTTAAAATCTTAGATTGCAACTTTCTCTATACTGGTCAAAAATCTAACATTCAAAACACGTTACACACACGAAACATAGAGATTTACCACAATAACATGGGCATAGCTAAACAAACTTCTAATCTCTGACATCAAAGCAGTCACACGGCCGCAAGTGGCGGTGGACGAATAAAATAGCCTGTTGTGTTATTAACAGCACCCGCCGAGAAAAAAGGGGGTGGATGCGTGTAGGGGTGCTGGATGAGACATTAATGTCATCGGGTTCTTGTGGAACTGACCGCCTTTGTAGCCGTAGTGTTAGCAGTATTGTAAAAGAATAGTGTAAAAAATTTGATCTTTCTTCTTTTTTGATTAACCTGGTGTCAGCTTTTTTGCCGCCGGTGGGCCTCTGACTTGGCTTTACATGCTGTCGAGAAATATCTCTCAGGCATGCTGGTTTCCTCACGATGTTTTCCTTCACCGGAGCAAGTGATAATTATACAATACGCACACGAATCCGAAAAATCAGAGGTATCTTAGGTTCGAACTTGAGATCTATGAAAAATTTGATGTATGTATACCTAATTAAGTATATTCTATCTACCTGAATCGTTGTCAGGAATATTTGGGTATTGATGATTTGGATGGTCAGCTATTTGGATTTTGAGGACTTCAGTTGTAATAAATGAAGTAGAAAATTTGTTTTAAACTTTTCCGTCTTATCAATGCTGGATACTGCTCCATTAGTATTTTTATATATTATTTGATAAGAACATTCTAAACAAAATTCGAAACTTATGAACCCAAGTAAAATCGGTAAAATGTAATTTTCTAAGACCTCTCAAATTTTTATGAAAATCTTTATTTTTCCGGAGTTATTTCGATTCCATGTTTATTATTTCAACAGTGCCAACATTACGAAACACATCAATCGTCACATCTTTCGTAGAAACAAAAGAATCTAAAAAAACACCACCGAAAACCCCTAATACCTCAAGGAGGCCTCCATCTAAAACAGAGCCGTTCCATCTAATCTGTATCCCGGTCGCAAGTACCCGAGAAAAAAGGGGGGAGGGTCGAATATCCCACAAGGGTGGTTGGCAATGGACTGAAGGAGCCCCAATCAATCTTACAAGTCGCAGTGCGATGCGGGGGGCGAGGGGGTGTAAGGCACTTTTGGGAGGTCGAAGGGACGATACCCTCTTATGGACGAGCTCGACTGACCCTTCGGGAGGCCCCACACGAAAAAGGTCTAACATAAACTTTTTGTTAGTAGGATATTTTCTGCGTTAGGTCCCATCATATTACAAGCTTTTGGCGTTTATTGCAATTAATGTCGGCTTTGTTGGTTTGAGTGTACTTTTTTTGGGTAAGTCATTTGTTTAGTAATGGGTATTTGAGTTTAATGTTAGCACGGTCACATCCTTCTTTAATTTGTTTTTCAAAATAACCCAAAGCAAACATTCTAACAATACTTACAATATCTCAGCGGTATAATATGTGTATAAATAACACATCCACAATGTTTCTCAAACAAAAAACCGAATTACTGAAACAACAACCCCACACAACAAACAAAAATATTTTGTAGGATACAAAAATATAAATACTAAGTCAAACAAGAATCTCCCAAGCGTGTAACATAATTTCACACTGAAAAACCTATTACATAGCAGCGATAGTGGATATAACCGTCATCAGAAAACTTACTAGCCCACTTCTCCGGCGGGCATCGTTTTTGTGTCTTGTCTAATACCGTGACGCCCCCTCAGGCTGATGAAACCTCGTGCCTACCACCCACCACCCCGCCCGTGCCCCAAGCGAGAAAAATGAGTTAGAAAAGATGCGGCGCCCGATTATAGCGTGACGCCCCGTGGTCCTTTGTGAGGGACATTCGTCTGAATCAATCGCGGGTCGTGTGGGACGCCGCGAACATTACAGGGTTACGTCAGGTACGCGCTAACGCTTACAAATTCTGAGCGCCTGGTATATTTGAAATATGATTTTGGTAAAAAAAAAGTAGAAAAATAAGCTCAATTATTTTTCTTAATAATTCGTAACAATATTAAAATAACTACCCAACTACAACAAGTAGGTTACATTGAATTCTCCAAAGGACCTCTGGGTTGGACCCATGTCTCACTGTAAGCCTATCAAAAGTCCGGGTTTCTCCTCGTATTAGATGAGAACATTACTTTTGTACACCTGATTAACTCAACATCTCTCACGAGCTGTTTCAAACTTCTTAGCTAAGTTTTGAAAGTCGTGATCGGCACGATTTTTTTAATACGATGACAACGAAATATTAAAAAAAATCCAAAAGTAAGATTCAAGTCGAATATGACCAACCGCTATACTCTATCTGTATCTTCTACAATCAAATATTTCAAATTCTTTAAAACTATGAACAATGCCGGATAGCCATCTCACCACATACTCGTGCACGTTAACAAAAAAGCTCAAATAAATAAAATACTCCAATAATTTCTACTTGAACGTCGGATAGCAGTCTTCAAAATCATAACAAGGGTTAGAAAGGATCCCATTCAAAGGTTTGCGGATCCGCCCAACCGCCGCTTTACCAGTTTGTTAGCAGAAGTTTAAAGCTAGGGTTAAACGCGGCCCGGCCCGCAAAATCATATGTTTATTTTACATTTGTTTAGTCAAAACATATTTTATCAGGTTTTGGTGTGGTTTCATACTTTGTTTGCGAGGATGAGGAATTTAGAACAGTTTTGAGGAACCCTAATGTTGGAATACTTTCCGGAAAAACAATGAATTCACATTTTATAGAAGTTAAGAGGCAAATATACGCTGGAGTGGCTTAGAAAAATTACAGGAATTTACAGTTCAAAAAAAGTAGTTTTACTGACCTTGTTCTCTGAATCCCTGCGATCCTGGTACGCCATACTCCTCATATGCTTCAGGTACGCCGTCGTTATAGGCACGTTGTAGTCCATCTCTTCACCACCATAAAACGCCCCACCATCTGGTCTCCAAGGCTTTGGAATCCTTCCAGTTCCAAAAGAATTAGAGGGATATTCAACACTCGAAGTTATCAGCTTCTTTCTAGGAGGAGACCGCGATTTCGGGGGGTCTTTCGAAGTTAAATTAGCTACGTCAAGCGGATTGTACTTTTTCTCTCTTTTGGGTTCAGTCTTATCGTTAGCTCCCCTGCTATCTGCCCTCTTGGTACTTTCACCTTCGGACTGCCGAGTGTCATCATCTTTCTGTGATCTCGAAGGGGCTGGGCTGTCAGGTATGACGTCTTCTACGTCTATTAGACTATTCTCATCTTTGTCTATTTCTGGGTCAGTTCTAACCGGTTCTTCTTCCTGGAACGCAGGTTCTACAGGCGAAGTTCTATTCAAAAGTGGGGTAGCTTCGAAACCGTTAAGTTTCTTCGATGTAAGTTCAATGTACGTAGGTTCCGGATCCTCAACATCGGGTTTGGGACTTTCAATTTTCTTCACCGGCTGAAGTTCGGTGTACTCGAATTTCGGTTCGTAGTAATTAGAATGTGCGGCGTCTATCTCAGATTCCCAGTTGCGCGTGTAATCAGGCGCGCAGTGGGGGAGGAAAGGGAGGTAGGTGGGGTGTCTGGTGGGTGACGGAGAGGGTGTGGGGAGGGGCGGGGGGGATGCACTGCGCGGGCGCCGGGCGCACTCGGCGCATCCGGTGAGGAAGCGCGTGACTGCCTCCCGCGGCAGGAACGCGTACGTCTCGGTAATCTGTTGGCGAAAACATCCGTGATTAAGGGAAAGAGAATATATTCTTTTGTGATGTTTTGTGTTCGAGTGATAAAATTACTGGTGGATTCGTTGGGTGTTTGGTTTGAAACATACTCGTACGTACTGAAGTCAGTTTCTTGAACGATTTAGAAAGTTTGGTTAACTTCGGGACGTTTTGAAAATAGATGCCTGAGTTTTTTTTTTTTTATAAAACTCTGACAGGTATTCGTTTAGGTCATGATGGTAGGGTATGTTGTCCATGAATAAAACCCTCCACTCTGACCACAGTGAGCTTAATCAGTTAACCACTACGCTAGTATTCTAAATTATCAAAAAATTAACAGATATTGATGTTTTATAGGTCTTACTTAATATTAGTCTTGTTGCAACAGATTGGTTTATCAATGTCCTTTTATGTTAAAAAATAACCAAATGGAAAACACTATGATAATATTATCACGATGCAATTTGACACTCGTACAATTCATTGTAATAGCACGAAGTTTATTTAAAAACAAAACCAGTCATGCAGGAAAAATCCGTATTGTACTGAATAACACATGCCTGACTTGATTTTGTCATCGACAAGAATTTTATTATGAAAACCGTTGCCCAGCGCCATCTATTAGCTACAAGCCACAACTCGCAAAGGAAACGTGTCGTTGAAAGTGACACTAGGCGACACACTATTCGCAACTGTAGTGGTTCAAGAGTATGTCGCTAGATGGCGCAGACATAAAATTTTAGACTGATAAAAATATTTTGCAAGAGCTGTGCGTGCAGCGTTTTCAGTGTATAAAAACTTACACTATTATTGAGCACTTAAATTCTACAAAATAAAAGTTAATCACTCACTGTTCTATAAGTTCGTTTTTGTCCGGCATGTTTTCCAGGCCTTCCTTCTAGTTCCACATGCACAGTATAGATGATATCGAAGAAATTTTCTACAACAGCCACCTTTCTAAAAACTGGATCTTGATTCGTTGCGTTCTGTAACAAGAAACAAGAAAATCGTTAACATTTTTATTTCAGAACAATGTTTTGTTTGGATAATGCGCCATCTAGCGGGGAGTAACTGAAATGCCACTCGTACAACTCACAGTTTCACTACTCACTGATAGATGGCGCTACAAGTCTGTTTCACGAAGTTTTATTGTTTGTGAAGAGATATGTAGATGGCGCTGTAAAGTTCCCGCCAGTTTCAAGTTTTTAGTTTCGATTGTTTTTTATTTCCTATTAACATGGATTAATTATTTCATAGCTGAACGTAAAACAAAAGTCTCAACAGTATTTCTCTTCCCAGAAATGCATCACGCACGATCATTGGAGTGACAAAAACAGAGCTGTCCATCCAAAGTGAATCATGTAATTTGTTTCATAAATATATCCGCGGAGGGCAATTAGTCCCGCGATCGCAGGTCGGTCGTAATTAGCCCGTGCCGGGCGCGCGGGACCGCTGTAATTAGCCGGACGACAGGCCCCGGGACTGCTGTAATTACAGGATCCGTTGCGAAGCGCCGCACTATGTTTGCGGATTCCAACTTTGCTAAATAAATAGCGTGTTCAGTGTTGCATCCTCGTTCGTGAAGCATATTTATATGAAAATATATTCCTGTGTAATCTGGTAACTTTTAGTAGCAGTAATAATCCTCGTATTACGAGATATGGAGGTGCATTATGTCCTTACCGACAAAATAAGGTAATTAACATCACTCCGAACTAAAAGATACAATGAATAGGGAGGGACCTCCCTAGCCTTATACATATAACATTGGGACATAAAATAACACAAATGATTGTGATAAGACCAACATATCCGCATTTTTCAATATCCAAAACAAACATTTTTACGACTCCCTAAAACACTTATTCCTACCGAAAACACTTCTAAAATTTATTTGTGGCGAAAAAAACCCATAACGCGAGCGTTAGGAAGGCTCGCGCGACGAAACAGCGGTATCATCAGAGATCTTATCCCGGCGGTCTGGAAGTGGCTCCGGGCAGGACTAATGGGCTCGGCAATTACATGGCGAGGCGCGCCAGCCGCGATGACTAGTGTGGGGACTATGTTTTTGCGGATTATCGAGTTTTATTAGATGTCGTATCGCTACCGGTACCGGTACCACATAAGTTCTTGAAAGTTAATATGTTTTTTGCTACTAAAACTAAAACGGAACTGAGTGCAGTTCGGAGTTTTGGACCAAGCTACCTACCGTTTTAGGCTTCACTAATTTCGTTTGGCTCTAAATAGCCAAACGAAATTAGTGAAGCCTAAAACTTTTCGAGAACATCGAGATGATTCCTAATAATTGTGCCAGTTTTGTTTTTTATTTGTTGTTGGATGTTTCGAGATATTTTAAAGTAAAGAATTGTTAGAAGGCCTGACGATGTATTTTACCAACTTTACTTGAGAGACTCTTATGTTGTGGCTACTGTGGTAAGTCAAAGCGAGGAGGAAAACCGCGGCAATTACAATGTAGAAAGGAGCCGCAGCTACACACTCCTCTCCAGAGATCAAAAGTTAAGTGTAAGTACCCATACTTCTTGCGTACTCTTTAGAAAATACCTACGAGTACGCACGGCGGCCAATCAAGCTATACAAAACCAGTTTATGCGGAACTCTCATTGTATAGGAAATCTATACAAAGCGAGGCCAAGTTATACTGGGAATGTACAGCTTGATGTGCCGCGCCGAGTGTATTTATCAAGGTGTTTTCGAAACAAATAAAAGTACCTATGGAAGTAACAGTGATGTCATCTTTGAACTAAAACGGATAAAGGGTAAAAAACTAGAAACGATGGATGGATTGTGTGAAGGATGATGTGGCCAGAAAGGAGGTGATTGGTGAGATGACGAGTAATAGAGAAAAGTATGGAAGAAGAAGATATGCTGCGCCGATCATAAATAAATTAGGATAAGGGCAGGAGATTGATATTGATGATTATGATATAAAAACACTTATAAAGACAATGTCACATCACTATTTCGCCAAGCGCGCCAATTAGCAGAGAGCCGCCCGCGCCATTCGCGCCGAGACAATTCTGCTGCCAAATAAAAATAAATTGTACGAAATATCGCCGAACGCGCCACATCGAGCCATCCCGCCACCCGGCCAGTTTATAAAATGCTGAACTTGGGCGAAATTGTATCAGTTAGCGAGGAATAGAAATGCTTGTGGATGTATTGGAGTTTTAAAGAGTATTTTAACTTTTTTTTGAGTTTATGCTGAATTTTTACGAAGTATTCCTTCTGTGACGTTAAATGCTCATAGAACACTAAGCACTGCACCGTATCTGCAATACCTCACTTGGTTTTTACTAGTTGATACAGGATCCGAAGCGATGTCGTTATCGTGTGCGTTGCAGAATGAATGATAGAAAGAATAAGGCTCTAGTTGAAGCGATGTTAATCCAGTGAAGCTTTTACCGTGGAATTGACAGACCACACGCGGTCAATGTAGTCGATTTTTGAATTAGAACTGAACTTTTCATGCAAATCCTTGTGATTTTGTTTATTTTAGTTTTATAAGTCGTAAATATTAAAAGTTCTTTATTAGGATAACGAGCATAATCTAGTTTGAAAAGTTAGAAACCTAGTTAGTTAAAAAATAGTTTAACCAGAGAGCTAGCTTTGTGAGATTAGTTCTCTGTATTTCATGCAAACCCACGTCGTGGCTCGGTTCATCAAATTAGCAAACTGAATTAGTAGGTCTTCAACATTCATAAGTTCATAACCTTTCAAATAAAAATTCAATGTGGCAATCTACACTATCCCACCCAGAAATCTTTTCAATATAAAATGCACCAACCAAGTACCAACCAACCAACCAACTAACTAAATAAATAAACTAAACAACTATTTGCTCTAAAGAATCCTCTCAACAAGAAACAAATAAATTGTGCAGAGCGCGGGTACCAGGCGGGCAGCAACAGGTGGCGGTGTGAGCAATGCCTCATTGCGAACACCGTACACCTGCGCGTTCGATACCACTCAGAGACCGATCTAAGTTTCTTAATACAGGGGAAGGTGCAGAAGGCCAACAAATTAAAAAATCTTAATTGATTTTTATTGCGAAAGCAAAATATTATGATGTTTTTATTTGTCTCCGTGGAATATGAAAGATGCTATACTACACTATCTGCGAATTTGCTTACAGGAATGGTTGCAAAAATTACAAGCGTCATAAACTCATAACTAAGTGAATTTTGCCAGCTCGGGAAAACACTAATCTCAAAAACTTCAACTGGTGGCCTACCATGATGTCTTAAAGCAGTACTGTTTTACTCTTATTCCAGAGTGGTAAAAAGATGGCGCTAGACGTCCTCTATAGTTCGGTCTCTTTCCCACACTGCAGTGATATGAAAACAATACGAATTTAAGACGTCATGGTAACCAACCTGGTGTACCTACTGAATATGTCATACCACCCACCCCAAGTTGCCCCTCCGGGCACCACCAAGCCCGATTAAAATATCCAGTTTTCCGCATTTCCAGGCAAGGACGAACTTGGCCTTCTGTTTAATCTGTAGGCTGACTGATACGGCTCCGCACCACTAAACTTTTCTTGAAACTTGCGACTTTAAGAATAAACGACCAATATCGCAGTTATGATTTGTTGATCAGAATTTATTTGCGAATTGAGTATTATCTGAGAATACAGGAAGAATAAGGTTTTCCTTGTGTGAAGAAGCCACGAGATATGATTAAAAAGAATGTGAAAACTGAACTGATATGAAGGTTTATAGAGATGAATTTTCATGATAGCAACTCTTGTCAAAGTCATTATTTGAATTTCGAACAAAGTGATGATACTTTTGCCAAGCGGGAGTAAAGTTGAGCAGATTAGAATAGACGATAATGTTATTGTGCATTTGTGCTGCAGACCGATCGCAATGCAAGATAACTTTGTCATGTAAAGTAATGAGTGAGCATAGTTGCCTAAGTACCTATTGTATTGTATTCTTGGTAGATGGGTGGGTAGACATCAATATAAAACTCCAGTCTAACCGAATGCAGCTGAATACCAGTATTTTCAATGCAGCGACTGCCTATCTGACCTCCAGCACTCAGTACTCGGTAATACGATACCCCTTGTTAAGACTGGTATTAATTTGCCATGAACTCCTCCAGATATATAAGTACACCATAGTTTTAATTACTGCAATTTTATAGTTAACGAGCTTAAAAAATAATAATTCTTGGCATTTTTTTTTTGTTTTCAGAATACGTTCATAATTCCCCATATTTACAACAGGCTTCCACCTCCCTATGCTATCCTGGTACACTCAGGGCAGGCGGCCTGAACCAAGAAGCCAGACAGACAGTGGGGGCCGGGACTTGAGCTCCTAGTAGCTAAATGCAACGGTGACGAGTCGATTGACGACTTCTACCGGTTTGTATTAATAGGATCGTCAACATTGCAAGTTTTGTTCCTTCACTCGCTGCTTTATTAGGCCTCCTCTCTTTTGTGCTATACTTCCCTAGTCCGCGTGTCTTATCCAAGCCCCGCAAATCGCGATATTATAATAAAATTGTGAATTTTATATATCATATCGACTATCGATGGAACATCGAGAATATTTTCATCGACTTTTATTTAGTTTGACAATTCTTTTGTTGTGAATGTTTGAAAAGGTTCCCGGGAAACAAGAGGTCAACCCTCTCTTTCTTGTGTGTGAATATAAAGGCGATTGTCACAAAAGGCCACCGTCACATGCACCAATAAATAAAATAATACACGAAAACCTGAAAATAAATGGCTTTCAGATTATTAATAGCACTGTTGTCAACTGTATTAAGTTTTAAAATAAGTAGGTACAACAATGATGTGGTCATTTGGTATTTATTGATCATTAACCACATAGCCAGTCAGTCAGTACATTATAATACTCGATTTACAGAATTTATTGTCTGATATGGAACACAAAGTGTTTTCATAGCAAAATCTTTACCAGCAAAGCTATGTGATATGTCATCATGTACACTTTGGATATCTTTCTAGTATTTTTACTTTTGTTACAAGCTTTCACGCAACGATGCATGCTTACTTGGAAATTATGGTAGGGTGGTGGGATCTCCAATGACCAATCTAGGGTGGGTATTCAAGAGGACTAGGTTATTGGGAGACTGGGAATGAATCACCAGACAATGTCATAATCACTGCACGGTTAGTTTGTCATGTGTCTGATCGAATAGGTAATTTTTACTAAGTGAAGGATGAGTTTTTTGGAATATGCTCCTACCAAACTTCGTAAGAGTATTGATACAAGGTAAACTGCAACCTAATTTTCGGTAATTTTGTTCAATTAATCAAAAACTCGACTAGGTGACGACTGCGGGAACGCGCTGGTTACGAAATCCACAGGACCGGACGATATGGCGACACATGGGAGAGGTTTCTGTCCTGCTATGGACCTCCTTTGATGATGAATCAACAGCTTAACAAGAGATTTGACAGCTACTTTACTGATTGACCTTCGGATGAATTAATAACGAGAAATCATTCCAAATTCCATCAGATCTCACTACACGTTTTTAGCCGTCGCCCAGAGCTAAAATCCATCAGTAGGTGATTAAGAAGCGATCAGACGTGGTCGCGCGCCCGCCTCGCATGAGATGCTGTAGCAATTGATCTACGATCGTTAGTGGCGACGGTCGCCGGGCGCTCCGACCCGCTAGATTCCAGATATGGAAGCTAGGGTTGCCAAAACGTTTGGTGAGATACCAATTTCTCAATGATGAAAATAGGTAGAAGGTAATTACTGAAATGGCGACCAATAGAGGGGTAAGTATGGAAGAAGAAGAGATTCTGCGACGACCCCAAATTAATTGGTATAAAATGTGTAAGAGATAATGACCCAACAACCGTCTGGTTTGAGGATCCTCCCTTTCAACGGGAATATGAGGATCTGTACACCATGTTCCTCATACCCCTTAACCTATTTCTTTCTTTAGGCAAAAACAAAGGTTTATTTTATTAACTTTTCTCTCTCTCTCTCTCTCTCTAAAAGTTTACCTCGACACGCGACTACGTGTCGAGGTAAACTTTTAAAAGTCCATGAGTGCTATGACAATGTTACAGTCGTTACAGGTAGACAGTGGCCCGAAAGTCTGCCAACCCGTCTTACCAAAGGGTATTGTATTACTCAGTACTAACTGGGTTGTGGAGGTCAGACAGGCAGTCGCTCGATTGAAAATACTGGTATTCAGCTGCGTCTGGTTAGACTGGAAGCCGATCCCAATTATACTCGTAGTTGGGAAAAGGCTAGCCAGAAGATGATGATGAATGCTATGATTATGGCACCTCTTGGTTTATATCAAATCGATAATTCTTCTACACCCGCAAAATTGGCCACGAGAAAAAGAATAAAAAAGAAGAAAATTCTCTCCCACTGTCGCCCCTACCGCTGCCTAAGATTTACCGCCGGCACTTGATCCACGATCCTCGCGACGCGCTACCGACGACGCCAAAACACTATACCTACCGGTCTATACGTATACATAAGGAGATGGTGGGACTAACTAGATGAGTTCCGGCAGAACAGGAAGAAGGACGCGCAGGTTCGCGAGAAATTAAAGGAGTGGAGGGAGGCCTTTGCCCATATATAAGACACAAAAAAAAGCATACATACAGCGTGGATCTGAAATACGTGGCCATAATATTTAAAGATGTGGTAGAGATTGAAACCATCAAACTAACAACTGTCTGTATGGGACCCAGCATTGTAATCGCGAAAATATAATCAGCTGTCCCATACATACATGTAGCTAGAAAGGAGGTGACTGCTGAAATGACCAGTAATAGAGAAGTATGGAAGAAGGAGATATGCTGCGCCGACGCGCGGCGCTAAATAAATTGGGATTAGGGCAAGAGAATAATGATGAGGTATGGGACAGCTGATCATTTTTTTCGCGAATACAGTCTTGGTCTCATGGAGAAAAACAACCAGCTTGATGGTCTATTTAAACCACATCCATAAATGTAGCCACACGATGATACACGCTGTATATATAACTATACACATAGGTATACTATCGTCGTTCGACGATCCGAGCCGGGGCTTGCACCGCGCGGGGCCGTGAGCGAGTGCCTTCAGTAAATAGCCCGCCGGCAAACGAATAGTAATTACGCAGCCAGCCTATGTCGGCGTAAAGCCGGGCTATGTCGGGCTATTGAGCGTGAAGTCGGCTTTACTCATGTGGGAACTGGGACCTAGGCTAGCTTTTTTATAGAGTGTTTTGGGGTCATGAAACGATGGTGCTACACTCTTTCTTGCAGGATTTTCTGGAGAAGGTTAACAACATAGAAAGTACTGAAAAAATATGGGGAAGACCTTTGCTCAGCTAGTAGTGAGACGACATAGGTTAACAAACGAATGGGGTTAGTTTTTCAGAAAACCTCACGGAATTACGCTGATTAATGGACGCTGTATGCAGTCTAAAATATGCTATTCGATGGTGTCTTTACACAGAAAGAAATGAGTTACCCTAAGTATTCTTAACGTGTCGAAAGCAATTTCTATTTTTAGCGCCACCAGTTCCTGTACTCCTAGTCACCCTATTGAAAACTACTGACTTATAATTCCGTGCCACATGGCCAAATCAAGTAATGGAGCACAAACATATTTCGTCGACGTTCACAAATGCAAGGAGGGTCCCAAAATGAAATAAAAGTTTTAACGATTGCCATCCACTCGATCATACATAGTAGACGTTTGGTGTAGTAGGGGGATTCACGTATTATAACTATCCCTCTGTTTAATGCAGAATGTCAACAATAACTCCGGGATATACGATTGAAATACTTTTGGACGTTCACGGATATTCAATTTTGGCAGTTTTAGACACTCTCTTGATAATGTATCTGTTTGATATGTGACTAACGCTAATGGAAAGAAAGAAAAAGTATTTATTTGTCTCGCACAAGACAAAACAAAATGATTAAAGCTGTTTTGACATGGAAAGAAATATTCCAGTTCGGAAGGTCGCAGGTTCAAACCCTGCTCGCACTGGAATTTTTCTTTCCATGTCAAAACAGCAATAGTTCCCTACGCAGGGTTTGCGTATAAAAAATATTAAAAATGATTAAAATTAACAAAAAAATGCAGCAAAAGGGTGAATAAATGCATCACATTCAGATATTGTCTAAAAGAGGTAAATATTTTTTGTGGTTCCTTCGATTTGGGACAAACTAGTCAAGACTTTACTTACACTTATTTAGGCTTATCACAGACTATCAAATTAACCGAGGAAAGTCATCATAATAAGAAATGATCTTCTTTGAGTGACCTATCCAACGGCATTTGGGTCGTTGGAGCAGATTAGTCCAATCTCCTTTCTTACCCAATAGCAGCAGCATAGCATAGCAGCAGCCTATAATGTTCCCACTGCTGGGACACAGGCCTCCTCTCTACGAAAGGGAATGGGCTTTAATCCACCACGCGGGCCCAGTGCGGGTTGGCTCCTTTCTTACCCAAATCGATGTCAAATTCAAACAAAGCGAACCCCAAACTGTTGCACCCCTCTCCCCTCACAAGTCAGTCCCGTCTCAACCGCAGCGCACTCGTATGTTTTCAAAGTGAGGGTCTAAAGGACCTCAAAGACCTCTCAACTGCGACCGACCCGCAGCTCTCGATCGCCGCCCCGGCTTGTTTGCGTGGGGACACTTTCATCTAGTTTGCAGACACTCGGGACCCAGTACGACCACGATAATTAGTAGCCACTGGACAGTTAGAGAAAATTCCTCTGTTTAATTTTTGACCAGTGCTTTTAAATGGTGTAGTACTGCCAAATTCTTGTAGAACGCAAGTAAGCCATGTTTTGAGGAATTTTTTGGATTTATTTTTCTAGTTCCAAATAATCAAAGAATCATCTTTTACCCGACTGTGCGTCCCAATGTGTTTATCATCCTGTAAATGTGTTTTTTTGATAACTTTTATTTTGAACTACATCAAGCAATACACTCGTTTATACGTTTATACGCAGAATAATTTAGTGGGATGATTTAAAACTGTCAAATAACTTTGCAACTGTGCGTAAAGTTGACCGTATTAGGACACCATAAAAGTATGAAAGCCATGAAATATCCCTGAAGCTGAGGGTCTAAAAGTCTAAAGTACTAAACCATTTTTGTAGCTTTCTCTATTTCCAAATGAAGCATATAATTTTCTACATTTTCAAGTCCTAATGCTCGTAACGGTTCCAAGAGATTTTGCCAATCATATAGAACGATTTCTAAATTATTCTAGGAAGCTGGTCGCCCTAAGTCCCATGATCAATAAGCTTGCTTTTGGTCGTCGTTCTAATACAGAGCAATGTTTTGCAGCCACTGCTCAGTTGGCTTCCCGACGATTCCGTCTGATGGTATTCCCCGATTGCTTTATTGGAATTTCAACTCTATGCGCTGAGCCAAACGATGAAAATTTAACAGTTCGTTTGTATCTAGGTATTCAGGTAGTTGTCTTCTTGTGTTAGTGAGAAGGCGTCAAAGTCACAAATCAATATAATGTTTTGAAGTCACCACTCAGATGTGTGACGATTCTGCTCAAGTCGGGTGATCTTCCTCGAATATTTTGCACAAAGATCTTGAATCATGTAGCTCGTTGTAGTTTTTTGGTTTTTAAGGTTATTTTAGCCATTGCATACGTAGAATTATGTATAAAAATGCCAAAACCAATAGTTATTCCTTACCATGACTTTGAAAAACACTGCACACCAAAACCATTTATTTGAAGATTCTGACGTAGATTATGCCATCAGTCTGTTGTGTATTTAAATAAATCATTAATTACTTATTCTTCTATGCTTAGTCACTTCACATTAGACCTTAAAAAAAACCTCAAAACTACATTAAAAATCACAATTCCCACACTAATTCCCGTCCTACCCCTATTCCACGGATCCGGAACGTACAAAATAGTTACATCACTAACGCCCCATTAAAATCAGGACACCACAATTTGCGGCGAACGGGCCAACCCTCGAATGCCACCGGTTTGCGAGTGTGCCTAAAATGTCCGGCGAACGTCCGCAATCGGCCGACTGACGGACATCGGGCGAACGTAACGACATAAATACGCTTGGTTGGATTAGCTGTAATTGACAACTGTTGGTAAAAGGCTTCGGAAGTGGTGTAGTATGCTCTTGTTAGTGCTTGTGCATAAAGGGTGAGTTAGAAGTGTAGTAGTTAGATGGTCAGTGCTCACAGACTCCTTAGGAGTCACAAGACTCTTAACATCACGCCTGAAATCCCGGAAGGGATGCGCATAGGTGTACAGTTACACCAACATTTCGCCAGTTCTATTTGAGTACCATAAGCGTGGAGCCTGCTGGCATCAACTGGGTATTATATCTAGACTGGCTTACTATTGAGAAATTCTTGTTTGACAAACCCAATAAAACTTTGCCCGGTCTGGAAATCGCATCCAGGACCTCATGCTCAACAGTCACGCTACGACCACTAAACTCATCAAAGAGAATCTTATCAGCTCCCTTAGCCTAGCCTTTTCCCTGCTGTAATGAGGTCGGCTTTTAGTTTAACCAAATGCAGCTGACTAATAATGTAAGACAGTGTAACATGAAGCGACTGAGCTGGAGGGTATAATTAACTAAATGATGAATTTATGGTACTCGAGTCAAAAGGGTCACAAACACAGAAAAACACTCAAAATCTTCGAATAAAAACTGTCGATACCAATGCAAATTGTATAAGACAATTAAGTTTCAAACCCCGCTCCCTGAACTTTAATATCTGCAACACCGCCAGACCCAATGAGGGATAAACGTCTACAAATCCCTATTATCGGGTCGGCCGCTTACCGAACCGCCGCGCCGCCGTATTTTACGACCCTAAGATAAGTGATGGGGTGGCTGTAGCCCTGTATCCGTTCTATCCGTAACCGGGCCTTCACATCTCCCGGCGGTGACGTCACAAGTCTCAACACGTCCGCTAGATGCCATTGTGCTTGGGCCCGACGGCATCCGATGGTAGCCGACGGTTTCCGACATAACACACGCCCGGAACGTATGTCCGATCTGAAATATTAAAACTTGCTTGCTTCTGTCAAATTGTTCGTGCGAGCGTCTCGGGACGCAGCGCTGCTGAGATGAAATCGTGCTGAATGAAGCATGCATGCAACATGCATCAGTTGTGTGAATATGTGTGGGGATTGTAGACAATGGAATTGAGGCATTAAAATAGGAATATGGTGATGAAACTTAAATGTGTTTCAGTGCAGAATTCGAGGAATTTGGATGCAAAGTATTTCTGGCTTTTATTTACTACGTTTCTTTTTTATTTTCAATAATTTTACCTTAGGAAACAACATTTGATTGTCTCAAATTTTCAGAACACATATTCGTTCTAGTAATAATATCTAAATGTACCAGGCTTTCATAGTTTGCTTAAGATTACTTCAAAAACCCCAGCGTCAAAGGCTAGTCCTCAGCCTACCATTTATTAAAAATTCAAAAGGAAATTCGAAGTCACATTCAGAATCTCAGGGTGCACCGAAATCGGGCAAAAAGCTCTCATAAGTAACCCTCATAAAGTATCGGGTCCCTTCCATTGTTGAGGGACGATTTTTACCTGTCAAGTGTCACTGTGACCCGGATTAGCAGTGGAGGGTTGAATGACTGCGACCCGGCTTGAGAACTTGATGCCTAGGATACGGTTAAATTATAAATCTTTTTTGGGTTTCGCCCGAGTTTGGCGGCGAAGAATAACAAATTGAAACTTGGAAGTGCGAAAGATATTAAAGTTGCCAAAATTAGCCAAAAGATAAAATAATGTTTCGAGGGCACTCGATGCTGTCTTATCTTTTATCAGTGTCAATAACACAGGTCAGACACTATTACATGTGATATATTTTATTGCTTTTATCAATTCGTGATAAAAAAATAATACAATTTATTTAATTTCAGACACGTTTTTACCCGACTACTGCGAAGCCAAAAAAGGAAAAGTTATGATTTTAGCAGTCTTTTTGATGAATAAGATGTCAATCGATTCGTTATTATGGCCCGGGTAACATAGGCTACATTTTATTATTTGTAGTATACCACACTAATTCTTTTTTCACCAAGCTGTTAAATAACTAAAATCATTATGAAAACAGTCTACTAATTAACTCTACGCCCCTAATAAACACCTCCGACAATACCAGGCGCCCATACATCACATGAAAACTAGCACCACCATTTGGAATTTCCAACCTCTCTCCTAATAATAATACGCATGGGTACCAGGCTTTCATACAAAGGGAGGTGTTTGCCTATATTTCTATAGGATATACGTGAAGCTCCCGCATCATTCGACCGCACGCCCGAGGCAAGTTCGTAGCCGTAAAAATATAACCGACGTATTGTGGGCTGTGGGATATATTGCGGTTAAGTTTATGGTGTCCCGGTGCTTTCGTGCTTTGTATTTTTATGGGAATTTAGTTCGGCTACTACAACAAATTCCTGAAAAAATTAAATCTTTTGTTGTAAAATTAACAACGTATTAGGCTTAGTCCGTTTACACTTTAGTCTGACCACTTTTACCGTCCAATTCAACAGTTAAAAATATTCGGTAAATCATTTAATGAATTTCCTGAACTAGTTGTGAAAATGTGCATAGTAGTAGGACTATGCACATTTTCACAACTAGTATTCCAGGAACCAGTGGCCAAGGTTCCATACAACTCGATTCCTACAGGCTTCCCTTTGAAAACTGGCACAGTCAGTATTTTATAGACAAATAATAAAATCACAATAAAGATACGTATTCCGGCTTACCTCTTACAAAAATTGACCCTTTGCTACTGCCAGGAACTGTTGTTTTATGAACTAGTGGGGAAAATATTGGTACTAACAGCAAAATTAAACGATAGTTTCTACTGAAACCTGCTTGATATAAAAATAAATAAGTTACCTAAATATTATAAAACGCTTTTAGTAAGCGTGTCAAGCCATGACAAATTCGAACGAAATACCACGGATTTTGAAGCAGACCAAAAATTGTTTAATAATTCTTTTATTAATATTCAAACCCTGACAAGCAACATTAAGTAACAAAAAGGTTGTATTACAATTTCCCGAAAATAAAAAAAAGAAAGCTCCTACTATAAGAAGGAAAAACACTAAAGACGAAGACAGCCACAATTAACAAAGACGGGAAAACTGGTAAGCGGGAGCAAACGAGAACGTGACGTAATAAAAGAACATAAAAACTACCAGGGGACCAGGGATGGGAGGGGGTTGAACGCTCGGGGCGTAAACAGCCGGGACCATCCGGCGAGTGAAGTATACCTAGGGTTGGCGCGAAATCAGGAGTGGCAGGCGGAGAAGCGCGAACTTTTAACCGAATTAGTGGCGGGGGCGGGAGATTATAGTGTGATAATGAGATTAACAGAATGTCTAGTGCACCTCATAATGATCTGCAAAGGACCAAAGGTGCACTACCTCTAGAGAAATTCTGCCTAGTCGATAGCTAAGGGTAAAGCGATATTTTACATTAATGAAAGAACCAAGCTGTCAGATTCTTATTGTAACCTTTTGCTACTTTTGCTAATATTTCGATCAACGTGCAGTCAAAGAATAACAGTTATATTTGGATTTACGGACAATTTTAGTTAGTAGTCATAGACAAGATCTCTTCTTTCCATAAAAACCCACGATTTTATTCATTTATAAGTTTTATGCCTCTGGCTGGAGGCTTTACTCTCAAAGCATCCACAGGATAGTCCGGTTAAACAGAAGCCAGCCTCAAAGGTTGACTTGCGAGATGCCATGCCGAAAAAAAAGAAAAAAAAGCATTTATTTTCCAATGCTTGCCACCCCTGCACCGGGGTCTGACAATAGTCCGCCGCGCCGATACTCTGCCGGTTAACAGCGCGGCAAAACGTCAGATATACACACTCCAGTAGCTTTCACGGTTTATATTCACTTGCCTCTGAAACTACAGCATTATTTTTAATGGTTTTCAATCGTTAGTGGTCGATTGATTAATATCTGAAGTGCATTTGGATGAAAGGAACTAAGATAGTTGATTTATTTCAAGACACTCTTCAGAATTATCGTTAAAAAAATCGGATAATTAATGAATTTATTATAAATATTGGTGTCTTGGATTTCGTAATAAGAACGAGGAGCAACGTGTAGCCGTTGGCTAATTTAAAATTCACATTACTAATCCATCTGAAATCGTTGATGTGAATTAGGGAAACGTTGGGCATAGATACGAAAACTTGGGGATATTGACTTCACATTATTAAATGCACTTATTCCTATACATAATTTAGTAGTGATTTGTGGTACAAGAATCGCTGAACTGGCTTTCTGAGTGATATCTTTACCACGGCACACCCATTCCAGTCTCTTACTACAGAAGAATACGATAAACGAGCGGTTGAGAGTCGCAAAAAGAAAAGAAAGTTTTTGTTTGAAGCCCGGCCTGCCCAACTTTCACCATTTTATTTTATTTTCAAAATAGCAGCCACCCATAAAATCTGTAATTAATCAATAGATGGTATCAGTACAAATGAGTTTGGGATGAGACAAAATATTCGAAAGCGTCACGTTTCCGAGATATAAGCAATCAAAGTTACATCTTCGCCATCAGTACAACTTTAATCTATTCTAATATTATAAAGAGGTATTTGTTTGTAAGTTTGCACGTAAGGAGTAATCTCCGGAACTAATAATCTAATTCTAAAAATTCTTTCACTGGCAGAAAGCTACATTATTCGTAGGTGCTATAAGCTGTAAATTATATTTATATCATGCATATTAGCCGAGCTATCACAATTTTTGCGAACCAAGTCGCGGGCGAACTGCTAGCAGCAAGTAAAATGGCGGAATTACGCAGGCAAAAAAAAAACAAACCCCTCAATAGTTGGTAGGTTCTCCTATCTAGTCCTCTAAAGTAGGTAACTGTATCTACCTGCAGCTCCGATAAGAACTCAGCACTAACCATCACTATAAAGCTTCAAACCAGTGTTATGCCGTGAACATCGACACGTATCGATACTACCGATAAGGCACGTCCCGCGCTGCTCATAGACTATTGAATTAGTGATCCTGGCAGCAAGCAACTCTTATCATCTACGGTTTCTGAAGAAAATACTGAGATATATCTGTGAAAAGAATATTGATATTTTTCTGTGTAAGTTGTCAGTACTTTACAAAAATTTTTTTTTGTTTTCTGTACACTGGTTTTCTTGTGTTTCCTGTCATACGTCGTGTGCATTTAGGTGAGAAAAGATAGAATAGACTGTTTTCTATAAACAATGTAGATATAATAGGTACAAATATTGCTAGCGCAATTTATTTGCCTAATCTACATAGCGACCTACATCTGGTGCCCGAGGCATCCGTCACTTGGCTTTCCCGTTGATTTGAGTAGGTTAGGGAGTAACATTGGGCCAAAACGAGACTAGGGAGATTTGCCAGAAAGTGGGGATGAAGCTCGTCAATATAAAAAATGGTGGAGAATTAATGCGCAACTTTTGCTTGTATTTTCCGGGAATTCTGAATTAGAAATTAAGTACGAAAGAATGAAGGAGAGGCTTAGGAGACCCATGGTTTTCCTTATAAACCAAACACAATGTTTAGACAAAGAAAGACTCAAAGACAATGATAATAGAGCTCTGCTAATAAATAAATAAATAAAATAAAAATAAGTTTATTGGCACAAAAACCTTTGCATACAATAATACCATTACATTCCAGTTCATTCCACATAGGTACATTGAAATTTTAGTAGTAGGCTGTACAAATAGTTAAAAACCCTGCCTCCTAAACTAGGGGGACCCAGTGACCTAGGAGATAATAATTAGCTTATCTTAAAAAAAACTTCAGTAAAAATTAAAACATACAAAATAAAACTATGTTTCAAATCATCGAATAAAAATAACCAAATAAAATTTATTTGGAAGATACGGCACCGTTCGAAGTCGATGGCGTATTAAAATTAAATCGCCAACATCTCGGTACCCAAAAACTTTTTTAAAAATGTACTAGGCGCACAACAAGATAGTGGAGTGTTATTTTCAAAATTCGCGTTTCGGTTTCGTAGAAAAAAAAAGTTACGCAAGCCAGTTATCATCATCATCTTGTTATACGGTACTTATAGACAACATACGAGTACATATGTAGTTGATTTCGATTTAAATTTCTTATCGTGTTTTATTTAGGAGGCCAAAATGTTCGCGTAGTGATATTTTGCTGATTACCTACAAATTGGTATATGTGCGAATCTAAGCAATTTCAGGACATATTTAAACATCGATTGTAGAACAAAAGTTATAGGCATCTGATACACAAACTCCGTCGTGTAAATTCCGCATTTTTTTGTTTTAAATATTATCTAAAATAATCTAAATAAATGAACTATCTACATAACCTAACTAACCGAATATTAATAGGTGATTGTTTTTTGGTAGAAAGAACTGGTTGGTATCCAATACTATTAAATGGGCAATTTTTGTAATCACGTTCTCGAAAATGGCTCCTAACAATTTCGATGAAAGTTGCAATATAATAGTTAACGGGTTGAAAAATTAAATCTAGTCTAGATCCCATATCTACGAAACTTCGCCCAGACATTATTATGTATAACGTGTTACTTTTATTAGAACCAATTAACTAAAAAAATTATACAACCCAAAAATGGATGGCACTCCGCACTACGGCACTAATAACTTTGTCCGATTAATTGGGCCAACTCCGTGGTCACGTGAATGCGTCCTCATATAGTCATAATAAAACCCAATAGTAAATGAACAAACCTATCTATGCACTATCGACTACAAAATAAATTCAAACATGTTTTTCAAACTCACTGAACCAAACAACATTATCATTTTCTAATGCCAATATACAATACAGTTTCTAATCAAAAGTACCAGGCGCGCAGAGCTCGAAAAGGGTTTATGTATTAGGAAAAACTAAGGCGGTGTGTAGGTAATAAGATGACGTAAGCTAAGTGACGCGGCCGTGTACACATGTGCCTCGAGCATCAGTCACCTCGACTTGAGTCCCCGCGTGGTTTGCCCCCGGCAAAATAGGGTTAACAAAAATAAGTTTTGAAATTAAATTCTTATTATTTTGTTTAGATATTTTAAATTACGTGCTTGTTTTTGCAGACTCCTACTAACCAATGCAAATATGAAAAAAAGGCAACATTTTTTAAGCCTTTTCCATCAACACTAGGCAACACTTAATTAATGCCTAAATCAAAGCGCTGTTAAATATTTCAACAGTCTGCTCAGCGCCGGTAATTGAACATTTAATACCTAGCACACTTTTATTAATTTTTCATTTAGGCGTCGCCAATGTTAGTGAAAACTGGCGCATGTAGTATGGAGATAGTATATCGAAGGATAATACAGACTGCATAATATTCGCATACTATTTATTTCTGGGAATTGGAACCAGTAAGGTTCTTGTATCGAAGTGACCCTGTCCGGAGCTACATCCACAATTTGTCCGTACTCTACTGACTATTCTATTCTAAATGTGCCTGTCACGGGTCTATTTGAAATATAGGAATGCTTTGACTCAGAGTCCAGCATTGAGCACCATATGATACCACACATACATTTTTTTAACTGCCTTAGTACAACTGCTAATATTCCTATTCCAAGAGTCTCATTTGATCATTTCAGACGTCTTTGAAAAAAATAAACAAAAACCTATCATAAATAATCTTTATTCGAAAAATAAATTATTCCTACCGCTTGCCAACCCTGCCCGCGACGGGAGCAACAGCGCCATGAGGGGGGTGGCGGCGCAACGGGGCGGGGGCGGAAGTGTCGTGCGTGCGATTTAATTCCATCGCCGCCGCCGCGCGCCCGGGACACAGGCCCGAGCGCACTTGCAGGTGAGGGATGGGGTTGCGATTGTATTTATGGTATCGATTATCGATAAAATTTGTATTAATTTAATTATAAGTTATTCTATAATTTGATTTTTCACAAACTCTTTTACACGATTAAAAGAAAATATTTTAGAAACTAGTTGATGAGGGAAAAGATGTGTTAAATTAGGACTTTCGTTAGTTTGGTGTTAGTTTAACAAACACTTGATGTTCTTATTTATAAGTTTATTTTTTCTATTACATAAATTGTTTACAATGATAGTTTAAGGTTGATAGGTCCTACTACTAAGTCATATACAAAGGAAGTTTTCTAGGTGTCTGTAAACAAATTCTGAATTATCTATCTTGATATATTTTTCTTAACGGCTACTGATTCGCTCCGTTTTATTCATTCATTACTTTGTTTCTTCTTAAATATCAGTCTCAGAATCATATACCTGTAAAATAATTATTTACAATAATAATATTCCCGGTCCCGGATATCGATAAACTTAGCTGTTCGCCGCAGCACTACGCTCGTGAAAGGCGGTGGAAGCGGCGGCGGGCTGGTCGTAAAATTGCGAGACCAGGTGATTCTGTCGGCAGCGTTACACCTACATAAGTACATACAGCCGACAGTATGTACTTAGCACAGGGCTGTCAGGGCATTGCATTGTTTTAATGTTATGTAGTTATTTTTTATGTTGGGGTCATTTTAATACTGGTTTGGTATCGAATTGGGAGATCACAGATGGTCGTTTTACAGGTGATATAGATGCTTTCTTTAGCATAGTATATGATTGGGCGGTGGTTGAAATCAAGATATCTGGGAAATCCAATTACCTATAACTGAATCCTAAGTTGCAATTTTTGAGAGATTAGGCCCATCTAAGTTTAGAAATTTTTTGTCAGGAGGTGTCTGCTGAGATGACGAGTAATAAAGAAGTATAGAACAATCAGGCTGCGTTTCCGCCAGAGATGAGCGAGGATGCGTATTATTTGTTAGTTTCTCACACATCCCTCGCTACGCATCCTCGCTCATTTCTGGTGGACACGCAGCCTAAGACATGCTAAGGGTAGAAGATGATGATTAGATAATAATTCATTTAATTATGCAGTAAGTATAGTCTTACCTACATCCCGCTAAAGTAGTGCAGTAGTATCATCTTATCAAGTGTTTCTATAACGTACTTCTGTCGCCTAAAAACCCGACAAAAAGATTTATACTGTTTATTCAGCGTCACAATTTGAGCATACCTACTTTGTTATTGAAAACCTCCGTTTAGTACGTTTGATGATGTTATGCTATGTTTGCTTAGGTTTACACTGGCAGTTCGTGAAATTGAGAGAACCGGTGATTATGCCAGTCGCGCCATGCATATATGTACGCTTGGTTATGTACTAATATTAACTTAGGGTTGTCCCATCACTTGGTTGTTGACTAATTACGAATTGATAGTTTTCTTTTATCATCTGCCTAGTCTTTTCCCAACTTTTGTTGGGGTCGGCTACCAGTTTTACCGGATGCAGCTGAATACCAGTATTTTACGCGGAGCGACTGCCTATCTGACCTCCAACCCAGTTAGTACCTACTGGATAATACGGTCCCCTTTGTATACTTATTCTATTCTTCTATATGGTCAGATTATACTCACTATTACACAGTATAAGGGTGGTATTATTATCATGCTGACATAGGTGAAACGCCGATGACCAAAGCACAGACGATTATTGATTTAAAGAAGACTAAATAAACAATGAATCACCCAAAGCGACGGCAGCCCAAGCTTGGGAGAGACGATTGAGAGGTCGAGTGTCCGAATTCCACCTGTTGCTATAATTCATTGAACCAATCTCTAGCACAACATCCTCCAGTTAGGGAAAGTCACCTTAAAGTTCTTTTACAAACAGAATCTCATGCATGTCACGGAAAAAAATAAAAAAAGTTTATAATTTTTTAGTTTGTTTTGTTTTTTCTTAGTTTTGGCGACAATTTTGGCGCAGAGACAATGTTTGAGATTTAAGACTTACTTTACTGATCCCGCTGGCCGGACCAGTAGTCGGTCCGAGCCTGCAGAACATCTCTATCCGAGGCCCCGAGGGGTAGACTGAACGATACTGATACTGTTAGTCTGCGTCATCCCAGTGCTGGGCAAAGGCCTTTCTCCATAACTCCCAGTTGTTTCGATTCAGAGCTTATGTGACCACTGGTCGTTGGTTTTGTCCAGCTCTTCCCGCCATCTTCTACGAAGTATGTCGCGACGCCTTCTGGCTGTGTCAGGGCTCCAGAATGGCTAAACAATATTTTACAAAACATCACATATAATTCATTATCTATCCTTGCACAACCCTGCACAACTGAGAACAGTATCCCGTCCCGTACTTACGTGTAGTACGTGCGACGGCGCTACAAACTTGTGTTGTACCAGATATTTAATATTACATCAACTATACATAACGTCTTCTATATACACACATGTACATGTACATCGTTCTGACAGACACCGTATGTACACAGCGTTACGCTTACGACCCTTAATGAGGTTACCAGAATCTTCACATTTGCTACGGAATCTTGTATTTTGGGTTTGATCTTGATATGTTAATCTTATATTTTGGCTTTGCCAAGAGACTGAATTATTGAACGTTGCCTTTCTAAAAGCAATCGACTGAGTTTTCTTACAGATCAGTGACTGTAAATTATCCTGCTGATTGCTGACCCTTGCTGCTTGTTTTGAAATGGCACTACTATCGCCTGGTTTGTTAACCGTTAGTAAGCCGCTTTTATCATCATCTTCCTGCACTTGTCCCATTCTATTGGGGGTCGGCGCAACACGTTTTCTTCTTTCATTCTCCTCTGTCAGTCGTCACTCGTCACGGCATCATATACTCTTTCTCTATCATAACATTCCTTACACAATTCATTCATCTTTTATTTGTAAATCTCTTTGCATATTTAAAGTTTTCTAAGACAATAAAAGAATTGAATAGGTACACTGAAATATTGCTAATTCTTCCAGTCTTTATTGTTAAGCACTCAGAATATATCCTCCAAGTCTCAGCTTTCTGTGAACTGCCGTGTTCTGCATGCAAATAATTTCGCGAAAACCGATGGCAGGGGTGCAGCTTTTGTAATACACCAACATTCCGACAACATTCCTGAACATAGATAAATTCTATATGTTCAAACAGAAATTTCTATATTATTAGTACCTGGAAATGCACGTTCGAATCTGTAAAATAACTAATCAATTATGTATTGTAACAGTTCGTAAATATAAACATTTGAATTGGTACATTTTATTCCCTTTACATAAAAACTCTATCTTTTTTATTATTTAAGCTTGAAAAATCCCAACTCCCAAAAGTAAAATCATAATTAGGTACTTGTTTGTTACCAACACTATCTTTCTTCTTAAAGAAGACGAACACTATCAAACCTTGTTCTCGATGTGGAAATCCCAAACCTTGGCCCAACAACTTTAAGACCAGGATAACATAGCTCATAACATAACAACTGTTTAACCTCATTAATCACAATGGGCTAAACAACACAATGATGTATGTAGATCTTCGTCTACACATAATAATGCTCCTGTAGGTTTCCAGGTGTCAGTGTCCGCATTTGGAAGGTCCCTGTCCACATAACAAGGACATATCTCATCGAAAACCGAGGCTTTGTTGATTGTGACAGTGAAAATCCACAATGGAGTTGTGTGCATGATATGTTCACAGTTCGTCGATATCTGGATTTGTTTGACTCTTGTTTGGACTTTTGGAGTTAAAGTTTGGTTCCTATAAAAGTCCTCTTGCTAACATATTGAGAGGCAATGTTCTTTTATTCAATGTATCGCATGTTTTTTTAATTTAATGCTGACCGCGTGATTGTTATCGCAATAATGGTGGTGAATAAAAGAAAGAAAATACATTTATTTGACACATGCCATAAGTGCACACAATAATATAAGAAAACGAAAACTTAGAAGAAAAAAAAAAAAGCTTAATATAAAAAACAAAAAAAAAATAACACGGTGTACCTCGCACATCATGCGGTAAAAACCTACTTATGCAAGAAAAATCATTGGCTAAGTGATTGCAATGTAATAGAATCTAAACAGTTCCTTCTGCATAGATTGAAAATTATTCACATATAATTGAATACTAATACAACTTTTGTTCTAAAAAACACCAAGTGGCAAAAGGCTCTCCGCCTTTAAATTATTTCACGATATTGACCGAAATCACTCGATGGTATGGGGTTTACCACTTTTCCCGTATCCAAGTTTTCTGTATGAACGTGTTAAATGAACATAATCAATACCTATGCCATATGTTTATAAAGTATTTCAGCAAACAATAGCATCCGTCCAACCAGGGGCACAGATATTTATTTTATGCCGCAGAGTTCGAAGTAAGAAAAATATAAACCTGACTCCATTACACGTGTAATAGAAATCAATCCCTGTAGCTTTTATAAACTGAAACTAACACCCGATATCACCCGCCTGCTCCCACCCTACTAAGTTTCTACTACGAAAAGAATTTGATATTATACCTCAAGTTAGTTTTATCAACTGATAATATCGTATTTTTCACGCTGCTGTAACGATTTAGCAGTAGCGAAGGGTCAATTTTTGTAAGACGTAAGCCGGAGTACATACTTTTAATGAGAATTTTATTATTTGTCTATAGAATACTGACTGTGCCATTTTTCAAAGACAATTCGGTAGGAATCGAGTTGTATGGAACCTTCGCCACTGCTATTTAGAACTTCTTAGGTCATTAGTTCTGTGTAGTATGTTGAAATGGAATAATTGAATAAAAATGTACCCCTTTCTCCTGTTCAGTAAGAGCGTGGTAATTACACGAGAAAAGATAATTTGAAAAAAAATCTTTTCTCGTTCTATTTTGTATTCAGTACCCAACGTTTAAAAAAAATAGGAAACTAAACAGTTAAAAGGCAAGAAACAAATATTAAAAAGTTATCGATATCGAAAATCGGTCACGGCCACATGAGCACATCCCTATCGTATGCCGAGGGCGATTTACGGGCGCGCGACAAGTCGCAAACTGGCGCGCGGTGGCGCAAACTCAGGTGACCGCGCGCGCGACCGTACCTACCTACTGGCCAATACCTACAGCACGGGACACTACCTACCACACAATATTGTTACAGAAGTACTACTTCTAACAGGTCATAGAAATATTTCAAGTGCTTAGAGTCTATAAGCTGGCTAAGTTCCTGATGTTTTAGCACTTCTGACACTTTTGATAAATTCATCAGTTGTTAAAAAAAATATCAGGTGTTCCATACATTTACCGTGTATTTATTGAACTTTAGTAGGAAACAACTGAAACCAGCAGCTAACCGATGAAAAATTTCTAGTAGGTACGTACTAGAAAATTTTTCTCTGAATGATGTACTGAATACGTGGTAACCGTTTTCGCGTAGGTGTCCCTTCCACCCCGTTATGTTAGAGTTGCGCCTAAACAGAGCGGGAGTGCTATCGCACGCGGCAGCATCGACGACGATGCGCTCGGCATCACGCTCTGTGTCTCACTCTAGCATTTATGACGGTTCTGAGCGACAGAAAAGTAAAGGAGCATGGGAAAATGCGATTCGGTCCTGCTAGATGAATCCCCACTGTCCCCAGTTTTACCGATAAACTTAGATGAAACTTCTGCTATCAATCTACTTAGTGGCCTTCAAACGCGGCCCGCATCAACTACCTCCGTGTGACACACGGTATGGAGTGGGACACATACTATACAATATACATATATCTATGTATAACCCGCTATACATGTTCTCACACATCACCTGTTCAGCGGTCGTCAGCTGTAGCGTGCATACGTAATATTGTGATTAACGGGTTGAGCAAATGTACATAATAGTGGTACTATTTGAATTAAAGCCGAATTTTGGGTGAAATTGTAATACGTTTATTGATTACAAGTTCGGCATTGTGTTATCTGAATAAAGCCAGCGGGGTGTTGTGTAACACACTCGCATTCCCAATGCTTATTCATTTTGACTATACGACAATATACATTGTGTCTTTAACGTTGTCGAGAATTTTTCAAGCATAATGAAGCAAGGTATTGAGGAGCTCGTGGCTAAATAATAACAGCCGTTCGGGTCGATTTATCGTGCCAGCGATACGAAGAAGAAGATTAATGGAAAAGTGTGTTATGAAATTTTGGTGCAGGAACATAATAATTACCTACTTAGTAAATATGCACTACAATACAATATGGAATATCCTTATAATACTTTCTTTGCTCGCAGGACGAATGACTGATGAAACTGAAAACTTTAGGCGACCAAGTAGATGCGTCTACTAAAAACTGTCACTATTCAGTTTTTCTCTAAGTAAGTACTCGAAAAACGGACAGTTTTTAATGACAACACTACTAACAAGCAAAGATTAAATATTTCAAAATATAATCTCTGTTTCGAATTTTTGATGACCCCATCGAAAATTAGAGGCTGGAAACTTGAAACTTATGAGAATTTTTTTTCTAAATTCGAAATAATTAGTCGTCGTTTCTAAAAAAGTGGCCAGTACGAAGTCAGACGCATTTATTTCCCTTCCGCGTGATATAATCCTTGGTTTCACCTACAGCCAGCCAAAAAAGTACGCAGACAGACAGTACCTACCTACATAAAATATACATGCACATAGTACATTTGTATATGAAACGATATTATGTTCGGTAACTGGTGCGCCCGCCATGCCAGTTGCAGCGTCAAAACTTAGTTATAAAGCGAAGGTCCGAACAATTTGGTAATTGGCAGTTCTGTGCTGAAAAAAATGAGTGCACAGGTATATTTCTGTTACTGTTGAAAATGAATTGACTGACTGGAGTTTATAATTAACTATGTATGTAGTACGACATAAGGAATCTTTTAAAGTGAGGGAGTGAGTGTGAGTGAGTGTTTTTAAGGTGATCTGTCTCTATTTTCTTATCTCCTGGTCTAACTTTCTAAGGAAAAGCTTCATTAGAATCTTCAGATAATGGTGTCTGTGACGACGCCCGATTGCATTGGAGCTTCAGTTTTGGCAGTTCTTTAAAAGTAAGCGTTAATTCAGCGCGGTTTTACTTGAATGCTCTCAAACTACCCTCCCTGCGGTTCAACTACCACCACTTCCTTCGCCCCTCATTAAATTTATGATGTGAAGATATTCCACTATATTAATTGATAATTACTGGCGGATACCAAGCGTACATAGCTTGCAGGAGTTATATAACTCCCGATAAATTTCATCGGCGCGCCCGGCAGGCGTCGCGTTACAAGTAGCACTCCACGCTAATGACGCACTTGTTCCCGCCTCTGCCGCCCGCGTACTCCGTGCTCGCCCCTTCTCGTCAGCCCGTTGCCCGCGCTTTCTCGCAATTGCCCGCGCCACCGGTGTTCGTGGGTGCAATTTCGCTGGAAGAGCGTGGCGTGTTTTGGGGCAAATTCAATTTAGTACATTGCATAACCGGCGTCGCGCCTAATAACCCCGAGAGATTGGCAGAGGTGCCACCGGGGAACGTGGTACACATAAATACATACAAAGTTGGCGAGTGATTCCCCATGAGTGACAGAGGGTTAGATATTGGCCTTAAAAGATATTTGTGAATACGGTGGGTGGCAAGAACGGTCAGAAAATTTTAAGGATCTTCGTAAACTAGGGTCTAATGGCCAAATAATATAATCGATCGTTTCATGTCTAGAAGAAACAAAGTGGTGCCCTGAGTGTGTGAACAAAGTGGTGTGTGTGAGTTTCCTGGACTGGAACGCTGAAGGAATTCAATTTGACCTAGTGTTTAAAACAAAGTTATTACTGCGGATTTGGGAACGATCAACTCGACCAAACAGCGGGACAATCCATCATTTTCAAGACCAAACTCAGGCTAGCCTTAATTAAAGTCAGAGCTAAGAACTTAGGCGCACCTATTACTTATAAAGGACAATTTATGGATGGTTTAGAAAAGTTCAACAGTTTATAACAATGAGCTGTCTCACATGAAATCGATGTAATCAAATTCGAATATTATAGGACCCAATTTTCAAACAAATGTGTCAAGTACACAGAAGTTTGACTGGAAAAAGCGTAACCGAAAACAGCAGTATATCGCGGTATATTTGCGTTATTTATTTAATGGTTGCTTTGCTTGTGGTACAAATTAACGAGAATTATGTGAGAAAACTAACATGATGGTAGAATCAAAAATTCGAAGACATGTGACATATAACAAACCGCACTGGGCCCGCATAGTGGTTTATCTATTCCTTCTTACAGAACCTTATATCCTGCACGCGTAACATGACCACCGTAGAAACGGGTTTTGTTGACGGAAGAATCAACAAATTAATTACAGGTTTCGTTTGTTGATCTGTCATTTTGTCGATTCTGCCGTCGACAAAACTCGTTTCTACGGTGGTCATGCTACGCGTGCTGGTGATGCTATGTGGTAAACTTTACTATGAGGCGATGTAGCGGTTGTTCCACATTGCTTAGCGGATCGTATACCATCTATCACATAAGTGCGTTGCGGGCGCCATCGTTTCCTGTGTTTTCGTCTTGTATTCTAAATAATTATAAATTCTGAGAACATAAAGTGCCGAAATAATTGCTTTGCCTTGACGTAGGCGATGCACTAAGTTTACCGAACGGACAGACGGAAGCGTTGTACAAATAAATAAACAAATTTAAGGGTAGACAAATACGCCAGTGGCGCAAAATTATACTAGCTCGATTGAACGTAGTTGAACTCCTCCCCGACCAAGCCTGAAATAAATTATTGTGATTGATGCCTTTATCTGATCATGCACAATACCAAGTTGAAGTTAGTAACACATAAAACTATATCAGTAATGAATAAGTGACATGATGGCCGATGTTAGTTGCATTGCAACTAGGGTTGCCTAGTTGTTGATTATTTTTATTGTTGATCAGTCAATGTGGCGACACTTGGGGGAGGCCTATGTCCAGCAGTGGACGTCTTTCGGCTGAGATGATGATGATGATGATGATGATGATAGGGTTGCCTTCCATCCGGGTTTTCCGGATTTGTCTTAGTTTGCAGCGTCTGGAAGCCGTTCGGGCGGGGTTTCAAAAAGTATCCGATTAAAATCCGGTCACCTTTTGTCAAGAGAAACCAGGCCTGCCGGTATGTAAGGCGTGTGGCCCATTTGGGCGCTACGATCCGGGTGCGTAAGTGATTTTGTGCTGCTCTATTTCTTATACTTTTACATAATGCATCCCGTCTGAACAATCTGAAACAAATTATTTTTATCAACCGTCATAAAATTTTCAAACGACGAAAGATATCAATAAATTTAAACAAATCTTAGTTCAAAACGCATTCGTATTGATAAACCGTATCCAAGTCAACTCCGGTGCTGGAAAATAGCCGTCGACCGAAGGCGTTTACTGCACCTTCAATTCTAGTTTGGATTTATGCACTCACTACACTATCACCATAGATAGTGTTAGTTTCGCGATATTTTTTATTTCATTTGAATTTAGTGTTCCGGGATGTCCGGGAAAAGTTTTAAATTTCACCCAATCGCCGAAGTTTTGAAGTTTTTATCCAGAATCGTCAATATATGATGGCAACCCTAATTGCAACTGTCAACTGTCTTTTTTATAGACTGATAGATTGTTCGCAGCCTAGTAAAAAGAAAACAAAAGCTACAATATATTCCAAATTCAAACAAGTTTATTCACAAAATAATTTCGCGCCTTGCATTGCGGTCACATCCAGCCAGTCCGCCTCTTCGCGACACGGCGCCACAAGAACAATGCGTCTGAAGCGGAGTCGCGCGCCAACGGAACACCCGCCGACTTCATTTTTATTTATTTTAGCCAACGACGCTTTATTTAATTCTTGCTGTATTTATTGCGCTAGCTCTTGTTGCTACTTGTTGAGATGTTGGCCCGTGTCGCGTCTTTGGGATATTACTTGAAGTTGTGTTTGTAGTGAGAAAAAATGCATACCTAAATGGCGAGAAATTCTAAGAATTTGTTGCTGTTCATTTTATATTGTCTTCATCTTTTCTTAAGTCTACAAAGCCTATCGCTTTTACTCTTGGGTGACAGGGAGCTAGAAGAACACTGAATTAGAGAGTAAAACTATGTACGGTAGGTACTTATGTTGTTATCAAGGTTTTGTCTAAAGCAACTTTATCATCACCAAAACACTGGACCCACCCACCCAACTGTAAATTTAGCTCGCTAGTTAACAGCTGTAATAAAACACGAAGCCATCCATTTTTAGCATAAAAAGTTAATCTAAACGAGAAAAACGTTTTCTTGTATAAAAAAACTGACCACTCCAACCGGTGACGACATTTACCGGCGCGGCGCTACCAGGCTATCATAAATTACAAGCTAGCGGCATTGCACTAGCGGTCGGTAATTACGATTCTGCAAATATATCGTGCAGTTGCAACGGGCGAAATCCAACCTTATTTGTAAAGAGCTAAGAATGTCAATGGTAATAAACTGTCGCGTCAGAGACTACGGGCCGGTCTCGGCCGGCGCATGCAGGCGCGGCGACGCTGATGACGCGTAATTAGTACACGGAGGGATTCTGAAACTATCGAATTTGGGAATCGAGTGCCGTCGTTACACATTGAATCGGATTTCAATTGTCTTGGAAAGAACCATGTATTTTAAGATAATCTTTGCATTTTCTCTTTCTTATCTGGCAGGCATTTGTTTCTTTGGAAATTAATTCGAACTGTAATTACAGGTAAAACAGAGCGGTCTCAAACAATTGTGTTGGTTTTGGCTAAAAAATAACAAAACACTTATTTTGCGTAGGTATTTGTTCAGTATCATAATATGCTAAACTTTTACACAGTTTCAGGCCCAACATTTCAAATTCCACTATAATTTAATTACGAGTAATTTTTTTGCATGACTTATTTAGTAGTACCAACATAATAATATCCTCCTTCTTGTTTGCTACAGGCAAAGTGTCACGACCTCGTCAGCCGCACAATGTCGCCCACACATTCATTCGAGCAGGCAGGCCTCATCGTCACGTAATTATCAGCCGCTTCTAATTATCGCGAGCGATCCTCAGCCTCGGGGTGATTCGGGGGGACTTGAGAAGCCTCGGGGCTGATTCGTCTTGCGATCTATGGACACGTTATACTATCTTGATTCTTGATTGCGTTTTAAATGGGGCTATTTCGGATATCACAGATTGTATCCGGCGATTTGTTGAATAGTGAGCTACTTAATCACCATACCATTCACACTGGCTGATTCAAATGTAAGGTAATTTTTTGCATTTGCCTCCATTTTTACTTAAGTACTGAAAATCAGATTAATAAAGAGCCAACTCTCAATAAGACATGACCTTTTTACACAGATTATTTCATTTCGGATTGGGATTTGGAATGCGCCTTTATCATTCCGTTTCTCACTCCCACTTACAACAGCAACTTCCACAATCACTTCTCCACCCTTATCATTTACGAAAACATATTCATAAAATCGTCAGACCAATAACGGCGCACTTTAACAGCACCATAAGATAAAACCATGGCGTTGGCAGACCACGGTATCAGCCATAAAGCGGTAACAATTCACCATCGTAAACCAACCACATCACCATAGTACCAGACCCTCATAAATAACAGGCGTAAAGATGTTTTCAACAGATGGATTTTTTGGTCGTCCGTAAACAAATGTCGCGTTTTCCATTTTGTACTAAGGCTGTAGAATTTTTAGGGAGTTGGTGGACTTTTAATGGCGACAGCGATAAGGACAGGTAGGTACCAAGTGTTTATTTTTCTTTAAGTCACTAATTCTGAAATGTTTGACGAGTTTGGAAAATCTGTGATATTGATTGACTCTTCACGTAAGGATTAACGGAATGTGCAATAAACTCTGTCGAGTACATAATTGACCTGTTTTGTGCAAAATAGAAAACAGGTCAACTAACTTTTATTACTTTGTAATCGATTACTCAATTTTTAAATGAATTGATTGCATCTTTAATCGAATTAGAGTCGCAAGTTTAAATTTTGTTTCATTTTTAACCCTAGAGATCTATTAACACATTTTTTTTTCTTTTTTCGTCCATTGGGTTATTTGAAAGATATTTGGCGTGTGGATGCAATAAAATATAGGCATTTTTTTTGGTATAATCTCTCGTCTATGAGTTTTCGTCTCAGCTAAGATTTCGCCATTCCTCTTTGATGGCTATTAAATACATAATAATATTGTTATGGCTAAGTTATGTAGTTCCATAGCCAATTGTTGATATTCCGAGCCTAATCAACACCCGCATTGGATACTACCGGTGTGCTACCGATAACGTCACACAACACAATCGACGCCAAATTACTAGGGTCGCAGAGTTGATAACAAGCTAAACTGAACACTTATCGTAACGGGCCGTGCGAATGAATCAATCAATCAACGCGGTGGAGGGAAAGTGGCGCGGATAATGAGCGGGGCGGGAGGCGCCGCGAGATGGCGTGCCCGAAGCGCCATTACGGCGTGAGGTTTATGGTATGCTGGTAGGCGAGGCGGGGAATGCAGTTGATGTTTATAGTTATTTTGCTAATGTTAGAGCAGGCAGGACCCCAATTCTGTTTCATTTCGTACCGTTATAGATGAAATACTATTGAGGATTCTAAGGGTAGATGGAACGATGAAACATTATGCTTCGTTGAAACATATTTATTATATGATGGGATTGAGCTATTATAACTATAATCCAGTCAACAAAAGGTGAGGTAACTGAATAGTATTCTGAAGTTAATGGAACTTTAACACGTTATTTGGAGAGTATACTAGGAAGAAAGACTATCCTAAGTTTTCGACCTCGAGGACCAGAACAACCTGTTAAAGTTCTATTAACTTCGGAATACTTTCCAGGGGGGGTTACTATGACGTCTTAAAGCAGGAGTAATTCTAGTGTGGGAAAGGGACTGAGCTATACACGTCGTCTAGCGCCATCTCTTTCTCACACTGGAATGGTAGGCCACCTGGTAACTGCTGGACTACTAGGAGAATCAAATCATTAAACGTTAAAAAAAGAACATAGAGATTTAGAGTCACATTTAGTTGCACTGCAAAGACGATACCCAAATCTTACTGGTTCTTTACCCCGAAAATCATTACCTACTTAAACTAGAATTCCATCTTCACAAATTATACTTGCGTCCCTAAACCCGCTTCGCTTACCACTATGTCCTCACGCCATCGCCAGGCCGACGCGACGGACAAAAAGGCGGAAATCCGCTGAGTGTCTCAACAATACAGCATTAAAATTTCTTCGTCTGCTCACCTCCCGTCAGCAAATAGCGTGAAATTTTAAAAACATTATGCCTCGTCTCTTCCTGTGTCGCCATATTAATAACTGCCTACGTACTTAGCACCCTATTTTGTATTGTCCTTTTATTGGATAGATTTAAAAAATGGCGTCTTTTTGTGATTACGCCTATGTACACACGGCGGCACATCAAGCTGTACATAACCAGTATAACCTGACTTCGCTTTGTATGAGCTTACCGTACAATAAGAGATCAGCTTAATTTGGTTTTTTTTGGCTTGCTTGCTTAGCTTGATTATATTGTACTTGAAGATTAAATAAATAAATAGCTCCTGTTTGCATGAATTTCAAGGATTTTTATACCTATATCAAAGAGTTCAGTTAGTAATGGTATTCAGCTGCATCCGGTAAAACTGGAAGTCGACCCCCTTACACAGATGAAAAAAGGCTAGACAGATGATATTAAGTTCAGTAAATAAATGTAAAGCCTACAGCTGTAGACAACAATTCCAAGATATTGCATGTTCGTCAGAGAGAATTAGGATAATGTATTTGTTTATAGTGCATATAAAACCATTAAATAAATCAGATCACGCCTGTGAATTTTGAAATTGTTAATAATGTTACCATTTTTTAACCTAATAACCATATATTTAAGATCTAATCAACATTTAAAAAATAACTAAGAGTAGCGAAACAACTTTCCACAAAAAAAACAAGTTAATCCTTCAACCTCCCTTACTGCGCTGTAAGCTCGAAATATTTAAGTACACATAGATCCAAAAACAAAAGTACCTAAGTCATGTTGAGTGTCCGTTCAGCGAGGGATGAACAGGGGGAGCAAGTGGCCGGAAAAATACAGAGGGGAGGTATCACGGAGCGATGTCGGCGATTAAACTGTTTAGGAATACGTACCACTTGTTATGTCTCAGTTCCACGCTACAATCGATATAGTTTTACACAATTTTGTGAGCTAGTACGATAGGAGCATGTTGGAATTTACTCGTATGGAACATCAATATTACTGGATTCGAAAATAGAATGCAACGTCGGAATTTATAGTTTAAAAAAATGTTTCGGATATTTATTTTTATTTATTTATTTATTTATTTAAACTTCATGTACAATAGTGATACATAGGCGGACTTAATGCCACAAGGCATTCTCTACCAGTCAACCTTTGGGTTAAATAAGAAAACATTTTTGTTGTTTTATTTTTCCCTGGTACCAAAATTCCAACAAAAGCGTTCTTCGTTCGAATCAATAGATTTAAACAAACCGCTGTCAAGTAATTATTATTCCGCTAAACTCCTGCCGGTTTCCGCGCGCGGCTGATTGCCGCCTTTCCCGAGGCGGCCGCGCTTCAAATATTGCAGAATCTCGCTCGGCGCATTTTTACCGAAAGCCGTGACTTTGTCACGCCGCCGGGCGGGTGCCGTGATCATCTGACAGATGTCTACTTAAGCACGTCTGTACGAGACTGGATATTTCGAAAGCTTTTTTCTTAGTAAATTGCGGGGGAGATAAGAACAGCCTGCTCTGATGTGCCTTGGATGTTTATCGGCATAATCTTGTGGTGGAGCAATAGTAATGTACGTACACCTACATAACGGTGTCTTACCTACTTCTTAATGATATCTAGAATATAAAAAATGACTTAAGCGTTAAAGGATAAGCTTATAAAGTCACAAAGGACTTCTCCCCAATGTCATACAAAAGCTTTATCGTCAATATTAAGAATTCACTGAACGCCAGTCGCGGCGCGCCAGCCGTCAGTCAACACATTTGACTCCCAAACAGCGCGTTGTAAGTACCTACACAAATACATAGTAAACCTGAAACCAAGTACGTATTAATATATATTTCGACGCAACGTACATATAGTTACTAGGTATGTAGCAACGTGCCAAAGTTATATCGCGCGGATTCACACGAGGCGCGACGCGACGCCGACATAGGTAGTCGGCACCTAATGGCCCGGGAGGTAACGACGAGCCGTCATTATAACTAAATTATGTAGGTGCCGCCTTGCTAATGCGACACAGCTCGGCGCGCCGGCCACCGCTCTTTGTTTCTGCGCGCCTGGTATTTCAGTCACATTCGGAATGGAGGTTACTTTGCCCGTATGCACTTCTTTGACTGAAATTTTGGTCATTAATACGTTTTATCTGTTTAACTCCTGCTTGTTCAATTTAAACCACATTAATTAAATTAAGATTATTGAATTATTCAGGAATTATAGTGGTTTTTCCATGAATAAAAAACCTTTTGTCATTATGAGGCGCATATTTTTTTTTTTTATAAAACAACATAATTAATCAAATTAAGCGTAACCAATGTGAATATGATAGAAAATATCGATAAACAATGTACAAGAACATTACGATAAAAAAAAACCAACAGAACTTAATTTTATGGTAACCACAGAACTAATAATTAAAATGACGGCAACGCCATCTAGATTACATTTAAATGTTCATAAATAAATGCGCCTTTACGTCTTTTTAGTCCAGTAATTTACAACGAATACTAGGCCATCATGACTGGTTTGTATTACCGCGTCGTAACGTATACGTATATCCGCGATTTTCCTCGACCGTTGTGCGGAATTTTGGTTACAGCTCCAATTCATTATTTGGATACCTCCCTGTTGGCTGTTTACTACAACTACCATAAATTAATGTAATTAATTAATTCAAGGTCACGTTAACAAAATATAGTGTTAAATAATATTATTGGCAGGTGTACCTGCATTTTGGAGAGAATTGTTACTTGTGTTGTTAGACTTTAACAATGAACTCCACCTTTTTTTAAGTCGTTTAAAAAGTTTACAAAATATTTGCAAGTGCACATAAAATAATAATGTTATTATTTTAAGTGCACTGTACTGTGGACCTATAAAAATGTTACCTACTTATGTAAGTGGGTAACGTTTTTGTAGGTCCCGTAACAAAATTAGCAAAAAAATAAGCAGAAATTACACTAAAAATCTAGGACTTGGCACATGCAGATACGCCTTTTTACACTGGAAATTTACAACAAATACCAGGAGATCAAAGCTAGTAGGCGTTCGTTGTTCGTAGAAATATCCGCGAATCAAAGCCCTGCTGCACCAAAACTGCGCGTAGCCGCAGGAGATAAATACGAGATTTATCGTGTTCGAACGAACGCTCCAGACGCTCAAAGATTGACTAGGAGCTCGCAAGGTACGAGTTTTTTTGTCAAAAGTAGGTAGAGCAATCGCTGGGGTTACTAGTCTGCTTCTACTACAAGTTCAAGATTTATCGTAACATAGATTCCAATTTTTGTTTGAACTATTCTGTTTTGGAAACACTTTGAATAAGGGTATCTATTTGTCTTCTTCACTGCTGGTATCCGATAAAATCTGCTATCAAACTCATACAAAAAGTCAACATCAGCGCTCTGCAATATATTCGACTAGTTGTAATGCACACCAACAGATGGCAACCCAGTGACCAACAACCTCTTGTCGTAATTACAAACATTAGCTATTGATTGATGATAGCCGTGCGTTACTGTTAGACAACTTGGAGACGACAGGATGGCATAGAATGCAAGAAGGTTTTCTTTACTTTTCTCATTTCAGTGTTCAGAGCGATAACATAGCGATCAATTGGTTTAAATAGCGTTGCTTTGTATGCGTGTTACTACTTACCGAAGCGTTCACAAACCTGCTGGTCGAAGTCAAGTGGCAATCGCGACGATATCCATCCTCAAATAATTATGATTTCTTATTTTTGATTATTAAAACAAAAACATTCCGCATGTCATGTGATTTTATCATCTCCTGCCCTTATCCCAATTCGGGGTGGGCGCAGCATTTCATGGTCCTGATAATGCATTTTTCTCTATTACTCGTTATCTCAATTTCGCATACCAAACCATGTTCCACAAAATTAAAATTAATGTCTATGATAATTTACGCATCAAAATCTACTTATCAGCTTAACCTCACGCCAACAAAACGTAAGTCACTGTCAAGCCAATAATTTTTCGTCAGTAATCATTGGCCCGTTGGCCGCAGACAGTTGGATCAAACGTTGGCGCCGCGCCAACAACGCGCGCGTCGCTCGTGTCGAGCGTGACACGGGATCACTTCGGAGCGGGACGTCGCGGTATAGCGCGCGTGTGAGGAGTTGATACTTTTGGGATTTATTGAAAGTTTGGTTGAAGCAACAGTGTCACCGCTTATAGATATAGCAGCTTATACACTGTAACTGTAACTATAGACTACTTAATTTGACTCGTGAAGAGCATATGCGCATAACGCGATAAGCTAAGGCAGCGATGAGGGAGGAAAAAGAAGACGAAGATAGAATGTTGCTGTTATCATTTATTATCTTTCAGCTTTACTTTTTCTACATTAATTCCGTTGTGAATCTGTTCTAATTATTAGGTATTCGATACCAAAGCCACTTTCTCACATTTCAAAACGCATACACTTAAAAGCACAACGCCGTAACATAAAAACACCACGCACACAGTTATTAAAAACGTAAGATTTTTTTTAAGTTAAAACTACATATTAATTATAAGTCGACACACTCAACACATACAACTCCGAACAGCAAAGATATCTGATTCGCTGCATCGCCGCGCTTTACTGATCGGCCCGGGCGCCCGCCATAACGAGATACCTATATGAACTTATAGAAGTTATATCTGAATTCTGAATGCACGGCCCGCGCAAGAGTAGACACATATTTATTGGGTAAATATTCAGCTTTGGAGCAGTAGCTCTGTTGTCAATATTTGTTGTCAGCGGCTACTGCTCACAGATAGACGTTTTATCAATGTTTGGTAGGGTATTAAGTTACTGAGTCTGAGTGTAGCGACTTTCTTTTATTTATGCGTTTGTTATCAATGTGAAATTGAATGATGAATATGATGAATTTATTAGTTAAAGAATTAAGAACCATGTCTTTGTGTTATCTATTTATTTTTTAAGTTTTGAAGCAGTAGCTCTGTTGACAATATTTGTTGTCAGCAGCTACTACTACTCACAAATCTAATGTTGCAAAGGTATTATGTCACAGAAGCTGAGTGTGGCAACTTTCGTCTCGTGCTTTAAAGGTTCGGGTACGGCTCCGGAACCCTGGACTCTGGCAGATACTATATTGAAGTATCTGTGAGTGCTCGGTGTCCACAGCCAGTCAGCAATTTGTCCGTACCAGTTTAACTCATCCATTATTATCTAAACTAAAGCTACGATTTTTTTAATAAAATTAACTTAATCACTGTTTGCTGTTAAGTTTACTGTTGAGAATTTGGATGATTGAAACATATGTCCGACATGGCGTCGCGGCTTTGTTCTTTCTTATACAAATTTCGCCCCCTCGTTTGACCCTATCAGCAGGGACTCAGTCCCACAGACTGAGCTGTGTGCTGTGTGTGTCTCAGTGTTTTTACCCGACTGACCCAGAAGGTAGGGGTAGATAATGTTTTATATTATCAAGAAGAAGGACAAAAGCAGCAGAAGTTATTTTTTTCTTTTTAGAAATAAGATATCAAATGGTAAAAGTTCTTTGCTAAACAAGCCTATCCATCAGTTTATCCACACACAGCTGGACACTATTTACCGAGCAAACCCGCGAGTAAAACTAGTGTAAGTAATATAACGAAGTCTTGTCACCAGACAGGAGCAATCATTTTATCAAAATCAAAATCAAAATCAAAATCATTTATTTTGCTTGAATATGGGTACACATAAGGATGAAATACAACAAATATAGCTCAGGACCATATCCTACCCTAACAGGTGTGCAAAACTAGTACATATTATAATTAAAATTAAAATTTAATAAATTTGGAATGTCAAAAATGAAAACAATTACATTAATACGTCAAAATTTAAGTTAATTACATTTATCATTTCAGTCAGGGATACAGAGATGTCATATTATCAATTTAAATTCTTATCAGTCAAAAAATCGTCAATTGAGTAATAACATTTATTAATTAATAGTTCTGTCAATTTCTTTTTAAAAAGTGGAATTGTCTCATTTTTTATTACATCGGGTATTTTGTTAAAAATTTTCGGACCCATACATAAAATACTTTTCTTTAATAGGGCGGTATCGGAACCACTAACAATTAACAAATTTTTAAACTGTCTCCTGATTGGCCGGTTTCTATTTTCGGCCACTTTATTAAAAAGATGCATATTTGATTTAACAAAGACAGCTACCTCGAAAATATAAAGTGATGGGAGTGTTAGTAATTTTAGGGACTTAAATACAGGTACGCAGCTATCTGTTACTATTAAATTGCACATAGCCCTTATACAACGTTTATGAGCCTTGAACACCTGTTCCCTCAGACTACAATTTCCCCAAAATATTAAGCCAAATCTCAAAATTGACGCGACTAACCCGTGGTATGCAATTAACCTTGTGCCCATATTTACTTTTTTAGACAGATTAAAGAGTACATATGCAGCTGCACTAAGTTTTTTGCATACTTCTTCCGCTTGTGGCTTCCAAGTTAATTGGCTATCTATCATAATGCCAAGGAATTTTGCAACTAGTACTTGGTCAACTTTTTGTCCATAATAGTGTAGATATAAGACTTCTGGTGGAATTCGTTGATAAAAATGCATTACGTTAGTCTTTGGTATATTAATCATTAAATTATTTTGGTCAAGCCAGCGTATAATGTTTATTAGAGCATTATTTATGTCATGTTCATATGTTTTTTTGTCAATACATTTAATCAAAGCAGTACTATCGTCAGCGAATAAGACCATAGGATGTTCAATGTGGCGAGGTAAATCATTTATATAGAGCAGAAATAATAAAGGGCCCAGCACACTACCCTGTGGTACGCCATACCTAATAATTCTAGCATTAGATAAATATTTTTCTTCGCGCTTAGTTTTAAGACATATTCTAGAAATTTCTGTGTGCTGCTCACGATTGTTCAAATATGATTTTAAGAGATTAAGTACATTTCCTCTGATGCCTATGATGTCTAGCTTTTTTATAAGAATTTCGTGATCAACACAATCAAATGCCCTCGACATGTCCGTAAAAATTGCGCAAACTGGTACTTTTTTATCCACATTTTGCAATATGACATTTATCAAATCATAAACGGCCGTATTTATACCTTTATTTTTTCTGAAACCCATTTGTTCTGCACTTAAGATATTATATTTGGTTAAGAAGTTATTAACTGACTCATAAATTATTTTTTCTATAACCTTAGAAAAAATGGGTATTAAAGCAATTGGTCTATAATTTGCTAGATCTTCTTTATTGTTTTTTTTTAAAAGTGGCTTTACTATAACTGTTTTTAAACTATCTGGAAATACTCCCGTACTGATACTTAAGTTCAGTATATGACACAAATGCAAGGCGATGTCGCCTGATACGAGTTTTACTATCTTTGTTGATATACCATCATATCCAGTGCTACTTTTATTTTTTAATGATTGTATCGCTCTCATAATATCTTGCGGTACAACTGGATGCATAAACAGTGAATTTGGGTTGCTTGTCAAGTAAATAGTGTCCGGTGGTTTCGTCATGTTATCTTGTGTCTGGTCAATAAAATAGTTGTTAAAAGCGTTTGCAATGTCTGTCGGATTAGTAATGGTAGTATTTTGAACTTTTATTTGTGAAATAGGCTCAGTGATTCGGGTTTTGTTATTTATAACCTGCCATGATGCTTTAGATTTATTGCTTGAGGTGTTAATAAAATAATTATTTTGTGCTCTTTGTGTTAATTTAATAATTTTCCGAAACCTGCACGAGTAATTTCTGAAGTTATTTTTATTGCAATTTGATGGTTCGCGTCTGTATTTCCATAGTAAATATCTTTGTTTTCTACTACACACTCGGATACCATTTGAAACCCATTTAATATTTTTATTAGATCTAACTGTTATTAATTTGTAAGGAAAGCAAAGATCGTACAGCATGCGAAAATGCTCTAGAAAAACATCGTATGCTTCATTGGCATTTTCGGTTTGGTAGATTTCAGAGAAAGAAAGACATTTAAGATAGTTTTTGAATCTAGACATATTTTCATTAGATAGGTCGCGTTTTTTAATCCGCCATGAATTTATTCTATATGATTTAATAACCTTAACTTCCAATAGCTGAGCAGTGTGATCAGACAATGCAAAGTCCAATACTTCGGATTTACATTTTAAATTGGAGTTGCGTGCAAAATTATCCAAGCAAGTATTACTGGCCAGCCTGGTGGGCTGTCGCAGTTCTAGTTTGAGATTGTAGCCCAAAAGAAAGTATTCAAAGTCTAGTGTCAAGTTATTTCTTTTAAGCGTATCTATATTGAAGTAGAAGTTTAGCGGCAGTGATCAGTGGCACGCTCGCAAATGCGGCTTCATTTCGGCCCGGGGCGCGTTGCGGGCCTACTGCGGCTATCCGTTTTGATACTTGGCATTAAATATTTATTTTCTTGTTAGAAATTCATTTTTGAAGTAAAGGGAATAGAAGGTGGATGATGCGGATGGTGGAAGACAGGGTTATGTGGCGCACATTGGGAAAGGGTTATGATCAGCAGTGGACTGCGATAGGTTGGGAGTGTGTGATAATTAGCGGTATACACTGTACACGTAAGGTCACTCGTAGTTACGAATTACTTTCTTGATAGACAGGAATGTTTAACTACTCGATTAGCACGGTTGGTAAGCGATTGCCTTTCTACGCATCAGGTTGTAATTTTAGATAAAATCATTCGACATCCACAAACGATAAACAATGGAAGATTTCGAGATAATTTTGAGTACGAAGCTGCATTAAATTACATACTATTATATCGTCAACCTTTATCGCTATTAAATTCATGTCATTAAATGCACAGGCAACACAAAATACGAGCAGTAAACTTCAAACTAGATTATTCCCTGCAAGTCGCACGTCTCACGCTGTGCACCTCTCAAAGTACTCTTTAACGTCAGGATCTTTATAAAAGTGGCGTCAGAACGTGACGCTGAATCACAATCGCTTCATTTTATATGTCATATAAATAATGTTCCTCACAGTAATAATGGCTGCTGTAATATACGCAGACGTATGTAGTGTTATTAAGGCTGAGAGTTAGGTGGCGGTCTGATAAAGCTTGATAAAAGTGCTGTAATAAACGCGGTGGAAGTGGCGAGTCTGGGAATGGCAGTGGTAGAATTGAATTTGATGAGATTTTGTACACATGAGTGTACATAGATGACTTTCTATTACCACCATTTCTAACTTTACTAGGCACTTCCAGATTATTTTAGTTCGCAAGCGATCCACGCAGGCGGTGTTGTAATGTCGAACGATAAAACCCGAAGCCAGCGTAAGCTGCCAGCTCATAATGTAACTAATCCTTCAAAGAGGTGCTAAATTAAATCTTTTTAATTATACCTCCCGATTTGTCATCGTCGTAAACACGAGACGAGAGGCACGGGAGTATAAAACGCGCAGGTACAATAAAGGCGAAGCGTAGCCAGCCGTGCGGTAATCCACCGAAAGTACCAGGCATCCATAACACGTATAGATACTCAAATATTGAACGAGGCAGGCGGGCGAGCATCACGAGCAGGGCTGCCAAGATTCTACGACATCGAAAGTTATCGATATTACCGAGAGGATTGCCTCCCCCAGTTGAATTCATAAATGAAATATTTTATAAAATTAAGTATGGGTTTGAACTGCATACAAACCTCAGCATTACCTGTTTGTTGAATTGGGGTGCATCAAATACTCAATTTCAAGGGATGAAGAATTTATTTATGATATCAATAAAATAATACTCCAACCTTAACTATTTTGTAAAAACTCAGCAACTCACTGAGAACTCAGCAACACACAGAAAACCTACACAAAATCATTCTAAGTTTATAAGCAAACAATAAACCACGCGGTAGGAGCAATAAAATTGCCAATAAGAGGTTTCTTTCGTCCGTCGTCGGCAGCCCTACTCGGCACGACACAGGATACGGGCCGCGTTATCGCGCCCCCGCGGCGGGCGCACGTCACCTTGTCACCGAGCCGGTTTAATGGGCTGCCGTGTACGCCGCCTGCTCCAGCTTGATGCTTTGATTTATGAGCCTCTAGTACCTATGTATGTGTAGCGTGATAAATGTGTTTATTAGTTTGTAATTATTTATTAGGGTACGAAAGGAGGTCACGCCTTGCAGGAGTTAGTTTCCTTTTGTTGACAAACTTGATGATTTGATGAACGCGGGATTCAATCCTTTGTTGTTTATTTAGTTTTTATGATAAATAATATAATGATTAATTACTATAAACTCCATGATGTGTTTGTGTGATGTTTTTGTGTCTAAAATAATCCACAAAAAGTTCAAAAATATTCGTATCACATGGAACATCGCTTTAAAACAGTTAAAATATAATTCTTCAAAGCGTGAAATGCATGTTCTGTAGGAGCCGCGTACGACTGTACGTGGGTAGCATAGCAACGTACAGTTAAGCTTATGGCCGTCGGCGAGCGCACCGCACCGCCATAGTGGGCCGCACCCACCGTACCCACCGTGCCACCGGCCGCCGAGCCCACCGCGGCGACCCGACACGGCTTCCATACAGGGTGTGCGAGCGACACTCTTTGTTTTTTTAGGCCACTTCTACCACGCAAGACGATAACTTATGCTTGCAGTTCTTTTTTTATTCTTTGGAAATACAGAGGACTTCGACGATGCTCAGAATACGAGTAATGCTTCTAAGGTAGAAAATTTACTTTAGTCAGGAATATAACGTGGCTTTGTCATAGAGAAAGATACCAGTAATTTCAGAGAATTCTACGTGTAATTCAATTAGGAGCTCTCTAGCTTGGAATACCTAGAAGACACTCTAATATATTCGTACGTTAATGAAACTGATGACTAGAGCAGGCCTGAGACCACCCATCACATCACTAATTAGTCACGGCGCTGCATTATTACTTGCTAATGTATTCGAACATTAAGCCCCAAGGTGGCGAATATATTTCGCTGTATAGACGTATCTGCAATCAAGAACCTCTGAAGATCGACCTTCATTTTGACAATTAGGAGAATTGGTAAGTAAGATTGTCTACTATGTTTTTAATAATAAACTCGCTGTGAATACTTCTGTGGTGAGATTTAGCCGTGCTAAAAAAGCAAAAGATTAGGTATCACTATCAGTTCAGTATATTAAATCTACTGATATCTGTATGTTTTCTGCGCTGTCAAGCTTCACCAGCATTCCCATTTCGGTTACATCTAACGCCACCGCTTCCCAAATAGGTATTTGGTCATATCCAAACTTAGCCCATTTTTTGCATTCTCAGTATCCGTGTTTGCTTGTAACCACAAAAACTTGTACCGACAGAGGTATAGCGCTTTAAATCTTGCATCTATATCAGTTGGCGGCAACATGTTCGTGTCGAAAAAAACGTCGGCGTTGTGGATTGCATAAAAAATGTCTGGCGGCGGCGAGCGGCGGGTCGCTAACGCCGCCTCTAATGACGGCGCGCCCGACTCGCTCGCTTTGTGAGTAGGGCTGCGAGATGCTTTTATTAAATGCATTATATTTTTGTCCATTAAGGTACTTCTTTTTTTTTTTTTTATTCAGCACTGGGGTAGTTTTCTCCTTGACGTTGCTCCGTTTCTCGTGCATTTGTTTGAATGTTATGTGTTATAAACAGCAAGCGGTATTTTGAGCTCCATTTATATACGTAGTTTATCATTTGCCATGGAAAGTATTGGGCACTTATGGGTAGCAAAACTGATTGAATTGTATGCTTTTGGAGTTCTCGAGAAAGATACGACCGAAAATGATAATGTTAGTATGTTACTTACTGTTATTAGCATAAATTGATATTGAGCAATTTACTCTACAAAATGCATTATCAAATAACAGCGTCACAGTTACAGCGAATAAAACTGAAACACAGTAAACTTCACCATCGCACACAAACAAGCTCTCAACTAACGAAATTATATTTCAAAAAGAATTTCCACAAACGCTCATAAATAAGTAATAAACGTGCACAAATTAAAAACGAGTCGTCGCCAGCCCTGGCGTCGGCGTGGGTGCGAGTTGCCTCCTACATATTTAATTTGCCCGGACTGGTTTCTGTCCGAGCGCCGCCCGCCGCTACGCTTTGTGTTTCGTTATGGCTCTATCGCTCCGCACTGTAGGGCTGCCTGATGAGGAATCGCTACTTTATTGGCGAGTGGGCGCTCTGAATACGGAGCCCGGAATTTATGTTTTAGCGAATAGTTCCCGGCGTTTTGTCGACGCCAGTAAAATACTCAAACGTTGCGCTGTTCTCGGTTTATTAAATAAAATATTGCGAATCGGTAAACTCCCGATCAAAAACTCATTTTAGAACACATATTATAAGCAAGGTTTTTTGGTTTTTCGGTCTTATCTTGAAATATTGTGAAGGGTGACAAGTACGTAAGCCGAAAAATGTAATCCCGGTCACGAACTCGGAACTTTACTTAAGAATATTCGTAGAAAACAAAACAATAGGAAAGTTGGTCGTCTCATGGAATATTTAAACTATTGAAGGGTCAAACGTTCTGTGACTGTTTTGTATCTGTTGGGACCTGAAGTTTGAGCTTAATATGTATTGAAAAAGGTTGAAGAAGGCCACCTGAAACTTGTGGGAAGCACTTCTTGGGCCTGCCTAAAACTAAAGAAGGCAAAACTTGTATCGAAATGACTACGTTACATGAATATAACACAAAAGGATACGGGCTAATGTCGACACAGGCTCTCCTATCCTAAACAATGTTTTACGTGTCCCATCACAGTTTTTAACGTTAAGTACAATACACTTTATCCGCAACATAACGTGTAACATAAACTGTCATAACAACAAACTTGGTAAGCGAGACCGCGCTCAACATCCAAGAAAAGCGTAAAACGCCTTCTTAAAGTGAACTAGCTCATATCTTAATTCATAATTCAATATTCACTCCGCTCCACTTTCTGAGGCAAAGTGCAAGCGCGCGGGAAAAAAGCCAGCAGGGCAAACGAGGGAGGTACAAAGTGTGGGAGGTGGGGGGTGTTGGCAGGGGGAGCCCGTAATCCCTTATCGCGGCCACCGACCGCGCATCGACAATTATTATAAAGAGCCCGATGTAAACTAGTGTAAGTACGTACGGTGTGAGCCGTGAATAGGAGGGTCTGATTTATGAAGTGTGTTAGTCATTTGTGACAGTTGTTAAACAGTTTTTGTTAGAATCTACTCTGAGGAGAGGTCTTGCCGGAATCCCTTCATTCGTGTTCTACAAGTGGGATGAAAGAAGTTTGTGCGTTGTGATGCCAGTTACGCCAGTCAAAGTAGGTATATTCTTTGCTTTGCAATGATTACTAAAATGTTAAAGTACTTGCCAAATAATTTTTTCCGTAGTTATAATAAGTATTTTTATTCTTTTACATCTCCTATTAGTATTACATTTCCTTGAAACCGATATCTGCATTTCGTATAACGATATAAAATTCCAACACCGTCCGAAAAAAATGCAGCTCAAGTTTCTCCACACATAAAATAATATCAAGTATCAAAACCGTTCGCACTTAGTACTCGACACCGCGATCGTAAGCTACCGGCTACCGCACGGGCCGCCGGCCACGGTCCCAGAATACTATCGCGCTCTCTCTCACTCACACCTCTCGCTCCCACGCTAGGGAAGGAATCACGCCTTGCCGAAAACTTCGGGAAAATAATCGGATTTGTTTTAGCCGAGGCCGAGATCGCGTGTCTGGATTTGTAATGTCGGAGAATGGTCGAACAGTTGTGGTCAGACTGTTTGTGATGGAGGGCGAATGGGCGATGTCTTGTAGATACTTATGTGTAATTTTCTAAGTTGCAGTTTTTGTGGGGTGGATTTAAAGTGCCTTGATGTTCTCTTGGTCGTTCTGGAACAAAATGTTACTTATCCATTTAAATAAAGATTGAAAAATTTAAGTATATCGGAGACCATTTCGATTTTGTTAATTCTCTTGAATCAGCTTCATGTAAGGAGACAGAACTTGACTGATTTGATTTGACCGCAGTGAAATTAAGATCTTTAGAAGTGTAGTCAAAATAACGGAAATAGAGACGAATAACCCAATTTACTCTTATTAATTTGACAAATTTTCGTCTTCGTCTGTCATAAACTCTGAATAGACAATTTACCATGCCTCACGACATAACTACCCGAACACAGCGAACTTCCCGACGCCCGTCCAACGCGCTATAAGAATTTAATAAACACTCAGTAACTTTGACGCTCCGTAGCGTAGCTCGTACCGCCAAATCTATGAAATTACAAGCGTTGGTCAAATACACGGGGACTTAATGAAGGTTGGGAGGTACTTGGGAGTATATTAAGGGGGAAGTTGTTACTTTTTCCTGAGAAAAAAAGTGGGAAATTCTTTATTTTTCGGTCTTTCGTAAGATTTCGGTTTTGAAGCTTGTTGACTGGTTTCGATCTCTTACTTCGTCAGCAAACGTAAGATTTTCAACGCTGCATCCTTGTTTGGTGATGATTCTACAGCTGACGATAATACTACAGGCAGGTAAAAACGTCTAAAGGGCATAGACAAGCGATAACGACGATGGATAAGTCAAAATGAATGACACATGCTACCGAAAAGCTTAGAAATGTCAAATCCGTTGGCCGTTAACAGTTGATTTAGACATATGAAACGTTTTGAAAACGATTGCCACATGTCTAGGATCTCCAACTACCACTTTGCTGACTGGCTAAAAAAACAGGGTGGAAGGGACAACGAGCACAAACGCTTACCACGTATTCAGTACATCATTCTGAAACCTCCCATCTTAGAAATTATTCATAGGTAATTTAAAAAAAATCCGTTTATATGACCTTGTAGGTATTGCACTTTTGTAGGAACAGCTACATTTTTTTTTAATAACTGATGCCGGGGGGTTCAGAATAACGAACTGAATACGTGATAAGCGTTTGTGCTCGGTGTGCCTTATACAATCCACTGTATATAGGATCTAACTATTCACACACGAAATATTTTCAGGGAATCATCTAACGGCTATAACAAAGCCATTTCAAGGGATTTTTTTTTATCTGAGTATATTAAAAAAATATATATATAAATTTAAAATTACTTGACTCGGATCGATCTTTAGGTTTAGCCGCGCTTGCCTAGGTTGGTCTGTGGATGGGTGACCACCCATTACTTACCGAGTTTCCTCCGTGCCTCGGAAAGCACGTTAAGCCGTTGGTCCCGGGTGTCATTTGTAGATCTTTGACAGTCGATAGGTAGTCAGTGGCCCAAAAAGTCTGACAACCAGTCTTACCAAGGGGTATCGTATTACCCAGTACTAACTGGGTTGTGGAGGTCAGATAGGCAGTCGCTCCATGTAAAATACTGGTATTCAGCTGCATCCGGTTAGACTGGAAGCCGACCCCAACATAGTTGGGAAAAGGCTAGGCAGATGATGACCCACAAAATAAATACTAGCTCCTTATTTTTAAGCATCCATTATGGTAGTTTACTACGTCGTATTTACCTACTGTCATTGTTAGAATATGGGAGTAAATGTTTTATGCAAAAAGTCTCAAAAATTTTTAGAATTATAATAATTTTATAAAAAAAAACACTCAGATAAACTTTTTTTTCGTTGCTATGGCGACTTTACGACTTATAGAAGTTACTCTTAAAATATTTCGTGTATGAAAAGATAGACCTTATATTTGCCACGATAGGAGCACAATTAACTATTCTTAATTCGTGCAGTTGCGAGAGACGAGTAGATTTCTTTATTGTTCCCCAAAAACCTTTCCACATTATTTTGGCTATGTAAGTAACGAACGGTCACACTTTCTTGTGACACAAAAGCATCAGTAAATTGGCATAAGTTGGCAGTACAAAACACTGCACTGCGTAAATTTTTTTCTACTCCAAGTACTACTACTGGAACCGGGGCGAACATGGCCAGAAAAAAAAGCGCAGCTATTACTCGCGTTCGTAGTTTGAATTTCACCATTAAAACTAAAGTCGATGTCAACTTTCGGGCCACTGACTACCTGGAAATACTGTCAAAGATCTACCTTTTAAATAAATGCCTTCTACATACTTAAGTACCTGTTCCGGCCATAATGCACTATATATAAGTTACTGTGTTCTGGTTTGATGGGTGTCAGACGCACCGGTGAAATTACAGGCTTGAGGTTGGGGCTTATGAGAGTTTCAATATTCATCAAGAGAGTCGAGTATGTGCACTAAATCTAAGTGGACTGTGTGGTCTCGATTACAAGGTATTGCAGTGGTTATAATGCAAAGGTTCCCTTTAAATTAAATCAGATGGGCCATTTGCCAAAATAACTTGGCTAAATGCATGCCATGCAGAGGTTGTACATTATATACTATATTTGCAAAGAATCTTTCAGTATCTTCAAGTTAATTTTTATCGTTATCAACTTTTGCTTTCAGTCTTTCCTCCTAAACATTATTTTCACATTCATTGAACTGCAAAAAATATGTACATGTTGCTGTATATTTTGGCTTAAATAACATTGACAGGAGAGTGCAGTTATTAAAGTTCCTGTGGAAAAAACTAATTGAGGCTTTACGCTAAAAGAACTATGCAGCACTACATCTATAAAGAATCTGTCACCTCGCGATCTCCATTTACTGAACTGCAAAAAACTACCAAGATGTCAATCAAAAACATTTTTGGCAATGTAGCAGACTGTCCCTCCTAGCTGACGCAACAGTCAAGTGTCCAAAATGTCCGCCAAAACTCAAATAAAACCACATCTATACTCGCAAATGCCTCCCTCGCAAGGTACATTCAGCACGACACATACCGCATATTATCATAATAACATGCTCACGCGGCGTTGATCGCGCCGAATAATAATAAACCGTAATGGGGCGAGACGCGACTGCAATCTGTGTGTTACTACCCTTACTTTGGCCGATTCGATTCTCAAGGGACTCGAATGAATGGTTGTAATCGAGTGAGTGTATGGAGAATTTGTTGTGTTTTAGGTGGAATTAGGATGTCCCCTCGTTAAAATGGCCTTTGGAAGGTCCCGTGTACAGCTGTGGATTGTTGGAAAGTATTTTTTTTCTTCTTTTTATCTCGATCAACCGTAGCCCTGTTTTTGCTGTTGTGCAGTCGGGTAAAAATAAGCAAGGTAGCGGTAGCGATTCATTTACTCACTGTCCGTGCCCAGGGAATGATTCAAAAAACCAGTGAAAGCCTGTGAACCATGTTTTACGTTTACGTTTTTAGACCACGTGTGTAGTATAAAAATATCACACCATATTTTGCCGTCCCTGGTGGAGTAAGGACATTAGTAATTTACTGCTGGACAGTAGGTTTGTTACTGGATCGATAAACATTGGACACGAATGAGAATCGTGTCATGGCCTACCTGATATTATATTAAAAGTTAGAGGTACCTACTTAGTTAATGACTAAAGCGTGGGACTGCAGTTAAACTACGACAAAACTATTTTAGTTTTAAAGTCAAATCCTCCCTTTTATATGAAATAAAAAACGTTGTCTGTTTTTTTCATCTGACCGAATCTGCTCTCGTTTATTTGATAAAAATAATTTAATCGTTCGTAAACTTACGATTTCGCATCACTATTTTATTTTCCCGCCTCGCCTTCGCGCCATTTGAACCGTTCCGTTCGCGCCATTTTGGGCTGTCAAATGACGCGCGCTGTCAAACGCAACGTCGCGTCGCGCGTCGTGAATTTGGTTTTGAATAGCGACGTATTTGTTAATTTAGGAGAAAATGTTTGAATCTTTGCTTTTAGTAATAAATTTTTCGTGAATTATTAGTTTTTATAAATTAGATGAAAGGAACACTACAGTTACTGTACAGCAAGTGGGAAAACTTTCGTCTTTTGACGTTCATATTTTTTGTTTAGGTATTTACATATTTCAAGGTCTAAAAATATGTAAATACTTTCGATATGCGATATATGTGTTTTTGTAGTTTCAGTGTTTTCTTTTATCCTACATTTTTGTAAGTGTTTAAAAGTAATGAAAGTTTATTTTATTTCTGTTTCATTTGACAGCGATGCAGATGAATTTTTTGATACCCAGAAAAAGCGAAAACGTGCGACAGCTCACTGTCGCACCTTTTCGCTTTTTCTTATTATTTGTACATTATATTCTTTTATTTTAAGATTAATGTGAATCTCTATTTGTGTGTGAAGAATGTGGTTCCACATTCTTAACATAGTATAAAAACAAAAATAATAAATATAGCCAGGTGTAAATTCTTGATACTTTTTATCAACACACGCTCATTACCAGGTTGACGGCTAGCTGCCTAGCACGGCAATACTTCGCATGCCAAACCAACGGGCAATCAATAACGAATGTCGACGGGATTAAGCGGGAATTAATCCCGGCAGTATGGGCGGTGTACAATCTGTATTTACTTAAATACTTTTTGTTCTAAATTGGAGCTGGGAGTAAGATATAGTTTTGATTACGAATATGGAATGTGTGTGATGATTACTGATGATTTGATGAATTTGATCAGACTTTTTTAAGATAATTGTGATAATTGTTGAGGATAGAGTGATCAACATTGATAATAATTAATATTCGCTCATCATAAAATAGTATTTTTTTCAATGATGTTGTTTTATTGACAAGTAGAACATAATAAAACATAATTTTATTTTAACTATCGCTGCAGGCAAAAAACTCAGGTTTTATGACATTTATAAAATATTTATTTCTCAATAAATCACAATCTGTATACAATCTAATTGTGGCACATAGAACAACAGATAATATATAATATTCCAGAACCGTACACTACTTACATATATGTACTGACACTAATTTGAGGTATTTAATTTCATATTACATGAAACGCATGCTGCAATTACTCTAAGGGTATATTCAACAGGTCAATACCGAAAACAGGCGGCGAATCTTGGCAATAAATAAGGGAACTCTTTTACAGTAGTGCCAACATTTACCGGATAATTTCGGCAGGGGACGAGGAATCCCATTTATTCTATATTAATCACATTTATAACACAGATATCTACATTTTGTAAACCTATCACAATTAAAATAAATTCGTTATTGTTGGCAACTTTTTCAATTCGGGAGTTGCTAGCTTTAACGCAAAAAAGGTTATTACAAATATTATAATATGGTAACATTTTCTTTTTGTAAAATAAAATAACACAGCCGAAACATCGAGATCTACATTACATCGAAATATCAATGACTAGTTTTTAAAAAATACTACTTTTTTATTTTTTTCCACTTTCATCTTTTCAGATTTTTACTAAGTTACTACGAATACATCGATCACACGAATATTTCATCTAAAACACATAGATAATATATAAATAATGGCAGTTAATATGTCATCCAAATCTGATCTGGTATCAGAATCTAAGTGATGTCATTGTGCGTCGTACGCTTTACAAAGGTATATTATGAGCAAAATTCTCGAATTTATCTCAACAGAGAATTATGAGGTACTTATAGGTTGTGTGAGCAAAAACAGGTTTTAAATGGCTCCCGGAATCTTAATCTTCGTTTTCGGAACCTAAAGAATATTCAATAGTCTTCAAATCCCTGTTCATTTCATCGGGAGAATCGTTTTCCATGCCCAAAGTTCGAGATGCGAAAGAGCCCTGTGTCGCCATGCCCGCTAGAATCCCGTTGGACAAAGCCTGTACGGACAAGGCTTCCTGGGACGGGCCCGCATAACTGTACTGCTGATAAACAGCTTGTATCCTCGCCGCGTTCACTAACGTCTGTATTTTCAACTGAGTGTCCAGCGCCAAGCTCAGCGGCAGCTTCCGCAACTGGCTTGCAATTAATTTCCCAAACATCTCGAACTCGTTCTCATTACCATTCTCGGAATGTTGACTCAGATCTTGCGGCAAGTCCGTGTGATCGCCACTGTCTGAATTACTTTTCTTTTGTTTTGTCGGCACCGGGTAGATAGTTGCGAGTGAGGTAGTCAGCGGCGTAGCGATCCCAACGGGGGGATTGAGAAAAGGAGCGGACGTAACCGGCGGGAGGATTCCAAATGTCCCTTGACTCAAGCCGAACGGAGTGCCGGGGCGAGGGGACGGCGTGTTCAACACGTACGGTGTCGATGAACGCGTCGAGCTGCGCCGCTTTCGCGGACTTTTCTTTTCCGGCGACTTACGCTCGCTGAGGTCTTGAACCACGTCGCTGTCGTCGCTCGCCGGGATCTCCAGCAAACTGTTGTCCACCTATCAACAAACGTACAGCCGCTTAACGTCAGAGCGCATGTGTAAACATGAGTAAGCGTCGTAAACAACAAAAAAAATAGACTCACAGAGCTTGGTGTGACGATCGCCCGCAGAAACCTGTCTGCATGTTCGAACCACGTGACGCTCGGTCGGTACGCATGCGCGCCAGCCTTCCTCGCCGCGCGAATCTTCTTCAACTCGACGCTGTACGACGAACGTATGTTTTTTATTTTATTTTTCAATTCTTTAACTGTGACGTCGACCAAATTCAGTGCATTTATGATCTCTATGTATCCTTGCTCCCTTATTTTCTTATTCTTGTAGTGTTCCGAGACGGGGTTCCAAAGGTATTCGCGCTTCTCGTACTCGATTATCATCTGGATGGTGAGGTCCTCGCTCCACTTGGGGTTGGCCAGGATAGCGACCATTTTGTTTTAAAGCATGCTATATTGAGCACAGTTAATATTTTTTATTTAGTAATTTGTTATTTAATTTCGCGAGTTTAGCTTTGTTAGTACCAGGAGCGCAGAAGGGTGCGGGCGGTTCGCATGCGCGCAGCATACTAAAAGCACGTCGATGGGCCGGCACCCCGCGCGGGGGGTCTATTTCGGGAGTAGCCGGCATCACGCAGTCGCGTGCTTTGGAGCGTGCTGTTTCCTCTTCTCACCGCTCGGAGGCTGGGCACCGAGTGAAACGGAAGATTTGTGGCCGCCGGACGCCGACTGTTCGTACTTACAACGGCGACCGCCCGAGCGCCCGCCAATTGTCATATTTCAATCGGAGCACTTAGAACCTTTGGCGATATTGAATTTGAAATTTTCTATCGCGGTAAAGATTTGTAATAGTAGATGGGGTGCAATATTGATTGAGGCACATCGTCACGTTATCGTTCTTAGTTTTGTGCAAATAATGGTTGCTTATATTAAACTTGGGAATAAAACTTTTTGTACAAAAAGTTACAAAAAGTTTGATTGCATTATAAATAATAACGAAGTAAGCATACTAGTCAAGGCAATTTAAGTACCTATTAGAGACCACCAAAGGATTTTTTTATAGTTGTCGCATCGTCTTCCTTGTTTATGATTCAATAAAAACTTTCAATACAATTTTCTAGGCACCGTAAAATGTGTCTTACAATTTATTTTTTTGACATCACAGCCTCTTTAGGCACAATTTAAACTTTTATGCCAGTTTTTTTTTTAAATACTTGATTTTCCAGCATTTAATACGCGAACTATGTATGTACACTACTCAAACGTCCTTGATCCTAGACTGTCAAGGCACGATATAAAAATGCTAGTAAAGGCATCTTTCAGTAAAAAAAAAACTTTTTTTTTTTAAGAATTGAAATTCCACCATAAATACCCGAACTATGTACAGTACTCAAACGTCCGTGATACGCCCGGGCCACCACGCCATCGACTCCGGTCGGGGAGGTGCGGCGCGGGCCATTTGTTCGCGCCGCTCGCTTGCCGCCGCCCTAGCGTCTGCACATGTTTGCCGACCAGCCGATAACCTCGCTGTGACCCTGCGCATAATTGTGGGAGCAATTTGCAAAATTGGGTACTGTTAGTACTTTTTTTTTGGAATGGATAGGGCTTTTAATTGAACCTCCTCGGGCTCCTTTTATATTCGGAGGAGTGTAGCGAAGAAAAAGTTACCGTTCGCATTTTTTGATAAAAGTTCGGATCTGTATTTTAATAACTATTTTATAGACAGATAAGTACTTGCTAAATGAAAGTCAAGACGTTTTCTTTCAATTCACTTAACTAATAGAATTATAAAGCTTATAACAGAAGATTTTGTTCATTGATTCGAAAATCGAAAACAACTTCAGTAAAACTTGAAGATTTTTCCTCAGTAAATAAAACCTGTAAAGCGATAAGAGTTTTGACACTTCGTGAAACATTAACGAATGGTTTCGTGCGTAATTGTATTAATTGAGCAGTTACTATGAAAGGTCACGTAGTAGAAATAGCGATTAATAATGAAATAGCACTGGAGGAAGATAACGAGAGCGGAGTCAAAGCTATTTGAATGCAGGTGAAGTGCAAGAGATTAATACATTACTTGGAACCGTTTTGTTACGGAAATGAAGTGATTTGGTTACAGAATTTGGAGATGGAGAGCAGCGTTGGCCCAGTGGTGGCAGCCCCGACTTACGATCAGTAAGTGGGCAGTAGGTGGGTTCGACGGACCGAGGCAGGCGCATTATATTGTGTACTTAATGTTTTAGATGTGCATGTCCTAGAACCAAAAATTCGAAGACATGTGACATCTACCAGCCCGCACTGGACCTGGTGGTGGATTTTAGCCTCTGTGTTTTGTGGCCTAGCAGTGGGATCGATATAGGCTAGATATGGAAGAGAGGAGTCTCCCAATACAGGCAGTACTTGCTTAAAGGGTGGCTCCAATCACCAATTCTGTTCTTGTAAAATACTGATGTTGAAGAAATAACTGATTTTGATTTGATTGATTTTGATTATGCTTTTGCTTGGAGGTAAACTGATTAACAAAGCTTAATTTTCGTAACTGTAACTAAAAGATAATTCGGAAACACTTAGGTTCATCACATCGTATTGTTTCTAATCGCAGGAGTAGCACGCCTAAATAAATATTTTGTATTAAAACACGAATTTGAGCAATCACAAATCAGAACAGACATTCGTCCAACAAGCAATACAAAAGAGAATAATTAATTTCAAGGATTTTAATAGTCTGTTTAATTTAATTCTAAATATTAATAACGTTGAACCTAAACTCTGTATTAATAAATAATTCGGCTCAATTAGCATTCCTGCTCATCACTCCTAAGTAAAGGATCCTAAGGGGTGAAATCAAATTCCTTCCAATTTCAAGCGAGATATCTAAGCTGTTGTAGTTATGTTTAGTTAGTTTCGACAGTAGGCAGAGGAAAGTACTTGGTAGCATTATTTCTAAGCTAATCATGATGATCAAACTCAATGTCAAGCATGATCTTTTTTGGCCTTTCTCCCTAAATGCTCTAAAGATTTTTTGCAACTGCATTCCTATTTCTTCATTCACAGATTTCAGAAGCCGCATTTGTAGTGTGTTTCGGGCACCGGGTTTCAGCAACTCCACGGCCAATGCGCGCATTTTGTGCATTCGGCTCCGAACTCCTCAATATGTCCAATACGCAAACTATTCAATCAGGCCACCAGCAGCATCCGTATTTTAATTAAGAAAAACTATTATCAGAACAATTGCTCGCTCGCTATAATAAAACCAAAGTGGCAATATTCGTACGTCGACGCGTCTGCCATCGCGCGTCAGTGGATGGAAACGACACGGCCTCTCGGAGATAAGATACCGAGCGAGACGGGCGAGACGGGACGGGAAAATCTCGGCGATACGATGTGAGCCCGTGAAATATGTCCGGGAAATGTGTGCCGCACTACGCTTAAATATTGCTCCGGTTCTGGCGTTATGAGATCAGAATGGAAAGGAGTGTTGTCATATTGCAGTGGTGGTTTGTGTTTTTGCTTTTAAATTAATTTTTGAGCGTTTTTTTTAGTCTAAAATCTGTTTGGTGAGATAGTTTTCAAATTTTGTAGATATGCCATGCCATACATATCTCAATAGATGTGGCTTTGTACTGATGACCGCAGTGAATCCTTTACTATCCTACAATCACTCAACTCATTAATGACGATGTCTTCAATGTAAACACATTTTGCGGAAAAAAAAAATATTAAGAAGCGTATTTTAATTCCAATTTAAAGTTTCAGCAGTTTCTGAAACATTAGACAACACTCAAACTAAAAGTACCTAACTACTATCCATTATCACCTTTACGGCCCAGAATAAAGGGCAGCTGACTATGATAAACAGAAGCGAATATACCACACACATAAACATGCATAATACACCAAACATCATTATATATAGATGTCAAGCGGTCCCGCGTTGCGTCACTGCACGCGAGCTCATCTATCTACGGTGCTATAGTTCCACATACTCCAACTAACGACACTGATGATGGAAAATGTACTTTAGGACCTGAAGATAGAGACTATGATGATGGTAAATCAGTGTGTGCGGCACTCGACTTGATAGGAGCCGGTGCCGGCGAGGCCAAGAGACAGATAAATATCGCTTTATACTCATCGCATCGCTTTGAAGCCGTGCGGTCAGTAATTTTCTCGCTCTCACTACCATGGCGTTAGCAGTCTCGTGTATATTTATCACGGTGATATACCAACGCGTTCCCGGCGACGGCTTTTACGATTATTGTTCTTGCTTTTGTTTGTAAGCTCGTATTGAGCATATGGAAAGTTTTTTAACGCGAGAAGTTACATGGTTTTATGTTGCAGGGTCATTCTTTATGTGTAACATGCTAAACGATAGCTTTATTCGCAAAATTGTAATAGCTTTGAACTCCTTGATTAATCAGCAATACCAATAAACATGAGAAAGATAATAGCAACGATTCAAATAAACATCAATAAGAAAAGAAAACATCAATTTTCTCTGTTCATACAAAGTACAATATTAGGTACTCGTTTCAATAGAATCATAACCAGGCAAGGTAACATAACGTCAATATTGGAAGACTTATTTATCAGCGACAGAGCAAACAGTGGATGAGTAGACATTACACTGTTACAGTAACAGGATCTGAAGGTTCAACGTCCATATCTTTATTGGTTACACGACACGTCAAAAGAGCTGCCATTATTTCTAGACCTTCAGAATAGTTTTATAGATAACTAGAAATAATACTAACGATAACGTATAGTTAGTAATACGTCTTTAGAAGAAGCCAGACAAAGTTAACTCCCACGTTTTACTAAATTTAGAAGAAATATAAACCTTAAAGTTAGTAAGTAATAAGGTCAGTAATGTTGACTTAGTCAGACTATGTCATACAACCACTTATGAGTGTTATGAGTCTAATTACCAAAGATTCAATGGTAATATTGAGAATATCTCGTATTATACCCGGTGGAAAGCACACCGACGCGAAAACAGTTACCATCATTCTGAACCCGACACAGAAATTTTTCATCGGTTATTAAAAAAAAAAAACAGCTGTTTCCTACAAATGTGCAATAACTACACGGTCAAAATTTATGGAACAGCTGATTTTTTTTAAAATTACTGATGAAAAATTTCTATATGGGAGAGGTGGGCTCAGAATGCTCTACTGAATACGTGGTAACAATTTTCGCGTCGGTGTCCCATCCACCCCGTATAAGTCATATAGTTAGTAAGTAATAAGGTATATGTATATGTAATAATGTTGACTTAGTCACATATTATATCATACAATCACTTATGAATTACCAAAGATTAAATGGTAATATTGAGAATATTCCGTATAATATCGAAATTAAAGTAATTTATAACAGATTTAACCTAAAAAGTTACAAATGCAACAGCGAGAGTCTTGAGGTTAGCAAATAGCGAAATCTTTGCCACAGACTCTATAGAAAGCTACACTATCAAAGTTAATGCCCCTAAGCAATAAAAGCAAGGAGCTCAGAAATCACAGCCATTAGGTACACCGGCAGCAAAGAGCTAAACCAACTCGAAAAACGTAAGCCGGCAACCTAACTTCTATTTACGATAGCAAACCAATGCTCTATAATTTGCCAAAGTTACATAAAACCCTTTGGATAACACGGTACAAATGAACACTGTTGTAAATTGACAAGTCTGCGTCGCATTACCACGGGGCAAAGCGCCATTTTGCAAAATGTATCCTCACGCGGTAACATAATGAGGATGACAGTAACGTGGGAGGATAACAGCCTGCGAGGCGCGAGCCCCCTGGCCCTTTGACGAGCTCCCGACCGCCGCCGCCGCCTCCGCCGCGCGCCTCCGGAATGGGCTTGGTCGTTAGGTACCGTGAAATATTTTTTTCTTCGTACTTTTTGTTTAGTGGAGAAGCAGAAATGCTGATGAATGTGTAATGTGCATAATTTGGTGCATAAAGTGGTGGAGGTGACGAATATCATCTGCAAACGTAGTGTTTTATTCCTAGCGGAAAGTTCAAACACCTTTCAAAATTGTGCATCCACGTATGATTAGTTTTTTTTAGATTAATAATTTACAACATATCAAGCTAGAAAAGCGGACATGTTTTGAAGAACCTAGTGATTTTTAATGTTATTTAATACTGTCATCATTCCTATGTTCGTAGCTTTGAAATAATTATTTATTTTTATTTATACAGAGAATAGTACTACTAAACGTTTAGAACCATGTCTTTTGAAACATTCGAACCATCAACATCACAGTAACTGAAAATAAATCAACAACAATCACATTAATAAAAAATAAATAAACAATAAAATACTAACTATCAAGACCGTTCACGTCGCACTATAGCCCGTCAACGCAGGCAGGCACAGTCAGCCGACAGGCGCGAGGCGCGGTCGGGCGCGGGGCCGGCGCTACACCTACCGCGACACGCTAGAGATAGCGGTACAAACGCTATCGCTAGCGACAATATAACGCTAGCGATATACAACCCTCGCTTGGTTTTGCAATCGGCAAACGCAGCGTGGGACTTAGGCCAGCCAGATGGACCGACTACCTTAAAACGGTGGCTAGTTTACACTGGATGCAGATGGTGAAGGTCAGGGTGTTCTGGCTTGGGAGCGGCCGATGTTCTGCAATGGACTTGATTGATATACACCCCGTGATATACATGCAACGATATCGATGCTATACCAATACAAATTCAGCTATGTGACAGAGTTCTCACATGCTGTACCTACTTGTCTGAGGGTGGGGAAATTGATAGATTTGTTTTAGAAGACTTTTTGATTACAGCTGCTGGTTTTTTACAAGTTGTTGAGACGGTCTTATCAACAACGGTGATCACGTGGTCACTGGAGACTATTGCTGACCCCTTCATAATTTCAACTACTTAGATCTCATGTAAAAAAGTAATTCCAAGATTAATTTTATTTGTAGTAACATATCAGTGATCATTATAGATTAGTGAATATAATTTGCTATACGGAGGTTGGTGTTTGAACTTTAATTACATATTGATGGTGTCATACATGATAGATAGGTGTCAGTTTCCGACCGAGGTTCTACAGGTACTAAGTCAGTGAGGCTTAGTGAGTGACGCGTTCTACACCTACAAACAATGTCACGATAGCACACCCCAGCCTACAGCCCACCCTTAGTTCTCGATATCAGTGAGGTTTTTTCTTGTGCTAACCGCATAACTGTTGTGGTTGTCCTAAATGTGGTCCTAAAAAAGGAGCACCTCAGGAGGAGCTAGGGGGTAAATAATAACTGCCGCTCGGGTCGACCTTTAGGTTAAGCCGTGCTTGCCTAGGTTGGTCTGTGGATGAGCGACGAGGCCTTACATACCGCGTTTCCTCCGTGCCTCGGAAAGCACGTTAAGCCGTTGGTCCCGGCTGTCATCTGCGGATCTTTGACAGTCGTTACAGGTAGTCAGTGGCCCACTGACAACCAGTCTCACCAAGGGTATCGTATTACCCAGTACTAACTGGTCCCTAAATTCTCAAATCTGTTATTTTGTGGTCCTACTGTAAGTTATTTCGCTGTAGTATGATTGTCATTCACGAACAGCTTTAGGCACTTACTCAAATACTAGACATAAACCCATCATCATCACATCATCATGTGTGTGTGATGTGTGTGTGTGTGTGTTTTCTCATCTTTGGTAAACCCATCATTCAATATTCTCGGCCCAAATAGACCCAGCAACTTTAGTATTTCTGGTCCCAGGTTCCGAGGCAAATCGAACAGGTGCCTGGCAATAGGATGAAAAAGGACGTCCTTGGCGAGAAGTTCAATTTATTAAGCTAATTGGGTGCAATGAGTCAATGACTTAGTGCAATGGTCACCACGACTTCACAAACTCGAAAAGTTTCGACTTTCGATCAAAGTTTGTAACTAGAATTAATTAATTAATTTAATTTTTGAAGTTCTTAATAATTAAATTGTAACTATAGTACATTAATCTTTATAAGTATTGACATTGTTTTGTTTATTTTATTTCCTTTATTTATTTTTATACAAATCTTATACATTTTTAAATATGTCTTAAACTAACTGTTTATGTTTCCTTTATTCATTTTCATACATATAATTTACATTTTTAAATATTTCTATACAAAGTAATATGAAAAAAAAAAACATTTAAAAATATAAAAAATAGTAGCCCACTGGTATCGGGAACAGGGTCCGAAATACCGGTGGTCAGGGCTCTTGAGAGAGGAACCTCCTAAGAATACGCGCCGTGTCCAGAAGTACTGCTTTCTGAATCAAGCCCTTGATCCAGCTGCCAAGCGAGAGCCTCCTCAGATGTTTGTCGAGGCTATTGGCTATTAAGCCATTGGCCGACACGACTATCGGCACAATGACTGCTGTACTCACGTCCCACATGTCGACAACCTCGCGAGCCAGATCTAGATATTTGAATTGTTTATCTTTCTCTGCTTTCACGAGGTTCTCGTCATGCGGAACCGTTATATCAACAATCATTGCGCGACGCTCCAATCGATCTATCACCACAATGTCAGGTTTATTGGCAACAATAGTCCTGTCAGTGATGATAGATCGATCCCAATACAACGTGATATTACCATTATCGAGAACTGGGTCGGGCGCATACTTATAGTATGGTACTTCTGATTCCACAAGGTTGTACTTCAAAGCAAGTTGCTGGTGGATAATCCTGGCAACGAGGTTGTGTCTATGCAAGTACTCTCCGTTAGCCAGACGAGAACACCCAGAAATAATGTGTCGGATCGATTCTCCCGGACGGTGGCATGCCCGACATATGTCAACCGTGCCATCCTTCACAATGTATTTCCGGTAGTTATTCGTTATCATAACTTCGTCCATTATTGCACAGACAAAACCTTCGGTTTCCCCGAATAGGTCACCGAAACGCAGCCAAGATACGGACGCTAAGAAGTCTACATCGGGTCCATGTAGGGCCCGGTAAAAGTGTCCGTGAAGCTCCTTGCCCTGCCATACCTCCTTGCGATCATTAGTGTCTAATACTCTAGGTTTGCGCCAGTTCTCGTTAGCCAGAGAGAGCGGGGTGAGGCCCTTGTCCACTGAGACCACATCTCGGTGCATCCCCTCGTCGACTTCTAGGAAGTATTCCCTGAGGCTGCATATCTCACGGTTGTGCAGGGTCTTAGCATTTAAGAAGCCACGACCCCCGCACTTCCGCGAGATATACAGTCTCATCACCGACGACCGCGGGTGATGCATTCGATTTGCGGTCAGCAGTGCGCGGACCCTCCTATCCAGGGCATCAAGTTCCGTCTGAGTCCATTTGAGTATGCCGAAAGAATACATCAAAACCGGCATGACCCAACCATTGAAGGCGCGCACCTTGTTTCCACCTGACAAAAGACTGCTTAGTACTTTATTCAGGCGGCCAAAGAAGCGGTCCCTCAATGATTGTTTCATGTCGGCAGTATTGATACCTAATGCTTCCGACATACCCAAATACTTGTAGGTTTCTGTTGAGGAGAGGGATCTAAGGTGTATGGAATCCGAGAGTTGAATTCCCACGGATTCCATAATCTCCCCTCGCTTCACATGCATGACTGCACATTTGTCCACACCAAATTCCATCCTGATGGCGCTACTGAAAGTTTCCGTTACCTTCAGTAGCTTCACCAATTGCAAGTTGTTGGGGGCAAAGAGTTTCAGATCATCCATGTAAAGAAGGTGAGATATGACCTGACCACCTCTCCTCAACCGATAGCCTAGACCTGAACCCTCCAACAGTGTGCTGAGAGGGTTCAAGGCTAAACAAAACCACAATGGACTCAGACTATCACCCTGGAATATACCGCGCTCAATCTTTATCGGTTCGCTGTTCCCCTGGATCTGTCGACATCCTGGATAGCGAAGGACCGTTCTCCAGTGCCCCATACATGACATCAGGAAGGTACGCAGAGTTGCATCAACTTTATACAACTCCAGCACCTTCATGAGCCATGTATGAGGCACAGAATATGTTTATTATTATGTCATGTCTACTGTATTTTGTACTTTTGCATGCCTCCTGGTAAAATGTGGCTGTTCCTATTTATATTTTTGTGTCACCGTGTTTGTACCCATATTTGCAAAATAAATATCTTATCTTAGACTTGTTTCTAAAAGGTAACATTTGCCTATGTCAGCTATTTGTATTGTATAAAACTAAAATAAATCAGTAGGTAGTAATTCTGTCTACAAAGTTCTTGTTGAGTTGACATTATTAGTGTCTACAAACAGTTTCTGAAAAGGTTTCAGGTTAACAATAACAAAACAGCAAAACACTGGTCTAACAAGACCTCCACAGACTGAAAATAATAATGTACAAAAAAAATCCGTGAAAAAGAAAAAAATCGTCACTCGGGGAGCAGGGGCTAACGAGCAGTAGGTACCAGGGAGGCATGACATTATAGAGGCACGCGCCATTAGACGAACGCCGGGCGGTGGCGGAACGGGCCCTATTTCCGGAAGGAAGCGCGCCCGGAAGCCGCGCCGCGTCCGCCCCGCCTGTCGCTAAGTTACTTCGCCTGCTACTGAGTTATGGTCGCCTGGTGTCTGCACTAGATTTTTATACGGTCATGCTAGCCTAGTCTCTAAGTAAATTCCGCTGCATTTACTTGGGTAAAGAAACTTTTATTTATTCTATGTTGATACTTTTACTTACACATGGAGATTTGTTTGTTTCTGTCTTACCTGTAAAGTAAAAAAAATGTGATTAGAATAGTATATTAAACTACCTAACTACGAATCATTTCTATCAGTATTTGATAAAAAAAGACGTTTTTGACTCAAAGGACCAATCAAGACAACTAACCTCCCAAAGGTTTGGTGGATACAATAAGAATCAATAAAATTCAATAATAAAATAAAATTCACAAATATACCTAGAAAACTCCGGAAAAAGTACCGCACCGTATGTCATATGCACAGGCTGGTGTAATTTAGTATTAGGACCGCGAACATCCAGAATGCGGGGCACTGCGGGACAGTGCGGGACGCGGGATACACGACGCGGTCAGGGATGACATTAATCAAAATTAAAAGTGGATTACGACAGGGCAGGCGCGCCGAGCCGCGAATACCTCGCTATCCCGCTGGAAAATGAGGGGTGAGTTTTTGTGTTGTATTTCAAGTTAGACTGATTTTTGAGGGCAATATTTATTAGTTGTTTAATATATTTGTGGATAGGGAGAGATTAACACTAAGTTATTTAGCCTGCAGGGGTTCTACGGCTTACTTGCACCACGCATCGCTAAACCAAACTGTTCAAATGATCGCTATGTTTCTATCTCCAAACGTTGGTCGGAAACGCAGTGACGTTTTACTCTTTGATGTTAAAAATGTATTTTGCAATTTATGGTGCAAGTGGGTCTTAATGATCAATACCTATGCAAGTCCTGTGAACTATGTGTACATTAGTATTCCTGTTACCTCGTGCTAGGCTTATTTAAGTACATTTATAGTACAACGTCTCGAAATCTGTCGAAATCGAACTCGAGACCTCTGGCCTCTGGCTCGTCAGATCGCTCGTCCTATTAATATTACCGTCGAGACCTGTCCTTGTCTTATAGAGATTATCAAAAGCTTAATGATAATTACATGGTAATATTGACAGACAGTCCACTTCTTTTTAATTTCGGAGATCAAGATAAAAATTCTATCACTTTAAAAGCAACAAAGCAACGCACACAGTACTCTAGAGCATTTTATTCTGTATCGTTTCACCCACACTCCGGCAAAACGGGCAGACACAAAGGATGGCCCGTCCCGCACTCCCGATCTCAACATATGGCGGGGCGGGCCAAATTGATAACTTGATAACACCCGGGATCCCGCGACCCGGGAACCCGCAATCCCGGCCCGGGGCTTATCCGGGGAAGAAAAAGATATGCTTTTTAGTGCGGGCCTGGCCGCCTGTTTATTATTTTTATGTAAAATCGTAATTCATCCGGATGGAATGATAACAAGTGGCCGTTGCAACACGTATGAGTAAGTGCTGGCTGTAGATGCGCATTTTTGAGAAGATATAGTTTTCACAAAGGGATATGCGGATAACCTTTCATTGATATTACTAAAGCCTCTCGGATACGCCTTGTAGACATAGTAAACACGAACCTTGTACAGTTTTTTTTACAATAAACAGGCTTGCGCTGGGCCGCAACTCGCCTGATGTGAAGCGATGATGCGGCCTATGGTGAAGTACGCTTGCCTATAAGAGACCGATTCACTCCAAAACTTTGAAGAGTTCCAGATTGTAATGTTCGGGGAACAGAGAAGCCGGCAGTGAATTCCACAGACAATAAATGCATAAACGGTTCGCACAATAAATGTGGAAGCATAGCGCTTTGTTCGGGTCCGTGGAACTTCAACCATATAACGGTGATGCTTCACCTTAACTGCTCGTCGGATGATGGAATGGGGATGGAGGAATTATGTTATTCCAAATCCCACTCTCCGAAACGTAACCGATAAACAAAAAGTAAAGTTGTACATGACATAATTTCTTTAGCGCTTTACAAAAAAAAAAAAACTAAGTTTTATCAAGAAGAAGCGAGATGAATATTAAATACAAAAGCTTCCTGTTGTTGCTAGGTCGGAACAGCAATCTGTCAGTAGACAATAAATTGCTAGTGTACAAGGCGATCCTGAAACCTGTATGGATGTATGGCCTGCAGCCGTGGGGTAGTGCTTGTAACTCCTCCATCATAAGAATCCAAATAATGCAGAGCATAATCCTCCGAACAATCAGTAATGTCGGTATGTGACAAATGCTGAGATCCACAAACACCTGGAAATGCTCACAGTGAGAGAAGAAATTACCAACGGCAAGACTAGATACAGGGAACGGCTAGAAGCCCACCCCAAAACCCTAGTACGACAGCTTACAAATTTATTCTCAGCTATGCTAAACGCCTTAAAAGGAAAGACATCCTGTAGAGTCGAGAATTACGAGTAGTTCCAGTTCTCGCTGTTGGACACACTCTGAATGAGAGAAGCATGCGACACATCTGTTATAAGTGAATGCACTGATTGTAGATGCAATAAAGAAAAAAAAAGTTTTATCCATCTTCAGTTGAACTTGGGCCGTATTGACAAAAGAAACGATTAAATGCGTTATACTTGCTTAAATTACAAGCTTCTGAAACGATTTTCAATTTTTCTTCATAACTTTGACACAATGTAAAAACATTCTTTAAAATAAAGTTGCCAGTTCAACAGTTACCTAAGTGGACTTCGACAAAAGTCTTTCGACAAACCTTTCAGGTAGTATAGACTAAATAGACTTTCAGGTCCTCCTTATTTACATAAGTGGCATTTTAGTGGCCTAGATGCGATCTTCGTTAAAACATTTATTTGGTTTTACAGAATAAACAGTAGATATCGATATTTAAAAGTGTTTTAAATGTTTACCTACTAGAGTAGTCACATTATTATCGATATGGATACGACAGTGACCGACAGTATTGGTTTAGTTGGATAAAAATAACGTAAAATGACCGACGAAACCTTTTTATTGATTCTGAGTTAGCCCAGCTTTAAAATGTTTCCATTTCGGTCTGCCTATACACATTTAACCTAGATTAAGTGCCAAAATACCCCTTAATCCTATTGATTTGTCGAACAAATTGTACCAGGAGTACAGTTCAGGTGAGGACATAATTTTACAGTTGTAATATCTCATTAAGCTGGCGGCGACCCGGGAAGGGGATCGGGAATGGAATTAAACGCCGCCGGGACCGCCCCGTCGCGGGAATAGGCGCCCCTGGATTGGTAGAAACCGATTGTAGAGCTGCTGGATGTGACATTGTATTGACATTTTTATTGTTGTTTTTATTTCTTCACGTCATAATATTTGATAAGTTTTGATATAAGAATCTTCAGAAGTATTGATTGGATTCCGAAAATATTTGCACTAATGGGAAGCTACGTTATCCCCGAGTGTTATAGGCTATATTTAAAACGTTCCAGTGGGATAATTTCCGACTATAACGCGACTGAATCCGCGGGCAAAAGCCAGTTTATGATAAACCACTTAGGTGGTGTCGGAGGTGTAGAAGAACCGTAAACACCCCATTGCAACCCGACTGAAGTCATAAACGAATTTAAGGTCTAAAAATACAGGTTTTACTAATAAAAAAGCCTTAAAACGACAAAATGAGGCTAAGAAACTGTGACTGAAACTGCAGTTGTACAGTTATTTCGTTTACCGCAACGGATCCCGACTTGAAATCGAGATCGGCTCGGTGGATTCTCGATGTCTCAACTTATGGTTTGGAAACAACAATGGGCCGTTTAAGGGGATATAGGGATAGGGTTTGACATTTTATTTGTCTGATGGTCGGATATTTGGGTGATATGTGGGTGGCACCATCGAAATAAAGCAAAGCTATACAGTACAGTTTTCACATTTCGACAGGACTTGTGAGATTTCTTAGATCACAATAATATGTTAACCAATATGATATCTTTTCTAAACAAAATTAAATTATGGCAAGACGTAATTTTTTGGTCTTTGGGTTCGATTCTTTAAATTTTTTTTAAAAAGTAAGTTTTATTTATTATTTATTTACTTCAACCACAGAAGTACAGATACGGACTTAATGCCATAGGCATTCCATTCCATTTCATTCATTACTTTTGTTATAGATCCCCAACCCCGAACCCTGTGAAACTAAAATCCGTAAAATGATCGAAATAAAGCGAAACCATTGACTTTAACAACAAAAATATAAAAGCGGCCATTTCTAGTCATCTCTACATCTTATACCGAGGGTCCAAGCGAATCCCACTCGCGCAAGTTCGATCAAACACTAATTGGGGTGTGAATTTGCCTGCGGGCCCCTCCGCCACGTCTCGGATCCAAGGGATCTCTAAAAGTTGCATGATTTAATGCTGTATTTCGTCTTGCAGATGGATGCTTACTTCGAAGGGAACGTCCAAGTTAGAAATTTTAGACTTGACGTTTTGCTAAAGAGTGCTAAGTTTCGTACCGTGTAAAACTTTAATTTCTTTCATTGCCTTTTGATTTTGACAATCTAGAATATTCTAGAATGTTGATATCTTTTTTGTTTCATGTATCGGTACAAACTATACGAGTAACTAAACTTACGCTGAGACAAAAATATAAGCCAGTGAGCGTTTATCTGCCTAGGATTATGATTATTTTAACGAATTCAGACTAGATGCATAAATCTTAAGGTCCTATCTGAAAACCAGCGCTGCAACGGCTAATTACAGTAAATACTGTTTAAGTATACGGTAGGATTACTAGGATTATTATTATTGTGTCTTTTATCGCCTTTTCTAAATATTAAGTGGTTAGAAATCTTTAATTCAGCTCTATAATTTTTGCAAAAACAAAATAATATTTATTTCCTTTTTAAAATTCCAAACTTTAACGTGCAATATCACTTCGCCAAGCTTATCTTAAAAATTCGCTTCAATTTTCAAACACATTCTATAGTTCCAACGTTCGAATTCAAATATAGAACGTGTGCGGGCCGGTTGGCGGCACGTTCGCCATTTTACGTAGCGTTTTTACGATGTACCCGATAACGTTTACGAGGCGCGCTGAGTGGCGTCGCCGCGGCTCGCCCCGACTGATTGCATGCGAGGGCACCGAGCCGTAGGGCTTGTGCCAAGTCTCTTTTTTTGTCGATGTTGAGTTCAGTTTTTAGGTGTTATGTATGCATAATGTCCGTGATGATAATGAAGATGGTTGGTTGAGCGGTTTGTCTAGAAATTATTTTTTTTACCAACGTTAGTTCAGGATTACATGAAATTGAGCATAGAGAACATTTGAAAATTTCGTTTGCGTTACGTATTTATCGTATTCATGGTTTGATCTAATTTATCTATTTAATAGGTACGCATTAAAGACATGAATAAAATATCCGAAAAAAGAGCAACATTTATTTTATCGATATCGACAATATCCGACCTTCATCACATCTCTACTCGGGTCGTGTATCCGTGACACATCGTGTAGTGTAGCCGACGACATCGCGCGGCGTACTTTATGCGCCCCGTCGCGCAGCCACGACCGCTCCCGACAGCGCCCGACCGTCCCGAAGGGCTACCACCACCAGACAATTTTGAAATTATTCATTTTATATGATGGTGTTTTAATTTTTATGCCGTTCTTATGTCTTTTTCTAAACAGAAAGTCTTTAGATAGAATTGATCGATCTTGTCTGAAAGTGAAGTATTTATGACATCGCATTTAATTTATGTGTTCCGTCGCGCTTTTGCGCGCACGATAAAAGTTAAGGGGCTGGTATGAAAAGAAAACATTTTGTGGAAATGATGACCAGCTATCATCTAATCGTCAAAATAATCAGCTCCGAGAATAATGACCAAAGAAAGACGAGCAATAAAATCGAATAAATTATAAGTAACGCAAATGCACGGGCATTGAGAAATGAGTAGGATAAACAACGACTAGTTAGTTTGGCACGAATTCCCGAAACCTAACAAATTAGTCGCTCGTGCATAGTAATTAATTTGAGTCGGAAATATCCTTTATAATTCTCTCTGTAGAATTTTATTTTTAGATACCAAGCCTTGTTCCAAGTTCCAACATTGTGGCAGCACGGGCTAAAAAACGTAAAAAAAATAAAGTAACAGTGCCATTAAAAAATGGCAACCCTACTTTAACCGCGCCAAGCCCGTGCGAACCAGGCGGCGACCGGCGACTAATGACCGAAAAGGCCCTTCCCTACGAAGTTCGAATTATAATAAGAATGATGTTTTCGTATTTGTGTTCAAATGTAGATACTGCTTAAAGTGACGAGGCAAAAAAGAACCTAGTTTAAAAAAAAGTACACACTTGTTGTATATCAATGATGACTAGCTTTTAACTATCAAAGATTTGGTCCTTTCTTCGAAACTTAGCAACAGGTATATTATCTTAACATGAGGTGGGGGCAGAGTCAACATAGTACAAAGCTATAAGCCACTATCTCAACAAAAAAAAAAAGTTTTAAAAGCGTACCTACACTCCAGAAATAAAAGCGCTTTATAGACTTTATACTCCAGCCTTCCGCTTGATTTAAGCGAACTATAACTCTTATGCCTTTGATGGTAGTATTAAAAACTAAGGTGCGCTCTGCACACATAATGTTCTGATTTACGGCATCATAACATGGTTTATGTTTATGCCGTGGCCACCAGTGCTTCCCATAGTTTATCGTAAGGCGGTTACAAGATAAATTTAGTGTAGCTTTTCAATCTAAAATCAGCTATCATCAAGGGATTGATCCATAAGGACTGCAGGTATGTCACTAACTCTTATGGAGTCCTGGTAGGAAAAACTCGTTTTTTGTTCTCGCGTTCAAGTGAGGGGTCAAGGGGTTCATGGAAGTACCATAGCATTTTAAAAGGGCCCACCCGGAAGTTCGGAGTACGTCCGGGAATTTTGAGGACGAAACTAGGATGAAACCGGGGAAACTTGGACGGATGCGGGCTTACGCATGACGGATTTTGTTTCAATTTTTTGAACTTTTATTAGATTTGGTGTGTTATTATTCACTGTACGTAAGTAATACTTGAAATATGGTACAGTGAGGTCTTAAAATTATGATGGTTCGTTAAAAAATATCGTGGAACTGCAATGCCTTCAAACCGACTTTTAGCTTGGATTGTACACAGCAATGGTGCTTCGTGGAAAAATCGCTTCCCAGAAAGACCTCCTCAAAGACTTCTACAAATCCATCAGACACTCCAAGAATGAAATGCAACAATAAGGACCTCTAACTAGTTTCAAGGAAATTATTATCATTTCTGATTGCAGTGCAGCAGTCGACGTCGGCACGTCAAAGATTAATAGAAATCCCAGGAACAGTAAATCCGTCAGAAGCTCGTTTCGGCCGGTCGGTATGCGAGCAAGTCTCACATGGGACTCATGTAGATTTCCGTGATGTTACAGTAACGTTTCATTTGTTATTTTCACGTTAATACTCAAAACTTTCCGGCTACAATGAATTGTACTGTATTAACACTGAAGCGATTATCATGGAATTGAACCACACAACACACATACGATTGAATCTTACCGGGTTTCCAGGACTTTTTCCTAGATTTAAAGTAGTCTGTCACTTCCCAACTGGAGTAACTCGTTTTGCCCCAGATTTTAGGGTGCAACCGGTTTATAAAAGATGTAAGGAAATCTCAATTTGTAAACCTAACCTAAGAGGATAAGCATAATCAAAGCTCTCCTCTCCTTGTCCCTAATTGTTTTCAGATGCATGCAGCCCACCTCACCCCCAAGACTACTAATTACAATGTCTTATTAAAATATTAATAATAACCAGCTGATACCTCCTTATCCTCTTTTAATCCCGGATTATCGCACAAGCGTGTTAAAGATTAGCTAAAAGATTCAACTTTATTCAGCCGGATCGGAGTCGAAAACTTTTCAAACTACTTAAGATACCGTTTCCACAGTTTTCCCCCTTTCTCTCGGCATTCGCCCCGTGGCTGATAAAGGCATTATGTCCTGTAAATTGTCTGACTATATTGAATTCATCATTTTTACACTTTTCGTAGGTTATAATATGCCATTATTATCAATCGATCGTATTCCTCTTTGCCAAAAAAGTTTTAGTTCCAAATTCGATTGAGACGTTTCTATTGCTCAAATCTGACTCTGCTCCCACATTTACGTCAATCTCACTCAATATTCAAGTTATATCTCAATCGTAATAAAATATACGACGTGAGAATCTCTAACAGTGTAATAAGGGGAACTTTGGCGCAAAACGTTAACTTTTCAGTGGAGAGAGTAGGTGCCGACATAGCACTCGATAGCTAAAGTACTAGGTATACATGTGTTGGCAGGAGGTGTGCGCGCTCGTGGCGGGCGGTAGCGCCGTCGGTCGGATGTATAAAGTGGCGCGCCGGTGGCCACATGACATAGCTATAACTCCGCGGTAGCATGACAAACAGCCGCCCGGAGTGGTATGGAGTCGACAAGTTTTGTTATGAAAATAATTCTTTTGTTGGAGAAATCTGCTGAGGGCCTAATATCAGGTGCTTATTATAAAAATATTAGCTTCTTGAATGGGCTTTTTTGTACAAATTCATATTCTGATTTTATGGATATTTTCATGAAATCACATGAGTGATCTTAATGACAGGCCATTAGCCAAAATAAATGATTTGTGTTATTCAATTAACTAGGTTTAACTAAGTAGTTTTACAGGCATACCATCTGATTAATGATGTAAGAAGTACTACTGCGATAAGCAAAGAGGAACCAGTTCTTGTAATTAGCTCTTTGCATGGCTCATAATGATACAATACAATATTTGATTTTTAGTACTTATACAGAATGATACGCTACAACCGTGTCTAAAAGAAACATAACATAGCAAATCCAACATCCATCCTAATTTAAATATCTTACAACCCAAACCGGCACACAAAATAAAGTAAAATAAAACAACCAAAAAAATCTACACCTAATTCGACTCCACCGGCGTATAATGCGCGCCCGACACCGGAGGGCGCCCGTCGCTAAAGCGCGATACTACGGGCTCGCCTCGGGCGGCGCGAACCAATTACCCGCCGCCGCCGCGCGGGCATTTACCCCCTCCCCCCGACCGCCCGCCCGGCCCCCGACCGAGCACAGAATTACTTATCTCCTCGCGCCGCTGCGATCCTGGTACTCTGCCGCCAGACGTACGCCCGCAATGCGAATGCGCCGCAACTTTTTGTCGCGCGTCCATGCGTCATGCGTGTCCTTTTTGCAATTTCCGAAACAAAAAAGGTAAAAATATGTCGTGCGACTGTTGCGTGCGGGCTGCTGATAGAGAACTGAATTATCATGGAGTTGCCGTTTGAATAATTAAAAGGATATTTTCACGATATCTGTTTGTTTGGTATTTAATTTAAATAAACGCCGCATTTAAATATGGGACACCTTTGTTTCCCCGTGTAAATTTCCAAAACCATTTAATGTTGCGAACATTCGAGTGAAAATAAATTATAAATTATAAAATGCGGATCTTATCGTCGATATCGATAAAAATCGGATCTTGAATGTGGCATCCCTATTTATGAGCGGACAATAGATAGGAGAGAATATAAATTATCACTAGTGTAGTTAAAGTGTAAAAGGATAAGTATGGTCGCGATAATGTCGAGGGGCGATAATGAAAACGTGCAAAACTGCCATAGTTACCGTACTACCCTACCACGAGAATTATAATGAGCTCGCGCTATATTATAGGAGGACGTAGAACCACATTTTAGAGTTCCAAACTTAGGGGTAACGAATAATTTTACTGTTCCGAAAATAGGACATTACTACAGAAAACGTATAGAAGTTTTTCAAGTATCAAAATGGCGACACCGGTAGTGAGTGAGTGATTGGAATTTCGTGAATTAAATTCCCGAATGGGAAAAATATTGGAAAAGTACACAGTCTAGTGATCGTTGTTTCGGTTGCAGTTGTAGGTACGAGTTTGCGTATGTTTGTGTTTGTGAAGTGACGAAAAAAGAGAAAATAAAACTACTTATTCTAATAATATTTTTCAGATTTTCAAAACCCAACTGTGAGTAAAGTTATGTATTCGGATAAAGACCAGCGCAGTACTAAAAGCAAACACAAATAAGTTACATTAAGTCCGCGTTATTAGCTGCAGGTATTTCTTAATTGCAACTCTTTTTGCTTCTCGGGAGTTGACGGGAGAGATATCCTAGCTACTTCTGATGCCCTGGTAGGGGATGATCAAGTCGTAAGCCAAAAACATACGCAAAATACGCGCTGCGGACGGTGAATACGAACAATGCCAAAAGTATGGATTTAAAGTTATAGAAACCTGTAGTTTCAACACAATTTATGTGGTAGATAGTGGCTATCCGGACTGGACTCTCTCGTTGCATCCGGGCAACCTGCAACCATCAATTGACTGGTTTATTTTTCTACCTTTGCATGATCTATTTTTTCTTATAATTTGTATCGTGTCGATAAGTGATACGAATTTCGTTAAAACGTACATGGTAACTAGTAAGTACGATGATACGAGTAGATTCCACCTGCAGGTTTACAAAATCAAAAGTTGTAAACCGGAACGAACGTTATTCCGCATAGAGTGTACAAATTGGCTGCAGCTAAAATATTTTGAAATGAGAACACAATTTTTTTCTGCGCTAGATTTTTGACATGTAACTTTTTTTTGCGACTAGATTTTGTGTCTTTTGTTTTGGTCTTTCTATCCGAAATTCTAATTCTGAAATTAAAAAAGTCAAAAATTAAATAAGCACATTCATTGTCGTTTCCTAACCTGCTTAGCAGTATAGAATAAGCATAATAATATTATTAATAACAGTCATAGGAACGATAAGTGGGCTGTGTAAAGTATGATATGGCTCGAAAGGAGGTTCTTCTAATGTCATGACGAGTAATGAAGAAGTATGGGCGAAGAAGACAGGCTGCACCGACCCCAAATAAATTGGTATAAGGGCAAGAGGACGATGATGGTAAAACAGCCTAATAATTAGGCACTAACTACACGATAAAGAAAGAAAGAACCTAATAATTGTCCCACTGCTGGGATACAGGACTCCTTGAAGCTAAAGCAGTGTAAGGCAATTCTCCCACTGCACCGCGCTCCGTCGCGTAGCGCGGGGCCGCAGATTTTAACGCTGTACGCCGCGCCGACGCGTTGTCAGTGTCCTAGACGTGTTTTCTATACAAATCCAGATACTTGTGTACAATGTTAAAATCTGAGGCCCCGCGCTACGCGACGGAGCGCGCTGCAGTGGGAGAATTGCCTAATGAAGTTAAAATTTCCAATCGATCTAAACGTCTCCCGTAGGTACTGGCTCTAACCCCACGTAGTCTGTAGCATAGCAACACTATTAAATTGAAATGACTGAATCATTGATAGAAATTAGAGGTTCGTTAATCATTCATGACCACTATTTGCGTGCATCGAGCTTCGAAATTTTGAAGCTGTTTTGTTTTGTGGCTGGGCAACAGAATAGGTGGAATTGATAAAGGCAGGGTTCGAAGTGACCTTGATAATTATCTTGATGATAACAATAATCTTAAAAGTATAATTAATAAACTTCACGTGTATCTGAATGCGATTTTCATTTTAAAAAGAAACGGTCACAAACATTGTGTTTAATTAAACAACAATAATTATTCGATAATTATCAAGATTTTTTTAAATTATCCTTTTTCTGCTGGGCAAAGGCTTAGATATACAAAGGAGATAGTACACACGGCGGCACATGAAGCTGTACAATTCCAGTATAACTTGGCCCCGCTTTGTATAGATTTCCTATACAATGAGAGATCCGCATAAACTGGTTTTGTATAGCTTGATTGGCCGTCGTGCGTACGTACACCCATATTGTGCCAGTTAATTTTGATTCTCATGTATTTGAGGCCGAGCCTATATTTACATCATAAACCGGACACAAACCGGGTACAATTTCTGAAAATCAGACCGGACTAGTAACTGAGAATTTCCTGAAGGAATCCTAACTAATATTACAAATGCGAAAGTAAGTTTGTTTGTTACCTTTTCACGCCTAAACCACTGAACCGATCATCCTGAAATTTTGCATTTACGTTGTCAAGTGTACAGAAACGGACATAGAGTAGAGTACCTTTCATCCCGAAAGAAAGTACTGTTCCCGAGGAAAACCACAATAACGTTCTTATAATAATAGATGGGGCCACGTGTCTTTCGTATCAAGATTGAATTATATTAATACAGTACAGCCTGAATTGATTGTGAAATTCTAAATTAACGCGAGTGAGTCACGGGCAAAAGCTAGTAACTTATAAAACATTGCCCGACCTGGGAATGGAAATCTAGGACCTAATGCTAAGCAGTTATAGTGCATACAGCCACTAACTAGACTAATACGGTAGTCCACCAAAAGAAAACCTTTACTTAATTGAATAATGATGATAAAGAGACTAAAAGCCGCGGACTGTATTGGTAGTTAGGCAGACAACCGGTTAGGTGGGCGGACGACAGGACACAACCGCAAGAAAAGGTCCCGCGCGAAAGCATACGATGAACAATTCGTTCAAATAAGTCACTCGCAATACATCCTTTGATAATACCGTATCAAAAATCTCTTCAAAACTTCTCTTATATTTCTCCGCCTGTTCTCTAACAAGCCTCAGACCACCAGGCTGTCTGCCTACCCCGTGCCAGTCAACACGTAACAAACACTAGGTACAGCACTATCTATCGCTATCTATATATTTTCGGCGCGCCTTTGTGAAGTCGCACCCGACGCCGCCTCGCGCCTTCGTCTAGGGTTGTTACATCCGACAAATTGATTTATCTGGTGTAGTTTCGGAGAGGTAACAATATGTTTAGATTAGGTAAAGTCCCGGGAACTGTGGTGGGTCATGGGATGTTGTGTAGTTGGGCCATGAGTGGATTAATGCTGTGTGAGGATCAACTGTTAAACAATTTAACTTGACAGAATGTTGCAAAAATCTAGTCACAATAGGAAGAACGAAGGAAGGAAGTAGTTGATTTGATGATCCCGCCAATTAAGTCATTAGCTCGAATGGAACAGGGACTGGAACTTCGCCAAGTATCTTAACGTGGATCCAGTTGAGTGTACTACGCTCGTTTTAGTTACGAAAATGCGACCTTCGCCATTCGATCCCCGATTAAAACACAGTCGAAAATCAAAACGCGATTCCGAAACAGTTGTAACGAAACAAAAAAAAAACTTTCAAAATTCGAATAAATCTAGAAGCCGAGATACGAAACCTACGTAACTCTAACGCAGTATGGTTGTTGGGTTTATGGCACGGTAATTATGGTATGAGAATGATTAGGGATTCTTTTGGCTCTTGATCCACATCGACAGGAGAGAGCGGTAGGCAAATATTTTTGAAATTGGAAATAGTGTTGAATTATTTTTTTTGAACTCTTTGAGTTTCTTGCCCGTTCTTCTCCGTTCCACGGAGATTCTGCGCTTTAAAATATTGGGCAACTACCATTGATGTATTAAAAAAACAAAAGGTTTTTTAATATATCAATGGCAACTACAGACCTTTCACAGCTATTATGCCTTGTGACTTGGACTATAGCTTCATGTTTTTGTTTAATTGACTGAAACCTACTTTTTCAAAAGACAGTGTCAAAAGTACCTGGTCTATTAACGCCCTGCTGGGTATAGGCCACCCCTTTCTTCTGCCATACTCCTCGGTTCTGAGCGTCCCTCATACAAGTGTGTCCCAGGAATATGACGATATCGTCAAGCTTTTAGTTTTGGACGGCCATGGAAAATAGTTTAACAATGTTGACTTTGAAAAATCAAAATGGCGGCGTTTTCCGATTACAGCCACGCCTTAAAAGAAACCATGAAGCACTACACAAACCCCTATACAAAACCTAGCTACTACAATATAGGTATTTCATATCTACAGAGCCTGGGCCAGCCCTGTGTATAATTTACGAGGCGGGCCGCGGCGGGCCGTCGTCGGCGCTCGCTCCGGATTTATGGCGTAATTTTTACAATGGTCCGGGTCGGCCGGATTATACAGTTCTCGGTTCCTGACCAGGGTTTCAGTTTTGTGCAGTGGTGTCCGAAATTCTGGGAGATTGTGTGGGTGAGAGTTAGCGGGATTAAAGTTGTCACATTGTGTGAGATAACCTGTTAAGAAGCCTAACAAGGGGCATTGTATTACCCAGTACTAACTGGGTTGTGGAGGTCAGATAGGCAGTCGCTTCATATAAAATACTGGTATTCAGCTGAAGCCGACCCCAACGTAGTTGGGAAAAGGCTAGGCAGATGATGATAACTGTTAAGAAGTAACGTTTTATCAAGTATTGACTCTTGTCTCGATGAGATTCGTTTACCATCGCCGAACCAAGTCGATTAAAAAGTAAAACAGCTTGACTTTACTTGAACGATTGCAGATCATGTTTAAAATTCACCACGAATTGGCTCTTTTATGTGGCTGTGGAAGCTGTGTTTTGACGCACTGACTTAAATGTACATAACTAAAGGGTGCGATTGTAAAATAGGAGTTGAATTATTTCAAGTATTATTTCGTGTTTTAAGTAAACTTATGAAGTACAAACCACAATGTCAAAAAAGGTTCTTAAATAACCGGTTCTCACTAAAGGGGGATACTGTACTTCGAATTGCATTTCGTGGGGTCATTCTTACAACGGCAGGGCTTGTGCTGACCCTTTGTTGGCCACGTGCCGTGAGTGCGATCCGGTCTGTAATTGGTGGATATTTTGTGGTGTAATGTTAATATTAGTTTGAAGGGGATTGATGGAGCGATTTATGAAAGAATGGAAGCTGTGGTTTTGAGACCTTTATTGTATGAATTAAAGACTTATACCCGTTTCCACTGACAGAAAGCGACATTTAAGTTAATGCCTAAATATTAGTGCACTGTTGGAATATAACTTCTACTCCCGGTGGGCCAGGGCATTCATTTCATTATCTTATATAATTATTCTAGACAATACGGACTGCCTATGCCTTTCTTGACCGATAACTTTAAATCCGAATAAAATGTACTTGGAATAATCACACAAAGAAAGCTTCCCCATACATTTTGAAATTGTCGACTGCATGGTCACCTCGCAATTACAGCTCGTAGACGTAGGCGTACTAGTCTACAGTAAGCGCTACAACTGTGGCGTAGCACCAATTACCGTAGCTCAACGCGTGGCGTAATGAGACGCATGCGCTACTGTGATTGCGATTATGGACCTTAATTTCTTTTATAATAAAATTATTACAAGGTATAAAATAATTTAGACTGATTAATAGTGGTCCTTTATCGATTATTATTTTATTGTACTACGTGATCATTTGCAAGTTGTCCGGGAACATTGAAAATCATCTCTTGTCGTTTTGAAGTCCTTGTAGAAGCCCAAGATTATAAAAATAATCTGCTTATTCTATATCCTAACCCTCAACAAACAACTTCAAACATATTTTACGTCAGCTTAAAAGTTGTACACATACTGCCATACAGTGCTCCAATTAAGACGTGAATTGCAGCATCAGGAGCATCCGACACCCTCCCTAACTTCGTACTATGATCACCTCATAACTAGAGTTGGTCAGTTGTTCCAGAAGTTTCTAGAAAACAAAACTAGTTTTCACTGACGTAATTTTCAGATGAAGACTAGGTACCGTTTCGCTTATTTCGCTCTGCAGAGTACTTTCGTATTTTCTGTACTGGTCCCTGGTGCGGAAAATAGAGTACCTACATAAGAAGTACTAGGGGTACAGAAGGGGTACAGAGGTACTAACCACCTATTTCCCTGTTGAGTCGTGGTCAGAGACGGTATTTGTTTCAAAATGCAGACAGCAAGGAGGTCGCGTCTGCATTTGAATTTGGAAGGAGCAGCTAATACTGAGTGAGAAGTTTCTTGTTGTTGAGTTGATAAAACTGAATGTTTTTGTTCTGGAGCATAATAATGAGTAAAGGAGTCTTCAAGTTCACTGTGTTCCCATAATGTCATGAATATAGCTGCACAAGGACCTTTTGGCGCGTGGCCTTAATTGGAACTAAAACCGTCATCTGGTTTTTTCAATACAATTTTCACTGTCAATTTTACAAATGTTCAGCAACAGCACCTTCTTAACAATGTCATTCAAGCGCCGAGCTAAACAATCTATTTATTATTTATGCTATCTCAGAAAGTATTTTTAAGCAGGAAACTCTAAGTTTGAAGTAGCATAAAAATAAAAGTAAAGTTTGATAAAATTCTTTAGGGACGGTCGTTTTACCGAAAACGTTGGTATAAAAGAGTTCCTAATAAAATGTGCCATTACACACCTGACACCATTCACCACCATTGTGTACGCATCCCCCGAAACATAAATCCGTTAGCAGGTCATCGACTCATGGTCATCTCACTTTTTTTTTTATAAAGCATACTTAGGTAAGCGATTCACAGCATGTGCCTCAGCCAACCCCGGCCGCGTCGCGTCGGTGTGATGATGCGGAATAATTTAATTGCTGCACACCACGGCGAACGAAGACTCCGTCCGCCATTGCTTGACGTGTTTTTTTTTTACTATTTTTCGACGTGTTACGTGACTGTGATATGAGGATTTTTCGAAAATGGAATATCGTAAATGAAGTACGGATATTTTAAAAATATTCATGTTTTACTATTCAAAACTTGTTTTTATTATACTTCTTTTGCAGTTCTATACAGAAATCAAGCAAAAAGCGCCACAGAAGACATAGGCTTAATCTTATTAGCAAAAGGATTAGGAAAGCCATAAATTATAGGAATTTAAAAGGTCCTCCCCATTCCAGCTTACTAATAAGCGTTTAATTCCGGGCAGGTAAAAACGAGGTTGGCTCAGAGTTGGTCGGTTGGCCCAGCATTCATTTTAATCAAGTGTGTCAAGCCCCGATTGCCTGATGAATTATACCACCGCTTTGTTTTATTAATGCTGGCAATGCGGCGCGGCCATTTTTATATTTTTAGGTTAAAAACTTTTTGGAACTGCATTTGAATTTCGACCCTTCGCTAGCCAGTTCTTTTCTACGCGGCCAATGCGGTGTACCTACTGGTGTTGGCTGTAATTCAAATAAAAATCTATTTTGCTAAACAGAGACACTCAAATAGTGAAAAATAAGTTTACTTTTGTGTTTCATTGAATTTTTTGCCACCGACTAAGAAAATTGACGGGCGAATAACGTCCTCGTTTTTAGAAGTCTGCGGACAGGGTGACTTTGACAGAAACTGTACTGTAATTTCTCTCAAAAGTCCGGTGTCCGCACTCCGCCGCCAGTCTAGCAGAAAATGTCGACCGAAGGCGATCTGCAGTGTTCAGAAAACAAAGTCTCTTTAAGTTGTAAGTACCTACTTACAGTACTTACCTACTTATTTTGTTTTGGAGACAACAAAAGTTCATAATCTGCTGAACTCGCTGAACATTGATATTTTACAGAACAAAAATTTGAAATAATGCGCGATTTTTCTTTTATTGCGAACGTAGCTTAATGCTTACTCGTGTATTCTCGATTTCTCATTGTGCATATTCGTTATTCATTTATTGTACTTAAATGAAACGAAATGTACAATCAATTGTTTGTTGTGTAGTTCGGTTGGGTATGAAAAAAAAACCTTTAACCATAGGTACCGTGTGTTCGAGCGGTGCATAAGAAGAGTGCAAGCTTGATTTCGGAAAATGTCCACTTATTTTTCTGGCTGGTGACAAGTTTTATTTACCGACAGCATTGTGATTTCGTTCTAAAATACAGAAAAACTGCATTAGTTTCTCAGCTCTTATCAAGACCACAGTTTTTTGCTAATCTTCAGTGTAGGTTGGTACCTACTTATTGATCACTACGATTTTATCTGCACTAATGTCAAGTAGGTAATGTGGAGGTAATCAGATGAGTACTTTGAAAGTAACTACTCATCTTATTTAAAAAAGACTCACCGATGAAAATATACACTATTATCGAGTGCCATGGGATGATGTTTCTTCGTCGTCGACAAGTCGAGGGAGGAAGCAGTCGTAATAAATTAAATTCGTAAAATACTCGTACTCAATGACTGACTGATCCCAAAAAGATGTCATCGCAATCGCGACAATTGATCGATACACTCGCTACGAGTGATCAAAGCGACATGAAGCGACAGGAGGTTCATGCTATCAAGTCGAACAAGCAGAAACGAATCGATCGTTGTTATCGCTCACATATTATCGCCAGTGCCTCCTATGTGTGGTCGCGGCCACTCGCGTCCACGTCCATTGTTCTCGGCGTTTTTGCTAAAACGTACGCCCGGAGCGCCTGGCGAATATAAATTGAATGCGAACGTTTGTTTAGAATTTCACACCGCGTCCGTATTGTCATGTGTGGATATCGGTGAAATGTCCCACAAGCCCGGAACGCACCGGTTTTGCATAGGCTAGCCTTCGCTATTGAAGCTGCGAATACTGGCTTTGGATACCGTACCTCTGTGCTCTGTACAAATAGTATACCTACCCGAAAGTAGTCCTACTATCGTACACATTAACCAACTTATCTGTGCAGGTAGCAAAACACAGAACTAAAATAAATGTACCAAGTTTGACATATCGATGCATTTCTCCTTGACAAGCAGCGCTCCTTTGAACTGCACGCATATAGTGGTCATAATATAAATGACTTTTCAATATCCCTCCTGGAAAACTGGTTCTTATCGCACTACGATTAGGTTCAACATGCAATGTATTTCACACACGTGGATTTTTTTCATTTATCACAACCCGTGCGGAAATAAAAATTTTCACAGATATTTATTTTAAGTCCAAATTGGTACAATTCCTACATTGTTTTTTTTTTAATCTCGGCAGAAAGATCATATTATTATGCGTAAATATATTTTCAATACACTTTTTCAAAAACTGGAAATATCACACTCGTGAATTTTTTTATATTTTTCCGCACACGTGCGGAATTTTATAATTAAATTAAAATAATTTTCATTTTCATTTAGGCATACCTTAGCTTCTTCTTCAACCTGGCGAAAGCAAAGCGCGGAAAAAAACGCAAATTTGATCATAGTTTCCTTCCTAATAATTCATGACCAAAATACTTTTCCTTCTATTATTTTATTTCTTCGAAAGTGTATTGAAAAACGTCGTTTGATACACGTGGGCATTTCTTACTGCAGTTCTCTGCTCCATAACAACCTCGCCTGCGGCAAAAATGTACCTTAATGGGCTTTTGAAAGAGACCGTCACACAGCCTTGATTGACAAAGAGGATGTTCCCCCAAGAATCTAGAACACCGAACTATTTCTAAAAATCATTCCATACCACGGATGTATTCGGGAGGGAACTTACTACTTAGTTTTTCTCTTCTCTGTGCTGTTTTAATTGTGTTTTAAGTTAGACTTAGTTTAAACTCGTAATAACAAGATATCCGAACAAAATATTAATAATACGAGGATCTCTGGGCCGCAGTGAGTTCAGGTGAGACCAGGCTCGCGGGATAGCTGACTCTTTAATAAACATGAGGCAGGCTGGGCCGCTAATAATAAATGAGCGCGGCCCGCCCGGCACGTCTGAACACCCGGCGCGCAAGGGAAACTAGGAGTTGCGTATAACTGTGCTGCTATAATACGTCTTATAACTAATGGCACTCGTTATGATTTTATGAAAGCCTGGTGTGTGGAGTCAAGGTACAGTTGTTTGAATCAGGTGGTCAGAATGGCAGAGACAACGTACAAGACTTACTTATCGAAAATCTGACTGAATGTGGTCCAGTCGTTCTTAAGGGAAAACAAGACGGAGGACCTCTCGCCGCAAACGCATAGACCTAGGCAAGTAACGATCGCTTTAAAAGCGTTTCGTATTTCTACAGCCACATTTAACATGACATGTTTGGTATTAATGTGTGGTAACCCATCCACAGAACTGCCTAACTTAACCTGAAGATTGATCCGAGCGTCTGTTATTATTTAGCCACGAACCAAAGTATAAACTTCTTCATTTTAATTACAAGTCCGCATGAAAATCTAAAATCTATTAACGTCGTCCCATTGTGCATGCGGTTCGTTTATGATAAGCCATTGATTGGCTTCTTGATTAACAATGTCCGTGTAAATTATCGAGTGACACACAAGACGCAGTTTTACGATCGATGTTGAGAGCTTGAGATCAGAGTTCTATGTAATGTTGCTCTTTACACAACATGTTGTCACTTACGGGATATCTTCCGTGATTGTTCGTTATATTGTCTCTGCATCACCCTAAAGTAGACTGGTAGAAAATGCCTATGGCATTAAGTCCGCCTTTGTACAGTTTTTTTACTTGTGCATAAAGTTTTAATAAATAAATATCCCGTAAGTAACAGTATAAGTTTAGTTGTAAACCGTGAAAGCTTAAAACAATGTTGTTGTGAATTATATTTCTTTTGTAAAGTACAACTGCATGCATTGTTGGATGGAGAGGGAGAGGGGAGACTAAAAAAAAGATGGATGGGTTGTGTGAGGAATGAGAAAGGAGTAAATGATGTCGTGACGTCTGACAGGGGAGAACGGAAGAAGAAAACGTGTTGCGCCGACCCCAAGTAGAATGGGACAAGGACAGGATGATGAAGATGATGATGATGATGGTCTAGTGGTTGCAAACGCGACTGCTGAACATGGAGGGGGGGAAACATTTACTAGGCCAAGACAGACGAAGTATTATTTTATTTTTTGTGTGTGCAGCAGCTAAATTTCTTGTGCCCGTTTGATGGTCTAGTGGTTGCAAACGCGACTGCTGAACATGGAGGGGGGGAAACATTTACTAGGCCAGGACAGACGAAGTATTATTTTATTTTTTGTGTGTGCAGCAGCTAAATTTCTTGTGCCCGTTTGATGGTCTAGTGGTTGCAAACGCGACTGCTGAACATGGAGGGGGGGAAACATTTACTAGGCCAGGACAGACGAAGTATTATTTTATTTTTTGTGTGTCTAAATTTCTTGTGCCCGTTTGATGGCATAAGGCTCGCCCTCGACTACATGGGTCCTAACATAACAGGCTATACCTATCGCTGCAGGGAATACATCTTCTTTATCGTGTGGTTAGTGCCTAACCTGGTGTCAGAGTTTTTATGCCGCCCATGGGCCTCTGACTTGGCTTTACATGCCGTCGAGAAAAGTCTCTCAGGCGTGCTGGTTTCCTCACGATGTTTTCCTTCACCGAAGCAAGTGATACTTACGAACACAATTTACATAAGTACATAAAATTCATTTGACAAAACTGTCGGTAGATTGAAAACCATATTTTTGTTCACGCGACAAATCGAATCCATGATCCTTTTATCACTACCGCGAGTACGAAGTGAGTTAGTGAGCAGCTGAGCCACTGCGACAATCTTTAAAAATAATCTAAGTTCTCTTCTTTTTTTCTTTTCCGCGTTGCAATGGAAAAAAACTACTCACGATATTCAATAATATTCAACAATAAACAACAAAATTTTACAACTAAAGCTGCATTTCATTTATCCACTTTAGTCTTTATCTTTACATTACGATGTGATGTGGCCCAATTTTGGCCAATCACAGGTCCTAATTATATAAATACGAATAAAGGTTTAAAAATACTTCCACCTGAATTGGAACAGTATTAAAAGCACAGGAACCTAAAGTAATTTCGTATTTTTTTTTTTTTTTGTAATAATGTGAAAGATTTCGCAGACGATTTGTTTTTGATGTTTTAGCCTTTTTTTTTATTTTTCTCTTTTTATACGATTTACAGTCATTAAGAATAACCAACTATAAAGCATTAAAGATCCTAAATAGTCATTTGAAATGAAAAATGATATGAGAAACCTAACGGTGATTTTCAATTACCTATTCAATGATACCCTTAAATAGTTCGTTGACTTTCATATTTTTCTTTTTTATAATATGACGTCTGGTTGTCGCCATATAAAATGTTGATAGCTGTCATTTCTTTAGTGACACTCGCAAGTTTAAGACAAATCGAATGACGTAAAAATCTTCAAAATCGGCCCACTCGTTCGGTCCCTATTGCGCAACAAAGGAACAAATATACATACAAAGGCTGATAAACCACAACCCCCTTTGAGTCGCACAGTCGGGTAAAAATATGGTACTGATAAATAAGCGAATTAGAGAAACCTAGCGTGTTTCTACCATTATCTATACTGAATAGATCAACTACCTGCATTGGAAAGCCCATCCTCATAACTATAGGCCAGTCTCGGGGGCGTGGCCGTCACGTCACGTTATCAACGAAAACCCGCATGATAATCTTGCCGCTTCAATGAGTTGTGCATTTAATTATAATCACACCTCTTACAAAGTTATGCGAACCTAGTACAGAGGTGGCTCAGATCACCTGTTCTTAGATCTTGCTTGTTCTACTTTTCTTCAAGTTCATCCAATCGATGATCCCCATCTTCTAGAGTCTTATCAATCTCATATTAATATCATAAATGGTGATGATAGGTCAATGACTCCAAAGTTGTTGGTAAATAATAAATAGAATAGCATCTTCTGTAACATGCAAACTTATTTTCAAGTTCATTGCAAAATAAAACAAGCAAGCGATTTGATTTGAACATCGCGTTGCCGCGATTGTCAGTGAAGTCTCTTACAAGATTATGCTACCTTGGTATATTAGAAACGAAAATCACCTGTTCTTGTTTATGATGAATAACAGCAACAATTTCCACACAAGGTGCGTTCGAATTGTCGATGTTCAAACTTCAAATGTGTTCAGGAATTTCACACACAATAATAACGAGAAAAAACTTCACGTTATCCTCTATTTCAATCAGGTTTAGGACCGCATTACATTTATAGAGAAAATCTGTCTTAAACAAACAATACTATGGTTCAATCTTGGCCTGTGTTCAAACTAGACCCCCTAGTTAACATTTAAACTTCAGTTTAATTCTTGTTTTGTAACTCTTGGCCTTAACTATCTTTTGAACGCGACGCGCTAACTAATAAAAGATCCTTTTATCCCTAATTTTAAAATAGGTTTCAAACTTAAAACACTATGTACAATTTTCTGAAAGTTAAAAAAAAATTAAAAATTATTCATCATGAAGTTGATGAAGTATCTTATTAACTTATGTTTCCTTAGTATATTGGAAACTAAAATCACCTGTTCTTGTTTATGAATCAAGCAGCAAAAGTTTTACTGCCCGCCGCCGCGCGCCGCGCCGCTCGCCGGAGCGGTACGCGCGAGACAAATAAATTTTAACATTTCCACTTTTCCAGCTATTTACTTTGAAGACTTATAAATGCTTCAATTATAAAATAAGTCAGGTTGGATTACCTGCCTTACATATTTTTTTGTTTTAATTAAAATATCACGTTTTAGTTTTTTTAATCCAAATGAAAATTCAATCCAGTGAAATTAAATTAATACGTAAGCATAGCATAAGTAAAGGCAGGTCCTTTAAATGTAGAATCTATAGGTACTACCCTTAAATAACATTGTAAACCCTTAAATAATGATGTGTCGCTCACCTTAACCGGCGGGGTCGGAATGTACAGCGGCGGGTCATTCTGGGATCCGCTGTAAACGTCTTGACCCTCGACGCCTGCAGTACACCTTTCGGAGTCACCCACGCTGTATCGGCACACGATGCCGTCGGCCGGCTTTGCATCGTAACCAGGCGGCTTGCCCACATGGAAACCCTTCGCTTTTACCCAGAAGCGGAATTTAGAACTGTCCGAACTGTTACATTCTTCACCTCTGAGCGTACGGAGAATCCGACCATACTTCTTCAAAGTAATCGTCTTAGTTTTAGCTAAATCCCCGTACGTCTGTATGACCCACGGCTGATATGTCGCGAATAAATCTAATTTCGGATCCCCCGTCTGTACTTTTGCTCTCTTGTTATTGTTTTGCTCATTTTTTTTATCAGCTTTCGAGCTGCCGGCTGTTGATTTACGCTTTGAGGGTTTCCGCGGAGTTTTCTCCGGAATAGCCTCTTGCGTTAACTTCTTACGAAGTCCCCGGTCACTTATCATTGCTGCTGCCATGTTTAATATGTTCTAATTAGCACTACACTTTAAAGTTCATGCTCCGAATTGTTAATCACAGTTAAATTAATCTTTGAACTGATCACAAAGTCACAATACATCGTCTCTGTACTCTTTCCAGTTTTCCATTAGGACAGTACGCAACTTGAAGTGTTCTGGGAAGTTTTCGGGAATTGTTTTCGTGGAAAGTTGTCGAACTGAAAAGTTCCCGAGACTCGTGCGTATAACTTTGCGAACGCGAACTTTTGACTGCGAAGTTCGCATCGACCTATAAGGACTTTGTATAGAGGAAAACTTTTCCCGGCGGGAGGCGATCGGACCGCGGAAGGACGTCGCTCGCCCTTTTACTATTGCTGATTACAACGGTGTTCGTGTTGTTGATTGGTCTTCTGGAAGAGGTCAAAGTGTAACTCTTCTATTAGATGCAAAGTTTTGTTTATTTTTATGTATCCCGGAAATGGGTCCAATAAATTAAATTCAAATGTCCGAAATTTTCAATAGGACTTTGTTAGTAAACAGTTCTAAGTCGATCAAACAGGTGTCAGTCCAGGGGTTGCAAAGAAAAAAATAGCGAACCAAAAAAAGTGTTGGATGCGTGCCGTCGGGCAGCGTCCCGTGCGTAGTTCGCGGCGTGCGAGGAGCCGAGCGACAAGGACCCACCGGGGCGGCCGCTCGCGGACAGCGCGCGCGGTGTACTGGCGCGGGCCGGGCGCCGGGAGCGGCACGTGCGCCCAGACGGGCCCGACGCTAATTGCCCGCAAAACAATCGGGCCGATCGTCGGCCGCGGGGCGCCCGCGATAATGCTCGCACTTGGCCGTCCTTCTAGATAACGCACGCGGCTATTGTTCGATAGATAACTTCTACTCTTCAACGCGATAAAACGGCCCGTCGCGAGTTGTGTCGCGGCCCCCGTCTGTACTCTGACCTATTATGTATGGTGTGGATCTCTTTATTGTTTGGCGCGATTCAATTAGATTATTACCTACCGCGCGATGTAATAAATAGTTAAATACTAATAGGGAAGTGTTGCAGAGTGATGTATGAGCAAAGCTATGGATATTAACAGATATAACGCCTATGCGATGTTACCACCACCAAGATACGATAACTTACATAAGCTAACAAAAATACAATTAAAAACAATCAGAATACATATAAAAAAGAAAAAAGAAAACCACTATTAAAATACCTACAATTAGATACACCTCTACATATTTTCAATGCACTTCAGTGCTACTCCTGTGAACTTCATCAGACTGCAGTGAAATACCTATAATATCTACCTCATCTGAGATAATATTTATCAGTCTTATGGCGCGTGACAAGGGGGCAAACTTGTTGAGGTTAGTCCTAGAGGATGGCTCCAGTACATCACAGACACATACAGTACAGACATCTAATTAGTAGGCTAGTATAATCTTATGAAATTACATGATGGTACCTATTTTTTTATTAGGTAGGTATTGCCATTTAAAAAAAATTAGATACCTATATAATTTTTTTTTACTTTATTAGTATAACCTTACAAGTTGGAACGGAACCCTCACAATCGACAAAACCAGCAAAACAATAATCCATCCAGTATCGTCGTATAGTGAAATGATACCAACCTGTTCAGATTACTTTCCCATCAAACAAAAGTTTTAAAATTGTGTATTTGAGTAAAACTGTATCTTTAATTATCGCTATTGGTTAGAACACTTAGAACCCTTTTTAAGGTTCCGTAGCCGAATGGCAAAAAACAGAACCCTTATAGATTCGTCATGTATGTCTGTCCTTCTGTATGTCACAGCCACTTTATTCCGAAACTATTAGGACTCACATAATTGAAACTTGTTAGATAGATGTATTTTGTAAACCGCTTTACGTTATACAAAAAAAAAAAAAAAGATCAAGGACATCGCCCCATACATGGAAATAAAACTAAAAAAAAATTCACTAACCGTGCGGGGTGTCTATAACAAAACTATAAACATTAAAAAAAAATCAATAAACTAAGTAAGATTTACTAAACATAAAATACCACCGAATGCAGTAACAGTCTAAATTTAATTTTATTGTTTACCATAGCATAGAAAATTACAAGCGGCAGTCGGACATGCAAAGAAGGGTTAAAAAACTTTTTCGCGCGTATTCCATTAAAAAAATACGTTAGGAATTTAGATAACTGTGTCCTTCTTAGTTCTACATTACATCTGGCTGCAAAACTTTGCAAAACATGATATCTTATATTATCAATATTTTTATAGTTTAATTAATTATTGATAAAATTGCAACTTTAATTAATTAAATCGACCCGTAGCATTGCCCATCGATCACGAGTCGGCCGCGCACTGTCCGATCGCGCCGCTGCACTGTCGCCGTGGGCTGCGTGTCTGTTGCCTGCTACAACTGACGTGCGCGCAACTCGCAAGCGCGGCCAAGCGCACGCGCATCGAGACAACCACCACAACTCTGACTTGTTGTAAACATTTCATGTAGACAATTTTACTTAAAATTAAACCTTATACCCCCAACACATACAGATCAAAACGTTTTAACCTGAAGATATACTTCTGATGTTTCAAAATAGCAGGGTTGACCGGCTGCGCGCGCATTTCGCCCCAATCTGATGCGCACGAGCCCGCACTCTTGCGCGAAATGTGCGCATGTTACTAGGCGCACATAAAATAAGAAGAGCTGAGACGCGGCAAGACCACCGGTTGCGCGCGCGCCGGTCGCGGCACTCGCTTACAAGTTTGTTCCCCTTTTAAGTAACTCCAAATGAAAATAACCTTTATGGCACTCATGTACGCTATATTTTTGAATGTCCGTCTGATACGAGTTTTTTTTCATTGCCAAAAGTCGGCATTTTGGTTGGGTTTAAGAAAATATTCTTCGGTTCTATGCTGCCCTGTGAACTTGATGAACACGTTAGCCATGATTTTTGATCATTCTTTTTTTTTATTGATTTTGATCGATTGATCGTTCGAACTAAACTTAACAAGAGTTTAGTTTAACTACAGCTGATCTCAGATTACGTGATGGGTCTACTCAGCTAGCTCATCAAAAATGAAATGAATTAAGATTAAAAGAAATAATGTGTCTACATACATTATTTCTTTTGAAAGAAAAGAACTACATATTATTTTATTTACCTTTTGCAAACAAAAACAATTGATTAACTCAGGTGTTTTTAACAAGAATCGATTTAAAATCATATTGATCACCTTGATATTGAGTAAGAAGAATCGATGTTGCTTCATTGAACGAATTTGTACTAGGCTCGCATAACACGATGGGTCTCTTCTAAAGTTTATCGGAGATCGGATTCTAGTACAGCTATTAGCTAACAGATGGCGTTAGTTTTCTAGTGTGGTGAAGTTCCCAAAACAAGCACAAATTTCTGAAATATTATATTTTATTTTGACATTCCTGAAGAAAGAGTTTACTTACGAGAAAACCTTTGGTTGGCCCCTACGATAGTGCTTATATTTCGAATTGCTAAATGCCGAATGCACGCATGTCTTGTTATCATAATATTAGGTCATGATTCATCTTGGCTCCTGACTCACCAATGGCGCTCTATCTGTTAACTGCTGCGCCATAGCTTAATTGCTAATGACTTCAAAATGAGCTGAAAAAAAATCATAGGCGTAATAATGTAATGCATGCTTGCTTGATGCTTGCAGTCTTTTAGGAGTAGGACCGATTCCAATATTTGATTTCTTAAAAAAAAAACACTACTTATTATCTTACAATTCAAAACAAACGTATTTAAAAATATAGAATTAAACTCGTAGGTTTAGTAGTCAATAATTTTGGTTGCGCATGGGCTCAGCTGGTTTCGATTTAAATTCGTTGAATGAGTACTAGGAAAACATATTGTAGTAGGGGACTCAAACAAACTGATACCGATAAAAATAGGCAGGCAAGACGGAGTTACGTGGTTTTGATTTTACTCTCCTCATGATTACTAAGGGAACATATTATTACAGGAGGCTTACATTTTGTCGCCGGCGAGTCCCGCCGTAGGCTGGTTGGTGATTGGTGACAGAGAGCTGCGCCGGAGTTTGCGGTGCACGACTGGTTCGCTGGACCAACTGACTTACGTGGTTTTGATTTTACTTCATTGAATGAGTACTAAGATAACATGGTTATGCAGGAGGTTTCAATATTTTGGACTGTGCAAAATAATGTAAAATCTAAAAAATCCCATGCAACAAATGAAAGTCAAAGGACGGAGTTACGTTGTTTTGACTTTACACCATTGAACGACTACTAAGAAAACATGAGTTGTAGTAGGCTTGTTAGAAAATTTGACAGCCTGCCTCTCGATATACAAACATGTAGTACAGCGTAGCCTATGTGTTCCTAGTACAATTGTTCCTAAAGAAACTCGAAAACGCGTATGCGCGTTTCCATGAAATGCAAAGCTTTCTTGCAATATGGGTAGGCACTTCCTCACTGATAGGTCAAATGTTTATAGTCTGTCCCTTTTCAACAGCTTATATTAAATAGTGTGAGAGATGTTGAAAATAGCATGCTATTTGTTCCCTCGCTCGGCATCAGCGTATCGGTGACATATTGCGACTTCTTTCGTAGCCCGATTTACTAGGACAACATGTAAGTGGAGGTGTGGAATAAAACCAATCCACCTCCTGAATGGACCTGCTGATTCATCGAGATAAAATAATACTAGATACACATAAACATTATGAAGGAAGCGACTGTGGAAACGATGCAGATTCTTCGCTGAAAGAAGTGAAGCTGTGGAAATGCAGGAAAATAAATTATCATGTGGGCGTTTCAAAACGAGGAAAATTTTATAATATATTCAACGTACTGAGTGCCATTATTTTACCTTATTATTGTTTAACGCTTAATCAACATGAAACGTCACGCTGAACAGCTCAAGGCAGTACTGAAGGCCCATGCATGTTCTACTAGTCGAAAGATGGCGCTGCTTGTTCTCGCTTTAAAAAATTACACGATGATCGTAGTTATTTTGTTACCTCTCATGTGTCATGCGCTCCTGGTACAAAGGCGATGCAACAAATCCAAGAACAAAGTATTGGCATTCTGCTAACGGCCGCTTTCTATATTCAATCCCAATCCCTAATTTTGTAGTCGAGATTGATATTTCAATCCATTTCCTACTTTTAGTATTTCAATAAACGATCGATGAATCGTTATCCCGATCTTTTTTTTCAATCCATCTTTGGGAGGGCGGATCGGAATTTTAGTTATTTAGACATAGTATATTTAGTATTTGTTTGAAAGTGACACTTAATAAAGACTGACTTGCAACTGAACTGGGACTCACCAAAGGCTGCTATTATCATTTTATACTACGCCTGTGCGAATGATTGGCTTACGACCTTACTAATAACTAGAGTGTTACTAAGATCTTTTGGCACTCGACTAGCGTAGCGTAGCGGGGCGCTGCCGCTGTTGGTCTTGGTAATGGGTTAGTTAACATTTATGAATTTGTTTTGTGTGTAAGTGAAAAATATGAAGGCGGTTTTAGTTCCGTTTTCGGCCATGCGCCAAAAGACCCTTGTACACACTTGTCTCAAATGACAATTGAAAAAAAAAATCAGTAGCTGCAGTGCTGCTCTTGGTGACTATAGAGTGACAATCAAAATGTAAACAGCCCGAATATAAATTATTGACGGGAAAATACACAAAAACACTGACTGACGTCGAAATCGAACCCTGACAACTGATCAGCAGGAACACAGTTGCAATCGATAATCACTAGGTTAGATATCACTAATAAGGTCCTAAAGAGTTCACCAAACCAACATTGTACCATAGGCAGGCACTGTGACTGATATCACATCAGTACCGGGATGGCAGGAGTTGACAGGACACAGATGTAGATTATGCGATACAATCGGCGCGTCGTCGCTATTACGCGGGCCTTTCGTAGTGCCGCGCCGACACGCTTTGCAGAAGCGTAGGTATGGTGACAGTTGCCGATATAATAAGTGCTATTTTATTTACTATCTTTTATTTACTTATCTACTGTTTTCTTTGTGTATTCCTTTTTTTTAGGTTACGAGTAGATTATATTAGATTTAAAAATTTATTGTAACGGATATATTATTTGTGCAACAATAAAAATGTAAACGGAACGAAGGAGCCTGGAACTCACTATACAGGGAATCCTAGTGTGAGTTTCAGGAATCAAATCATTGAATGTACTTTTCTAAACAATAAATTATTATTATTCTATTCTTATTTAATTGTCTAGGATAGCGTCAATGTGTTCTTTATGCAACTTTTGACCCAGTCAAGGTGCAATGTCATGACATTGCACTTGTCTATTATGGTAAGCAGTAAGCCGCCTGAACAAACTTAACTTGGAAGTTAAGTTGACTAAGTAAGAATGAGATTACCTAATTTAGAATTATCGCTGTAACAGTAGGTTTGCGTTTGGGTCGCGTTCCCAGGTTTACTTATCGTTTCAAAAATTTGTATTAAATAAACGATGTTCACCGTACGAGCAACTAGTAGGAGCTAAATGTTAGTTTACATTAATTGTGTAAGCGTAAACTTCAGAATATTGCACATCGATGCCCTGAAATTTATGGAAAAAAATGTCCCATCCCTACCGACACCTACTTAACTGGCCGAGCCAGGCAGTGCCGCGGTTTGATCGCTACTCCCTCCCTTCTCCACAACCTCCCACCCTACGCCCCCGGCTTATCTGACGCGGAAGCCCGTCCACCAGATATATTTCATCTCGCCACTCGACAGTTTTTCTGTACCCACTGAGTTCAGTACTCCTAGCGCAGTCTGGATGCCTGGTATTTGATCATAATTTTGTTAAGTAAAAGTTGGAGTTATTTAATTATTTACTTTTTTTGAAGAGTCAACCCACTGCACCGTTGCAAGAAGACATTTCTTTTAAATTATGCAGTCAAATGTGAAACAATTTTTGGTATAGAGGAAGACAGAAAGGAATTTCCAGTTATGATCCTCTCTTAATATGGCCTCAGAGTAAAAAAAAATAAAACGCTGGCGCCAAGCGCTAGGCATTGCCTATCTGCCCAATATTTACGGGGAAAAAATAACTTTCAGCGTCGTTCATTTCTGTAGTAATTGAATGCGGTTACTCAATTTCATCATCATGCATCTTTGTGATAGCAATTTGTAACTTGTAATCAATTTCTGCCTCGTATATATTTCTCTAATCTCTGTATCTTCAGTTCTAGATATTAGTGAGAAACACGGTCGGACAGGCCTGTCTGTCGGCTGTCAAAGATGATGTCAAACGCACTGAATACCTTGAAGCTGTTTGAATTTCAGGCTACGGCAAATGAACTGTGTTTGACATTATTAGAACGTTGATTTTCTCTTATATCAACTTACATTTGATCATTACCTGAGGAAAGTCTCTAAACCTGGTCGAGAAGGGAACAAAGTGACGATTTTTTTTTTCACTGAGGAACACAATAGGGTACTTACCTAACTTTTTACCATCATGAAGTTACCTCCACTATGGCTTCAGGTGAAATCGTAGGAGACACATTCTAAAAGGTTTTGTTAGCCTGTTTCATAAATGAATGCGTCTTAATCATAATTAGTTGACCATCAATTTGCCTATTCAGTTTCGACCTACATAATACAGACAGACCTCGATAAAAATGATTCCAGCCAACCATCCTTTGACCTAAATCCGACCCACAGCCTACGGCTTACTATAAGCGTTTAATTAAAAAATTCACGCCTACAAACTCACCTAATTAGTGTCCGCCGGTCTTAGCTTTGACTCTGTATATTTCATGATGTCTTGGTAGGTTGGGTAAGATGGCCTATGGGTAGACTGTGCGTTTGACTAGGCTATAAAAACTCAAGGTACTGGCAGGCTCAAAGAAGTATGATAAAGTAGACAATCTGTAAACTTATTGTGAGTAGCGGATTCACTCCTCTTTTTGGGCAAGCGTGTAATAAAGGCGGATGGCAGTTTTGCATGGAAATATTATGTCCTAAAGCGTCATGATGTAATTAATCATCAATAATTCTGTCTGTCAAAACCGCGATGGTTTGTGTAGGTAAAAATGGTTTGTAACAATGTAATTTTAATAAAAAAAAAAGTAATAAATATTCTAAACACATTTTGACGGGACATTACTGGCAGATAGCTGATGTTATAAGGTCTAACTTATGCTACTTTTATTTTAGATAAATAATTTTATCATAGGTAACAAAATCCGGTTCAAAAATGGAAGTTATATATTTATAATATTTTCACACGTATGCAACATAACAGCAGGCAACAGCTAGTAAAACTATATTTGGAGCTAATGTTACAACAAAATATGTTCCAGTAATTCAGTAAAATGGTGTGAAGTGAACAAACATTGGTCATATTTTGTCAAACTCAAACTACAACAATATATCGATGTAACTACTGGAGTTGGGACTTGGAACTTGGAACCGATATCGAAGACCTATTGTCAGAAGAAATCGCAAATTGGATAGATACTTGTAGTTTCACATACATATTCCTTTCAGTGCGCTTTTCAGTAAATAATGCAATGCTGTATTTGAAACTGCATTAGGTAGTTCCGGAAAATGCTTGCTTCGTAGATAATAGTGCTACATGGTTCTTTTGACGCGTGGTCATAGTCTGAACTATAACCGCCATCTTAATTTTGTTTGTGTGATTTTTGCTCACTTGACAATGCCATTCAAGAGCTAAAAGAACAGTAAAGCTATTGGTGAAATGTCACGCTTAAAAAAACTATTGCGGAACTTACGAAAAAATTAAAAATAGATTTGTTTATTGTTTTCACGTATTGCATTATTTTCAAACTCGCTATGATAAATAAATTAAACTGTTAACAACTTATCAAAGTAATTACGGCAACAGACAAATAGGCATCGAACCCGGTAACCCCACGCGCGGAAGCATCGAAGCGCCTCCGATACCGCTCGCACTCTCAAAAACACGCGAGGCGTGTTTTTCCGCACCGAAGGCAAGAAAGCGAGCGCTGTCGTGCCGCGGGTACCAGGGCGGCAGAACGCGGTAGGAGTAAATTAGGCGGCGGACACTCGCTCGGCGCGAGCATGGCGCGAGTCGACGCGCGCACTCAGCGATATTGTTATCGGCCCGCTCCGGTTGTGGTAGGGCTGGCTGTATGGATGTTTATTTATTTATTTAATAAGAGTTTAATTTTGATAACTTCTTTTTTTTTCTTTTTTGTTTAGGTCTTCAATCCATGAAACCTCTAATGTTTTTAAAAGTTGAAATAAATAATTAATTCAACTTTTTTTTGCAATGTAATATAAAAGTTTTCTTATTTCATGTCTGTTAGTTTTAACAATAACTTTTTTAAGAATAGATTAACGAGTAGAATGAAGAAACGCTTGTGATATTATTCAGTCTCTTAACGAAATATTTTAATGACTTCACCAGTTTACTGTACTGCGTCGAAAACAATAATTCTGTGTCTTATATTTAATATGTACAAGTTTGTAACAGCCCTGTGACCGGTGCGCGGCGGGCGGAGCGCGTCCCCGCCAGCGCGGGAACAAAGCAGCCGCGCCAGCGCCACTCACCGCGTGCCTACTGCGATCGCATACACTTGATACTTTACATTTTACAATATGTTTTAATTAAATTGGCGCGAAGAGGCACAACACCGAGAGAAATGGAAGGAATGGAGGGAGACCTTTTCCCAGGAGTGGGACAAGCTGACAAAAAAAAAACAAGTCACTACTATAAAATCTCGTCGTCAGATAATGACAGCAGCACGAGTCGATCTTCAACGTAAAGCAACGCTTATGGGTGTCGGTTTGTGGATGCGTGTCCATCTATTACATACATACCGCCATCCCTCTGTGCGTTTAATAAAAAAAAAGCTACGCCGACTACAAACGTATTTATTGTGAAGGGGCAGCTGAATAATTATGTTAAATACACACAGAATGAAATGACGCTTACTTCTTCTTAGCGTGTTGATGACAACCTACATTGTGTCGGCAAAGAGCTGAGCTACTACTTTGGCGCTTTCGGTAGCGTCCATCAGTGTTACTGTAGTGAACAAACAACAGGACACGCAGGACACGATATTAAATGACCAATCGCTTGTGGCAATGAGACATAACTGTCTTGTTTGCGCCCGACTGTATCTTCTTACGAAAAAAATAATAAAGCGGTTTCGTTTATGAGATTGTAAGCTTTCCAGACAAATAGCAAAGCCAGTTACAGGATCGTATCACCCTATATCGTACAATATGACTGTAGTCAATAACTCAAACTATACTATACTACACACATACTTTGTATTCGGTATACAGTTTACATGCGATACGGAGCGCGGCCTGCCCGGGAACAAAGCAGCGAGCGCCTGTGCCACTCACCTTGTGTCTACTGCGACTGCACTTGGTTGATACTTTGCATTCATTATTTGAGGCGGGACGAGTTTGTCTTCAACTGAAGGACTAGTCTGACCTGTATTAGCAGCAATAGAGTACTTGAATGTGGAGAAGGCGGCTTTTGAGCAGTTTGAGGTAGATTAAACACAAAGACACAGATTTAATTCTCAGGTAACTATAATATAACAACAAAAATTATTTACTTTAGCAGGCGAGATAAAAGTTAATGAGTAAATGAAGATAGGAATGATAATTTCATAAATAAGTTTTAAAATAAATATTTATGACTGTATCTCATTTTCTTACCTTTACATTAAAATTAATAGGTAGGTACATAATTTTTTGCTGCTCAGCTCTTTAGGCGACTACATATATTAATGTTCTTTTCTAAACCGTATCCTATCAATACATATTTACGGCACGGTTGGCGCAGTAGCTGAGCGATTGGCTGCAGCGCTGCGTGTCGCGGGTTCGATTCCCGCTCGGTACATATATTTGTGTGGACTACATTCTTCCGGGTCTGACTGTTTGTGTATGTGAGTTTAAATGTTTGTAAACGCTCCTAGGATACTTACGGGAAAAAATCCTAGTGTAGGGAAAGTATGTATAAAAAACGAATGATGATCTCTTCCATTGCACACAATTCCTCTCAGCATTCAGTATTTCAAATCAAACTTATTAAGCGTTCTTAAAAATTTTAATGTCAACTATCAAGATCGTTCGATCACCGTATCGGTACATTACCCAATGATTCACCGGAGGCGCGTCGGCCCGCCAGTGCGCGCCGCATCGACATCGTCCCGTGCATTGTATGTATGTATCACACAGCTATACATATGTGTATATTGACACACACATGCATACATGTATTACTTACTGCTTAGCCACGAGCTACAGGCTCAAACGACACGCGTGATGCGACAAAAACAAATGAAACAAGTTGCTTAGAGCAAGACATGAAGTCACTGCGACGCGACGGAAACATGTTTCGCGTCTCTCTTCACGCAAATCGCGTCGCATCCCCTGAAGACGTGAACTGGGGGGCAATGCTTACATACGAATACATCGTGCATGTAGACACCAACACTGTATGATTGTGTGTCTATAAGTTTGAATAAATACGTTTCACATTTTGCACGTTCGCAGTTTTATTATGAATTCTATGTTTAATGTTATAGCCAGCGGTATGAGTATTAAACTATGTTATGTTTTCATCCAGCGTCAACCTACCAGGGTAGCCCGAAATTCACATTTTCTTACGTTTTCCCAATGATGGCTATCGCGTACGAATTCGTCGCTAGAGGCGCTAGTGTAGTGCGAGGTCACCGAAATGTCAGATGTCATAGTGTTTGCGCGTTGCGTGCTTTTTTACTAATATTCACGATTGTGGTCTAGATTGAGCTATTCCTGATTAATTATGACTTGAAGACTTTAAGTAGCAACCTTTAGGATCTTTTTTGTTAGTACTTGGAGGTAAAATGATTTTTAAATGTTTCATGCTTGCTTATTTTAGGGAGAATCTTGTAAAAATGTACCTGAAGTTTACACTATGTTGTTATACGTAATAAAATAAACTTTTTATGAATTTATTAGTACTTTAATTTATAAAATTGTTGACAGGACCTTACTCGACAGTGGCGTCATCTGGTGACCTCAAAAACGATAACCCTCATTTGCAGGTGTCAGGCTGTAAGTTGAGCCAAATATGATTCGTAACCGTACCACGTAATATGAATTTGCAGAATTATAATGATTAAAATCATCAATAAAATCCTCTTACTTCATTGAATCCCATCGAATGACTATTTCATGAAAAAGCCATTCAATTGAATTAAATCAATTTCGCAGGCTACCTTAGCGCATCCCCCTTGGTTTATACGATGCACAAGTTGCATCTTTGATTTACAAGCTATACACGCCTGTAATCCCGAAGGGTTTAGACAGAGGGGTACCATAGTACACCCACATTTCACCATTTACGTATGAGTCCCACGCAATAGAGCGCGAGCCTATTGCCATCGGGCACAAGTCCAAAAGGGAAAATAGTGTATTTTTTTAATAACCAATAAAAATTTTCATTGGTAAAACAAATAAAAATCAGCTGTTTCCTACAAAAATGCAATACCTACACTACACGGTAAAAATGTATGAAACAGCCGATTTTTATTTGTTTTACCAATGAAAATTTTTATTGGTTATTAAAAAAATACACTATTTTCGTGTAACTTAAACTGTTTACGCAGCGCATGCAACGGAAGCTCTCAAAAATAATACATTTTCCACGTTTTTGCAACATTTTTTTATAAATGCTCCTCTCCTATTGGTTGTATCGTGATGATATATAGCCTTCCTCGACAAATGGGCTATCCAACACTAAAATAATTTTTCAATGCGAACCAGCAGTTTCTGATATTAGCGCGTTCAACCAAACAAACAAACTCTTCAGCTTTATAATATTAAATAAAAAATAAATATATTTGGTACTTTAAAGTATAAAATAGAATTCATCAGCACCTGCGACAAAACTAAAGATCACAAAACGTAAAACAGGTGGTCGCAGAATCGTGGTCGCCATGCTTCTTAATAAATAATACTACGATCAAAGTTACAGAAAGCGCCCTCTAGTGTTTAAACACTGCAATAAATCAACTGTGAAGTTTTATAAAGGGCTGATTGGAAGTATAGTTGTGTCACTTCTAACCGTTCCAAAAGCAAAATGTGTCTCTCGTTTAGCGTAGTTCTCAATAGATGTCGCTAGGTAAGTTCTTAACTTCATTAATTTATTCTTGTTTCAGATTTATTTACTCGCCCATTTTCCAAAATATAGTTATTATAATTTATCATTTTGTTTGTTTGAGTGTAGTAAAAGCGAAGCCACTTTGCTCCGTTGCGCTGCGTTGCGTTTTCGGAGCGCGGCATTTTACATATAAATTTTAAAACATGCCACACTTCTCAACGTGACGCAACGGAGCAGTGTGGCTTCACTCTAAGGTGTATTTGTTGTCCCATTCGCTCACCTACCGGCGCGCCACAACTTTGACTTTACACATGCAATCTTCTCATGTTCGCCTAGTAATTGCCGTCTGCTGAAGAATGTACCGGGCAAATGCGTGGAAGAGACGGAACCGTCGCAAAGTATGCGCGGGGTCGGAGTCAACACTTCATTCACAACCTCACTGTGTTAGATCACACACAGGTTCATTTCATTTAATTCATTTGTTCATTGAATTGAAATTCAATTCAATTCAAATAGCCTTTATTCAGACATCAATTCATTTGTAATATTTATAACATAAATAATAATTAAGAATCGTTGTACTACTTTTTATTTTGCGGTTATTCCCAAAGTACTCCATCCTATTGTTCAATAACCAAGATAAGAGTCTCATTTACATTAATAATAATTCCCAAGATACTCCAAGGAATTATAATTATTTTAAAATATTTATTATTTTTTTCACATTCTGTTCGATAGGTATCTGAAATTATTCTCAAAGTTCTCCACCGATTATTCGTTATCAATTCTCAAACTGCTCCATCTACATAATTACCTATAAAATACATATATTTCATTACAGTCGGTCACAAAAATTCTTAAATGAAAGATTAATTAATTAGTAGGTAATAACCTGAGTTATTGTTACCCAAAACAATTTTATGCCTGTGTCAACCTATAAACAAATTAAGGCATCAGTAACATAGGTAAACTGTTTGTGATCGCAATACCACCATTACTATACGACGTGACTTTTTAGTCGTCTTACAACGGCAGCCCACTTCATGTATCCAATGAATACTAAACATTCATAAAAAAATAGGTATTTATGAGATTTTAATAATTTAAAAATAAAAATAATATTCAGTATTATGACGCATGACGTAGTTAAAATACCCTGTTGCGAGCGATGATCTACTGGACTCGAGTGCTGGGTAGGTATATGTTCTCCCGTTTGACACGTAAACATCATTAACAGGATGTTTCATAATTTTATTCTAATTTTTTATTATTATTTTTCTGTGTACCTATTATGAAAGATAAAAAAAATCGCGCCTAGAGCTATTTAATGTCGGGTACATTGAGTGGACGACATTTGTAAGACGACTAAAAAGTCACGGTGTATGCGTTGTTCTAAGATTAAAAAGGAACACTCCACTGACTGTGTTTGTGTATCAGAGTTGTTATAGTTAAATTGTAGTAAAATTATATTGTGTGATTTTCAGTGGCGAAGGGTGAAACTAGAGCCAGGGGAAGCCGAAGAAAAAAATGAGAAATAAAATATTTTGGAGTCTTTTTTTTTTGTTTGTTTGACCCCATTTTCGTTATCAGCTGCCCTAAAAACCTCGAAAACGACACCCATGAAGAAAAAACCGAAAAATTTTATCGGCACTAGAATCACTGAAATCTTGAATTTTCATTTTGAACTCATTTTCGTTATCAGCGACCCCGAAAACCATGAAAATGACACCCATGAAGAAAAAACCCAAAATCTTCGTCGGCGCGATCTTGGATTTAATTTTGACCTCATTTTCATTATCAGCGACACCAAAAACCACGAAACTGACACCCATGAAGAAAAAACCGAAAATCTTTGTCGGCGCCATCTTGGATTTTCATTTTGACCTCATTTTCGTTATCAGCGACCCCAAAAATCACGAAAATGACAACCATGACATCAAACCGAAAAAAAATTAAAGCATAAATACAGGGGAAGTATAAAAAAAATGAAAAGCATAAATACAGAGGGGAAGTATAAATTAAATGGTACCAAATACGATATCGACCATTACTCATTCCATCTCGTTCTCGTATCTTTTACTTACTGGGCTCTCTACAAAACGGTACTGCCAGCCGCGCAGACACGTGTGCGCGTCTTTACGATTTTAGTTCTGAATCCTGACACCCGAGCACCTGCTTATTTAGCGCCACCTGTTGCTTTATTTGCTGACATGAAAATTTTTGTAATTTTTTAAATGTTTTCAGTCCTATTATGTATTTGATGGCTGAACTGTGATGTGGTACCCACAGATGTGTATTGGTAGTGATTAATTTATTAGGAGTGATTATATTTTTTATTTATTATTGTAATGTAAGCTGGAGTACTTTAATTTGATCATATTATTTTTATTTTCATTGACTTTTAACTACCTACTACCTACCTACTACCCACCTGCTACCCACCTGCTACCCACCTGTTACCTGCCTGCTACCCACCTGCTACCTACCGATTACCCACCTACTACCCACCTATTACCCACCTACTACCCAGCTACTACCTACCTACTACTCACCTACTACCTACCTAAGAACCTTCTTCTGACAGTATCAAACAATAAAAAAAAAATTAGCGAAATCGGTTCAGCTGCTCTCGAGATTTGCGCTTAGCAACAAATTCAGGGATTCATTTTTAAATTATAAATATATTATGTAAATGGAGCAGTTTGAGAATAATTCCAGATACCTATTGAGCAGAATGGGAACAAAATAATAAGTATTTTTAAAAAATAATAATTGCTTGGAGTATCTTGGGAATTATTATTAATGTAAATGAGACTCTTATCTTGGTTGTAGAACAATAGGATGGAGTACTTTGGGAATAACCCCAAAAATAAAAAATAGTAAAATGATTCTTAATTATTATTTATGTAACAAATATTACAAATGAATTGATGTCTGAATCTAGGTTATTTGAATTGAATTGAACAAATGAATTAAATGAAATGAACCTGTGTGTGATCTAACACAGTGAGGCTGTGAATGAGGTGTTGACTCCGACCCCGCGCATACCTACTTTGCGACGGTTCCGTCTCTTCCACGCATTTGCCCGGTATATTCTTCTGCAGACGGCAAGTACTAGGCGAACATGAGAAGATTGGATGTGTAAAGTTAGAGTTGTGGCGCGCCGGTAGATAAGCGAATGGGACAACAGATACACATTAATACACTCAAACAAACAAAATGATAAATAATAATAACTATATTTTGGAAAATGGGCGAGTAAATAAATCTGAAACAAGAATAAATTAATGAAGAAGTTAAGTCCTCACCTAGTGACATCTATTGAGAACTACGCTAAACGAGAGACACATTCATTTTGCTTTTGGAACGGCTAGAAGTGAAACAACTATACTTCCAATCAGCCTTTTATTAAAGTTCACAGTTGATTTATTGCAGTGTTTAAACACTAGAGGGCGCTTTCTGTAACTTTTTTTTGTTTTTTTTTGTTTTTGGATGGGAAATCATCAAATGACCCCCCCCCACTCTGGGCGGAGCGGAAGGGAGTGTGAGACTTGTACTGACTAAAACCCATCCATGTTCCTTCTTTGCCCTTTGTGTTCCAGGGCCACGGTGTCTCTTTCGAACAGTCCCGCAGCTCTGGCAGGCATCGGCCCATGCGGACCCCTACTCGGTTGCTGACATCTCTTTGAGGCGCGCGTGGAACACGAACGCGCCGTCGACACGGCCTGTCGTCATAAGACGGCCGGACGGCGAGCTAGCCCATAACTCGCCGTCCACAGGCCCGCGCCTACGGTGGCCAGGAGCCACCACGTGACCCCCGACGCCCAGGGCGTCTCCCGCGGCGGCTGGGACGTGAGGTTCTTTCCCTCTCACGTCCCGCCACCTCCTTCACTAGCATGACTGCTTCACAGAAGGTGGTGACGGCTTCCCATTCCCTCTCGCTCCGGACCATGGCTTGAACCAGGGTCGGACGCGAGAGATCGCCGCCGCCAATCGCCGCTACAAGGACAGCTTTCTGTAACTTTGATCATAGTATTATTTAGTAAGAAGCATGGTGGAAGCACATTAGTTGACATGAAAATGTTTTCAATCCTATGATGTATTAGATGGCTCTACTGTGATGTGGTACCCACAGATGTGTATGTAAAATATACTATTTGACTACAGTGGACACTGTAGTCAAATAGTATGTAATGTAAGCTGGAGTACATATTTTTAATGTGATCATATTATTTGTGTATCTAATACTGACTGTGACATTTTTCAAAGGGAAGACGGTAGGAATCTAGTTCTTTGGAAAATTTTATTACCTAAATTTTCAAAATATGGAAAAGCAGTGTTAAATAAACATGTACATTTCTAGTAGTAGGTCACTATAGTGACAATCTTATTTATCTTGATATCAACACTGTTGATAAACTTCAGTCAACTTGAGGTACGGTGTTTCTACCACAGATATAGATAGGTCTCTACCTATTAGATGTAGACACAAAATAGCTCGGCTATAGCTTATAATAATTATTCACTAATCACTCAGATATAAGTAGTACGTCGAAGTTTAGTTATATTATTAACACTGCAACTATTAGTAAAAATAATAATGAACAGGTGGTGACCTTAAATAAATATAGCATTAGTGCTATGTTTACAAAAATTTTACTGAGGAGGATCCATGTGTCACCGTGGAAAATTCTCTCTTATTATAAATAGGCTCTTATTGTCTGGTGTAAACTAGGAAGTGAGACAATAGAAGGTACCATCAACAATATTGTTAAACCTACCAACAGTAAGGTACCTTCTTGCACTCATTTAGTTAGTGAAAAAGGGCCTCAGCAGAACACCTTAAAATTATTCCGTCAAAATATCCAAAAGATTAGAAATTGAATTGTTTTTAGAAAAAAATATGTTAGACGTTATTTGTTTTACTGAACATTGGCTAAAGGATTACCAAATGCTTATTAATTATGAGAACTATATGGTGGGTAGCTGCTTCAACCGTAAATCTATGCTGCGTGAATGTTCCCTAATATTATTGAAAGATTATGTTAAATATAAGCAATGTAATGAGTATGACATAGTAGGTCTCTCGGCTGAACAGTGCGTCGAACTGTCCTGTGTTGAGCTAGATAAGCATGTAATTGTGTGTGCGTACCAGACCCCCAAACTATCAAAACTTTTCTTTATTGAATCAATAATGGAAGTTGTCCGCAGCCAGTAATAAATCTACAATTATTTGTGGTGATTTCAATAGCAATATTTTAGAAGAAAATTCTAATAGCAATAAATGAGTTTACGTCCAAATAAATGCCCGATCACTGGTCACAAAAACTAATAACTTTGTTTTGTAAAAAATAAAGCAGGAACTTAACTTAAAATTAAACTTTGTAAATAAAAATTTTAATCAAATAAAAAGTCATGAAATAATCAGTCTTGTTAAAAAAATCACAGTTGCAAATTAAACAAGTCTGCTAAAAAGTGAAACCTATCTAAAAGTAGGGAATAGCAAAAAGCCAACGTCACGCGGTGTTCCCAGGCGGTCACCCATCCAAGTACTGACCGCGCCCGATGTTGCTTAACTTCGGTGATCGGACGAGAACCGGTGTATTCAACGTAGTATGGACGTTGGCGACTGCAGTATTGAAATTATCAATGATTATCCAACTTCTCAGTGAGGCGCTCTAATAGAAAACGACGCGACGTTGTACGAGTACCTAAGCGTTAACGTCGACAATCCTAAAGTTTGTTTATCTCGAAGACCTAGGTTTGCGAATGGACGTAGCTTGATAAGTAATTAACGTTACCTATAAATAGCTGATAAGTCTAATTGAAATAAATGAATAGTCTTGTCTTTTCCTTCACAAAAGAAAACCCTTTTCCCTACACACCTTTTTAAAGATCAGATACTTTCATACACAGTAAATAACAATCATTCTGACTCTCAAAGCTTAATAATTAAGTGGATATTAATACGATACATGTAGTTTTAATCTACTAAAGCGTAACAAAATCCAAAATGACCGTGAAGTAAATAACGAAGTTTAGGTCATCATTTATCAGTTTGCCTAATTTGAATCGCGACTTGCTCGCGATTGTTCCGTTTTACCCCGACATCTTTTTCTCAAGTACCAGGGACACAAGAATACGAAGGAGTTTCGTATACACAGACGATAGTCCAATAGTCAATCGGCGGGCTTACTAAGTATCTTGCAGAAGCGTAGCGATGGCAAAAATTGAGCAATAATTGCTCTTTAATCGCAAATCCGTATTATGTACCAGCGATAACAACACGATAGAAAACCAGCGATGGTGCTGCTATGGAGCAATTGGTAAACTAAAACTGCATGGATCTCTACTTTTACCGATAGTTTCGTATTACGTAAGGTTTTTGACCACAAAGCAATAGCGATCGGCAGACTTTGACTGTCTGATTGCTTCAGACATTTATTTTTATATATTAGTCCAATAAATTAGTATTTTAACAAAACTGCTACTGCAAAACTTTTACCTGTATGCACTAAGTATATCAGATATAAACTTATACTAGTTGTTGAGATGAGAACAGCCGAATATCGCTTGGAATGGAAATGGAACTCAAATAAATTTTAAATCTATTTTAAAACCGACGATGCCAAGCTATTTTGGTAACAAGTGGATAAGCATTTTCAACGTATGTAAAACAAACTTTTGTCACATCTGTTTGACACTTGATTATGACCAGTGATTGCTACTAAATTGTCTCTAGCGCTAGTATCGTTGCGATAAATGCATACTAACAAACGGCGAACGATTAGCAATCGGTTTTTAGATAGTACCGATTTTTTAAGCAATAAGCGATTGATCGCGCGATGACTGTACGAGGCGCTCATAAGTTTCCAGGAGGTGTGATATCAGTTTTCTTCAAACTCGACAAGGGTAAACAGAAGTGGTAAGTGACACTGTATTGTACACTACAGTACTGTACTGTTTAACCCAATTAATAAATCAATAAATTGCCGACAGTAATAATAATATTTTTTTAATTTATTTTTTTTTAATTTATTTTATGTATTATATTAATTTATTTTGGTTATCCCCATTTTCACTAACCGGCCACAAAATCAAACTCGATTAAACTTTGTCTAAGGCGGGAATCGAACCCAGCATGGGCAGCAGGTGTGGCAAAGTAAGGAAACTCGTTATGTGTAGTAAGAGCTAGAGATTGATCGTACCCATTTTACTCTGCTTTTAAGGATCGAATTTCGCTATTCAGCCGACACACAACAGCACAACATACGGCAGCTTTTTTCAAAAAGTTTATTTTGCACTTTCAGAATGCTCTTATCATGTTATCATGCTGAGGCTGACAAGCTCTCGGTTCTCTGTCATTGTCGTGTCGAACGTAACTATATTTTTACAGAGTGGAAGATTATGGGAAATAAATATGGCATGGGGGAGACGTTTGCCCAGCAGTGGGACAATACAAGTTAAAAAAAACTTTAGAGGCGCTGTTTGTAATCGCTCTTAGTATAGTTAATTGCAAGTTTCTTTTGTTGTCTAATGTTTAAATTGACCTGTGTCTGAGCTTACAAGCGAGTCGATTTTTTTTAATTTCGAGTGTGATTTTGTGTTTTCCTAAATTCATAATTTTGTTTATTGCGGGCTTGCCCGTTGGTTCTTAATTTGGCCACATGCCTTTTGTTGGTCGGAATAGCGTAATGATTGATTGGTTCGAGATTGAAAGCAACGCAATAGTTCCGTTTTACCCTGTCGTCTTTTTCTCAAGTACCAGGGATACATGAACTTAAAGGAGTTTCATTTACAACTAGCGTCGTGCGATCCGCGATTGTGCTTCCTATTTACCCCGTCACATGTAGCCCACAAAGTAAGCTAACACCAGGCAATTGTAGGGTTTCTGGCGGTGTGACATCAGTTTTCTTACAACATGACGTAAGTTTATTTTTCCAAGGGGTAAGCAGACAAGTTTTTAGTATAGTAGTGGTAGGGTGTATACTTTGTTATTAATTATGTTAAATAAAGGAAGTAATTTTTAATTTATATCCGCATTGCCGGGCACAAAATTAGTTAAAACAGACTCAATGGAAGTTTGCTTGACGGAAATCAAACCCAGGACTACGCGGTCGGAGAGAGTTTCAACAGTAGTTTAGTTGATCACAAGTCGCTTTATGATCACTAGTCGGACTTAGTTGTTATAGCTAGCTATTTTACTAGTTTGGTATCTCATAACTTCTAATCAGCTATCAATCAGTAGAAAAGAAAATAATGATGGTGACACAAAGATTATAATTATTTGACCTACATACATACATAGGATTTTTCCGTCTCTTTGTAACATGTTTGTTTGTAACGAAGTTACTCTGAGCTGTCAAAGAGTTTCTGTGGTGGGACACCAGTATCCCACTTGATATAGAAGTACTAGGGTCACATGACTTGGAAGTGTTTCATTGGAGTGGAGTGAATGCATGTACTGCTGTCTCATGTATCGATAAACGAGTCACTCTCACTCGCTTTTTTGGACTTCTCCGTTCTTTATGAAAATCTCCTTGAATCAAGGCGGTTTTTTTATATTCATTCATATCATATTGTAGCAACTGAGCTGCGTTGCGTACCCAATCCACCTCGTCAGATCTTCCGTGGACTTTACAGATACTAGGCTCACATAAGCAAAGGCAATGGTTTTTCATAACATAGATACCATGGAAATGGAACCATAGATATAATTTATTTTTGTTTATCTGTATCATCAGCACCCGCGACAAAACTAGAGAGCACAAAACGTAAAAGTTGGTCGCCATGCTTCTTACTAAATAATACTATGTACAAAGTTACGGAAAGTGTTAGTGTCTAGTAGTCTAGTGTTTAAACACTGCAATAAATCAACCGTGAAGTTTAATAAAGAGCTGATTGGAAGTAAATTTGTTTCACTTCTAACCGTTCCAAAAGCAGAATGTGCCTCTCGTTTTTATTCTCAATAGATGTCGCTAGGTGAGTACTTAACTTCTTCATTAATTTTATTTATTCTTGTTTCAGATTTATTTATTCGCCCATTTTCCATAATATAGTTATTATAATTTATCATTTTGTTTGTTTGAGTGTAGTAATGTGTATTTGTTCTCCCATTCGCTTATCTACCGGCGCGCCACAACGTTGACTTTACACGTCCAATCTTGTCATGTTCGCCTAGTACTTGCCGTCTGCAGAGAAGAAGCACGCCCGGCAAATGCGTGGAAGAGTCGGAACCGTCATCACACAAAGTATGCGCGGGGTCGTGTACGTTACCCTAGCAGGAAAGTGGCTACTAGAGTGATATGAGTGGAACGTATAATTAGTGTATAATCTGCTGTGAATGTGCACCACAAAAAAAAAGGTGCGGTTTGTCGTTTTGAAAAAAAAAAACGGATATAACGATTCATGCTAGGGTAACGTTTTTCTAGCAGGAAAATTCTAAACGAATGATCGGAGAGAGAAATATTGTACATGGCCAGAGAGCTTATATTTGTGCAAAAAAGTGCACCGACAATTTTAATGTAGGTTGTGCGTCTTCTGGTTTTGCGAGATATTGCATTTCCTGCTAGGGTAACGTTTTGCAGAATTGTGTACCTCTAAAACCATTGTGTGTGCGCCTGTAGAATAAACATACACGAGTAGCTGTTAATTTGTGCGTATTTGTGACAGAATTAGATATAAGAAAATATTTACAATTTTAAAGTAAACGCGGTTTTTTGAAAATCCAAAAAAATATCGCAGCGCCTAAATGAGAAAACGTATAAGATCACTGAAAACTGTATTTGGACCTTCTTGACGCTTATCATAACTATAAAATGTTTCAAAAGTGTACATACATCGTTTTTTCCGTTTTTTTTTTCAAAACGACAAAGCGCACCAATTTTTTTTATTGTGCACATTCACAGCAGATTATACACTAATTATACGTTCCACTCATATCACTCTAGGAGCCATTTTCCTACTAGGGTAACGTACATCACCGGGTCGGGGTCAACACTTCATTCACAGCCTCACTGTGAGAGGTCACACAAAGGTTCATTTAATTTATCTGTAAATATAATAAAATCGTAAAAATCCAAATCGATGTTCTGAATTGAAAACTACTGCACAGATACTGTTCAAATTTTGCACAAATATTCGTAACAGGCTTCTTCAAATGTTAGGTTATATATTATCACGCTACTTGCATAAGGGGGTGAGCAATATTGCATTATGTCCGTATTATTCAATTGTTTTCCGTTTCAGTCATGATATGCGTGACGGGTGGGTCGGATGCTAGGGACCCCGACAAGGGTACGCCTGTCATGTTCACCGCTGGGGAGGTTGGGTCTGTCTTGAAGCGGGGGGTAAGTCTCCTGGACATGACGGCTTTAGTGTAGATCACCTACTATATGCAGGTAGCACTTACCTACGTGTCGTTTCCAATTATAAATACACAAAAATAAAATACACACAAAATTGATACTCCTTTTATTCGCTTCAAAGTTCCTTACATTCAAACAAGAAGGTATGAGTTAATAAACTCCACATTTATTAAAACTGGCTCATAGGATCATTTTGTACAATTTCTTAATAAAACAAACAAAGCATATCGCTGTAAAGCTGTTTACTCTTTATGGTAAGGATTGGCGGCTACAGTATCAATCATATAGATTTTCATCTCTAAAATAAAACCAGATTTTTGAAGGCCTTTTTTATTATCAAACCTCAAGTGTTGGCTGTTCAGTTTTAGGCACTTAATTGTATATCACCATTACTTATATTCGTTTATTGTAGTTACTAAAACAGCTATATAAGTTTTCTGTTCAAAATAAATACTTAAAAAAAAAACGAAAATCGTAATATGATTAGTTTGAAATTAGTTTATTAACTTTAATACAAACGAGTTTTGAAAAGATAGATAAAAGGAAACATACACTGTAGCAGTAGCGAAGGGTTAATTTTTTTTAAAGAGGTAAGCCGGTAGGAATCGAGTTGTATAAAACCTTCGCCACTGCACTGTAGTTGTTTTGGTACCTCTATGTAGCCGCTAGTCGCCAATCTTTACATTAAATTTACGAACAGAACGCATAACTCACTATTTACAAATTAAATAATTACACTTACAAGTTCGTGATAAATTAAACTAACTTATTTAAAATCAAATTGATAAATCAATTTAAACATGTGCTTTTTACAATTTCAACAGAGACGCCTAATGTTTGACAGTAGACATTTTAAGTGAAATATAAACTTCTATATACATACATTTTAGAACCACCCATACATAAACACCTTTTTTTTTAAGGCCCCCTAAGTTTTATTAACATAAATACCTTATTTGGCATACATTCCAGGAATATACAAAAGGCAATTCATCTGAAGTTAAACTTTCCGGACTTATAATTACAAATACAATTAGGTACAACTCCAAAAGCGACTACAACCGCAAACTGCAGCAGCGAAGCCAACGAACCGCAACGACAGCCCGCGGCGACTCGATTAGTTTCTAAGTAACTATACAGGGTGGAAAGGACACCAACGGACACACCTTCACCACGCATTTAGAACGTCATTTTAAAAAAAGGAATTTTTCTCCGGTAATTTAAAAACAAAACCTGTTATTCTATACATTTTGACCGTGTAGGCATTGCACTTATGTAAAAAAAAATCCGATAAAAAATTATATGTGAAGGGGGAGGGGTATTCAGTACTTCGTTCCGAACCTCCTCCGGGTTCTTAACGAAGTACCGAATACGTGGTAACCGTTTGTGCGTCGATGGGTACTTCCACCCTGTATTTTAAGTGCTGTTTTCATAAAGGACAACTTTGTCATCGACATATAAACCAGTTATATGTCTCGTAGGTCGTCTTCGGAAAAGTATTGTGCACATTTGTCATGACTGTGGCTGACAACAATGACTTCCATAGTCTTGTCTTGGCTTTTATAGAAAATAATCTGAACACAATAACGTACATGTGATTGAATATTTAAAAGAAAACCTCAATAAATTATACACTGCATTGATATATGTTTGTTGCCGCTAGTGTAAATTAATAAAAAAAAAAATGAGACTAGTGAGACTTCCAGTGCAATTTGAAAAGCCTTATTCGAGGGGATTATTAATCAAAGTGGAGTTCTGTCTACGAGCTATAGAATACATCAAGCCAAGCACTGTTCTTTTCCAATCTGATAACACATAATAATGATAGGTAGCCAACACCAGAGATACTAGTTAGGCAATTGGATCAAGGGTTTGATTTAGAAAGCAGTACTTCTGGACACGGCGCGTATAGTTAGGAGGTTCCTCTCTCAAGAGCCCTAACCACTGGTAGCTCGGACCCTGTTCCCGATGCCGGTGGGCTACTATTTTTTATGTTTTCAAATGCTTTTTTTTAATATTACTTTGTATAGTAATAATTAAAAATGTAAATTATATGTAAAGAAAATAAATAAAGGATTTAAATTATTAGTAGCTTCGATTGGTGCAGTGTAAATAGCCCTGGCTAAAATATATCTAATAGAGAGTTCAGAACCCACTTTGGTCGATACAGAACATACATAATTACTAATTCATTTAAAATCAATAATTATAATAGACTTTTGGCATGGACTCTAAAATTAACATCTATAAAGGCATTTTCAAATATAGACAATTCCAAAAAAGTAGTCCAAATTGTTATCAGACTGCAGTGCCGTAATATATTGACTTGTTTTGTAGGCATTGGTAAGATTACAGGGCGTGTAAGTATTTAAGAATGTAACCGGTATTAACTGTGGTACGAAATATCGAAAAAAAAAACTATTGTGCTTTAAAAATAACAATACTTAAGGAGGAAGTGCCAGGGTAGCCTGCGAAATTCAAATTTTCTTAGGTTTTTTTGCAATTTGCAGTCAGTTTCAGGCTATATTTGAAAAAAAATGCAAAAAACGCATGTAGTTACAGCATTAAAATCTAAATTCATTCAATCCCATTGAATGATTATTTCATGAAAAACTCATTCAGTGGGATTATATGAACTTATAGGGTTGTATTGATGAGTTTAATGACTAAAACTCTGTAAAGTGTAAAGCCATATTTGTTACGGTCGCGAATCATATCTTAATCAACATACAACGTGGCACTGACCTGTAAATTGCAAAAAACGTAATAAAAAATAATGAATTTTCGCGGGTTACCCTGGCGCTTCCACCTTAATGAAAATAGATGCTTCTTCATCCTTTTAGCCTTTACCCTACTAAGATGGGCTTGGTTGCCAGTCTAACAGGAGGCAGGTGAATACGAGTATTTAGATTGATGGACTACCTATCTGACCACAACCATGTTACAGGTTATAAAACAGATGATAATGTATTTGTTAAAATTCATGTGCTCCCATTCCTGCAAGATGTTATTAACTACACGTATGTAGTGTTACTACATTAAATATCACGAAACTTAGTATAAGAGCTAGACTAGTGTTCTGAAAGTGATGAGTATTCAGGAAAATCTGTTATAGTATGGTAATATGAGGGTCAATGTTACAAAGAGTTTAACTTTAAGTATGGGAGAAAGTCTGAAATTCATGACAAAATAAGCTGTTAAGGTCAATTTAGTTGACATGGTAACATTTTATTTTTTATTATAATATACATAGTAGATCACGAATTCCGAGTTTTTTCCAAACTAAAAGTTTTTCACAGTACTATTTAAAGCCACGTTGACACGATCAGAGTATGCTCGGTCCGAGTGGACTCGGTTACCTAGGTAACAGAGCGTCAACGCGGCTTTAACTTTCTACTACACTTAGTGATTGTACAGACACCGGTACGACAATTTGGACTAGATTTAGGTTACATCCCTATATTTGATACAAGAACAGTTCTTAGTACTGATTCCACGGCACATTATCTATAGAGTGTTTCTTTAGTTTATGTTTCTTCAAGTATTTCGAGTCTATGAAAGCTTCTCCGCAAATTGAGCACACATATGGACGCTCCCCTGTATGTGTCCTAAGATGGACAACCAAGTTCCCTTTGAGGGCAAAGAACTTCATACAAACTGAGCATCCAAACTTCTTCTCCCGTGTATGAGTCAGCTGATGAGTCCGTAAATGAGTTTTTGTTTTAAAACGCAAAGAACATAGTTGGCATGGGAAAGGCCTCTCATTTGTATGTACTCGCTCATGCATCAGTAACATAGCCTGGCTTGAACACCCTTTACCACAGATGCTGCATTCAAACCTCTTTGCGTTCTTAACTTTTAAGTTTTTATGCGTCAGTATGTGAGTTTGCATGTCTTTCTTAGACGGCAGCACTTCACCGCATTCCGAACACAGCAATTCTGTTGGATCAACTATGTGTGTGCTCTCAATATGTTGCTCTAAAGCGGACTCCACTGAAAACATCTTCTTGCACAGCGAACAGGCATAACCAAGCAATTTACCAAGATTCGTGGTAATTTCTTGCTTGACCGTCTTCATAAGTTCTTCTTTGACCTTAATCACTTTAGACTTAGAACAGTCTACAGATTCTTTATGATTGGCCAATGCAGTCTTATTCTCAAATGACTGGTCACATTGGTTGCATGAAAACGGGTTCATATGTGTCAACCTATGTGTTTGCATTGTGATTTTCTGGTGGAATCTCTTGAAACAAATGTCACATTCGAATTCTCTGACGCCGCTGTGAATCATCATGTGACGTTTTAAGTTATTGGGATTAGCAAAAGTTTTGAAACAAATATTGCAGCGAGGTTTGATGTTGTTGTGACCATACTTGATATGCTGCGTCAAAGCGTTACGTCTTATAAGCTGGTTGCAGAATGGACAAGTTATTAAGAGCCCCGTACTGCTGTGAAGTAACATGTGTCCAGTCAGAATCTCTGCAGACTCAAATCCTTTACCGCACAAGTTGCATAAATGTTCTCCAGCTGGGTTGTGCTTGTACTGATGCTTCTCATAATCGGCCAAGTCTTCAAACTGCTCTCCACAATCACATAAGAATGTTCCATCCTCTTGTTGTAGTACTGTAGCTATTTGGCTATCATCAGCATACTCAATAACCAATTCAGAGCCATCATATTTCAGGATTTGGAACTGAGAAGAGTCATCACCTTCACAGAATATCACTTCTTGAGACAATGCATCTCCATCTTCATCTTCATTTGTGACCAGCTGAGAATCAGTCAAGTATTGGATCCTGTCATTACCTTTCAACAGAATAGTGCCATCAGAGTCTGTTGTGGTCAATATTTTGATGAAGTTTTTCGAATTTGGCAGTTCTTTGATAACACTGGAAGTAATAGTTTCAATGTTTTCATTGTCTTGTACATCTTCCATTTCTGCATAATTTTGATCTTGACTCATGCTGTCCTGCGTTTCATCTATGTTCATGGCTCCATCTAGATCGTCAGTTTCCTGGCTTTCTTCCTCATTTTCCAAGATAGTTGCTGGTACGTTGGCTGAGACTTTGGTATTGGACATGAGGAAGGATTCAATTGAGTCCTCAAACTGACTCTGAGAGCTTTGAGTTGGTTGTTGTGTATAAGTAGTTGTAGTTACAGCCTCAGTTGCTGCAATATCTTCTTCATACGCTTCTTGTTTAATGTTGGTCACTTCAGTTTGTTCTTCCTTATCTTTATCTTTGGGGTCATCAATAACCAAGACATAATAGTAATCATCATCACTATCATTAGGCTCCTGTTTAATGATGGCTTCAAGTTGCTTCATGGGATCATTCCCAATATCGTCGTCATCACCACTAGGGTCATATTTAGAGAGATTATCACTTTTAGATATGTCTAATACAGCGTTAAGCTGTAAACGTAGTTCATTGTCCATTTTGATGCACTGTTTACGAAACTGGTACGCGGAGTTCATGATAGCATAACAATCTGTGCACAGCTTCTGTGGTAGACCATCGTCTTCTTTGACCTGGAATTGGACAGAATATTACTTCGAGATGAGCATATAGATCTGTTGACTGTATTGTATTGTATTATACATCGGGCTGGTGTACGCAAAGGCTCATATTTTGCATAAGGGTGTAAACATTGATCAATTGAAACACCCCACCTCCTTAAGAACGTGGTCAGCAACGCCTTGGTGTTACTGATCTCGCAGAAATGGTTGTGTAACTAATGTTTGGTTAATGAATTTTTAAAATTGTGCATGTCTGTAGAATTGTACATCTCTTTTTTGTACTGTATAGTAGGACTCGATTGCGACACATACTTGTATAAAATTCAGTTATAACTGATAACAACAAACATTCCGGTTTAGTCACTATTAAAAATAATATACTGTTTCATCCCTTGTGCAGTGTACGCGGCACAGACAGCAACAGATCAAGATAAGTTGCAGCCTAAAGGAGGGAAGGACCCTTCCCTGCGGTCACCAATAAAAGAAAAATAAAAACCCAACTCGGACTGTTTAAAAAAAATCTTGCTGTCAAGAGATAAGTGTGTAAACTTTGGTTAATGAAATTAAAGTTGTTGTTTTTTATTAAAATATTGATATGATTTTCATAGAAAAAGTTGTAGATGAAATAAATCACTACAATTTAATCTTTGTTGAATTTCTTATACTCATTTCTGATATATTTATTTATGCCTTAAACAGGGTATTTCCCAGGCAGTAAAGTAAACTGATACTAGTGTCGAAAATCAAGCAGAGCACTTTTATTTAGGCATTAATTTAGGTGTCTCCTGCTCTTAGTAAAAGGGAGCTTGAGTAAAATGTTTTATAAACAAATTCAAATTCATTTATTGCAAATATGGGTAGTTATACAGGTGGGTTTTTGAAGAACAGGAAAGTTGTTAGTGTCACCATATTCTGCACTAGGCATGCAACATTTAGTTCGGAATGTGGTTAGTCCCTAAATTAAAAATTACAAATACATTAAAGTTCAAAATTACATGTCTATTAAATTTGTCAATTAAAGTCAAAGTAAATAATGTTAAAGTAAATAATGTCAAAGTTAACCTATTATGCTAAAATGTCATTAATTAATCATTGTGAAATACGCAATTTAATTCAAACTTAAGTAATAAACATTATTTAGAGTTTGTCACACAAATATTAATAACAATAAAATTAATATCTAAACCCGGCTAGGAGCTAGACAAAGATAAATAGAAACAATTGTACAGCCATTAAATGTGTATTTTGTAAATAGGATTTTACAAACACTTTTACACATCCTCTTTTTATTTTAACTAGATGAGGATGAACTACCTGACTACTCAGAGAAGAAATAGTCGAAACAAACTCATTCATATTGATACCTCATTTGATAAGATGAAGAAAAAGTACCTTTTAATGGTAAAATGATTAATTTGTGGATTAAGGGTAGGTGTTACCAGACATTAAAAACAGCAACCTATAACCATATACCTGCTACTTATAGGCCTCTCAAACACCTCAATTGTGTTACAAGCAAATTGAGGTGGATTGGTAACAATGCTTCAAAATTGAAGGGTAAAGAAGAAAAATAATGGGGATATCATTAATAATGCAAGCCTTATACTGTCCTACTGCCAGACAAAGGGCTCTGGTCATAGAGAGAATGCACAAGTATTACGACGATCCCTACATCTAAACACATGGTATACAGGAGAGCATTTTAAGAGTGTAACATTCATATATGAATGTTTTGACATGGAAAGAAAAATTCTAGTGCGAGCAGGGTTTGAACCTGCGACCTTCCGATTTGAAACAGCTATAGTTCCCTATGCAGGATTTGCGTATAAAAATATTAAAAATTCATATATGAATGTTAAATAAAAAGTATAACGCCATTAAAACCTCTCTATTTCCTGTACAAAATTACATTTGTAAAATGTAACATTATTTCATTAAAGAATCGTTTGAATGTTTTTTTTGCACTATCTTCACATAACACAGTTAATATCCGTATTGATCGATTGGGCGTGAACCACTGACTGTCACTATATAAGTTTTTAGTTGTATTTTGCACTTTTTGTTCACTTTAGCAATTTTTATTTACGGAACGTTTAGCAACACGACCGACTTGAACAAGTACGTACGGCGGATAAATCTTTATAATACACTCCCGTAAACCATGTGTGTTAGACATGCCGCTTTGTATGTAGGGACTGTTGATTTAACACTTGCTAAAAGCAGATTGGTTATCCCGTACCAATGTCAGTGATGTGTAACCTAAACTAAGAAAGTAAAAATGAATAACATTGGAATTTTCCAGGCTTTGTACCCACAATCTTATCAATGAGGCAAGGCATCTTATGTTGCGGGCAAGAAGGAAATATATTTGCATTGCCACAGCTTCATTATGACAAACTGATCAGTTTAATCGTTCATCTTGCGAAATGTTTCATAAAAGCATTTCCTAAGTTGTCAAGATTACAATATCTTATTGGAATATGCTATGGACAGATAGAAATGTGTTGTTGTCCAGAAAACTTATAGAGAAACATAACAAAAATGTTTATTTCTAATCAGTCAGATATATTTAAAGAATATATAAGAAGTATGTCACTGCACCATTAAGTTGTGTGAGATACCATTATAGCTGTATTATGTTTTTTCTACTCGTGGTTTTTTTATCTTAATATTCGAGTCAATACCATTGTTACAAGAGTCATATTATGTCTCACTGTGTTTGGGAGATCAATGGCAAGTTATTTATAAATAATAATATTAAAACCGTAGATTGGTTATCGGCGACGGTTTTGCCGCCTTTACTAGATTCTTCCTTAGAAATAATCTTCAAAGCAAAATGAACCTTCTACCTCTGTAATGCAAAAACAATTACGTCGAAAATCGCTTGCAATCAATACATTTTCGCGGCGACTCTCAACGTAAAGTAAGGTTATGTTTCATGTCAATAATTTACCAACTGACATACATTCATGACATTATAGCGAAATTAACTTATTATGAATCATTTATTCCAAGACTAAGTACAAATAAGGGAAATTTTACATACCTCGATTGTAGTTATTTCAAGAAACTTCTCATTTACATTCTGTTCCGAATCTAGGAGTGACACTTCGGAATTGGCAGACAAACAACAGCGGCAGAGATCGGACCACGTATCCATTTCAATAGACGCGCATTATTATCCAACCAGTTACACCTGGAAAAAATATTATAAACATTAAAGAAATACATTGTTTTGACAGTTTAGTAATCAGAGACCACAATACATTAAGGTATCCAAAGAGTAAAAATTATCTACGGACCATGCCCATAAAGACGATCTACTATTCCAAATTATAGACAAGAGACGAGCGTACAAAATGGAGGCAACTACGATGCAACGGACGTGGCGTCACAATAGAGATAATGATTTCAACTGTCATGGTGGCACCACTGACAGTCACTGACAGCTTTTAATGTGCGTTCCGTGCAATCCAGTTTTGATAAAAGTACTCTTTAGCCAACACAAGGTTAATGCTACTTTCTTGAATCGTTATTCTTAATTGGTTATTACATTATGTTTTACTTGTTTTATTGTAAAAAGTAACGATAGTTGTTGTATTTTTCCGTAAATTGTTTATGGTTTTTGGATCAATGACTCGTGAAAGTAAAAATATTTTCAATGGGCTAAATAAATGCAATGCATTTTGAAACAGTTTTATTAACTTTTTTGTACTGTTCTTTAATTTTGTTTAAATAAATAGTTCATTGTATTGCAAATAATGTTGAGCATAGACAATTTATGAAATAATCCAACTGAGTGACAGATAGTGTGACACAGTTTTGACATTATAAATGTCACCCACAGATTAAGATTATAGTTGGTCCACAGAGAATTCAAAACTTTTCTTTAGAAACGAAATCTTTCATGATTGAAAGTGCCGAAAATATAATTTTCTAATGTTTTTTGCAATTTGCAGGTCAGTGTCAGGTTGTAATGTTGTACAAAATATGATTCGCGGCCGTAACACGTATGTTTTAACAAAATAATAATCATTAATCAATGCAACCCTCTAAATTCATCCCATTGAATGACTTTCCATTTCATGAAAACGTAATTAAATGGGATCAACCGATAAACTGACTTCATCGCCCCGGCTTACTGTTCTAGCAAGACCTACTTTGGGAGCTAGACTCTAGCTTTATTTCACTTCGGCCAGTAACAAATGAGCAATGGCTGCCACTCTTCCAGCGTGGGTAAGCGTGGACCATCTTGGAACGGGATTCGCTGACTTACGGCTTACGACATAAAAACGAGATGCTTTTAAGTAGTGTCTCACCGAAGGTTCAGTTTCGGTTTTGGCCAAAAGATCTAGTTTCAGCCAAACTTCGGCTCCCTGAAACTCCATTTCCCTGAATTGTCGAACGTTGTTCGGCTAACTTCAGGTGAGTTTCTTGGTCGTGATCGCCAGCTAAGTTCGCCGCCGTTCTTGATTTTAAATAACTATGTTTACTACACACTTCAATTATAGTTTTTATTTTATTGAACAATTGTTAACTGTTGTATTCGGGACTGCTGAGCATGAGGTCCTGGGTTTGATTTCCAGGTTGGGCAAATTGTTATTGGGTATTTCCAGCTTTAATCTTCAGTAGCAGTCACGGAGTCTGGATTGATTGCCTGGTTGGTGACAATAGGTTCGCCCCTTACTATACGGTAATGAAACAATTTATTTGGCAAAATGTGGGTTGTACAGACGCCAGCAATATCCTCCCCTAAGACAACCCACTGACCGCACATCAAGCTACCACAATAAAATTTGTCAAATTTCTTTAATAGATTTTAACTAGATCGCTGAAGCATAAGGTTCAAGGTTGATTGGGAAAATTTGATAGTTTCAGGTAGATTGATGTGATGGCGTCTGTACAGAGCACATCAAGCCACCCAATCTTTCAAATTTCTTTGATAGTTTTCAACTTAATTTCAAAAGAATAAGGTTCATGTTCAATTGGGAAAATTTTACAGTTTGGGATAGCTTGAAGTGCTGGCGCGTCTGTACTTTACTTTCCTTTAGTGATAGTGAATAGGATACTTTATAAGTAGATACAAGTCATGCTAAAGGCACATTCATACTTACGACAATATTTTTAATGAATTTGATAAAAAATAGAGAAGAGACGTTTGTCTCTTCTCAGTTTCTCTAGGAAAGAATTTCCTAGGTTTGCCTATTTCATTGAACTGTTCTATTTTAACCGACTAGTTAAAAGTCAAATGGGTATTCGAAAGTAGAAAATGCAACTAGATATTTTAAATTTTCATGCTACTATTATGGCGCAATGTGTTCTGCTCTATAACATTTATATACAAATAAATATACTTACTTACATAACGAAGGCATGCCTGATGGAAATTAGGTATTTTTATAAATATTCTTAGATCACTAATAACAATTACAGATTAAAAGAATAACTTAAAAAAGTTACTTAAAAATGGGGTACGATTTACTTTGATTTTTGAAACACAACAAAATGGCGGCCGAAAATGCGATTTCTTCGATACCGCCACAATACGGCCTGAGATTGATTGATCAGCCGCCTGTTTGCGATTGATTCGCTATGGAATTGATTGGTTCAGAGTTTTCTGTGTAGGGAATTAAAAGCAAACAAAAGGCCTTAGTGGTTGGCAGTGCAAAATTGAAAATTACATTTCTGAAACATTTTTTTACGATTGTTTGGCTTTTCTTGGCTGGGTGTAATGCAGTGCTGCATGCACTGCATTACACCCAGCCAGGTAGGTACCTACTATTGGCGACTGTATAACATTGAAAAAATTTTCACAAACAGCGCCCACCTGGGGCGCTGTTTGTGAAAATTTGTGAAGTTGCAAGTAGAAAGTGGTATTAAAAAAAACAAAATGACGACGTTAGTTTAGGGTAATGCCACGCGTCAAAAGAACCGTGTACTACATCTACATATACTATTGTCAATACCTCCTTTTTTAAATGTGTTCCTTACAGGGTTCGAAATTATCAAGGAAATTATTTTCTTTGTGATAATTATCAAGGCTGATTCACAACTTGATCTCTTTAATTTGTTTACGTGTATTCAATCCAAACAAGGTTTTTATTTTCCGGTCCTTATATAAATAGTAACTTGCAAAATTAAACTCAAGTGTACAAAAAACTCTGTTCGTTGATGAAGTACAATGTTTGTTAGCGTTTTTTTTAAGTTGATTTTTAACGCGTTTGGCTACGGGAATCGAGTAAATCGCGATCGCTAATCCCAAACACGTCAGACATCTTGTGTCACGGAACATTCAGAACTAACTAGTACGGTGTTGCCGTCTGCTAAAGCAGGTTCGGAATCATGACTGCAACGACATGACGCTGCGACGTGTCGATCCGACATGTCGTAACGTCCCGTCGTCTGCTGCTGTCGGCTACGAACTCGTACTTTATCGTGTAGCTAAAGATAGGTGCACGGGATTCGGAATCTATACGGTCCATTATATTGTTTCCCTTAATATACATATTTTATAAATTGAATCATTGAATTAAAGAGTTTCCTTGCGCATTAATAACGTCTTGCAACCTTGTCCTAGCCATAATGCATGGACAAGTACTAAAAAACTGCCTCGTTGATCTAGTGGCAGTAAGTACATCTCAGCATTAGATGCTGGGTTCGACTCCCGAGTCGGGCAAAGTGTTATTGCATTTTTCCATCAGGAATTTCTCAGTAGCAGCCATAGACTCCGTATTTGTGTCGGGTTGATGGCAATAGGCTCGCCCCTATTACAAGGAACTTAAACATAAATGGCGTAGTGTGGTTGTACTTGTTAGGAATACCTCTGCCTCACTATTACAAGGCCTGATGTTTAAGTCCTAAAAATAACGCATAAAAATCTTTACGCGCCCAAAACGTTCGTTCCAATCAGTACAAAGATTTTATTTACGGCGTAAAAAGGGGATATCCATAACATTAATACAGAAATACGGCTGAATAAACCCTCTACGCCGATGCTCGGATGATGGATGGATTCTGAAGGGACTATTCAATCAAGCGCTGTGAAAATGCCCTCTCATGCCCCTATGTAATCTTACACCTACTATTTGCATTGCGCACCCCGTGAATAGTTAAAGTTAGTAGCTAAGTTTCTTCATCATTCTCTTGCCCTTGTCCCAATTCATTTGGGGTCGTGTTTTCTTCTTCCATACTTCTCTATTACTTGTCATCTCATCAGACGTCTCCTTTTATGCCATAGCATTTTTCACACGGTCCATCGTTTCTTTGGTCTTCCTCTACTCTTATACCCATTCACAGTCTTACTCAAAACTTTTCCTCATAACATTTTGCTCATTCCTCCGCATCACATGCCCACACCAAGACAACCGATTACCACACAACTTTTCAGTCACCGGCGCCACTGTCAGACTTAGGTAAATTAAGTTTGTCACAAAGAAAGAAATAGCATTTTTGGCAAAATCATAAAACTTCGGATTACTTATATTTAAAAGAAAACATGCTTATGTCAAAATCGCCTCAGCATAGCATTACAACTCCAGCTAGCTAGTCCATTCTGCAATTTAAGAGCGTTTGTACAGAAATTGGGCAACGTCGCAAATAGCTGTCAAATATTTCGCTGTTTTAATTAATTTGGCAATATTACTGTATGGAAATAAGAAATATGACTAACTAGTGAACTAAAATATTGATTCTGTTGAAAATGTTGATCTACAGTAATATAATAAATTAAATATAAAAATTAAATATAATACAAATCTTTCTTCTTAATAATAAATTATTAAGAAGAAAGATTTGTATTTATGTAACGAATAAGCTCCGAAAGTACTGGACCGATTTTAACCATTTTTTCTTCAATAGAAAGCTAAATTATCAGGAAGAAACATAGGCTATAAATTATATTTGTATCATGCAAGTTAACTGAGTTATCACAATATTTGCGGATGAAGTCGCGGCTGAAAGCTAGTTCAGAATAAATATTTTCGTCCGTCCGTTCCCTGGATATTTTACTAACGTGCTCTGGCTTTTGGACTATGTAGGCGGGCACCCGGCAGATGTTTTATCCTGGTGGTACTTTTCTGTGGCCGCGGGTCGAACCTGGTATCAATATAAATTCGGAATAAACTCTACAAGATTCCTGCGACACTATGGTAGTGGTCAATAAAAACCTATTTAAATGAAAACGTTTGGTAGCACATTCGTTCCGGGTAGAATCCTTCTGTTATAAGTTTTATATGATCAGATTTATTTACTTGAGATTTGACATAGAATTAGCACTTTGGAGTAAAAGTACCTAAGTGCGTGTTTGCAAGTTTTTGAATTGTATTTGTAAGTCCATTTCAATGCAATATCTAGTCATTCACCAGTTCCATAATAAATATATTGATGCATCTTGGGTCAAGCGACACGCGCGTGCCTGTGTCCTTCGCGTGAGTCTGATGACTCTTGGTATGCTCTCTTAGGGTTGAATCTCAACTCCCGTCCTGTTTCTCGTTCTTGCAAATGACGGTTCTAAGTGACAGAAAAAGATAGGAAGCATGGAAGAATGCGGTTTCGTGCTTCTATATGAGGTCCAACCCTTAGCAATATCCGCAGTACCTGACGCAACATGCGTGCAGCTTGAACGTGTAGCTCGTGGACAAGCGGTTAAGCTTCTTGGATTTGGTTGACGGACTAATTTATATGTTAATACGCAAGGGACTAGTTGGGTACCAGGAGAACAGGGTGTGACAAGAGGACAGGTGGCGAGACGTGATGCATTTACGAAAATTAGGGTACGTTGTGGCCTTCAAGAAAGCGATAGTTATAATAAAATGTGTGTAAATACTTACCTATAAGGACTCCACCTTAGGTTCACGACAAATAGATCGGCGACGTTCGACGGTTTGTCCATACAAAAAGAGCACTAGGCCGTCGATGCCAAACCGAAACTTTGTGCTATTTTTGTATAGATGTTACGGCTAAAAGCCGAAGTGCGGCTAAACCTTGTTCTAGCCGGCTTTTTATAGCTAGGTCGGTGTGTCCTAGCAATAAAAAGGATACACAACTGTTACCGGCCGCACCTAGGTTTAGCCGGCTAGAACTAGGTGTAGCCGCATTTCGGCTATTAGCCGTAACATAGACAAACCGTCAAACGTTGTCAATCAAAATGTCACACCAAACGAAACCTGAATGAATGCCTTAGTATTATTGCACCGTTGGAGTTCAACTCAGGCGAGCCGAACGATGGATATCCAAAAACCGGGGCGTAATAGACTGAAGACATGAATAGAAAGAAAGAAAACATATTAATTTGTCGCAGGGACTTGACGTGTATCATACAAAATTACAAAAAATAAACAATTAATTCAACAGGACGGAACAAAAAACGACGAATACGACGATTCATACTCGTGAATTTGAGTGTCTGACTTAAAAGAGGATATGGGGTCGAAACTTACTTAGTTTTAGTCTTAATTTTTATTAATATTTTAGATTTAGTTGTAGTCTGTATATAATGTACACTATAATGTAAAATGAATATTTTATTTTAAAGTTCATTAAAACCTTAAAAGTCGTGAGAAGCTCGTAAGTTTGAATGTAGGAGGTGATCTCAGAAACTAATAATTCGATTTCAAAAATTCATTCTATGATGCAAATCTACGATTTCCTAGTGTCACGGGATCATGTGTCTTAGACACGGACGGAACCGCGTCCAGAAGCTAGTTCTTACGAAAGGAAAAATATGTAATCCCCGTTTGTCAGTCATACATTCTACGTTACATTTCTGCCGCACTTTTAAAGGCCTAGTTTCTGATAAGGACAGAAAACGGTTGACATGTCAGTTAAGCGGGCATTCCGAAACTTTGGACAATGTGAACCCGTATTATTTTACACAAACTTCAACATCGATTATCTTGAAAGTTACAAACGTAACATCACGCCCGTATCCCACAGGAGTACGTAAAAACAGAACGCCAGCTAGTAAAACCTTGTTCTCTATGTTAAGTTGCTTGCAATTTTATCAAAGCTCGTGGACTTGTCCCGGCTTGTTGAGCAACGATTGCCCAGGTCGGTTCGGTTTTGAGTATGAGTATATGAGTAGAGGAAGTCCAAAGAAACGATGGATGGACTGTGTAAAGAATGATATGGCAAGAAAGGAGGTATCTGAAGGTAAAGATGTAACAAGATAAAACATAATATCAACAATTTTGTTGAAGCTACCTTACACTCACTGGCTCCCGGCCTAACCTAAGCCTATTTCCCACATTACGGCCACAATTTAAGGCATTCATCACATATGTTTTATTATTACAATAAACTTATTTCGTATTACAGTAATCGTTGTGGTTTAATAAAAATAATATTTCATCGAGATGATAGAAATAAAGATAGCTGAAGTGACTCAAAAGGCTGACAACTTAAATGGAAGGCTTTTCATGTTCGTCTTATGCCGACGAACTGTGGGTCCATGTAGCACCATAAAGAACTGGTACCCTGGTACTGTGACGGCCCGTTCACGACCTTATGCAATGCGTATTTAGCGGACAGTACAAAAAGTACTACAGCGCCATCTATGACACAAATGAAGAACTAACTTCGACATTCTGAATATTGTGCTTAAAATGACGGTGTTTGTTTGATCATATCATCATCTGCCTAACCGTTTCCCGAACTATGTTGGGGTCGACGTCCAGTTTAACCGGATGTAGCTGAATACGTCTTTTTGCTATATACATTATTTGGCATAATTTTTGATCATCGAATAATGTGTCGTAGGTATTATTTTACGGAACTACAAAATAAGTTTTGGCCGAAGCCTCTTTTGAACTTTTTCCATATTTTTACCACACCGCAACAACATTTTACGGACCACCCAATCCCCGTAGCGCCGGAGCTGTGACAGAAACAATGCTCGCTGCATGTTGCATGCCTGCTTGCATGTTGCTTGCTTGTTTGCATGCTGCATGCTTGCTAGCATGCTGATATGCTTGTTTGCATGCTTCTTACTGGAACCTGAATTCTAGGCGTTTGCTGAAATGAAAATATGGTAATTAAAACAGTGGTATAATGAATGTTTGGAAATATAATACTTCGAATAAATGTTATTTCGGCTAAGTGTAACTTCGGTAAAAAGTTTTTAGACCAAATGAAACGTCGGAGTAACGAAAAGAATCGAATTGATAATAGGTTAACTGATACAGTGGCAGACGTGACTTCGAAGAAGTAAAAAAAAAACGAAACGATAATATGTAGTTGAAAAGTTTCAGGCGAAATGAAATTCGGTAAAATATTTTTCGAACTTATGATATTAAATTCATAGTTGCACGGAGTTTTCCTATTCACATCTTTTTAACCTACCGGTCACACTGTTGCTAGATGAACTGAGAATTTACAAAAATCATGAAATAAAAAATTGTTTTTTTTTAAGAATTTCCTACACTTCATTAACTAATCAATTTAAATTCTATGTCTCGTTTAATTGTTTTTTTAAGCTATGATTAATATTATATTAGCCACGGGCTGAAAATCACACTGACGGATAACAATAAGTAGAAATTATAAATTTTAATTAAAAGATTGTTAGTTGGTCTAATGGTAGAAAGCGCGACTGCTGAGTATGAGATACTGAGTTCGTATTCCAGGTCGGGTAAATTGTTACTGGGTTTTTAATCAGGATTTTTTTAGCAGCAGTCGCCATTTCCAGGTACAAAAAAAAGCAGAAATAACAAAAAATAAGAAAATCTACGCAGACCGGAGCAGAGAGGATCTGCACATCTGTGAGTGTGCAAGATTCGACCAATTACAGGAGATACCACAGACAGACATTTACCAGTATGGCCGAGGCCTTAATAGCAACAAAACTTAAGATTACTAGATTCTTATCCAAATACAGACGCGAAATCAAGCATAACGAATTAATGTACATGTAATATATAGCAGTTAATTAAAGACTTAAGCACGTAGGTACTTACTGCCAAGCGGGTACTTAGTCTTCATAGTGAGTTGCGTCAACTTACCGTCTCGATATGAAATGGGCGATTTCTGTTTCCCGTAAGTTTTTTTGTTGTAGACACCTGAACCTACCGTACCTTTTTTTTTTTTTTTTCCGGATTGGAAATCATCAAATGACCCCCCCGCTCTGGGCGGAGCGGAAGGGAGTGTCAGACTTATACTGACTAAAACCCATCCATGTTCCTTCTTTGCCCTTTGTCTTCCAGGGCCACGGTATCTCTTTCGAACAGTCCCGCAGCCCTGGCAGGCATCGGGCCTTGCGGACCCCTACTTATTTGCTGACATCTCTTTGAGGCGCGCGTGGAACACGAACGCACCGTCGGCACGGCCTGTCGACATAAGACGGCCGGACGGCGAGCTAGCCCATAACTCGCCGACCACAGGCCCGCGCCTACGGTGGCCGGGAGCCACCACGTGACCCCCGACGCCCAGGGCGTCTCCCGCGGTGGCTGGGACGTGAGGTTCTTTCCCTCTCACATCCCGCCACCTCCTTCACTAGCATGACTGCTTCACAGAAGGTGGTGACGGCTTCCCATTCCCTCTCGCTCCGGACCATGGCTTGAACCAGGGCCTGACGCGAGAGATCGCCGCCGCTAATCGCCGCTACAAGGACACGGCGGTGCTCCGCCCAAGCGGGGCAGACCTCTACGGTAACCTACCGTACCTGTGTTAGTGATCATGTCAGTTTAAAAACTAAAACCTCTTTTGTTTGTTAAGTTGGTATGTTGTTATAATACACAGAGTATTATGATATGCCTTGGCTAAAGGTTTTAGTAATAAGGCATCCACAGGATTAATAATAATAATCGTTTTATTATCAGGCAACTAAGGCCCATAAATAGATTACACACAAAATAGTCTTATACAATAATAAACTAATACATATTAAAAACCTTATAAAACTATGACTATACACCAATGTTGACGGTGTCATGTTTCGCTGCGTGGTCTCGCGTAACCGTCCTCGGAAACGTCGATACACGTTACCTTTCGGCCGAAAGTTCTCTTTCAGGCAAGTCTGTAGATGGTGCGATGGTGGGTTGGAACTCTTACCACGAATGACTTAAAGTTGATGTTGTGGCGCGATTCCAACCTTTCAACCCTCAGAGTCCAGTTGAGCTTCACTTTCAAATAATGCACGACTTTCTCAGTTGTAGTGGATTGATGCAGACGCGAAAGGTACAGCTGCGTCGTATGCTTAGCAGCATGTTGGGTCCGCTCGGTGCAGTGGCGTAGGTTAAGAGAACAGGGCTTCTTCTTCTTTCATTCTACTTAAAGATTAAGCAGCTGATAACCTCCATGGCTGACCTGCCAGATGCAACACAGGTAAAAAAGAAACGTATTAAGTTATCGAGGTAGGAAAACATCGTGTGGATTGACTCTTTTATACATAAACTTGTGTGATTTGTGATGTAGACTCAATCTTTTGTTACAGTTATTTGCTGGGTCCTCTTACTCCATCAACCAGCACCATCGCAGTCATTACACTACGCAGATAACCCCTTCGTTTCTTTCAAGCGTACCAAAACCCAATTTTGTCAGGAGCTATGCAACGATATGTATATGAACCTGAGAGAACGCAGCCCTACTTTAACAATGCTCCTACAAAATGCGATGCCGTTGAAATATAAGGTGTACGGTAGAAGGTCTGAACCTGTTTATCAAATTAATCCTTCCATTCTGGATGATAGGGATGATTTGTTGTGTAATTGTGTTACGAGTACAAGGACGGGTAGTGTAGCGTCTGCACCTAAACGTTGGATGGATTTTAACTTACAGGCTAAATCTACACCAGTACGTGCAAAACTCGAAAATAAACGATTAAGATCGAGTTCCACCTCAAACTACGCAGAAAATTCTTTTATTTTTTCCAAGTATATCGAAAATATAAGGTCTAGATCGAAACCAACCTCAAGCTATGCAAAAGATCTCTACATTTCTTCGAAGTATAACCCAAATAGATTAAGATCGGAAAATTGTCCTGACCTAGCAATCTGTAAAGAGGTAAAATGGTAAGAATGAAAAATGTACCACAAGAGATTGAGAAACATTAAATATTATTATATTATTATTCATTTGTAATTTTTACTTTGTGATGTTTATTGTGAAACTAGTAAAACAAAGTGTACCTAAGGTTTTTGAACCAAGTTCATATTGTTAGGAAGAATAGGGCCGAGGTGACACCCCTGTGGAACTCGAAATTATGTTGTGATTGCATGAGAAACTAACCCGTCAACAATTTCTGTATCTTGTGCAAGATAAGTCTACTAAAGTATACAAACAGAGATCACTCTCTTTCATCATCATCATCATCATTTCAGCCGAAAGACGTCCACTGCTGGACATAGGCCACCCCCAAGCGTCGCCACATTGACCGGTCCCGTGCGTCTCGCATCCAGTGGATCCCTGCAACCTTCACCAGGTCATCGGTCCACCTAGTGGGAGGTTTTCCAACGCAACGTCTTCCAGTTCGCGGTCGCCACTCCAGAATTTTCCGGCCCCATCGGCCATCCGTTCTTCGAGCAATCCACTGCCACTTAAGTTTGGCTATTCTTCGGGCTACGTCGGTAACCTTGGTTCTCACTTTCTTTGGTGTAAGTAAAATAGAGTTTTTCTAAGATTTTATGTTTGACATTTTACTGTGCTATACCTATATATGGAACAATACCAAATTGCCATTCATTGCAAGGTATTATCGAAGTCGAGCTTAGGTGGTCAAGCATAATATTCATCATTTATTACTGGGAATAACTTGTTTAAATAAATAAAAACCTTATTTATTGCTTGCTAAGTTTTTTTTATCGACAACTGATACACAGAACAAAAGAGCGTTATTTTGCTAAAGGTCACACATTCGAAAGTTATTTGATACAATATCGAGCTAAGATATATGTATACACCGTGTTTTTTTAGTCGTCTTACAAAGGTCGTCCACTCAATGTACCCGACATAGAATAGCTCTAGGTGCGATTTTTTTTTATCTTCCGTAATAAATACAAAGAAAAACAATAATAAAAAATTTGAATAAAATTATGAAAAATCCTGTTAGTGATGTTTACGTGTCAAACGGGAGAACATTACCTACCCAGCACTCGAATCCAGTAGATCATTGCTCGCAACAGGGTGTTTTAACTACGTCAACCGTCATAATACTGAATAATATTTTTATTTTTAAATGATTAAAATCTCATAAATACCTATTTTTTTTTATGAATGTTTAGTATTCATTGGATACATGAAGTGGGCTGCCGTTGTAAGACGACTAAAAAGTCACGGTGTATAGGTATATAAATTAAGGTGTAGAGTAATTTTAATATTCATCAAATGTTTCATGAATATGATAGTAATTTAAAGAGAGATATAATATAGAGAGAGGTACAGAGTAATGGCTGTTAACCCTTCATTGCCAATAATCAGCTACCAGGTTAGGCTGTCTTGCGACATAGGCCTCCTCTAGCGTCTCCTTAACAACCATTCAGAAATAAGTTCTTCTTCTTAGCGTGTCGATGGCAATCTATATTGTGTCAGCCCAGAACTAGGCTACTAGTTTGGCGCTTTCGGTAGCGTCCATCAGTTCCTGTAGTGAACAAACAACAGGACACGCAGGAAACAATATTAAGTGCCCCATCGTTTGTAGAACAGAACCAAATTTACACTGCAGGGCAGAGTCAGTTTTAAATTAATGTTATTACTTGTTTATGTTTTGAGGTCAGAGTAAAATAAAGGCTATTTTTATTTTATTTTATTTTTATATAGAGTAAAACGAAAGCGAACGAGCACGTTGCGGTGTAAAAGAAGCTGTAGTGACAAAAATTAAAAAGAGTATGATTAGATGGTTTGGTCATATAGAGAGGATGAGTGAAAAGCAACTAACAAAAGGTATTTACAAGGCAGATGTGTGTGGTCTGTGGATGGGTGTCCGCCCATTACATACCGAGTTTCCTCCGTGCCTCGGAAAGCAATTTGAGCCGTTGGTTCCGGCTGTCATTTATAGATCTTTGACAGTCGTTAGGCAGTCAGTGGCCCAAAAATTCTGACAACCAGTCTTACCAAGGGGTATCGTATTACCCAGTACTAACTGGGTTGTGGAGGTCAGATAGGCAGTCGCTCCATGTAAAATACTGGTATTCAGCTGCATCCGGTTAGACTGGAAGCCAACCCCAATATAGTTGGGAAAAGGCTAGGCAGATGATGATGTGAGTGGCAACGCCGGGAAGGGACGCCCTAGAAGGACATCCACTGATCTTATTGGTGAGGCTCTTCAGAAAGGTCAGGTGCGTAGTACTCGCAACCGGCGTGTATGACCAGATGTATGCACGTGGACGAGGCAAAAGGAGAACGTAAGGATCGTAGCAGGTGGCGTTCTGTGTTCTGCCGACACTCATGGCAAAATTTATTGTAGCATGTAAGCGTTACAATCACACACAACGCGTGTAACGCAACGTTTGTCAAGGTCGGTTCGTGGATGGGTTACCAGATAAAACGAGATTTTTCCGAGCCGTTCCCGGCTGACATTTGAAGATCTTTAACTGTAGTTAGAAGCCAAAAAGTATGATAATTGTCTTTCCGAAGGGTATCGTGATACGTATTAGCTAACTGACAATTTAACGGCACGGTTGTCGCAGTGGCTGAGCGATTGATTACAGCGCTGCGTGTCTCAGGTTCGATTCCTGCACGGAACAAATATTTGATATGGCCTACAGATAGTTGTCCCGGGTCTGGCTGTTTGTGTATGCCAATTTAAACGTTTGTAAACGCTGTTTTAAGCTTTCACGGTTTACAACTAAACTTATACTGACACTTACGGGATATCTTCCGTGATTGTTCAGTTGAGTAAGTTCAAAAGTAGCAGCCGGAATCGTAATAAGGACTCCACAAAACCAGGTGATACTGTGTGTTTTGACTTAATGTCGAGTTCCAGTAGTGCGCGTAGCAAAAGACAAAGAAAGAGGGTAGATAGATTTGTCTGCTCTTAGCTATTTATTTTCCATCCACCCGCATTCTCCAGTAAACCCGCGATCATGGCGCTTGCAACAGCGTGGATATATCGGGAGCTCAAAATAATGAACAATCACGGAAGATAACTTATACTGTCACATACGGGATTGTGATAGTATAAGTTTTGTTTGTAAACGCACCCACAATACAGAAAACAATCCTAGTGTGGGGCAACGTTTTAAAAAAAGGATAATACTGATATTCAGCTGTATGTGTTTAGACTGGACCGACCCTGACAGACAGCCCCTGGGTCATCATCTGCTTAGCCTTTTATTTATTTAAACTTCATGTACAATAGTGATACATAGGCGGACTTAATGCCACAAGGCATTCTCTACCTGTCAACCTTTGGGTTAAATAAGAAAACATTGCGATAAATAACTTCTTGCTACTTGCTTTCTGCTTTTTCCCAACTATGTTGGGGTCGGCTTCCAGTCTAACCGGATGCAGCTGAATACCAGTATTTTACATGGAGCGACTGCCTATCTGACCTCCACAACCCAGTTAGTACTGCGTAATACGATACCCCTTGATAAGACAGCCCCTGGGTGATTGGTCTTATTAGTTTTGTCTTGTCATTTACCTAAACTGGACTCCAGGGCCCGTTGATGGCAAAGGTCGGTAAAATAATTCCTCTATTGTTTTTTTGTCATATTCGACAATAGGCCGTTCCGTAAGAAAGAAGAAAGAAAAATAGATGTTTATTTGCATATGCTACAATATTACATGGAAGTTAAACTTATCTGTCGAAATGTGGGTCAATATTTGTAAGAGGTAAGCCGGAGTACATATCTTTAATGAGACTATATCATTTGTGTATAGAATAGGTACTGACTGTGCCATTTTTCAAAGGGAAACCAGTAGGAATCGAGTTATATGGAACCTTCGCCACTGGTGTACTATTAGATAATCTCTGCCTAACCCTTCGAGGATTACAGGCGTGATGATGTTATGTTTAATTAAATATTTACTGATCGTTCTGTTGTCAATTGAATATCGGTAATCAAATATAGGGAGACTGGTAATTAGTGACCGATACTTAAACACGTGATTGTACTCATAATAACAAACAACTTTCCCAAAGATTTTTTTTATACTCATTTACTTTTATCACAATAACACAACAGCCGTACGAAACTCGTGCGCGCGCGCCTTTGACCTATCAGCTGTTAGCAGCGTGACGCAGTTCTAGATGTCTCATTACTATCGTACCGTGCAACAGTGGGTAGGCAGAGCACCGCGACCCGCAAGCCCGCTTCGTAAGTTTTATTGTGATAAAAATGAATGAGTATAAAAAAAAGTTTCTTTGGGAAAGTTGTTTGTTATCATGAGTATCAGTGAAGAGTAGTAGGTTATAAGAGCAAGCCAAGCTTGTAGGCTTGTATGAAAGTACCGCTAGACCTAATTGTATCTTTTAATGTAACTATCTTTTAGGTCTGGTGATCGCTAGAGGTACAGAGATACTGTTGCTTGTGTGGTCCTCGATTCGATTCCCAGGTCTGGCAAAGTGCCGTTGGAGTTTCCATCTATAGTTTCTCAAGCGCAGCCTGGAATCTGGATTTATGCTTGTTTGCCGGCAACAGGTTCGCGCCTTATTACATGGGACTTAAACATAACTGGCGAAAAGTGAGAGTGGGTACTGTGGGAAGTACACATCTGCCTAACTCTAAGACGAAAATAGGGTGTAACGTTCTGTTATGCTATTTAAAAGAAGAAGAATAGAATATGTCAGAAGTATACAACATTAGTTTTACTATATGCGAAACCTGAAACACGTGTCTAGTATTTTTATGTACAGAATCTAAGTACAAAATTTCAAAACTGTATCATGAAAAATCACAAAGTTATAAGCTTGTCCTGTTACCTGGTTGTCCGCACAAATAGTGGTCACCACGCGGCGCATTCGCTCGCACGCTTTCAGCGTCGCGTCGTCTTGAGCTCATTGATAATAATAGTTTGGCAGTAGGTACCTAAATGATTGCGATAGGTACTTAGTATCGCTCGGAGTCCAACTTGTAACCTTTTTTAAATATTTTTGGGACCAAATATGACATGGTTTAAAAAATATTGGATACGATTCAGTTACTTATTCTGAACAAACTATATTCATGTTTCTCATATACTAAAAATAATATTGTAGATGTAGCAGAAAAATACTGTTTTAATGATAAATACTTGAGTTGATACTTGGCTTATAATAATTGTGAATAAATAACCTGTAACTCTTCCCCAAATATACCTTAACATCACGCCTGTAATCCGCGAAGGGTTAGCCGTCGCCACCCGTCGCCACCCGTCGCCACCCGTCGCCACCCGTCGCCACCCGTCGACGGCTGCAGTGGCATCTGCCGTTGGCAAGGTGCCGCTCGTCTGTATGAGCCCTTTCCAGGCTTATTCGGAATACAGTGAACAGAGTGAACACTGGAATATCGACGCAGAAAAGGTCACGTAAGAGTGTGTAACAGTTCACATTTTTAAATAGATAGTTTTCTTTACTTCTGTTTGTTAGATATGGTTGATGCAAATCTGATTAAAGCTCTTGGGGCTGATAGCAGAAAAATTAAAAAAAAAAAAAAAGATTAGGTGGTTAGTGTTCTGTTCTTTATTTTCAAAGTATGATTACACAGATTTGTAGGTCGTATCATTATTCAAATTCAAATTATTTATTAAAAATTTTATGAAAAAAATATCATATTATCATTTTTCATTTAATCATCTTATTTTATACATTTTTAAATATTTCTTAAAAAAAAACATTTAAAAATACAAAAAATAGCGGTCCGCCGGTGTCGGGAGCAGGGTCCAAGCTACCGGTTATTATTATGAAGATTTCTTTACATGATTCCTTTATTCATTCATTAACCATATTAATTAAAAAGGTTTTTTTTTTTTTACTTTATTTATTTTAGTACACATTAATTACATTTTTTAATATTTCAATCTAAAGTAATACAAAAAAAACATTTAAAAATAATCAATCATCAACTATACACATTTTTTCTATTTTTACATATTATTTATAATACAAAAAAATAACATTAAAAAAAAACACACAACACAACAAACAAACAAATAAACATTAATAACACGTAAAAGCAAAGAAACAAAATTTAGAATCAAGAATTTTGTTTTCTTGGTTATTATGATAATGATAATTTTCATAATAATTAGCGTGATTGTTAGGAGTATTATGCTGCGGTGACGTCTTGGTATGTAAGTTTATTTCATCCAATAGTGTCTCTGGTCTTGTATAAAGGCTATAGATTTCAGGTACGGAATCGTGTTCGACCTCAGAATGCTGCCAATCTGGTGGTCCATGTGAATCTGTAAACAGCCGTCTAAGCATTCGTCTGTAGTAGTTTGGTTTAGCAGGTGAGGTATTCAAATGTTCTGGTAATTGCAGTATCAGTAGCCAGAAAATTACTGAAACATATATAAGGTCTATCTTTTCATACACGAAATATTTTAAGAGTAACTTCTATAAGTCGTAAAGTCGCCATAGCAACGAAAAAAAATTTATCTGACTGTTTTTTTTTTTTTTACAAAATTATTATAATTTTATAATTTTTTGAGACTTTTTGCATAAAACCTTTACTCCCATATTCTAACAATGACAGTAGGTAAATACGATGTAGTAAACTAGCGTAATGGATGCTTAAAAATAAGGAGCCAGTATTTATTTTGTGGGTCAAGTAATTTTAATTAATTTATTTTTTATAAAAAATATACTCATTTAAAAATATCCCTTGAAATGGCTTTGTTATAGCCGTTAGATGATTCCCTGAAAATATTTCGTGTATGAATAGTTAGACCCTATATAGATATAAGATTAAAACACACATACATGTACGAACACACCCAAAATTTGGGTGTACTATTAGGTACACTTCTACCTAAACCTCCCAGGATTGATTTTATCTATACATCTATACAAATATATAAAATTGAAGTGTCTGTCTGTAATTTAAAAATAACAGCTTTTTACTGAATACAAAATGAAAGTATATACGGTACTTACAACAAAAAATCATTTTATTTTTTATTTTTGTCAGCGTGCCCTTTACTGGCGGATAGCTGATGATTAGTACATCATTCTGAGCCCACCCACATCGAAATCTTTCATCGGTGGTTTAAAAACAAAATCAGCTATTCCATACATCTTGACCGTATTGCACTTTTGTAGGAAACGATAGCCGGTGACTGCCGTGAATTGCACTGTACCAGGGCAACAGTTCTGACGACAGGTTATGTAGCTACGAAAACGTGGATAGGTATCACGCACTCGCGTGTACTGTGTGTGTATTTCATAATTGGCAGTTTTGTATCACCCACCGCTGAGTATAAGCCTGCACCCTTTTGTGACATGTTTTCCTGGTATGTCAATGAATTAATGCATCAAACTTACGTGAAAACAAATTCATAGCTCTCGACTGATTTCGTTCAGTACCTTAATATTTGAAATGGCTCACAAATCAAAGTACTCGTTTTTATTAAATTGATTTCAACTTTGGCTTAGTGTTATCGGTAATCAAAATGTATTGTTTTAATGAAGGCAATAATATTTCCATGTTCCTTAATCGCTTTGTAATCCTTACCCTTACTAATATTATAAATGCTCAAGGTAGTTTGTTTGTTACCTTTTCACGCCTAAACCACTGAACCGATCATCCTGAAAATTTGCAAATAAGTTGTCAGATGCACAGAAACGGACATTTCATCCCTTTCAACCTTTCATCCCGAAAAAAAGTAATGTTCCCGAGGAAAACAACAACGTTCTTATGGTAGTAGATGGCGCATTATACAAGCAGAGTACCACCCGAATTGATTGTTAGATTCTAAATTAACGCGAGTGAATACGCGGGCAAAAGCTAGTTCAATATCATTAACTTATAGCGATGGAAGAGTTTAACCGAATGCTTTAATTGATTATTTGTGCCTAGTTAATAAGAATAAGAATAATATATTTAAAAAGTATTACAAAAAGTATACATTTAGGCGCAGTAGTATCATTTCTCATACAATGGTATAATTAGTACTGAAAAGTAAACTATAACTAAAATATATTCAACAGTCGCAAGTATTCAATAGTTCAATTCAGATGTCAGCGACCAGCGAGTAACAAGTAAGGTAGGTACACTATTTTAAGTTATTTCTTCCATAAGCTCGGATACTGATAGTTGGAACATTAATACGAAAAGAGCAACCGGGAAAAAGCTAATGCTTTTGAAAATGATAATAATGATCGAGCCGCCTGTCATCTTTGAGGCATTTTCCACTACATTTTGCGAAATACCCTCCAAATTTATCTTCTGATAGGTTGAAGTTCGCCAGGTAAGTACACACTTCTTAAGCTTTATGAACGCTAGACTCTTGCAATCAGTTAGCTTTGGCATTCGCCGTTGAAGTTACGTTTACTTCGAACGTTTTTTCTAAGCCGCTGGAGACTGGGCTAAATATTGCTTAATCTACTTCGTCATGAATGTCTTTTCCTTCTTCAAATGATTTGCAGCCTTATTGTCCGAAGTTTTAGGTCTCTTTGGATGCTAGCACGGAACACAGCGGGTGGCGTGCTGCGAGTGCAGCATATAATGGCGAAAGAAGTGCTTTTTCCTGAAAACTAACATATGTACTTACGGAATCAGTTGTCGATTAGGAACAAAAGCTCTCTACTTGAAACAGCAATTTATTTTTCTTCGAAATTAAAAAAAAATACCGTATCACAATAAATTAAATATAGTATCACATAAGTGATAGGTACTATATTTAATTTATTATTATTTTATTTAATTATTTTAAATTCCTTTATTTATATTTTTACAAATCATTTATATTTTTAAATATTCCTTAGAAAAAAAAAAATATTAAAAACATTTTATTTTTTTATTTTTATTATTTATTTGATTACGGGCAGTTATTACGCGTCCGCGCGGTCGGGCGGTGAAGCGGATCCCACGTCGCATTGGCTGGTATGAAATCGTTGGTGCCTTTCACACGGCTTCGTTCGACCGCGCGGACGAGCGGCGCTGTGTCAGAATTGTAACCAGATCAAAGTAGCACTAACGGAATTTGTTTTTTAAATAGTGGCAACTCCAGAAACATCTTTAAGACCTTAGACCCGCGTGGTGGATTAGGTACCTACGGTGTCCCAGTTTAATTCTTTATTGATTATATTTTATTTTTTTGGCGGCTGTTTTTAATTTTTCAGGCGATGCTACCCCAGGCGAGGCGACCCCAAAGATCCGTATGTTCAGTACTAAAACCCCAAAGGCCTATTACTAAATTCATTTACATTACAACAATCACTGTACATAAAAGCGGTCATACAAACCAGGTTAATACATTTCATTTGTTTAACAACTTCAAGCGAGTGAGCGAGACGGAAATATGAGAGTAGCATGTGAGCGACAGTGACGGAAAACAATAGAACATTGAAGGCATGCGAGCAGTTTGTGGATCGCACAAAGGATTCGGGGTCACGAGGCTAACAGGGGAGAATTACCCTGAATATGGGGAGAATCATCTAGCATCACAAAAGTACGATTTATACCTGAGGGAGCACATTAATTTGCATGGAATAGAGGAAATTGAGTTGTCTGTTCCATAGCCAAAGTTCATATTGGCAGGTGCGCTCGGGTGCTATGACTGCTCCTCACACATAAATTGACTGCAATGCTGCCCCGCTACTGGTCACACAAAGTACGTTCGAGAATGCGCGAAGATGCGCGAGACTCTATAGTGCATTTTATTAACTTTGCTCCAAAGCGCTCTGTTATTTTCGAATCTTACAATCCAGAACTCTTAACCATGCATATGTATCACTCACAAACACTTTAGTTACTTCCTCGCATTTAGAACTACTAAGAAAGCGGCTGTCTGATGAAATAACGATTGCATCTTAAGAGGCCGTATTCGCCGATTTCGCAGATTTACGTGATTTTACGATAAAATTACTGTATTTCTATAAGTTTTAATGCACAACATGTAAGATCATTACAATTATGATCTACCTCTTCGCCCTCTCAAAGTTTACGTCTATTTCATAATTGCATGAGTCAGAGTTATCTGCACGTTCATATTAATACTGACAGTAATGTCTGAAAACGTTGATCCATTCAACGGAAAAAATACATGAATTTCGCGAAACAATTTCCCAACACTGGCAACCCCACGCTGTAAGACCACCGGGAATCGGGAGCTTGCCCGAGCGCGCTTCAGTCGGCCGCGGGAGCTCGGCCTTGCCACTCGGCCTGAGCAATCGATTGCTACAACCCAACAATCGAATTAAAATCGAACACCAAATCCACAATAACCTCACACAACATCAATAAAACAATATTCCATTCTCAAATATTTGACAGTTGACAGTTGAATCGAGATCAGTTTCGTGTTCCATTCATGAAATGAAAGTAGGTTGTGAGTGTGGCCAGGATACGGTAGTGAAACAGGGATATTATTAAAAATAGGCTGTTTTCACACTGTTGTTGTGAGGGCGAAACCAGGTGAGTTTCTCATTTATTATTTATGGAAGTGTTTTCTTCTTGCTGCGAACAAATTGTCTAGGGACTGTGCCTTTACATCGTGATGGCTGTATTTTAGAGCGAAAACTGTTTTGATTTCTAATTTGTCACCGTTTTTGTTTTGTTTTAAAAACTAATAAACAACCATAAAAAAAAAACGGAGTTCCCGTCAATAAAAGTTTGAAATCCGGTATATGCTTACACGTTTTTTAATTAAGTAATTTTCTTTGAACGATTGGATTATGTTATTGTTTCAAATAGGTAAAGCTGTATGTATATTAAAAAAAGCGTTAATTTTAATCTACACCATGTGAATTTTCTTCGTTTAGGTACTGAACCTTTAAGCTGTGGAAAACATTTTCAACGCTCGGCCCAGCGTCGAGAGTTCAAAATCTAAAGTGCTATAATATTTAGGTATTAAAGGTTCATTTGGGTATTTTGCTAATTGAAAACAGGCAGTGATTTTTCATCCATGCGCTTTCAAGAACCAGTTTTTCCGCATTATCCACGAATCACATGGTTGTATTTTAAAGCCATTTTACTATTTTAATTTAATATTTTTTATAAACAAAAAAAGCGCCTTCATCCTCTCTCCAATTACCAATTAATTTAACTTTGCTGTGCCCGACAGGGTCCATAATTAATTCAATGTTTTAACATACCAACTGTTTTATTTAACCTTATGGAATGCAATAAAGTATTGAGTATAAAAAATCTTGATCGAATAGGATTTTAAAATAATGTTGAAATCATTAACACTAGAAAAGGGATTTTTACCGTGTTCAATGTTAAAATCTATTTTAGGTGGGATAGGATTGTTAGGTTAGGTGCTCAGAAACGAGGACTGTTTTTTATAGTTTTTTTTTTTTTCAAAATTTCCGGGTTTATTTATGTCAGTATCGGGAACAACTTGCGACCCTCGGATGCCCCTCAAAAAAAAAATACAAATCTGTGATTAAACCTGTCGTACTGTATGGATCGGAATGCTGGGCTGTGAAGTAGATGGATGAAAGAAGATTGCATGTAGCGGAGATGAGAATGTTGAGGTGGATGTGTGGAGTGACAAGAATGGATAAGGTAAGGAATAAGTATATTAGAGGAAGCTTAAAAGTTGCGCCAGTTACAGAAAAGTTGAAAGGGAATCGACTGTCTTGGTATGGACATGTGATGAGGAGGGACGAATCGCATGTGACTAAAAGAGTGATGAATATCAACGTTGATGGATGGAGAGGGAGAGAAAAACCAAAAAAACGATGGATGGATTGTGTGAGGAATGATATGAAAGTTAAAGGAGTAAATGGTAGCGTGACGGTTGACAGAGCAGATTGGAAGAACAAACGTGTTGCGCCGACCCCAAGTAACATGGGACAAGGGCAGGAAGATGATGGAGTATCGGGTTAACTTTGTCTATAGAAAAGATTTACTGATCAAGAAAAATGTTCGTACAACGGTGACGTACTGTTTTCGAGAAATCGGCCTTTGAATATTTTTTAAATTTAGTATACTTAGGAAATGTACATATTTGTCGTTTAGTGACACAGGCTCAAATGACAAAATTAAAAAATAAAATTTTGAAAAAAATTGGTTATCGTAATATGCAAGGCACCATCTTTAATATTGCACAAAAACCAAACACTTAAAACATTGCTTTGTATTATAACAATTAAATGAAACATTAAAATTCATTTTTGAAAGCTCTGATGATTTCACTATATGTAGATGGGGTTTCGATGATTGAGTGATGATTTAGTGATTTATTTTTAATGAATTTCAACGAATCCTCCATAGGCGATCTAGTAAAGAATTCTTTGAGATTCCGTGAAAAAAAAAGCACGAAAAATTCTCCTGTATAAAACTAGCATATTTTTTAATGCTGATCATTCGTTTGAAATCAATCAAGAGTTGAGTTTTCACGTTGTTATCAAATTCTACGCCACGTAAAGACTTACTAAGCAGTCAATAATTCACACGGAAATGATATTCAAAACGCGAGAGACATCAAATTGCGCTTATTCTGATTCAAAAGAGTGTCCATGGAGTTTCTTGCCCGTTCTTCTCCATAGAGATCTACGTTAGGGAATGGGCAACTATAGTACTTTCACAGTTTTTATGCCTTGTGACTGGGACTGTAGCTATGTCTTTGTTTCGACAATTCAAAAGTGCTGTAATTGGCCTACTTGAAATAAATGCTTTGATTTTGCGCACAAGTTGATGTCGATGTTTCTGACGCTGCTTGTCAAAACTCATTTTACGGTCATCTTAGTATTTTTTATCTATGATTTTACATTACAATCAAAATAACTTTAATTTGTTGCTCGATTTCATAAAAGCATACTTTATTTTAGGAGCAGCGGTGGCTCAGTAGTGGCGGCCCCGAATTACGAACAGTAAGTCGTGAGTTCAAACCCAGGCATTACTTTGCGTAATGTTTCATCACCACTGCTCTCAAAACGGTGAAGGAAAACATCGTGAGATAACCGGAATTTCCTAGAATCAAAAATTCGAAGACATGTGACATTTACCAACCCGCACTGGCCCCGCGTGGTGGATTATAGCCCATTCCCCCTCATAGAGAGGAGGCCCAGCAGTGGGAAGATTATAGGCTGATTATGCTATACTTTATTACCGTTGCAATAAAGAAGATATAAAATGACTGTGACATCACTGTAAAGAAAAAAGTAATATCTACTAGTTCATATAAATAATATACAGGTGTGACAGAATAAGAATTAGGCATTTGTAGAATGCTAGGCATTAAGAATTTTGCATTATTCGACTAAGCCATTTTTATTTCACATAAGCCGTTTTTTGTTCGTATACTGCACAACAAGCAGCTTGAAGTTAGAAGGTAGTTCGTAAAAAGAAACACAAGTACCAGGGTGGCAGAAATTATGAGATCTCAAAGCTCAAAGCGTGCTCGTGTACGGTGTGCGAGCGTAATTGCTTCCTGTGGGGAAACTCGGCGTGTGAAGAACGACCTCTCTCCACCCTGTTGCTACCAGGCTGCCATAAATTCGACGGAGATGTAATTAAGCCAGCTGTACTCAAACGTCATCGGGCTTGGAGCATTTTCCTTTGCGTTCCATTTTTGATTTGATTATGTCGTTAAATCGGTCAAGTGGTATTTGAACTCGTGAATGTGTTTATTAGATATTTTATGACTGTTACAATTAAAGCATTTTAATAGGTTTTACTTATTTAAGAAGCAGATGGAGGTCAGCGCGGTGAAAAAAAGAAAAGAGTAGAGAGATTGGATTGAAAGGTGCTAAATAGCGCACCTTTCAATCCAATTATCCAATTTATTTAAAAAATACTGTAAAAAAAGTTAATTTTAGATTATTATTATAACTTATAATTTTAGTAAATAATGGTGCAATAAAATAAACTAAAACCAAATATTACATTTAAGACTTACAAATTAATTAGTACTCAATTAAATATAATTATGATCTGTAATGTAAATACCACAAAAGCCATTATACTATTTTAATTTAATATTTCTTAACTTTTTAAAAAGCGCCTTCATCCTCTGACCTATAACTAATTAATTTAACTTTGCTGTGCCCGACAGGGTTGATTCAATGTTTTAACATACCAACTGTTTTATTTAACATTATGGCATGCAATAAAGTATTGAGTATTGAGTATTGAAACGGTGAAAGAAAATATTGTCAGAAACCGATACCAAAAAATGAAGACATGGAACATCTACCATAATCTTTCAACCCGTACCCGTCGCATAACGGCCCACTCCTTTCTCACAGAGATAATGGTTTTGCCCCAGCAGTGGGAACGTTATTATTCTTCTTCTTCTTTTCCCATCAAATGCTGGTGGCTGTTAGGTCTCTTCCAAATCTCTCCTGTTTTGGGAACGTTATTGGCTGTCCTCAACTGTTTATGGGAAATATTACGCCTTTGTTGTGAACATAAAGGGTGTAAATAGACCCTTAACGAAGCCGAAAGGCACTTATTCTCCCCGTCTTTGCGATATTTTTTTTGTTGTAGACCATACCTGGGAACCTTCTTGTTACGGAGATATAGGGGGTCAAAGTACCAACTTTTTCGCAAGTTTCTTTTTACATTCATGTTTTTAATGTAAGATTTTTACATAAAACTTACTCACGACCCAGTACTATTCAATCCATCCTTCAGCACAATGATTTGAGTGCTTTCCATCGACTCCTGACGTAAAACATTTTTCACCTCAAAAAAAAAGTCGTTTCCCAGCAACAATTTTTGCGTAAAGTTACTTAGTTTGATGTACAGAATGCTTGGTTGACGGCTATGTGAAGGGTCCGTTTACACCCTGTATTTTTCGACCATTTCAGTAATAACACCGAAAAAATCTTACTACATTTCCATATGACCTAATTTCAGTCATTTAGTTTGGTACACCTTACTTTGTGACCGAGCAGTAATGCTGAGTAAGCTACCAAGACTTCATATTCATAAAGCTAAGATTACACTTGTAAATAAGCGCTTAGCCCACGATGTAGACTCAGCATTAGGCACACCAGAGCGCACATTGCGTTCATTTACATTTTTAAACGTTTTACTTAGACTTTTTTTTTATAGCCTGTCTGAGCGGCCCACTTCTGGGCAATGGCCTCCCCTGTCTCCTTCCAAACCTCTCTGTCCTGTGCGATATCTGGCCATGTTTACCCCGCAAACGAGATCAGATCGTTCACACCATCTTCGCCGCTGTCTACCTTGACGGTGATTTCCTCCGACAGGCGTCCAGCGGGTGACGAACGTTGCCCATCTCTCCGGGCGCATTCGTGCTACGTGGCGTTCGTTTTTAACTGTTTTAAATAATGCACTGAGTTTATTGTGTATTTTTATTAGAAGTCCATTTTTTCGGGAAATTCTTAGATTTAAGCCTTTTCGGGGGAAGTAACTGCGATTAAAGATAAAACGGGGGTCCACGACCTCAGCGTATTTTATTTGCTTAGTTCACGTGAGCATTTTCAATGTTCCGGAACATTGAAAATCGCGTCGCAGTAAGACCCGCACTGGACTTAAGCGGACACGAGACGAGAGGAGCGGAGATAATGTTGTAAACCACCAATAGTATTTCTATATAGTGTTACAAACGGTTGAGTAGACAGGAGAGGAGATCTCTCATATTTGTTTAAGTCAGGCAACAGCGCTTAGCAGACGAGAAGAGGCGGTCGCTAAACTGGTCTGGTGAGTAGCTTGTACACACACCTCTGCTCCGGTCTAACCAGTATGTATCTCCGCACAGCTTCGGTGGATACACCCTACCTCCTAAGCATTTCCTCTCTTCTCCGCTTCTTACGTCTCGGTGGACCCCACAGATTCTAAGCAATTCATTTGTTTGCAATTCGCTTGAGCATGTGCCGCGTGGCCAAGCAAACCTGGAGTCAGGAAAATAACAATAATTTACTACTTGCTCTCTACCAAACAACAAGTTTCTCCACAGAGTTATAAGTAGCTACAACAATAAACCTATTTGAATAAAACTCATTAAGAACGTCTAGGATGCGTTTCCGAAGTTTCTGTCTCCAGTCGAAGTGCCGCGAGTAGTGCCTTTTGAATATTCTATGGAAGTTTTAGCGCGAGACGAGCGTAGGAACAGAGCTACGAATAGACAGGCGTCATATCTATGCTTTTATATTATAAACTAGTTTCTGCCCGAGACTTCGTCTGCGGAACTTCAGAATTTGAATAAAAAATGGGGGGTTACCATGACGTTTTAAAGCAGGAGTAATTCCAGTGTGGGTAAGAGACAGAGCTATACAGGTCGTCTAGTGCCATCTCTTTCCCACACTGAAATTACCTCTACTTTAAGATGTCATAGTAGGTCACAGTAACGAAGAGTCAATTTTTGTAAGAGGTAAGCCGGGGTACGCACGACGGCCAATCAAGCTATAGAAAACCAGTTTATGCGGATCTCTCATTGTATAGGAAATCTACACAAAGCGAGTCCAAGTTACACTAGAAAGGTACAGCTTCATGTGCCGCCGTATGTACATAACCTTTAATGTGATTATATTATTTGTCTATAGAATACTGATTGTGCCATTTTTCAAAGGGAAGCTTGTAGGAATCGAGTTGTATGGAAATTTCGCCACTGGTAGGCCACCTGGTTTATAACACTATCTGTGTGTCAAATTTTATCTAAACCCGCTACATAGGGCCGTTTACTCTAAGACAGTTTCTCGATCGCCGGGGACTCGGAAGGTGAGAATAACTGTGCGAGAATTGTAGCTGAGAATCTGCAGCGAAAAACGTAGGCGAGAATGTCGAGCTAGAATGTCAAGCGAGATCGATCGTAAAGTTCTGGTGCGAAGCACTCGCAACCGGCGTGTGTGCGTGACCTGTACAAAGCAAAAGGAATATGCAAGGTTCGTAGTAGGGGTGTACTGTACTATTTGCATGGCATAGTGTAGAATTTGCATCTTTCCCTACGGGAGACTTTTTGTATGTATGTATATTTCTGCCTCGTTGGTTTAGTGGTCGCGACTGCTGAGCCTGAGCCCTGAGCTCCTATGTTCGATTCCCGGGTCGGGCCAATTGTTATTGGGCTTTTCCATCAGTAGCAATAGGCTCGCTACCTTTTACATAGGACTTAAACGTAACTGACGAAATGTGGGTGTACTATTAGGTATACCTCTGCCTAACCCTTCCTTCGGGGACTACAGGCATGATGTTATGTTATTAAATTTCCGCTGATAGAATCACTTTTGTCTAGACCCTGAGGTTTGTTAACACTGTCATTAAAAACTTTTGGAACAGCATTGCACTATTTGCTGTTCAACATTATAAGAAACTTAACTCGGAGGAGCTCGTGGCTAAATAATAACAGCCGCTCGGGTCGATCTTTAGGCTAAGCCGTGCTTGCCTAGGTGGGTCTGCGGATGGGTGACCGCCCATTACATACCGAGTTTCCTCCTTGCCTCGGAAAGCACGTTAAGCCGTTGGTCCCGGCTGTCATTTGTAGATCTTTGACAGCCGTTACAGGTAGTCAGTGGTCCGAAAGTCTGACAACCAGCCTTACCAAGGGGTATCGTAATTCCCAGTACTAACAGGGCTGTGGAGGTCAGATAAGTAGTCGCTCCATGTAAAATATTGGTATTCAGCTGCATCCGGTTGGACTGGAAGCCGACTCCAACATATTTGGAAAAAGACTAGGCAGATGATGATATGATCAAACAAACACCGTCATTTTTAGCGCGATTCAGAATGTCGATGTTAGTTCTTCATTTGTGTCATAGATGGCGCTGTAGTACTTTTTGTACTGTCCGCTAAATACGCATTGCATAAGGTCGTGAACGGGCCGTCACAGTACCAGGGTACCAGTTCTTTATGGTGCTACATGGACCCACAGTTCGTCGGCATAAGACGAACATGACAAGCCTTCCATTTAAGTTGCCAGCCTTTTGAGTCACTTCAGCTATCTATATTTCTATCATCTCGATGAAATATTATTTTTATTAAACCACAACGATTACTGTAATACGAAATAAGTTTATTGTAATAATAAAACATATGTGATGAATGCCTTAAATTGTGGCCGTAATGTGGGAAATAGGCTTAGGTTAGGCCGGGAGCCAGTGAGTGTAAGGTAGCTTCAACAAAATTGTTGATATTATGTTTTATCTTGTTACATCTTTACCTTAATCTTAGGAGTATATCATTATTTCTATTAATTTTTACCCTAATAGATGTGAAATTGACACTTGATCCTTATTAATTTTTTTCTTGATCCCCTTGAGAATACGTTATACTTAATCTTGACCGCCTAACTGACCGTCTCGTCGCAATATAAATAGGTTTCGTCTCGACTTCCCAAGGCCGCCTAAATTAGAATACTACTAGTAGTGACTTAAAAGGTCTAACAGAAACTGTTAGACCTTAGCTCCCAGAAAATAGATGTTATTTTAAACACTGATAAGCCCCAAGTAAAGGGGTTTAAAAACTTTAATGACTGTCATCGCTGCGTGGCTGGTAGCAGTTGAATGACGAGCGATAAGAGAGAATTTTTTTGAAATAATCAAGTACGTACTTGTAACTTAACAGACTGATTTATTGATGGGAGTTTACCATTTCGTCTTCTCAGTTAAGAAATAGAAAGTGGCGAAGGACGTGCAATTTGGGGGACTGTCATATAGTGTTTGACATTTCAAAAGTGCTGATTCTCAGGCCTAATTAGCTGACAAGGGAAAATTGAAAGAAAAAACGCGTTTCGCCGACCCGAAATCTTAAAGGACAAGTGCAGTGATGAGTAAAGATCACAGCACTTGTCCTTTAAGAAGCACTGCTGCGACTGATGATGATAGATTATTTAATCTCCCTGTCTCCTAAACTAATATAATAACGACGAACAAACGTAAGCTATATTTTTATTACGTTCGTTTCGGAACGTCGTGGTTCATAAAATGAACAATATTTCTTTTTCATGGTCCACTGGGCCTTTTGGTTGTAACTGTTTTTATTAAATTTGACCGTCGCTATTCTAAGAATTGCTGATTCCTGTAAGAATTGGCTTAAGGATTATTTGAAGGGATGTTCGCTTCATGAATTCCTTTATTAGCTTATAGTATATCATCTTCTGCCCAGCCATTTCCCAACTATGTTGGGGTCGGCTTCCAGTCTAATCGGATGCAGCTGAATACCAGTATTTTACATGGAGCGACTGCCTGTCCTGTGTGTGTACTAGTTAACTTATAGCATAATCAGCTAATAAAGTGCTCACTGCTGGGACACAGGCCTCCTCTCTGTGAGTGGGAGGGCAATAATCCAGGGTCAAATCCTAGGCTCAGTACGCATGCCGGTTTTCTCTCGATGTTCTCCTTCACCGTTTTGAGAGCAGTGGTGATGAAATAAATTACAAAGTGAAGTGCTTGCCTGCGTTCTACAGTTCAACGGTATAATGCTACCTGTGACAAATACACTCCTTTACATGTCTTAGAACCACAAATGGAAAGAAAACTTGCAAGCAACTAGCAACGAGCACGTCTTCAGTATATTTTCATAGTTCAATGAAACGATTTTACAGATGGGTTAACACGAAATTCAAGCGATATGTGAGCGTACTTTTAAAGATAGTTTTATTTTAAAACTATATTTTAAAAGCTTGTTCGAGTTTCGGCAATTTTTTTGCTTCGTACCTACGTAGGTATTTATTTTACATTTTATATATATGTAAAAATGAAATGAGGTTCTTTTGAAGTTAAGTAAGTTATATTTCTTTAATTGATAACCTTTTTCTTAACACTGCTGCAGATAGGCCCTGGTAAACAAGGTGTAAACGGACCCTTCACGAAGCCGTCAACCAAGCATTCTGTTCATCAAACTAAGTAACCCTCCGCAAAAAATATTGCTGGGAAACGACTTTTTTTAGTGGTGAAATATCACGTTTTACGGTAAAATTTAAAGTAACGCACTCGAAACATTGTGCTGATGGATGCATTGAATAGTAAACGGGTCATGAAGTTATTTAAAGTAAAGTTATAACCTTAACAACTAGTATTTCAATAAAGTTGGCACTTTGACCTCCAATATCCATAACTTGAAGGTTCCTAGGTATGGTCCAGAACAAATAAAATGATCTCAATGACGGGGAGAATAAGCGCCTTTCGGTTTCGTTAAGGGTATTTTTACAACCATTAATTGAGGCGTATCTAGATCTTACTCGAGGTTTTCTATCTTCTGGAAATTGATCTGCCAATACTCTTACCATGGTGCGGCTACCGTTCAGTGTGGGAGATGTAACTCCAACCTCGTTAAGTGGGGTTACCTCAACGAAACAGCAGCGCAGTGTGGAGCTGTGACGCAAATTATACTCCACCTCCTATCCTGCCCTCTTAGCCCAAAAACATGCAGCCGAAGTGACCTTTGCGCTGCCACCGACGACGCGGTGGAAGTGGCGAAGTTGTGCGCTAGCAAAATATAAAATTTGTCGTGCCAGCGATACGAAGAAGACGAAGAGTGAGGGTTCTGCGCAATATGGTTGAACTTTCTTGACGACGATAGGCAATGTTTAATATAAATAGATTTACCCTCTAATAACATAGTGGCAGAGAGGAGGCCCTTACCTACTGATTACAATACACATTCATATACATACATACGTATAATAATAGAGAAGGCCCCCTGACGATAGGCACTATTACACAATGGACGTAATTCTCAATAGGGGACGGTGTGGGCAAGTCATCGTCGGTAAATTGGTCGTCACAGCCTTTGAAACCTCGTAAATTGTGCCCACAAACAGATTTGAGGGACACTTGAGGAACCTACGCATTTGTGAGGATAGATAATATGATTTGGTTGATATAGGATTTAGATGTAAGCCTTGATTTCGGCCTCCTTGCTACAGCGCCTGGATAATAGCGACAATAGCATTTTCAAGATGATTGCTGCCTGATCGGACTGACCCATCCAGAGACACTGAGTGGGGTCAGTCATCATCATCTGCATAGCCCTTTAACATGTTAGGGTCGGCTTCCAGTCTAACCGGATGCAGCTGAATACCAGTATTTTACATGGAGCGACTGCCTATCTGACCTCTACAACCCAGTTAACACTCGGTAATCCGATACCCCTTGGTAAGACTGGTTGTCAGACTTTTCGGGCCACTGACTACCTAACGACTGTCAAAGATCTACTCGTACAAATGACACCCAGAACTAAGCTTAACGTGCTTTGCGAGGCACGGAGCCAACTCGGTTTATAATGGGTGGTCACCCACCCACAGACCAACCTAGGTAAGCAAGGCTTAGCCTAAAGAACGACCCGAGCGGCTGTTATTATTTAGCCTCGAGCTCCTCGAAACCTTTCTATTACCAACACAAAACCTTTCACACGCTGTACATGTTCTAATCAATCAAGAAATAAGTATAAGGCCGTGTCTAGACAAGTTTATCAAGATCCCGGGTGTAGTTAATCCTACGTAAAACTGTAATGTGTCTTAGTCAAGAAACTGATGTGTTTTGACAGTGTAGATCGGGCCTATAGATTGAATTGAGGCGATGAAACGCGCTGATATAGGCTATCGTTAATTAATTTTGGAATAATGTATGGGGGACTGACTCGTTCCTGATTGGCCAGGGGGGTATGGGGAGGCCTTTGCGCAAGAGTAGAATAGAATAGGCAAACATTTAAAAAAATTGTAGACAGTTGCTATCATGAAAGGATGGGTGGTAGTGTGTGCTGTGCAATAATATTATAAAGAAGACACGCTACGTTCATACTGAGCGGCGTTCAAATATCGTTGCGTTGTTCCGACTGCGATAGATAATACGAAACGTACGATACAGAAAGAGATAGCTGTTGCGCTTGAAGTACTTAAATTACGACAATTGTCTGAATTTGTCTGCAACAATTTAGCGACATCTACATATTTTTTATTTATAATATCATTGGTGCTGAGTATGTGACCTTAAGTTGCCTAGTTCTGTTATGTGGCTAGGGGATCTACTGACACAATACCGTCAGAATTAACATAACATCACGCCTGTAATCCTACACATCACATTTCGCTAATTATGTTTCTCAAGTCTCATGTAATAGGGGGCGAGCCTATTGCCATCAGATTTTAGTCAGTACAAGTCTGACACTCCCTTCTGGTCCACCCAGAGGGGTTATTTGATGATTTCCCATCCGAAAAAAAACGGCAGTGAGTGGTAACGCCCTAGAAGGACTTTTCGTCAGAAAGGTCGGGTGCGTAGTATTCACTACCAGCGTGCGTGTGTGATCAGATGTATAAGGTGGATGAGCCGTAAGGAGTATGTAAGGATCGTAGCAAGTAGTGAAGGAGGTGGCGGGACGTGAGAGGGAAAGAACCTCACGTTCCAGCCGCCGCGGGAGACGCACCGGGCGTCGGGGGTCACGTGGTGGCTCCCGGCCACCGTAGGCGCGGGCCTGTGGACGGCGAGTTATGGGCTAGCTCGCCGTCCGGCCGTCTTATGACGACAGGCCGTGTCGACGGCGCGTTCGTGTTCCACGCGCGCCTCAAAGAGATGTCAGCAACCGAGTAGGGGTCCGCATGGGCCGATGCCTGCCTGGGCTGCGGGAATGTTCGAAAGAGATACCGTGGCCCTGGAACACAAAGGGCAAAGTAGGAACATGGATGGGTTTTAGTCAGTACAAGTCTGACACTCCCTTCCACTCCACCCAGATTGGGGGGGGTCATTAGATGATATGCAATCCGAAAAAAAAAAAGGGTGCAAGTGGCATTCTGTAGTTTCTGCCTACACCCCTGGAGAAAAAAGGCGTGAGTTTATGTAAGTAACTAGTTGTTGCCCACGACTTCGTTCGCAAAATTGAACAAGTTTCATACAAACTTTCAACCCTCGTTTTAATCCCTTAGGGGATGAATATTCAAAAATCCCTTCTTAGTCCACACTTACGTCATTTAAGGAACGTTTGTGCTTTACATGCTTCTAGACTCAGTGGTTTTAGCTGTGCGTTGATCAGTCAATCAGTCATCCAGTCAGTTTCTTATTTTATATACAATATGTAACATAATTAACGCACATCCTGAAATTAGTTTGTTCAGAATCGTTTACTGAATCGATTTCTATAATTTTTATTATAGGTATTTTTCCCAAAAATAATTAAAACTACATAAATTACAGTAAAAACTCGTTAACTCGTTTCGAACGCGAGCGAATACCTACTAGGCTAACAAGACCCTCATACCTACGTGTGCGACTGTCTGCGTTCGTGGATTTGTACTGTGACCACAACATTCTTCCGGAATTAGTATAACAAAATAAAACAATAATCAATGCTCATATATGTTTAACTAAAAATTCAGTGTATGTATTATGATTATAACATAATATACTAATTGGGGTGTCTGAGGGTGTGCGTTAATTACGTTACATGTTGTATACACCGTGACTATTTAGTCGTCTTACAACGGCGGCCTACTTCATGTACCCAATGAATACTAAACATTCGTAAAAAAAATAGGTATTTATGAGATTTTAATAATTTAAAAATAAAATATTATTCAGTATTATGACGCATGGCGTAGTTAAAATACCCTGTTGCGAGCGATGATCTACTGGACTCGAGTGCTGGGTAGGTATATGTTTGACACTTAAACATCATTAACAGGATGTTTCATAATTTTATTCTAATTTTTTATTAATATTTTTCTTTGTACCTATTATGGAAGATAAAAAAAAATCGCGCCTAGAGCTATTTTATGTCGGGTACATTGAGTGGACGACCTTTGTAAGACGACTAAAAAGTCACGGTGTGTAGATAAAGCATTCCAAACTTGTTGATCATAGCAATGCTAAAAAATCACCGATTAATTTAAATAGATTAGTATTAATGACATCTCATTTAGATTCAAAATTACTTCTAATTAATCCTAAAAATGAATGCAAATAACTAGAGTTTTGACTTCGCTAACGACTAAACTTTTAATGTTATTAAACCATATTTCATCCTATAAAACGTGTCAGGAACATTTTAGACTTTAAATGCCATTCAGTTTTCAGCAGTGCGCGTGAGGGAGACGACTATAGACGCGTTGTTTAGGTTAGAAAGGGACGGTGTTTGAATAATTCATGTATTGTGATTCAGTGCAAAATTGTCAGAGCCATTATATTTTTTAAATGTTTTATTCAATGTTTTGTTAATAGTTAGTTTATTTTTAAATATGGTGATGTTTTGGGTTTAGTTAATGGTCTTGTTTAGCATATCAAAGCTTTATCGAAAATCATTAATCGGTTAAAACCACCACTAAACCTCTTATTTCTGCTATTTCTTTAATATGTTTCGGTTGAAGAAAATGAGAGTTTTCATGTTATCATTAACACTGAAAACGGGATATTTACCATGTTTACTATTTGTTTTGACTTCTCCATATTTTGCGCGGTTGCAAGCACCATGGTGCAACAGTGCCGAAAACAAACAAGAACGAACCACAAAAAACGAACAAGAAAGAGGGTAGACCGATTTGTCTGCTCATAAACACCCACCCAATCCCAATTTATTTGGGGTCGGCGCAGCATGTCTTCTTTTTCCATACTTCTCTATTACTTGCTATCTCAGTAGTCACTTCCTTTCTAGTCATATCATCCTTCACACAGTCCAGCCATCGTTTTTTTGGTCTTCCTCTACTCTTATCACCATCTACATAAATTTTTTCATCACTACATTTTCTTCATTCCTCCGCATCACATGTGCATACCTAGTTATATTGTCTTTAAATACTAACCCTTTCTGTAGTTTCACTAGCTAACTTATTCTGATCTAACATAGTCATAGGGCAAAGTACTTCGGTAACCCAGGTACTCTCCGCGAGTTTGTCAGCAGCATCAAGGCGCTGCTGGCCTTTCTCGGGAAGCTGGGGTGGATCGAATAATATACCCAACCGCACGTAAAATACGAGCTTTGGGCGTGGAGTTGCGGACACCAGCCTGTTATACAATACAGTCATTACTTTCAACTTACCATTACAGATGTGCTCCTTGCCTCCCGAAATTACGGAGCATGGTAAAGAATTTTTAACTTAATATTCACCACAATTGAAAGGGATGACTTTCAGACGTATGTAGCACTCCATTCGATTAATTCTCCCTGTTCGCGTTAGATCTGCTTTGCATACGTAAAATATTCAATTAATTCAAGTCATGCTTGTTCTTTGGGTACAGTCATAGGTTTACGCAAGTGTACATAAATAGCGATGGCTACTGGTTTGGATTAGCTCATTAATTTGGTCTTTGTTCTGAGTAAGAGAGTTTTGTCTGCCAAGCATTTTCCTAAAGTTCCTATCTACTATCTAGGGGTGTACCTCATAGCACTGCCGCACTTCGCCAGTTTTTTTTAAATCCATGTAATAGGGGGCGGACCTATTGCCACCAATCGGGCACAAATCCGGACTCCGTGACGGCAACTGAGAAATTCCTGATGGTAAAATACAATAACACTTTGCCGGAATCTTTGAAATCACACCGGAGTTTTTCTCAGGAAAATTTTCATTTTTAATTCGTTTCTTTAGATACTATTCCTTTTTTTCCATGTAAAATTACATTCTTTGTACGCAGCAGTCCATTTATGAAAATAATAAGGTTAAAAAAAACAACAACAACAATGGATGTTGAAATACTCTAACGAACAACGCGTGAAATCAGCAGTTCACTTCCTCCCTACTTACAGAGTTCATCGAACTCATCGTCGCGCTTGCCGTTCGCTACGTTCGTTTTGCCACGGTAACGACACAGAACTAGGCACTAAGCTAGACTCCGTGGCTGCTACTGTGAAATTCCTGAAGGTAAAATACAATAACACTGTGCCGGACCTCGGAATCGAACCCGGGACCCCTTGCTCAGCAGTCGCGCTTGAGACCACTGGACAAACGAGCAGTCAATAACTGCAGAAATAAATCCCCGTGATTACCGTAATCATCATTCTTGGAAGACAAACCACCGCAGCTCTTAAAAACACAGCTTCAAAAAACACAAACATCACAAGAATTCAACAAATAAAATTCTCATAAAAATGATCTAAAACGATTGCGACGTAAAACGTTCAGGATGACGTGTCGATTCAACGTTTACCGTTTTTATTGAATTGATAGAACCACCCGTTGTATTACAAAATGGATTTCTAACATAAATTCGAGAAAACCATTACGATGTTTTATATAAAAACTTTTCCATTTTTATTTCGGAAAATTCAGACGTTTTCGTATTTAATTTGATAGATTGTTTATAGATGTCGGCCGGCGTTTATTTATGTAATACGTCTTAAAATAGAAGTTAAAAGCTTTCATTGTTCAGCTGTAAATGCTATAATCGTATTTTTTGTGTGATAAAAGTTTTATCTGGGATATTTAGTTGATCTCCGCGATTTAATCGTAACCTTGGGGAAATACTTAATGGCGCTATCTGTTTATTATTATTATATTAAAAAATCAAATTTGAAGTGTTGTCTTCCTCTTCTTTTTTAATAAATCATATTATTGTTTTTAACGTGTTCCAGTTTTGTTAAAACTCAGTACTTAAATAAATATGCGAAACGAGTATTTTCACTTTAAATCGTTCGAATTTACGTAATTTACGCTTGTGCTACTCCTTATAATAATTGCCCTTGCAGTCACCGCGTGTAGCTGGGCCTTTGTCGTATACAGGGTGGAATTTTTCAAGTCCACCTAATCAAAGAATCGTCAGTGAATTTTCGAAAATCTTTGAACCGAACCCGACCGACCGACCGACCGACCGTTTTGTTTTTGTTTGATATTTTTTTTTTCTTTCTTTTTTGATTTATTTATTTTTAAAAATAAAGGAATGTTTTAAAATTCCAACCTGTATAATATAAAAACACAAATAGCTTATTCCTACAAAAGTGCAAACACAGTCAAAATGTATGGAAAAGCTGTTTTTTTTTTTAAAATTTCTGATGTAAACTTTCTAAATGAAAAATTTCTACTGGTGCGCAATGTTGTACTGAATACGTGGTAACCGTTCCTTCCACCCTATATAAACACCGCGAAAAAAACTGTGAACCCTGACCCTAATGGAGTACACGTTCACGTATCTCTTCTGTATAATCTCCTGGTACCTACGCTTTCCACTAGCGTTAATACTAGAACTGAATAGTTGACGTTATGGCGGAATCCATTTAATATTCTCTTTGTAAATCGCTATGTAGGCTCGGTTGGAAATAGACCACCATATTACTGGCCGTGCGTTTTAAAGAGAAGTTTGCATTAATTTGAGGGCTTAGGTACTAATTGCGTGCTGTCAAAGTGCTTTTTTACTTTAGTATGCAGATATAGTAGCGATTTTCAGCTAAACAACGATTGCAATTTTGAGAAAAGCGCTTTTTCATAATAGCATGGTTTTGTGAATAACTTATCGTCGGGGATAGTGAAAATCCGCGAATCTACCATACGTAAAGTGCGCTTATCTGCACTACGTGTAGGTTATAGTTACAGGGGCAGGTTATAAGTTTATATTTTTTTATTTCAACGATTTTAGACCTCATGTTTACATGAATAGTAACAATTCATGTGTTCTATGTATTGTTAACAGTAGAAATCTATTAAATTCATTAATTTAGTCGCTAAAATAATGCGTAATTGAAATTGGCTACATTTGTCAGATACGCAGAATTATCCAATGCTCGTTGCGCGGATTTGCACTATCTCCGACGATATGTACAATTGTATTCCTAATCTGGATTTCAGCAAAGTATGCTATTGCTTTAGGAGAAAATTGCTTTCAAACCTTGCATAAGTGTAAGGTATTTCAGCTAGTGACTGTACACACAATGTGACTTTGATCGACGGCTAAGTCAAAATATCACGTCCACACAAAGATTTCGACAACGACAAACGGGCTATTCAAATCTCTGATTTCAACATTGCTAGCGAGTTACTGGCGATCAAAGACTGTGTGTGTACTAACATAGTATACATGTGACCGTTTTAATCTTCTAAACACGATGGATTGATATATTGGCTTGATATCGTATACAAAGTGTAAACGGAGGGTCACGAAGCCGACAACCGAGCTTTCTGTACCATCAAACTAAGTAACTCCACACAAAAAATATTGCTGAAACATCACGGTTTACGGTTGGAGATAACTCCAAAAATTGTGCTGTTGGATGCATTAAATAGTACAGGGGTTCGTGGAGGTGTTGAAATTAAAGTTATAACATTACAAAACAACTTATACTTGAAAAAAAAAAACTTGTGGGAAAGTTGGAACTTTGACCTTTAATATCTCCATAACTAAAAGGTGCCCAGGTGACCTACCATGACGTCGTAAAGCAGGAGTAATTCCAGTGTGGGAAAGAGATGGCGCTAGACGACCTGAATAGCTCTGTCTCTTTCCCACACTGGAATTACTCCTGCGTCATAGTAACCCGCCAGGTATAGTCTAGAACAAAAAAATGTTCGAAATGACGGGGAGAACAATTAAGTGTCTTTCGGCAACGTTACAGGTATTTTTACACCCATTATAATACACACATATTTAACACAATTGGACCTCGACCTAAAATGCTACTAAAACGTTAAACGTTTAAGTCCAGGAATGCGTGGACACGGAACTGATCCAGTGCAGTGCTAACATATGTACGTTGCTCTTCAAAAAGAACAAGTTGGTATTAAAGGTCATCGTACCTACTGTCAATGGAGCCCTCCGTACTAGCCGCCATTAGATAAATAAGTCTATAAACAAATATATTTACATATTGTTGTTATTGGAGGGTTAACTTGATTGACCTTCAAGAAACATTTGGCCCTACGCAACGGTCACACAAGGGTGAACGGGGTAGTCTTGGAAGAATATATGTACTTTATTGATTAATTTATTCTGAAGACGTATATTAATCGTGGTAAATAAAAAAACTTAACAGATTTCTTTTTTTTTTTTTTAAAAACGTTACCCCACCATAGGAATTTCTCCTGTATCGTGGGTGCGTTTACAAACATTTAAAACTCACATACACAAACAGTCATATTTGACGGCATGGTTGGCGCAGTGATCGACTGCTGCGCTTCGTGTCCCGGGATCAATTCCCGCACGGAACAAATATTTGGATTGGTGACAGGTAGTTGTTCCGGGTCTGGCTGTTTGTGTATGTGAATTTAAATGTTTGTAAACACACCCACGATACAAAAAACAAAAATGATATAAAAAAAAAGCGGTACTCCTGGACACAGCTCGCATTGTGAGGAGGTTCCTGTCTATGGAGCCCTAACCACCGGTAGCTTGGACCCTGCTCCCGATACCGTCGGACCACAATTTTTTATATTAAAATTTTATTTGTTTTTTTTTTAAAGAAATATTTAAAGATATGTAAAATGTTTTTGACATGGAAAGAAAAATTCCAGTGCGAGCAGGGTTTGAACCTGCGAATCGGAAGGTCGCAGGTTCAAACCCTGCTCGCACTGGAATTTTTCTTTCCATGTCAAAAACAGCTTTGTTCCCTACGCAGGGTTTGCGTATAAAATATTAAAAATTATGTAAAATGTGTATGTATAAAGGAGAAAATAATAATAATTTTTCACTTATTTTCTTTTGGTTGTTTTTTTATTAATTTTCCAAATGTAGTTTGTCCGTAATCGGAGATTCTGAAGGCAGAATCTGATATGTGAAAGTTTTTCCTTATTATCTGACGTCACAACAAAATTAGTTAATTAGGTACAAAGATCGTCCTAAAAAATTTCCAACAGATTTTTAGGTCATGTGATATTACCTAAATACCTATTTACAAATAAATTATATTTTCATGAAAATATCACACGAAGTTCGTGTTTATAATCTTGTGTAGAAGCACGCACGAATTATCGTGATTGAAACAAATATAGTTTTTCTACCTAAATAATCTTAATGGATTAAGGCTTAGACACCGATATACTTTCGTATTTACTTTACTTTATTCCTTAGCATCACGTGATAAGAAATATTTTTTAATGTAGAATTATTGGTGATTTTATTTCTTCCGTTTCATGTTGCAAATTGCTACATCATTTAGAAAAAACTATAATTAGGAGAAATATCTGATACGGCCTCGTTGGTCGAGTATTTGCAAGCGCGTCTGCTGAGCATGAGGTCCTGGGTTCGATTCCCGGGTCGGGCAAAGTTTTATTTGATTTTTCCATCAGTAACAGCCAGGATTTGTGCCCGATTGATGGCATTAGACTCGCCCCCTATTACATGGGACTTAAAACATAGCGAAATGTGGGCGTACTAATTAGGTACCTACCTACCTCTGCCTAACCCTTTCGGGATTACAGGCGTGATGTTATGTTATGTTATCTGAAAAATCTAATCGTAAAACCCAAACTCAAAATCTTTTGCAAAGAATGGCAACAAAATCTTCAAGTAAAAAAACCCAACGCGTAGTACTTAGCTTTCGTGCTACGACGTCGTAGCAAGCGTAGCGGGACCGCTACGGTGTAGTGGATCAGCTACGGCGTAGCAAAGAGGCGACGGCGCACGTGTAACCTTCTTTAGAAATGGTTTCTTTTTCTTTAGTTTTTTAAACTTCTTGGAGTGCTGGCTGTGTGTTACTTTACTACTGCCGTCAAAATCATTGTGGTCCTTATTTTCGTCGACATAAGGTTGCTGGTTGTAGGTGAATTACGGCCACTGACAAGCCTGGCAAAATTAAAGTAAACTGTATCCTCGTAAAAATAAGGCTGCTATTGTCAGGATACACTATTTGCCAAAAAAATATGCGGACATCTTATGGAAATACCCCAGACCCCAAAAAGGGACAAAACTAAGACACAAAACCGTCTATTTGCTGAAACCAACAAAATACACCCTATTATTATATTTTAGTCTCCATTTTCCTTTAATGTATTCAAAATCGCTGTGTGATCTATCGACTTGAGCATCGGATTATGTAAAGTGGGTTCCGTAGCAAATATTTATGATTTGTGCGAGACCCATCTTAAAGGAGTAATGTTATGCGGACAAAGCTCTTCTTAGCTATTATGGAGAGGAGGCAGATGGACCGATTCGGAAGTTTGTGTGTGATTTATTTTGGGAGCTGAACCCTGGAGGAAACGATATTGTTTAAGGTTTTAGGGTTTCGCGAATGGTTAATGGAAGGCTTTTTTATTTTGCATGATAAGATTTTCATTGATTTTCTACGTCCAAGGAAGACATTTTCTTTTTTTTTCAGGTTGGAAATCATCAAATGACCCCTCCCGCTCTGGGCGGAGTGTCAGACTTCTAAAACCCATCCATGTTCTTTCTTTGCCCTTTGGGTTCTAAGGCCATGGTAACTCTTTCGAACAGTCCCACAGCCCCAAAGTAGACCTTAAATTAAAAATCGATCCGAGGGTCGATCTTTGCCGCGCTTGCCTAGGTTGGAAAGACCACCCATTACATTCCGAGTTTCCTCCGTGCTTTGGAAAGCACGTTAAGTTGGTCCAAGCTGTCTATTGTAATCATTGACAGTCGTAACAGGTAATCAGTGGTCCAAAAGTCTGTCAACCAGTCTTACCAAGGGGTATCGTATTATTCAGTAATAACTGGGATGTAGAGGTCAGATTCGAGTCGCTCCATGTAAAATCCTGGTATTCAGCTGCTTACGGTTAGACTGGAAGCCGAACCCATCATAGTTGGGAAAAGGTTAGACAGATGATGAAGGGAGGCCTTGTGATAATTTTCGTCAAAAACGTTGAAATTAATGATACTATGATACCTTATCTTTCTTCAAATATGGCGTCTCTATAACCCAACTTTATGTTACCTAATTTTATGTAAGCCATTTTTAATTTTATTTCACGAACACATTCATGTATACGAATATGTCTAATTAATCGCAAAGTCGATCCAAATTAAAAGTATAAGTGCCTGTTGATCCCCAACATTTCAAAAGTGCCTGTAAATGGATCAGTTGAAATAAATACTTTAAGTCAGAAAAAATTAAGTTTGAATTTGATTGAAGTCGTGCGAATCTTTTGTAATCATGTGAACAGAACATTATTTTCGGGTCGGCGCAACACGTTTTCCTCTTCCATTCTCCTCTGTCAACCGTCACGCTATCATTTACTTCTTTTACTTTCATATCATTCCTCACACAATCCATCCAACGTTTCCTTAGTCTTCCTCTCACTCTCCATCCATTAACATTTATATTAATTACACTTATAGTCACACGCGATTCGTTCCACCTCATCACATGCCCATAACAAGGCAGTCGATTCCCTTTCAAATTTTCTGTAACTGTCGCAACTTTCAAATATTTCATTGTTTGCTGAACGCAAGCATAATCAGCCTTTAATGTTCCGACTGCTGGGACACACGGCCTCCTCTCTATGAGAGGGAATGGGCTATAATCCACCACGCGGGCTAAGTGCGGGTTGGTAGATGTTATATATCTTCGATTTTTTTGGTTCTAGGACATGCCGGTTTCCTCACTTCTCCATTTTGAGAGCAGTGGTGATGAAATAAATTGCACAAAGTAATGCGCCTGTCTGGGTTCGAACCCACGACTTACGCTCGTAAGTCGGGACCGCCACCACTGGGCCACCGCTGCTCTCACAAAAGTTAGCGTTAACGTTCGTTTTTGAATAATTATAACTGAACACAAGCTAGATATTATTTCTATGAAAAATTAGGCACTCCATAAAAGTATATCCGAAAATCCTCAACAGGGTAATCCTGAACAAATCGCGTTAGTTTATTCAAACCAGCCCACTATTTGGACAAACCACAGTAATGGTCGATTTCCTCACAGATTACGGTTTAATTATTCAAAAACAATGGAGTGGAACACGCGACGGTCTGCACCTGAAACCTAATTGAATCTCGGCGGGTCATGGAATTTGTGTTACTTTTTTGTATTGGGCACAAATGTCGGTCATTGGGACCAAAGATTTGTTCACGATACAGCGCGTAGCAGAAACGGGTGGTCATATTTGAAGGTGTGGTAGAGTGACAGTTGAGGTAGACGTGTTCTTGAGTGGGGACGGGTGGAAGAGTGGGACGCCCTCAAGCTCAGTGGAGCGACGATCTTTGCAGGATGGCTGGTAGCAACTGGATGAGAGTTGTCGAGAATCGAGTTGAATTGGTGATTGAAGAATTCTATGACCAGCAATGGACTGCTGTAGTCTGATGATGATGAGATCATAAAACTGTACCATTTTGTCTATGGGAACAATAGCGTTATGATGAAAAAATTTCAGATGTCCGAGTTTTATTTATTTTTATTAGCCGTTATTGATCTACTGCTGGACAAAGGCCTACACCATATCTTTCCCGGTACTTTTGTCGTGTGCCACCTCAAACCAGCCGTCGCAGAACGCGTCCAGGTCATCTCGCCACCTCTTTCTGGGCCATATGTCCCATACAAATATTTAACACCTACTTGACTCAAATGTATGGGCCAGCTGATACCAAATGCTGATAAAAGGTCTATCAGTAGTAGTAACATGTCAAAATTATTTTACGTAGAATCTGAAATGTTATCTTGTTTTAGTAACTTTCAGTTTTAGTAGATAGCAGCGTCGACCTCACTGACTACAATTCAAAAACATTTTAAAATTGATTGTACAAAGATACGAAACTGTCAAAAACGTATGAGAACAAGTCGGAAGATAGGCTCGATGCCAACGGGACATTTGAAATGCTACACACGAGTAGATAAGAAAGATTTTTAAGTAAAACAATTGTATAAATACCATACATGCATGAATATCCGAAAGATCCTTAAGAGCGACCAACCCGTCATACTTTTCATACAAACGCTCGTACGTGATTATGCCGTTGTAGCACATCTATCTTTGATTTTTTAAACCTTTTCTTATCTTTTCCACTATATCTAGGTTTCTATCAAAACAAAAAAAAAAAAAAAATTTGGAGAAACAAATTCAGTATAAGTCTCCAAAATCTGCTGTTTTGTACATATTTTACCTAAAACAGAAAACCTGTAAATCTCTGTACTATGTCTTCGATGACCAAAGAAATGATGAATAGACTGTGTGAAGGATGATGAAGAGGTGACTGCTGAGAAGACGAGTAATAAAGAAGTGTGGAAGAAGAAGACACCCTGCAAAGACCACAAATAAATTGGGATAGCATAAGCATAGCATAGCATAATCAGCCTATTAATGTTCCCACTGCTGGGACACAGGCCTCCTCTCTATGAGAGGGAATGGGCTATAATCTACCACGCGGGCCCAGTGCGGGTTGGTAGATGTCACATGTCTTCGAATTTTTGGTTCTAGGACATGGCGGTTTCCTCACGATGTTTTCCTTCACCGTTTTGAGAGCAGTGGTGAAGAAAGAAATTACACAAAGTAATGCGTCTGGCTGGGTTCGAACCCACGACTTACTGCTGGTAAGTCGGGGTCTCCACCAATGGGCCACCGCTGCTGAATTGGGATAAGCGCAGAAGAATTATGACGAGTGCAACCGAATAAGCATAATTCAATGGCTCAGTAAAATTTTGAACTAATAATTGGTCCAAACATTTCCAAAGCAAACACAACACAATCAGGTTTTTTTCCCTCTGTCGACGAAACCAAATTATTAATTAACGTGCTTTAATTCGACCCTGGCAGTTTGTTACACACAAAAGATAACTCTGTTACCTCACTTTAAGGTTTCTTTTGCTTAAAAAAGGATTTATTTTGTTAGTTATTTCACGAAGAAATGAAAACGCAGGTGGGAACACAACTAATGAGAAGATTTAATATTATTAATTACGGTTTTTATAGGCACTTGAATGGTTGTGGAGTATTTTGTGGTGGAGCTAGGTTGAGAATAGTATGTTTTAGGGCTACATTTATTATTTAGGTTAGGTTTCATGTTGACTTTGATGAGGTCGTTTTATTTTTTATTTATTGTATACGTGGTTAATTCTTATCGGGCAGTTGGTCACGTGGCTTGTTCAATATCATATCTTATATTCAATACTCACTCAGTAAGCTAACCGTCTAGTCTGTATCAATAAATGAGTACAATACAATAAATGCGTTGGAGTGTAACGTAACTTTATCTGTTACGTTCCGCTTGGGTGCACATAAAGGTATTTGGTTGATATTACTGGTAAACTTCCCACTTCCTACCTTATTTGGGACTATAGGTACCATCTTCGACGAATTTCCCAAATAGTCATTGATACCTTTTAACAGACCGCCCGTCTCACTCAAGTGGTTAGATACCAACCAACCAATCAACCACCACCAACCAACCAACCTCGACACCAACCAACTACAACCAAGCAACCAACCAACTAAACCAACCAACCAACCAACAAACCCCACTACAATCAACCAACCAACTCCAACCTCGTTAAGTGGGGCTACCGCAATGAAAAAGCAGCGGGCATGGTTGTGGAGTTGTCGCGAACTATGCTGCAGCTCCTATCCTGCCCACTTGGCCCCAACATGCAGAAGAACTGACCTAGGCGCTGCTACCGACGACGCGGTGGTTCTGGTCTAACAAAAATTAAACATTGTTGTACCAGCGACACGAAGAAGAAGAACAGACCCTCAACAAAACTTGAGTAACATACACTGATCATTTTATGTTTTGTTCCCCTCGGTATCTTTTCTTCTAGGAGTCAGCTAGCAGTCTCTTACCCTTGTCTTTGTCTCTGCAACAGAAATCAACTGACTTTCAAATAAATGATCGCCTGCCTCTTTATGAATTCCAATACATCAGATGAAAGATGTGAATTGTGGAGGAACAGACATCCCACCCCTCCTAACTCCATCAATCCAGCAGAACATCTCCTTCCTGGACAGGAACTGCAGTGACCAATCTGGAAATCTCTTAACCGTTTGCGGACCCAGGTTGGTTGCTGTAGAAATAATCTGGCCAAATAGGGTATCATCGACCCGTCCCAAATACAATGACAGTTTGGAGCCCCTCTGCAGGATATGCCTCATCTCCCCTTCTAGCCCATCCTGCACAGCCACCTGCACCTTCCAGGATTTAGATGAAAACAACGAAAGAGCTATACAGGGTGTAAACAAACCCTTCATATAGCCGTCAACCAAGCATTCTGTACATCAAACTAAGTAACTTAACGCAAAAATTATTGCTGGGAAACGACATTTTTTTTTTGGGGTGAAATATCACGTTTTACGGTAGGACTCGATGGAAAGCACTCAAAACATTGAGCTGATGGATGGATTAAATAGTACGGGGGTCGTGGAGGTGTGTAAAGTAAAAATCTTACATTAAAAACAAGTATTTTAAAAAATCCTTGTGAAAAAGTTGGAACTTTGACCCCAATATCTCCGTAACTAGAAGGTTCCCAGGTATGGTCTAGAACAAAAAAAAAATCGCAAAGACGAGGAGAACAAGTGCCTTTCGGCTACGTTGAGGGTCTATTTACATCCTTTATACTGGTCGGATATTATTTGAGTCCACCGACACGCAAAGAAGAAAGAAGAACCGTCATCACTACATAGAATAAAACAAAGTCGCTTCCCTCTGTCTGTCCCTATGTATGCTTAGATCTTTAAAACTACGCAACGGATTTTGATGCGGTTTTCAGTAATAGATAGAGTGATTCAAGAGGAAGGTTTATATATATTGAACCCGAGCGAAGCCGGGGTGGGTCGCTAGTTTATTTATATAAACTCACCAACAGCAGATTCCCAAGATATTATTATCTTTTAGATTTACAACTACTCAAAATATCTTAACACGAGGTCTTAAACTATTGTCTTATAACACAAATATGTGAAGGAGCTTTCGAAATCTCCATTTAAACGCTTAATAAACATTGACACAAGCTGTAATAATTATAAATCCAAATATTCTATAATTAGTCCTAAAATCACAAATGAATTTATCTCTAAATGAAAGATAAACTTGGCTTGTGGCGGTGGAATGTATATGAATAAAAATCAATTGGTACATGTAAGAATTCTCACTTGAAAACGGCTCGACTGATTTGGCTGAAGTTTTGTTGTATTCGTAATTATCAGAAGAAAGTTTAAGAATATATATTTTTTTAAACATTTTTAAGCAAAATTTGCTCTCTTTTCATTTCCTTCATTAGTCATCATCTGCATAGCTTTTCCCAACTATGTTGGGGCCGGCTTCTAGTCTAACCGGATGCAGCTGAATACCAGTATTTTACTGACTGCCTATCTGACCTCCACAACCCAGTTAGTACTGGGTAATGCGATACCCCTTGGTAAGACTGGTTGCCAGACTTTCGAGCCACTGACTACCTGTAACGACTGTCAAAGATCTACTAATGACAGCCGATGCCTGCCAGAGCTGCGGGACTGTTCGAAAGAGACACCGTGGCCCTGGAACACAAAGGGCAAAGAAGGAACATGGATGGGTTTTAGTCAGTACAAGTCTGACACTCCCTTCCGCTCCACCCAGAGTGGGGGGGGGGTCATGTGATGATTTCCCATCCAAAAAAAAAAAAAAAAAAGCCACTGACTATCTATAACGACTGTCAAAGATTTACAAATGACAGCCGGGACCAACCAATGCAACGGCTTAATGTGCTTTCCGAAGCACGGAGGAAACTCGGTATGTAAAGGGTTGTCACCCATCCACGGACCAGTCTAGCCAAGCACGGCTTAACCTAAAGATCGATCCGAGAGGCTGTTATTATTTAGCTACTCTTTTATTGATTAGTAACACAAGATGACGTCTGTAATCCCCGGAGGGTTAAGCAGAGGTGTACCTAATAGTACACCCACATTTTGCCAGTTATGTTTAAGTCCCATATAATAGGCTAGCTAGCTAGCCTATTGCCATCAACCGGGCACAAATCCAGACTCTGTGGCTGCTACTGAGAAATTCCTGAAGAAAAACCCAATAACTCTTTGCCCGACCTGGGAATCAAACCCAGGACCTCATGCTCGTCAGTCGCTCTTGCTCATTAGTAAAGGTTATTAAATAAAATAGATCTTGATAATTACTCAATTAGCTCTGGTAACAAAAGGTGCAGCTTGTTAGGCGACAGTATTGTTTGTTTAGCTTTGTTTGTAGCTTGCAATTGTTTCACAGAATGCTGTTGGTAATTAGCTTGTTACTAATTGATACAAATGTCTTTGAAATTTTACGAATAGGTGTTGTGCAACAGAATTTCTCATTATTTTAAAGTTTTTTTTATTGATAACGTGACACCTGTCATCCCCGAAGGGTTAGGCAGAGGTGTACCTAATAGTAGATCAACATTTTGCAGTCTTATGTAATAGGGGCGAGTCTTATTTGATTTACAAGGTCCATAGGAATATTTTTAAACTATCAAATAAATTCTAAAATCGAAATTTAAAAATATATTTTTTCCAACAAACTAAATAGCATATTTTTAGCAAACAGAAGCGAAGATGTTTAAAATAAGACAACGAGGTACACAAAATAATGAATACAACCGTTTATTTTAACTTGGAACAAAATATCAGTCACTGTAACTAACCTAAACCGCCACAGATTATCATCATCATCATCAGCCATTTGTGTCCCACTGCAGGGCAAAGGCCTCTCTTCCCTCTTTCTACTTATCCCTATCCAGTGCTGTTGCTCGCCAATCTTTCTGAAAAGAGTCGAGTTCGTCCCGCCATCTCCTTCTGGGCCTGCCGCGTTGCCGTTTGCTGCTGTTTGGGATAGCTCCTCCGGCATGCGGCAGATGTGGCCAGCCCAGTTCCATTTAAGCTTGGCAGCCGTGTGACTTACATCGGCAATTTGTGTTTCGGAACGCAGTATCGCCAAAAATTATAACAAATTCAATTAACACGTAATTGTTTACAAAAATAGCGAGTCAGTACACAAAATAGGAAATCATCAACCTTACAGCCCTTTGAGCGATATTCCCACGGAGGACACGGTGGAGCACACCGTGGAGGTTTGCCCCGCTTGGGCGGAGCACCGCCGTGTCCTCGTAGCGGCGATTGGCGGCGGCGATCTCTCGCGTCCGGCCTTGGTTCAAGCCATGGTCCGGAGCGAGAGGGAATGGGAAGCCGTCACCTCCTTCTGCGAAGCAGTCATGCTAGTGAAGGAGGTGGCGGGACGTGAGAGGGAAAGAACCTCACGTCCCAGTCGCCGCGGGAGACGCCCTGGGCGTTGGGGGTCACGTGGTGGCTCCCGGCCACCGTAGGCGCGGGCCTGTGGACGGAGAGTTATGGGCTAGCTCGCCGTCCGACCGTCTTATGACGACAGGCCGTGTCGACGGCGCGTTCGTGTTCCACGTGCGCCTCAAAGAGATGTCAGCAAATAAGTAGGGGTCCGCAAGGACCGATGCCTGCCAGGGCTGCGGGACTGTTCGAAAGAGATACCGTGGCCCTGGAATACAAAGGGCAAAGAAGGAACATGGATGGGTTTTAGTCAGTACAAGTCTGACACTCCCTTCCGCTCCGCCCAGAGTGGGGGGGGTCATTTGATGATTTCCCATCCGGGAAAAAAAAAAAAAAAAAAAAAAGCGATATTCCCAACAAGAGCCTCCCGCGACCAGAGACAATGTTCAGTTGTCACTCCTTGCCATAGAACTAACATGTGCTACGTAAAACCTCATTTCTTCTTAACAAAATATGTATATACAACTTTTAACAAAATAGAACACCATTTATATTTAACCATGTTGGGGTTTACCCCTTGTATGTTGTATTGTAGTGGAGGCTGTCCAGGTCGAGGGCTTGTTGTATAATTGAATCCTCAATTAATTTCACAATAAAACTTTCTTGCTGATTTTCACACAGACAGAACACGTCGTTACAGAATAATTTTTTGTAGGCAAGAGAATTAGTGTTGCCATGAACAACTAAAATAGGAATCAGTGTTGTCATGAACAAATTAATAAATGTTACTGCTCTTAACATATTGGGGGCCGCGAAATGCAAACCTCGGTTTTAGAAAATTTACTCACACAGCAAGTTGTATTTAAACATTTTAAACAAAAAACTGGCAGTAAGAGTTGGAGAGTAAGTTTTGACGGCACGGTTGGCGCAGTGGCTGAGCGATCGGCTGCTGCGCTGCGTGTCGCGGGTTCGATCCCCGCACGGAACAAATATTTGCATGATCTACAGGTAGTTGTTCCGGGTCTGGCTGTTTGTGTATGTGAGTTTTAATGTTTGTAAACTCACCCACGATACAGGAGAAATTTCTAGTGTGGGGCAATGACTAAAAAAAAAAAAAATATTGGTTTATTTCATTTGCACTAATTCGCATCTGGAAATAAAATTGGAGGAACGAATTTGGCAAAGGTTTTTGAAGTAGCGAGTTGGCAACATGGGTTTAGTGTTTATACCGATACGGGGTATATTAACTTGTCGGTGCGTTATTAACATCATATAGAAAGAGAAAAAAGAAAGAAAAGAAAGAAAGAAAACATATTTATTTGGCACATGCCACAAGTTTACACAACAAACAAATAAAAATAAATTAAAAACTTAAATTTACACAATAAAAAAGTTAAAACTAAACAGAAAAAAGATATAGCCCGACGCTGGTTTTCAACTGGACCTGAGATGGTGATGTGAAAATAATGTCCTGTGACTGAACTACTGGATATATCCGAATGAATTTTTGTATTCAGACTAGGAACATCATGAAGTATGCGCAGTTTAATTTATTGTCGTATTGTCGGCGTCACCCTGTACATATCTCATCATCACGGAAACGTACCACAAGGACAAAAAAAAGATATATTAACCTTGATCATGATAATGTGTGATAAAAAACGAAATCTATTCACCCTTAGGCGTGAAAAGGTAACTGCCAGACAAACAGGCAGAGTTACCTACTTTCGAATTTATAATATTATTTCCTAGACGTCCAACTCGCTTCATGTTATAAAGTCCATTTTATTCTAATATCATTATTTTTACGCTCGTTTTCTAGAGTCCACCTGAGTATGGAAACAAGAATGGGAGTGGACTTTTCAGCGTTTCTTTGTGAGTAATATGACAGGGGTTTCGTGGTTCGTTTTAGGTGTTATGTATCAGCTGACTGACTGCCTCGTTGGTCTAGTAGTCGCAAGCACGACTGCTGAGCGTGAGGTCCTGGGTTCGATTCCCGGGTCGGGCAAATTGTTACTGGGGCTTTCTATCAGAAATTTCTCAGAAGCAACCAGGGAGTCTGGATTTGTGCCCCCGAAGGGTTAAGCAGAAGTGTACCTAACACCCACATTTCGCCAGTTAAATTTAAGTCCCGTGTATTAGGGGGCGAGCTTATTGCCATCAACCGGGCGAAATTCCAGATCAACGTAGCAGTCGAGGTATTGACCTATCTATTTATTCAAATTATGTTTATTTATGTTGAAGTATGTGTAAGTGTAATTTAGAGTTTGAGGCTCAGTTTGGACCAGGGGGAGGGGGGGGGGCAATTACGTCCGTTGTCTCTCCCCCTATAGAAATCCTATCCAAAGACATCTTTTCAGTTTGTCGCAGTGAAAAAATTGGTGCACTAGCTGTATCTCAGGATCCACCCTGAAAAATCCTACCCAACCCAATCTTTCCCTACCATGTTTCAAAGAACAAATTGCCACCTGATAATGGTTTAATTTAATGATCACAACCAACTCGGTCGCTATGTAAAACTTGGTACACTCCGTGCCAAGATAAGTGCACCCAATTCCGGCCACTAAGTGCGGAAGTACGGTGGGCTGGTGGGCTGTTAACTTGCACGGCGGTGGATTAACACTCTCGTGGAGGAAATTTGAATTTAATTAGCGTTTTGTACGGTTATTATGAGGTTTAGGTGCGTTTAGGTGTTACCCTAATTAATCGTAAAGTCTGTTTTCTAAGGAAACTGGTAGATTTTGTGCGGGAAAATAGGTTGAAACGGTGTTCCTGAGTGTAGATTCGAATATTTGACTTGATTTTGTGTAGATCAACTAAGTAATTAAAATTATTTATTACGACCCACCCTTGCTTCGCATAGCACCACCTATCAGGTCCAAAACTATATCTAATGTAGCCTACATATTAAGTTAAAAGCAAAAAAAAATTCAAACAAAAAAAAACACGTTTCAAAGTAAATTATCAGCTGATCGCGTCATTTTGTTAAGAAGTAAGTTTTTTTTTGCGAATTTCAAAAGTCATAGTCCGAAAGTTATTAAATGTGATGTAAAAAAGCTACCCTAAGAGGTTCTTAGTGTTTTTTCAAATACTACATATTGAAAAAACACACATTACTTAACTATACAGATAGTTAAGTAATGTCATAATGTTGACTCACATTTTCAATACCTAGTTTTCAATAAAGTGGGGAATGTGAGAAATAAAGCCCGCACGTTAGAAGAGAGCCTATTGCCATTAGAGAAGTCCAGTTAACTTAGCATAAGTATCAGTAGCGAAGGGTTAATTTTTGTATGAGGTAAGCCGGAGTACATTTCTTTAATGTGATTATATTATTTGTCTGTAGAATACTGACTGTGCCATTTTTCAAAGATAAGCCAGTAGAAATCGAGTTGTATGGAACCTTCGCCACTGATAAGTATTCAACTACTTATGTCTCTCTCTTAACTATGTATGTTTATGTCTGTAAATAAGAGACAGAGATACATAACATATAGATGAACATCAGAGACAACTGACCTTTGCAATGAAAATGAATAGCATTGAGAAATAAAGATTGATTTATTTTTCACTCCTAGAAGATTGATCACAAAGTCTAGATTAATATTGACGGGGACGATTAAGGTACGGAAAGTTTTGGTTTACGAAGACTTCTAATGTCCTCTTTCACTTACACTAAGCCAAGTCTAATAAGAATTTTTATATTTTTATACGCAAACCCTGCGTAGGCAACTACAGCTGTTTTGACATGGAAAGAAAAACCCTGCTGTTCAAACCCTGCTCGCACTAGATTTTTTTTTTCCATGTCAAAACAGCTCTAATAAGAATGTCTAAATACAGTGTGAAAGGGACATCGGCGCAGAAACGGTTACCACCTAATCAGTACATAATTCCGAACATAGACATTTTTTATCGGTAATTTAAAATAAAAACACCTCATTCGTCATTGTGTAGGTATTGCACTTTTGTAGGAAACGGAAGTATTTCTTTTTAAATTATGTGTTTCTGAATGAAGTACTGAATACGTGGTAATCGTTTGTGCGTGGATGTGTGATTCTACCCTGTATTATTGATCTGTTGGAATGATCAATTTTTGACGGAAAGCCGGGATTTGAAACCCAACAGTGCGCTTTTATTTAGGCATTAATTTTGGTATTACCTAGTGTTGGTGAAAAAGAGGCATAAGGCTCTAACAAGTATGTACCAAAAGCATATTTAGCTACGAAGCACCAACACAAATTAATAAGCTATCAGAGATAAAACGACGTTGTATTTGTATAGAATAGAATATAAGACATTTATTTCAGATGTAGTCCATATACTGTTAGTAACACAAAAAACCTTATAAAGCTATTGTTAGTACAAACAAAAACAAACCCACAGAAAAAAGCGGCACAGGAGCGCCAGTTTTTGCCAAGCCCTGGACGCGACCACTCGTAGTATGTATTTGCATCCAGTGCCGCTACATAGGCGAGTCCCAGCGGCCCAAGAACACGCTCAGCAGGCTGTTCGAGCTGGCACCCATGCGCTTCATAAGAGACGCACAACGCTTCCGCATTATGGCATGAAAACCATCCACGTTTCTCACCACAAATATTGCTGAAGCGCTACAGTGGCGCGGCAGCCCGAACAGCGCCCAGATCGCATTATTATATCGTATTTACAGAGTACTGTATGTTCGTTGCGTGTACTTAGTCCATAGGCTGGTGTAAAAAGATTAATAGAAGGCCTTAAATAATGTCACTTTGACTTGCTCAGCACACCGTGTAAACCTGCGGGCTAGTATATAATTAGCAATATTTTCAAATTGCTATCTAACAATTTTGGTGTACAGTAAAGTATATTCTATTTATGTACAAATAAAGATACCTCCAAACAGACGCGGCGCGACATTCCACGCGCGACGTGTTTTCTATTCCTAGTTCAATTTATATGAAAGAGCGATACTACACACATCCGTGATATGTCACGATGCGACGTGTTATGCGAGTTATCGCGTCAGTGTGGCAAAACCTTAATACAGAACGGTAAAGGTTAGAATTGAATGACAGTTATTCAGCAATTGATTGTTGATTCTTGAATATTGTTTTGGCTAAGGTGTAATTTTGGTTATGAGGTACCAATTTGTTTACAGATTATTTTTTTATTAGCTCAGTTTGAGAGGAAAATAAGAAGAAAAAATAATATGCTGGTGAAATACATAACCACCTCCTTTTTTAGAAATCGGTTAAAAAGCTTTATGGATAGTTCTCGAAAAGATTTATTATGTAGCACTCATTCATATGCAAGACTGAACCAATCCTACTTAAAGCTAGAAGCTTTCTGGGTTTAGTCCATGAGAAATGGACAAAAAGATCCACCCATTAACGGTAGATGACATAGCGGCAGACCACAGTTAGTATGAAGGGACAAGTTGGAATCTTACCGAAAGAAATGACCGGCAGTAGCAAAAGTCAAAATAGTGTCGAAAAGACTTTGACATGCATTTGAGACAATACAGACTATATAGTTACTTATTCAATAACTCTACCAAAAACACTGGAACATCGTTCAAAAACTACCCCCAAATAAAACACACCCATAAAATGAATGGGTTGAGTGAACGAAGAACATTCGCAGTTCCTTGTTCGTTCCCATTCGATTATCACAGTCGTTTGTGTTCCAAACTACTGTTTAATGGTTTAAGTGGAGAAACGATGTTGATTGTTTTGACAATGTGATTTACAATGACCGGGTGATAGATGGTAAGCTATTTTGAGCTGGTTTTGGCTGCAAACGTGTAAATGTTTGTGGGAATATGCATTGCGGAAAAGACTATTGTAATTCTATTTGTGCTCTGGATGAATTGGCGAATTGCTGATTTATGGTTTAAGGCAAATAATAAGATGGGCAGCAGACTCTTCCAGTCGGCTGATAGCCTAGTATTCACCGATCCGTCTGCAAAGCGCGGTGATTATGGCATTGATATTACACCAGGGCATCATCATCTGCCTAGCCTTTTCCCAACTATGTTGGGGTCGGCTTCCAGTCTAACCAGATGCAGCTAAATATCCGTATTTTATATGGAGCGACTGCCTATCTGACCTCCACAACCCAGTTAGTACTAGGTAATACGATACCCCTTGGTAAGACTGGTTGTCAGACTTTTTGAGCCACTGACTACCTTTAACGACTGTCAAAGATCTACATATGACAGCCGGGACCAACGGCTTAACGTGCTTTCCGAGGCACGGAGGAAACTCGGTATGTAATGGGTGGTCACCCATCCACAGACCAACCTAGGCAAGCACGGCTTAACCTAAAGATCGATCCGAGCGGCTGTTATTATTTAGCCACGAGCTCCTCTCCTGATATTACACCAGGGCACCATGATTAAAAACTGTAATTTACACAACGGATTAATTAAAAAAAAATATCCAATATTATATATATTTTGTCCATTATTATCATTATTGGTCAATACGCAATAGACCACGTCGCTATTAACGTCATCAAAACCGATCACTTTGTACCAGGCAAACAAAGGCTGTTAGGAGCTTCTTATAGACATATTCGCGGTGTTTTCACGTCGATAAATCACGCTGTGCCAACATCGTTCACTCATTATAAAAACGATCAAGGTTATAAGGAGAAAACGGCCTGGATTTTTATTAAAAAAGTATTGTATAGATAGCCCCATTTCGCGAGGATCATGAATTCGTGATGGATTAATTTTAGAGCTCATAATTCATCTTTCAACTTTAATCAAACAGTTTTAGCTATTCATTGCCTCACTGCTCTTGTGATTATGAGGTCCTGGTAACATTAGAAACAGACACTGATGAAAATGCAATAACTTTACTGACCGATAGCCTAAACCGTTGAGTCTAGATATCATGGTGTATGAGGGTCCGTTTCCACCAAGTGGAAAAATCCTCGCACACTTTTTTAATGTTACTCAATAAAGGACTGTATCTGCATTGCCTTTAAGTATAAAATTCGACGCAGACATAAGCGACTCCTCGCGCGTGCTCTAGGATGCACGAGCGCCCAATTTTTATGTTTGCGAGCATTTTTCCGCTTGGTGGAAATGGACCCTAAGAGTTCCTTTTATAACGAAAGTGAGTAAGTATAAGAGAGGATTTCTGAAAAAAAAATAGTTGGTATGGAAGATCGTCATTTTAACGGGTTGGAAATCCCATCGTACAACGCGGTTTGGAAATAGATAAATGACTTACATTTATCGAGAACAAAAACATCTTGAAATACCTTCGTCGATAGAAACTAATGATGGTTTGTGGTTACGCCCTAGCATCTTCCGAATAGAGTGACATTTCGTCAATGACGGTAATAAGGATGAGCTTACGTTTTTGTGATCTTAAAATAATCATCATTACTCAACCCAAAAAAAACTCAACCATAAAAGAAAGTAGCTTTACTATCCGTCGGTTTAAGATTTCTGACTGTTTCAATTGAGCTAACTGCGTATCGAACAGGTTTAAAAAAATATTCACTTGTTAAACCTACATTGTTAGATAAGCTTTCTTCAAATCATCACAAAAACTATCAGAAAGTCGTAACCCTCAAGTTTCCCACCGATAACGTCAAAGCAATAGACGGCCAACAGAGATTACTCGCAACGTAATCGGTAAACAAGTCGTCCTAATGTCGGATACCCCTGCATTTACGACTTTTCGCCCCATATAACTAACCCGTCTTCATTAGTACATAGTTGACAAGTCCGAAGTCGAAGCAGTGACGTAATTGCGATGTGAGAATGTAGGGTAGTTGGAGTATTTCGATAGATGTTTATAGGGGATGAACTGGGAAATAAAATTGAGGGTCTATTGTGGACTTTGTGTGCTAAAAAGAGGTTGAATAGACCTTTTTAGGGTTCCGCAGTTAACAAGGAAAGGAACCCACACATGTCCGTCTGTCTGTCCGCAGCTAAGCTCAAAGACTCTTAGTACCTACTAGAAAACTGTAATTTGGCATGAATACACAGATTAGTTACGCCGACAAGGTGGTAAAATAAAATCTCGAAAAGTATTTTTTTAGGGTAAGTATCTCCTGTACCTACACGTAAAGTGAGGATTTTTTTTCTCGCGTACCCCATAGTGTGGTATGTTACTATGGAAACGCGAAAAAAATAATATTTTGGATATGTCTTTAAAAAATATTGCGAATTTGCTCAAATAATTTTAATGGGCAACTACGGAACTCTACATTGTGCGTGGCCCGAACCGCACTTGGCCGGTTTTTTGTTTAAATAAAGCAACAACGTTATGTATGTAGCAAAACTTTGTTTGACCGCGTTTTCTTGTCTTTTGTCACGATAATGTTCAATAATTATTCATTTAACACAACAGTTTCTCTTTTAAACACTGTTTTAAGCTTTCACGGTTTACAACTAAACTTATCTTACTTAACAGTCAGGGCCCAATCACTGGATCGAATTTCACAAGCCATGTATTTTGTCCACGGACAAACTTTACATACCAAGGCTGACAAGATAAACAATTGAAATAAGAAAACACAAACATTTCAATCGAGAGGATGGCTTCAAATCGTCAAGTACGTGGAATCCAGTTTTAAGTAAGCTCAAAACTAGCAGCCGGCATCGTAATAAGGACTCCACAAAACCTGGTGATACTGTGAGTGTGTTTTGTCGTGACTTAGTGTCGAGTCCCAGTAGTGCGCGTAACAAAAGACAAAGAAAGATAGATTTGTCTGCTCTTAACTATTTATTTTCCATCCACCCGCATTCTCCAGTAAACCCGCGATCATGGCGCTTGCAACAGTGTCGAAATAACGGGAGCTCAAAATAATGAAAAATCACGGAAGATTTCCCGTAAGTGACAGTATAAATTAAGTTTCTCTTCTTTTCGGAAATTCTAATAACCAGTCTTACCAAGGGTCAAGGTGTTATCCAACAACTGGGTTAGAGAGGTAAGACGGGCAGTCGCTCTCTATGTGAAATACTGGTATTCAGCTGACTCTGATTAGACTGGAAACCGACTTTAAGGTTTATTACCTGGGTAAAGAATAAAGAAAAATCGGCCCAAGTGCAAGTCGAATTCCCACACAAAGGGGTCCGTAGCATTAAACAATACAGGATGTAAGGTCGGATAAACACCGTTGGTACTCAAACCATGGGTAGTTGACATAAATTAAAAAATATAGGACCGAGTTAAAAAAACAGTATTTAATAAGTAATTTTACTTTAAAAAAATAACAATAAATTATACCACACCGTCCGCGAATTCATGGTATGTACCCCAGTAACGTAAGCGCCGCCCGTCCTATCTACCTACACAATACCTGTGATGCAACTTTTTCTGGCTTAGGACAGGCAAAAAATAGCTACCTTTAGGTCTTGCGTGACGAGTGTAAATGTAAATTTTATTTGACAACAAACCCGGCCACCAGCTGCTCCCCGCGTGCATTACAATGAAATGATCTTGTGGGAAATAGTAGATTTTCTTCAAAAAAAAAATGGTTGGTTTTTTCTCATTGATTTTACGTTCTATAAATGTAACCAAACCACTGGTTTCAAGAATAACGGTGTTTACCCTTACAGCCTGTATAATAACTAGATATCGAAATGCTATTTATTATACGAATCTCAATTATTTCCACATAATAATACATAAATTCACTTTTTAAAATCATAGCTATCAAAAATATACGCGTCGACTTGAGAAAGGCTTTTTTATTCGTCGGTTAAAATGTGAATTCATACAGTAAGAATAAGAAACTTTTATTTGTAAATATTGGTAGATACACAGTGTGTGAGATGTTACAATACCATGCATTTTGTACAACATTAGTAACATTATACAAAAAATATTGCTGGGAAACGCCTTTTTTTTGGGTGAAAAAACACGTTTTACGGTAGGACTCGATGGAAAGCATTATGCTGATGGATGGATTGAATAGTACGGGGGTCGTAGAGGTGTTAAAAGTAAAATACTTACATACATATTTATTAAAAAAAACTTGTGAAAAAGTTGGAACTTTGACCCCCAATATCTCCGTAACTAGAAGGTTTCCAGGTATGGTCTAGAACAAAAAAAACAAGTGCCATTCGGCTTCCTTAAGGGTCTATTTACACCCTTTATAGTTAGATTCTCTATGTAACCTACAGAGATTTTAAATGTATAAATAGGAACTAGCAAAACTACTAAATTATAATACGTACGTACATTGGCCACCTAGAAAGCCATACAAATTCGCTTGCAGAGGAAGTTTAGAGCTATTCATCAAGCACTTGACGGGATGACAGGCTTTCAATACAAGCAGCGAGGCCATTCCTCACAGTCAACACAACCTTTAGTTTTCAACCGTTTCTGATGTCCTGGTACCAGCTCTTGGATATCCCAGAATAAATTGGATTTGCTTTATTTAAAAACTTCCTTGAATTGAAGTTTTCCCGAATTTATTAAGAAAATATAGCTGTGATTAATAAACCATTTCATCGTCTATGACCTTAAATAGGTCACCTTCTTCAAAACAACACTTCTTCAAAAACGGATAAAGTTTAGAAGACCGATTTATCACAATATTGAAGGGTTGACAGGTTCTAATACAAGGTCCGTCCTTCGCGTCTTCGCAGACAGATAACGCATACTGTGCCTTATTCTTACTTTTCTTATATCCTAGTACTTTGGTCAGGCCAAGGTACTAAAGATAAATGATATATATATATATATCATTTTTGATCAGGAACAAGCGAGAACATAAATCACGCTGCGTCCAGGCAAGATACAGCAAAACAGATAAATTCAAATCCAGCCATCTATTTTCATCTAAATCAAATTTCTCCTGACACTAAACCATGTTCTAAGCTGTCTATACTCCTCTACTCCACAAAGGTGCTTCAAACTCTATGGCTGAATTCTCTTCAATATTCCTTTCTTTCAACTATCCTCAAAGCGTAAAGCCAATTCAATTCCCCACTATCTCGATATAAGATATTATCTCCGAACACGGATGCTAGTTGGAAAACTATTAGCTCGAGGCAAACTTGCCAAAAAACCAACTTTTAAGCTACACCTCCTATCGACTATAGTTTCCTAGTACTAGAGTTCAATTTAGCCTGTAATAAGTGCAGCGAATAACGTGCCAAGTATATGAAATAATATCGGTTCAGAGACTTTTTAGTGTGCTTTCGAAGTCAAGTTGGTGTTTTTATGAATATTAAAGAATAAAAACTGCATTGGAGTGGAATTTGGTGCAGCCGTTCGCGATTTTAAAACTTTATCAAGACTTTAATGGAAAAAGGTAGTTGATTTTACATAGTTCTCGTGAACATTGAACTCAAATTGTATTCTATTTATGAAAAATGCATAGCCTGCTGAAGCCTTTTCATGTAATAACGTGTATACACGATTTATAAGCTTTGTTTCAGAAAGGGCAATGTACTTACGCTGCCTCTCTTATTGCAGTTTTCCATAAGTGGCAGTTTCATTCAGCATTAAGTCTAAAAAGTAGCGCGGTAAGGTGGAGTAGCGTGGTTAGGTTGTATGTATGCAATCGTCATCAACATCATCATTATATTTCTTCCTTATCCCTTTTTATTCGGAAATCTTCTTTTTAACAAACGCCGCAACAAGACGGGTGTTGTAAGTTTGACCGCTATGTGTGTGTGTTTCTGTCTCCGGCACTGTTGCTCTTAAACGAGTGAACCGATTTTTATAAGCATTTTATTTAACTTGCCTTGTTAGTTACTTAGTTATAAGTCAAATCTTGCAACTGCATTTCAAACTAGTTCCCCCCAAGCGATTGATCTAAAATTTTGCACACACCTTTGGTTCTGGTGACAATACATTTTTATGGCAGACATAACTTGATCCTGTAGGCAGAATCGCCTCCTCGCGAGAGAACTCCTCAACGGTTAATAGCACGGAAATAAAACTGTGTATACGCGTTCAATATTGATAGATACCTAAACCTAATTCCTTCTTTTCACTTTATTAAAACGTGTTTAAAGAAAAAAAAAGACTAATCTGTTCCATACTTCTATATTCTATGTAATATTATGTAGTACTATTACATTAGGACGTATGTAGATATATTCTGTAGTAAGTCTTTGGGTAAATTGAATTAGATTAGATTAAATTAAAATTGTGCTAAATTAAATTATATTGAATTGGATTAATTTAGATTGTTAAACTGGACTGTTAACTTAGTTTTGTTTTAAATTGATTTTAATAATAACTGTTTTTCTAAAAGTCGTACTAACATAGTTCTTAAGTACTCACTACTAACCCATATGGACTCTTGTTCGAAATAAAGTATTTGTTTTTTTTATATTACTCGTCATCTCAGCAGTCACCCCCTTTCGAGCCATATCATCTTACATACAGTCTATCCACCGTTTCTTTGGTCTTCCCATTCTTGTCCATACTCAATAAAAGGATACCACACTACTGCTATATCGACATCATACTCCTTCTACAAAACACGCAGGTGGATGCAAATTGCTTGCATTTTAAAAAGTTCCTTAAGTTATACTCCTGTTACGGAGGCAGCAGCTGCTTAAAAACGGCACGACATTTAGTTGTTCCGTCTCAGAACTTAATATAACTTGAAAAAACTTGTTTCCGAAGACATTAAAACCTTTTCCGTGACTGTACGAGCTGTGTTCAAATGGGGGAAATAAGCAATATGATTTTTTTCATATTTTATCAGTCAGTACTAGGAGCGCATAGTTCAGCACCGGCTCAATTTAATTCTACTTCTATTCTACTTTTGCTCGAAGTAGAAGATTCATTAAGCCAATAAGCTTTTCATGGTTCATAGACAAGGAAAACAGGACTCAATGAATATCGGTCTTTCGTGAAAAAGGAGAATGAGCAAAATTGCCCTAGGGTCCAATAGCGTTAAGATATTTACGATTAGATAGATTTCTTTTTCATCGCCAAAACCCGTTTCTACGGTGGTCATGCAGATGCTAAAGGAGTATCCTAAGTTTTCGACCTCGAGGACCGTGCTAACATGTGATATGTCGACTGGATTCATTTATTATACCTTATACTACACTGTGGAGTTCAAATACAAACGAAACCTGCCAGCGTAACAGTTTTGGAAGATACTTACTATGCAAAAAACAACAGCCTATTTTTTATGGCCTCATTGGAAAAGGTCAACCTTAAGGATAAAATTTCACATGAAAATGTCGAGGAATAACATAACATAACATGACGCCTTTTAATCCCCGAAGGGTTAGGCAGAGGTGTACCTTACAGCACACCCACATTTCGCCAAAGTTTAAGTTAAGTCCCATGTAATAGGGGCGAGCCTATTGCCATCGACTAGCAAACCAAACAAATCCAGATTATACTGCTACTGAGAAATTTCCAATTACACTTTGCCCGCCCTGGGAATCGAACCCAGAACCTAATGCTCAGCAGTCGCGGTTGCAACCACTAGACCAACGACAAATTAATTTAACAAATTCCTGCTGCGTAACCAATCGACGAAAACCGTGAAATAAAGCTGCGCTTGAGTCTATGCGCATAAAAGCGGTCATAAGTGAGCTAATAACCCATTAAACTGTTGTTGTGGCAATAAACACGAACCCTCGCGTCCAGATTTGGAACAAACTGTTCCGAATCTGGATTCAGCCCGGAACTCTACGCTTATAAGCTTGGCAAGCAGCCATGCTGTCATTTGAGTCTTCAACTATCGACAAGATCAAAGACAATGTGTTTTTTACAGCTCACACACAATACATAAAAGCTTTACGAAGAAACACTAGATTAAAATGGGAATGAGTTGTCTTGCTAAAGAGGTAACGTCAGAGGGTGGTCGTCCCCCTTCTTATCCTTAAGGGCCCACTCAAAGTCCTTTGAAGGTTTCCCTTCGAAAACAAAAGCTTCCTTCGAATTCATCTTTTCTTTTCCATTAATAAACGAACCACCCGAATTAGGCATACATTCAACGGTCGAAAATAAATGGAAACCGAACAGAGGTACTAGGCTAGCATAATGGCACAAGAACATAATATCGAACAGGTACAAAGCGTCCTTCACAATACACGAACTAGACAAAAGACAGTTGCGAAATGAATTTCCCTCATCACGGACCGCAGTTTGGTTCTACAAACTTGCTGTTCGATCACAATCGACCTGAACTTCTGCTGCCCTCATTATACGAACGACATTGTTCGAGAGTTCGGAACACCGAGGACTGGCCATAGTAACTTGTCCATAAAGTTTGGCGATGTGTAAACAATTAAAAAGTTTTGTTTTATAAGACGCAATATTTGGTTGGTATCGAAAGAAGGATAAAGTAAAACATTCGCAAGAAAAAATACCTAGGTATGTCGTTGAAGATTAATGCAAGTCTGTCCGACTCATGATCAACCATGTTAAGTGTGTGTTCATCATCAGTGTCATCATCTGCCTAGCCTTTTCCCAACTGTATTAGAGTCGGCTTCCAGTCTAACCAGATACAGCTGAACACCATTATTTTACATAGAGCGACCATGCCTATCTGACCTCCACAACCCAGTTATTACCGAGTAATACGATACCCCTTGGTAAAACCAGTTGTCCGACTTTCGAGCCACTGACTAACTGTATCGACTGTCAAAGGTCTACAAATGACAGCCGGGACCAACGGCTTAACGTGCTTTCCAAGGCACGGAGGTAACTCGTTATGTGTTGGGTGGTCACCCATCCACGGACCAATCTAAGCAAGCGCGGCTTGACCTGAAGATTGATCCGAGCTGCTGTTATTATTTAGCCACGAGTTCGTCATCATTGTCATTTCTATAAAATCTGAGCACCACTCTTGGCAGAACAAGAGGTCCTCTCCCCTTATTATCGATGATCAAGTATCGCTTGTGATAAGAGAGATACTTCATTCAAGCCTCGACGTAATAACTGTTGCTTTGGATCTCAACTAGATTTTCTTTAACGGGACTTGAACACTTCAATCACAAAGTACAGAGGCGAACTTAATGCCTTTCCTACCAGTCAACCTTTGGGAGACAAGCAGTGGTAGGCGTATGTCTGAAAATAAATATGAATTTAATACTAAGATAAAGTACAAGGATATATAAAATACTATCCTAATACGACCAAACTACAGCTGCGCACACTTACAGCCGCCATCACTGGACACGGCTCTTTTAATAAACACCTCTTTGTCATGGGAGTCACCGACGGCCCTCTGTGCCGAGCCTGCATAGAGGAAGACGAGACAGCAGCCCACGTGCTTCTGCACTCCCAGTGGTTACAACATACAGGGCAAAGTACTTCGGTAACCCAGGTAATCTCCACGAGATTGTCAGCAATATCAAGGCGCTGCTGGCCTTTCTCGGGGAGTTGGGGTGGATCGAATAAATTTCCCACCTGCTCGCAAAATACGCGCTTTGACGTGGAGTTACGGACACCAGCCCGTTATACAATACTAAACAATATAAAATACTATAAATATCAAAACTTTAGTTACGAATAAAGACAAAAAAGCTAACTTCGTCATGTTTTAAAATTACTTCCCCCATGGATTAATTTCAAAACATGACGGATCCTAGGTGACAGGTACTCCTTTGATTTCAAGATGGAAGAATTTTTGACGGCACGGTTGTATCCCGCACGGAACAAATATTTGTAGGGGCCTAGGGTGTATGTTGGTTCAAATGTTTGTAAACACCCACGATACAGGAGAAGTTAGTAGGCTGGGGAAAAGTAAAAAAAAATAGTGACCCATACTATCAACCGATCACAAATCAAAGTAAGCCCATAATTGTGCTATGGGCTACTTGTGAGAATATCCTGATATAAAAACCTCACAACAATTTGCCGACCTGAGAACCAATCCAGTTACAATTTAATTATACAGGGTGTTTACTATTATACAGGGTGTCCTCAAACCGTTTGACAACCGCCAACCAATAATTTTCACCAGCTAATTTGATCGTTACAATCAGTACCGACGGTTAGGTTATTATGGCTGATCTAGTAATTTGCAATCACGTCATCAACGAAGCAACTGATTGGCTGTCATGTACTCATGTCAATAGTTATTGCGTTAGTGATCTGTCGTGTATGGCGGCAAGTGTTTGCCGTCATTTTGGTGGTCAATTCACGAATTGTTGGCCGTTTGGCAGTTGTTAACTCAATTGCGGAATTTAGGGAAGACATAATGCTAATGGTTTTATTTATTCCACTCTTTGAAATTTATATTCTGCGTTTGGTTTATATCTATTTATAAAGAAAAATGTGGAAAGGATCATATTAAACTTTTATCAAATAGAAGCGGTGATGGTTAAAAAAGGCAACAAGATACACAAAATAATGAACACAACCGTTTATTTTAATTTAGGAACAAAATATTAATCACTAAAACTAACCTAAACCGCCACAAATCATAACGAATTGAATTAACACGTAATTGTTTAGAAAAATAGCAAGTAAGTACACAAAATAGAATTATAAATCTTACAGCCCATTGAGCGATGTTCCCGTCAAGAGTGACACCCGACCAGAGACAATTAGAAGTCGTCACTTTTTTCCATAGAACGTACGTGCTTCAAAGTTTATGGCGGCTCGGAAGTTAGCTGCGAGAAACGGTCTGCGCAGGGACAACTGTTCAAACTTTATGGCAGCTCGGAAAATCTAACATAAAGCTTCATAGTAAACAATTTTTTGTATCAGCGGGGCGCAGATGACGCATCGTCTTGACTGTAAAATGCGTAGACCGCTACTCGCAGCTAATTTCCGAGCCGCCATAAACTTTGAAGCACGTACGTTCTATGGAAAAAAGTGACGACTTCTAATTGTCTCTGGTCGGGTGTCACTCTTGACGGGAACATCGTTCAATGGGCTGTAAGATTTATAATTCTATTTTGTGTGCTTACTTGCTATTTTGCCAAAACCATAGTGCTGTAGCCTATTACCAACGTATAGTTTTGACTTGATCAACCTAAGTGACATAAGTGTATTATGAACAGAACTAAACGGGTTTAACGCAAAAAAAATGGCAAACAACCACGTCTAGACAGGTTAGTTTTTTAGCTCTAAATACATTTTCTAGCGTGCCTAAGAGCCACAGCTGACTAAAAGTCATACTGAGTAACTTAAATTTTGTCTTTTTACTCTGGCTTAGCTATAATATCATAGTAAACAAACGGCCTATTTCTCACAAATATTTTTTGCATAAATGAACCACATTTATACAAAAACGTAATAATTTACCAAGTAAAAAAAAGTACAGTCGAACACATAAATTACTAACACAACCCCATTAAACACGGGCCACAACTGGCATGCTTAACGATAGGTATTCTTAAGTCTTTTTAATTAAATTTCTTTGTTCATAATCCCCAGCTTTGCGCAAACTCTTAAATTAATTTTGTCCTCATTTGTTTGAGGTTGTGGTTTAAGAGGAACGTTTTGATTGGTCGTTTAAATTTTATGTTTTAATGGACGTATGTGTGGATATTGTGTTGTTAAGTAGGTTAAGATTCTGTTTCTGGAACGACAATTAACGATACGTCAGAGTGAAGCGCAACTGTGGTTTTTGTTTGGCAATTCCTTCAACGAAGGCCTTAGAATGAGCGTGCGGAGTAAGCAGAACGTAAATACGTCGATTTTGAAATTAAAAAACTCGTTTTACTAATAATAATTTTAAAATAAGCTGGCAACACTTACGTCAACAATTACGTCTTCATATAAGATCTACAAAATATTTTTAAAATTAAAAACTTACAGTATACCGGAAGATTTAAATCATACGACATTTCATAATATCAATTTTTATTACAATAATCAGTGAAGAAACAATATGAAAATGCAAAAAGTAAATAGAATAAGAAAAAACCAGCGATTCGAGAATATCGGTTCATGCAACCCGATCTTAGACCACGCGTACCTCGTTTGCCCATGCATAACAAAAATAGGGTGCTGGTGGCAGTTCTGGATTCGCAGTTGTCAAACTATTTTGATAACTGCGAAGACCTCACCGATGCTCACTCAGTCCTGTATTGTGCGGCTGTAGCGGCATGTCGTGTAGCTCATGTCAAATTTTCTGATGACAGAGCTACACGACCTAAACCAGCCGTACCGTCATGGCAGTACAGGATTGAACGACGTATTGGTGAGGCCAGAGCACTCATCGGCAAACTGATCTGCTTCAGGGAGGGCAATACTCGCCCTAGAGTGATGCGTTTTGTGAGGCGGGCGTTCTCGGGGACTGATATCAGTGCTCGAGACTACATGTCCCGTGTCACAGAGCGCATCGACTTCCTGAAGCAGAAAGTTTATGCATGGGCAAACCGTATTCGTAGGTATAAGCGGCGGGTGGACCGATACACTCAGAATCGCACATTCCAAAGAGATGAAAGGTGGGTTTATAGGGTTTGGGAGCGACCGGACCAAGGTGTGGCTGACACGCGCCTGCCGGATGATGATGCCATGTGTTCATTCTGGCGCAGCATCTGGTCGGTGCCTGTTAGCCATACCGAGGGTGAATGGACTCGGGAGGTCGAGCGAGCATGCGATCTAGTACCAGAAATGGGGGCAATCACTATCAGCCCCCTAGACGTAGTTCGTGCAGTCCGTCCGTTGCCTAACTGGAAATCTCCAGGGCCGGATGGGCTGCACAACTTCTGGATTAAATGGTTTACAAGGTCGCACGCTCGCCTGGCGATCCTGTTCCAGTCAGCCTTAGAGTCAGGGTCGCTGCCAGAGTTCCTGACAACAGGGATAACCCACCTGCTCCATAAATCGGGTAGTACTGCGGACCCCAAAAATTATAGACCGATTACCTGTCTTCCGACAGTCTATAAAGTTCTTACATCCATTTTGAGAGCTAAAATTAACAAACACATTGATGACAATTCTGTAATGTCCGCTTCTCAAAATGGATGTAGGAACGGGTCCCGCGGTACTAAGGAGCTACTCCTCATTGATATGGCCATTAGTCAACAGGTTTGCCGTTCCCGAAAGGATCTGTCGACATGTTGGATAGACTATAAGAAGGCCTATGACTCGGTGCCACATACATGGCTCATGAGGGTGCTAGAGCTGTATAAAATTGATGCAACTCTGCGCACCTTCCTGATGTCATGTATGGGGCAATGGAGGACGGTCCTTCGCTATCCAGGATGTCGGCAAATCCAGAGGAATAGCGAGCCGATAAGGATAGAGCGAGGTATATTTCAGGGCGATAGTTTGAGTCCGCTTTGGTTCTGCTTAGCCTTGAATCCTCTTAGCACGCTGCTGGAGGATTCAGGTCTAGGCTATCGGTTGAGGAGAGGTGGTCAAGTTATATCTCACCTCCTTTACATGGATGACCTGAAACTCTTTGCCCCCAACGATTTGCAACTGATGGAGCTACTGAAAGTAACTGAAACTTTCAGTAGCGCCATCAGGATGGAATTTGGTGTGGACAAATGTGCGGTCATGCATGTAAAGCGAGGGGAGATTGTGGAATCTGTGGGAACCCAGCTCTCGGATTCCATAAATCTTAGATCCCTCTCAGCAACTGAAACCTATAAGTATTTGGGTATGTCGGAAGCGCTGGGCATCAATGTTGCTGACATGAAGCAATCGTTGAAGGAGCGCTTCTTTGGCCGTCTGAAAAAAGTATTTAATAGTCTTTTATCAGGCGGCAATAAATTGCGTGCCTTCAACGGTTGGGTCATGCCGGTTTTGATGTATTCTTTCGGCATACTCAAATGGACTCAGACAGAACTAGACGCCCTGGATAGGCGGGTCCGTACATTGTTGACGGCATATCGAATGCATCACCCGCGTTCTTCTGTTATGAGACTGTATATCCCGCGGAGGTGTGGGGGTCGAGGCTTTTTAAACGCTAAGACTCTCCACAATCGCGAGATATGCAGTCTCAGGGAATATTTCCTTGAAACCGACGTGGGGATGCATCGAGATGTGGTCGCGGTGGACAAGGGGCTCACCCCGCTCTCCTTGGCTAAAGAGAACTGGCGCAAACCTGTAGTGTTTGACACTAACGACCGCATGGAGGTATGGCAGAGTAAGGAGCTTCACGGACGCTTTTTCCGGGCCCTGCATGGGCCCGATGTAGACCTATCAGCGTCCGTAGCCTGGCTACGTTCCGGGGACCTCTTCGGAGAAACCGAAGGTTTTGTCTGTGCAATTATGGATGAAGTTATGATGACGAATAACTACCGGAGATTTATTGTGAAGGACGGTACGGTTGACATATGTCGGGCATGCCACCGTCCAGGCGAATCAATCCGTCACATTATCTCCGGGTGTTCTCGCCTGGCTAACGGAGAGTACTTGCATAGACACAACCTTGTAGCCAGGATTATCCATCAGCAACTTGCTCTAAAATACAACCTTGTGGAATCGGAAGTACCGTACTATAAGTATGTGCCCGACCCAGTTCTCGAAAATGGCAGTATCACATTGTACTGGGATCGATCCATCATCACTGACAGGACTATTGTAGCCAATAAACCTGATATAGTGGTGGTGGATCGGTCAGAGCGGCGCGCAATGATTGTAGACATAACGGTCCCGCATGATGAGAACCTCGTGAAAGCCGAGAAAGATAAGCAAATCAAGTATCTTGACTTGGCTCGCGAGGTTGTCGACATGTGGGATGTGGACTCAGCGATCATTGTGCCGATAGTTGTATCAGCCCATGGCTTAATTGCCAAGAGCCTCGACCAGTACCTGAGGAGGCTCTCGTTAGGCAGCTGGATCAAGGGTTTGATTCAGAAAGCGGTGCTCCTGGACACGGCTCGTATTGTTAGGAGGTTTCTCTCTCTGGAGCCCTGACCGCCGGTAGCTTGGACCCTGTTCCCGATACCGGTGGGCTACAATTTTTTATATTTTTAAATGTTTTTTTATATTGTTTTAGTTTATGAAATATTTAAAAATGTAGAAGATTTGTATAAAAATAAATAAAGGAAATAATAATTTTAAGAATATATTTTATCTATGTGTGATACTGATTGTACTTGTTACAAACTATTTAACTAAAATGCTATAGGATAATTGTATTTTCGATTAAAAAATCGACGTATTAACGTTACACTCTTGATTTCTTTTTGTCAGTGGCGGGGCAAGACCACAATTTTATGTGGGCAAGGTACATTTAGCGAGGCCCTCTGGTGGCGCAAGAAGCAATGTTATAAATTATAAAACAGTTGAAAAATAGTTTTTACTATTTTATTATAACAAAGACACTGTAATCTAAACTATTTTCTTAGACTAACATTAAAGAAACAAAAATTTGCTGCTCTTGACCTTACTAAACTCCTTAATGACTATACCGTAATTAAGCTTAGATGCATGTTTTAACCTAAATTATAGCCTACTATTATATTATGATGTACTGAGTAGTACATCATAATATAATAGTTACCATTCTTCAAACAAAGTTTTGAAATACAAATAATAATAAAACCGCGTGGACTAAATTCGTCCGCACCGTTATACGTTAGTACAAAATATGTACCTACAGCGGCGCGACGCAAAGTGAGAGAGTAAAATATCAGAAACTACAATGGCTTTCTGTCAGTACAAGAATGAAGGATATCGATGTGTTAGCAAAATTGAAAAAAAATAAAACAGAGTGCACAAATGCAGTCAACAAAAAATATGTATTGGCCAAAATTGGCCTTGTACAGTTTAGAGTTTTTTTCGTTCCGGTCCCAATTTTGGCAATGGGTTTTCGAGGTGCGAGGGTGGTGCGAGGTGGCCCTCGTAACGCGAGTCCGTAAGCGGTGGCCTAGCGCCGCATCTGCATTTTGTGTTGAGTTTTGTTCCAGAAGCTGGGCATAATAGTGTGTCTTTTTCTTATGAGTGTCATACAGCTGGAATAGCTCTTGGTTTCAGTTTATGGTGTTCTCGATAACTGGCTGATTTTCATTCTTTTGTTTTTTAATATGCAAAAACCCTCCTTCAGTTAAAAAAAAGAAAGCATAACGCTTCAAAAAAAAGAACAGCTTTTTTGTAGGCATAAACTGTATAAATATCCAGAAACAAGTAAAAAAACATTTAAATATTGCGACAGATCTTCTTAAATACTGAATCAAATTACAGTAAGAAATGAAAGCGTGTTTCAAATTAGCGGCCATTTTGTTCCCCTCCCACTAAGCGATGGTACAAATTAAAAGAAAAACGGCCACTTGACGAGATCTACTTCCTTACCTTTGATATCATTTAAACCCTTCGTTAATTTCTTCATCTTTTACAAATTCTATTTAGCTTTGAAAAACGGATTACCAAGTTAAAAGACACAGTTTCTTTTTATGAAAACGGTCTTGGTTTTTAAATAAGGAAGTGTACATTTTCTTTATGCCCTGTTCACGTCTTCGGGCGATGTCACTTACGTCAAGCGAGCGGAGCTTAGTGGATTACATGAATATTCCCTATTGTTTCCTTCGCGTGAGTAGCATCGCGTCGAGGTGTATTGTGGCCCGCTCTTAGCAATTTCCATCGACTGTTTTTCCGTTTTTTTTTCTGTTTTTGTCGTACTCGCAAAACGTGTGTCACTCGAGCGCGTAGGTTACGGGGAAGGGGTTACTTATTACGAGACGTAAAAAATATAGTTCTAGTTTCGATATCAAAAATGACTGAAAACGAATTGATCATTAATTAGGTCAGCTGGGTTGATGAGCTCCATTTAAATTTTGGTATTCAGCTGCATACGGTGAGACTGCAAGCCGAACTCAACATAGTTGGGAAAAGGCTAGGCAGATGATGATAATGACAAGTTAGACCTTTAAAAAAAAATGAAGAAACAAATTTAAAAGGAAACTCAATACAAACAAAACGTTCTTTGATTAAGTTTTATACTATAGTCAAAGTCAAAACGAAAGAAAATATTAATAAACATCAATTTGTGCGACGCGACGACGTCTAAATATTTTTAGTAATCAAAAAGCGACCGTGTCGGGTGGTAAAAGAATAGACTTTTCTTTATCAAAACACTACGCAATAACTTTTTATAAACGACTTAACCTATTTTATTTTGATGTTCTTTTTTTCTACTTGCTGTACATGAATACAGTCAGGTATATGGAAGTGGGGCAATACTTGAATATTAGCAGTTAACTCGAGCCTCTTTATGTTTTTAGCACTCCGTTGATTTTCTGTGTTATAGTCGTTTTAGAAATATGTCTAAGAATGTCACGTGTGATGTAAATATACGGATAATTTATGTTTTAAGCAAATCAATTTTCCGCGAGTTTTGTAAGTCATGTAATTAGTATAACACTCCGTTGATGTATGTATTAGCACTCCGTTGATTTTCTGTGTTATAGTCGTTTTAGAAATATGTCTAAGAATGTCACGTGTGATGTAAATATACGGATAATTTATGTTTTAAGCAAATCAATTTTCCGCGAGTTTTGTAAGTCATGTAATTAGTATAATATTATTGTTCCAATTTCCATGTTATGTTAAAAAAAAATAGCATCCTATCATATTGACAAGCCAATGACCAAATTGTATTAAATAATAATGGTACCTTTTTAAAACTTTATTCAAATGTAAAAGAAAATAACGTAACAAACAAAATTTAGTATGGGGGTAAAGCTCAAAACTTAGTCCGGACTGAGTTATGTCCGTTTATACACCACGATTTTCAAGTAATTTTTTTTTTGTTGTTGAGACAACCGAAAAAAATAAAAGTCACCAATTTTGGTCATTAGCTTTTCATAAACTGTACCATAACATGTGCCAAAGAGACATTAATCTTCCTTTCTTTCTAATAACAGGTATTATCTTACAAAAGTACTATATTTATATTCAGCATTCTAACGCTATCTTTCCATTGTTCCAGGAACATAAGTGTGGTGCGAATACAATGATCCGTTGTATGTGACGTAAGTCGAGTGCGTGTGCGCAGTGCATCGGTGACGTAGTGAGTGACAGTTAACAAACATGGCGGACCCCGACGCGTTCGACGACGAGGTATGGTACCGAAGGTTTTATTTTAGGCTTGTGCAGATAAGTGACTTTAGTGCTTAGAGCAATAACATACTGAAACATAACTGGTGAAATGAGGGTGTACTAGAGGGTCAAATTAAGTTAGCTAGTGAAACTCCGCAGACGTGGCAGATATTGATATCTAAACATAATTAAAAAAAAAAAACATAATTCTGACTTTTCTTTTGGCGTCAATAAAACTGAACTATCTACGATCATTGACTCCACAAAAAGCATGAAATCTATGTTTTTGTTTTATCGTGTTTTGATATACCAGTCAAGTCTGCAGAGTGTCCCTAGCTAATTAACTTGACCCTGTATGGGTACACCTCAGCCTAACCGTCCGGAGAATACAAATGTGTTGTTTTATTACTTGAGTAAATGATGTTCAAGTTCTGTAAAACGCAATCAATCAGCGCAAACGCATCACGCACACTTTAAGACCGACAAAAGTCCCTCGTCTGCGCAGGCCTTTAGCGTAAATAATTATATGCACTTTGACATAGTACCTGGAGTTTTTCTTTGCGATAATAAGGATATTTCAAAAGAACGAGCTGACTGTGTGGTTTTTATTGCTAGGATTATCAGGGTCCAGGGTAACCTGAGGCGTGCTTACCTTCTACAGCATACAACAAGTTGTAAAAGTTTAGTGTGTATTCCTGGTACATTGCTCGTCTAAATGTCTAGGCTTAGCCCTCGCTCGGCCTGGCAAAAAACCGTTGTTTTCAGGAACAAAATCGCCTCCAGAACATCCTGATACAACTTTATAACCTTAAATAGGCGGACTTAATTTTATTGAGCATTTTTTACTAGTTATTTTATATAACGGTTAAAACATCTTCTCTTGCTGTAAGTGTTACTAGGCAAAGATATAAAAAAAGGGTGTAAATAGGCCCTTAACATAAACGAAAGGCACTTGTTCTCCCCGTCACTGCGATCATTTTTTTGTTCTAGACCATACCTGGGAACCTTCTAGTTACGGAGATATTGGAGATCAAAGTTCCAAGTTTTTCACAGGTTTTTTTTAAATACAGGTTTTATTGTAAGATTTTTACTTTACACACCTCCACGACCCTCGTACTATTCAATCCATTCATCAGCACAATGCTATGAGTGCTTTCCATCGAGTCCTACCGTAAAACGTGATTTTTCACCCCAAAAAAAGTCGATTTCCAGCAATAATTTTTGCTTAAAGATACTTAGTTTGATGTACAGAATGCTTGGTTGACGGATATGTGAAGGGTCTGTTTACACCTGGTATACGTAGATAATGCAAGAGCACATACTTCGCGTGCCTGGCTTAAGTATTTTATACTTGACGTGTCTGCTGTCGCTGCAACCTAATTTGTTTAAAACAACAACGTTACAACTTTAAAACTCAACAACTTAAATACTAGACATTTAAAAAACAAAAACGTAGTCTATTTTGTGTAGTAACTAAATAGTGCTTATGACGTCATAGTAGGTAGTCAAATATGGCACGCTTGGTTTTCATACAGTTCGTGATACTTGCGTTTTATAACAAGCTCTATAATTAGTTCTTAACTAAGCTGATTTCCACCGCACCCGATCACGTTCTTATTCTATCTGCGTACTCTAAGCTAGGAAATTACCTCATTTTCATACAGTACAGTAATATTAACTTGATATTGCGGGAACACTGCAGTTTCTGTATTATTTAAAGTTAGATTAACCCGTCAACTAGTTTTTGGTATGTGGGTAATGCGGTTTTGAGTTAAAATCGTACCGTATTGCTCCATCGCCATTTGTTGGGCAGTATTCCAATTTTGAATGTAAATAACCGTTTTTGCTTTTAAAATTGTTTTTAATTCGTGTAGGAATTCGTGATGAATTGGGCATTACAGATTAGCAAGGAAGCCGTTTGTTTTGAAAAAAAATGTGACTGGTCGACTTTTTATTGACACTGTTTTTGGCATAAACTCAACTTTAGAAACATTTTTTAACAAAAGTGATCTCAATAATAAAAAAAGAAACATGAGTTAAAATGATTTTATCTTTAGTTGGGGACATAGTTCCTCATTCATTCTGTTTACTGCGCTTTCAATAAAGTTTCAAATTAATTAACGCTTTTCTCTCTCCGAATAAAATCCAAATTAAATCAAAAGTCTATCGAACCGTTTATGAACTCTTTCAACCTTTTTTTAAAAATCCTTTTTCCTAAAGCAGCGTCGTGTTCCAAGTTTGAAAATACGTCAATTAAAAGCATATTGGTAGCTGCCACTGGCGTGTTTTTATTTTGTCATATTTTCGTTCTAACTGCATTTTTACGACTTTTTTGATATATACACGAAATTTATTCGTAAAAATATAGCGTTATTTCCCAGTTGGGGTTTTATTCGAACCAAATTGTTCACTGTAAACAAAGAAAAGGAATCGGATGCTGTAGATTTTTTCGGATGACATTTTATTTGTGAATTTGCCAACGTATGCAGCCAGTGTTTCTTTTTTAACGAGCGGATTACAAATAAAATAGGAAAGTTGCACGTGTATCACAATATGTTTTCTGTTATTGGCGAAGCAAGAAAAGAAAGAAACCAAAGACTTTGAGTAAACGAAATATATATTTTGCTATCATCTTTCATTGCAGAGGGTTTAAATTGTTTCCCTGTAGATAAAACATATATTTTCACATGTTTTTTTCTTCCATTCTCCTCTGTCAACCGTCACGCTAACATTTACTCCTTTTTCTTTCATATTATTTCTCACTCAATTCATCCATCGTTAGTTAGCTAACTTAATAAATAAACAGAAAGGTCAGTTAGAAGGATCATATTAATTAAACTTAAAATTAATCCTTTACTTAGACAGTAGTAGTCTATTATTTTTACTTTTTTTATTTTCTTATTATAAGAGATGCCAATAGTAAATAAGAAAGCCGGATGCGTATTTGTATTCACCAGGCATGCATGAATGAATAGATGCATGAGTTCGGAATCCAAGCAGGTGGATTGCAAAGAGGCGTTCTGTCACGTACTATAGATGTTTCAGTACGGCAATGGTAGAATTAGGTAAATATTATGTATTTTTGTAAGAAATAGAAGAGGTGTGCAGAGATCGTGTGTGGTTGTCTGTAGTTTTTGGACTTTTTGATTATGTGTCGAGATAGTTTCATCGTTTTTAAAAGTAAACATGAAACTTTTTTTTGTTTTTAACACGCTTTTTTTAGCTTCACCTGTAACAAACTAAGTATGTGAAAAAATCTTAGCAGTTAAATATGACTCACTTCCCGGTTTTCAATTGAGCTGAAATTTTGCATAAACGTTTAGTTTGTATGACAATGCATGATTAACTAAGTGACGTCATTCTAAATCCAATATGGCGTACTCCTAAAGATGGCGGACTAATTATTTTTTATGCATTCCCTTGATATGGGTAGCAAATGAAAGGGTTTGGTGGGAAAAATACGAGGAATAATATGACGTCCGTCACCATAAAGAGTGTTTTTAAACAATTATATTTAATTTAGTGATTTCCAAGATAGCTTTTGCTTATAAAGGGTGTAATAAGACCCATAACGAAGCCGGAAGGCACTTGTTCTAGACCATACCTTCTAGTTAAAAGTGGTCAAAGTTAAAACTTTCTCACAAGTTTTTTTTAATACATGTTTTTGATGTAAGATTTTTACCTTTTAAACACCTTCACGATCCCCGTACTATTCAATACATCCATCAGCACAATGTTTTGAGTACGTTACATTGAGTCCTACCGTAAAACGTGATTTTACACCCAAAAAAAAAAGTCGATTCCCAGCAATAATTTTTCCGTAAAGTTATTTAGTTTGATGCATAATACTTGGTTGACGGCTTCGTGAAGGGTCCGTTAACACCCTGTATAGTGTCTGTTTGGCCAAGAAATAATTGTTACAATTTCTTAATATTTTCTTGATTTTGAGTAGGTACTAGAAGAAGATTATTGTAAAGACCTTTCAAAGTAGGCTTAAAATTCTCAATACAAGGTAAAATTACATTATCAAAATAAAAAAGTAAATCTGTTAAGTCTTTTAAAATACTCCACCTAATAAACTACAGTATCTACTACTTTTACCCCTTTTTCCAACAAAAACCCTTCGTCTATATCACGATACAAAACGTGGGACTGTTATATAACGATATATTTTTTCTAACCCTCCAATAACGGTATTTTGATCGCTCCGGTTTTGGCAAAAAACGGGTGGAGGTGCCGAAACCCCAATATTTTATACTTCGGGAACATAGATGGGGTTTTTGCTCTTTTGGCTGGAGAATATGATAGGTTGATAGATTTTTATTTATATCGTAGTCAGGTTTAAAGAGATGGCGCTAGACGACCTGTATAACTCTGTCCCTTTCACACACTGGAATTACTCCTGCTTTAAGACGTTATAGTAACCCGCCTGTACCATATTTTAACAAATGAATTTGAATTTGAAGTATACCTGAGGTCAATTTTAAATGTCGGCAATAGATTTTTGAAATTGATCGACGAATGAGCGAATTACTGAGTTGTGGAGATCAGGGGGGCTACCATGCCGTATTAAAGCAATATTGTTTCGTTTTAATGTCACTCTAGTATGGGAAAGAGACGCAGCTATAGAGGACGTCTAGCGCCATTACTGTCTCACATTGGATGAAGATTAAAATAATACTTCTTTAAGGCGTCATGGTGGGCTATCCGATTAGCAGTCACTCCCTAAAAGATACTGGTATTCAGCTGCGGATGCAGGTTAGACTGCAAGCCTATCCCAATATATATGGCAAAAGCCTAGGCAGATGATGTTGGTCGAACGATTGGCAGCTCCATCCAACCTTTCGTTGTTTTTGTGTACTAATAAAACATGACTAATGGTTTAATCAAATCGGTACGGACAGTCTGCTGAAACTTCCTGCCCTGTCGGTATCCGGTAGGGATACCTCTCTGTAACATAATAAAAAATTAAAAAAAACACGTCTTTTTCCCACGGCACCTACTACGATTCTTACATACACTCCTTTTTAGTTCGTCCACGGACATACACGCATACCGGTTATGAGTAGTAGGTACGCACCTGACCTATTTGAAGAATATTTTAGTAAATATTTTTATATATTTTTTTCTAAAAATATTTAACAGACTGCATACTTATAATACAATTATTATCTTAAAAGCATTATTTTGCTTGCAGTAGACTGCAAAATTGCAGTATGATAAGCTGCTTATTCAATCCTAAGGCAGTACAAATTACTTAAATTAAAAAATGAAATCTTGGTCAAGAGCGAGCTCTTTTTAAGCAAGTAAGTTTTTCACAAGGATAGTTTTACCTTACAAATTTATAAAAGAGGATTAAATGATTAAATTGATTAGTTGTCGGAAAAAAATGTTCATACCGAAGGGTGGTAACATAGCTTCACATTTTTGGAGGACATTTATACCCTTTTCTATAAATATTTGATATTAATAAATACGTTAAAAATAGAACGTGCCTTTGTAATTTTGTATCGATGAAACGAAAAGACAAAAAAAATCAGTGAGATTTACATCACATCACGACAGTTATCCTAAAGGAAGAGGTGAGGCAGAAACACATCATTATATCGTTATTTATTCGGGAAAATAAACAGTTATACATTAAAATCTTATATTAAGTTATAAATGTATAACCTACGACATTTTCCACTACATATTAAAAGTTATATCTATCAGTGCGCTATTCTAAGCTGTCGTCACATGGCGTCGGCATTTTTTTTTTTTTTGGGAGTACTTTGTCCCACACTAGGAATTTCTTCTGCATTGTGGTAATGATTAAGTTCCCTGTAATAGGCGAGCCTATTGCCATCAACCGGGCACAAATCCTGACTTCATCATCGTGCTGACGAGTTTGTTTTTTCACAAAACATTGTTTCTTGTGTCTGTGTGTTCCACAGTTATTTTTGCGGGTACGTCCCGTTTGGTAACTTTCCCGTTTAGTCCACTAAACAAAAGACGTGCAAAATAAGTGAAAAAAGTCCCCTTTCGTAACTACTTTATTCTTCATACATTGATTCCCGTTTCGTCAACCTACGGTAAGTCAGCTCCCAAAGTTACAAGGAAACCTCTTGTTGATGTTGCTATTTTTTGTCTCTCTCTGGCACACTAAGGTTTGTTAAGAGAGAACTAAATTTAGAATTTTAACAGAAAGTACTAGGAGAACAGCAACAAGACTTAAATGGCTCGTTAAAATACACGAATGGCAATACTTACTTTGGTCGTATTCTTTTTCTTCCACAGAACCACCAGAAATTCAGAATAAATCGCTTAAAAGATTTTTTAAAATCCACAAAAGAAACCTAAAATCTTGCAAAAATTTAATTAACTAAAGAAAACCAATTCAATTTGGAAAGAAACTAACAGTTTCATACAAAAACCGTTTGGTAAAAAGGATTTCCAGCGCTCTTTTCGCGTTCGTCGACTAATGCGCTATTGTAGTGAGCTGGCAACTTCTCGTTCTTAATGAGCCCATAATGAATTCTTGGCAACCCTAGACGATCGGCAGGGTTGGCGATGACAACTACGTTTAAATTTTTAAATTAATTTAACGTGTTCTCGATTTCGAAATTATGTTTTTTGTAGGCAGGCAGGCATTTGAATAAAAAGATACACCTACCTGCTTGTCTACAATTTAAATATTTAAATATGAACACAGTTATGTTTAGTGGAAAGTACCCATGTTTTTGAACACGACGTTCTCATCTGATCGCACATCCGTACACTGTCCATGCATCTGGTTAGATTGGTAGCCGACCTCCATATAACTGGGAAAAGGCTAAGCAGATGATGGTACTCAAACCATGGCCATTGTGTCTTAAGAGCGCTTGCACAGAAAGTGGGCAACGTCGCAAATAGCTGTCTAATATTTCGCTGTTTTGATTAATTTGGCAATATTAATGTATGGAAATAAGAAATATGGCTAACTAGTGAACTAAAGTATTGATTATGAAATGCAATAATTAATATCGTAACACCGAATATTTAGTTTTAGATGTAAAAAAAAAGTATTTGGAAACGTTCCAAAAACCTTTTTTACACCTAAAATGGTTACAACATCAAATTCAGTGTTTTAATTGCAATTCATTATTAATATTCTAGTTCATTAGTTAGCCATATTTCTTATTTTCATACAGTAATATTGCCAAATTAATTAAAATAGGTAAATATTTGACAGCTATTTGCGAAGTTGCCAACGTTTTGCTCTTAATCTACCACGTGCCCAGTGCGGACTGCTGGAAGTCACGTCTTCGATATTTTTGCTCTGGGCATGCTGGTTCTCCCACGATATTTTTTCTTCTCAGTTAGTTCATTGTTTATTCGAATTTAAAATTTAATTAATTGCTGCCAGCCCTGAACGCTCAAGCTTGCTAGGGTTGCAACGCTGCAGAAATAGTATAATTGACACATTTTTATTATTGTAGAATGAGGTTTTAATTACCTGTGGCGTAAGAAAAGACTAAGTACCTTTTCTAGCATGTTTCTCTCTTGGGGATTTTATTTTCTAAAGGAATACTTTTAGAAAGATATGCTGTTATGAAACCTTTGTAATATAGTTTTGTGATTAAGGTTTTTTTAAGTTAAAATGAAAACATTGAGTGGAAAGTTTTGAGTATGAATGTCGTTTTAAGATTAGAGAAAAGAAATAATGGACATGTTTTATTAAATATGCACCCTGAAAGCCTACACAAGCGGAAATCACGTTCAAAGCTTTTCTACGACTTGCAACAGGATTGACAGAAAGTTTTCTGTAACTTATGTCATACATTTATGAATTTTTCATCGTCGTCATGACGTTATAATGTCACTTTGTTTAGGACCTCTGGGGGGTTACCATGACGTTATAAATCAGAATTGTTCTGCCAGTGTGGAAGAGAGATGGCGCTACACGTTCTGTATAGCGCCGTCTTTTTACTCACTCGTCTCTTTTTTCACTGGAGTGACATTAATGGTAGGTAACAAGGCTGACCCAGACCAGGGGGGTCTGGGTCAGCCTGGTTGCCTTATTGGCTGGCAAACATATTTTTTTACCAGGGCTTGAGGTAGTCTTTTATCTCGTGTTGTTCTAAAAGAGGCTTTACTTTGCCAATCACTTATCCATAAGAAAAGTTAACTGAAAAGAAAAAAACCATTTTCCTTACCTACTTCCATTTATTCTTACGACTTTTTAAAGAAGATGTTATTGTGTATAAATTCTCTCGTTTTTTAATTCATAGATAAGCTTGGGTCTTACTCTAAATGCGAATGAATGGTTTTAATTTTGAAAGAGCTTAGCTCTCGCTCGCTCAGTGGTTTCTCGTTATTTTCCTATTAGTGTTTCCTTGTGGTGTAGATTTTCTTATATTAAGGGGGATAAGGCTGGAAATGGGTTTGCAATTTACATTGAGCCTTTATTTTTTGTTATAGGGTGGCAAACAAGTCAAGAATTATCTGATGGATTTTTGTATCGGCTTTTCGTTCAACCATCGTTCATTGTTGTAGATGTAATCATCCTCATAACTGTTTTGAGATACGATCAAACCAACCGGGCTGAGTATCGAACTTTGACAGATCCTAGCCTTTTCCCAACTATGTTGCGGCTTCCAGTCTAACCGGATGCAGCTGAATACAGATAGCCTCTCTCAGATAGGCTCCACGTCCCTCCAGAACCCAGTTAGCTCTAGGTAATACAATATCCCTTGGTAAGATTGGTTGTCAGACTTTCAGACTACCTGTAACCACTGTCAAAGACCTACAAATGACTGCCGAGACCAACGGTTTAACGTGATTTCCGAGGCATTCAGGAAACGCGGTATGTAATGGGTGTTTACTCATCTACAGACGGTCTAGGGAATCGTGGCTAAACCTGAAGCTTGATCCGAGCAGCTGTTATTATTTAGCTATGAGCTCCTTTGACAGATAATTTACTGTCAAAGTCCGCTGTCAGTCCAGAGCCCAGTCCAGTCGGTTTAATAATTATCTTATTTGACAAAAACTCCGAATAAATTGAAATTTACCTCACCAACAGCTAATAAAAAAATAAAAAATACTTTGTGGTTTCTTAACGTGCAAATGTTATTGAACCGTATGTTGGTAAAGCAATTAAAATCTTAAGTGTACTATACAAAGCACTTTTTTTTAAATCTAACAGTTTTAATAATTGAATAGCCACGCAATTAACGAATGTTATAAAGAGCTTTCAAAAAGCTTTGGCGACTAAATTTCTCTGCCAAGACCACGCTTGGCTTATAATGTATTTAATGAAATTTTGGCAGATGCGGAATTTTGACGTCCGCAAAATCATTACCGTCGGAAATTATTAATGAGTAGATTTATTTGGTCTTACGATTAAATATTCAATGTAATTTATAATTAAATTTCAGGAATGGTTTTCATTGTAGGACAGTAATTTTGAACAACCGCGGTCTAGGTTGGTCCGTGGTAACCCCTCTTTTAAAAGGAATCTCATCTTCAATTAAACCCACTTCAATTCTTCACCAACACTGCAGAAACGTCCTATTACCTCACACGAACAGAATAAAAAGACACAAACAAGGCACTATCAATAAATGGTTACTTCTAATTGGTTTCAGTCCGACGGCTCCCAATTACAGAGCAGTAGAGAGTGCTTCTGCTTTATGGGGCCCTAGTCACAGCGAGTTTGGTTTCAAGGGTTTTGAATAAATAGCATAGCCTTCCATTGTTTTTCTTTAACTTCATAATGGCACAATTACACTTGGTTGTTAGTCCGTACACGTTAGAAGCTCGTGGCTAATTAATAACAGCCGCTTGGGTCGACCTTAAGGTCAAGCCGCGCTTGCCTAGATCCGTCCGTGGATTGGTGACCAGGACCACCCGCTAACATCATTATGTTGATATTACATACCGACTTAAGCACGTAAAGGCGTTGGGCGCGGCTGTCATTTGTAGATCTTTGACAGTCGTTACAGGTGTCAGTGGCTCGACATTCTGACAACCAGTCTTACCAAGGGATAACGTATTACCAAGGACTAACTGAGTTGTGGAGGTCAGATAGGCAGTCGCTCCATGTAATTACTGGTATTCAGCTGCATCCGGTTAGAATGGAAGCCGGCCCCAACATTGTTGGGAATAGTCTAGGTAGATTATTTTAGTCCGTATTCGGGTGGTCGAGTGACTGCACGAATTCGGGAACCCGATGCATTTATTGCACTTGCACTGGTCATCCCAATGGAATACGAGCTAACGTCTACAGTAGTTTTAATGAGGTCGAGTGCCTGCCTGTACCCGAAACGATGAAGCCTTGACGACTTTGTCCGATGACGGGGCGTACTCGAACTCGGTCATTTATACTTGGTCGTTTGTCCGAAAACTCAAACTCAAAACATTTATTTTAATTAGACCATTACTGGCAATTTTGAAGATGAAGTTACAGTCCCGAAGCCTATTATAGTCCATAGGCAATAGAATTAGGCTGCGCATGATGAGGACTTTGGTTCGATTCTCAGATGGAGGAAAATGTTATTGGGTTTTTAAACAATTAATAACTAGGTGATTGACAAGCTTGATGTGATGTGATAGTTTGATTTGCTGCCACAGGAGCTATGTATTTTTATGAGTTAAAAAAATGCATGGATAAAAAGGAAAGTGGTCAATGTGGCGACACTTGTGGGAGGCCTACGTCCAGCAATGGATGTCTTTCGGCAGAAATGATGATGATGATGAAAAGGGTAAGTTCAATATGTGAAGCCTTATTAAAATTGAAGATGTCATGTTGTTAGCGTTTCTTGTATAAAATAAATAATACCTATTATTAATGCAAAAGGCAGAGCTACTCGCTTGTTAAATAATGCAAATAGATATTCTGACTGACAGCTAACAATTACTGTGGAGCTCTAGAATATGCTAAACGTAGTACTGACAGCGAAGAATGATGGTTTTAAAATTCAACGGAAAAATGTTGGCACATTTCTTTGAATAACTTTTGTTATCCCAAGGCTGGATAATATAGTGCAGATGTTATGCTTTAGAGATCTGGTAGTACTGGTAAAGCTGAAGAAAATACATATAAAATATGAATATGAAAAATATGTCCCGGTATAAATCGGTTATCATGGTATGGACATGTGATGCAGGAATGAGAAAATTAGAGTATGAATGTGGAAGGCTATAAGAGTAGTGGGAGACTAAAGAAACGATGGATGGACTGTATGAAGGATGGCTAGAAAGGAGGTGACTGCTGAGTTGACGAGTAATAGAGAAGAATGGAAGAAGTATGTGGCGGCGCAGCAAATAAATTGGGATGAGGGCAGGAGAATAATGATGATACGAAGAATATGCCCCGTTCACTGACATTTCCACAAGACACCATAGAGATGAGTAGGCGGGCGCTTCTAGAGGCAGCATAGTAAACACTTTTCATTAAAATGAAATGGTGACACCATTGAGAGCTGTACAAGGGATCTGTGAACACAGTCATAATGTTTTTTCAATACTCAAATATACCAACAGCTCCCTCGGTCAGTGGGAATTATTTGTGTAGATCTAAATTCTGTAGTGGAGAACGTCTTTCAGTTGAACTGAAGAAAACTGTGCTAATACTAAAACCGAAATTTTAAAGTCCTGTTACATGTTATTTCCAATGAGGTGTAGCCCTTCTGTAATTATTTCCATATACTTTTTTTGTATGTTTAGTTCTCGTCCCAGGTACTTAATAGGGAGCGAGTGTATTGCCATCCATAGGGGATTAATTGCTGCTACTAAAAATTATATGGTAGAAAAACACAATAATATTTTACTCTTCGGGATCCGGGAACCCCCCGGTTCCCGGATCCCGAAGATCGGGGCATTGAAATATGTGTCGTACGTCCAATTGGTTGCAGCCTAAAATATGTTGTCAGCTTTTCGCTATTTCTCAGGCCATACACTAGCGTCGACACTTCACGACTAGAATAGGAAAGAAATAGTGTCAATGTTATTGTCTTCTTCTAGTGGTACCCTGCAATTCCTATTTGTTTGTCTGTATTGTGTTTACTCATAGGTATTAATTAGTCACTGGGTTTTGTTAAGAGAGCTAGTATTTTGTTAACGAGTTGTGTATATTTATAGAAGGCATACCTATTTAATATTTTCAGAAAATTATATAAAATGTGTGTTCCGTGGTAAGCGTTTCAAACTTACGAGATTAGATCTTATCGTGGCTTCAGTTCAACCAATAGGTATTTCATCAGTTTTAGTACGCATAGTAATTTCCTAAACTTTGACTTGCTCGGTTTTCGCAATTATATTTGCTTTACTCAAGAATACCTTACCTTACCTTTAAATAAGTCTGACAATCAAATATTCATGGAAAAGTTGTTTTGCTATTGTTCACGGTAAAACTTAACTACTAACCTTTACTACCTATTAGCTAGCTACGAGTAGCTACTTGAAATGTAAATTGTAAATAAAATAGTGCTCAATTGTACCTGGCTCTAGACGTTCGTGCAAGTCAATTTCATAAACGAAAACAATAAAATCCATAATCATAGTATTCAAAGAAAGATGTAAAAGATAAAGTATCAATTAGCCTTCCTATCTTTTGAGACACGCGAGGATCATGAATAAAATAGAATATACGAAGGGATTTCACCCTACGTCGGGGGAAGTAGTTTTTCCAAGTACTAGGCTGACATGCGGTGGTAAGAGGTTTTGTGTAAATCCGTCGCGGGTTAGACACGTATGCGGATAAATCCTAAAGCCTCGTTTACACGGGGAGAGTTTCTTTACGCGAATAAGTCCATTATTGAAAGAAGATAAGATATTGGCACGTGTAAAGGGTGGAGCGTGTATAAGATACTAGCATATCGAATTGTGTGACTCACCTCGATACACAAAAGTAAAAAAAGTCGTACCTATTTCGAATTGTCAAATCGAAATCCTTTCAAGTTTCAGAAGACATAATCGTTGGCGAGTTTATATTTCACGACTCAGTGTTAACACAACGAAACGCTTTAAATTGCCTGCCTTTTTCGCATGACCATTTTCTCAACAGTAAGTGCAAGGAAGATTTCCCTCGTCTAACCGAGGCTTTATTTACCCTTATCCTTCGCGGTTTAGTTTCGCTGCTTCGCTTCATGTTGCCTTAGTAGATGGGGAAGTTTTATGGTGTGGTTTGTCGTTTTTATGGGAACCTCATGACATAATCACTGATGTTTTGTTGTCAAGGTTTTAAGTACTCCATTTTTTATTTACTCCGTTATTGATTGCTCCGTTGGTCTTGTCAAAAATTACTATTGGGTTTCTCAAAAAAAAAAAAGATTAAGGGGGGGGGGGGCACCCCATACATGGAACTGACACAAAAGAAAAATCATTAAATTATACGTGCGGGGTGTCTGCAGATAGGTCTTTAAAAATGACATCGAGGTTCCACCATTTTTTCTCCAAGTCAATCGTTTGAAAGATAGACACTTCCGAAGTGTTTAAATGTGTGTCCCCCCCCCCTTTAATTTCTAAAGTAAGAGGAGGAAAATTCTGAAAAAAATGTAGGATAGTAGAACGTAAAAAAAACTTTCAACGAAAAATTGATTTGAATAAGATTTGTTATTTAGTTTTTGAGATATTGGACTTTTTTATCAAACTGCAGCAGTAACTTTGTTTTTTATTAACATATTAAGAAAAACAAATTTAGGTTTGCTGTTGAATGTAATAGAATACAACATAATTATGAATGAGCCTTCAAAATATTTTTATTATATTATTTGGTGCTACGGAACCCTGTGTTTACGACCAAATGTATAAACGTGGACAAAGCAAAAGGAGTATTCTGTCGTCCCTGCCTACGCTCATGAGAAAAAGGCGTGAGTTTATAGATGTATGTTATAAAATAAATCTTTCATTTAGTTTCGGCTTTTCTAATATTGAACTTCACACAAGCTTATATCCAAGTCTTTGCCCTGCACTTTGGAAGCCGTCTAACTCAGCCAGTAAGTATATTAAGAAACTTACAACGACGTCACTTAGAACCAGAGCCAACTTCAACGTACGGTGTTGAACTTAAAGGTTTCATAGTACGGGCAAGTTAACTTCGAACTTCTTTTAGTTTATTTTAAAAACGTTCTATGGGAAATTGCGAGAAAGTCGTGAAACGAAAAAGTAAAGTATCAAATAGGTAACTGTTTGCGAATGCATAGTCTGATAAGTGAAGATGTATCACGTAAAGAAATTACAAAAGCATAAAAAAAAAAAAAATTATTTAAAAAAATATTAAATTTTAAATGAGTTGGGACCAGTCTGGTGCTTCTGCAACAGCAGAGCAGTGTAGACACGTGGTGTGGATGCGATAAGTGATATGCCTCCGGGGTTTGCAAGCTCGATGTTTTGATAATAAAAAACTCATACGACGTCAATAAACTCCGTAGTACCAGGCGACCATATCCAAAGAGAAGAAGGGCTTGTCACTCATAAACAGAATTTACAATACCTATATGAGCTTATACGATTATGCAGCAAATAACATTTAATTGAATGTAGTAATGAATGGATATTAGAAATACCTGCTAGTAGCATGTTATTACTCATAGTTAGGGCTGACACTGAAGTGTTTATGATTATTTGCTCATTTTAGAAGATTGCCTCGTTTGTCGCAGGGGTCGCTAACGCTACTGCTGAGTATGACGCCCTGGTTTCAATGCTCAGATCAGACAAAGCGTTTTTCCATCATTTTCTCGGTAGCAAAACGGAGTCTGAATTAGCGCGCATTTGGTAGCAATAGGCTTACTCCCTATTCGTCGCACTTAAACTTAACTGACGAAATGTGATAATACTATAGGTACACCGCTGACTAACCCTTCGGAGATTACAGGCGTGGTGTTTAGAAAATTATTTAAACCACACCATGGAACATATTCAATAAACATATTCAACATATTGTCATTTGTATCTATTATTTTTTACATAAAAAACAATTATAATATTAAATTGCGATCGTGTTTCAACATGATTAAACAACATTTTCTTATCTCTATTTAAATACATACAAAAGCAGAAGTATCTAAAAACGAAAAGGCAACAAAAGTTATTATTGATATAATCGTCAATCAAAAAAGGGAACAAACAAAGACTATCAAAGCTAAAATCTGCTTTGAAGTAAAATCTCCTTTGGGGTCTTCGCCCACGGCCACTACTTGACCGCGGCCACGCGACAACGATTCTGTAAGGCTGCTATCTCGATGTTATCGCGTTTCACTCGCGATGCAAACGAGATTCAGTATCATAGTCGTCATTTCAGCCGAAAGACGTCCACTGCTGGACATAGGCCTCCCCCAAGTGTCGCCACACTAACCGGTCCCGTGCGAGCCGCATCCAGCGGATCCGCTGGATTCAGTATCGATACAGAATAAATTCTGTTGCGTAAAACATAATTTCCTCTATCACAGACTGACTGATTGTCTGTAAAAGAAGAAATCATGTTTTTGCTACTCCTTCGCTGTTCTTTTCTGATTAATTTCGTTCCGGGATCCAAGACAGTTAAATTGTTTCTCTGGGTATTGTTTCGTCGGGTTACATTGTCTCGGCGCTTTTCTGGTGGTCGCCACTGTTGATTCTGGCTTCTGTATTTTAATTTTTCTGGATGGTTGTGGTTTGGGAATAGGGTGGCGGGCTTGACCCAATAGAAAAAAAAACTGTGTTCGCTCTTGTTGTAAGATTTATTCTGTCGAGAGAACAGTCGCGCGTTTACATCGATACAGTAGCGATGCAGACGCTCGCTCGATTCGCCTCTATAGCGCTTTTCAAATGCGACTAGCGATCAATAGCTGCGATAGTAGAAGAGGATGGATTGTGTGAGGAATGATATGAAAGAAAAAGGAGTAAATGATTGCGTGACGGTTGACAGGGGAGAATGGAAGAAAAAAACGTGTTGCGCCGACCCCAAGTAACATGGTGCAAGGGTAGGGAGATGATGAGCTGACATCGTAGAAGCGTGTTTCAAAACGTCGACGTGGGCGAAGGCCCTTATACAGGGTGTAAACAGACCTTTCACACAACCATAAACCAAGCATTCTGTACATCAAACTAAGTAACTTTAAGCAAAAATTGTTGCTGGAAATCGACTTTTTTTTTGGGGTGATAAATCTCGTTTTACGGTAGGACTCGATGGAAAGCACTCAAAGCATCGTGCTGATGGATGGATTGAATAGTACGGGGGTCGTGGAGGTGTGTAATGTAAAAATCTTACATTAAAAACATGTATTTCAAAAAAATTGTGAAAAAGTTGGAACTTTGACCCCCAATATCTCCGTAACTAGAAGGTTCTCAGGTATGGTCTAGAACAAAAAAAACATCGCAAAGACGGGGAGAACAAGTGCAGAGCTCGTGGCTAAATAATAACAGCTACTCGGGTCGCTCTTTAGGCTAAGCCGTGCTTGCCTAGGTTGGTCTGTGGATGGGTGACAACCCATTACTTACCGAGTTTCCTCCGTGCCTCGGAAAGCACGTTAAGCTGTGGGTCCCGGGTGTCATTTGTAGATCTTTGACAGTCGTTAGGTAGTCAGTGGCCCGAAAAGTCTGACAACCAGTCTTTCCAAGGGGTATCGTATTACCCAGTACTAACTGGGTTGTGGAGGTCTGATAGGCAGTCGCTCCATGTAAAATACTGGTATTCAGCTGCATCCGGTTAGACTGGAAACCGACCCCAACATAGTTGGGAATAGGCTAGGCAGATGTTGGGGAGAACAAGTGTCTTTCGGTTATGTTAAGGGTCTATTTACACCGTTTATTTAACAACAATAATGTTTCTGAAACTTTCTGCCAACCCTAACGTTCGCAGCAACGTTTGCGGAAATTAATAACATCCGAACGCAATGCTAAAGCTTTGTTATGTATGGTGGTAATGGCGTTAATGGCTATTTTACGTGTAATGGTTTTCTCATTAGAAGATAGCGTGGTTTTTCTGAAGAATTCCAGGCGATTATGATTGTTGTACCTACCTAAGAGAGCTGTGTAGCTTGTAGATAGATGGTAGGTAGCTGATGAGGTGCTGGTACGTTGGTGCCGAGGAAGATTAAATAAAATATGGCAAGTAATAAAATGCACGTCTGTGTTGTACCTGTGTCGCAGATGGAAGGGTCTAGTGTTGCCACTATTTACATAACGTTTTACATTTAATGTTGGTGTTGCAAAATAATAACTGGAATCTCCAACAAGAGCAGCGATGGCCCAGTGGTGGGTTCGAACCCAGGCAGGCGCATTACTTTGTGTAATTTATTTCATCTTCACTGTTCTCAAATCGGTGAAGGAAAACATCGTGAGGAAACCGACAGGTCCTAGAACCAAAAATTCGAAGACATGTGACATCTACCAACCCGCACTGGGCCCGTGTGGTGGATTATAGCCCATTCCCTCTCATAGAGAGGAGGCCTGTGTCCCAGCAGTGGGAACATTATAGGCTGATAAAAATGATAATGATGACCTACCTAAAGATGACGCCAAATATAAAGAAATAGACCCTTAACAAAGTTGACAGGCACTTGTTTGTTCTCCCCGTCTTTGGGATAATTTTTTTGTTCTAGATCATACCTGGGAACCTTCTAGTTACGGAGATATTGGGGGTCAAAGTTCCAACTTTTTAACAAGTTTTTGTTTAAAATATGTACATGTTTTAATGTAAGTTTTTTACTTTAAACACCTCCACCACCCCCGTACTATTCAATCCACCCATCTCCACAATGCTTTGAGTGCGTTCCATCGAGTCCTACCGTAAAACGCGATTTTTAACCTTAAAATAAAAGTAGTTTCCCAGCAATAATTTATGCTTAAAGTTACTTAGTTTGATGTACAGAATGCTTGGTTGACGGCTTCGTGGAGTGTCTGTTTACACCCTGTATAATTCTCCTGACCATTACGCCTGTAATCCCCGTAGGGTTAGGCAGAAGTGTACCTAATGGAGATGGGGCGAGACTTTTGTCGTCAACAACATCATCGACTAAGAAATTCCTGGTGTAACTATAGAAAATATTATTTACTCTCATCATCATCATCATTTCAGCCGAAAGACGTCCACTGCTGGACATAGGCCTCCCCCAAGTGTCGCCACATTGACCGGTCCCGTGAGACTCGCATCCAGAAATATAAAAATTCATTTACTCTCGCGAAAAGTTTATTGTGTCACTCGTTATCGATACCCCGTAACTAACAAAAAGGACGTATAGTCATGAGGAAAAATAAAAAAGAAACGAAAAGATGTAAGGATATATTTTTTATATCAAAATAATACCAATCTGTCACCCTGTAAGTAATGCTGAAACCATGCCGCTGAGGAAATGTGCGGGAGAAATTCCGAGGCAAAAATATACGAAGGAATATAGAAAATATATTATGTTTGGGGTTTATCCACACAATGTATACAGAAATGTGTCTGTTTGTTACTTTTTGATTCCTACCCAATTGCTATACAAACTTTCTATAACAATTCGAAGAGTTTTGAAGGAAATTCTTAATCCATCGCTGTATTTATTCGAAAAAATTGTATGCTCAACATCTTGTGGTAAGTAACACAATGAATGTTGTTGAACTCTGCAAATCCTTTTAATTTATACCCATATCATGGGGTTGCATAAAAAATAACTAAGTCGCCATCTTTGGGAGTCTGCCATATTGGATTTAGAATGACGTCAATTAGCTAACTGTGCATTGTCATCGAAACTAACCGTATATGAAAAATTACAGCTCAATCGGTTGGGGATAACTATCTTAAAATTCAGTTGCAAGATTTGACCTAAATAATCAAATATATGAAATTAAATAAAAGCTTGTAAAAACATTAGTGTTTTTGTACAGCGCGTCCTTGACAATTCAAATGCCAAAATATTCTTGCAGACGTTTTGGTACGATCGAAATTCGCCGAATATTCGCTGTCTTCTTGACTCACAATGACATAGGGCTCTATTACGACAAATAAGGTTTTAATCCAACATACATACTTAATCCCTTGCTCGAAATTTTCCAGCACCCACGCCTACTCCATCTACATACTAATCTTTTACCCTTAAATAACAATGGGCTTACATTGACAACGTATAGCCTTATAATAATCCTTCTTCTCATTCCTGTTTGCCTGGTACATATACATGTTCTTTAATGCCAGTTTATCTATATTTTACCCGACTACGGCGAAGCCAAAAGGAAGGGTTATGATTTTAGCAGTCTATGTATGTATGTATGTTTGTATTTACGTATGTTCCTCCGTTTCGCCTAAACTATTCATCCGATTTAGATGAATAAGGTTTCAATCGATTCGTTTTTGTGACCCGGGTAAGATAGGCTACATTTTAAGCTACTTCAACAATAGAAGTTTGATTAGAGCGTGATTTTTCAGTGGTCGGGTGTTTTTAGTGGTAGTGTACCAAACAAATTCTTGTTATAACTACGAGCAGACACGTGTCTAAAAGGAAATATTAGTAAGGCATGTCCGAAGTGTGACGTTCAACGGTTTGGTAATAAATATTGTAGAAGTGAGAATTACAGTAGTTAAGGTTTCCACCTGGCTGCGCCCGGCGGCGATCTCTCGCGTCCGGCCCTGGTCCAAGTCATGGTCCGGAGCGAGAGGGAAAGGGTAGCCGTCACCTCCTTCTGCGAAGCAGTCATGCTAGTGAAGGAGGTGGCGGGAGACGCCCTGGGCGTCGGGGGTCACGTGGTGGCTCCCGGCCACCGTAGGCGCGGGCCTGTAGACGGCGAGTTATGGGCTAGCTCGCCGTCCGGCCGTCTTATGACGACAGGCCGTGTCGACGGCGCGTTCGTGTTCCACGTGCGCGTCAAAGAGATGTCAGCAAATAAGTAGGGGTCCGCATGGGCCGATGCCTGCCAGGGCTGCGGGACTGTTCGAAAGAGATACCGCGGCCTTGGAACACAAAGGCCAAAGAAGAAACATGAATGGGTTTCAGTCAGTACAAGTCTGACACTCCCTTCCGCTACGCCCAGATCATCTGCCTAGCCTTTTCCCAACTATATTGGGGTCGGCTTCCAGTCTAACCGGATGCAGCTGAATACCAGTATTTTACATGAAGCGACTGCCTATCTGACCTCCACAACCCACTTAGTATTGGCTAATACGATACCCCTTGGTAAGACTGGTTGTCAGACTTTTTGGGCCACTGACTACTTAACGACTGTCAAAGATCTACAAATGACAGCCGGGACCAACGGCTTAACGTGCTTTCCGAGGCACGGAGGAAACTCGGTATGTAATGGGCGGTCACCCATCCACAGACCAACCTAGGCAAGCACGGCTTAACCTAAAGATCGACCCGAGCGGCTGTTATTATTTTGCCACGAGCTCCTCTTTGATTTGATGATTTCCAATCCACAAAAAAAAAAGGTGGAAGCGCTAATCTCATTGAATGACTTTTTCATGAAATAGTCATTCAATAGGATTAAAGGAACTTAAATAGGTATTGGAGATTAAAATGACTACAATCTGTAAATACGTGTTACGGTCGCGAATCATATTTTGTTCAACATACAGCCTGACACTGACCTGCAAATTGCAAAAAACGCTACTCTGGCGCGTCCCCCTTGCAGTCTTCTGGATGAATATCTTAGAACCGTCAGAGTAGTTTTTCGGTCTTTTCTTGAGTATTTACGTGGTAGTTTTTTGTACTTATTGTCGGTTAAAAGTAGATCAAACAACAGTTGTTGGTACGTGAGTGCGGCCGGTTGCCGGTTGCTGAGGTTACACAGGATATCTCGGTACAGCTTATTTGGTATAGGTTATTATGCCATGTGTAGGCTATAGCTACCAACACTGCCTGCACTTCGACAAACCTCGGCAATGTTCGGAGCAGCCGAAGTGCAGGCAGTGTTGGTAGCTATATAAGGAAGTTCGATTTGTATGTTTGTAAAGTAGGTACACTTGTAACAGACAAAACCGGCCAAGTGCGAGTCGTACTCACACGCACACAGGGTTCAGTAGCACCAAACAATACAATGAATGTTGTATTTTATTACATTCAACAGCGAAACTAAATTTGTTAGTTTCAGTTCCATGTTTAGGGAACGACAGACAGGCAGACAGACAGACATGACGAATCTATAAAATGGATGAACTTACCCGTTCTGTGTCTGCGTCTTCTAAAACATTATAAAGTACTCTGAAATCTTACCGCGAGATAATATAGCAACTTACGAATAACTTCATTTAACAAACACAAAAGCTCACACAGTACAGAGCATATTGGACTTGATCTATCCCATCCCAGCTAAGCTTTACCCACATCCACCTACAAAAAAGGCCACAAAACCTCGATCCCTGCTCACCCCATCTCAATACTAAGTCGATATCAATACACTGCATGCCTAATACCCTCAGACCGAGGCTCCCAGGGTCTTCTAATTTGCATATCGAGTAATTTCAAACGTACGGTCGGATTGTTGGCCACCATATTGGTTTAGGGTCGCCATCCTTCAAATTTACATGGGATAGGGCGTTTTATGGCGGTTTTTAGGACCTTGGATTATTGAGGCAGGAATATTAGGGGACATGTAACATATCGGTTTAGTTTGACGTGACTGCTGAGATGACGAGTATTAGAGAAGTATAAAAGAAGAAGACATGCTGCGCCGACCCCAAATAAATGGGATAATGGCAGAAGAATGTCATTAACAAGACCCTTGACGAAGCCGAAAGGCATTTGTTGTCCCCGTCATTGCGATTTTTTTTTGTTTTAGATCATCCGTGGGAACCTTCTAGTTACGGAGATATTAGGCGTCAAAGTTCCAACTTTTTGACAAGTTTTTTTTTAAATACGTGTTTTTAATGTAAGGTTTTTATTTTAAACACCTCCACGCCCCGGTACTATTCAATCCATCCATCAGCACAATGTTTTGAGTGCGTTACATTGAGTCCTATCGTAAAACGTTATTTTTCACCCAAAAAAAAAAGTCGTTTCCCAGCAATAATTTATGCGTAAAGTTACTTCGTTTGATGTACATAATGCTTGGTTGACGACTTCGTTAAAGGTCTTGTTACACACTGTATATTTAGGCACTTAATCTCACTAACTATAAAGATTTCCATTTCCACTAACACTAAAGAGATTTTTAAATAAATGCTGTAATATTATTGTCGTGTTGTAATTGCAACTCTCGAAGCTTAGCCGAGCGTTGAAAATCATTACAGGCATTACTTTAGTTGTCACATAGTGTTAATGAAAATGTGCATTAGTTGTTAGTTAGTTGACTTAACAGTACACATGATCACATACCAGTTCATCCCAGTATCTCGGGATCCAGATCTAAATTACGGTCGAAAATCAGTATTTTATCTTCCTATCTCAAAAGCAATTAATATTCGAAGCCCATAAAATAACCCATAGAGAAGCGAAACTCTATTAGTGTTGGACATTAACTCCGCTCCAAATGTCCAATTTAAATCCGGATCCGGAATAAACGCAACTCTGGAATTCGAATCCAAATTAACTCTAGGCAGTTTTACAGTTCATCTATGCTTTCCTGGTACATGACTTGGGTTGATGATCAGCGGCATTCCGTGTCTCGTTCGGTGATTATGCCAATCACCTTTAATTATGTAGATTGGGTAATAGATGGCATGAAGTAATACCAGGATAACAGGCAGCCAGGAAATTCGGGGAGGAAAAGATTGGGTATGGTAATTTAATTTGTGATTTAATTCGTCTTTTTTGCTTGCTGGGTATGAATACATTCATAGCGATGTAATTATTTCCTGTACTTATCTCTATACAAATTGGTTACATTTGAAAATCCATTTAAATATTCCGTAAATAAAAAAATCAATATAAAAACATTTAAAAATATAAAAAATTGTAGCCCAACGGTATCGGGAACAGGGCTCCAGAGAGAGGAACCTCCTAACACTAATAGCCGTGTCCAGGAGTACCGCTTTCTGAATCAAGCCCTTGATCCAGCTGCCTAACGAGAGCCTACTCAGTATTGATCGAGGCCCTTGACAATTAAGTCATGGGCTGATACGACTATCGGCACAATGATCGCTGAGTCCACACCCCACATGTCGACAACCTCGCGAGCCAAGTTAAGATACTTGATTTGCTTATCTTTCTCGGCTTTCACGAGGTTTTCATCACGCGAGACCGTTATGTCAACAATCATTAATAAAATAGTTCTGTCAGTCATGATGGATTGATACACAGTACAATGTGATATTGTCATTTTTGAGAACTGGGTCGGGCACATACCTATACTACGGCATAGCAATTATTATTAAGTGCTTTTTTCTGTGATATGCAAATCGTATACAATGTGGACCATTGACTCACTCTCTAACCGGAGTTGGCACCATCAGTGGCACCCTTGTTTCCACTGCAGGGTGAAGACCTTCCTTCTTCCTTGATCTGCGCGAATCTGTACTAGGCTGACCAGCGATCTACTGAATATCATCCACCCACGGACCTGGCTGCTGGTCTGCCAACAGTTTCGTCTGTCGACATCCATTGAGTGAGGGATCACAAAGCGACTATTACCTTCTGGGAATTCAAGCCCTTTTAATTATCAAGAAGAAATAAACTTTAATTTGTGAACATGTTCCTGATTTTATAAGAATTCTACAGTTGATTGTTGACAGACATGATGAATACCCTACATTTTCGTTGCCTTTCGTTAGTACCTTAGAACTTTCTTTCCACCGATGTTTTAGACTACCTACTGGGGACTTAAACATCGTGATCAATTGAAGCAAAGAACAATAGCCAATCACACTTGGCCAACAGATTAAATTATTCTTCAGTAATTGGAAGTTAGTCTTTCCCTAGTTATATTGTTCCCCAAATTCGAAAGTGGAAACACCAAACATTTTAAACTTACTTCAAAGCCTATAATTCTGAAAACAAAGTTAGAAAGAAGCTCAAACGCTTAAATATAAGACGAGAATTATGTTAAACAAGCCTTTAACTATTAGAAGACTTGTTCAAGTATTTCAAGTCCATAACAAATTGAAAACTTGAACATCTTTGTCTTAAATAAAGTTTCCGAGTAGGATCATGTTTTAGCTATTTTCCTACTTAATAATGATTAGTAAATATTGTGCTTTTCGACCGGTGGCGTGGGTGTCGTGAAAGCCGACTAAAGTGTCATCCTCTATCAAGAGAATGTTGATACGGATTGGCGATCGTCTTTTGTTATTAATAGAAACAATTGCGACTATTTTGTTTGATAATTGTTTTTTTTTGGCCGGATTGAATTGTGTATTGTTGCGAATACCTTTTTGGCTTAGGGGTCCCAAGCATATTTTTTGGTTACGGCATATTTACCATGTTTACTGTTTTGTTTTGAGTTCCCGATATTTCGGCGCTGTTACAAGCACCATGATCACGGATAAACTGAAGTTATTGCGGGTGGATGTTTATGAGCAGACAAATCGGTTTACCCTCTTTGTTTCTTTCGAGTGGAAACAGTGAGTTTCGTGTGTCGGGAACAGAATCGAGTAGCGAATGGCAGTGGTAGCGGTACCGAGTGCAAAAAACGAACAAAAAAGAGGTTAGACCGATTTGTCTGCTCATAAACACCCATCCGCAATTAAAAAAATCAACTTCATTTTATCCGAGATCATGGTGCTTGCAACAGCGCCGAAATATCGGGAACTCAAAAGACATCAAACATGGTAAATATCCCGTTTTTAGTGTTAATGATAACTGTTATGGGGTTTACCCAAATGGATTTCTCATTAGCAGCGGTTGATGTTAAAAGTGGGCACATTTCACAAGTTCCACATCTCTGCGTAATTTTGGGGGTTACATTACAGGCAGTTCTATATTAACTTTCATCAATCCCACCTCTTTACCATCGAATTACACATTGATCTATCGCTCTTCAAAACAAAGACAACAAAATATCACCATAGCTGTATTAACTGTAACCTTCAACTGACCTCGACAACTTCTATAAGCCGCTTCATCTGTTTTCCACAAGATCAGAAAAAAACTTTACTTTCCCGTAAATAAGCGGTATATTTTCAGTTTCGACACGTCATCTCTTCGGTAAACTTCGGGGAACTTCGTGATAAATACTCTGGCGAAGTTGTGACGTATGCTCGAATTTGTGACGTATGGTGTAAGTTCGAATGTGGGTACCGTATCGGTGTATTAATCGATGAGTTGGTAGAAGTTGGATTGTGTTTTGTTTCGTTCTTGGTCGTGAATACTGGATCAGCAGCTAAATTGGGCAACACTCTCAAAATCGCACAGCCATATTGTCAGTTCTACAATATTCATTGCGTTATTCAAATAGCGTAACACACTTTCAACGCATGCCCATGCGACGGCAAAATGTGGAGAACCTGACTATCAAAGAACATCTATTACCAATGTTTGCAAAAAAAAAATGATTTGATTTTGATCTGATGATCGGTGGACTCAAAAGGAAATTGCTAATCCACTGCTTCATCATTATCATGATATCAGCCCGGAATTACCCACTGCTGGATATAGGCCTCCTATTTTTTCTGCCACACTTCCCGGTTCTGTGCGTCCCTTATCCAGGTGTTTCCCGCGACTTTGACGATATCGTCGACCCAACTTGCTTTAGGACGGCCCGGGTTTCTTTGGCCTGTCCTTGGGCACCACTCGGTCAAAGCCTTGCTCCATCGGCCTTCTCCGCGACTAGCCAGGTGTCCTGCCAAGGTCCATTTGAGGCGCACCGCCCGATCCTCGATGGCGGATTACAGCGTTACGCACTGTATTACATCTATACCGAGCTTGGCTCTCTCCATGACCCTTTGTGCCACTCGTACTCGGTGGACAGTCTCCTTTGTGAGCGTCCATGTCTCGGCACCGTAGGTTATTGTTGGCAAGACACATTGGGGTTGAAAAGGCGAACCCGCCTTTTTTAGGGATCTTTTTGGACCGAAAAATATGTTCCATTATACCAAATGCTGCCCATCCGAGTTGTACTCTCCCAGTAATCATATCCCGCTTCATAGGGTTGAAAAATTCGTCTATTAAACTAACTAGAAATTCGGTTAATGTGGTTGAATTATCAAAATGAGGAGCATTGGGCTAGTGAGCATGTTACGTAATCACCCAGTTGATAAGTTAGTTGATACATAGCTTAGTAGTGTTTGCTATTTGTTTCGTTTCTTCTAAATAAAGTGGAGAAAAAAAAACAACCTAGAGATCCTGATTTCCTGGTATTTACTTTTTAATGAAACATTGCCAAGACTACGCCACGACTGCCTCGTTGGTCTAATGGTCGTAAGCGCAACTGCTGAGCATGAGGTCCTGGGTTCAATTCCCAGGTCGGGCTTAATGATATTGGGTTTTTCCATGAGGAATTTCTCAGTGGCAGCCACGGAGTCTGGATTTGCGCCCGGCTTATGGCAATAGGCTCGCTTCCTATTACATGGGACTTAAATATTAACTGTGTACTACAACATTAGTTTTAGTATATGCGAAACCTGAAACACGTGTCGAGTATTTTCATGTAAAGAATCAAATGTACAAAATTTCAAAACTGTATCTTGAAAAAAATCACAAAGTTATAAGCTTATTCTGTTACTTGGTTGTCCGCACAAAAGCGTGGTCACCACGCAACGCGCCCGTGCGCGGGCCTCCAGCATTGTCTTGAGCTCATTGATAAACATAATTTGGCAGTAGGTACCTAAATGATTGCTATAGGTAGGTCGCTCGGTGTCCAATTTGTTACTTTTTTTAAATATTTTTGGGAGAAAATATAACATGGTTTAAAAATGATTGGAATCGATTCAGTTACTTATTCTGAACAAACTATATTCAGGTTTCACATTTACTAAAAAAATTTTGTATATGCACCTCAGCCTAACCCTTCAGGGATGTTATGTGATGTGATGTTGTTAGGTTAGGTCAAAGAAGGTACCTATTTGTAAACCAGGTAAAACCATTGGAAATAGGTATTTAAGCTCGCAGTATTTTATAACGGTTTTTTTTATCACCCCCAACGTTTAGATTAACAGCCTACCTTTTGATCGATTTCCCGTCAAAAAAACTCAAGTCTGTCTTTTAAAGTCATTAATAATCAGTTTTCCTCAAAAAGGGATGAAAATAAAAGTTAAAAACGTTTTTACGATAAAATAATTAGATATAACGAGTTTCCGCATCATGGCCCTTGACTTTTTCAATTATTATTTTGTTTTGAAGAATAACGGGAAAAAAACTCTTTTGTTGTAAACGACAATTTTAATAGGAAAAGGTCAAGAAAAGAAAAGGTAGTTATAAAGATTGTTAATAAGTTTTAATTTGATGTTTCTTTTCAAACAAATAATTATTTGTTGATTTTTTTTGTAGTGTCAATCACGCAGTTCGATGAAATTAAAACAGGTAAAAGAACTGTCTCTTTGGTCTTACAAGGGCCTGATTCAGGCTGCGGGACTGTTTGAAAGAGATACCGTGGCCCTGGAACACAAAGGGCAAAGAAGAAACATGGATGGGTATTAGTCAGTACAAGTCTGACACTCCCTTCCGCTCCGCCCAGGGGGTAAGGGGGTTATTTGATGATTTTCCATCCGAAAAAAGGGCCTTATTAAGAAGGCTCTACGCCTCTTTAATACATAATGTGATTAGTTTAAGAAATATAAGCGATAAACTGAAAAAACGTCAGAAAAATATGAGGTTTTTGTCGTCGTCGTCCCCAAGTTGTTAACACAGGGTCCTCGAGGTCGGGGGTCACGTGGTGGCTCCCGGCCACCGTAGGCGCGGGCCTGTGGACGGCGAGTTATGGGCTAGCTCGCCGTCCGGCCGTCTTATGACGACAGGCCGTGTCGACGGCGCGTTCGTGTTCCACGCGCGCCTCAAAGAGATGTCAGCAACCGAGTAGGGGTCCGCATGGGCCGATGCCTGCCAGAGCTGCGGGACTGTTCGAAAGAGACACCGTGGCCCTGGAACACAAAAGGCAAAGAAGGAACATGGATGGGTTTTAGTCAGTACAAGTCTGACACTCCCTTCCGCTCCGCCCAGAGTGGGGGGGGTCATTTGATGATTTCCCATCCAAAAAAAAAAAAAAAAAAGGGTCCTCGAGGTCGAAAATTCAGGATAGGCTTCCTAGTGTACACCAGAACATCCTGTTGAAGTTAAGACCATAAATTGTATTATGTACCTATATACAACATTAGTTTTAGCGATGCGAATGCGAAACCTGAAACACGTGTCTAGTATGTTTATGTAAAGAATCTATGTTCAAAATTTCAAAACTGTGTCATAAAAAATCACAAAGTTATAAGCTTGTTCTGTTACCTAGTTGTCCGCACAAAATTGAAATCGAGTATTACGCACTCCTGGCTAAAACCGGCGTCCACCACTACAGTGGAAACAACATTGAGTTGGGCACAGCATGCGGAAAGTACTACAGGGTGTGCACACTAGCCATCACATACCCCGGCGATTCTGACATCATCACCACACTGCCTGAGTCGTAGGTGTAGATGTATCTTTAATATAATTAAAAAAAAGATTTATTATCGTTACTATCTCGAGTCGAGACGGAGCCGATCCGATTATGATAACTTTAATTACCTGATGAGGATAAATCCTCGCCGCGCCTTGCACTAAGGTTGTAAGCAGAGACCTGAGCCAGCAGCATCACGAACGTGAACAACAGCGCGACTTGCAACAACTTCATGACGACAGAAAGTAACATTGAGCTAAAGAAATATTCTAGATTATTTATTACCTTTAACAGCTATTTGTAGCATCCGTTATTATTCAAACAAATTGATTTATGTCCCAGGACATGAATTATAATTAAATTTTTGATTTGATTTATTTTGATTTCATTTCATTTTATTTATTTTATTTGGTTTTAATTGATTCCATTTGTTTGATTGTATTGTATTTGGTTTTATTTTGATTCTATTTATTTTATCTGAAATTATTTGTCCATGTCTTCGGATCTCTATCAATTTATGTGTGGCAACAGGTGTTATTTACCTGAAATAAATGAATTTATAATTCTTTTATTTATTTCTACACAAATTAATTATATTTTTAAATATTCCTTGCAAAAAAACAATATAAAAAAAAAACATTTAAAAATATAAAAAAATATATAATTAATTAATTAAATTGAGTTTATTATTATTATAATCAATTTATGTGCCAGTAATTGACTTTTCATGAAGAAATTTATTTTGTTTGTTCATTTTTTGGTACCTATTCGCTACACACATTTTGTTGTATAATAATATTTTTTAGTCATACCTGTATTTGCTAGGGAGAAATAATTTAACGACACAAGACTTATATCAACTTAACTTATTTGGTCGGTAACGGGCTGACGACCGACCGACCGACGATGGGCGGACGACCTTGGACAGGTAGCTGGATCGGACTGTCTGCGGAAGACGGATGACAAGGTGTTGTGGTGCAGCTCAGAGAGCCCTACGTCCAACAGTGAACTGCGATAGATGGACTTGATTGATTTGCTTGTGTTCGGCGATGCAAATGTCCAAAAGCGATCAGATAATTTCACTAAAGGGATGAAGTAGAAACAGAAACGGTTTCAGTCACTCGACGTTTTTACATGACTGTTTTAACAAACTTTTAATATGACTATAAAAAGAACAGGTACTATGTCATTTCATATAATATAGGGTGGAATTTTTCAACGTCACCTGGAGGGAAAGTACTCTAAATACTGGAGACAGATTTATTTCTTTTTAAAAATATAATATTCTCGTGTCACGGTGTTTGTGGTCGCCCTCCTCCGAAACGGCTCGACGGATTTTGATAATTTTTTGATGTATATTTGGTAGGTATGAGAATAAGTTGTAAAGTATATTTCACACCGCTAGGTGATAATGGGGTAGGTAGATAGGTAGGTGGTAAGGCAGTTAGGTGGGGTGATCTACGACAACCGGTAGGGTAAAAAAGGTACATTGCAACGCATAGTTAGTTTATTTATAAAATTCAAACCCGGGTTGGAGAATACTTTGGAAGACAGAAGGAAAATATATGTAAATTAAATAGACACACTACTGTAGTCCTAACACGAATACGGAGTAAACGTAACAAATTCGATCGATTTTAAACTAAAAATTCTCTTTTACTTAAAAAAATCTTCGTAAGTTCAAGATTATTTTCATATCTATAAAGGTACACACTAATTGTGCATATGCCAAAAAATGCCATAAACAGTTATAATGTTTCATTAAAAATCGTCGGAACGTCGCACGTTTGTGCTAGCGTCTCTGGACAAATGAACTAGAAGTCTGTCATCCATTATCCCAAACGAGTCTGTCGTATTCTTTCGTGTTCTTTCGCTGGTACAGGTAATAAACAGCTGGCCTTGGAGATTGAGGTTCCGCCCCATGGGTAGCATTTATGCAGGGGTGGACAATCGCTGTTTTTCAGGCAATCTAAAAAAATAGTTATAACATATGAGTAGGGAATTATAAACACTTAATGTCGATGTCAGTGTGTACCAGAAGCGAGGGGTCAATTTTTGTAAGAGGTAAGCCGGAGTACATATCTTTAATGTGTATATTATTTGTCTATAGAATACTGACTGTGCCATTTTTCAAAGGGAAGCCGGTAGGAATCGAGTTGTACGGAACCTTCGCCACTGGTGTGTACAATACGCTGGAAAACCTAGTAAACTAGTTCTAGGCTCTTGTTTGTAAGATTTTCTTTTAGTTTAAGATTGTTGTAATTAAATTGATTTAAAAGTCAGACTATGTTTTACTTACCAACTGTACTTTTTGACATGCAAATTTATACTGATGACGAATTGGAAACATCAAAATGAAATAAAAATTCATTTGTTTTATTTTTTTTTATTTTTTTTTTCATTTGTTTTCTTATGGTGACGAATCGGGACTTCTTGTATGGACAAAAAAATAGTGACCAATCGGAACAGTGACGAGACGGGCATAAGTCATTAAAAATACTTACGAGACAGTGCCAGTACCACGAACGTTAACAACAGCGCGACTTGTAACAACCTCATAGTAGAAACAATAGATTTACTGTACCGTTAATTACCTATTAGGTGCATATTTATTACTGTCGATATTTATAGGTAATTGAAACAGAACCATACTGAAATTCATTTTTTATGCTTGCTCAGTTATATTTGTTGAACATTGCTGTCGTTAATTGAATCATGTTTCTCATCTCGCATGATCGGCGAGATAGATCTACACTAGGGTGTTCCGTAGTCGAATGGAAAAAAACGGAACCCTTATAGATTCGTCATGTCTGACTGTCTGATTGTCTGTCTGTCCGTGTATGTCACAGCCACTTTATTCCGAAACCGTTAGAACTACACAGTTGAAACTTGGTAGGTAGATGTATTCTGTAACCGCTTTACGATTTGTATACAAAAATAAAAGATTATTCCCCATACTTGGAAAAGAAATTAAAAAAAAACATCCAAAAAAATTCTTGCACCTGTCTATGATCAGGTCTTTAAAAACTTCAGCAAAAATAGCTTCAGAAGTCGGTGAGAAAATAACTATATCAAACAAAGGAGATATTTTTACTGAAGTTATTTTTCACTTTTTTTGTGTTTTTGAATCAAAATGTTTTTTTTATTTTTCCATTTTTATTAGTTGTAATATCCTGTACAAATATTTGCTATGCATTTATTTTACATTGTTAACAATACTCTTCATGGTAATAGGCTTATCCCCAATCAAATGGAACTTAACATACCTAACTGTCGTAATCTGCGTGTACTATTCACATCTGCATACCCTCTAAGAGCATACAGGCTTGATGTTATGTTATGATGTTGTGCAATGTAAACAATAAATACCTATCCAAGCGATTGCAGCAATCACGACAGATTTGCTGTCTATTATTGAAGAGTTTCGTTCCATATCTCCGAAGTCCATAATCAGATCATGACAATATTTCTATGGGACTAACTTGGAAGTATACTCTTTCAAACAAAAAAAGAATTTTCCAAATCAGTTCAAGCGTCTTCGAGTAATCGGTGAACATACATAAAAAAAGATTCCGACGAATTGAGGACCTCTACTCCTTTTTTGAAGTCGGTTAAAAAATATTAACGACTTTCTATTTAGCGCCAAAAATCCGCCATTTTGTTTTTTTTTATTTAAAAAACCTATCTAAGGACACTTAGGTTTTAGAGACAAATCTAATGATACCTTAATCGTCAAAATCCATTCAGCCATTTGGAACATACGAGGCAATAAAGAAATTTACAAAAAACCTACAACGCGTGAAAAACATAACCCTTACTTGGCAGTCGGGAAAAAATAAGTCTACTACTTATTTTTACCCGACTGCCAAGTAAGTATCACTAAAATACTCCGAAACAATTTAGATTCCCGCTTTGATCAAATATTCTAGACTAGATCAATGAAAGCTTTTGAAACGGTACGAACGAATTCATTTTGCTAATAAATAGAAAGCATGACAAACTGGTCATTCTGTTTTCATCACAATAATTATTGTTGATATTCAATGCTTTTAGTATTTTCTGCTTTTCACGGGAAAAAACTTTATTTGTTATGGTAAAGCCCGCTTGAACCAATGCTCTGCGCCGCTCTGCATCGGTTCTCGTCATAGACCAGGTGGTGGTGACCAAGTTGGCGAAACCGGTTCACGTCGTAGACCAGGTGGTGGTGACCTAGTATGCGAAACCGGTTCTCTTCGTAGACCAGCTGATGGTGACCAACTTGGTGAAACTAGAACTCGTTTTAGATCATGTGGTGTTAAACAAGTTGGCGAAACCGATTCTCGTCGTAGACCAAGTGAGAGGGAAAGAACCTCACGTCCCAGTCGCCGCGGGAGACGCCCTGGGCGTTGGGGGTCACGTGGTGGCTCCCGGCCACCGTAGGCGCGTGCCTGTGGACGGCGAGTTATGGGCTAGCTCGCCGTCCGGCCGTCTTATGACGACAGGCCGTGTCGACGGCGCGTTCGTGTTCCACGTGCGCCTCAAAGAAATGTCAGCAAATAAGTAGGGGTCCGCAAGGGCCGATGCCTGCCAGGGCTGCGGGACTGTTCGAAAGAGATACCGTGGCCCTGGAACACAAAGGGCAAAGAAGGAACATGGATGGGTTTTAGTCAGTACAAGTCTGACACTCCCTTCCGCTCCGCCCAGAGTGGGGGGGGTCATTTGATGATTTCCCATCCGGAAAAAAAAAAAAAAAAAAAAAAAAAAAAGACCAAGTTGGCGAAAACGGTCCTTGTCGTAAATGTTTTATAATAATTTTACGCAGACGAAGGTCGCAGGCACAGCTGATCATATTTAAAACATCATTCTCTATCTCTCCGTCAACTCCAACTCGATTGCATTAATGAAATAATATTTTGAACATGTTTAGCGCTTAAATGCATTAATTAAGTGATTTATTTTGCTGCAAGCGGGCTTGAGTATGTGATTGTGTAATATTAACTTAAACGTTTTTATTCTGGACTAACTGTAGCCCGCGACTTCGTTCGCGTGGAAATTTTGGTGCGACGGATGTGTGAGACTGCCTCGTTGGTCGAGTGGTCACAAGAGGGACTACTAAGCGTGGGGATCGATTCCCGGGTCTGGCAAAGTGTTAAAAAAAATATGTTTATTTCAAATACATAAAGTTGTCACACACATGATTTGGAGATCACCTTTTAAGCAAGGATATGCTTGTGTTAGGGGGCATCCATTAATTACGTGAGGCGATTTTTCGATCAACCTCCCTCCTTGGTGGGATGTCGTGAGATTTGTCTTGACCCCGTCATCTCCCTCCTAATCTCACGTGAGATTTATCAAAATGCATAGTTTAGTATAAATACGGTAATCTGTACTTGATTGTGTTGAAATCTCTAAAAAAAATAATTTGTAGAGAAACATGTTTACTTAATTAAACCCAGTGATATTTGCCGAGACCCCCCTCTCTCCCTCGAGAGATTGTGTAATATTTGGCGTGACCCAGCCCCCCCCCTTAAACGCCTCACGTAATTGATGGACGCTCCCTTAGATGACTCCGCTCTTCCACTTAACATTAAACAATGTATATGCAATTGAAAAAATACTATAAATAATAGTGTTATTGGGTTATCCCATCAGGAATTTCTCAGTAGCAGCCACGGAATCTGGACTTGTGCCCGGTTTATGGCAATAGGCTCACCCCCTATTACATGGGACTTCAATATAACTGGCGAAATGTGTGTGTACGATTAGGTACACGTCTGCCCAACCCTTTGGGGCTTTATGTCATGTGTGAGAACTGACTGCCAGATTAAAAGGTGATAATGTACTGATGACTACAAAAGGCGTCCTTTTGGGTGCTGTAATTCTGGGCGGCAGAGGTCCGAAACAAAATTAAATGGCGTTGAGGCGACGAAATGGCTTTAAAAATCGGTGTATTTTGGCGCTATACAACTTTTTTTCAAAGTGAACCTTGTTGGGCGCTTTTTATTCTAATACCGCTCTGTATACAACATTAAATGACTTTTTGCGAGAGTCCTTAGACCTTCTTATTTCGGCCCTGTCTCAAAATCCGTTCTAAGCGAACATTTGCTGACTATAAATTACCTCCCTGACAAATTTCAAGTTTGAAGCGAAAAAAATGAAGGACTTTCATACAAACTTGCGAGAGCCCTTAGATCTCCTTAATCCGGCCCTGTCACAAAATCCGTTCTTAGCGGACGTCTAATAACTATTAACTACCTCCCTGCCAAATATCATCTTTATACGTCAAGCGGTTTTCGATATTTCGCTTTTATTTATTTAGATGATTTCTCATATTTGAACCTCTCTTTCAGTGATAAATTTTTAGAGCAAAGAGTAAAGACAAAAGGAAAAAGGTGTGTCTATTTACGAGTACGTAAATGATTAAATTTATCATAGAAATCGCGTATGAGGTTACCAATTAAATTTTAAAAATTAATATCTCAAAAAATCAAAATCAAAATATTTTATTTCACATAGGCCTAGATGGGCACTTATAAAACGTCGACAAAAAGGTGCACGGTTCGGGTTGGTCGTTTCCTATGGAGAAGAACCGGCAAGAAACTCCATGTTTACTCTTTTTGAGTCATGGTTTATCTTTTGCGTCCGTTGGTCGATTTTGATGAAATAAACGCTAATAATACCCACAACAATGCCTCTTATTTTGTAATATTTCGATTTTGAATACAATGAGGGGTTTTTACGTGATGCGCGCACAAACCAACAGACAAACCGACAAACAGACAAAAAGTAAAAAAAAAATTTTTTCTTTCTATTACTTATTTCTCGCACCTTCCAGTGATTTCTTTGCAAAAATCTGTAATGTACAGACACGGAAACTCTACGATTTTATTATACAACATGTAACATAATTAACGCACATCCTGAAATTAGTTTGTTTAGAATCGTTTACTGAATCGATTTCTATAATTTTTATTATAGGTAATTTTTTTTCCCAAAAATAATTATAACTTCGTAAATTACAGTAAAAACTCGTTAACTCGTTTCGAACGCGAGCGAATACCTACTAGGCTAACAAGACCCTCATACCTACGTGTGCGACTGTCTGCGTTCATGGATTTGTACTGTGACCACAACATTCTTCCGGAATTAGTATAACTGAATCAATCAATAATCAATGCTCATATATGTTTAACTAAAAATTCAGTGTATGTATTATGATTATAACATAATATACTAATTGGGGTGTCTGAGGGTGTGCGTTAATTACGTTACATGTTGTATGTATAGATATAGATGTATAGACTATGTATCTAATCCCGCAGCTGTCCCAGGTTTCGACACAGAGTGACCACGCTGGGAATGCATGACATATCGACTTGAGACAATTTTTTAAACTTTAAGAATCATCGTACCGTAGACAAGGATTTGTTTGACGGAAGAATCTTGTCTACGGTGGTCATGCTACGGGGACTAAAGAGCACCCCTTTCCACCTCAACTACTAGGCCAACATGAACTTAAAAGAGACACTAACAATGAATAATTGCAAACTAAACATTAACCTAATTCGTTGACCTGGCGAGGTTCAAACGGAGTCCTTTATTAATATGTCCATTACAGAGCGATTCGTGAATAATTGATGGTCACTGCTAATAAAGTAAACATGTTTGTGGTAATATTTTGACCTTTTGGCCCGCTGTAAATGCTGTAATATTAAATAAACACTGCGTTGTTGTGTTGTTACAGTAACATGGCTGCGGTGTTCATGTTATCCTGGTGAATAATTTTTCTGTGAGATTAAAACTTGCAGGTACGGAAATAACCTATTGGTTTCTGAAGCGTGGTACTTATAATTTGTGTTACCTAGTAAAACTGGGCCGTGGAGAGACAGTCGCTCCATGTAAGATACTCCATTTAGTTGCAAACACCCCTGATGATGCCATCTCGCCGATTTTGTCCACAGCGACTGTTTTCAATCAACGCTTTCTAGAGTGTTTGTCGAGAGCTTTGATGTGCAGCTCTTTCATGTGCTCACTCAAGTGGCTAGTATATCCATCTTTGGCCGAAAAACTCCGAGCACAAAGCGCACATGTAAAAATCAAAAGAGACGTTTTGCGCCTGAGCCGTCAGAACGCCATTGACGACATTGTGGCGGTCTAGCAGGAGAACTTATAAAGATATCAGTAAAATACTAGCCACACTGTTTATTTTAATTGACAAATTATAAGCGGCTTTAGGGTCATTACATAATTGCTAATAACTACATATCATAGCTGCGAATATAACACCAAACACTACCAGGAGATGAGAACCGATAAAGATATCAGTAAAATACTAGCCACACTGTTTATTTTAATTGACAAATTTTAAACGGGTTTAAGGTCATTACGTAATAGCCAATAACTGTCATATCTGCGAATATAACACCAAACATTACCAGGAGATGAGAACCTACAAAGATATCAGTAAAATACTAGCCACACTGTTTATTTTAATTGACAAATATAAGCGTCGGTACAGTGTTTGGACCAGAGCCAATTGAGCAGCGGCGCGTTATACTAAATGTTAATGCGCTTACCATTATCTCTATACTAAATGCATATTGTTTTGTGGTTGTGTGTTTACATTTACCTAGGTGGCAGGATTATAAGATTGGAGCCCTTTTTGTTGCTTTCATTGCGAAAATTCGCTGTTAGCAGGGCTGGTAAAAAAAGATTGTTATGAATGTAATTTCCTTGCTCAAAATTTTTATTTTATACATTTATGAACAAAAGAACTTTTTGTTTAGATTTTGTGTAGCTAAGGGGTATTCCGAGCTCGACCCAGAAAAAGGTGGCGAGACGATCTGTGCGCGTGGCTGGCTCGAGGAGCACGGGAAAAGAGCACGTGGAAGGACTTTGGAGAGACCTTTGCTAGCAGTGGGATAGTAAAGGTTTTTAAAAAAGGGGTATTTCGTATTATACAGTATCTTTATTCCCCTTCAAGGATTCTGATGACAGAAACTGTTTTTTTGAAACCTTTGAAGTATACATTATCATTTTAGTAGGTGGTAGTCGCAAATACGCACCGCCATCTTGTTTTTTCGATACAATTTCACAAATGCGGTAAACATATTTTGTCACAGTTTCCTCCTGACAATCTCATTGAAGTTCCAGAATATCCTTAGTACTTCTCATTGCTGCTACTGTGAGCCTGACCACTGCAGTGTAAAGGCCTCTCCCCTTTTTTTTCGGTTGGGAAATCATCAAATGACCCCCACTCTGGGCGGAGCGGGAGTGTCAGACTTGTACTGACTAAAACCCATCCATGATCCTTCTTTGCCCTTTGTGTTCCAGGGCCACGGTATCTCTTTCGAACAGTCCTGCAGCCCTGGCAGGCATCGGCCCATGTGGACCCCTACTTGGTTGCTGACATCTCTTTGAGGCGCGCGTGGAACACGATTGCGCCGTCGACACGGCCTGTCGTCATAAGACGGCCGGACGGTGAGCTAGCCCATAACTCGCCATCCACAGGCCCGCGAAGGCCTCTCCCCTTGACTTCAAAATTCTTTCGATCCGGGTTTCATGTGGGTAGACCACATGAAACCCGGAGAACTGATTGTTGGTTTCATCCAGCTCGTCCCGCCATCTCGCTGTGTCAGGTGTTGCTGTAGGTTGTAGTTATTTTGGCCCACTGTTCATCGGGGACATACGGCAGTCGTGACCAGCCCAGTCTCATTCCAGCTTAGCGACTCCCATTTTACAGTAAGATTGGAGTAGGTGACTTCCTCGTTGGTCTAGTGCTCGCTAGCGCGACTGCTGAGCATAAGTCCTGGGTTCGTTTCGCAGGACGGACAAAGTGTTATAGAATTTTTTCATCAGGAATTTCTCAGTAGCAGCCACGGAGCCTGGATTCGTGCCCGATTGATGGCAATAAGCTCGCCCCCTATTAAATGAGACTTAAACGTAACTGGCGAAATGTGAATGGGTGTACTATTAGGTACACCTCTGCCTAACCCTTCGGGTATTACAGGCGTGATGATGGGAGTAGGAATGTAACAGATAGTTGAGAGTACACCTATCTTATTGATTTTATTATTATTAGTTTGTAGGTATGTACCTACAAACTAAAATAATTCCTATCATTTTCTTTCATACGTCTTTAATGGCCAATGACAAATTGTTCCGATAATAGCCTATTTGTAACCACCTTCATTTTTACTGTAATCGATTATTGCTTGTGTTATTTTTTTGTCGATAAAAATATTATTTTTGAGGTTACCAAGTTTGGCAAAGTGGGCGGGTGGGCGGGGTGGTGGGTAGTTAGGTAATGAAAATATTTTCAAGAAAAATTGTTATCTTGTTACATTTCAGGGAAGGATGTATATGGCAAGACTGTATTAGATAGACCGTTGTAGTGCGACTGGGAGAAGTGAGGCCTTGGTGTGTGGTCTACCTAAAATACCAGGATCACATAATTATGTAGAATATAGAACTCACCTCCTGGCGTTTGACTAAAGAAAATAACCTTTCGTTAGGCACAGCAAAGCATCGTTAAAATCGTTGCGTCCTTACTTTTCCTACCATGCCGCACATTATATTAATGGACCTGGGACCAAAAAACGATGGACGATTTATTTTTCAGTACATATGCTAGTATTCTCAACTTCAAACACGCATGAGCTTCACGCATGAAGTCTTGAACATAATTTTCTTCAAAATACACAAACTAAAATGTCAGTTTTGGCAAGCGAAGCCGCGGGTTAGTTATACCCTGATTAATGAGAGCTGTACACCTGGGACTCTTGGAAGCGAGCGCAAATAAACATCTGCGATATTAAATATTGATCCACAGCCAGAATATGTGGAAATGGCTTCAATCCCACGAGGACAAATTAATGTATGAAGCTCCATCTTGTAGAAGTACTAGGCTGTCATTAGTTAGAAGAGGTTGATTTGAGTGACATACCGATGGTTGACGAGGTTCTGCGTCTTCACCATTTTAACGGAGCGAGTAATAAAAGGCTGATAGTTATTTAGAAATTTAATTTAATTTAATATACATTTATTATTGAGTGTCTAATGTTAATGATTTCGATTTATTTATTTACACATTCATATTCCGTGACTTAATTAGGTTTGAACAGCTGTATTAGTAGTAACATCCTGTGTTTTAAGTCTAGCATATCCATTCCTCTGGTCCACACGTTAAAACCAGACGCTAGAAAAAAGAAAAACAAATGAAATTTTACAAAGAATGCAATGTATGACTATTTATTAAATGTTCAGTATTATACTAGGCCGTAAATTAATAAATGTGGTTTACGAATAAAACACGACGCCGCTTTATCAAGCAGAACTTTTTTTTTTAAAACAGCGAGCCTACCTTACACGAACGCGCAATGATTGAATCGAAAATTATTATATTTTAGTGAGACAAATTTCGTGTGTCAAATGTGTTTTTTTCACTTAAAAATCGAATTTACGTTACGTCCACTCAGCACGTTCGTGGTAGGACCACATTATACTCTAAAGGATGATTTCCTCCAAACGGCTCGCATCGGATCGAAAAGGATGCGGTGACTGGCGATGGCGTCCGGCAGGGTGTCGACGCATACGATCGGCACTGTGCCGTCGCTTGCGAACGTATCCGTTTCTGCGCCGAGTCAAATAGTTTCATTCCTACCGTGTTGACAGCCGAAATATTGTAAAATCCGTTCCAATCCGATGCAATGCGAGCCGTTTGGTGGAAATCTTCTTTAAAAACATTAATTAAAGTCTACTTAATCCTCTAAGTCATTATAAAAATGATTATACCGGTCATATTTCGTCGGCATCCTTGCGTATTTATTCTGGGTCAACATCAGTGGTTTGGTAGAAGCCGTTGTGCTGTCCGTCTTTTGTTCAACAGTGACTTCCTCAGTGGTTGAAGTCCTGGCCCTAACAATACTCTGCAAGTACGACTCATAAAGACTCATTCCTGGCAACACAGAATTGTCTTCAGCCGGTTCTAATGGCACATTAATAGGGTCGTACGGTAAAGTTAACATGTATTTGCCGGCGTCCCCGTAGTAATGTCTGTTCTCTGTCTCCGGGGCCCCGCTTGTTGAATTTTCCGGCATTTTTGTCGTTGATGGTTCTTTCGTGGTTGTTGATGGTTCTGTGGTCGATGGTTTGGTGAGCTCGTCCCAGATAACGGAGTCTAGCCACCGGACGAAGATGGCTACTTTGGGGAAGGCATGCGTCTTGGTGTAGAGGGCGCAGGTGTTGATGAAGGATGATATAGCTACTAGAGTGTTGTTTTGGATGACTGCGCCGCCATTGTCTCTCTGTGAAAGAAGTGTTTGTTTTTCAATGACTTTATTAAACTAAAACATAAACATGCCAAAGGGCGATGGAAACTAGCGTATTAGTTATTAAGCTCAGTGACAGAATTCTCAATACATACGCTCAAAAACTGAAATCGCTGATGTGGGCAACAAGACTACTAGGTTAAAGTGGGATTGGGCGGGCCATGTCTGCAGTATACATCAGGACCAGGATGAGCCAGAGTCGTCACACAGTGGTGCCAAAAGACCTAGAAAACGCTGACGTGACGACTTATAGGCATTTTTGCGAGATTGGCCGGAAAAAACCGCACGGAGAGAAGAGTGGAAGGCTATGGGGGAGGCCTTTGACCAGCAGTGGGACAATATAGGCTAAAGACAACCCTAAAAATATACAAACACAGAAAGTTATTTTAGGCCAAACGAGTGAATGAACAATCTATCCCCATAGTATCAAATTAATTTTGTGAATAGAACATCCATACAAAAATATCATAAAAAGAATGCTCTTGTTATTATGCTTCTTTTACCGCACGAAAAATACGCGCTTTGACGTGGAGTTGCGGACACCAGCCCGTTATACAATTATGCTTCTTCGCTTGGCTTATACCAACAGTTAGCAAGGATGGCAGTACAGTTGAATTGTCAGCCCCAATATGCGGTTTGCACCTATCTACTGCTGTCCCATACGATTGGGTAGAGTGGGTACTGAATTGAACTTTTGTATGGGACAGTTGATTATTTTTTCGCGATTTCGATGTTGGACCCAAACAGAAAGTGGTTTAGTTTGGTGTTTTTTTTCACTCTCTGAAATATTTCCATTGACTACACTCTTCTGATTCATACTATAGTTATATCGGTCGGTATTGCTTTGGAAGCATTTATACCAACCAGGATTTCGTTGCTAAATAATAACAGCCGCTGGGGTCGATCTTCAGTTTAAGCCGCACTTGGTTAGGTTGGTTCGTGGATGAGTGACCTCTCATTACATACCGAGGTTCCGGAGTGCCTCGGAAAGCACGTTAAGCCGTTGGTCCTAGTCATCAATTGTAGATCTTTGACAGTCGTTACAGGTAGTCAGTGGCCCGAAAGTCTGACAAGCAGTCTTACCAAGGGGTATCGTATTACACTGTCCTAACTGGGTTGTGGAGGTCAGAGAGGCAGTCGTTTCATGTAAAATTCATTCAGCTGCATCCAGTTAGACTGGAAGCCGTCCCCGACATAGTTGGGAAAAGGCTAGGCAGATGATATTCGCAAGCATTTACAACAAATAGGGGATCATCAAACATGAAATATCGCTATCCCTCAGATTGCGACTACATAAACCACTGCATGTTTTATCCCCATTTATTTTTATTCTTCGTTCCAATGACATTTACAAATGATCTCATAAAACAATGTAGCGGGACGATCCAGATGATTTATATGTTTGTGCTTCCGCGGGTATATCGAGTTCGTTTAATTTTATTGTGGCTATTAACACTATACGTAATGATGTTTGCTTTGCTCGTTAATGCTGAGCGATATTCGAAACGGAATACAGTTATAATCAGCAAGGTATTTTTGTATTTCTAGCAGTTACAAGCACGACTGCTGTGTAAGTATTATATTTGTCGGATATGTCATGATTTATTCCGTTAGACTCGTATATTATGTGGGCAGACGATGGGTTCCGTGCTATGAAAACACACTGGGTGGGATACACTGTTTCTAGCAAAACTAACGAATTACTTGAGATTACTACTTAACACAATAACATGGGGTACAATGAATCGGGTACAGTTCCAAGACGTCTCAACTCCTTCGCGATCAGATATTGAATGCCATCCTTGCCCCGAGCTGAACATCAGGGCTCTGTAGAAGCACGCTGTGGTGTGGGTAGACTTATAAGTAGGTGATGTCACCACCGGCGTACTGGCCCATACTAACGACCAGATCCGACATATTTATTAAGTAGAATAAACTAACTATTATTGGGTTTTTACATGAATAAGCGATATTCGAATTTGAAGTTTTTTTATACTACTAAACAGCCGTACGCAAAATACGTGCTTTGACGTGGAGTTGCGGACACCAGCCCATTATACATTACAATACTACTAAACAGCCTTGCTTTTGACCGCAACTGCCAGCCTGATGTGAAGCGATGATGCGGTCTCGGGTACGCAGCACGATTGCCTATAAGAAACACCTATACCGATCGGGAAAAAGAGTAGGCGGCAGTGCGTTCCTCATTCCAGACAGAGTAGCCATTGACTGGCGGTTCTCACAATAAATGTGGTAGTATAGCGCTTTGTTCGAGTAAATGGTGGGTTTATTTTTATTATGAAAATGCGTGCTTAAAAATGAAGTCATTTTTTTTGGATAAAACTCGAAATAGGCAAAGAAAGCTTCAGGCGTCCGTTGACGGCCAACGATTTTGTTGTTCAAGAAATGCACAAAAGATTGTAGGTCTCATTTAAACAAAAAAGTTGCTATTAAAATCTTTGATGACGCCGTTTCCCAGAAAATACGAAGCAGTTTTCCCTTAAAATCCAATATAGAAATTGATTTATTAACTTCTAATAGACCTAGTTTTCTCAAGTGCCTATCAACACTGATAAAATTATCGGGCCGTCAATCGATTGGCCAACAAAAAAGCCATCATATTTCACTCTTTACCCCAAGGGACCGACATTCAAGTACAGGATAAAAAATAACGTGTTTTCCCCTAACAGAGACCCTTGACGGGGGATTCCTTATGGCGAAATTTATCGGTCCTTACTCGGGATTGAGTAAAATAAATAGACTTTCGAATTCGTTTTATTGCGTAGGATTAAATAGACCAATGAGGTTGGAAGAGTTTGGAGGAGACACTTTTGAAAAAGGAAAAAAAAAGCCAAAAGAAAAAATAGATTGAACGACATTTTGAAAAGAGAATTGAGAACCTCTAGAAGTCTAAATGAATTACTAACATCGAATCTAATCTTTAAATAGTTACTCTGTATAACTTTGAAGTCCTGGTAGAATGAGTGGAATTGAATAGTAGTATTGAGTAGAAAATTCGTTTGCCTCAATCATTGTAGGATACATTTTTGATGGCACGGTTGGTGTAGTGTCTGAGCGATTGGATGCTGCGCTGTACGTCGCGGGTTTGAGTCCCGCACGAAACAATTATTTTTATAACCTACCTAAAGGTAGTAGAAAAGTCTCACAAAAGTAATGCTTCCCCAAAACATTTACTTTCCAAAGCCATTAATCTGATTAAGATTAACTTGAAGAAAACATTAATTTTCGATTAGGAATGTTCCTGAAGTATCGATTTTCCTGTATTTCGCGACCCAGTTCCAACCTTTCTTATAATTACTGTTGATGTTCAAATTCTTTGTTTACTTTTGGCAAAGTTGAGATTGTTTCGATTCCCGTGAAATTGTTTCCTAATGTCGCCTTCCTGCTTCCTATTGCTTTTGTAAGACGGGGATGAAAGGGTTTGTTTTTGCGATTAGGCGTATCGTTTACATAATATAATTAATTGGCGCGTAATTACCACATTTTGTGACATGAATCGCCCTATACACCGATGTGTTGTGTAATAAGCTACTTTCTGTAATTTCGTATCGGATGTCTAACGCCCCTGTCACGACCACAGACGATACGATTGTGACGCAACTTACGTCACGTGACACGCGTGTTTGTCGTGGTGACTCGTGACAGGCTCTAAGTAATATCTTTCAGTTATTTTCTCCGCAGTTGGTGTCGCTTGAGCATGCAGTTCGTGGTCAAGTAGCAAAGAGCCTATGCTTGCATTATTGTGAAAAAAAAAATTACATAATGTCACTGAATTTGCATGTATGTCAAAATTCTCCTGCAGTTGCAGTTTACATTCCAAATAATAAGAAGGTGAAAGAAACGGACTCATCTTAAAACAATATCAGCATACCCTGCAGAAGTGTCTGTTAGGATCCTGTACACCGCCTAAGCACACATAGTGGCCTGGTAGCATCTTCGTGTCAATCTCGCATATTGCAGGATCAATCATCGGGGCGTTTACTAACCGCATATGCTGTGGAAACAAAATAAAAGGATTATTTAACTTCAGGAATAATTTATTTTTCTTTTAAAATACTTAATGCACGTTTTGAAGATTATCGGTCATGAAACAATTCGGTAGTATTTCGAATTCAATTGATTGGCTTTTGTGGTCATACCTTGGAGACAAAGGTGAAAAGTCGTTATAGCTAACCACTAAGGTTTACAATTGCCTAAACTCATTAAGTAAGAATAGTGATAAAACGCTTGTTTCTCCCTTCAAAATGACAGGCCTTTGCCCTCAAGTAATACAATAATAAACCGGCCTTAAATTCTTCTCACTTCGTCTACAAAAAAATAATTTTACAAAAAAACTAAGACAGATTGTACATTGTGCGGAAATACATACATACAAGCATTTTCCTCACCACTGTTCGACTCAGTCCAGCCTTTTTCTTCACATATTTTTTATATGACGTCACAATATAAATGTTTGGTCTCACAATCTTTAGACTTGTGATCTCGTATTTCAAAGGTGAAATCTTTATGACTTTCTGATATTTATGTAGGCCTAGTAACACTTATCTACTTTGAATAATAGTGACAATTGTGGCTTTTAGTTGGCTCTTTGAATAATAGGACTGGTCCATGCTGCCAAAGGCCATTATGCGCCTTAGTTTCTTTTTTACAAAGCTTGTATTTAAAAAAAAAAATAGGTTTATCTGTCAACATTGAACGCAACTACAAAGTTTTGTGTCCGTGCTCAAATTCAAAGCATTTATTTCAATTAGACCATTACAGGCACTTTTTAACATCAGAAAAACAAAGAAAGCGAAGCTACAGTCACTAGGCATAATAACTTGTGAAAGTAGTGTAGTTGCTCATTCCAATGCTTAGATCTCTATGGAGAAGAATGGGCTATGCTATTAACCCTTGCGAAGTACTCTCGTTCGCAGGCGATTCTGGCTGCAGGATCAAGTCGTCTGTCATAAAAATATATTGTCACCAGAACCAAAGGTGTGCCAATGTCATACTTCAGTCTTATCAGTAAATTTGATACCCACCCCATCAGGAGTCCATGCAACGATGGAGGCTAAGAACCCGAGGGTGACATTGTCGTCAGCATCTGGTAAACTGACGCTCTGCACTAGAGAGTTAAACCCCATTGGAGTTTCCAGCTTGACTGCTGTCACGTGTTGGTCAAAGTTGTTGATCATCGTTTTTACCTGGAATTAAACGAATATAATGTGGAATAAGTTTTGTATTGAAAATTATGTTAGAGTGGTACTTCGCCGGCCTATCGTACGTAAGTTACAACTCTATAATTTCATCGTGTACCTGCGTCCGGCCAAACGCATCCGTCTGTTGAGGTTGTTTATCTCTAAGTACCTTGACGGCACGGTTGGCGCAGTGGCTGAGCGTTCGGCTGCTGCGCTGCGTGTCGCGGGTTCTATCCCCGCACGGAACAAATATTTGTATGATCTACAGGTAGTACCGGGTCTGGCTGTTTGTGTATGTGAGTTTAAATGTTTGGAAACGTACCCATGATACTGGCGAAATATCTAGTGTGGGGCAAACTTTAAAAAAAAAAAAAAAAAGTAGCTACGTAATGAACAAAAGAGTGTAATATATGTTTTTCGAACCGGGGTAATTGCAGATGACCTACGTAAGCGTTCATTGTACTTTTTTTGCGGAAATGTTACACTATTATCGCGTAAATGCGGCGTCGAAGAAAAGAAAATCAAAGTGAAATTTTTCAAAGCCAGATTCAGAGGTACAAAAATCTTTTTTTTTTGACACAGACAGAAAAAACAACTAAGTACTTAAATTAAGTATTTTATTTCCAGAGAACAGCTGGCAAGAAAATTATTTTGAGTCGGGTAGTAAAACTTTAATTCGAAGAGTTAGTACGTAGTAAATAGTTGCGTCAATTCCTCGAAACTCTTACCCATATTATTAGAAACTGTTTTACTACCGTCTGATAAAGACTTAATTACATATAGGTTCGATATGTCGGATCCGGTCATTAGTAAGGACTTGTAATGAATCGCAAGCGCGCCAGTGGTGACATCACGCGACCTACTTACAAGTCTAACCCCACCACAGCGTGCTTCTAAGAGCTGTGATGTTTACAGCTCGAGGCAAAGACGACAGTGAGTATCTGATCGCAGCGGAGTGAAGACGCCCCAGAACTGTACCCGATTCATTGTACCCCGTGTTATTGTGTTAAATTGTAATTTGTTAGTTTAATAGAAACGGTGTATCGCACTCAGTGTATTTTCATTGCACGAAACCCATCTTCTGCCCACATGATGTACGAGCCTAACGGAATAAATCCTGACAATCCGACAGATGCATAGTTCCCTTATAATACTTAACATGTGTACGGCCAGGCGTTCCGAATTCCAAGAACGAATTTTTTACTTTTCTGTCCACCATTATTATCGCTAGTACAATTATATTTTACATCGGCACTGACTAGGGTGGCATGACAAAGTAGAGAGGAATCCTAAACTCAGTAGTGGCTGGAAAAATTACGTCATTGATGATGAATTTAAGTGTTGCGAGTCAATATGGCAGTATCTCTATAAAAATTGTATCTTTTAGTACTCAACACCGTCGCATGAAAAGCTTTGATATTGATGACCAAGTAAGGGGAAAGTCTATGGCGAAAATCAACTTGAGTATGCGTTATGTTTCTTCTTAAATAAATGAAGTTTAATGTCAACAACTTGTGAAATTTCTCCAAATGAATACGACACAATAGACCGGTTCAACAAACTATCCAATCAGAACACAAATGCTAAAAGTTTAATCACCGCGCTTTCCAGCCGGATCAGTGTCCGTACTACGCAGACGCGACGGGCCATACGTAAATAAAATATGAACAGTGCTCGAATGGAACCTGCTGACGCCATCTGTTCTCCTAGTACATGACTTTCGTTTTAGTTATTGTGTTCTTATATCTATAGTTTTTTATTTGACCTGCTTCGATGATACTTATAGAGCTAATAATTAATTCGCGGTCCACATTAATCACTCTTCTTTAATTTAGAAATAAGCTTGGTTGAAAACTGTTGTTTAATTTTTTTTTGTTTGCTTTTTCCATAATTAAGTTGTCAACACATTGACCGAAATTCACTCTCCGTCACTACAGCATAAAACTCGGTTTTGATCGCAGTCAAGTGACAGTATTTGTCACATTTAAAAATAGAATGACTACTATCAAAAGGCCAATTTTGTAAACATGCAAAACCCAGCAATATAGCTAGGCGAAATAAGCTGATGATAATCAACGCAACTGTAAATTAAGCCCCCAAACGTAAGCTAACAAAAAGTCCTATTTCGCCGTTCCAAAATGAAGTTTTACCTCACAATCCTTGTTTTTAGAGCCTTTTTAACCAAATTCACGCGTCCAAAGATGCTCATACGCCGAACGACAATAAACTGAGTCGGTAACTGACTCATTACCAGCCCCTCCGGTGTCGCAGTAAAGATTTTACGCTCGAAATAAAAACGTCTGATATCACCTCTCATTTGGTTACGTTACTACGTTTTCATGATGCCCTTATTACCTTTTGGTTTTGGGAGTAATCTGATGTTGTGAATGCTTTTGTTTTTGTTGATTGTATTCGGGAGATTATATTTCCTTTGGGCTTAATTTGTTTTAGGAGTACCAGAATCATTTTTGAACGATTTCAAACGTCACTTTGTTCTTGTAATTGAATATTTAAAGATAGCAATAGCAGTACATAGACGGCGGCGCGAAGTAGTAACTAATCACAAACTTTTACAGATGAAATCTATATCGACACCAATTTTGTTAAAATAAAGTGATCAACATCAGTTATCAACTGTAATAGTCAGGCTGCCGAACATAAAAAAGTATGAGTTTTGGTAGATAGGTTTAAAAGCCTGAACAAGGACAATGGTTAATTTTTATACCAAGAAATCAATATGCGGGCGTTAAAGATAGCTTATTTTATTTAGCCTTTCATAAATTTGTGCCAAACAAAGCGTTCCCAGACGACATTTTAATTTGAAAAAGACATTGAAACAAAAGGCAATTCGAAAAGCATCAATTATAATCATATTTCACTTAATTATCTTTCCTCAGAAGTTATACAAGTATATAGATGTACTAGGCAAACAGAGAGAACGAGGAGGATCAACAAGGAAAATCGCGTAAAACTCAGTTAAGTGGAAAAAGATAATGAAATGACAGCCCTACGATAAATTAGTGGTGCGACATTTTATCGGCCGGCAACGGTAAGGGACCTTTCATAATATAATTATTTTGTTGGAACTTCGAAGTTAGATTGGGAGCTTGTTAGAAATGTTAATATTAGTAAGCTCAATACGGACAGCTAAAATGCTTAAAGTCTCTTTGAATTAGTAGGTAAGGTATTTCAGAATTTTGCATTTAGGTTACTACTCAGTTCTACCCAGTTGTTTTTCAGTATTATAAATTAGTATAAACGCGTCTCCTTTTTTAGGAAATCTCTCGCCGACTGGTCGACACTTCGCGTGACCAGAGGCATTCAGCGTGGCAATGCTGCCAGTCTTCTGGGCACGTTTCCAGATGACAGCGATGCGGAGGAGTACCTACTGTGACGCCTAAGTGTCCTATTGTCGTCATTGGCAAGATGTTTATATTTTCTTACTTTTAGTCTTATTTTTATCTTTAGTTTAATTGTATTTGTAGTCTGTATAATATAATGTAAATAAATTTCAAATAACAGTAAAACAAAATTGTATAAGCTAATTATGCAATTAATATTATAAATGGCATCTTTGATAAACGGAAGCCTTTGAAATTTCCTAGGTATCACAACAACGACTTGTCTGAAAATATTTAGTTAACATAATTTTTAAGAATAATTTGTAATATAATTTTAATACCTAGGAACTTACCTAGAAATAAGAAATATTATTAAGAAATAATGTATGGTAGATAGTAGCTATCACCTTTTAAAAAAAAATAATTCTCTTAATATTTTTGTTTTAATATTTGTACGCCGTTGTCGGAAAACACAGCGATCTCTTTATATTTACTTACATCTTTTACACCTATGTTTAACAAATAAAAACTTTGACTTGTAATTTTCTATCCGAGATTTTTGTGAAGATACATTTACTTTGTCAATAACTTACACTCTATTACCCAACTTCCAAATAAACACAATTTTCTTGGCTAAGCTTCCATACAATAGTAAAAAAACACGGAAAAACAGGTAAAAAACAACGTCCATTCATCAACAAACTCAATCTAATTGTGTTAGCAGACTATGTATGTAAAAGTAAACAAGTCTTTGTTGGTCCAGTGAACGCAAACCGCTACAGCTGAGCCTGAGGTCATGGGTTTAATTCCCAGGTCGGGCAAAGGGTTTTTAGGGTTCCGTACCTCAAAAGGAAAAAAACGGAACCCCTTATAGGGGCACTCGCGTCTGTCTCTCTGTCCGTCTGTCACAGCCAATTAACTTCGAAAGTACTAGACCGATTGAGTTGAAATTTGGTACAAATATGTAAGTCAGTAACCCTATTACGGACGTGTAACGTAAATAATAAATTTTAAACAGGGGGGGCCACTTTTGGGAGGTAAATTAGAAAATGAAAAAAATTGTTTTGCAAACTATCAAATAAAAGGGCTTATTGTGAGCATCTTATTTTTTTTTTTTAATAATTTTAAGATAAATAGTTTTGTAGTTATTTAACAAAAATAGTTCTTTGCCCTATAAGAAATCTTAGATTTAAAACAATTTACGGAATTTAGATAATTAACGTACAGAACCCTCTCCACGAGAGTCGAATTCGCACTTGTCCGGTTTTTTCCATCAGATATTTCTCAGTAGCTGCCTAGAATCCAGGCTTAACGGCAAAAGGCTCGTCTATTTCGCCAGATGTGTTTAAACCAGCGAAGGTGGGTAGGTACACTTCTGCCTAACTGTTTAAGAATCTCAGCCGTGATATAATGTTATATTAATAAGGCGTTGATCAGCCGATGAACTATTTTCCGCCGTACAGACGCGGACAATTTGCAACAGCCAAATAATGAAAAATGAACGCTGTTCAACCAATGGAACGGATTAATTTCAGCGGTCATTTCTGTCCGGCTGACCTGACAATTAATGCATCGTAAGCACGCAGACGTAAAAGTAAACTTTACCTTTATTTTTATTTTTTTTTCGGATGGGAAATCATCAAATGACACCCCACTCTGGGTGGAGCGGAAGGCAGTGTCAGAGTTGTACTGACTAAAACCCATCCGTGTTCCTTCTTTGCCCTTTGTGTTCCAGGGCCACGGTATCTCTTTTGAACAGTCCCGCAGCCCTGGCAGGCATCGGCCCATGCGGACCCTTACTTATTTGCTGACATCTCTTTGAGGCGCACGTGGAACACGAACGCGCCGTCGACACGGCCTGACGTCATAAGACGTCCACAGGCCCGCGCCTACGGTGGCCGGGAGCCACCACGTGACCTCCGACGCCCAGGGCGTCTCCCGCGGCGGCTGGGACGTGAGGTTCTTTCCCTCTCACGTCCCGCAAGTAAACTTTACCTTATGGAGAGTCCCAGCCTTGTTGTTATATGTACTGCCTACCCTCACGGTGTAATTGCCGAGATGCTTGTGCGTCACATACGACGTTATGATTTTCCTGGAAACAAAAGAATGAGGTTTTACATAAATTATGGTGAACAATGGGGTAGCGAAAGTGCGGATTTTGCGTTGGGATTTAATGGGTGTCGAGTTTGGTGGGAATTTAAAAAATTGGTGTTGAATTTGTCTAAATAATATAATTGCTTAACTTTTATGATAATACCAAAATCAAAATCAAAATCAAAGCATTTATTTCAAGTAGGCCAGATACAGGCACTTTTGAATTGTCGAAACAAAGGCAACAGTAAAATAAAGCTACAGTCCCAGTCACAAGGCACAAAAACTGTGAAAGTACTGTAGTTGCCCATTCCCTAACGTAGATCTCTATGGAGAAGAACGGGCAAGAAACTCCATGGACACTCTTTTAAATCAGAATACTTTAACAAAACCTTGGTTACATCATTCATTTTGAGATGGTAAATTATGTGAGAACGATGCAGCAAGATGTGTACGTTAAAAGTGTCCATAGTAAAAACAATTCAAAAATAAAATAATTAATTCAAATAAGCCGTGGCAAATAAGAGATGACCAGTCACAACTGACAGCGCCCGTTCACGAACATGACGCATGTATCAGCACCATTCAACTCAACCATTTTGAAGGGAACTAAATGATCCGACACACGTGCCACCATCAGCGAGACATTTGAGTGAGCATGACATACTCCTAACCGCCAGGGCACATTCAAGTCAAGAAAAGACGCAGGTTTCCAGCGAATGACAGCTTTCTAGTACATAGTACTCACACAATATGGGCTAGGCGGCTATATAATACAAAAGAGATTGAATCTAAACAATGCAAAGATAGTTATACAATCTTCAGCAGCTCCAACAATACTATTTAATGCTATCAATTTAGGCGCCCCTGTTCTTGTGGAGCAGGACCGGCATTGAGCCAAGCATTTTTATCAGTGATATAATCGTCCAACTTGTAATATGCTTTCTTACATAGTACCCTTAGGTATTATCATAAAAGTTAAGCTAGACGTGATAATACATCTTTTTAATTAACGGCAAATGAAGTGGTGAGTTTAGAAATCAGTGGTAAGATACTATTAATAATAATTGTTCTATGGTATTCCTTCTGAGGAGGAGCTTGTGGCAATAACAACCGCTCGGGTCGATCTTTAGGTCAAGCCGTACTTGCCTAGGTTGGTCTGTTGATGGGTGACCCCCATCCATACCGCTCCATTTCATACCGAGTTTCTGGTCCAGGGTGTCATTTGTAGATATTTGACAGTCGTTAGGTAGTCAGTGGCCCAAAAAGTCTGACAACCATGCAGACTTACCAAGGGGTCTCGTATTACCCAGTACTAACTGGGTTGTGGAGGTCAGAAAGGCAGTCGCTCCATGTAAAATACTAGTAAACAGCTGTATCCGGTTAGACTGGAAGCCGACCCCAACATAGTTGGGAAAAGGCTAGGCAGCAGATGATATTCCATCTTAAATTAACAACAGTGGTGGTCTAGTGGTAAAGGCTCTGACTTACGTGTCGAAGATCGTGGGTTTGGACTCAAGCAATTACACAAATTGTCTTTATTACACTAAAAACGATGAAGGTTGAAAGAGGCATGTCTTAGAACCAAACATACAAAGAATTGGAAATACCACTAACCCACACTGAACACACGTGGTGGATTATGGCCCACTAACAGACACAGAAAGGTGATCTATGTCGCAACATTGAGAACGTGAAAGGCTGGTTATATAGCGGTTTGTTTTTTAAATTATCGATGAAAATTTTTTATGGGTTTACGTATGCAGTTCTGAATACGTGGTAATCGTTTGTGTGTCGACGTACCTTCCACCCTGTAATTGTTGTTGAGTGTTGTTAAAGACCTAAAATGTGTGCCTATTATTATTTTTTCATTGTAGATAAACACACAGAGATAATAAATGACACAAACAAACGTAATAACTCGGAAAACTTTCAAACAAATTACACCCATTATTATCGCATTATGTTATCAGCTTATCATGTCCACACATATACCAGGCTTCCATAAATAATAAAGTAGCTATTACTACATCTACCATTAAGGGTTTACCTTGGACATCACGTTCGTATTGCTCCCTTTTTCGAATGTTATCCTACCTATTACTACTTGTCAGGTATGGGAGCCTGGTGGGAAGCCCCGAGGGTTGGCCTTGCAACGATTTGGGTATTCACTTAGGGTTGCCATTGAAAGGTTTTTTAGTCTACTGAAATGTTGCTAACATACATGAAGAGTTTTATTAACAAGCTCGAAAGTACAATTTCCGGGATCTCCCAGAAATTGTACTTTCGAGCGTTTAAAATTTTGAATAGTGTTAAAGGCTAAATTGATTTTCGTTATGAATTCAATCAATCAAATCTGCTTAATGCAGTCCATTGCAGGATAAAGGCTTCTCCTTAACTGCGTTCCGAATTGTTAAGCTACTTAATTGAAATTGGGGTTTTTCATTGATAAAATTTAACGAGGTAAGTACTCGTAGTAGCAGTAGCTTGGTAGTAACATATTCGCGGCGAGTTCATTATTTCATATGATTCCTTTTTTCAAAATTCTAGTTAATTTCACCACTTCAAATTTTTTTTTGACGACATAAACCAACGTTTTGAAAATCCCTTCCATTTTCTGCTAACCTAGTAAGACAAATAAAACTACAACACAACATCGGTGACCCTACATCGTTCACTTTCCGTATAAAAGGACCACTGCGTATCTTTCCCACATTGTTGGTCCTTCCGAGGATATTAAGGGCCTCGTACATAAACCGACTTGGATATTAGCGGATCCCCACATAAACCCCGATGTTTAGTAACATAGTAAAATAAGATGATTTATGTATCCTCAGACGTTTTTGGCGGTAGTCGGATTATAAGATAGAAGAAGGTTTTCTATTTCCGAACGTTGATGCTTGTTGACAAGCACTTATTCATTCGATTTGGTTTTGTTCTTTAGTTACGAAGAATTGGGTCGTGATTTCCCGAAGGACGGGAAAAACGAGTATGAGGTTCCACTTTCGAATTTGTTTTGTTTAAATGTAACGTTTTGGTCAAGGAGGAATATTTCGAGTTTTCGTTCAACCATATAATTGGACAAGGACCAAATTAAATGTGATATTATACTGTTTGTATAACTGTTTGAGTAACTTAAACTTGCTTACTTTTATTTTAGAAAAAGGATTAGGTTTCCGTGCAAAACCCACATTATAATAATTTAAAGCGGACGTAGGTCGTGCGGCACAGCTAGTACAAAATAAATCACGGTACCTAGTAGAGGATTTATTTGAATAAATTAACATGTTCCTAAAATAAATATAAAAATAGAAGACCATCGAAAAATAAAATATTATTATTCCTTTATTTATTTCTGTACAAATCAATTATATTTTTAAATATGAAAAAAAAAAAAAACAAAAATTCTAGCCCACCGGTAACGGGAACAGGGTCCAAGCTACCAGCGGTCAGGGCTCAAAAAATAAAAAAAAAAAACAAAATCAAAGCATTTATTTCAAGTAGGCCAGTTACAGTCACTTTTGAATTGTCGAAACAAAGACAACAGTAAAAAATAGCTACAGTCCCAGTCACAAGGCACAAAAACTGTGAAAGTACTGTAGTTGCCCATTCCCTAACGTAGATCTCTTTGGAGAAGAACGGGCAAGAAACTCCATGCACAGTGCACACTCTTTTAAATCAGAATACTTTAACAAAACCTTGGTTACATCATTCATGTTGAGATGGTACATTATATGAGAACGATGCAGCCAGATGTGTACGTTAAAAGTGTCCATAGTAAAAACAATTCAAAAATAAAATAATTAATTCAAATAAGCCGTGGCAAATAAGAGATGACCAGTCACAACTGACAGCGCCCGTTCACGAACATGACGCATGTATCAGCACCATTCAACTCAACCATTTTGAAGGGAATTAAATGATCCGACACACGTGCCACCATTAGCGAGACATTTGAGTGAGCATGACATACTCCTAACCGCCAGGGCTAAACTATCGGCACAATGATCGCTGAGTCCACATCCCACATGTCGACAACCTCGCGAGCCAAGTCAAGAAAAAAAATATTATTGTTAAAGTATTTCAAACTATTGTAGTAATGTTTAATATGGATTTCACAAATACTTATTCTGCAACAAAAGAGCCTGTAATATCCATTAACGTTTTTTAAAATGGCGAATAAAAGTAAACATTAATGCTAAAACCTTTTCAGCACATAATAGACGAGGTAGATTTGCAAACATTTGTTTACCATGAGGCAAAGGCAAAAGGCTATACAGCCAACGCAATGCGTAATTTGAATGAGTCAAATAGGTACATCTCATTCTCTCTTATAGAATTTTGGATGTTAGAGCGAGATGGAATAATAATCCTTGGGGTGTTTGCTGAATGAATGAGTATTTGCCATCGAATAAGGGTTTTGTAATCTTGTCTTAATTTAACGTAAACAGTATCCCTAATTTGTGCATTAACAGCTACGCGATAAACGCTATAATTGGTTGTTTGGGTTGCCATTTATTGAAAGTCCTTGAAATTAATTGTGCGAACATTGTTGGAATGGTGGGAAAAAGCGTGTCTTTAGATTTTATAGTCTCCTAGTCTCTTCGCGAAACTTCGCCCGCGTGGTGGTTGGAAATTATCCCACGGGACCTTACTACTACTGCGATAAAAAGTATCCTATGTCCTACATGGTGTCTGTGGTCTGTGTGCCTTTCATTGAAATCCTTATGGCGTTAAAAGGTCAGACAGTCAGAACGACGGTCAGACAGTTACTTTCGCATTTTTCTTCTTAGAGATAAGTCTAAATTGAGTTTGCCCTGAATTTGTCTACGAGTTTGGCGTCAAAACTTTCGCATTTATAATATTAGTACAGATTGATTTTCTATAAAATCTAAACACACTTTCAGAGCTTCAAATATTGGATTTTTATATGGGTTATATTTAGATTATTTTTGTTTTCAAGCGACACTGAAATTGTATTGGTTTATTATAAATAACTGTTTTGACAAGAATGAAGGTTGAAAACAACAAAATAAATATTATGTTTGTGCTATGTGTCTGGTAAAGTTTTCTCCCTCTTATATGGTTATTATCAGAGTATATCGTAGTAGAGGAGCTCGTGGCTAAATAATAACAGCCGCTCGGGTCGATCTTTAGGTTAAGCCGTGCTTGCCTAGGTTGGTCTGTGGATGGGTGACCGCCCATTACATACCGAGTTTCCTCCGTGCCTCGGAAATCACGTTAAGCCGTTGGTCCCGGCTGTCATTTGTAGATCTTTGACAGTCGTTAGGCAGTCAGTGGCCCAAAAAGTCTGACAACCAGTCTTACCAAGGGGTATCGTATTACCCAGTATAGACTGGGTTGTGGAGGTCAGATAGGCAGTCGCTCCATGTAAAATACTGGTATTCAGCTGCATCCGGTTAGACTGGAAGCCGACCCCAATATAGTTGGGAAAAGGCTAGGCAGATGATGATCAGAGTATATCGTCACTAAACTCATACTGTCACTTACGGGATATTTTGCGTGATTGTTCATTATTTTGAGCTCTCAATATTTCGGCGCTGTTACAAGCGCCATGATCGCGGGTTGATTGGACAATAAATTGTTAAGAGCAGACAAATCTATCTACCCTCTTTCTTTGTCTTTTGCTACGCACACTACTGGAACTCGACACTAAGTAGCGGCAAAACACACTCATAGTAATAATATCGGGAGCTCAAAATAATGAACAATCACGGAAGATATCCCGTAAGTGACAGTATATGTTTAGTTGTAAACCGTGAAAGCTTAAAACAGTGTGTGTATCGTCACTGAATTAAGCTAGTACGTCTGTCTGTAAATAGATGGTAGGTACAATGTGTACTAGGAAATGTTAAAAGCATTCTTTTGCTCTTTTTAACCCTTTTAGATCAAAAACGTTAATTAGCTACCCATCAGACAAAAAGCCTTAGGAACAGACTAAGTACTCTGTTTTTTATCTCCAGTCCTGTAGCTAGCCCTATCTCTGATCTCCGGCGAATTTGGTACTTGTCGCCATAATATGAATTGAATACTGATTGCTATGATTTGTGATATATTTAAAGTAAATTGAACTTACGTCCATTTTAACCAAGAACGTTTTAGCCCGACCAGTCTAGTGGTTTGAGCTGCTAAGTATAAAATATAGATGTCAATGCAGCCCCTCGCAGCGGTCATCAAAGCGCCTCCCTATGTGCTCTATGGTAGGCACTTATTTGGTCTGTCAAACGGGCTTATTTGCTGAGGTCTGGACTTGCCCTGTAGGCAGGAACAATTCAATTGGCCTTAATAACAATAGTACAACCAATTACAAAGTCGACATTATCCTTCCTTACGCGTTTGGGTAGTCTCTGACGTATTCTGAATCTTAGTACCTATAACATAAGGCCTGTAAATTCCCTGGAGGGTAGACAGGCAGGATATACAGTACAGCCCCGCGCACTCATATGTATATGTTACGGCTAAAAGCGGAAGTTATGTTACACTTCGTTCTAGCCGGCTATACCTAGGTGCGGCCGGTAACAGTTTGTTATATTTAGGTGTATCCTTTTTATTGCTAGGACATACCGAATAAATGGATTAAGTTAGTTTAGAACTGTGACCAAACGCGCGTGAGCCACGGCAGCCGCCGGCGAGCGCTAGATCCAAATTGGTTGCATCAAACCTCCAAAACGCCTAAGTATAGCCGGCTAGAACTAGTTGTAACCTTACTTCGGCTTTTAGCTGTAACATATACACACTTCGCATAATTTTAAAGCGATTTCCTCCTGGAATAATGATTATAACTACGAGATAAGACCTATTTCATACGAGTAGGTAATAGTATGGATTCCAAAATACTATGTTGGTAACAACATATAATTACAATCAATACAGAAGAAGAAGCTGGGTACTTCTGAGACTGCCCTCGAATGTTTAAGTCCCATGTAATATTTCAAAAGTTACGAAATGTATACATGTTAGTGTTCGTGACTGTACACTCAACCTCATTTTGCGAGATAAGTGTCAAGTCAACAGGGGATGATCCTATTGCCATAAACGGGACACGATTCGAAACTTTAATATCACTTTGCCCTTTGCCCTTTGCCCTTTGCACTCCGACATTTAATTTACGAATTTCCATTAACTAAAAACCTTAAATTATCTTACGGCTTTAGGTATGTTCGGCAGACACATTCTGAAATCCTAGTACACCATAAAAGCAGGCATTGTATTTCCCGAAGGGAAGACAGGTACAGTATGCAGTGGCGTGTCTGGGGGTCAACAATACGGAAGTCCACAAGGCAAACAGGAGGTTCAGAAACCCGAACATCATGAAGAGTAGGAGGTTATACGGGAAAGCCAAACTTACGGCCGAATACTGAAACGAAACTCAAATATTTAAGGGCCTGCTTAAACGTTTGAGCAGCTCTTAAACTTTAATTTCGTATGCCCAAACGTCACTTTTGACACTTTTGAGTATCTGTTAAATTTGAGTGGCGTTTCAGTATTCGGCCGTTAGTTATGAAAGTACAACCACTAAGTACGCCATCATTTTGCTAGATATTTAAGTGCCATGTACCAGGGGGTCATAAACCGGGCGCAATTTCAAACTTTGATATCACTTTGCCCTTTGCACTCCGTCATTTAATTTACGAATTTCAATCCACTAAAAACTTCGACGTCCTACTGACCTTTGCCCGAATAATTATAGCGAAGTGAACCAGATGCGTTCCAAACCAATATTTAATTAAAATTTCCCATCCAATCTGACGGTAGCTATTTCATGAGAAACAAGCCAAATATTAAGGATAGTAGATTTTCTCGAATTCTAGAGAAAGAAGCTTCATTGACTCGTTTAAAATCTATCCAATATTTTTAGCTATAATAGGTATCAACTTGCTAAATAATAACAGCCACCTGGTTCGATTTTCAGGTTAAGCTGCGCTTGCCTAGGTTGGTCCGTGGATGGGCGACTACCCATTACATATCGAGTTTCCGCCGTGCCTCGGATATCACGTTTTGCCGTTGGTCCCGGCTGTCTTTTGTAGATCTTTGACAGTCGTTACAGGTGGCCCGAAATTCTGACAACTGAAAGTCTTACCAAAGGAGTATCGTATGACCCATTACTAACTGGGTTGTCGAGGTCAGATAGACAGTCGCTCCATGTAAAATGCTGGTTTTCAGCTACATCCGGTTAGACTGACCCTAACATAGTTGAGAAAAGGCTAGGCAGATCAAATAAATAAGTACTCAATTCTTACTACTGCAACAAGCACTAATGTCGCAGAAGATCTTTCAGGCTCTATTACTGCGGACACCAGCCCATTATACAATACTATACAATACTGTTCTCTGGCGACTTGGGTACTTGCTGCCATAGCACGAAGTAAAGAACTAATTCTAAGCTACTATTTTAGATTCTCTTGATCTTACAACCAGATTTTACAGAAAATTTCGAAAAAGCGGCTGTTTATGAGCGTTAGAAGTAAAATATTTACATGAACATTAAAAACAGTATTAGGTTAGTCAATACAATTTACAATACAATACCTGTCAGTAATTAACTCAGCTACATAATAGAGATTAGACATCATTAACTGGTATTGATAACGTTATTGTTGTTTAAGACGAATTTACTGCTTCTAATAATGTTAAGATAGAGAATAAGCTCTTATTATCGCACGCAAAATACGCGCTTTGACGTGAAGTTGCGGACACCAGTCCGTACAACACAAAACAAGCTCTTATTATTTTCGAGTTACTTGAAATCATTGTCTTGTTAGCAGACTTTCACAGTGTGTTCTCTTCACAGATAAATAAATACCTAGCAGATTATAATTAAACAGTCGAAGACAAAGCCTACCTAATTTTGTAAACTTCTGATCCGCACTTTAATTTGCTTATTGAGGACCTAGACTAAGTGTCATTCTATCAGAGATAGATTTATGGAAAAGTCAAGAATGTATCGAACTGACGTAAGGTACGGAAAAAACTAATGAAAAATGCTAGGGATATGCGAAACGATTTTGAAAAAAAAAAAAGGAAGGAAGGCTGCAGTAAAGAGGTCCAATACATTCTGATGAGCTCCCAGGCATTAATGATCGCCTGGTAATCATCACCATTGAAGTGATAGTGATTCTTTGGTTCCGAAAAAAATAGAAAAAGATACTTACGCGTCAAAGCATTTGGACAGGGTCAGTAGCCAGTATTTGTTGAGTATGACGGCACTGCAGAAGTAGGTGCCGTTGTTGCTTAGGGAGGCGGCGTACGGGTGTGCGTACACCTGCGTCACGGTTGCGCCAATCCTCTCCATACTATCGTCTAAGTCATGGTCGCCTGGTAAAAAGAAGATTATATTAGTGAGGTTTTTTGTAATGCCAGATTGCTATACAAAATTGTTTTCTGGAAAAACCTTAATCTTACGCCAATTTGTAGATATAGATCATAAAGGGTGTAAATAGACCCTTAAAAAAGCCGAAAGGCACTTGTTCTCCCCGTCTTTGCGATCATTTTTTTGTTGTAGACCATACCTGGGAACTTTCTATTTATGGAAATACTGGGGGTGAAAGTTCTAACTTTTCCCCAAGTTTTTTATAAATACATAATTATTTTTAATGTAAAATTTTTACTTTAAACACCTTCACGACCCCCGTACTATTCAATCATCAGCACAATGCTTTGAGTGCTTTCTATCGAGTCCTACCATAAAACGTGAATATTCACCCCAAAAAAAAAGTCGTTTCCCAGCAATAATGTTTGCATAAAGTTACTTAGTTTGATGTACATAATGCTTGGTTGACGTCTACGTAAAGGGTCTGTTTACACCCTGCATAATATCATAATTTTACATTTTTTTTAAAGATTCTCTATAAATGATTCTTATTGCCATCTGCACACTTCTGTAATTTATATTTTTTTTACTCTCTATTATAACTATGATCAGTAGAAACCTCGGCCAAACTTATCCCAGTTTAAATTAATGTTAATTACCGAAACGTTCTAGCTAGTGATTATCGGTTGAAGTCAAAGTTATATGCATCACTTATCGTCATCGTTATTCTAAGTGTAACCATTGAAGAAGCAATTAAAATAACGACGTGATCTTATCTTCCAAAACTCAAGTTAAAACTATACTTAAAATTCTACTCCTTCTATGAGAGCTATTTATTGATATGGGCTCCTGGTACCTTTTGAAAACTCGACTCCAAAGTCCCCAACTATTTTGGGTGGAGTTTGGGTCCTGCTAATCGTTTGGTGATGATTCCAAATAGCAAAATTCGGTGTTAACTACCAAACTACTAAAACTATTGCAATTTGACCCCTTATTGTGGTCACTGACATGTTGTCTAACACCTATTTCATTATAAAACAACCGTGATATAATTTTAGCCCAATCTGTTTTAACAGCTCTAGCAAAACTAACCCTTATGACGATAAAACAAGATTTATAGTTGCGTAAATTTTGTTCCATAATATTGCGTTGAGATAATCGGACTCGGCAGGTAGCGGTCCAGAGATTTATGAAGAGGAACATTACAAAAATAGGTCGTTTGTAATCTATGGTTGGGGATGGGTACCTATGGGCCTACCTAAATTTTTGCTGGTGTAATAAATCATAAATTTTTATGCGGTATTTTTAGGTTCATTCTGACACGGCTTTGACCGAAATAGATTTGAATATCCACTATGCTAAGCTAATTTCATCTGTTTACTGCCCTTTGACAACACAGGCAACATAAATCGTCTTCCATAAATACAATTCTTAGAAGAAAAATAACATCACACATCATGATCTAAGGTACTTGTAGGTCAGTTCAGAAACTTAAAACGCTTCATCGTAGGCAACAAAAAAAAATTGCTGCAAAATTGTACCAGAAGGTCATAAGACACAAGAGTTTAAAAGTCATAAATCTACAGTCCTCTAAAAAAAATCACACAACCACAATTCAAATGTCTCACAATGTTCTATTTAACCCAAAGGTTGATTAGTAGAGAATGTTTTGTGGCATTATTTTGCTTATAATTGTACATGAATTGCACTACTGATTGTACATGAAACATAAATCCATGACCAATAAATAAATATCCTATACTTTATTCAACGTCAAAAGACCCACATGCTCCAACCATTTACATTGCACCCGTATTTAGCGCAAAATAAAAATGACAAATATTACTTTCAAAATTTCGTTCGCTTTACTCTCAGCTAAACTAAATAACTGCATCTAGCTTTCGCAAAAACTGTTGCTAAGCATGAGGTCTCTGGTTTGATTCCTAGGTTGGGCAGTCTTAGTGAGTGTTTCTGCAGGAATTTCTTAGTAGCAGAATTTATGACCGGTTTTATTTAATGGCAATAGGATTGGCCCATATTTCATAAGGACTTAGACATAACTGGCGAATTGTTTGTATGCTAAGGTTACACCTCAGTCTAGCCCTTCGACGATTACAGGCGAGATGAGGTAAATTAAACGAAAATATTTTTAATATATTACAATTAACTTGCCCGATACAGATTTATGCGTATTATTGTTCGATAGTCGGACAAACTTACACAATGACTGAAACCTAAAACTAGGTAGGTACATTAATTATTATGAGTTACATGCTATACACAATTAATCATCAAGGCCTTGAAACTAACGACCTTCTACTGTTACTACAGTCTTGGTACTTCAGGCCAGAACTACTAGAAATAAATGTTCTTCAAGAGGCCTCTTTTCATTATTTGGTGAAACTTCACAGACGTCTTGCGTGTGTAGTTTTGCTACTTATAAAAAATAGAAAGAATAAAAAATAAAATATTTTTGGATCCCCAAGTAACTATGCGACATGAAGACTTCGATCAGCTGCTTTACTTATTGATTGACACACATTCGCCCTTCTTGCTTGTGAAGCTTCGCCTAATAAATTTAAGGGACCCTGTACGCATGGTGTATGTAAGATATGGACATGGTTTTTCATTACGGTTTTTCACCCATAGTAAGTAGCACTCAATTGATGGGAGATAACGACTAATCCTCATCATCTGCCTAGCCTTTTCCTATGTTAGGGTCGTCTTCCAGTCTCACCATCTGCTGAATACCAGTATTTTACACGAACCGACTGTCTATCTGACCTCCACAACCCAGTTAGTACCTACTGGATAATACGATAACCCCTTGGTAAAACTGGTTGTCAAACTTCTCGGGCCAGGGACTAACTGTAACGACTGTAAAAGATCTACACAGAGTAGTATCGAACGCTAAAATCACATTTGAATTTTTTGGTCTACAACATTGTTTTTAGTATATGTGAAACCTGAATATAGTTTGTTCAGAATAAGTAACTGAAGATATTCCAATAATTTTTAAACCATGTTATATTTTGTCTCAAAAACAATTAAAAAAGGCTACAAGTTGGACACCGAGCGACACCAAGTACCTATCGCAATTACTTAGGTACCTGCTGCCGAATTATTATTATAAATGAGCTCAAGACGATGCTGGAGGCGCGCCGTGTGGTGACCACGTTTTTGTGGGGACAACCAGGTAATAGAACAAGCTTATAACTTTGTGATTTTTCTTGATACAGTTTTGAAATTTTGTACATAGATTCTTTACATAAAAATACTGTACACGTCTTTCAGGTTTCGCATATAGTAAAACTAATGCTGTATATGTCTATACTAATGTTGTATATATATATCTTTACCTCTAAAATTGCATCTGACTCTAACCTAACCTAAAATAATATATTTGCCTTACCACTATCGCTCTCGCCAGCCTCAACTGTTACTCTAAGGATTTGACAGCTCGAGAGTTATGATAATCGATGAGTTTCAACTTCATCTTAGACTTAGAGGGTCTTCTATCTGTTAGCACAGTCGGAGTTAGACCAAACAACTATCAGATTTGATAAGACTGAGACTATAAGACGAAACTTATACAGTAGTGGGTTTTAGATTAGTCTAGGCGAATCAAGGTGACTAAGGCAACTTGGTCACTTTAATTGTTTGTTGATTTCATTGACTAAGAAGAATATGACCAAAAGGTGATTAAATAAAATAAACACGGACCTAAACGTATAATTATCTCGTAGACCATGACCAACGCTCAGGAAGCAGTTTCCATTACAGAACAGGTACATCCGCAAGTTAGTCTAAACTTGTGGATAATTAATTATGTATCTGTCCGTGTCCGCAGAGGGTCCGCAATCTGTCCGTATAGAATTGACCGTCTTAGATAAACGTAGTGGTTCTCTCTGGCAATGCCGATATTAAATCATTTTAATAATGCCTTCCTTAGACTTCGGTTATCAAAAAACAAGTCTAGAACATGAGTTCAGGGTATTCACGCTATCTCTTTCAAATCGAACCTCTCACTCACTCCATTATCCGTAATTAAACTCACGTTAGCCAGAAAATCACAGTTGAAATCTGTTCGTCACATCAGAAGCTAAATGTACCTTTGGTAGTAGGCGCCCATACTCACAGAGGAGTAGATTGGGCACCTAAATAGATTACTCGTGTACCGGTGATTAAGTCGGTTGTGTGGAGCAATGAGCGTTCACATAATGGGATAACAGAGAATGTTAGAGCGAATTTTCGGTTTCATCGGAGGATAATTACAGAGTTTTAAATGGGAAAAGGACTGAATCTCAAAGATACGGTATTGAATCTCAAAGAGTAAGTATACATTATAAGCAGTTTTGAGTATCCTACTTGAAGGACCAAAAACTACGTGATAAAGTGACGTTCAAAAAATCATAGTGCATGTATTCAACGACGAAATACACGTTTAAAACATAGTTTTTTAACTCCAATTACAATTTGTTCTCAAACATTGTATACTCCGCCTCCGAAAACTACAAACTCGCGCAAAAAACGACACTTCATCACTGTTCAACAATTTAATTTAGTCTAACAATTACACCGAATCAAAAAAAAAATACGCGGGTCGCAGAACACAAAAGCAGTAGTTTTCTTAACTCCACATTAAACGCGGTCGCATCAGCTGTTCGTAAAACCGAAAACTCCCGAGTACATTGTTTGATAAACGCTTCGGATTCTCCCTAAAGTGGTAAAACCGAGCAAATAAGTGGCGAAATTCACCGAATTTTTTTCGCCCCCAAATAAAGTTTTGGACCAAAGTTTGACCGCAATTTGGAGTGGAGTGTCTGAAAGTTGCGAATTATATTATAAGTGCGTGTAATTTTTAGTTTAGGGGACTCTATTTTTCTTTTGATTAAGACTAACTTTGGATTCCATGCTTTGTTGTTTTTAGTGCAGTCCTCTTTTGTTAGTGTTTGGCCCCCAGCTACATAACATACGTGTGTTGCGACAGCGACCGTGTAGAAAACAAATCGAAGTACCGTGACACGATTTGTGACGCAAATGAAACAAGTGATACTCTGTGGCTTCACGTAGTTTTCCTGAGTTCGTGAGCAGGGCATAACTACTGAATCTGGATTATGTGAAAGCCTATTCAAACAAATTTATTCTAATATTATAAAGAGGTATTTGTTTGTAAGTTTGTATGTAGGGGTAATCTTAGGTACTACTGAACCGATTCCGAAATTTCTTTAACTAACGGGAAGCTAGATTTTCCCGAGTTTCATGGGCTACATTTAAAATGTTCCTGTTGGTTTATTCCTGTATGTAACGGAAGCAAAGCCGCAAGCAAAAGACAGTGTCTTAAACTAGAAAGTATTCGCTCCAACAATCTGTTTCCAAAAGAAAATACTTCAAGATAAATCTGGTCTTCATTTAAGCTATTAATAAAGATCTGTTCAAACTTGAAACAAAAAGAGAGTAATTTTAAAAGTTAACCCTTTAAGACGAACATCGTCTTCAGTTCTATCCATCAATCACAAGGAGTTGTTTTAAATGTTTTAAACTAGAGCTTTGTGAGCACTTGTCAGTCTTTAGGAAGTTTTAGACTACCTTACAAGACTAAAGTTCTCTTTGAAGAAAGGGTTTTGTCAGCCGTTTATAAAGAATATTTGTTCTAGCTGACCCGGCGAACTTCGTACTGCCTTACTGTCAATGAATGTACAAAGGCCGTACCTACCCAGAATTATAATTCACACCACCTTGAGCTAATGCCAGCCTGGTACTTTTTTGGGAACATGTGTCATATTTATGCCTCACAAACGGGAAGTTTTTCCCCTAGCTACCTACCTAGTTTTTTAAGACTATTTAGAATACCGGGACCGAAACGTGGTCGTCCACAACGGGCCTCATCAGAAGAGATAAAGACACCGAAAGGGCAATGAAGTGGGCTATGCTCGAAGTTTCCTTGCGTGACCGAATCAGAAATGAAGACATCCGCAAGAGAACCAAGGTTACCGACGTAGCCCGAAGAATTGTCAATCTTAAGTGGCTGTGGGCAGGGCACATTGTTCTCAGAACGGATGGCCGATGGGGCCAAAAAGTTCTGGAGTGACGACCTCGAACCGGAAGACGTTGCGTTGGAATGCCTCCCACTAGGTGGACCGATGACCTGGTGAAGGTTGAGGGTACCCGCTGAATGCGAGACGCACGGGATCGGTCAATGTGGCGACACTTGAGGGAGGCCTAAGTCCAGCAGTGGACGTCTTTCGGCTGAAATGATGATGATGATTGCAGGAACTCGTGCTCAGCAGCCATTGCGACCACCAGCCTAACGAGGTAGTCTGCGAGGCAGCAGAAAAGTATTATTTTAAAGTTTTCTTGGATGCGTCGTCAATGCTTCCACAACAAGGTGCAATCTCCGGCGGGAGCGGTTTAAACCCCCTGACAACTTCAACAATCCATCAGAAAACCTTCCACTTGGGCACGCGTTGCCGTGGCCGACTTAGAAATCCTTGAATAGACTTCGAACCCAAGTCGGCCGGACCAAACACAATATCTGCAGATGAGGGCTCATGGACGGCTCAGACCTCAAGTGCGTATGCGGCGTCTCCCCACAGACAATGGCCCACCTTCCATCTTGCACCGCATGCCCTATCACTTGCGCACTTGATGATCTGCTTACTGCATCAGTGGGTTCGCGTGGCTGAGTTTTGGGCTAAACTTAACATTTGAACTTTTTGCCATCGACACGCTAAGATGAATTGTACAGATCGGTAGGGGTTTATTTGTACAGAACTATAAGTCAAGATAGAGTCCAAAACATCGAATGCCGTTCGACACGTGCTACGAACTTCAACAAAGAAACTAAACAAAAATGAGGCGACGTTAAAATCTAGTGTTTGTTTTTACAATGTGTTCTGTTATTGCAAACTTTCTGCGACATTGTGAAGCTAAACACGTACGTTACCTGAGCTAGTCGATATTATCGCCTAAAGTACTCGTATTATAAGATTCTAGGTTGTTCTAGTCTTAGAGTAGGTGTTTTAAGGATTTATTAATATGATCTTTAAGCAGAATACTTCTTTCTTTTTTAGGATGTGTGCGAAAAAGCGACCTGCCATATGCTAGTGTGATAGATTACGGCACACTCCTAAAGTTCTTACAGAAAGTAACAAGTACGAGTATATGCGGAGTAAATGTTACATAGTAGCGCGGATTTCTACCAGCACATGATCCTCAGACAGAATACTTTTTTCTTTTGGAGCATGTATGTGAAAAATCAGCCTGCCCTATGCTAGCGTGAGGGACTTCGGAACACTTCTTTTAAAGTTCTTACCGAAGGAAGGCCTCGGAAACTAGCACATGCGAAGCAAATCTATTCGTCTATACAAATCATCATCATCATCTGCCTAGCCTTTTCCCAACTATGTTGGGGTCGGTTTCCAGTCTAACCGGATGCAGCTGAATACCAGTATTTTACATGGAGCGACTGCCTATCTGACCTCCATAACCTATGCGTCTATACAAATATTATTAATAAATTGAAGTGTTTTTTTGTAATTTCATAATAATAGCTTTTTACTGATTGCATAATTATGAAAGTATATACGGTACTTATAACAAGTTTATTTTTTCTGGTCTGCCTGTCTGTTTGTTCCGGGTAATCTCCAAAACGGCTGGACCGATTTTGAGGGGAGTTTTACTGGCAGATAGCTGATGATATAAGAAGTAACTTAGGATTTTATTTTAGAAAAAGGATTCGGTTTCCGTGCAAAAACATTAAAACCCTCGAAATTGTTAAAAAAAATCCGATTCAAAGTAATATTCGAAGTAATATTTTTATTATAATTTTACGCGTGTAAAAGTTGCGGGCTACAGTTAGTGTAACAATAAATATGACGGGTTTTAAAATTGAAAGTACTGGTTTAGTACGCACGACGGCCGATCAAGCTGTTCAAAACCAGTTTATGCGGATCTCTCATTGTATAGGAAATCTATACAAAGCGAGACCAAGTTATAATGGAAATGTACAGTTTCATGTCCCGCCGTGTGTACATAACAATTTGCGTTACCTTTACGTCACCCGTCCGTGCCTCTAGTATTAACATTTAGATTACATCACGTGATGTAAATTCAACAATGTTTTTGCTTACAAAGTTTTTCTTGCGTTCTAGATTTTTTTTTCATAAAGCACACGCACATTGAAACCAATAATCGAAGTCTATCTCAGAATAATTGGCTTGTTCGTCAACTGGCGACTGTGAAACTCGCGAATGCGTGCGAGTTGAAACCTTCCCGATTTTACCAATTTTTTTTGTCAACTCGCTCGCACTTTATAAACAGTCAGTACAGTCAAATGAAAACGTCATGTTACTATTTGTGATTGCTTTCCATAACATCACGACTGTAATCCCCGAAGAGTTACGCAGAGGTGTACCTTATAGTACACCCCCAGTTCACCAGTTATGTTTAAGTCTCATGTAATAGGGGGCGAACCTATTGCCATGAGCCAGGCACAAATCGAAACTCCGTGGCTGCTACTAAGAAATTTTGCATTCCGCAACAGTCGCGCTTGCGATCACTAGACCAACGAGGTATGATTATTTACTGCAGTAAAGTTACTAGTGTTTACCGAAATACATAGTAGGTACTTCCAATGACTTTTAGTCTTCTTTTGAAAACAAATAATTATTAGGTACATCTTATGATACCTTATCTCAGCAGAATGAGAGAATGGACAATTCTTCACTGCTTCAAAGACCAAATGCAGACGAAATTCGAACGAAGAAGCAGCTAAATTTCCATGACAGGTTGGTTGCAGTGATGGGCAGGATATATATTTATTTATTTAAACTTCATGTACAAGAGTAATACACAGGCGGACTTAATGCCACAAGGTGTACAGTCAACCTTTGGGTCAAAAAGAACAGCATTGTGATAGAGTACAAGAATACCATTTTGTTAACATAAATTGATGTACTTAAATAGGTACATACTACTACTACGCACTATAATAGAAAAAAAAATAGGCACCTACTAATTATAGCATTATACTTTTGTTTTTTTGTTTTGTCCTGTACGACAAATAAATACTTTTTCTTTCTATACTTTTATCGAATTAAGTTTAAAAAGTCACTTTTCAAAAATGCCATTGTCAACACTACAGGTAAGTACTTTAATTTGGGGCTTCAGCAAAAAAGTGTAACATAGGTTCACGTCATTTTTTTTTCCTTTATTCGTTTTCCTAACACTTTATTTACATTTTTAAATATTTATTAACAAAAAACATATCAAAATATAGAAAATAGTAGCCCACCGGCATCGGGAACAGGGTCCGAGCTACAGGTGGTCATGGCTCATGAGAGAGAAACCTCCAAACAATAGGCGCCGTGTCCAGAAGTACTGCTTTCTAAATCAAGCCCTTGATCCAGCTGCCAAGCGAGAGCCTCCTCAGATGTTGGTCGAGGCTATTGGCTATTAAGCCATTGGCTTTTGATTTATTATTACTAGTCTATTGTCTAACCTATCTTCAATTTCTCATTTTCTTTAATAAAAAGTCGACATACCCGATGACCCCTGATCGTCTTCTTCGAACAGCTTTCCATATACTCCAAAAGCACACAGGACGAACAGTAACACCCACATTATCATAGCTACTGTTTCACAACTCAGCGAAATAATAAAAGGAACACGAAAGGTTATAAAGTTTGTTTCGATTAGGCAATGTAGTTGTAGACCTACGACGCGATAGAACCGGCAGTAAACATAACATCACGCATGTAATCTCCGAAGGGGTAGGTAGAGGTGAACAGCCACATTTCGTCAATAATGTTCAAGGAGGAAGCGCCAGGATAGCCCGCAAAATTTAAATTTTCTTAAGAGTATTTACGACTTACGGCTTTACAAACTTTCAAGTCCTTTTTTATAGAAATGACTGAACCGATTTTAATGAAACTTCATACGCTTAAGCAGCGTACATAGGTCTCAAATGTTATCACAGAACATTTTCGAAATGTCTTTTTAAAAAAAAAGACAATCGGATATTTGTTTCTACAGAAAATCAAAAATCGGTCTAATTTTTCGAAAATGTTCTGTAATAACTTGTTACGAGTAGAACTATGTATCTTGCTTTTGCGTATGAAGTTTCATTAAAATCGGTTCAGACATTTCGAAAAAAAAGGACTTGATTGTTTGTATTGCCGTAAGTCGTAAACGCTCTTAAGACTAATTAAGGAGTCATTCATTTATTTATTTATTTATTTATTTGCGTTCTACAAGGTAAAAACATGGTGTTTTACAAAAGGCTTAAAGCTAAGAGCCGTTGTAGACCCCGTCGGGGCACAGCAAAATTTTGTGTAATTTGTACAATCTTAAACTTAAAATTAAAATATACTTGAAACCAAACAATCACATTCGCGATGAAAAAAAAAAATTTATATAATAATAATAATCAATCAAAATTCAATCAAAAAAGACAATATACTTAAAAGTTAAAATGTCAGTCGTACAAAGCTAAAGATTAAAATAAAATTATACATGAAAACTTAATAATTGCATATAATCCACAAAACACAATAATAACATAAAATTAACAAACAACTAAAACATATAATTCTTATTATTATTTGGTAAGCAGCTAGCTATTTCTTATTACGTTAAACTAAATAATCTTCTTGATAAATATGTTTATATTTACTTATCATCTTTCATTCAAGTATTCGTTCACGTTATAATAGCTTTTGTTTATTAGGAATAATTTTAATTTATTAATAAAGATGTTGTATTTATTTAAATTTCTTATTTCTTTCGGTAACTTATTATATATTTTAATCGACATAACATAAGTACTCGATGAATGAATTTTTAATCGGGATGTAGGTATGTTTAATCTATTATTATGTCTTAAAGCAGTTTCAGTTTGTATGTCTTCTCTTTTTGTGTAGAAATTTGGATATTTACGCACAAATTTACAGATCTCAAAGATGTAAAGGCACGGTAGGGTTAAAATTTTTTGTTCTTGGAAATGAGGCTTGCAGCTATCCGTTTGTTCAATATTTACTAGAATCCTAATAAGTTTTTTTTTGTAGGGTGAATAGTGTGGGCGAGTCTGTACTATTTCCCCATAATATGACGCCGTATTTAAGCCATGCATAGGCGTATGCGTAATATGTTAATTTTTGAATATGAGACTTCCAATTTATGTGTGTGTCTATGTCTATTCCTAATAGGGTGAATTTATTAACTGTTTCTAATTTGTAATTATTAAAACTGAAGTTTATATTTATAGGTTTTTTTTTTTTTTTTTTTCAATTGAATGAACTTAGAGGGTTGTATTGACGATTGAAATGATAATAACTCTGTTGAGCCATATTAGTTGCGGTCGCGAATCATATTGTAATCAACATACAACCAGACCTGTAAATTGCAAAAAAACAAAAAAAAAACCGAATTTCGCGGGCTACCCTGGCGCTTGCACCTTAAGTCCCATGTAATAGGGTGCGAGCCTATTGTCATACAACGGGCACAAATCCAGACTCCGTGGCTGCTATTGAGAAATTCCTGAGAGAAAAAAAAGACTGCCCAAGTTCTAGGAAATCGGACCCAGGACCTCATGCCCAACAGTCGCGCTTGCGACTAGAAGACCAACCGGCGACCATAGCAAAAAAAAACCTACGGACAGTCATAGTCTATGTATTGTCTTTTTTCCGTGTATTAGGAGCTGGCTAAATAATAACAGCCGCTCGGGTCGATCTTTAGGTTTAGCCGTGCTTGCCTAGGTTGGTCTGTGGATGGGGGACCACCCATTACATACCGAGTTTCCTGCTTGCCTCGGAAAACACGTGAAGCCGTTGATCCCGGATGTCATTTGTAGAACTTTGACAGTCGTTAGGTAGTCAGTGGCCCAAAAAGTCTGACAACTAGTCTTACCAAGGGGTATTGTATTACCTAGTACTAACTGGGTTGTGGAGGTTAGATAGGCCGTCGCTCCATGTCAAATACTGGTATTCAGCTGCATCCGGTTAGACTGGAAGCCGACCCCAACATAGTTGGGAAAAGGCTAGGCAGATGATGATGGTCACGTGTGTTAGATTAATTGGCGGAAGTGTGCATTTTGCTGTTCTACGGTTACTGTTAGTGATATGTGTTTGTCGTCAATATAAGGATGGATGGTGTTTGGGGAGGATCAAACAGATCTACGCTTTGGAATGGGAAACTACAGTACTTTCACAAGTGACAGCCTTGTGACAGGGACTGTAGCTTCGTCTTTTTGTTTTGTTTTGACATTCAAAAGTGGCTTTAATGGTCTAATTGAAATAAAGGCTTTGAGTTTAAGTCCTATTTGGTACGTTATGGTAATGTTACGGTCTAGCAGTTGCGTAAGCGCCCCGCCCCCCCACGCCCCGCGTAATTCTTTGCGTGTACTCTTATTTTTCCGGTTCAAATTCTTGTTCCTTTTCCGACGAACCAACGCTCGGCGAATACATTCAAGTCGGTCGTTTCACCAACAAAACCTGCCATACAGACAGATATGCTCACTTCCGCACTCATAATCGTATTATTTCGGAGAATTGTTACGCTTTGATGTCTTTTATTGGAGGTGAAGCCTCCGTGAACGTTTGAATATCTTACGTCATGTTAAGAAAAGAAATGTGTACCCCAGGACCAAATATAATAAAAAGATGTTATACCAAAACGACTATTTTTGTCCGAATTAATAATAATTATGCAGTAATAAAGAAACGCTTGTCCACTACTAAACTGTTCATAGGTGTACCAGGACGGCAAAACTCGCAGGATGTTTTCATCTCGCAGCTAATGTTTGTGTCAACAGCGATACTAGAACGGTAGATTGGGGGAAATTGCCCTGCGAACGAGCTATAATGTTTCCTTTACGATGCCTCTCTGATTGTAGAAATCGTTGCTCTAACCAACTTTTTGTACGTATTGCTCTGTATTGCTTAACCACGTTAAATTATTTAAGGCCTCGGTAAATGTTTATCGTTAGAAGGGAAGTCGCTGTCTGTTTATTTTCATAAGGAAGTGGTGCGTTTTGGTAAAGGATAAACTGATTTTACGCCCTCAATCTTTTATGGTCCCCTGGTAGTAAAAGGAATTGGTAGCTGTTTGTTAAGTGGCTATCTTTCCTTATCTTTTCCAAACCATGGCAGTGGTATAAGCAATTAGTTATTTCTGTTACTACCGGAAGCAATTAAGTTTCTAATTTTGATATTAGAGTTCCTAAATATACTCAGTGTTTACCGTCCTTGTGTTTTGTCTTTAGGTAAACCAAGAAACGAATTTGCATTGCATTGTTTTTGGGACTAATTTGTATTAAGCGAAGGAACATTTACTTCAAGTACTCTATGATTAACAGAGTGACTATTTTACACATTGGATGTGCAGTGACCTGAAAATCGCTGCTTACTATACAAGGTGTAAACCCTGGGTGTTTGCCGGAAGGTATGGACCCTTCATAAAGCCTTCAATCAAGAATCCAATACTACATCAAACTAAGTAACTTCAAAAAATATTACTGGGAAACGACTTTTTTTTTGGTGTGAAAAATTACGTTTTATGGTAAGACTCAATGTATTGAGGACTCAAAATATTGTGCTGATGAACGCAATGAATAGTAGAACAGGAGTTGTTGAGGTATTTTAAGTTATATAAAATTAAAAACTTATATTTTAAAAAAACCTTGAAAAGTGGAAACTTTGACTTCCAATATAGCTAAAGGGCATGGGAAAACAAATGCCCTTCGACTTCGTTAAGGGTGTTTTTACATCCATTACGTAGTTAAAGAAGTTTCCAATTAATTCGTATTACAAGATCATTCTTGCTACTCTGTATGAATTAATGATTCCATCACTTAGCTGTAGCATAGGATCCTCCACATACGTTTAGTTGCAAACAAGTTATTAATTCATATCCCTTGAGTTTTGCGCGCAGCAACTAAGTAATTAAATCTCTGTATCTCCGTGATATAGCTTGCTAGCTACAGGTTCGGAGTTCATTGGTCTGATCGGGTAAAATTGTAGCGCACTTTTGGCTTACTTACCTTAATTTTTAAATGAAAACTATAAAGAACTAGATTTGTAATCTAAGCTTCAATACAGAACTTTGAAACAGAAATCTTATTGTTTCAAGTTTCCTAGTCTAATCTAAGTTAAATTAAGTTCAGAGTTTTTGTTCCAAGAACATTAAACTAAGTCACAAACTTCTCTAACTTGTAAACTCCTAGTATCTTGTATCGTAGTAACATCTCTAAGTTATGCTATCTGTAGAAATTCTTAAAAAAAGATACCGTACGTAAAAGATATCATTTTCATACCCGAAAAACTTTTGAAACAAGATACAATCCCTCATTAGATCGGGTCTTTTGATACAAAATCTTTCACATTTGCCTCTCAACTCTAAGTACCAGGGCAAGATAAACCGAAGGGATGTAATAGGTTGTCACCGGAGTAGGCACTTGTTAAGATAACGGCCCATTAACGCCCAGAGTGGCTATTAAGGCCAGGGAGTCAGTTACGGCCTATTGAGACTGATTTCGTTTTTCGTGTTATGTTTGGGGGTAACGATTCACGATACGGTTATGGGTAGGTAATTGGGTATCTGGAACTTTATTATGAATGGTGGTGTCAATAAAAAGCGGGTACAGCTTGAAGGACTAACGCCACGCAAAGAAGTAATTGACAGCGTTATGTTTTACTAAGAATGGAAGAAAAAATCGTGTTGCGCCGACCCCAATTAACATAGGATGAAGTCAGGAAAATGAAGATGCCTTTTTAGGGTTCCGAACGTCGGAATGAAAAACGGAACTCTTATACGGGACGGAACCGTAGTGTGTTCTATTTTGCTACGAATCTACTGGAGCGATGAAGTTGAAAGAACACATTATGTATTTATGTAACCCAGAAACGGTCGTTTAAAGTAAAGAATTGAATTTTGAAAATTGAGGTCACTCTTGGGGGAAAAACTAGAAAATTAACAAAAAATGTTTTTATTAGTTTTACTGAGTGATATAAAAAATAAAAGGGCTTGTGGATGAGGATCTGAAACATATATTTTTTTTAAACTTTAAAAAAAAAATGTTTTAAAGATAAGGCCCCCCTTCCCCTTAACTTAAAAAAAAATTAACGATAAGGGGGGGATAGAGGCGGCTCATCCCGAAAAATAGGAAATATTATAATTTTGGAAAAAAAAAATAGAAAATAGTTCTTTACTTATAGAGTACAGAAAAACTCATAAAAATGTCTATGTTCTTAAATCTATACTAATATTATAAAGCTGAACAGTTTGTTTGTTTGCTTGAACGCGCTAATCTCGGGAACTACTGGTTCGATTTGAACAATTCTTTTAGTGTTGGATAGCCCATTTATCGAGGAAGGTTATAGGCTATAACATTTCACGCCGACGAAAGTCGCGGGCGACAGCTAGTAACATGATAAACCTATCAATATTGTGCGTACAAACTTATATTTTCAGTTGGAATGTAAAGAAAATGTTTTTCAATCGTTTCGCACTTTGCCGTTTTTTTAGTCTAAGCAGATGATGTTGATGTTTCGAGAGGAATGAGTCCAGCAGCTGGACTGCTAAGTATAGACTTCTTCGTATCACTGGGCTAAAAGTACTTCAAATGTCATTGATGATGACGATGATTATAACCTAAAGTAGTTTCGGCTTGAAGACTTTCTGCTCACTCAGCAAATTCAAAACCAGAAATTTTTAGTATCCAAATATCTTTTGTTGTAATTAATCTTATACTTACTTACGGCAAAGGAAAACCTCGTGAAGCCTTAACCTAATGGTTCGGAACCGCTAACGAGGAGTGAGCTAGCATAATAATTAATAGTTGTTCATTATCTGTGTGAGAAAGCAGCCTTGAGTTGCTTGGGACTTTATGATACCCTGGTATTATCAATACAGTTTGAACCACTAGAAAATGTTATTATATCATAGTTAGTTCAGTAAAGTAAAGTAAAAGGGCCTTCCCTAGGAAGTTCTTAAATAATAATAATATCAACGGTACTCCTGGACACGGCTCGTATTGTTAGGAGGTTCCTCTCTCTGGAGCCCTGACCGCCGGTAGCTTGGACCCTGTTCCCGATACCAGTGGGCTACAATTTTTTATATTTTTAAATGTTTTTATATTGTTTTTTTCTATAGAATATTTAAAAATGTTAATGATTTGTAAAAATATAAATAAAGGAAATAATATCAGCCTATTATTGTCCCACTGCTGGACAAAGGCCTCTTCTCATACTGAGAAGGCATAAGCATTGATCACCACGCTTGCTAAGGAAGTTCTTAGGTATCTATAATTCAATTTGGTTTTTGGCATGTGCCAAATAAATGTAGCTATTATCTTTCTTTCTTTTAATTTCGGATTTATGTCCTGTTAATGGTCTCCTATTTCAGAAACATAACATAAGTCGCTGTATTATTATAAACTGCGTTATTAAACCGGGCGAATATTTGAGATGGAGCTCAGAAAGTAAATTCGAAAAAAAAAATTAAAAAAAAATCAAATCAAAAAATCAAATTCATAAATCGAATTTTGTCAATTTCGATTTGATTTTTTTTTTTTTTTGATACCAAAACTGCATCTATTGGCATCAGAAAAATAAAACGTAAATTAACATTATCCAACCTATTGTAAACTGTGGGACAATAGTCTCCTAAGAACTTAAAAGTCCAGTCCTTACCCCAAAAATCGGCATTGTATCATAAAGATGCAACACAAACCTTCTAAATAGTTGTCGAAACTTGCTACATCTTCAAACACACCCCAACAAGTACCTTTATCTCTACAAGTCTCTGCGACCCTGGTATGTAACTATGCTCGAACAATTTGCCAGATAATCGTCAGTCGACCGTCCCTAAGAGGTGATTGGATCGATTCAGTTACATGACACCTGGAGTTAGCTAGGGTGCGGGAATGGGGGCTTTTGTCTTCGTAATGGGGGTCAAAAGGACCAGGAAGTCATTTGGGAATCTTGAGTGATGTTTGGTGTTGTAAGAGTTGCCTTCTTGGGGTAAAACGAAAATGATTTTGCTGATATTATTGAATTTGTGAGAAGGTTGGAGTGGAATGAATGCCTGCCACTTTTAACGTTTAGTCCTGGGATTTGTTGATCGTCATTGTAAAAGCCAATTTTACGGGAGATTGCCACCTCTTAAATTAAAATGGCAAGTTATCTGGAATAATAGGTATGCGGGGAATTAAAACGCTCTCCTCTCCTTTAGCAGCTCCTGTAATAATGGTGGCTTTTATAATATTACTGCCCAGCTCAGTGATACGAAGCCTGGTGCCGTTGCACAGTCTAGGTGCATCAAGGTTTCGCATCAGCAGAACTGGAACGCCAACGTTAAGCTCCAGGTTATGGGACGGCACGCCCGTTAACTCCCTGGTTGAGAAATTCAACGGGGTAGACAGTACTATCGTCATTAGCCATCACAGACAGGCCACAACATATATATATCAGTGGCACCAACGTCTAACTACAGGTTTTACCATTTATCCATTTTATTACCATAAAATATTTCTAAAGTTCATCTGTGAAACAAGATTTCAGACCATTCAACTAATACGGAATTTTGCCGACAGTTTTCACGTAGCGGTGCACAGCGTAAGTGTTAGGGGAAAATACTTAATTTCCCAAAGGCCAGATGGAAATTCTTACGTTCTGTAACCATGCAGTTTTAGCCAGAGAAGCTCAAGGATTCCTATCTCCTTCCGCAAACAGAAGTTCCTTATTCATGATTTCCACAAAAAAATGAAGATAAAAGACGGGCGAACCAAAAAAAAAAAACACAAACAAAAAAAAAGAAAGAAATAAAAAGTATTTATTATACTCTCATAGTACAAAACAAAAAAAAAATGATGAAATTACAATAATACAAAAATTAAATAAAAAAAGTAAACATAAGAGAATGATAAAACAAATTAAATTAGTCCTATACGAGGCCAAAAGGTATTTCTCAGCATGGTGCTGCAAACAAAAACAAAAAGCCACAGCGCTGCTATTCTGATGGGCATAGCGTTTAATTTATATCATTTTATAAATATAACATCACGTCTGTAATCCCCGAAGGGTTAGGCTGAGGTGTATCTAATAGTACACCCACATATCACCAGTTATGTCTTAGTCCCATTAATAGTGCGCGAGCCTATTGCCATCACCTGGGCACAAATCGAGACTCCACGGCTGCAACTGAGAAATTCCTGATGGAAAAGCCCAATAACATTTTGCGGACCCGGGAAACGACCCCATGAACTCATGCTGAGCAGTCGCGATCTCGACCGCTAGACCAAGGAGGCAGTCATTTGGCATCTTTTTATAAAGTAAACGTAATTTGTATGAACTGTTTTACTGTAAGTCGTACATCATCCAAAAATGATGAAAAAGCCCATCAAAAAAGCGTTGTAAATTGATAATATGACCATCCACAAATATTCCCTTACAAATAGGGTCATCTTTCATCCATCCTTCGAAATAAATCAGCCTATCTATTCATATCTCCCTCGTACATATTTTAGCCATCTCAGACTCATCACTCTCTTTGAACCTAGATTCACGTTACAGATTACTTGTTATTATCCCTAAATCTATTGCCCTGGTAGTCTTGTAGAAAAGGTAAGAAAAGAAGGTATACTCGAGGGAAAAAAAATCTGGAATTATTAGAAACTGGCGTTTATAGAATCTGACATTTGTAGAATCTGGCCTTTGTAGAATCTGACAATTATAGAATCTGGCGTTATAAACTCGTCTGGCACTTCTAGAATCTGACATTAATCGACTAATCCACTGAAAGTTACATTGATAAAACTGACAGTAAAGGTAAACAAATGGTAGGCCAGCTGTTTTGATGAACTCTGGAGTTATGACATACTAGCTGTTGCCCGCGACCTTTGTCCGCGTTAAATTATTATAAAAATATTACTTCCCTATTTGTATTGGATTTTGTTAACAATATCAAGGGTTTTAATTTTTTTGCACGGAACCCTAATTTCTTTTACAGAGGGCTGTCTATTTCTTTGGCCAAAGAATTAGCATTGCCATTCAATGTGGCAATGCTGCCAGTCTTCTAGGCACGTTTTCGGATGACAGCGATGCGGAGGAGTACTTTGACGCCTAAGTGTCCTATTGTCGTCGTTGTATATATAGGTACTAATTTTTAATCTTTTTATCATTATTTTAGTTCAATTTGTAGTCTGTATATAATTTACATAATAACCTAGGTATACTTTCTAAAATAAAAGCCTAATTTACTCCTTATAACATCAGTTATATGCCAGTAAAAGACCCGTCAAAATCGGTCCAGCTGTCAAAATCGTTCCAGCTGTTTCAGAGATTAGCCTAAACAAACAGTCAGACAAAAAATAAAAACAAAAAGTTTTTTAGGTAGGACTATCCCCAGCAATGGGTGAAGACGGTTAGTGGATGATGATGATACGGTAGTCGTGAATAGACATACGTATGACTAATTTCGTATAGGAATAAGTTACTTATCATCATTCTCAATTGCCTAGCCTTTCTCCAACTATGTTACTTATGTGCGATGCTGTATTTGGCTTGCAAGAATATTGCTTAACCCGCACGCAAAATACGCGCTTTGGACGTGGAATTGTGGACACCGACCCGATAAACAATACAGTATAAGAGTGGTGATGGTCCTATTCTCTTTTTGAATCACTATAATCGCTTGCCTTTATTTTTTTTTTTTTTTTTTTTTTTTTTCCGGATGGGAAATCGTCAAATGACCCCCCCCACTCTGGGTGGAGCGGAGGGGAGTGTCAGACTTGTACTGACTAAAACCCATCCATGTTCCTTCTTTGCCCGTTATGTTCCAGGGCCACGGTATCTCTTTCGAACAGTCCCGCGGCCCCGGCAGGCGTTGGCCCATGCGGACCCCTACTTGATTGCTGACATCTCTTTGAGGCGCGCGTGGAACACGAACGCGCCGTCGACACGGCCCGTCGTCATAAGACGGCCGGACGGCGAGCTAGCCCATAACTCGCCGTCCACAGGCCAGCGCCTACGGTGGTCGGAAGCCACCACGTGCTAATCGCTTGCCTTCTGTGTCCACTATCAAGTGACAGCTAACCCTGTAAGCGCCTAGGTACGTGAATAGGTACCCGCCGTGTACGTGCGACCGCGCTGTACGTGCCGGACCGCTGTCAAAAGCAATTGATCATTTTACATCGACGCTGAAAACCGTTATTACAGCAACGTGACTACGCTAAATTTTATACCCAAGCTAGGAGCCCGTGAGGTTCTATTGATTTGAAATTAAGGAAGTTTCTTGGGTATTAAAAATGTACGAGATATTTTTTGCGTAGTCATGCTATTAGCGGAGGTTTTTTGGCTCGTGGAAAAAAACTAGGCGTCTTATTGTGGGTTTCTGAATTTTTCTAGTAACGGATGTTATGAAATTCAAATCGTTTAATAGTTTTTTTTTTTTTTTTTTTAATAGTATCATTTTATTTGCATGAAATACAGGTGTTACCAGATATACTAGGTATAGTTACCAGGTTGTCAGCTTGTCGTAAACAGTTACGACAAGAAAATTAGTTTTACATTAATAAGTAGGTAATGCTTATTTTATTACTGCTACAAAATATTGGCTATTACTCATTTTAAGTGAAATAAGTACCTAATTGGATTCTGTTCCCGATACCGGTGGGCTAAATTTGTTATATCTTTCAATGTTTTTTTTTTGATTTTTTAAGAACATTTAAAAATGTATGAAAGAACAATGGCAGGTCTCCATACTAAGAATTGTCTGGGATCAAATTGAAGTGTCCCGTAATGAAAAATATGTTAAAAGATTTGGCGTTAACTCCAGAACCTATAAATGAGACTATTTTCATTTGGGAAAGCCGCAAAAAAAAGATTTCGGTGTTTGAATTTTTGGGTTATGAATGACCGTCAAACATCAATTATCTATAAAACATCATGCCGCACGCAAAATACGCGCTTTGACGTGGAGTTGCGGACACCAGCCCGTTATACAATACAATACAATACAAATCTATAAAACATCGCAGATTGAAATTAAATCAAATAGAAATGGATAATACGGTGTGGTCTAAGTGAGGATAAAACTATTTATGGATAAAATGAGAAAAACCCAAATAAATTCTAACCCTCGGTGTAGAGTAGTACTCAATTTAGAATAAATGCGTTTTCCCCGTAAACAATAAAACTAAATAATACCTAATATTAGGGCAAATAAAAAACACAATTTCAAATCAAAAATCAAATCATTATTTATTTGTCAGATTTTGTTAAACATATTTATTTTATTCCTCATCCTAATCTCGTATTATTATCTCAAGGTCACGCAAAGTAAGTAAGATTAGCTTAAGGTCACGCAAAAGCAATATCGGAGTCCTAAGGGCACGCACTAGCCACACAGGGCAATATCAATCAGTCCATAAACAGTTCAGGTCGGATAAAAATAAATAGAAAGAATAAGTTATGATAATGATTACAATGAAGTGAACACAGGTGAAATCAATTAAGACTGCTAATCAAAGCCGGTTGAATATTAATGTTGACAATATCAATTGGAATGCAATATCACTGACACTGGGACATAGTTAATACATTGACTTAATGTAATGAGTTTGAGGCCAAACACAGGATATGTCACGCCGTCTCTCCTGCCCGTCGTGCACAACTAATCTCCAGGACTTGAATAAGGCAAACGACAGAGCTGTCCAGGTCTCTACGTACTGGTCAGTCGAAATCTAAGTCATCGATTTGAGAAGAAGTTAATGTATTAGCTTACTCATCATCACCTTAGCCTTTTATCAACTATGTTGGGGTCAGCTTCCAGTGTACCTGGATGCAGCAGAATACCAGTACTTAACATGAACTAACTTCCTATCTGACCTCCACAACCCAGTTAGTACTGGGTAGTACGATACCCCTCGGTAAGACTGGTTGTCAGAGTTTCGGGCCACTGAACTGAACCTGTAACGACTGTCAAAGGTCTACAAATGACAGCCGGGACCAACGGCTTAAAGTGCTTTCCGAGGCACGGAGGAAACTCGATATGTAATGTGTGGTCACCCATCAAACCAAACTAGGCAAACGCGGCTTAACCTGAAGATATAAATATGATAGATATATAAAATCATCACACTCAATCATAACAACAATTTGCCTATAGAGCACTCGAAAGCCTACTGATATAATAAAGTAAATACGGGTTGGAACAGCCACGCTGTAGGGATAAGTCTCACAAAGATTGGAAATGTGATGTTTTTGTTAGTAATCAGCTTAGCATGGATGTTTTTATACCTACCTACGTGGTTACGTGGCTGTGGATTTATTAGTTTCACAGGAATAGTGGGCTAGGTAAGTGGGTGGTTAAGGTGTTAAGCATCTGTGGTATAAAAAAAACTAAGTTGTGGAGCTCACATCTTATTCCAGCATCGTGAAACCTTTCAATACAATATAAAACAAAATCATGTCACTCTCCGCGAAGCACAAGTTCAGACTCCTGGCTGTTGCAGCACAAATTCTGGCTCCTGACTCCTACTGAATGACTTGTGGTGGAAAACCCGACCCGGGAATCGAACCCAGGATGTGATGCTCAATAAATTTAAATTACTGGCTTCATAATGACGACATTAAGTAAATATTGGACAAATCTGCGGAAAGTAAAATTAGCGTAAGCAAGATCGATATATTTTGAAAGTCATGAAAATGGTTCTTCGCGAACTATGACACTTCTGCGGATAGGTAATAATAAAATATTATAGATTAAAAGAACTAAAAACACACTCTAGAGTGATGTTATTTTATTTCTCGTATTCTTCTCAGCAAACCCTTTTTTATACATTTATCATGGGATGAATAAAATAAGTAGTCCGCCATCTTTAGTTTTTGTGCCTTGTGACTGGGACTGTAGCTATATTTCATTGTTGTCTTTGTTTCGTCAATTCAAAAGTGCCTGTAACTGGCCTACTTGAAATAAATGCTTTGATTTCGATTTTTGATTGATTTAAAGTATACCATATTGGATTTAGAATGACGTCACTTAGCTAACCATGGATTGTCATCGAACTTAAACATGTATGTAAAACAGCTCAATCGAAAACCGGGAAGTGGGTCAAACATTTAACTTCTAATAATTTTTTCACATAGTTACAGGTGAAGCTCATAAAAGCGTGTTAAAAAGTGTGTTTTAATAATATGTATGTTTTTTTAATCCAGGCTTATTTATTGTATATGAACGAAGTCAGAGGGCACACTACTATAGGTAGATCAAGTACCTAATTTGCTCACAAGACACCAGGGACTCAGAGGTACCCATTAGCCGATCACGTTACCCGCTTATACCCGTAATTTAGTAAATATCTCAAGAAAAGTTTGGAAGCTAAAGAAAAATTGCTCCGATGCTGCTCGCCTGGTATAATTTATCCATATTCCCCTCCTTATGGCCATAAGGAAGGATCAGACGTATCCACACACTTTGAAATAATATTGAGGAAGCTCCCAACCGCTTTACGTGGATAAGATTTTTAAAAGTTATGGAAGTAGTTTGTAATAGTTGTTTTAGAATTTTAAACATTATGGCATGTGAGCGTCACATCTGCCTTTATATGAGCCTAAGGGACCTCCTTTTTTACGTGTGGAAATTCCCAATGGATGTCCTCCGACGTGGGGCCTGGAGGGGCTTGTCAGCCTCCTACTGTCTGAAACCACATGGTGTTCTTCCACGTCAGTTCTGGTATGGGTTCGGAACAATTGCATTGTCCACAATCACTCCAGCGAGTTACCTATAACACAACAACCAGTATTGTATATCGGGCTTCTGGTGTTCGCAACTCCACGTCTAATACATATTTTGAGTGAGTTTATATGCCATTTTTTTTTGTTTTGTAGATAAATATTTAGTTTTTATTAAGTATTCTATAAGTTGCTTTAAAATTAAATAAGATTATGAACCAAAAATAATAATTTTTCGAACTTGTCTTCAAGTCCTCTTTAACGATAGCCACATGTTGTGTGATCTCTCTTACATGCCATTCCATCTTTCTTATTCGCAGTTACATTAAGCCAACATGGGCCATTGTGTAGACGAGTCATTACAGCAATTTTCTACACACTGAATACTCGAACATGTGGTGTAGCTAACGACGTCTTATAACGTCATAATTATGACGTAACGTCTTAATGACGTTTAATGTTCCTTTCGTTGCCGCTTGAGATAAGCATACTTGAAGCAGTAGTCTAGATTTTAGGATTTATTCCAGAAATCCCCACCGACAAATCCCCACCAGTGGGGATTGTTATTTTTTTTCCAGAAATCCCCACTAGTTAAATAAACTCAGCCTAGTGGGTATTTTTGGAAAAATAAGTAACAATCCCCACCAGGTGTTGTTGTTTCTAAAAGATTAATCTTCTGACCGCTGAACCGAAACTTCTACATTTTTTGAATGAAGACGCTTTATTTTATGAAAGAAGTGCTAACGAAAGTCACCGTCGGAACCCGCGATCGCAAAGAAACAAAGAAAAGACCATTTCATCTTAGATGCTCAAGTAGAGTTAATGCATGACAGCATTACAGTGAAACTTTTTTTGGAAAGAATGAGATAAATTCACAATCGCGATTTACGTGATAGGCTGAGTTTATTTAAATAGTAAGGATTTCTGGAAAAAAAAATAACAATCCCCACTGGTAGCCCCGATTTTTGGTAGCTCCAGAATGAGTGAAACTTTGAGATAGTATTTCCTGATGAAAACGTGACTGCAATCGCAGTAGTAGCTTCGTGAAATTTCGATTGCGTTAAAATACTTATTTCTATTTCTGATTGGTTATTTTGGCTGTGACCAGTGAAGTGAAAATGAATTGCACGACATGAAACGAATATTGGTAGTCTTTCAGTAGATTTAATATTAATCGTGTAGCTCTATGACTGAGTTATGGCAAACGTGTGTTTTATAGCATTATCGTGTGGTTAGGCACTAACCGAAACACCTACATGTTGGTTTCCTCACGATGTTTTCCTTCGCCGAAGCAGGTGATAATTATATAATACTCACATGAATTCGAAATATCAGAGGTGCTAGTCTTGGGTTCGAACTTGAGACCTATGACATGACAGTCCCACGGTCACACCACTATGCTATCACTGCATCGACTAACGAATAAAAACATATAAATGCTCCAATTTTAAATGAGAGAGGAAGAGACAAAGAATCACCTTGTAAGACACTCAATCTTCTCAGAATCATCCCACAGATTACGCGCTTTAATCCAAAGACCTTTAAGAAGTTTAATTGAAAAGATTAAGGTATCATCCGGACGTATTTTTAGCGCTTCGCTTGCTTGCCCGGGTAGTCTTTTTGAGGCTGGCAATATCTTACGTAAAGCTCAAAGTTTTGCTTGGAATGTGTACGACACTACAATTTTTAATGTTCAGTCTTGTGACAAGACTTGTTGTATATTGTGCTGGTGTCCGAAATCCACATCCAAATGCCTATTTTGCCTACGGTAAATAATATAGACCTAATAGAGAAATAGAGAGGAGCTCGTGGCTACATAATAACTGCCGCTCGGGTCGATCTTTAGGTTAAGCCGTGCTTGCCTAGGTTGGTCTGTGGATGGGTGACCACCCATTACATACCGAGTTTCCTTCGTGTCTCGGAAAGCACGTTAAGCCGTTGGTCCCGGGTGTCATTTGTAGATCTTTGACAGTCGTTAGGTAGTCAGTGGCCTAAAAAGTCTGACAACCAGTCTTACCAAGGGGTATCGTATTACCCAGTGCTAACTGGGTTGTGGTATTCAGTTGCATCCGGTTAAACTGGAAGCCGACCCGAACATAGTTGGGTAAAGGCTAGGCAGATGTGTGCAGGTGGCCTACCATGACGTCCATTTCAGTGTGGGAAAGAGCTAGCACTAGACGACCTGTATAGCCCTGTCTCTTTACCACACTGGAATTGCTCCTGCTTTACGACATCATAGTAACCCAAAACTTTTTACTCCACACAAAATGCAAAGCCCTTTGGCCTTCGTTTACAATCAATTTTATCTTATCAGAAACGATTTAGAAGTTTAATTGAAAAGTTCAAAGAATTATCCGCAAGACTTACATTTCTATCTTTCTCTGTTACGCAATTCGTAAGAAGTTCGCTAAGTTTTACACCGGGACATAAAACCTTATACCTACTAGAAACTTAGGTCTTAACTCTTATGCTCTCATGTTCTCCTGGTACAAGGTCAGGTGATTAAGTACAGGTATCAAACTGATTGAGACATAAAGAGGATTATCTGTGTCACTTGTGTTTTCGAAGTTGGTCAAAGTGGCCATAACAGCATCCTAATTGACGCTGTCTAAACTATTTTATTTGGCGACTAGCGTTTGATCGCGGCTTCGCTCCCGTTTTGTACGGAAATTAAGCCACGGGAACTTTTTAAATGTAGCCTATGGCACTCGGGAATAATGTAGCTTCCCGTTAGTGAAAGATTTTTCGGAATCGGATCAGTAGTTCCCAAGATTACCCCCTACATACAAACTTACAAACAAATTTTATCTCTTTGTAATATTAGTAAAGATAAGTACAGGAAATTCAATGTTCAAATTCAATTCAAAGGGGATTCATATTTCGTGCTGTTTGTGAAGATGTAAGTAAAGCATTTTGTATTTTTTTTAAATAGAAATATTTATGGAATGGATAAACGGCTTTTATCTTGTAACAATCATAAACAGCAAGCGCCTGCGTAGTCGTCTCCAGAAGCGAGCGATTGAAGAATATATTATTTCAGCATAAGATTACTTTAACATGATGATGATAGATGTTATTATGTAGAATTAGGGATAGGTTCCACGTTATAGACTAAAAAGAAGCGGCTTTTTAAAATAGGGATCGTTGAGATATCCTACACAAATTCTTGTCATTTATAAATTTTACTTTGTAACAAAAAGTTGTGATGACACCATCATGACAATGCCATCAACATAGCCGTTTTATATAAAATAACTTATAAAATTATCAAAGTTACGTTAATAAAATTGGTATGGGATAATCGCGCAAGCTTCCTCTACCAAATGAAAAAAGAATCACGAAAATCGAACAGGTAATCACAGAGAAATCAGTGTACATACATGAAAAGAAAAGATGCTGGTGGAATACAATACCTCCTCCTTTTTGATAATTCTAGACGAAAACTTTTTACCCTGGAAAAAGCCGGAAAAAACAGCAAAACCTTGCAAAAACAACAAACCATATATTTCATCTGAAACAACCCACTTAGCAGGTGCGTTTCCGCCTCCACGTTTCCTCCAAGATAGCCTTTTAAAAGTAACGTAGCGTTAAAACAAATTGTCTATGGGCGAACCATAAAAAACTAAATAAGTACCTCCCTACGAAACCGTTATCGTTGGTACAACACTAACTTGCTGTAATGGCCGACATTTTGGCGGGGAAATGGTACTGCGCCTCATATCCTTAAAGTGAGAGTTAATTAATGGATGATCATTGCGTTTCAGAGATACGAGTATGTTAATTTTGATGGTTACGAAGTTTTTTCGCATATTATAATTTGCCAGACTGTTTTATTGGTCTGGTGTTGTCAAGCGACATTGCTGGGTGGGATCCCAGCGAGTCACACCCAATCATATCACAGTGTAACTCGTTGGGTTTATTTTTCCCATCGAGTCACAGTGTGACTCATTGCTACCTTTTTTTTTCAAGGAGGGTTGCCAAGGAGTCACACTGTTTGCAATTTTATTATTCCGGTTTAGTCACACTGTGACCTGTATGTGACTCGATGAGAAAAATAAACCCAACGAGTCACACTGTGTGTGTGATTCGCTGGTAACCCACCTATTGCTGAGCATAAGATCCTCGAAACGATTATCAGGACGGGAAGTATTACTAGAGTTTTCTATTAGGAATTTCTGAGTAGCAGTGTGGATCCATTATGGTAATAAGCTTGCCCTTATGACATGGTACTTAAAAATAATTGATCACACTATTAGGTACAGTCACTAGTGCTTTAGCTTTAGCGTTAGCTAGGGGTTTGGCAAGGATGTACAGTCGCCAGCACATCAAGTTACCACAAACTGTCAAATTTTCTAATTCGATTTTCAACTTAACCGTCAACGATTTATTTATGGTTTAAAATTAAAATCATTTGGAGAAATTTGACAGTTTGTAGTAACTTGATGAGCTGGCGACTGTACATCCTTGCCTAACCCCTCGGGGTTACAGGCGTGACGTTATGTTATGTAATGTTAATTATAATGATCTCTGCGTTTCAGAGATATGGTAATTTGATAGTTATGTACTTCTTTTTGTATAATTTAGTGCTGCTGAAGATCCTTCATTTTCATACGTATGGCCTCTTGCTCCATAATCTTTTACTGCGTGAAAATAATTACTGCATGCTCAATATATTCTGGGCTTTAATGCTGCGCAATGTGTCAAAGTCTGAAAATAATCACGTCATCTGTCTGCTAGGTAAAAAGTATCTTTTTATACCTACAAAGACAGTGCTTATTGCAGTGTTCGCGATTCCCAAATCTGAGGCTGAGAAATACATATTGTTTAGCAGCCACTTTTAAATGTTATTCCTGTCACTGTTCGGACAGCTGTCAAACTTCAAGTGTAAGGTGTAAAACTTCAACCAACTTATCTATGCAGGTGGGAAAACACGAACTAAAAAAAAAGTTACCTAGTTTGATATGTCGATGCAAATTTTCTTGACAAGCAGCGCCACCTTGAACTGCACTGCACTTTTAAGGGATTTACTAGAATGAAGACATATTTCTATATGAAGACAGGACTAAGATATCTTGTTTTTGTGTGTATGATATTAATTACATTTGCAGCTTTATTTACAAAAAAATCCCAACGTTAATACTTTTTTATCTCAACTCTTCAACTAAATCCAAACCGTCCACTGCACCATATAAATGGTTCTGTTATCCCGCTGATCGTTCCTGGACACTGCTAATCCATCATGTTCTGCAGCGGGCGATATAAAACCCTTTTCCAAGTTATCAACGAATCGCTATGACGCACCGAGGCTTATCGATGTCAGTGGCCGCCATTTTGTATTTTTTGACAGTTATGATTCTTTGTTCAAAATTGTACTAGGGTGTTTTTGTGATTGATGTCAAATCTATGATTATTTTTGTTTTCCTGCTTACTAAGTTTGGAGAGAGAAGTACATAGACAGGGTGGATTCTACTACTGTAGATTACCGAAAATTACTTTTATAAAGGGTGTAAATAGACCCTTAACATAAATGAAAGGCACTTGTTCTCCCCGTCTTTGCGATCATTTTTTTGTTGTAGACCATACCTGGAAACCTTCTAGTTACGGAGATATTGGGGGTCAAAGTTCCAATTTTTGCACAAGTTTTTTTTTTTAAATACATGTTTTTAATGTAAGATTTTTACTTTACACACCTCCACGACCCCCGTATTATTCAATCCATTTATCAGCACAATGCTTTGAGTGCTTTCCATCGAGTCCTACCGTAAAACGTGATTTTTAACTCCAAAAAAAAATTCGATTCCCAGCAATAATTTTTGCGTCAAGTTACTTAGTTTGATGTACAAAATGCTTGGTTGACGGATATGAAGGGTCTGTTTACACCCTGTATGCCTACTTATATAAACTTCCCAAGCTTGTACCCAAGGGGATAGGCACAAATTACGGAACGGAACCTCCTGCTACCATCCTTACATATCTACAACTCGTCTTTAATGTGTACCCAGGGCTACCGTTCAACTTCCGAGTCAATAATTTTTAGCGCGTACTTTTTTTTTTTTTTTTTTCGCTTTGCTATTAAATATAATGAATGACCTCTTCATTTGCTAGATAGAATACGGGATGGAAGGGACACCGACGCGAAAACGTAGTAAGTGGCCACGTAGACATTTATCATAAGTTATTAAAAAAAATCCTCTGTTTCATACAAAAGTGCAATATCTACAAGGTCAAAATTAATAGAACGGCTGTTTTTTTTTTAAATTACCGAGGACTAATTTCTATTTGGGAGGCTCAGAATGATGTACTGAATACTTGGTAAGCGACGGTGTCCCTTTCATCCCATACAACGTCACATTATATTCCTCGTTGTCCAACTACCCAATACCATCTAAACATAAACTTATACCGTCACTTAAGGTACCTTCCGTGATTGTTCATTATTTTGAGATCCCGATATTGCGACGCTATTACAAGCGCCATGATCGCGGGTTGACTGGAGAATACGGGTGGATGGAAAATAAATTGTTAAGAGCAAACAAATCTGTCTACCGTGTTTCTTTGTCTTTTGCTACGCGCACTACTGGAACTCGATACAAGTCACGGTGTGACTGTTCGTAAATTACCCTAGGCTGATAAAATTTTCGTTTTTCCTAAATCATGTAAATATTAGTATTAATGTCGGCTCCCCCCGAAGGGAGAGAGGCCGTGCCCCTCCGTCCGCACGGCCTTGTAAGACTCGACACCAAACTGGTCATCTTTCCACCGACTACTAAATTGAACTCCAGCCCTGTCCCGACTTTAGAAGCTAGGGGACAGGGAGGGGTACAAGGTGTAGTTATTATTGGGAGGTCACAGTTAAGACATATACATGAATAATATCAAATCCTATAAAACTAAATCAGTAATAAAGTATGAAGCTAATAAGACAAGAGGGCGCAAAGATATATATGATGAAAGGTTGGTGAAAGGAGACGTTACGCTTGCGCCTAAAAGATTCATTATTTTACAGTTACGTTAATTTGATGATTCCAAAATACTAGTTGCCGATTTGCAAACGCAAACGATTCCATGTTACAACATGGAACCGTTTTACAACGTTTGCTCGGCGTACGTGTACTGTTAGACCTAAGTGCATAGTCCTACTGAGAACATTGCTATGAACTCTAACAGGCCACGTTCCCTAGGCTCCATCTACATATCTTTCCCAATCCTAAGGCAGTGGGTTGTGAGGCCACTGCCATTGAGGAAGACAGGTTTCTAGGTTTTCTACTTATACGCGTACTCACGTTAATAACACCCTTACGGCAGATTACCCCAATTACTGTATTGTAACACAATTTGCACGAGCATACCGTAGATTCAGTCTGTAGCAGAACATATTGCGATTGTTATTGGTGGACGCCGAAGCGGTTATTCCATCGTCACTTCACATTTCTTTACTCTGCCCCATGTCGTGGTTGCGTGTCTCGCTAAATAGTGTCGATTCAGTAATAGGCCTGTGGCAGCCGGGGTTAGTTTTAACGAGACACAGTCCCTAGCGTTCCTAAGAACGTAGCTATCCAATCAGTTTAGGATACTTGGTGAAGCCTACCCCCGCTCCCTGAAATGTGCGCCAACAATCTCTACGCAATGTTTCTGAGCTAGACCTTTACAGGAAGCAGTATTCATCAGCAACGTTTGGTTGATTTGTACCACAAGTACTAGTCGGCATTATATAACTGAGCAGTATAATTTGTCTTAATAAATTCGTGAATATTACGGTGTTGCCTTCACTACTGAACAATATATTTTATCTCAATTTTAATGTGAATATTACGGTTCGGCCTTTCATGTGTAGTGAGTCAGATAAAAGTCAACTTTCGTCAATAGTCGGGTGTGTTGTTGTATAGTGTGTTTGTCGTATGCATGAAATGTGTGTATAGTGTTGCGAAAGGCGGTCTCCGTCCCTATAACCAAACGCAGATGAAGAATATGTGCCAAGGTTAGGAGTTATTAGGACACATAACACAGGACATAATATTATACATTGTGATGATAAAGCGGCTCTGCCGTCATGCTGAAATAAATAATTATTAACATCGCTGCGTTACCGCCAAACTGCTACTTAAGCTAGGAGTTAATTATAGTTAACACTTACCACGTGTTCATTGTTCATTGAAGAGGATTAATCCCCGAGCTACTTACAGAGTACTGCACACTTTACCAGTCTCGCCTCCGCTACAGCATCTCCTTCAGGATCTCGTCACTCACTTTAACTAGGCATATAGCTTCTATTTATATTTAAATTATAAAATGCTAATCGCTCTCTTACGACAGTCCTCTGGGACATGTCCATCTTGGTACCAAGATTACGCTAACTACATGAACCTAACCTACTTCGTCCTAGCTTTTAAACCGTTTTTAGACCGACTCCCTGACTTAACTCGGCTCCACGTGTCGACACTTCCGCGACTTAAAACCAACTGCCTCGAATCCACCCAGCTTTCTCCGGCCCAGCCTCCAAAAGCCACCACGCTTGGGTCGCCTTTTCAGAATCCGTTTCTTTTTTTGTGCAAACGTCTCAATTCTATTAAGTGAGCTTCGAACGCCTAAGAGCGGCGTAAATTGCAACCACATGTCGCACTAGCATTCAGAACTACGTATTGAAATTAGATATTTTTTTATATTTGGCCTGTCAGTCCCTAGTCCCTTTACCATTAAGTAAAGAATTTATGCGTTTCTAAGTGTGCAATATTGTTTTACAATTCAAGGAAGAAAGCTCACTAAATCTTTATTAATTACGGTCACTTGCCAGCCTGTCAAGCCATAAAATAGAAGTTTAATGTGTTTATAAGCGGCCCAAACCGTGGGATGATTTTAAATAAAAATCAATACTAAAATATCTACTTAATAATTAGGAGTACGTGACAGACAGTCACATTCCCCCCTCTGAAAATCAGACGCATGACGCAGTACAGCGGATGAGCTTTCACAATAGGATAAGCTGTGCCGTTTCATGACAGTACTAAAGAATACATTAAGTACTCCCGGCTGCCATGTTCACCTGAACAGATTATTTTAATTGTTCCAACTGGAACTGTAATCTAATAAGATGCATCGTCTGCTATAATTTGATTAGTTTCGCAGAAGTATCTTTTAATCGATACACAATTTCTCTATTTTAAATTATTCTCTTTCAAAATACTTTTGCCATTTATCACATTTCAGGTAATTGCAGAAGACCTGCGCATGCTTATAATTTAGTTTTACATACCAGAGTCTCTTTTAAGAGTATTTGTGCTATCGGGCGACGCTACCTACGGTGCTTCCTCGTTCTAAACTCAGCCTACCGCAGCTGCTGCTGGACAGAGGCCTTCCCCAATGCAACTCAACGCTGAGTCAGATTAGTCAGTTGAGTTGCTCGTAGTTGTAGGAGTAGCTGAAATAGTCCGCACATAGACATATTAAACTTTATTCCAATTAGTCGCCCCCCTCGGTTTCGAAGAGGAAAGAGCCGTCCTGAAATCCAACTAGATTTGGAAAGTTGTATTAGAAAATGAATGTTATGTAATTTGAAATAACGATCATTTGCAAGAATAGGGGCCTACCTAAAATTAAAATCTCAATACATTTTGTGCACCTTCATTGAGCAAATAAGAATCTTGACTTTGGCATTAACTTTGAAATGTGGACACCAAAGATTATTTTAACGGTTATTGACCTATTAGGACACAGTGTTGTAATCTCCAGACTTGGATATTAAAATATTGGCAAGAGTATTACCTGACAGCTTCCAATATTGAAACTGATTAGGTAGGTTTGTAAAGTACTATAGCTCAAAACAATATAAAATATGTATTGTCGAGATAACAAAGTCATAACGCGTGACAACGGGTAATATTAGCGTCTAATAAAAATAGAACTTAGCTTCGTAACTGGAGCCATGCTGCGGCTGCCGTTGGAGTCGGCCGACGTCAGCTGAATTTGGTGAAACTTTGACCCAAGCGCAACGCACAACCCAAAGGTTTAGACATAGCGTAGTGACAGCCAAGCGAAGATTTGAAATATCCTGGAATTCGAAATAAGTCCACACGAGTATCTGTCCAATTATATGACATACGCTACAAAAATATGTATAAGAGTTGGAAAGTTTTAGGTTAACTTCCTATGAAATTAATTTAATTAAACTCTTAGTAAATTGATTGCCTATTTGTAGGATTCATGCTTCTTTGTATCTAAGCAATAATAATATAAAGTTTACCCATAGCTGAGGGCGTGTCTTACAACTACTTTCACTCATCCACGCACTCATACTCGTACCAATACAAATTGTGCAATTGCAAACATGTATCAAAATCTGTTAGAGTACTATCGGGCACTAAACCTTCATCAACAGGGACTCGAACCCATCATTAAAGTCGCACTGGAACAAAAGCAACAGCCTTTTGGATTGTTATCCACTTAAAAGCAGATAAAGCTCCACATATAGTATACGGGAATCGAACCCACTTTTACTAGCATCGGGACCAAAACCGTTTAAACCAACGAAACACGCGGGAATTAAACTCACAAACCGTGACATAATCTATTTACTTATCAACTATTGTGTCAGGCGGGAATCGAACCCAAAATCCATGACAATGGAGTGCAAGTATATCAACTGATAAATTATGCGGGAATCGAACCCACTACCAGTGGTTGAAGAATTCAATCACCTCAATCAAACCGTGACTTAATTAAAAATATGTTTATTTAGCCGTTGTAACTCTAGCTGTTTCTTACATTTTCTAGAACCATAAAATTACGTTGTGTTTTATTGTAGTAACCCATAAATTGTTCTTTCTCGTTGCACTGAAGTGAATCAGTACATTTAATGACGAGAATCCTGGTCACGGCACCACATGTGACTGTTCGTAAATTACCCTAGGCTGATAAAATTTTCGTTTTTCCTAAATCATGTAAATATTAGTATTAATGTCGGCTCCCCCCGAAGGGAGAGAGGCCGTGCCCCTCCGTCCGCACGGCCTTGTAAGACTCGACACCAAACTGGTCATCTTTCCACCGACTACTAAATTGAACTCCAGCCCTGTCCCGACTTTAGAAGCTAGGGGACAGGGAGGGGTACAAGGTGTAGTTATTATTGGGAGGTCACAGTTAAGACATATACATGAATAATATCAAATCCTATAAAACTAAATCAGTAATAAAGTATGAAGCTAATAAGACAAGAGGGCGCAAAGATATATATGATGAAAGGTTGGTGAAAGGAGACGTTACGCTTGCGCCTAAAAGATTCATTATTTTACAGTTACGTTAATTTGATGATTCCAAAATACTAGTTGCCGATTTGCAAACGCAAACGATTCCATGTTACAACATGGAACCGTTTTACAACGTTTGCTCGGCGTACGTGTACTGTTAGACCTAAGTGCATAGTCCTACTGAGAACATTGCTATGAACTCTAACAGGCCACGTTCCCTAGGCTCCATCTACATATCTTTCCCAATCCTAAGGCAGTGGGTTGTGAGGCCACTGCCATTGAGGAAGACAGGTTTCTAGGTTTTCTACTTATACGCGTACTCACGTTAATAACACCCTTACGGCAGATTACCCCAATTACTGTATTGTAACACAATTTGCACGAGCGTACCGTAGATTCAGTCTGTAGCAGAACATATTGCGATTGTTATTGGTGGACGCCGAAGCGGTTATTCCATCGTCACTTCACATTTCTTTACTCTGCCCCATGTCGTGGTTGCGTGTCTCGCTAAATAGTGTCGATTCAGTAATAGGCCTGTGGCAGCCGGGGTTAGTTTTAACGAGACACAGTCCCTAGCGTTCCTAAGAACGTAGCTATCCAATCAGTTTAGGATACTTGGTGAAGCCTACCCCCGCTCCCTGAAATGTGCGCCAACAATCTCTACGCAATGTTTCTGAGCTAGACCTTTACAGGAAGCAGTATTCATCAGCAACGTTTGGTTGATTTGTACCACAAGTACTAGTCGGCATTATATAACTGAGCAGTATAATTTGTCTTAATAAATTCGTGAATATTACGGTGTTGCCTTCACTACTGAACAATATATTTTATCTCAATTTTAATGTGAATATTACGGTTCGGCCTTTCATGTGTAGTGAGTCAGATAAAAGTCAACTTTCGTCAATAGTCGGGTGTGTTGTTGTATAGTGTGTTTGTCGTATGCATGAAATGTGTGTATAGTGTTGCGAAAGGCGGTCTCCGTCCCTATAACCAAACGCAGATGAAGAATATGTGCCAAGGTTAGGAGTTATTAGGACACATAACACAGGACATAATATTATACATTGTGATGATAAAGCGGCTCTGCCGTCATGCTGAAATAAATAATTATTAACATCGCTGCGTTACCGCCAAACTGCTACTTAAGCTAGGAGTTAATTATAGTTAACACTTACCACGTGTTCATTGTTCATTGAAGAGGATTAATCCCCGAGCTACTTACAGAGTACTGCACACTTTACCAGTCTCGCCTCCGCTACAGCATCTCCTTCAGGATCTCGTCACTCACTTTAACTAGGCATATAGCTTCTATTTATATTTAAATTATAAAATGCTAATCGCTCTCTTACGACAGTCCTCTGGGACATGTCCATCTTGGTACCAAGATTACGCTAACTACATGAACCTAACCTACTTCGTCCTAGCTTTTAAACCGTTTTTAGACCGACTCCCTGACTTAACTCGGCTCCACGTGTCGACACTTCCGCGACTTAAAACCAACTGCCTCGAATCCACCCAGCTTTCTCCGGCCCAGCCTCCAAAAGCCACCACGCTTGGGTCGCCTTTTCAGAATCCGTTTCTTTTTTTGTGCAAACGTCTCAATTCTATTAAGTGAGCTTCGAACGCCTAAGAGCGGCGTAAATTGCAACCACATGTCGCACTAGCATTCAGAACTACGTATTGAAATTAGATATTTTTTTATATTTGGCCTGTCAGTCCCTAGTCCCTTTACCATTAAGTAAAGAATTTATGCGTTTCTAAGTGTGCAATATTGTTTTACAATTCAAGGAAGAAAGCTCACTAAATCTTTATTAATTACGGTCACTTGCCAGCCTGTCAAGCCATAAAATAGAAGTTTAATGTGTTTATAAGCGGCCCAAACCGTGGGATGATTTTAAATAAAAATCAATACTAAAATATCTACTTAATAATTAGGAGTACGTGACAGACAGTCACAACGGCAAAACCGCTCACAGCTCAAAATAATGAACAATCACGGAAGATATCCCGTAAATGACAGTATAAGTTTAGTTGTAAACCGTGAAAACTTAAAACAGCATCTAAACATATCCCCATTGTTTTCAGAAGTTGGTTGTCGGGAGTCCGAACCAGCGCAACTGGCGCGGGATCCTCATCGCCCTGCTGGTCATAGTGGCCGTGCTGGCTCTGATCGTGACGTCAGTGGTCCTGCTGACCCCGCCTGATGAAGGGCCCAGGGTCAAGGGGAGGAGGCTCAGAATACAGGACCTGTTGACGGAGGAGCTGACGCCTGTACGGTGGAATGGGACGTGGATTTCTGGTGAGTTGATGTTTTTAGTTTTCTTTGTGAAGGATGTACTCTGATTAAGTTGGAAGTAACATATGGATCATAATCATTTATTTTGCATAAATAAATTACAGCAGGTTCTTAGATAAATATATCTGTCGTATCCGGTCGTATGGACACAAAATGAATTGAAAAGCGCGCGACCTACTTACCAGTCACAACAAAGCGTGCTTCTGCAGAGCCCTGATGTCCAGCTCGAAGCGAGGGCGACAGTCATTGACTGATCGCGGCAGAGTTGAGACGTCTTGGAACTGAACCCAATTCATTGTGCCCCGTGTTATTGTGTTAAGTTGTAATCTCAAGTAATTCGTTACTTTTGCTAGAAACAGTAAATCGCACCCAGTGTGTTTTCATAGCACGAAACCCATCGTCTGCCCACATGATGTACGAGCCTTTCGGAATAAATCCTGACATATCCGACAAATCGATCTCTTATTCTGCCATTAATTTCGGCGTGCAAATTTTTATATAATTAATTATTATGTAAAGAAAAAATAATTAATTGAATTATGCGTGCAGTTAGTAAATTGAATTACATTTATTCTAATTTGTTAACAATTAAATTATGTATACATAATGTTATATGTCCGGTATGTCCTACAACCAAAAATTCGAAGTCATGTGACATCTACCAACCCGCACTGGGCCCGCGTGGTGGGTTATAGGCCATTCCCTCTCTTAGAGAGGAAGCCGCGTGTCCCAGCAGTGGGAAAATTATAGGCTAATTATGCTACGTATACATAATGTGACACGATACTACAATTCAACACTTACAACTTACAATCTAGGAACTCAAGAATACTATAAAAGAATTTCCACACTAGGAATTTCTCCTGTATCGTGGGTGCGTTTACAAACATTTAAGCTCACATACACAAACTGCCAGACCCGGAACAACTACCTGTAGGCCATACAAATATTTGTTCCGTGCGGGAATCGAAACCGCGCCAAGAAGTGCAGCAGCCAATCGCTCAGCCACTGCGCCAACCGTGCCGTCTCCTTAAATATGGTCACACTTTTTAAATACACACATAATCATCTTCCTGTATCATTTATCAATTAATAATTTTGTTAACCAACCTGTGTACAGTGAGATTAAATATATAGGGTGTTTTTTGATTGGTTTGTCAAACACACACATAACGAATAGTGTAGGTATTAGTTCTAGACCCGCATTGATATTTACGTTGAACAAATCGATGTTGGAACTCAGCTGTTTATTTAACAAAATTGTTGTTGTTTCAATATTTTTTTAGCGGCTACCGCGATATTTCATAACAAAAGAGACCTTAAAACAAAACCAAGTTTAATCACAAAATGAATGCCAGCAGCGGGGTGTAGTTGTGGAGCTGTGCAAACTATGCTCCACCTCCTATCCTGCCCTCTTAGCTCAGAAACATGGAGCCGAAGTGACCTTTGCGCTGCCTCCGACGACGCGGTGGAATTAGCGAAGTTTTGGGCTAGCAAAATAAAAAAATTGTCCTGCCAGCGATACGAAGAAGAAGACGAAGGCCAAACCATTAGATCATCATCATCTGCCTAGCCTTTTCCCAACTAAATTGGGGTTTTTTTTTTTTTTTTTTTTTTCGGATGGGAAATCATCAAATTACCCCCCCCACTCTGGGCGGAGCGGAAGGGAGTGTCAGACTTGTACTGACTAAAACCCATCCATGTTCCTTCTTTGCCCTTTGTGTTCCAGGGCCACGGTATCTCTTTCGAACAGTCCCGCAGCCCTGGCAGGCATCGGCCCTTGCGGACCCCTACTTATTTGCTGACATCTCTTTGAGGCGCACGTGGAACACGAACGCGCCGTCGACACGGCCTGTCGTCATAAGACGGCCGGACGGCGAAATAAAAAAATTGTCCTGCCAGCGATACGAAGAAGAAGACGAAGGCCAAACCATTAGATCATCATCATCTGCCTAGCCTTTTCCCAACTAAATTGGGGTCGGCTTCCAGTCTAACCGGATGCAGCTGTATACCAGTATTTTACATGGAGCGACTGCCTATCTGACCTCCACAACCCAGTTATTACTGGGTAATACGATACCCCTTGGTAAGACTGGTTGTCAGACTTTTTGGGCCACTGACCACCTAACGACTGCCAAACCATTACATACTCGTATTCTCCAAAAAGTACAAAATAAATATGATCTTCTTATTAGTGTACCGTCCACAAAGAAGTGCCTTTTTATGTTTCTTCGATATTTGTTTTATGAACAAACTTTAGCGATACAGATTTCTAAGAAACTAACAACAAAAAATACTAAGGATCCTGTGAAAATAACAAAGAGAGGAACGAAGATTTATCGCCTTTTAGTCGAAACTGGCATACTAAATCTCGTGTCTAGGTATTTTGTTCGTGACCCTTTGTTATAATAATATTGATGCCCTATTTTTAACCCCCGACGCAAAAAGAGGGGTGTTATAAATTTGACCGCAATGTGTGTGTGTGTGTGTGTGTGTGTGTGTGTGTGTGTGTGTCTGTCTCTGGCATCGTAGCTCTTAAACGAGTGAACCGATTTGGTTGCAGTTTTTTTTATTTGAAAGCTAGTTTCTTGGCGATGGTTCTTAGATACGTTTTTATCAAAATCGGTGCAGCCATTTACTAGTTAAGGGGGATAAAAGTCCGTCCGGCCGTCTTATGACGACAGGCCGTGTCGACGGCGCGTTCGTGTTCCACGTGCACCATAAAGAGATGTCAGCAAATAAGTAGGGGTCCGAGATTTTGGGGATGAAAAATCGAAAATTGTCAAATATACCCAAGTGAGGTATCAAATGAAAGGGCATGATGTGTATATTATAATTAGACATGTTTTATCAAAATCGGCTCAGCCATTTTATTGACTTTTCAAATGTTTGTTCGCTTTTCTTTCTTGCGATGGGGGTTTCTTTTTTAATTTTTTTTAATATTATTTAAGGATGAATAGGGTTAATATTATTAAGGAACTTTGTAAAGGATTCAAAAAAGGAAATAATTTTTGGGAATGGATCGTTGACAGACAGACAGACATAATATGTGTGCTGCATGTGTGTATTGGAAAATTAAAGACGAAAACGTGTTGCGCCGACCCCAAGTAGAATGGGACAAGGGCAGGAAAATGATTATTTGTGTATTGAAAAAGTGTGACCATATTTAAGGTGGCGGTACAAACCATTGTGTAATTTACATAACATAACATCACGCTTGTAATCCCCATGAATAAGGCAGAAGTGTACCTAATATAACACCCCATTTCGTCAGTTATGTTTTATTTATTTATTTATTTATTTAACACTTCAAGCACATAAGTACAGAGGCGGACTTAATGCCATAGGCATTTTCTACCAGTCAACCTTTGGGTGATGCAAAGACAAGCAGTGGTAGGTGTAAATCTGAAAATAATTTTAAATAATAATAAGATTAACTACAAGGATATATAAAATATTATAAATATATATCAAATACTATAAATATATATCAAAATTTAAGTTTTATATTTATGTTTTAAGTTCCATGTAATAGGAGTCGGAGTTTATTGCCATCCACCGGCCATACATATAGACTCCGTGGCTGCGACTGAGAAATTCCTGATGTAAAAACCCAATAATACTTTGCCCGACCCGCGAATTGAACCCAGGACCTCATGCTCAGTAGTCGCTATCAATTGTAATTTAGATATATATTTCATTTTAATGGTGGAATTATACTTGGTCGGTCACCCACCTTCGGATGCCTCTGCATACAGGGCGATGTTTGGGGAATACCTATGTCCATCAGTTGATGTGGTTCGTATTTGATGCTGACAAAGTTTTACTGCACCTATTATTGTATTAGGAACTTCATTATAACCACGTAAAGCCGTTGGTTCAAGCTGTTATTTGTAGTTCTTTGACAGTCGTTACAGTTACCCAGAAGCCAGAGAGTCTGACCACCAGTCTTACCTAGTGGCGATACCTCGGTAAGACTAGTTGTATATCCAGTAGGTGTAGTGTGGAGGTCAGATAGGCAGTAGCTCCATGTAAAATACTGATATTCAGCTACATCGAACCCCGACAATCTGACAAACAGTCTTACCTAGGGACGATACCCAGGTAAGACTAGTTGTACACCCAGTAGCTGGGTGGTGGAGATCAGATAGGCAGTCGCTCCATGTAAGTACTGGTATTCAGCTACATCCGGTTAGACTGGAAGCCGACCCCAACATAGTGGGGAAAAGGCTAGACACATGATGATGACATGGAATGATGTTGGATGCCATGATAATCCACCATGATAATGATGGTTATTAAGTATGGATGTACGCCAATCAAATATTAAAATTTTGTATGACAGCCAAGTTTTTGCGCAAAGAATTAATAATGAATGGTTTACGCAATAAATATTTATGCTTTCGAAATGAAATGAATAATTCTATAGTAACGGAAATCAACATGGATGAGGTGGAATATTGAATAAAATTAATTAACAGCTTGATTGCTTATTTTATTCGTTGCGTTTTTTTATGTTACAATATATTTGAATAAAGGGCGAATTTCACAAATAGAACTGAACGTGATCTGGTCATCTAAACCGCGTTTAAGAGCTGTTCATGTGTATTGTGTCATTTTCAGAGATTTAAAACGGTTATAGAGCGTCCGCTCTATTATTTCTCAGGAACACGTGGAGTCATCAAACTGAAATTAATATCAAATATTCAGGTCTGCTACCCCTCGGAGCAGTGAAAAAATCAAACTTGTAAGTCAACGCAATCAAAAGCTTCTTTCAGTGAGACTTAAACTGTCTGCCTGAAATTATTTTATAAGGTTTGAATTCGACTGAAATCAACATTTCTGTTAACAAGACGTTGCTAGTATTTCAATTTCATGGAATCGATAACGTAATTATGGTGACCGCAGTACCCTTCTACGAAATCTGACTTATTAACATTTCAATGAACTAGAATTCGAAGTCAAACCAACTTCAATTGGGCATCATTTTGAGTCTATAAATGTGTCGTTCAATGGCAATGCTAATTCTTTGACCAAAGAAAGAGCCAGTCCTCTGGTCAGGCGACGTGTCGACCAGTCGTCGAGACATTTCCTTATAAACGAGATGCGCACTCGGGTCCCATGTAATGTATTAGATTGTGTTTAAAAACATCAGCATCACTTATGTGAAAAATAACACATCATACTTCTTCTTAGCATGTCGATGGCAATCTAAATTGTGTCCTTCAGTAGCGTCCATTAGTTTCTGTAGTGAACAAACAACAGGACACGCAGGACACGATATTAAGTGCCCCATCGTTTGTGGAACAGCACTACATTTAGACCTCAGGGAAGTGTCATTAATGAATCGTAAAGCATACCTATAACTTTCAAAAACATATTACAAAAACAGCTGTAGTACTGATAGTCTATAATGTAAGGACTGAATTCGCTAAAAGTATTTAAAGTTTTACTTTAATGCTAAAAGTGGTAAGGACTCACATTTTCAAACCGAACAAACCCTTAAAATCTGGGGCACAAAACTTTTCCCAAAACACTTTAAGTCAACCCCACACCGCAGCCTCAAGATGTTTCAAGTATCCTACGTAAGATCTCTGCTTCCCTGGCACAGAAACGTCAGGAGAACATAGTGCACTACCTACTCCTAGTACTTGTCAGTGCTACACTCCCCACCCTTCTCTTCTAAAAGTATTACACCTCCATACCATCCTACATTCCTAGTACCTTCGGAGAACTTTTAAGTAAGTGTTGAAATGTTGAAGGAAGGTGGTAAAAATCGGCTTTTAAAGATCCGTCACGAAACCCTTATAGTAGATTCGTCCTGTCGTTCGTCTGTCCGTCCGAATGTCACAGCCATTTTACTCCGAGACTGTTGGCACCACACTGTTAAAATTTGGAGAGCACGTCTTGTATGAACCGCTACTTAAAAGTGTGGAGAAAATTTTCGTAAAACTCAGCAATCACTTTGTTTTTGTTCTTTTGTTCGTTGTTCTTTCATAGACTATACCCTTTCTGTTACACCATGTATATCCAAACTAACTCAATATGAATTACTCTATGACCTGATTTCAAACAATACTATTGGAACATGAATAATATTATAATTGTTTGATTGTTTTGCATAATCATTATTTGTTTCTATACTGTTTTACCAACCTGGATATTTGGCCTGATACCTATTTATACATATATGTGTATATTCTAATTATAAATTGACTTATATTACGATTACTGTTGCAATTTATCATTTTAATATTCACACACAAGTTAGGTAACATACAAACATAGAGAAACCAAATACAATGAGCAATGAGCAATGAAAAAAGAATACTAAAGTAGAAGTAACCGTAGGCCCCAAACTAGGCACAGAAATATTTTTTAAAATTTATTACTATGTATATTAAACACACACACACACAACACACACATTTACACTCACACACACACATATCAGTACACTATAAGTAAAATTGTTACTAACCCTATGGACTCCGGTCTGAAATATTTTTTTTCTATTATATTCAATTATTTACAAACTACAAGTAAATCTAAAATAATACTAAAAATATGTAAGCATAGCATATCAAAATGGGGAAAAAATTACAGGGCGTCAATAAATTCGTCTACATTGCTGTCAATAGGAAAAGAGCCCAGAAAACTGGTAGCATTGCATTGGCTTTGACATTATCTTGACAATTCAACGACATTTATTGCTCTATTTACGTTGTTGAGAAAATTTTATTTGAATGACCTAAAAAGGCTAAATATAGTTTGTGCTTGAACCATCAATTCTAACTACTGGTAACACCTATATTTTAAGCAAATAAATTTATTCTTATTCAGATGTATTTTTTCGATCTATGAAGCAATGGATTAACAATTTAATTTCATATTGGGGGTGCAGGACAACGGTTAAATGTAAAGTTTTTTCCTTCCTTCATTGTTTACAATACAAAATACTATATATAAAAAGTGCCATGCAACAACAAAATGCAATCTTTCAAACAGCGAATGTCAAATATTCTAAAATCCTTTACTTTGACGGGAAATCCCATTTTATTAAACGGACGCCCATTTTATTACATTGTCGACTGCGTTTAGTTCCTCTAACTTTTGCTTACTGCAGACGGAAAATATGTCACACTCTTTGGACACCGTGCTTCTAAACTTGGAAAAGCCAGTGCTAAAGTGTACTAACCCACATAAAAAACTCCTATTTTTAACCGACTTCAAAAAGGAGGAGTTTGTCAAGTCGACTGATTTGTTATCTTTTTTTTTTTTTACTAATAGTCGAGTGCAATTAGGCAATAAGTCGTGTTCGTTTCGCCTCTTGAGTATTTTTGTCTAATTGCACTCGGCTTTAAGAAATTGTAATACAGGGTGCAAGGAACACCGACGCTAAAACGGTAATCACGTAATTATTAGTGCATCAATCTGAACCTGAAAAAAAAACAGGTGTTTTCTATGGAAAAAGACGTCAGTTGAATTGTTTATTTGTTTTACATTGTACAGTCGCCAGCAATCAAGTTACCACAAACGGTCAAATTTCTCCAAATGATTTAAACTATAAAATATTGACGTCTAAGTTCAAAGTCGAATAAAAAAATATTACAGTTTGTGGTAACTTGATGCGCTGGCGACTGCACCAGTCCTCCTATACGATTGGTCCTACTTTGTATAAAGCTTAGTTCTGTGATCTGTATTTACTTTATTAATTTCGTAGCTAGAATTAGGTTTTCGTGTTGTGAGCGGTACCAAAATTACCGGAATATGGCGATAACTAATCATTTGGTGTGCACTGACCGCAAGTTCACGCGACGTTGCAATTCATCTGGTTGAATTCGCAGAATGCAATCGATCTATGCCTCGTGGCAGACCGTTGGAATCTACATAATGTACAGTCGGGGAAATAATTGGTTATCGGATCTGTTACTCCGTACTGCTTTTCTTCATACTATAAAGTTCGATTCGAACGCCAGGAAAGTGATTACGTCGAAAGCAAATTGATATATGCACGTTATGCGCTGAACGTATTAAAAATATCGTTCAATTTCTATAAACCGTTTGAGGAGATTGTGGCTAAATAATAACAGCCGCTCGGGTCGTTCTTCAGGTTAAGCCGCGCGTCCATGGGTGGGTGACCACCCATTACATACAGAGTTTCTTCCATGCCTTGGAAAGCAAGTTAAGTAGTTAGTCACGGCTGTTAATTGCAGATCTTCAGTCGTTACAGATAGACAGTGGCCCGAAAGTCTCACGACGGGTTTTGGAGCTCAGATAGGCAGTCGTTCCATGTAAAATACTGGTTTTCAGCTGCATCCAGTTAGACTGGAAGCTGACCCCAGTATAGTTGGGAAAAGGCTAGGCAGATGATGATTTGAAGATTACAGAGACAGAATGGTGTTTAAAATATGTTAAACGTTTAAGAAGCTCCGTGAGTTTTGGTGTAAGTGAGCCTTTGTTTTTTTTTTTTTGGATGGGAAATCATCAAATGACCCCCCCCACTCTGGGCGGAGCGGAAGGGAGTGTCAGACTTGTACTGACTAAAACCCATCCATGTTCCTTCTTTGCCCTTTGTGTTCCAGGGCCACGGTATCTCTTTCGAACAGTCCCGCAGCCCTGGCAGGCATCGGCCTATGCGGACCCCTACGTGGTTGCTGACATCTCTTTGAGGCGCGCGTGGAACACGAACGCGCCGTCGACACGGCCTGTCGTCATAAGACGGCCGGACGGCGAGCTAGCCCATAACTCGCCGTCCACAGGCCCGCGCCTACGGTGGCCGGGAGCCACCACGTGACCCCCGACGCCCAGGGCGTCTCCCGCGGCGGCTGGGACGTGAGGTTCTTTCCCTCTCACGTCCCGCCACCTCCTTCACTAGCATGACTGCTTCACAGAAGGTGGTGACGGCTTCCCATTCCCTCTCGCTCCGGACCATGGCTTGAACCAGGGCCCGAGTGCAAGTGAGCCTTAATTGGAAAAAATGAAGATCGCACCGCGACCGCGACTACCGCGTCCACTGACGGTCGACCACTTTTCAACCTTATTACTGAGAGCACAAGGGTGAAAGTGGTCGACCGTCAGTGAACGCGGAACTACCTACTTAATACTGCGAAAATAGCCATGAAATTCTGAAAATATTTTCGAAAATCATACCAACCTGACTGTAGGCTGTAACTTTAGACCGTTACTCTAATTTATTTGTTTGAGTACAATTTACCTTTAGGTAATACGTCTGCCCTGAAAGCAATTAATTCAGGTATTTACCCTAAAATTAAAGTAGGTAATTTAGGCATTGTTTAGCCGGCCTAGGTCCGGTCTTTTTGTTAGTAAAGGTATTAAGGTGAACGAATTAATTTTACATTTCGACGGGTTGCTATTAAATTAAAAAGATTTATTTAATGGTTATTTACATCGATCTCCCTACTTTTTAGGGTTCCGTAGGCGAATGGCAAAAAAAAACGGAATCCTTATAGATTTGTCATGACTGTTTGTCTGTCCATCTATCCATCTGTCCGTCCGTCCGTCCGTATGTCACAGCCACTTTATTCCGAAACTATTAGGACTACAACGTTGATATTTGGTAGGTGCTACGTACTCACACGCACACAGGCAGACTCGCACTTGGCCGGTTTTTATACCGAGTATAAAAAATTGGAACAGTGATAGTATTGAAAACTAGCTAAATTACGTAACGGTTTAAACTGTCAAAAATATATTTTTTGACAGTTTAAACCACAAGATTAAAAAAAAAACTGTCAATAAATAACAAGGACGACTTCAAAATCATCAAGATTGTGTACGTAAAATTCCGAAAAATGCGGTTTTTCCCACAAACTCAAAGAGATCATTTTTGTATCTGTAAGAGATTTTCTCAGTCACTTATTTGGTTCTTCCCAGTATTTCTACTAAACAGTTCTACGGTAGAAATAGTGGGAACAAAATATCTCGTTTCTTCTACCAGTTCTAATAAAAAAAAAATATCCAGTTCTACTTTAAAACTGATGGGAATTATTGTTCTCACTAGTACTACGTTTTGGCGTAGGTCGTACATTCGTACTGTGTAAACTCTTATCTTCCACACAGTCCATCCATCGTTTCTTTGGCCTTCCTCTACTCTTTCTTATAGCCATCCAAAATCGTACTCAAAACTTTCCTCACGCCGTTTTTCAAAAAAGAATTTGTTTTAGAAAAAGTTAAAACCATTTCATTGACGTTTACGTAATTATTAGTCGTTTTCACACTCTCCGTGTGCCAGATACACAAATACCTGCAAGCCTGGTACCCTGTAATACGCACCTTCACGAAATTCTGACAATTCATTACGAACTTTAATCGGCCGTCCGTGTAACCCTCTACTGCTTACATGATTTATGAACATCGGTAATTCGGTAATGTATCTCCGGTAATTTTAGACCATTTATCTTGGAACACATTAACGGCTCATACGTAAACGTTTAAAGAATGTTTTTGCAGCGAAATTCTTCGCTTTTCCGGTATTTGTTGTTCGGCAAAAGTTGTAAGATGCTGTTGGAAACGAATTTGTTTTATTTTTGTTTTTTTCTAATGTTGTTCTTCTTTCAGGTTTTTTTTTCTAGAAAATGTTAAACCAACAATAAATGTTCAATTACTTAAAATATCAATTTCTGAATTGAGTATTAGTTTTTAGAACTTGTCTATGTCTAACTCTATTTAAGTTTAAAATTTTGAATTTCGAACACTGTTTTAAGATTTCACGGTTTAAAACTGAACTTATACTGTCACTTACGGGATATATTCCGTGATTGTTCACTATTTTGAGCGCCCGATATTTCGACGCTGTTGCAAGCACTATGATATCGCGTAAGTGACAGTAAAAGTCCATTTGAATTTCGAGTACTACATTACATTGAAGAAATCACCTTCAATAAAGTTTGAATAGTTCTCTTTTCAAAAAATCCAATGAGAAACTCGTTGTTATTTTTGAAACGCCACTTCCAAATTCAAACAGTATCAACATGAGAATCCGTAATGTCATTTAAAAAACAAATGAGTTTGCTTTCGAATTATATACGTTCTCTTTAGTGAGGTTTCAAATAAATTTATTTTAGGTACAGCTTGCTGGCACTCCAGTACAATTACATTCAGCGTTACAATTTCACCTGCACGTACCGCCACCAAGGTAAACTTAGTAATTACCTTGCTTATTCATGCTAATGTAATTGCAAAAAGTTTGTAATAGGTACAATACCAGCCAAGTTTAAGAACAAAGGAGTGTCGAGTCTTGTGTTGTTTCTTTAGTCTCAGTTTGAAACTTGAGCATTTATGTTTTGAATTTATTTATTAATGGCTGTGTTGTGTGCCTCTTGGTGGTCCTGGGGTGTTTATTTAGTAAGTTTTTTTAAAGTTAGACCAGTGATAAGAGTATATAGAACAAGGTGCATGTGCCATAAAAAGAGAATATCTGTTCGAGAATCATCGGCGAATACACCTTAGAGTTGAGTCTTGCGAGCGAGAGCACCATGACAGCGTCATGCCTTTTTCGTCAAGGCGTACAAGTCGGTTTTACTGCCAAGGCGCGCCTCTAAATATTTCATATCAAAAACTCGTAAACGCTGCGATGAGACTCGTCATACGATTATTAGTCTCTTAGCCTGATGCGTCTCCTCCGATGAAATAAATTGTGACTGCCGACCCACATCGTAGTCAATGACCCACCTCCTCTCCTGCCCCTTGTGCAACTCCAGCTGCACCATGAGGGACCTGTCCAAGGACACTACTAACGGTATCGAGGTGGCAGAGATCTAATCCAAGCTCATTTAACTTTATAGAAATAATAGACACATCAAAGAAGTTCTCTTAAAATTGAAGGTCGACCAATAGGCTGTTATTGCCACGAGTCCCTACTCTCAATAAATAAATAACCCATAATATTACCAAAGAAATAGTGAAACAAAAGCATGGCACGATTTCTCGACCGTCATCCATTTATTCCCAGCGAATTCAAATTCCGAAACACAATATTTATTCATAGAAACCGTTGATCGGTACAAAGTTTTGTTCTTTTTTTAAAAGCTTTTCGACTTTTTTGTTTTCTAACACTAGTGGTTTTACGAAATTTGGTACGTTAGAATTATTAAGCGGTTTTTTTTAGAGTTCCACGTGGAAAAGGTGCCAACGGGACGGGAACCTATATGACTTATACTAGGCCATCTGTCCTAGTTACTCTGGACCCTCTTCAACATTAATGATGTAACTAACTAACATCTTGATTAGAAAGAGTCTCCATATCCATGGAGTTTCTTGCCCATTCTTCTCCATAGAGATCTACGCTTTGGAAAGGGCAACTACAGCACTTTCACAACCTTATGACTGGGACTGTAGCTCCGCTTTTTTATTTTTGGAAAGTGCCTGTAATGGTCTAATAATGTAATTGAAATAAATGCTTTGAGATTTTTGAGTTTGAATTGTTTTTGGGTTTTTCCAAGAATTTGTCAGTAGCAGGCTGGAATCTGGCAATAGGCTCGTCCTCTTTTACATTGCATTTAAAAATAACTGGTGAAATGTAGGTATACTATAAGTATACCGTGGCCTACTTAATTCTTCTGGGATAACTGGCGTGATGTTATGTTATGGTTGTAGATAAACACAAAAAACATGTTGCATGTTGTACACAAAAAGTAAGTAAAATAAGAATTTAAACCCAGGGAAGGTCCTCTTACAAGGAACCTTGAAATGAAAGTCTGATTCACCCTTGGCCGGTTTTTTAGAAACTGTTAATTGAAATAAAAGAATTATGTAAATATACTTTGTGTTTTAAGTAGAACACCTTTTCGAGCCTAAGTGGTACCGAGAATGGAGGTCTTGATTTAATTGCCATTAAAACAAAAAAAGTGTTGAAAAAAAGTATGAATACTTTTTTTTAACAAAAATCTATGTAAACATATTCAATACAATAGACCGAAATAGCTTTATTATGATTTATCTCTACGAAATTGTAATTTGTGGGACACACTGTGTCCTCTCATGCATCTAAATTAGATTAATTGAATGAATTAATATTCCTGTTACGTCCATTAATTAAATCATTATGTATACAGTGCTCTGATTTGGACACGACCTTCGTAATGAAAGCTGTAATTAACTATTTAGGTTAGATAGTACCTACTATAACAAAAACACTCCAAAAAAATGTTAACTACAGAAAATAAGTTGTCCTGTTCATTTCATGAAAGAGGTTTTTTTAAAAATCTTACTCTAATTTGTACTTGTTAATTCTGGTAACGAAAATGATTTACCGAAATTCGTCAAACAAATAATTAGCCCTAAAGTTAGTATTCTTTCACAAATGAAAACACAGTAAAATTAGTTTAGTGCAAGAATGAAGAAAATAGTTTTCTACCTTTTAATAAAGTTTTTCTTTCCCCTTTAATTTTGTGGTAGTATGAAAATTAAACCTTTAATCATGCCCTGCTGGTACCAGGAGCTCATAATGACGCTGTACTTAATTTATAGCAACACTACTAACGGTGCGGGAAAGTAACTGGTGGCATGAATTATTTTTTTATGAAGTGTATTTCTAAGAAAGTTACTTTTATGATACACTGTATTATACAAAGTAGCTACTTAACGACATGCATGGATTTGAAAAGACTGTGTGGCACCTTCGTGGTTAATCTGGTTATATAAAGAAATCCTTGAACGAAGCAAGAGCAGGGGGGGGGTCCGCAAGGGCTGATGCCTGCCAAGTGCCAGGGCTGCAGGACTGTTCGAAAGAGATACCGTGGCCCTGGAACACAAAGGGCAAAGAAGGAACATGGATGGATTTTAGTCAGTAAAAGTCTGACACTCCCTTCCGAAAAAAAAGAAAAAAAAAATAAGCAAGAGCAGGGATGATATTTGTACATCTTCCTTGTCGTCATCATCATCATCATCATCTGCCTAGCCTTTTCCCAACTATGTTGCGGTCGGCTCCCAGTCTAACCGGACACAGCTGAATACCAGTATTTCACATGGAGGGACTGCCTATCTGACCTTCACAACCCATTCCAACACTTTTCGAGCCTTATTTGGTGTCAAAATAGAATTTACTAGCTTTTGCCGCGGCTTCGCTCGCGTTCATTTAGAATTGCACAATCAATTCGGGTTGTACTCTGCTTGTAATAATTACCAAAAAACGTTATTGTTGTTCTCCTCGGGTACAGTACTTTTTTCGGGATGAAAGGTACAATATGTCCGTTTCTGTACACCTGAGAATGTATATGCAAAATTTCATGCTGATCGGTTCAGTGGTTTAGGCGTGAAAAGGTGACAAACAAACTTACTTTCGCATTTATAATATTAAGTATGGATATGGAAGTATGGAAGTATGAATGGATGCTACATTGAAAATAAATGTGTAGACACCTTGACCGGATTATGGTCGGATATAACCACATTATGAACGATGTTCATATAAAGAAATGGTCTTCAAAATGTCCGCTTATGATAATAATGCTTTTCTCTAGAAAAGTTACCATTGCCCTTCAGTAAATAAGTGATAATAATATTGTTCTACTGTACATAAATGCCAGCAAACATTTAATCACACCCCGCCAGTACCAGGATCTCATAAGACTGCAGTACATTATTTATAGGAGCACTAGCGATGCGGGAACGTCGCTCCGGAGAGATTTCAGAGTCGATTACTACCAACGTGGAATTTCATTGTAGGAGCTGTTGCTTTCTATTGAATTTTATATTTTACACTGGTATAAAGTACGTTTGGATACTTTCTGGTGCCCTGGTTGTATTAAAATGTAAATCGATGAAAAGAAAATTATAAAAATAACAAAATTTAATTGAAAATCGTTTCAAAACTAAACTGATTGGATTTGACAAATTTAAAATAAATACTTAGGTTGGAAAATCTCCAATGAAACAGAATGGAATCAGCAATCAGCACACGAACATCTGAACTGATTCAATAGCTGAGAACGTCATCACTGTTGTTGACTATTGACATTGATAGCTCTTGAACGTGATTTAGATGACGCCCTGATCACGTTCAGTGTCATAGCTAAAAATCGCACTTAACATCGGCTCAGTGAGCTTTATTTATCGATACGTTACAATTTTTTTATTTATTTTAATACCTTCAATGTTATGATTTATTTCCATAAAATCCCACAATAAATATAAAAATGCCAATAATATTATTTTTCAAAAGCCTTAAATAAAACGGCGTGACGCGATGAAAAATAACGAAGCGGCAAATATTGAAATTCACTTTTAATGAAAATGATAAATTGCTTTTTGTGACACGTCACCAGGCTACGGGTAGACAACATGATTAAGCTCTTAAGCTTTGTTTACACGGCGACAATATGTGACAAACACTCGTATAATGTACTGTGTATATCTAGCCTAATGTTCCGCACGTGTAGATACATAAATAAAAGACTGTTACCTTTTTTCTGTTAGAAAATGTGGTGGCCTGAAATTGACGGCGAAATACTCTTAAGTGCTGATTGATTTAAGGGTGGCCTCTAACATAATTATGTTAAATTTATTTTTATCAACTTTATGAATTTATTTTGAGGACATCCGCAAGAGAACTAAGGTTACCGACGTAGCCCGAAGAATAGCCAAACTTAAGTGGAAGTGGGCAGGGCACATTGCTCGCAGAACGGATGGCCGATGGGGAAAACTTCTGGAGTGGCGACGGGGAATTCATATCATATCTCAGAGTAGTCAGGTACGAAACACTGGACCCATCTTGTTTAAAAAACTGACGTAAAAGTGTTAGTAAAAACCTATTTTCACAATAATAATCATCATCATAATTTCAGCTGAAAGACGTCCACTGCTGGACATAGGCCTTCCCCGAGTGTCGCTACATTGACCGGTCCCGTGCGACTCGTATCCAGCGGATCCCTGCAATCTTCACCAGGTCATCGGTCCAAATATTGCGAGGCCTTCCAACGCAACGAATAAATATTCATATTATTTATTATTTCCTTTATTAACATAAAGGATGTGTCTGGCGAGATGACGAGTAATAAAGAAGTATGGAAGAAGAAGACATGCTGCGCCGACCCCAAATGAATTGGGTAAGGGCAAGAGAATGATGATGATGATGAATATTTATTCGCACAGAAATACACATAATAGATAATATAACATAGCCTATCGTACTAACACATTTATTTGTTGTTTTTAAAACAAACACGAATTCATTCTAAAGCAAACACTTTAAACGAATAAACATAATTTACAATAGAAATAAATAATACGTAATCTATAAAAAATATTTTTCAAGGTTTTAGTAAAAGAATAAAACCTACAGCTACCTCCCAACACACGAAGTCCATTTCGACTGTAGCAACCTTGACTCCAAACGAGTGACAGATCTATGTCTGAACCTGAAATAGCTCTCTTTTGTCTGCGGGGCCAAGGTCCCGTAGCTTTTCGGCCTATTCACGTAGCACTAGACTCTAGACTACTGCCCAAGGCTTTGGGCGTTCGTTAACGTGTAGAAATATACCTGTAGTTATCTTCACACTTTCGTTGTATCTAAGCGGTTTGAATTTAATATTGTGTTAGTTATTTGCACCTAAGTTGTTTATTTTCCTCTTTAGGTGTCCAGCAGTGATAGTCTTGTGGGGTGACCGTTGGACTGCCAAGTTATAGGCCTCCAGTTCGAACCCAAGACACGAACCTCTGATTTTTCGGATTCATGTGTGTACTGCATAGTTATCACTTGCTTCCGTGAAAGAAAACATCGTGAGGAACCAGCTTACCTGAGAGATATTTCTCGACGGTATGTAAAGCCAAGTCAGAGGCCCATGGGCGAGATAAAAACTCTGACACCAGGTTAGGCACTAACCACACGATAAAGAAATAAAGAAAGTGTCCATCTTAAAGAAGATGCATTAGTCCAAAACTGAGTCTAGGAAATTAGCGTTACGTATTTTTAACTCCCTCTTGGTTTGTTAATAAAATGAAATTTACACAATTTAGTGGTCTAAGACACATGAAAAATAATTATGATTATTTATTTACTCGCAACATGAGGGGGGTGTCATAAGTATAACGTGTGTATCTGTGTGTCTGTCTATAGCATCGTAGCTCCTAAACTGATGAACCGATTTTGATTTAGTTTACGTTTTTTTCACGGGTGCCTACTGAAAACCAGCGCTGTGTTGTGGGCCCCCCCATAGCACAGCATCATGCTGACTGGTAACCTGCTTGTCGCAGTCACGACGTGCAAGCTGTTAACTTTTTTCTTTTTTTTTTGTTGTTCCGTCCTGTTGAATTTATAGTTTATTGTTTATCTTTAGTAATTTTGTATGATGCATGTCATGTCCCTGCGACAAATAAATATTTCTTCTTTCTTTCTTACGTTTGAACTATTTCAGTAACTAGAACGTTCAAAGTAACAAAACATTAATAGCTTTACGCGGTAGCGAACGACTTTGCAAAAATACTTAGGTAATGGTCAAAATACATTATTCTAATTTTATTGGAATATGCAAATAATATTTTTGTTAGTTTAGCCTAGTATAACATAACCAATTTAACGATGTAACAGATAATAGATGGGGCGAGCATGTATTATCCTGTTTGACTACGGAACCCTAAAAATATATACACTTTTCTCCAAACTGTATTTACTGAAAAACCTGGTGAAACTACCAGGATACTAGAAAACTAGGATGCAAGTAGTGTGCAATCACTCGCCTTTGCAATTTATGAGAAAGGCGTACACTTTTGTTATTGCTATTCGTAGAGGAAATGACGGGAGACTGATTTATTCTAGTTTGCATAACTTTGCATCTGTTTTCCTTACAAAGTAGAAGAATATTGCCCTAGGCATAAAAGTAAAATTGAAATGTCTGTTTATAATTTCAAAATAACAGCTTTTACTGAATGCATATGAAAGTATATCCGGTACTTGTATCTTATTTTATTTGATTGTTTTATTTTATCTTTTTTAATTTTGAATGAATTTTAATTTTATCTTATTTTAATTCTGATTTTAATGTTAATTTTAATTTTGATAGTAATTTATTTTATTTTATTTGTTTTTGATTTTAAATGTTAATTTATTTTATTTTTAATCCTGATTTCACTTCAATGTTAATTTAATTTAATTTTAATTTCAGTGTATGGATCAAGTTATCTGAATTAAATGAATTTTATTTATTTATTTTATAACAAAAAAAACCTTTTAGTCAAAAACATTCTGTCTGACTGTCTGTTCCGGCTAATCTCCGAAAAGTCTGGATTTATTTTGATTTCAGACATATACATATTAATATAAGTCCAGGTTTCCTCACGATGTTTTCCTTCACCGATGTCAGTCAGTGTCCAAGATAAATTTAAAATACATATGAATTGAAAACATGAAAAAATGTCACATGGTACTTACCTGGATTTGAACCCACAACAAGTGATAGCTGGTCTTAATTTAACTTACTAACTTTTGCCTGCGGATTCCCTCGCGTTAATTTAGAATTTGACAATCAATTCGCACAACTAAAGTTTCTAAAATAATATAATTCAGTCATGATTTGAAAGACGTGGCGCCATCTATTATCATAAAAACGTTATTGTTGTTTTTCTTGGGAACAGTGTTTTTTTTGGGGATGAAAGGTATCGTCCGTTTTTATACACCTGACGACGTATATGCAAAATTGCAGGAAGATCTTCAGTGGTTTAGGCGTTAAAAGGTGACAAACAAACAAACTTACTTTCGCATTTATAATATTACTAGCGACCCGCCCCGGCTTCACACGGGTGCAATATATACATATAAACCTTCCTCTTGAATCACTCTATCTATAAAAAACCGCATCAAAATCCGTTGCGTAGTTTTAAAGATCTAAGCATACATAGGGACAGACAGACAGCGGGAAGCTACTTTGTTTTAGACTATGTAGTGATGAAGTTATTATTTGGAATGTCTCCAAACAGCTCGCCTACTTTTAACTGCGGTAGACTGTCAGCACAATATTATCATTAATACTGAAAACGGGAAATTTACATGTTTACTATTTGTTAGTTAACTATTTTTAAATATAAGTACTTCAACCTCAGGATGGGTTTCAAATGTCGAGAGCTTGGAATCCAGCGGGTAAACTGTGTAAAAACTGAAAAAGTGCCGAAAAAAATTCGCGAGCGGACACGATGAGTTTCGTGTGTCGGCAATAGAATCGAGTTGTGAGTGACAGTGGTAGCGGTACCGAGTGCAAAAAACGAACAAGAAAGAGGGTAGACCGATTTGTCTGCTCATAAACACCCACCCGCAATAACTTCAGTTTATCCGTGATCATAGTGCTTGCAACAGCGCCAGAATATCGGGAACTCGAAACAAACAGTAAACATGGTAAATATCCTGTTTTCAGTGTTAAGTATAATGTTAGTGTGACCATATCAGTTTAAAAACTTTCAGCACAATATCACCCATTTCAAAGCTACATGAACAATATAATATTCCGAGCGCACAAAGACTTGTAAAACAATTACATTTATACGTTCATTCGTTCTCTCCCATTCATTCGAATGAATGCATTCATACTGCACACCGCAGGGAAACAATGAAACTGCAACTTTATTTTCGAAGCCCGGCTTCCATGCTGACTTCAAATTGAAAGCCGTACAATGGCGGTGTTGGCCACACATTAACTAGCAAACCGGACGATGTAAATTATTTTAGTGGACTTAGTTCTGGAGGTGCAAGCATTAAACTCATAGTGTTTTGTTAATTTTGCGTTATGTTTTGTTTGAACTAAGAATAAGAAAAGACTAAAACACAAAAACCTCGATGGTCGCATGCGTGACTGCTGAGCATAAGGTCCTGGGTTCGATTCCAAGGTCGGGCAAGGTGTTATTGGATTTCTTCCAATAGGAATTTGATTGATTACTTGTCATCTCATCAGACAACTCCTTTCTAGCCATATCATCCTTTACACAGCCCATCCATCGTTTTTTTGGTCTTCCTCTACTCCTATACAAACTCTACCACCCCCTCTCTCTCTCTTCTTCATTTTTCTTGTATTTGTTCCGTCTTATTGAATTTATAGTTTATTTTTTGTAATTTTGTATGATGCACGTCATGTTCCTGCGTCCATCCACATTCATATTCAAAACTTTCCTCACGACATTTTTCTCATTCAATAAGTGTGCTAATTGTATTTAAAATGTACGAGCAAATGACAAGCAGGTAGATTTATTTCACCAATAAAACTAGAGTGCTCCTAACAAGCGTAACTTAATAATATAAAAGCTTATAAAAATGCAGTCGAAGCAAGAATTTATATGAACTACTCTATAAACGAGGCAAGCGAACTAGCATCGTGCAGACTACACAATTTTCTGAAACATTTTTATTTCATTCGTGAGACAGTTTTTTTTGAACTTGTACCAGTACCAGTGTGGCAGTGTGGCAATACTGATTGTGACGGTGTATTGCCGTTGACCCCACCACCTTTAGCCCCACTGGTGGAGCCAGCGGGAATTGATTAAAATAATTTTTAAAAAAATCCGTTGAACCCACCGTATTTTTAAGTAATAAAATATTACTCAAAAACATTGCATGGGATCGAGTAGTGTTAGTTGTGCAGGTTATGGGCAGTAAACTTACGAACAGTACTAGGCGGGCATGAATCCAAGAAGGTATTTATTACTACAAGACCGTTCGCTATACCCAGAATTATTAAAAATGCATACCACCTTGAGCTCATGCAAGCCTGGTACTTTCTGTGGAACATATTCTAATTAAATCCCTCACTGGCAATAAATAAATGGCTGTGGGGTCAACGGACACCATTGTGACAAGTTTGTACACCAATTTAAGGCTACAGCATGGGTGGCTGGAATTTCGGTTGGCTCCATTATCATCTGCCTACCCTTTTCCCAACTAAGTCAAGGTCGGCCACTAGGCTATCACTGCTTGAAGTAAATCATATTGTCATTGTATGGTCAGGGTCAAACAGAAGCAAAATAGTCAGTTCAGTTTAACTTTTCCATTTGCGGAAGGCCTTATTTGCCTCTAACCAAGAAACTCTTTTAAAATTCCCTCTCATCAAATAACCTCAAAGCGAACAAAATAAATTACAATTACACAGGTTTAACAAATAAATCCTTTGACAAAGGAATAAGTTAAGAAGTTGATGTTTTTCCTCAACTCAGACTTTATGGATTATGGTAATAAGGGACTGTTTGCCTTGCTCGTACGAATTGGGTCGCGTTTGTTCGCGTATGAGTGTGGTTATAATATTAACTGAGTGAACAATGTATTTTTTATTATTTTAGAGAAAATGCCTGCATTTTTATGAAGAGTGCTTTACCTACATAATTTTTTATAAGCAAAATGATGTTTTTGTTTGTTTTGAAAAATTCTTTATTAATCATAAAAATATACATAGCTGTAGAAGAAACAACATGAGGCATTTATTAATTAACCCTTTTACATTATCATATGAAATTATTGTAATAATTTCATTTATGAAATGAAGGGTAGCAGCAAATACTTAACTGCGCGCTCAGCGTAAGTGCGACCGGTGCAAGAGGTAGTTCAGGTGATCGCGCGTCGTGTTTTTTTTTTAGGAATTGATCTTTTTAACTTACGATTTACCTTTTAATTTACGACGATAGGCACGTTAGTGGTAAGAAATCCAGTATAACTTTGCGTCCTATTTAATTTAAAGTAAGTAAGACACCAGTCGAGAGCGCGGCCAGTCTAGTCAAAGAGTTACCACAGATGTGCAGCCTGGTAAATGATAAGTCGTTTTGTGTGCAGCTATGAATAGGTTACTTTTTCAGCCAGCGTCAAATTGTTTAGCGAATAAATTAGTCCTAATTTAATTAAAGCTTGTTTTTATAGCAAGAGACAATTACTAGACAGACAAACAAACCTTTGGATATCAGTAGATGTGTACTAAATCATTATTAACTTACTAATATTATAAATGCGAAAATTGGTGAGGATGGATGGACGTTTCTTACTCTTGCACGCGAAAACGACTGAACTGATTTGGATTAAAATTGGCACGTAGATAATTTATAGCCTGGATTACCATATAGGATACTTTTGATCCCGGTAGTATGATCCCGTGGGACTGTTACCGTGCTTCACGCCGGCGAAGCCGCGGGCATAAGTTAGTAATTTGTATTCCTCTACTAGGAGTCCAGAAAGACTAGAATATGATTAATGATATGATCGTACATTTGAAGGCAATTGACCGCGCCAGTGTTTACGTCTAGCATGTTAATTATGTATGGCTCTCAATGTGTCTGTCTAATCTACTGGACTGATTTTGACAAATGGAGTTTTTATTGATCGAACAATGTCGGCATTGGTTTTCGAAAGACTCAACTAAGGCTGTTAATAGAAAGAGTTTTATTTTATTTCGACAGCACGCGTAGCATGACCACCGTAGAAACTGGTTTTGTCGACGGAAGAATCGACAAAATTACAGATTTCTTTTGTTGATCTGTCATTTTGTCGATTCTTCAAATTCGACCGTGTGGCGTGTATGACTAAATGTATGAACGTAGACGAGAATGAGTAGGTCTGTAGTTTCTGCCTAGCCCCTTAGGTAAAAAGCGTGAGTTTATGTATGCATGAAAAACAATGCATAATATTGACTCTGAAAGTCCTAAATCGCCGTTCCATTCTGTGGGTACGATGAAGTATCGTGTCAATTTTAGCTGACGAATGTCATATTCAGCTGTCGCACAAAGTCATGATGGCTCAAAAATTGAAATGGACCTGTTAATTATCGTGTACGACAGATAGGTCCAGTTTCTCCAACGAAAACTTGACTATCAATTGCATATAATAACCTCCTGAAATTGGTTTATTGGATTATCAACAGCCAATCACATCTCTTAACTTACTTTTAATTTTGACGTGTTGGTCATTTTCGTTTCAGAAATAAGGCGGTAATCTTGACGTGTTGCATAGCATAATTATTGGCCTTTAATGTTCCCACTGCTGGGACACAGGCCTCCTCTTTATGAGAGGGAGGCGGGCTACAATCCACCACTCGGGCCCAGCGCGGGTTTGTAGACGTCACATGTCTTCGAATTTTTGGTTCTAGGACATGCCGGTTTCCTCACGATGTTTTCCTTCACTGTTTTGAGAGCAGCAGGGTTGAACTAAATTACACAAAGTAATGCACCTGCCTGGATTCGTTCGTGTTAGACCTGCGCCTTACTACTCGTAAGTCGGAGCCACCACCACTGAGCAACCGCGGCTGCACTTTGTTGACGTGTTGCTATTTTTTTAAATATTTTTGATGTTAAAAAGGTCAACAAAATTTTGAACAGGATGATTCACTGTCCCAACAGAAAAACGATGAAGAGTGATGATGTTCAATTGCTGTGAAAATATTATTATTTTATTCTCATACGAATGGCGATAATCTATTTAATTTTCTTTTCCCAAATTATCCATTTACCTACCAACAAAGAAGAATTGTAAGAAAGCTAATAAACGTACTGTCTTGAAAAGCTGTCGTAACGCAGCCCAAAATAAAATTAATGCTCAAAACTGACGTTCAAATTAATGTTGAAAAGTGACGGTGAAATTAGCGGCTTTGCTGACAGATGGGACCCGTTATTTATTTGTTATTATTAAATTCTTTGTATATGAGATCTTTTGTTGTATTTTTATTAAGGCGGTATAGTGGAGGGGAACGATTAATGCAGGTATATATTTTCATGCGTTTGTTCTAGAAATATTTTGGCAAAGGTGTTTTTTTAGTCTGGATAGTAACGAAGACCTGGGCTGCCTTCTTGGTCGAGTGGTCGCAAGCACGGCTGCTGAGCATGAGGTTTTGGGTTCGATTCCCCGTGTCGGTCAAATTGTTATTGGGTTATTCCATAAGGAATTTCTCAGTGGCAGCAGCCACGGAGTCTGGATTAGTGCTCGGTTGATGGCAATGGGCTCGCCCCCTATTCCATGGACTAAAATATAAATGGTAAAACGTGGGTGTACTCTTAGGTACACCTCTGCCTCCGGGCATTACAAGCGTGATGTTATGTTCCAGGAAAATTTAGGCTAAGGCATTTTATAGTCTAGATATTAACGAATAACTTGCGAGTCATCACAAATAACGGTATTCAGCGTACTCCAGTTTAGGCTTACAGTCTCGCTGGTAAAGGAAGCTTGCTAATCTACTATCGTCGACGCAAGGAAACGATAAGTCTAAATGTAAACCGTTGTATCGTCAATCGTTCGTGACTAATCACGCAAATAACAATTTTACAACTGGACTTCTTAGAGTCCACACTTGTCGACGCGGCATCGACTTCAGCTGATTAGAAAGAGTATTCATATCCATGCCGTGTCGAGACTCGCGTGGATAAGTAGGTATAGCCAACCCTGTACTGCTAGCTTCAGAAATGTGAAGGTAATACTTCCCAAGTAAAATAAAAAAAAAAAAACTACTTTTTACCACACCCAATAAACCTAACAGTTTTATATCATAACCAATAAATAGCCTTAAAAAAAAGGTAAAAAATAAGGCTGTAAACATATTTACGACACACGTGTAACGTGACGTGGGTAGTTTGTGACAAATATTTCCCGGGACATGTCATTTCTGTAGTGTATGTGTCAGATTCTAAATTGGTATTGGGAAGTCACAAAGGGAAACTAGGAGTTGACAGGCGATCAAGTATCTTGAAATTCACGTTACCTTTAGTTTCCTACGTCTTAGATGCTTTAGAAAATGGATATGTCCTCTGTGTGTATGCTACGCAGTCATCATCTGCCTAGCCTTTTCCCAAATATGTTGGGTCGGCTTCCAGTCTAACCGGATGCAGCTGAATACCAGTATTAATAAAAATATGGGGACGGGCTGCAGACATTGAGTCTATATTTATTCTGCAAAAAAGAGCCATCAGAGCCATATATAATCTTCGTAGGCGCGATTCTCTAAGGGAATTGTTTAAGGAAATTAACATCATGACGGTACATGTCAATACATCTACGAAAACATAATGTATGTAAGAAAAAATCTACATCTTTTAATAAAAGGGGTGACAGACACAATTACAGTACTAGAAATAGAGACCAATTAGTTCAGCCGGGCTTCAGACTCGCTAAAGTAGACTCATCTTTCATGGGGTACTGTTTGAGATGCTATAATAAAATTCCACAAAGTATTCTTGAACTGAATGAAACGAAATTTAAAACATGCATTAAACGCACACTATGTAAGAAAGCATATTACAAGTTGGACGATTATATCACTGATAAAAATACTTGGCTCAATGCCGGTCCTGCTCCACAAGAACAGGAGCGCCTAAATTGATAGCATTAAATAGTATTGTTGGAGCTGCTGAAGAATGTATAACTATCTTTGCATTGTATAAATTCAATCTCTTTTGTATTATATAGCCGCCTAGCCCATATTGTGTGAGTACTATGTACTAGAAAGCTGTCATTCGCTGGAAACCTGCGTCTTTTCTTGACTTGAATGTGCCCTGGCGGTTAGGAGTATGTCATGCTCACTCAAATGTCTCGCTGATGGTGGCACGTGTGTCGGATCATTTAGTTCCCTTCAAAATGGTTGAGTTGAATGGTGCTGATACATGCGTCATGTTCGTGAACGGGCGCTGTCAGTTGTGACTGGTCATCTCTTATTTGCCACGGCTTATTTGAATTAACTATTTTATTTTTGAATTGTTTTTACTATGGACACTTTTAACGTACACATCTTGCTGCATCGTTCTCACATAATGTACCATCTCAAAATGAATGATGTAACCAAGGCTTTGTTAAAGTATTCTGATTTAAAAGAGTGTCCATGGAGTTTCTTGCCCGTTCTTCTCCATAGAGATCTACGTTAGGCAATGGGCAACTACAGTACTTTCACAGTTTTTGTGTCTTGTGACTGGGACTGTAGCTATTTTTTACTGTTGTCTTTGTTTCGACAATTCAAAAGTGCCTGTAACTGGCCTACTTGAAATAAATGCTTTGATTTTGATTTATTTTACATGGAGTGACTGTCTATCTGACCTCCATAACCCAGTTAGTAATGGGTAATACCATACCCCTTGATAAAACTAGTTGTCAGACTTTTTGGTCACTGACTGCCTGTAACGACTGTCAAAGGTCCACAATTGACAGCCGGGATCAACGGCTTAACGTGCTTTCCGAAGCATTCGGTATGTAATGGGTGGTAACCTATCCACAGACCAACGTAGGCAAGCGCGGCTTAACCTGAAGATGGATCCGAGCGGCTGTTATTATTTAGCCACGAGCTCCTCGATTTTGTTAACATAAATTGATATACACAAATAGGTGCATACTAATACATATATGTCGGATCCGTTAGTATGGACATAAAATGAATCACAAGTACGCTGGTGGTGACATCACGCGACCTACTTACAAGTATATCCACACCACAGCGTGCTTCTACAGACCCTGATGTTCAGCTTCTGATCGCGACGGAGTTGAGATCTTGAAACTGTACCCGATTAATTGTGCCCCGTGTTGAAACTCAAGTAATTCGTTAGTTTTGCTAGAAACAGTGTAACGCACCCAGTGTGTTTTCATAGCACGAAACCCATCTGCTGCCCACATGATGTACAAGCCTAAAGGAGTAAATCCTGACAATCCGACATATACATATTGTCGAATTAAGGTATCAACAATAATTATCGCTCACACAGATGGTTCTTGCCAAGGCTTTAAAGCAATAACCTTGTCAAGAAATGATTTCGAAAAATCAAAAGAAACAGCAATTTCAGCATTTACCGTAATTTCCTCTACGTATATTCAATTTGAAAAGTAATTTTCTTTAATACGTCGATAAAATTACCCTACCTTGTAATGAAAATATAAACGAAGAAATTAAATGTTTATTTATTAGACGTTTACGTTTGAGGATATCCGTGACCAGGGGTTGTAAACGTTAGGTAATGGTCGAACATAAAATAAAGTTTATTTTATATTTCGTCTTTATTGTGTTTAAGCAGTAAACAATGTCAAGTAAACCTATTTAATTTAGTGTTTACACCTTGGTTTATACAGCGCTTTGGGTTCAATTTAAAATAAATTACCTAGCGAAACTCCGCACAGATGATAGGTATCGATATCTACACAACGCTTACTGCGTTGTGTAGATATCGATACCTATCATCCAAAAAAAAAACGAAATCCTCCGATGTATTGTTGATCAATTTTTCTTTTTTTTTAGTTACTTTGTTACTTCTAGCTAGCTAACTGAAATTGATCTTGTTTAAAAGACGTCCGAAAATATACAGGCTGGAATGGACATCGAGGCACAAACTCTTTCCACAATCGGCTGTCCCATACATGTTGGCCGTGTAGATCAACACTTTTGCAGGAAACAGTTCGGAATGATGTCCTGAATATGTGGTAACCGTTTGTGCGTTGATATCCCTTCCACCCTTTATTCTTTTTTAATATTAAACCTGTTTTAAAAGTTTATAACTTTTAAAAACTCTCTCTTAAAATTCAAGCAGTTAAACCGTTCATTTTAGGGTAAGTAGAAATTTAGAGACGTTCTTTGTAGAAATAACATTGTCAGTTTTCAGAATAAAACTTGTTGAAAAATTATTTGAAACTTTGAGGTATTTTTCGAACTACCCTGTACAGACAGACAGTCTACACAAACATTGAAAAGAGCTTTTAAATAGTTTTTTTAAAGCTCCAAAAATACTTAAATACATTGTTGTGATTCCATATGAATAAAAGCAACAGTAATTTAAAACGGTTTTTCTTTTGGTTAAATTTGACTATAAGTAGGTTTATGTTTACACGCTATCAATTTATGTAGATTAGATAAAAACTAGGAGTCTTACACCCGTATCTATAAACAAGTCAAAGTGATTACTTGAGTAAAAGTCAGAATTCTTAGCTCTGCTTTCTTTGACAGTCTTTATTTCGTTCAAATTCTTTTCTATTGCTTAAAAATGACTTTACTAAATCGATACATCATCACTGACAGGACTATTGTAGCCAATAAACCTGATATAGTGGTGGTGGATCGGTCAGAGCGGCGCGCAATGATTGTAGACGTAACGGTCCCGCATGATGAGAACCTCGTGAAAGCCGAGAAAGATAAGCAAATCAAGTATCTTGACTTGGCTCGCGAGGTTGTCGACATGTGGGATGTGGACTCAGCGATCATTGTGCCGATAGTTGTATCAGCCCATGGCTTAATTGCCAAGAGCCTCGACCAATACCTGAGGAGGCTCTCGTTAGGCAGCTGGATCAAGGGTTTGATTCAGAAAGCGGTACTCCTGGACACGGCTCGTATTGTTAGGAGGTTCCTCTCTCTGGAGCCCTGACCGACGGTAGCTTGGACCCTGTTCCCGATACCGGTGGGCTACAATTTTTTATATTTTTAAATGTTTTTTATATTGTTTTTAGTTTATGAAATATTTAAAAATGTAGAAGATTTGTATAAAAATAAATAAAGGAAATAATACTTTACTAATAATATACCCCAAGGTAATTCTTAGCTATAGAAAAAAAATATAATCAACTAGCTTTTGCCCGCGGCATCGCCTGCGTGGATGTCGAGAAATATCCGAAGATCCGGGGTAGAATTATCAAAAACGCTGTAACACGTATAAATTAATTTTCAATCCTCAGCCTAAACACTTTCATATAAACTTCCATTCCCTATTTTACCCCTTTAGGGGTGGAATTCCCAAAAAATATTTCTTAGTGGATACTTTCTCTTCAGAAAGTACATACCCTCCAAGTTTCATGTCTCTAGGACTAGCTTGTTGGGCTGTGTGTTGATATATCACCCAGTCTGTCACTCAGTCGGTTTACCATTTTATATATAATCAATCAATACAAACCTCTATAGTTATCAAAAGAGTCGTAGAAGTATGACGCCCCGTGAGTTATAAAGTGTGATAATTTCCATTCGATTCTAAATTCTAAACCAGAGACCCGGTCCGTCCACATCTCTCAACCAGAACTTTCAATCCAAACCCGCTTTAATTTTAAATCCCACCCAAAATTCAAACGCTATCATAACCGCCGTATATTCCGCTTCACTTAAAATTCTTTTGACAAGCACCGCATACGTTCACTCATGCATATAATCCGCAACACTTAACATTAAGTTCCTCTTTTGTGCGGCTGTACGCAGAGGCCCTAGCACGAATGTTCGACGTAAACGTAACGTAAAATCGAACGATTATTAAACTACAAATACAATTTATCCGTAGAACCGATGACCGTTGGGGTAGACGTGTTCATGAGTGGAGACCACGAAACGGCGAGCTTAAGGTAGGACGCCCTCAGGCTCGGTGGAGTGACGATCTCCGCATGGTGGCTGGTAGCAACAGGATGAGAGTTCCCGAGATTCTAGCTGAGTGGCGTGTGATTGGAGAGGCCTATTTCCAGCAGTAGACTTTTGCAGGCTGACGATGATGAAATACAATTATCGTTTAGCATTTTTAGTTGAATTACCGCCGCAGTCACGATTAATTTTAAATATGGGATGGAAGGGACATCGACCTACAAAGGCTCACATATTCAGTACATCATTTCGACCCCCTTTCCCTCCCTACATTTGAAAAATAACCGTTTTCCATGCATTTTGGCATTTTTTTAAGAAACAGTAGATTAAAATTATTTTTTTAATTACCGTTCTTCTCCTTCTTCTTCTTTACGTGTCAATGAACTCAAATGTTGTTAGACCAGTACGTAGCCATCTACACAGCTCTAATATTTGCTTCGATTAAATCTTGATAGGTGCAAGTGGTTGTGCAGGATGGGCAAGGACAGGAGGTGGAGCATATCTTGCAGAGGAGCTCCACACTGGCTATCTGTTGCAAATTACCGATGAAAGTTTTCGATGTTCGGTATGATGTACTGAATACGTGGTAATCCTGTGGTTTCCCTGCCTGCGTCGGTGTTCCCAATTCATATAACCCCTATCTATTTAAGTCGCGAGTTAATAGGCTTCTTTTGTTAGCTCGTTCCATCGTCGACCTCATCTCTGTCCTCAGGATTAGATTGAGGTCAAAATATATCAAAATTAGTATAAAAAAATAAATTAAAAAAAAACCGCTTTTGCATCGATGTCCCTGCCACCCTGTATAAATATAGTCCGCAGTCTGTCTGTACTGATTTGACAGAACGTTTACTCTGCGCGTTCATACTAAGCCTAGTGTTCGTACGGTACATACAGCCGGACCAGTTTCTACTGAAACAAGGTCGAGAGGAAAATTACGGAGTTTAAACGAGTCTGAATTTGTTGCCGCGTTCGCATTTAGTTTTGAGAGTATGTGTGTTGTATAGACGTTTATATGTACACTAGCTGTGCCCTACGATCTTCGTCCGCTTGAAATTATTTAAAATAATACTAGCTTTTGCACGCGGCTTCACTCGCGTTAATTTAGAATTTGACAACCTTGCAGTGTGAAATACACTTTACGACCTATTCTTATACCTACCAAATATACATAAAAAATTTCATCAAAATCGGTCGAGCTGTTTCGGAGGAGTGCGACTACTAACACCGTGACACGAGATTTTTATATATAAGATGACTAGCTGACCCGGCAAACGTTGTATTGCCATATAAAAAAAAAAAAAAAATAGATGTTGGCCGATTCTCAGACCTACTCAATATGCTCACAAAATTTCATGAGAATCGGTCAAGCCGTTTCGGAGGAGTACGGGAACGAACTTTGTGACACGAGAATTTTAAATATAAGACGAGAATTTTATATATAAGATAACTTCCCTATTGGAATCGGATATTGTTAACAATTTCAAGGATTTTCATTTTTTTGTACAGTACCCTCATACTTTTCCTAAAACAAAAGTAGCCTAAGTTACTCCTCCAAAATCGGTCCAGCCATTTTGGAGATTAACCGGAACAAACAGACAGAAAAAATTAAAAAAAAGAAATGTAAATTTGTTATAAGTACCGCATATACTTTCATATGCATTCAGTAAAAACCTGTCATTGTGAAAACAATAAGCCACATCAATTGTAAAAAAAAAAAAAACAAAAAGACACTTCAATTGTATTTATTTGTATTGATGTTAGTAGATGCTTGGCTTTTTCGTGTGGAGTCAAAGGCATTAATTTCAACTTACATTGTATACTATGCTTTATATCTTTTACATCAAATATCTGACAGAGACTTTAAATGGGACACGCGGTCTAAATTAGGGAAACCACCAAGCAACAATTCAAATTTACTTTGCACTAATATGCCCTGAATTAATCTCACAGCTACATAGACTATGGACTTTGAACGCAAAAGTAAATTAAGATTCTTCTGGTCAAAGAATCGTTCCAGTAAGGAAATTGGGGATTTGGGATACAAAATTAAATATTCAACAAAGAATGACTGTCCCTCGCAGGCTCGCACCTCATAAAAGATATGTTTTCTTAATTGTCTACTAGCTTTTGGCCGAGGCTTGGCTCGCATTATGGTTAGAAAATTTCCCAGAGGAATAATTTAAATATAGCCTTTGGCACTCAGGGATAATGTAGCTTCCCATTAGTGAAAGAATTTTCGAAATCGGATCAGTAGGTCCGAAGATTACTCCTACATCCAAACTTACAATCCTACCTCTTTTTAATATTAGTACATGTAGATTTTGATTATGATATATATGATTATTGACCTGAAAGTTGCTATTTGGACTACTCGGTCGTTCACCTAGTTCCAATCCTGGAATGTGCTGGTGATTGTGCATGGTGGGCAGAAAAGATGACGAGGACTCAAAAGTCCTGTACTAATCTTTCATTCTCTCTTGAAGCATTAATATATTGCAGTCATCATCATCCACAGCCTGACTTCACCCACTGCTGGATATAGACCTCTCTTTACTTGTTATAAGCTCCACGCTCTTGTGCCAGCCAATATATTGCAGTACTAGTTTCTAATTCACCTCAACCTACTTTCTCGTGCTCCCATTTAGCGTACTAGGATTTTTTCTTTTTTTTTAATATGTATCGTTGACTACAATTGGCTTTCGAAAAAACGAACATCAACAGTGAGTAAAGCATGTGTAAATAAAAGCTGGTAGTTCGTTGGTTGTGACCCAAAAAAGTAGGCTTGTCGAACAGTCGCTGATTAAATTGACCGACTGCCAACCGGAATTGAGACCTCACAGAGATGCAACGCGGCTGCATTTGGTTTGATTGAAAGCTGTAGTTGGGAAAAGGCTAGGCAGATGATGATGGTTGAAAATGAGATAAATGTTCATATTCAATGCATAAGATATTTTTTAGTTATATTTCCAATTGATATAATATAGACATTGTTATGTATGTTAATTATTTCAAAACATTAGATACGAATAAATCTAAATTTGTTAGTTTTGGAAGGGGTTCTCCGTTCTGTTCCGATATCATCATAAATTTCTACGAATATTCAGAATAATAAATATCTCAGTTAGATATGTCGCCATTTAGTGGGTACCATTATTAATTCCGTACCCGAAGAGTAAACAATGGAACTTTATTACTAAGCCTCCGCTGTCCGTACGTCCGTCTGTCCGATCGTCCGTCTGTCTGTCAGCGGGCTGTATCTCATGATTCATAATAGGGACGGTTAAAATTTTCACAGAATGTATTTCTGTTGCCGCTATAACAAGAAATAATAAGAATAAATTATAAATCATAGGGGGCTCCCCTACTATGATAGTACAGAACCCTTCATGCGCGAGTTCAACTCGCAGTTGGCTCATTTTTTCTATCCAAACAATAAATCTCTAATACTTCTTTTCTGTCAATTGCTGTTACTGTAGTTCATTATTTCAGGTGCACCAACGATCCCTATATTTTAATTAGTGACATTTTAGCGGCATCAGACAGTTTAATTATGGACTTATTGGCCTCACAGGAAAGTCCACAGTCGTACGGAACCAATGGAACCAATATTGGCGCAGTGATTGTCAATAAAACCGCAGCCCGTATTACTTCGGCTGGTACGTACGAGGAGGTTGAATAGCTAGATGTGGCTTGTGGAAACCCATACTCTGGTATACACCGTGACTTTTTAGTCGTCCACTCAATTTACCCGACATAAAATAGCTCTAGGCGCGATTTTTTTTATATTCCTTAACAGGTGCAAAGAAAAATAATAATAAAAAATTAGAATAAAATTATGAAACATCCTGTTAATGATGTTTTCCTGTTGTGTGTCAAACGGGAGAACATTACCTAACCAGCACACGAGTATAGTAGATCATCGCTCGCAACAGGGTGTTTTAACTACGTCATGCGTCATAATACTGAATAATATTTTTATTTTTAAATTATTTTAATCTCATAAATACCTATTTTTTTATGAATGTCTGGTATTCATTGGATACATGAAGTGGGCTGCCGATGTCAGACGACTAAAAAGTCACGGTGTATACCAGTGTATGGGTTTCGTGGAAAACCGAGTAATTATTTCGGCCAGCTAACCAGTTTTTTAATGAAGTCCTAGTGGTATTTAGCTGCTAAGTTGGTTTAATTGCAGGAATACGAAATTTAAAAAAATTGGATATGCTTACAATTAGCCTTGCTACATTATGTATGAATGTACTAGCTTATGCCCGCGGCTTCATCCGCGTGAAGTTCGTTAACTGTCCCAAGGGATCATGCTACCGGTATAAAAGTATCCTATTTGTTAATCCAGGTTGTAAACTTTCTATGTGACAAATTTCATCCAAATCCGTTGAGCAGTTTTTGCGTGAAACAGTAACAAACATCCATCCTCACAAACTTTTGCATTTATAATATTAGTAAGAAGAAAGATGTGCCTACATAAATTACAAGATTTTATAAATCGACAGTTTTTACCCAACTGCGGCGGGCCAAAAAGGAGGGTTATTTCATTATATCTTTGCATATTTAGCCTATAACGTACTTAGTACTGGGACACAGCACTCCTCTCCGAGAGAAAGAAGTGGCCATAACCCACAGTGAGAGTTGATTGAAGTCACAAGTCTTCGAATGTTCAAAAAACTTTTATAATGCGTCCAATTGATCCAAAATCCTCTTTTTCATATACGTGACCCATTTAGCAGCGGCCAACATCTTACCGGGCAGTCAACAGTGAACCTCTCTTCCATAACTTCTACATCCCCGTTTCTAATTTTACAACTGGACAAAAGTCAAGGAATAAAATTTATTACTGACATTGTACGAGACTTTACTAGGTTTCACGAACTTACACGGATATGCATTCAAGTCGCACTACATAGAAGGTAAAACTGTTTGATCCCATTGCAACTTTGGTTGTGAAGATTTTTAGCTTCCAATAGCAAGTGGGTACTTTTTGGACATCTGAATAGCAGTATATTTATCATAGATTTAGTAGTGATAGCCTAATGGTGTGACCGTTCGATTGCCAAGTCAAGGTCTCGAGATCGAACCCAAGACACGCACCTCTGATTTTTCGGATTCATGTGCGTATTGTATAATTATCACTTGCTTTGGTGAAGGAAAACATCGTGAGGAAACCAGCATGCCTAAGAGATATTTCTCGACGGCAAGTAAAGCCAAGTCAGAGGCCCATGGGTGGCATAAAAACTCTGACACCAGGTTAGGCACCAACCACACGATAAAGAAGAAGAAAGGTTTAGTTAGGATGACTTTTACCAATAAAACTGAACGCGGTTAGCATATCTAGACGACGCTCAAGAGTTGTCAGTGTCAATATTCCATAGCAATTAGGTCACTAATAGCTCTGGAACACGGTTCGATATTTGAACAATTTAAAAGAAAATAAATAAACAAAAGTTTCTGAATTTTAAACATCATATTAATTTAAGATCCTGCCTGAATGACCGACCGCGCAGGATTCTTCAGTGTTGTGATGATTGAATAAAAAAAAAGAATTAGGAAAAATATATATGAATTTCGAAGCTGCAAATTTTTTCTTTATCAGTAGCGTTTATCATTAAATCAAATGAATAAGGTTGTACTATAAGACATCGCATTTTTTCTAAAGAATTTGTCACCATTCTTTATATCTTCCACTGCAATTTTCTATTTATCCGAGGCTTTGTCAACAAACAAGTGCCAACTCTCGTAGCAATATTGCTACGCCGTAGCATTGTGCTACGAGATTTCTGATAAAAAGATTATTCTTTTTCTATTATTACTTTTTTAGTTCGAAGAAACATTTTGCTGTGTGTTATCTGGGTTACAGTGAAGTAGTTTTTGTTGTCTTGTTAGTCCAGCTATTAGTTGACAAGTATTAAGACTCCTTGATGTGTTTTTTTGTCGAGATTTTCTGAAGAAAAGTTTGAAAATATTTTCTGTGATGTTTTATATCAATAGTTGTTCTCCCACATATTGAGGAATGAATTCTCCCATACTACATTATTAAAAGTGTGTCAAAAACATTGAAAAAATTAATTCGGATCCGTTTGGGTCAGTAGTAAGTAGCCTATAAACTATTTCGTGTTACCCTCTTTTACTTGCAACTGGCTGGTAGCGCCACTAAGTTGGGAAGCATTAATTTAATTGCCACTGTTCCGGCCATCCATCGAGTGCATCTGTTCCACTCACGGCTGTTATCTATCACTCTACTAGGGTTGTCACTTATTTTCATTTTGTTTTTACATACTGGGTGTAAAAGGATCCTTCACGAAGCCGTCAACCAAGCATTCTGTACATCAAACTAAGTAACTCTACTTATTTTTGGGTGAAAAATTACGTTGTATGCAAGGCCTTAATGAAACGCACTCAAGACATTGTGCTGTGCTGGATGCATTGAATAGTACGGGGGTCGTGGAGGTACTTAACGTAAATATATTTAAATAAAAATTGCATTTAAAAAAAAATGTAAATAAGTTGGTACTTGGACCCCCAATATCTCCGTAACTAGAAGGTTTCCAGGTATGATCTAGAACAAAAAAATGCTCGCAATTACAGGGAGAACAAGTGCCTTTCGGCTTCGTTAAGGGTACTTTTACACCCATTAGGTACATCAACCTTCCTCCCTTGGGGATTGACAGATTCTATTGAACATCATCTTTATCTTTACATACTCCTGTCGTATTTCTGCAGCACTTTTAACAGGCTTCACATACTACCTCGTTGGTCTAGTGGTCTACTGAACAGGAGGACTTGGGTTCGATTCCGAGGTCGGTCAAAAGTGTTCACTGGTTTTTTTATCAGGAATTTCTCAGTAGCAGCATAAGGATTTATGCCTGGTAGATGGTAATACGCTAGCCTCTATGAAATAGGATTTCAACGTTATTTGCGAAATGTAGGTGTACTATTAGATACACGAAGGAAATACGCCCTGAGGATAGTCTGAAGCTTTGGCGAGAAAGTGTTTCCCTACCCAATCCATTTGTGCGACTTGCTGAAAATCTCCCACCTGGACACAAGTTGCCATGGCTGACCTGGAAGTCTTTAAATAGACGGAACACAGGTTGGCCGAAGCAAGCAAAACCTGTTCAGGTGAGAGATTCTTAGATGACTCTGTGATAGAGTGTAAATGTGGTGTTGTCCCACAAACGATGGGACACTATTGATATCGTGTTGTGATGGACACTATTGAAAGTGTAAACTCGTCGCCATATTTTGGGCTGGCTCAATTTCATTTGTTATCGACACGCCAAGAAGAATGTAAGGTACAGTAGACCTCAAAAGTGCAGCACCATGCTAAAGATTACATTGCTATGAACTGTGCGAGCGCGATACAGCAGTGTGTGTGCGTGTGCGTGTATGAGTGATGTCTCAACATTCTACACATAACACACACTAATGAACTGTCGTCACACTACGCGAAATAGCATTATATTTCTGTTGCATTTAGAATACACATCATAGTGATGACCTGTTCTTACCATTGCATTGTTAAAATTCGCGTAGTATTAACATGAGTTGGTAGCTGTTTGGGCTGAGCATGGGTTCACGATCAATGAAGTCCAAGTTCGAATCCATGTTATTACAATGTGTGGCTGTTTTTTGTTTCTTTGAAACCTTAATTATATTTGTATTTTAAGCAGAAAGTCGTTAGGTATTTATGTTTATTTATGATATAGTTATGCTTATTATTTATTTTTTATAAGAAGTTAAATATTAGATAGTTATTGTATTATTATTTAACCTCATTAAATGATTTTTATTTTATGATTTCGGTGTTGGAAGGTGGAAATAAAAAAATCATGCTGAATGATAACAAAAATGTTTATTCGTTTTATTTATTTATAAAATTAACAAACTTTTATGAGAATGTGACGTCACATTCCTATCTAGGCAAAAAAAAGTTCTCTTATCACCGTTCATAAGATTTTTTGTTGTATACCCACTTAGTCAATTCATAATAAGAATAACATAACACGGAAAGGATATTGATATTCTAATAACACAAATATAATTGTTGATACCCGCTTATTATAGGTATCAGTATTCAGCAGAGTTAATTGAATACTATGAGTATGAGTATAATATATGAGTTAGACTTTATGAACGTGTTTTTTTAATGTAACGTCACATTGAATGTATTGAGGTTATAGCTTAAGTGTTCATTTTCTTGACGAAAAGAATATTGAAACTAAACCCCAATTTAAGATCATTAAATTTAAAATTTATTTCTTAATTTTTTATTTTTTTATTTACGGTTATGTTAATATTACTAAATATTTAGTTACCCGGTCTACTTATTAAATTAAGTATTATTATTTTTTCGCCATAAATTAAGTCTTCCTTTTGGCAAGACTTGAAAGTCTTCTCGTCAGAAAATACAGGCACCTCCCAGTTAAAATGTAAATAATCTCGAGCAAAACGTAGTCTTTCCTCCCTGTGTTTTTGTGTCAAAAATGGTTTTTAGCTGGCTTCCGATGATGTAAACCTTCAGCATGGAATGCATGGCGAACAGTCTGTAATGTAGTATCCAATTGCTCTGCAAACATTATAGTTGGAATGAAACCATTTGTTTCATATTCTTCCACCATAAAACGTCGCTGAGTCGGGTTAATAAGCGGCGGCCTTTCACTTCTTAGACGACTCTTCAGACTACCTTCTTCCTCAAACCTCTTTACCCAACGGCTAACAGAATTTCTAAAAAAAAACAAAATATGATTACACACTTGCAACTAGCAATTTATTTAATAATAAGAAAATCACACACCACAACTATCATCATAATAATTATAATTTTTAAAAATAACTTACTTATTTTAAGCCAGTTTCAGTTGAAATTTGAGAAATATTAAGCCCATTTTTACGCAAAGTGACAATATTTGCCCTGTCGTCAATACTAATATTAGCTTGCATCTTGAATAAAGACAATCAAACAATACGCTAATCGTAATAATAACACAAACGCTCGAAACAAAGTTCACCAACTAACAACGTCATAACTAACTACTTTGTTCAATCCAGAAGTTTATTTTGTTTCACATTCACCCTCATCTTTTTTGTTAATAATAAGTTCCAACTAATATTTAGAAAAACATATCTCATCGGGTCTAACGTTTCATTTATAATTAAAACATAAAAAGAGTAATGTCACTTGGGTTCGAACGCAGAGTATACAGTGCGAGACATTTTATCTATAGCGTTAACCGCTAAGCCAGATAGACACATAATTGTTTGTTTGAAATTAAATATCACTAACTTAATACTCCGTCGCGACATGACAGGCTTGTCACTAAGGCAAATGATCATTATATCGCACTCTTTCTGACTAGATAATTATGAAAGAGAGCGATATACGGGATCGTGTATGTGTGCAAAATATTTGTTATGGAAAAAGGTCGTAAGTGCGACTTGTTTTGATGCGATCGTTTTGTGAAACTGCTACTGCACTTATGGTCTCTACTGTACACATACGTGATATTATAACATAAGTTATTCTTTAACTTATGTCAGTACCATACGTTTTTCACTTTTCTGTCGTCGTAATTGTTGATATAATCTTACTTTGTGTAAACCCTCAGGAACAACCCAACCATAATTATCACATTGTTAACCATAATTCCAATCCCCTGCAGTAACAATATAATTAAACGTTTTACCAAGCCGGGCATCAAACCCGGAACTTCGCCGCGCTAACTAATTTCCAATGTTGCGGCTTCTACCGGATGCGACTCCGGTCGGACTTGCTATCTCTCTAGCTCTCTAACAGTAGGGTTGGCATGGACTTAATTTGTTTTAATGATGGAGTGACTTGAATTTTGAATGTTGGCGATCAGGTTTCTAAGCTTTACTTTTTTTAAAATTAAATAATGTAGTAAAGAAGTATGGAAGAAGAAGACATGCTCAACCAACCCCAAATAAGATGGGATAAGAGGCTGCTGGACTGTTTCAAAGAGATACCGCGGCCTTGGAACAAAAAGGGCAAAGAAGGAACATGGATGGGTTTTAGTCAGTATAAGTCTAACACTCCCTTCCACTCCGCCCAGAGCGGGAGGGGTCATTTCATGATTTCCCAGCCAAAATAAAAAACATTTGATTGATGATGATGATGACTTTTAAATAACAAAAAAAAACAGATTCTCTAATCTGATTTTTTTACTTTGGGGTTTATTTATAAAAACTGATTAAACCTGAGAGACATTTAATTTATCTGAAAGTGTAAACAGGCGTCAATAATTACTCAACTTTAAGTAGCGGTTATGGATAAGCCCAGAATATTAGGGTTATCAATTCAACTTATATATTTTATTCTGAAAATATGAATTTATTGATTCCCGTATTTCTCAACGGCATGTAAAGCCGGATCAGAGGCCCATGGGAGCATAAAAACTCTGACACCAGGTTAGGCTCTAACCACACGATAAAGAAAGAAGAAAAAGGTTGATTTAGATAGAATAACATAGAAGTATTTTTGTCTGAATTACCTATTCAGTTACTAATACAATGTTTTAGCTTAAAATTCGAAACTTTCTAATATCATCAAGTCCTGAATATATTGCACTAACAGTCTCTTAAAAGTAATTATAATATCTCCAACCAAAGACAGACATTCAAAACAGAACGCCCGTGTCATCATTATCTTCCTGTCCTTGTCCCTTGTTACTTGGAGTCGGCGCAACACCTTTTTTTCTTCCATTCTCCTCTGTCAACCGTCACGCTATCACGTACTCATTTTTCATTCATATCATTCCTCACACAATCCATCCGTCGTTTCCTTGGTCTTCCTCTCCCTATCCATCCATCATCATCATCTGCCTAGCCTTTTCCCAACTATGTTAGGGTCGGCTTCCAGTCTAATCGGATGCAGCTGTATGCCAGTATTTTACATGGAGCGACTGCCTATCTGACGTCGACAACCTCTCTCCCTCTCCATCCATCAACATTTATTTTCATCCGTGTATACAGTGAATTGCTAAAATATCTTTCTAGTGCGTCCATCCACCATCTTTACTTTTGACAACCCTAACATGACTAGAGTGGCCAGTTATTTGTAAAACATAGTTGGCTCGTAAATCCTAGTTTATCGCTCAACTTCTTTTTTTATTATCACCATCTGGGAAACAAGGGTAGTCGCAAATGAGTTTAATGCTTTTTCCAAATAGTTTTGACGACATTTTTATTACTTTTTGATGAGTTTTGATAGGTTTCGCAAAGTTCTAATCGGAGAGGCCGATGACCTTTTTGGCACTTGTTTTAAAGTTCTAAATCGTTGTAAAAGATGTTAAGGAACTATGCTTACGTAGCGTTCTGTTAATAATTTGCTGTGCCCGACAGGGTCCACATGATCTAATTATAAGTCTACCACATAAGAACAATATGTGGAATGCAATGTATTGAGTATTGAGCATTAAATACTGTCTACCGCAAACTTCACTCAAAAAACACTCACGCACAAAAGTATTTAGCTCTAAACAAACAATCGCCATAGATAACATTCCTTCTATCCGACAGCTGTCAATAAGAAAAGAGGTTCCCATCGTTTCTGACAACGCAAGAAGGATGAATGCCGAAACAAATACGCGAAACAACGAAATCGAGGAAGAAAAGGAGAAGATTCCTCCTGATTGATCCATCTCAATCAATTTCCTTCGAAATGGCTCCATCTATATGTACAAATGAACGGAGTGGCGTCATGTATATTTATAAGACAGTATAGTATAGATGGTAGCCCCATCAGTGGTTTCGCAAGCGTGAAATGATTGGCCTTGAGGCTTTTTCGGAAATACAGTGGAGTAATTTAAAGGCTTTTTAGGGAGGATGGGGTTTTTTTTGAGGAGCTCGTGGTTAAACAATAACAGCCGCTCGGATCGATCTTTATTTTAAGCCGTGCTTGCCTAGGTTGGTCTGTGGATGGGTGACCACCCATTACATACCGAGTTTCATCAGAATGCAGATGATGTTATGGGGTTTTCAAGCACACTGTTTAAGTCGTTTTTGAGAGAAATCATGAGAATTTAGGTTCTTATTGGGTGTGAGTATAGCTTTCTTTACAAAACTCTTTAATCTGCTTAAACTACTTTTCACTCTAATCCACTCGACATACCAGCGATTCGTTCCGGATACACAATCAAAGGGACGTGTAATACTCAAAAAACTAAGTGCTACAGCTTCTACTGTCCTTGGGGTGTACATTCTGGGGTGTACATTCCCTTCATACACGCCCTCACGTGCGTGTGTGAAGGGGTGAGTAGAGAGTGAGTAGGGAGTGAGTGTACAGCTTGGCTTATTATAAATACTGTAGATTTTCTGTGTCATCGTAATTCAAGCGTTTAAGATAACTTTTGATATGGGATTTGCATTTTGATCTAACTAAACTAACTAAATAACAAGCAACGTGTATAGTTTACTGTCGTTGTTCATTTAATCGCAAATATATCTTAGCGTGTCTAAGTTTCCTTTCCCTAAGCTCTCTAATCTTAAACCTTTTTTAAACGAAGCTCAAATTCCACGCAATGAGTTTCAACTTCCCACACATTTTTCACTACTAAGGTCCCTTCACCCTGCGAGTAAACGGCGCGTGAACCAACCCTCGGCCGCTAACCACTTTTAATTATTCAACTGGGTTCCGCTAAACATAGGCTATTTTCTGCGCGCGCTGTCGGAAACCCTAATTTTATAATGGAGGTAATGAGCATTTTTAAAGGGTTTTTAATGGTATTATCAAATCTTTTTTTAGGGTTATATTTTTGGTTCGCACGTGTTTGGAGTTCTAATGGAGGGGAATTAGCAACACGTTGTGAGCCAGCATGGTGAATTGGCAGTTTATTTTGGTCTCTCATGTTGAAAACGAGGCTTATTCTCAGCAGTGGGGCAGTTAATGACTTAAAAGTAAGAAAATCGTTTAGAAGAAAAAGCAAATAGATATAATATTGATGTTTTGACGTTAAAGAAAATAGTGGTACATGAAATTGGTGGACTGCTTCTTTAGTCCTTCCTTCTCAGAGAGAGGAGGCCTGTGTCCCAGCAGTGGGAACATTATAGGCTGATTATGCTTATGCTTACGCTTCTTTAGTCTGCTAGTCGCAAGAACTTGTTCTATGCGTGAAATTACCGGATTGGCAGTTTTGCATTAAGAATTTCTCAATATCTGACCGGACTTTGCATTCGTGTCAGGTTGATGGCAGAAGTATCGCTCGCTATTGCATACAAACATAATATGCTATAGCATTTAAAGAACTCTGGTGATATGTGTGTATACACACCTTAGGAACACCTCTGCCTAACCCTTCAGGGAAAACGGGCGTAAGATTAAATGTTCCGTGAAATGGGTCGTTTTAATGTTGTTTAGATAATATTGGGATTCTTTTGGTTTATTGTTTACTTGCAACCCGCCCCGGCTTCGCAAGGGTGCAATATTATATAGGGTCTAACTATTCATACACGAAATATTTTCAGGGAATCATCTAACGGCTATAACAAAGCCATTTCAAGGGATTTTTTTTTTATCTGAGTATATTTTTTTTATAAAAATAAATAATTTAAAATTACTTGACGCACAAAATAAATACTGGCTCCTTATTTTTAAGCATCCATTACGCTAGTTTACTACGTCGTATTTACCTACTGTCATTGTTAAAATATGGGAGTAAAGGTTTTATGCAAAAAGCCTCAAAAAAATTTAGAATTATAATAATTTTGTAAAAATAAACACTCAGATAATTTTTTTTTTCGTTGCTATGGTGACTTTACTACTTATATAAGTTATATAGTCTTAAAATATGTCGTGTATGAAAAATTTGATCTTATATACATATAAACCTTCCTTTTGACACACTATATCCATTAGAAAAAACCGTATCAAAATCCGTTGCGTAGTTTAAAGTATAGTAAGTATCCTGCTTATGTGTACGAAGTTTTTCAAAACAAAATCACTTGAAGGTTTGTACGAAATGCCGTAAGACGTTAACGCTCTATTGTGGTCTGTGGTTACAAGTGTGTTACCCAATTAAAGTGCTTGTCTTAAAGGCGCGGGCCCACCGCGGTGCACGGAGAGGCTACGCACGTGTATTAAGCTTCGCTTTGTAAGAAAATGTATGTGGTTGTGTCCACTGCAACCCACGGAGAGGCTACGCATGAATTGACGTCATTGATACACGCGTGGCTTGCTCGAATAGGCGGTTACATAGCTCAACGCTGTCAACGTGGGTCTACGTTTCCACTGGAGTACACGAATAAGACCCACGACTATGTACAGCTCGGTTATCGCAGAGCAGTTTTCAGTCATACACGTTGTGGAACGGACGCGTTTCGTGTTTCTCGTATATATCGTATCGAGGTACTCATAGAATGGCATTGGTACTGACTTTGCTAGACAGTTCTTCTGACGATGAATCCGAAAGTGAGATTGATGATCTAATCTTGGGTGAATTGCAAAAGAAAAGAAAACACCGGTTCTGGATTGAAAATCATATTAAATTCAGAAATAAACATGGAGAATACAAAACATTATTTATGACATTAAGTGATGAAAAATTTGAAAATTACTATCGACTATCACGACGAGACTTCCAGATTATTCATGACATGATTAAAAGTAAAATTGAAAAAAGGAATACTAATTATCGGAAATCTATAAGTTCTGATGAAAGACTCGCCATCGCCATTAGGTATGTTATTTATTTATTATTAAAATATATATATGTATATTTATTATTTAACTGGTGAAAAGTGGGTGTTTATGTGCACCTCTGCCTACCCCTTCGGGGATTAAAAAAAGGCGTGACGTTGTGTGTGTGTTTATTTATTATTTTTGAATGGTTCGAGATTCAAACAGCTGGAAAAGTATCTTGAGGTTGAGGCAAGGGGTTGGCGTCAGACACGGGTCTCACATCAGGCAGGGGGCTGCTATCAGGCAAGGGACTGGCGTCAAGCACAGGTCTCACATCAGGCAGGGGGCTGCAATCAGGCAAGGGACTGGCGTCAAGCACAGGTCTCACATCAGGCAGGGGGCTGCAATCAGGCAAGGGACTGGCGTCAAGCAAATGGCTGGTTTGATAATTTGTTGCACTTCTATAACCATAAGAAGACGAAGTGGAAGGCGTGGAGCAGTAGTAAGTATTCATTGAGTCATAGGACAATGCTTCTTCTTCAGCACGAGTAATTGTTTCAAAAAATTCTCTTTGGACTCGTAGTTGTAAATACTTTGGTAGATCACGTGTCTTTTGACAGAGACTTTCAAATAAATGAGATAATGCATCTGGTGGTCGATTAGCATCAGTAATATGCTTTCTTATTTCATCTCTTTCAGTTCGTCTTTGCTCGCGATTTTTCTCTCGGCGCTGAAGAATCTCTATCATTTCCAGTTGCTTGCTGTTCTTCTTCCCAGATTGAATTGTAGATGTTTTAGCCGGTGAGGGAGGTGATTCAACAACATCAGTATCCGTAATTATTGTATCAGAAGTGTTTTCAGTGTCGTTTCCTTGTATACGATCCGAAAAATTTGAAAAAGTCTCGTTATTTTCTCTGTGTGGCAGTAAAAATTCCATTAAATTCTCATATTTCCACGGTTTCATATTTTGTGCTGCCTGTCCTGTAGTAGTCTTACATCTTCGAAGAGCTTCTCTATGACTATCTCTTAATTTCTTCCAATGAGATTTCGCTTCCTTACCTAGAACAAAAAAAAACATAATAATTGTATGTTACAGATATATGGCAACAGGAGATTCATACCACACCATAGCTTACAGTTACAGAGTAGGAAAAACCTCTGTAGCAAGGATAATCGAGGAAGTTGCCGATGCTATATGGGACTGTTTAGCGCCTATATATTTAGAAGAAATTAAAAATGAACATAAGTGGAGAAATATTGCTGAAAATTTTAAAACTTCATGTGACTTTCCTCATTGTGTTGGAGCTATTGACGGCAAGCATGTCACAATAAAAGCACCTCCAAACTGTGGATCAGATTATTTCAACTATCTTAAAGATCACTCTATAGTGCTTTTAGCGGTTACTGATAGTAAAAAAAAAATTATAATGATAGATATTGGATCAAAAGGCAAATTTAGTGATGGGGGAATATTACGAGAAAGCAACTTTGGTCAGAAGTTATATGCTGGTAATCTAAATCTTCCGCCTGATGAAGCACTTGTAGAAGGTGGCATCGAGGTTCCATATGTCTTTATCGGGGATGAAGCATTCCCTTTATTATGTAATTTGATGAGACCATTTCCCAGAGAAAACAATATTACACAAAATAAAAGAATTTATAATTATCGTCTTTGTCGAGCAAGACGAGTGGTCGAAAATGCGTTTGGAATTCTGAGTGTCCGTTGGAGAGTTTACAAACGACCTTTTGAGTGCAAAGTAGATACAGCCATAAAAATAGTGAAGGCAACTTGTGTGCTACATAATTATTTAATGGAACATAGTTTCACCTACAATTCTGTGACAAATGAAGATATAGCCGCAACTCCAGTTGAGAACCAACTTTTTGATTTAACACATTCGGGATTTAGAAGTTCTAATGACAGTTTTTTTTATCAGGGAAGAATTTTGCAATTATTTTAATCATGCGCATGTTTTGAGCTGGCAAAATGCCCGTGTCACAATTTAAACAAATATTAAGTTTGTGTCTACTAGGTAGTAGGTGTGTAATAAATAAATATTAAGTTTGTAGATTTAAAAGTAATATTTTTATAATATTAAATTAGTAACAAAAAATAAGTAAACAAGTATTTACTCACCATTCGCCATTTCACATTCCATCGCAATCTTTTCCCAAGCCAAATCCTTTTTACCGATGTCTCTGTACGATATATCGCTCATTTTCCATAAACAGGGGTGTAGCTTGACTTTTTCAATAAATAACTCCATAATTAAACCAAATATTATTGACTAAATAAAAATAAAGCCGCCTGTCGTGGTCATCAAATGCACGCGTGCGCCACGAAACCTAGCAATTGACAAAATGGCGCAGGCGTCGCTCGCTTGCTTCCCCGCCCGTCCCACCTCCCGCAGTGCCCCACGGCGGTGCACGGAGAGGCTACGCATGTGTACTAAACTTCGCTTTGTAAGAAAATGTATGTAGTTGTTTCCACTGCAACCCACGAAGAGGCTACGCATGAATTGACGTCATTAACACACGCATAGCTTGCTCGAATAAGCGGTTACGTAGCTCAACGCTGTCAGCGTGGGTCTACCCGTGCGCCGTGCCACGCTACACATAGTCGTGGGTCATATTCGTGTACTTCAGTGGAAACGTAGACCCACGTTGTCAAACAAATGAATACACGCAGCTAAAATGCGCCGCGTGTCCGTGCACAGCGTGCACTGCGGTGGAGCCGCGCCTTTAGATCATCCTGAACAGCCTAAAATAATAACTTTCTTGATTACAAATGGATCCCAAGAGAAATAGTGCCTAAGTTTGTAATATTTCATACTGGTCCACGCGTACGCGCGTAAGTAATGTTTGTAAATTACTCGCCTGAGCATTATTTTGTTTAGTTTAAGGCAATTCTGTTTGTTACTAACTGAAAACAATACCTAAAATAATGCTCTAATAAAATTCTACAAGTTTGGACACTGAATCGAGCTTAGAATTCGAACTCTGCACTTTTATTCCGGAATCGCTTGGTGAAAACGCGGCATTGTACAGACAGTGCCTAACACTTCTTTTTGTTTAGACTATGCAGTCCCACTGTTGGGCAAAGGCCTCCCTCAATTCTTTCACCTTCTCTCGGTGTTTTACCAGAGAAGACCTAACTCTTACCCTCTCTTGCCCTTATCCCAATTCATTTGGGGTCGGCGCAGCATGTCTTCTTCTTCCATACTTCTCTATAACTCGTCATCTCGCCAGACACCTCCTCTCTTGCCATATCATTCTGTACACAGTCCATCCATCGTTTCTTTGGTCTTCCTCTACTCATACCCATCCACATTCATACTCAAAACTTTCCTCACAACATTTTCCTCATTCCTCTACATTTTTTTTTTTCTCATTCCTCTGCATCACATACCAATACCACGACAACCGACCACTTTCAGACTTCCTCTTATATACTTATATCTTATTTTATCCATTCGCGTAACACCACACATCCCAACTCTTAACTAATCAAAAAACCTTCAAAGTAAATATAAGCCGTCTGGCCACAATTCAGAACTTGTGACCACAATATTATTGTTGTAACAAAGGGCGAAGCCAAACTAATCCCTTTTGACATCACCACTGATATTTGAAGTTTGAAGTTTATTGTAACTTCTTGGCGCCTAAGTCAATCTTAGTTAATTAGTTTATTTTCTGTGTTCTTCAATAGTCTGATTATCATTTAAAAAATAAATATATTATCAATAACACTCGAAAATGTTGCAGGGATCCGTTGGATGCGAGTCTCACGGGACCGGTCCATGTGGCGACACTTGGGGGAGGCCTATGTCCAGCAGTGGACGTCTTTCGGCTGAAATGATGATGATGATGACACTAGAAACGGAATATTTACCATGTTTACTGATTGTTTTGAGTTTTCGATATTACGGCGCTGTTGCAGGCACCATGATCGCGGATAAACTGTAGTTATTGCGGGTGGTTGTCTGCTCATCAACACCGTAAATATCCCGTTTCTACGTTAGAGAGAGAGATCATGATAGTTTAAAAACTAATAAATATATTGTAATGAACCACTTAACAGTTTATTTATTTTTAACACTATTTATTACGGGTAGTACTTGTGATTATTTGATCAGAATATCGGTGATTTGAAACCTTTGCCAAATCAAGAGAAGATTAATTAATTAGTATAGCATAGCATAATCAGCCTATTAATGTTCCCACTGCTGGGACGCAGGCCTCCTCTCTATGAGAGGGAATGGGCTATAATCCACTACGCGGGCCCAGTGCGGGTTGGTAGATGTCACATGTCTTCGAATTTTTGGTTCTAGGACATGCCGGTTTCCTCACGATGTTTTCCTTCACCGTTTTGAGAGCAGTGGTGATGAAATAACTTACACAAAGTAATGCGCCTGGCGGGGTTCGAAACCACGACTTACTGCTCGTAAGTCGGAGTCTCTACCACGGGGCCACCGCTGCTCTCCCAAATCAAGCGAAGATTAATTAATTAGCATAGCACAGCATAGCATAATCAGCCTATTAATGTTCCCACTGCTGGGACACAGGCCTACTCTCTATGAGAAGGAATGGGCTATAATCCACCACGCGGGCCCAGTGCGGGTTGGTAGATGTCACTTGTCTTCGAATTTTATTTAATTATTGATTATTAACTAATTAGTGATGTTTAAAGTTGTTGTTCCGGGTCTAGCTGTTTGAGTATGTGAATCTAAATATTTATAAACGCACCCACGATACAGGAGAAATTCCTAGTGTGGGGCAACGTTTTGTATGTTTGATTTTGTTTGAGCGCGACGACTCTTGGAAGAGTAACAGCGGGGCAAATCTAAAGTCACTACTATTCCAATAACTTCACAATCTCTCGGTAGGTTGGTGGGTTCAGTATTACCAAGGGTATTGTATAACCAGGGCTGCGGGACTGTCGAAAGAGATACCGTGGCCCTGGAACACAAAGGGCAAAGAAGGAACATGGATGGGTTTTTTGGGTGTTCGCAGAGAGGCTGGATGGGCCTACAATGCAGTTTACCAAGCTACATGTTGGCAACAAAGCTTGTTAAACCTTCCTGTGACTGTGAAATTCTTTCTTTTTTTCTTTCTTAATGTTCCTGCATGTTACTAATATAGTTTTTAAGTAAGATGTAATACTAACACCCTATGGGCCTTGATGCCTGACAATAAAATATTTTAATTTTTATTTATTTTTAGTCAGTACAAGTCTGACACTCCCTTCCGCTCCGCCCAGAGTGGGAGGGGGGGGGTCATTTGATGATTTCCCATCCGAAAAAAAAAAGAGTATTGTATAACCCAGTACTAACTGGGTTGTGCAGATCAGATAGGCAGTCGCTCCATGTAAAATACTAGTATACAGCTGTATCCAGTTAGACTGGAAGCCGATCCCAACATATTTGAGAAATGGCTAGGTAATGTTGGTAATTACTCAGCTACGACTAATTTGACTGCAATCAACAGAGCAAGATCTTATCAAATAATTATGTCAGCTGTCACCGCTAGATAAAGCGGACATGGATACTGGAGCGCAACAATTAAAAAAAAATCCAACATTGTTCGTCGGTTATAAAAATCAGCCAATTTATTCAATTTCTACACAGTTAAAATGGATTAAACAGTTGTTTCTTTATTTATAACTGACTAAAAAGATAGAAAAGATTATCATCATCATCATCATTTCAGCCGAAAGACGTACACTGCTGGACATAGGCCTTCCCCAAGTGTCGCATTGACCGGTCCCGTGCGTCTCGCATCCAGCGGATCCCTGCAACCTTTACCAGGTCATCGGTCCACCTAGTGGGAGGCCTTCCAACGCAACGTCTTCCAGTTCGCGGTCGCCACTCCAGAAGTTTCCGGCAATATAGAATTATACATGAACTGAATTCATTGTAACAGTTTAGTCACTTTCGCTTACTCTCTATATTTTAATTAATACGTAAATAAACTAATTATTTATTTAAAAAAATATATTATGTTTACTAAACTTACTTATACTAATTTATTTAGTAGCGGCATGTTTTCCTTATATTTTATTTATTTATTTATTTTATTTGGCTCTTCAACAATGAGTACACTATTACATTTATAATAAAGTAAAACATTGCAAACTTAAGTCTAAGTGCCCCATTACTTAAAGAAGAGCCCTACATGCACTATATTATGCGCCTAAATTTCTAATTAAACAATGAAAAAAAAAAGAAGAACTGATTAAAAATACAAATAAAAAAAAAGAAAAGAAAACAACGTCAGTATCGATACTATATTAACATACTATATATTTCAACATACTATATTAACTGTGCGTATTTCCCTTCATATTTCCAAACAACCCTGCGTATTTCTCGATTCCAGTATAAAGTCTGGCGATTCTCGTCTTGTCGTCGTAACCTCTTTTGCTCCGCTGAGCCGACTCCAATGTGTTCGAGCGTGACGCGGCTGCCGCGTACCCACGCTCAAACTTGTTTTTTTAATAAAAATAAATCTGTCGGCTAGTTTTTTTTTTGTCTGGAATAGCAACGTTAGTTCGGATTTTGCATGTTTTCATTAAAATGTGTGGGGATTTTATGGTGACTGTGGAGTGTCTCGGCGAGAGTGTCGATCAAGCGAGGAACACCGAGTGTTCAGTGACCTAAACGTTATTAAATTAATAAAATATTACTAAAAGGTAATAGTAAAATACCAAATGCTCCGCGTCATATACTACGACAACCGATATCCACACATGTTTCCAGTCACCGGCGCCACTTTCAGTCTTCCTCTTATGTACATAAAACATAATATTGATTTAATCAAAAAGTACTTATTAAACAGGGTGTAACAGAAAGGGTATATTCATATGAAAGGATATGCTGCAGACCATCAAACTGAACAACTTTCTCCTTGGGTTCAATATCGTAAATGTCATACATTTGTCCCATACGAGTAGGTATTGAAATTTTGTATGGGACAGCGGATAATTTATTCGCATTTACGATATTGGACCCATGGAGAAAGTTGTTCAGTTTGATTGTCTGCAGCATATCCTTTCATATGACTATATCCTTTCTATTACACCCTGTATAGTTTACAGATATCAATGCTATAACAAATCAGGATTTCATACAGCAAAGTTATAGCAACTAGGGCCAAACTAGATAAAGAAAACAACTAAACAAAATGCCATCAACAAAAATATAACGACTTCTAAACACAATTCCAACTTTGAATCAGCCATTAAAATAATATTCTCCAATATTTATTTACATTTGAATACAGGTCCACAATCCGGTTCCGATTCCCTCCATAATTGAATTGAACCCGTTAATTTTTCCACGTATTTGAACGTACTACCCCTTCAATGGAATCAATTGAAAATACTCGTTTTTAATGAAATTCATGTTCGTGTATTATATGTACTTATGTGTGCTTTTTACTCCTGTTTTTAGCGTCCTAAATTGTGTTTCGCAGATGAATGCAATCTTTTTGTTGTTAGTCTACAGACGTTTTGAGATAAAACTGGCCACGTCGACGTTCTTCCGCGTGAAATTATTATAAAAAAATTACTTCCCTATTTGAATCGGATTTTGTTAACAATTTCAAGGGTTTTCAGTTTTCGTGCACGGAACCCTAATCCTTTTTCTAAAATAAAAGCTGAAGTTACCCTTATAACATCAGCTATCTGCCAGTAAAAGTCCCCTAAAAATCGGTTCAGCCGTTACGGAGATTAGCCGGAACAAACAGACCAACCAAAGGGTAGAAAAAACGATTTGAAGTCTCTATCTCTATCGCTACAGTGCGCGACAAACTAATTTTTAAATTTCAATATTTTTGCTGGATAACATGTGCAGTTAACATAATAATATGTACAACAATGAGGTAAACAAAAGTACTATTGAACATACGTCCATACATTTAGCCGGTGGCACAAAACACGCTGTTAAACAACCGAAGCGCAAACTAATTCGATATGCACTAACTCCAGTCGGAGTACAGCCTCCGGAAATGTACGCAGTGGGTATTATGGTACATTATGTGCTATGGTTTATATGGTTTTTAGGGCGGCTGGGGATGACGGAAGAATTTGTTATGACGTAACGTAGCTGATTCCGAGTGTTTCGTAACAAACTTTTTGCTCACTGGATTACTTATTCATGTTTCCTGCATTTTATGCTACCTAATGTAACACAAGTTCTAGTTTTCACTGACGCTAAACGCACCTAAGCGAATACTTGTGCCCTTAATGGCATTCATATACAGCGTGACCCAGAAAAGTGTGGTTATATTTCAGGGTGTGATTCAGACCATCAAACTGAGCAACTTTCTCGATGGGACCACCTAAAGTTCGAAATCGCGAAAAAGATCTACTGTTCAGTACAAAACTTCAATACCTATTCAACTGAACCGAACCGAATGTATGGGACAGCTGATTCTTTTTTGTACACGCTGTATGTGTCGCTTAGTGTCTGAAAACCATCACTACAGTTGCGCTGCATATCGTCACTGCTTATTTCTTTCGGATTCAAAAGTTTTTGAACTATAAAAACTTGTTTACAACTTTTCATGCATTACAATTTTGAGCGATCAAAAATATAGGCACGCTTCGTGTTCATTTCATTTCATTTATTTTGCATTCCATATTGTAAAAAAGATGTTACAAAGGGCTTAAAGCTAGGTACATAAATATGGACCCTGTAAGGGCACAGCAAGGTAGGAGAGAGGAAGGGGGGGGTGAGGGGGGGGGTGTTAAATTACGGTACGACAAAAATAACTTGTATATTAAGTGTGAGTGTATGGCATTCCGACTAACAAAGATTCCGAACACAAATAAATTAACTTCAACTACTAGTTCATTTAGCGAAAATAGGTATGTAACAGGAGAATATATCTATAAATCCACCAAGCAGCTAGTAATATTCCAAAAACTACAAAGTTATAAAAGTTACTAGGAACCCATATTTGACGAAGCAATATTGAGAAAGCAAAGTTCTTGTTTGTGAAGGATCGACAAATAAAGCGAAAACTTGTGCGAAAAATGTCTGTTTTCTACATTCTCACAATATTATTCAGAATACAAGGGATAGGTTTATTTTGGAACTCCTAGACGGGAATAGATGCCATCAAATATGTCTGACACCTGGATAAAGAAATATTCCAACTTATTTATTTATTTAACACTTCAAGCACAAAGTACAGAGACGCCTCTGTAACTTGCACTTAAAGCCATAGGCATTTTCTACCAGTCAACCTTTGTGTGATGCAGAGGCAAACAGTGGTAGGTGTAAATTTAAAAAAAATAATTTTAATTTAATACTAAGATAACGCACGCACGGGACCGGTCAATGTGGCGACACTTGGGGGAGGCCTATGTCCAGCAGTGGACGTCTTTCGGCTGAAATGATGATGATGATGATAATGACTAAGATAAACTTATCGCCAAATCTCATGTTATGGTTTCATATTCAAATTCAAATTCAAATTCTTTATTGCTAACTATGTGTACATAAATAAAGTTCTTAACAGAGGATATCAGTTCTTAGAACATAGTGGCCCTGTTAGGGCATTGCAATTTCATCATGCATATATGCTTATAATTGTAACAGTAACAGTTGAACATGCATTATTTACATTCATTAATTAAAAAGAAAAAAGTTATAAATATTTAATTTTATATAGGACATCGTTAATTACATTATATAATTTTATCATTTACATCATATTAATTATAAATTATTATAGTCATACCTAAATAAAAATACACATGTCATGAGTTACCTGATTTAAAAATTATCATTATTCATTAATTCAATTATGTCACAGTATTGTAATCATTTAATATTAATTATCATAATCCTTTTAAAATATTTTACTGAATTATATTCACTTTAGTGATAGGTACTTTATTGAACAAAATTATTTTTCCTCAAGAAATTCTGCTATTGAGTAATAGGCCTTTTTAATTAAGAAAATTTTTAGCATTCTTTTAAAAATAATAATTGAATCATACATACATACACACATGCCTTTGTCCCATGAGGTAGGCAGAAACAGAACGCCACCTGCTAGGATCCTTACATATACCTTTTGCCTCGTCCACGTTCATACATCTGGTCATACAGGCAAGCCGGTTGCGAGTACCGACGAGACCTGAATGGTGAGGTCCTAACACCATTCAGGTCAGGGTATGTTATTCTACGGCGTCGGGGTCCCGGTGTTGCTACTCACATCTGTCTTTTGTTAGTCGCCTTTCACCGTTTCGGAATTTTGAAAATAACGCTATCATAATTCATACTCACCATTATTATGGTTTTTTTTTCTGTTGGGAAATCATCGAATGACTCCTTGCAATTTTCTTGCGAATGACTCCTTCAATGCTCTGGGCGGAGTGGACGGGAGTGTCAGACTTGTACTGACTAAAACCCATCCATGTTCCTTCTTTGCCCTTTGTGTTCCAGGGCCGCGGTCTATATCGCGTATCTTTCGAACAGTCCCGCAGCCCCGGCAGGCATTATTGTGGTGGCTGTACACTCTGGCCGAGACAGGACGAGTGCGAGAGTGTCGTAGCGGACATCTAGTCTCGGTGCCACAGAGTCTAAACTTGTGCCCGGACTGTTGAGCATGAGGTTCTAGGTTCGACTCGAACCCGGGTCGAACAATGTGTTATTGGAATTTCTTAGTAGCAGCCACGGAAGTCTGAATTTGTGCCTGGTTGATGGTAATAAGCTCGCCAACTATTACACGGAACTTAAACATAACTGGTGAAATTAGGTGTACTATTAGATACACCTCTGCCTTATCTTACAAGGATTACAGGCGTGATGTTATGTTATGAAATATATGTTACGTTATGTTATGAAATGAAAGCAGGCACCGGTTAAGAACGCCTCAATAAATTGGCTCTGATGCTTAATGCTCCATAAAATAAATATGTTTATGTGTCGCTGTGCCGTTCAAAGCTGGTGAAGACGTTTTTATAGTCAGTTTAAGCTCTTGTTTAATAGCAGATGCTGTTTGTTTTGCATAGTGATTTAGCTAAAGATTTAACTGAGAAATTATGAAAAAACTTCACAATTAGAAAGGTTTTATGAGTGTAAACTTGTCATTTTCAAGCTAATGACTTGAGGACTTGATACGTCCATAAGATAGAAAATAACCATTTACTTAGGTCAACATAACATAACATAATTAATTAAATATTTGAAGTTTTACACTGCTTCGTTGTTATTGTGGTCGCAAGCGCTAATGCTGAGCATGGGGTCCTTGGTTCGATTCCCAGGTCGGACAAAGTGTTATAGATTTCCTCCTATTACATCATCATCTGCCTAGCCTTTTCTCAACTATGTTGGGGTCGGCTTCCAGTCTAACCGGATGCAGCTGAATACCAGTATTTTACATGGAGTGACTACCTATCTGACCTCCACAACCCAGTTATTACTGGGTAATACGATACCCCTTGGTAAGACTGGTTGTCAGACTTTTGGGCCACTGACTACCTGTAACGACTGTCAAAGTTCTACAGATGACAGCCGGGACCAACGGCTTAACGTGTTTCCGAGGCTCGGAGGAAACTCGGTATGTAATGGGTGGTCACCCATCTACAGACACATATGTCCTCCTATTACATTGGACATAAACATAACTGGCAAAATAAGAGTGTAGTATGGGAGGACACACTGAGTGTCTGCACTTCAAGAAAATCATATGTAAATTTATGTTTGTTGTTTTTTTTTTATATTTTATATACACTATAAGGCCACTAAGGAGATGGCGGGATGAACAGGGGGGTTACTATGACGTCTTAAAGCCTTCTTAAATCTTAATTCCAGTGTGGGAAAGAGACAGTGCTATACAGATCGTCTAGCACCATCTCTTTTTCACAATGGAATTACTCCTGCTTTATGACGTTATGGTAGGCCACCAGGACAGGTTCCGTCAGAATAGAATAGAATAATTTATTTGTGTAAAAGATGGTACATTAAGGTCTTATAAACAGGTTTGTGAACTTACATGTTTCGCCATAAAATGGCATACAAATATTAGGACATCTTAAACATAGAATTTTATTACAACAACAATTAGTGTAAATATTAATATATGTCTAGGTAATAAAAATAACAATAATAGACTCTTTTAATAAACGAAAAATTTTAAAAAATAAATCAACTTAAGAACTCAGAAGCCATATCTATCGGATACTTTTTTATTAAGAAATTCTTTTACTCTATAAAAACAATTGTCAACAAGCCATTTATGTAATTTGGATTTAAAATATTTTAAAGGAAGTTCTCTTAATTCTTTTGGTGTGTTATTAAAAAAAAAATTATTGCAGTGATTAAACTATTTTATTGGCATAATGTGCTTTGATGTGACGGTATTCGCAATCTTGTGGGATCTCGACGAGTGTATTTCGAATGCAGGTCACATCCTATAAAAAATTTCGAGTGTTCCTTCACAAAAATACCAGCCTGCTTTATGAAAAGATCTGTTAAGGTTAATAGTTTTAATTTTTTAAACAGCGGTCTACAGGATCAGGTCAGATACAGGTCAGAGCTGGGAGGAGGACGCGCGGGTTTGCGAGAAATGGAAAGAGTGGTGGGAGGCCTTTGTCCAACGGGGCAGAGCAGGCTTGGAAAAAAAAGACTTATATTATGCATTAGTGGATAGCGATAGCTAACAACTTTGTATGCTGGTAACAACGTGGGTTGCACTTTAAACCCCTATCTATTAATTTTCTATTGTCACTTTGCGTCTTAACGTTACTACCCACTCTGCTATCATAAACAACACCCACTGGTGTCGAGTGGGTAGGTACAGTCCTTACATAGATATTGTACCTCTGACAACAGCCGCATGGGTCGATCTTCAAGGTTAAGCCGCATTTGCCTAGGTCGGTCCGTAGATAGGTGACCATCCATCACATACCGAGTTTCCTCCGTGTCTCGGAAAGCGCATTAAGCCGTCGGTCCCGGCTGTCATTTGTAGATCTTTGACAGCCGTTACAGGTAGTCAGTGGCCCGAAAGTCTGACAACCAGTCTTACTGAGGGTTATCGTATTACTCAGTATTAACTGGGTTGTGGAGGTCAGATAGGCAGTCAGTCGATCCATGTAAAATGTAGGTATACAGCTGCATCTAATGAGACTGGAAGCCGACCCCAACATGGATGGTAAAACGATGAGCGGATCATGATGAGCTGAAGACCGACAGCAACCTTTTTCTCACGAAAATAAAGATCAATATAAAATAAAGATTAATATCGTTTGACAGACTTATCAGTGATAGCAACCGAACAATTACCTTATTGCTGTTATCATAAAGGTCACTGTGTTTGACGGTACTTAAACACTATACTATGCTACTTTAAATAGAGTTCATATTACCAAACAAAAAGGTCTTTGAACTCCACAGTCAATTGGTCGGCAACATGTCCCTAGAAATAGGAGTAAATTCTGGCACTACTCCAGCATAATGCTGAGCTAGTGAGCAAGATTGGGTGGGTAACATTTTGCAGGGGTATGAACACGATTTACGCATTTTCATTAGTGGTCGTGTTTGTCTGTCATGTAGTCCTGGTACATGGTTCGTAAGAAAATAATGTTGACGAAGAAAATTAGGTGGATTTTTAACACGGTTTATTATTTCCTTTATTTTTAAATATATTTAATACATTTTTAAATATTCCAATATAAAACAATATAAAAACATTAAAAAATATTTAAAAAAATATTTGCTTCACCTACCTAACTATGTAAAAGAATCTTGGAAGCTACGTCCCCTTCCCGGTTTCCGATTGACCTGAAATTTTGCAAACATGTTTAGTTTCGATGACAACGCATGAATCAACGCATCAAGTTACATCATTCTAAATCCAATATGGCGGACTCATAAAGATGGCGGACTAGTTAATTTTTTTTTTGCATTCTAATAATATGGGTATCAAATGAAGAATATAGGCGAGTTGTTTAGTTTTTTTAAACTGTATTAAATTTATTTGTATTTATGTCTTAGCCACGCACCACACGCAGTCGCAAGATGCATGCCGCTTCAAACGCACATCTTGCGACTGAGGAAACTAATGAAAGTTTTGTTTAGAGCGGTGAGTTATTAATAGCATGCCTCGAGCTGCGACTGAACATTTCTACCTAGGTAGTACAGGTACGATAATGTCTTTATATTACCAGTATTGCCAGTGGTTTCGAGTGCATGACGGAAATTATCCGACAGGAAAGTACTATCGGGGAAAAATCCTATCTCCAAACCCAGATCATGGTCAAATTGTGTGATAATATCGTCGAAGTAGACCGACAGATAGACTTCTGGGGGTATGAAAAACGGGGTGTAAAGTTTTCCATACCCTATAGAACAGAGAGGTTCCTCCGACCAGACGGGTGTTGTGTCTGGTGGGTCTTGTCGGGTTTTTCTATATAGTCTTAAGTCGCGGATAACTTTAACTGCGCGATGTAGGAATTTGATGTTAGTTCTTCATTTATGTCATAGATGGCGCTATAGTACTTTTTGTTTAATGTTGCTGTAGTACTTTTTTGTAGCGCCGCTAAAGATTTACTTGCGAATTTATTATACTAACTTTTAAATATACACACATAACACCAGCAGTAATTAACCTACCTAACTAGAACCTCACTCTAAATGCATATTCACGTTCACAAAACTCGCAACTCAAAGTTCAATTCTACTCGTAAATAGATCGCGCAGTTCAGTTCTGAATGGCGCCGAGTGTTTGAGCTTCAAACTGTTATGTTTGAGTTGTCAGCTGCCCGCATTTGATGCTGATATCAACTGTGATCCTATGATTGTTGGGAATAATGATGAGGATATGCGAGTTCGAAAGAAGGTTTTAGACTGTGAAAGTTAGTGTTTTTGATTTCAGGGTTCCGTACCCGAAGGATAACCAACGGGACCCTTATAAGCCTCCGCTGTCCGTCCGTCTGTGTGTCAGCGGGCTGTATCTCATGATCCGTAATAGATAAACAGTTGAAATTTTCAAACAATGTATATTTCTTTTGCCGCTTTAACAAAAAGTAATAAAATAGATTCAAAATGAAAGGGGGTTCCCCTACTACGATAGTATGGAACCCTACATACGCGAATCTGACTCGCACTTAGCCGGATTTAAGACAGTGTGCACACCAGGAGCCAAAGAGTTTTTACAGTCATGGGCAGAGTGTTTTCGTCTGGAGCCAGAACAGGTTCTCAGCATATTTTACTACTATAAATAATTAAAACTACTACAATTACTATTACATTTATACTATAATTGCAAAAGCTTGTGTGGATGGATAGATGTAAAGACTGATGGTTTTGATTTAGCCACGCGCTAAAATATACTTGTCCCAGCTATTTTATCGAAAGACAAATTAGATCAAACTAAAATTCCTTCCACTAAAGGCTATCGATATAGAAATTTTATTATTGAAATCTAAACATTTATATTCACTACGCGTTGTAGAGATTTGACGGCAGAAAGTGACGTAAAATCGTTCATGACAAAGTATCAGTAGGATTAGCCAAGTTGACAATCTACAATCAATATAAAATCAATATAAAACTAACAAATGTATGGGAATGACGTCATCTCAACGTTAAGTCACGTGGTCAAAACAAACGAATAGAAAACTCGTAGACAAGTTTACAACTTATCTGAGCGTTCAAAATGATAGAATGAAATATAATCGTTTCTACAATGTTGATCGCTAGATCCCATATAAATCGTAGCCAAGTTACAGTTTTGACAAGCGCTTTTTAAACGATGTCGAAGTTTTTGAACGACCACTGAGCGATTGCCGACACCCAAGAGTTAACGATAACAATAGGCGTCTAGATATGATTCAGCCGTGTCGTGTATCACGTCATTGTTTATGTTTTAAACTTTCAAGCGCCCGAGTATGATAGAGTTTCGAATAACACAGGTATGTAAGAAATAACTAATATTTTTTGTACCTTTCTATGAATTCCAATAAAGCTGCGAACTTCCTCGAGATCTAGATTCCATCCTATAACACACTATCTGTTATCACTTCACTTATATGGTATCTTTCATTTAAATGCAGGATCACATCATATCATTTCGAGTCACAGTAATGTTTAAAATTACATTCCGCACTGTGATATTAAAATAAACCAATTACAAGAAGAACTTGTTCCTGATTTCGTCTAGTTTTTATCACTTAAAAGAAGTATTCCTTTCTTAACAATTCAAAACAAAAGTTCAGCCCGCGCACAAAGTAAACAACAGTGACTTTGACGTTAGTTTGACGTAGGTAGGAACGCTCACCATAGACTAAAGTATGGGTTTTTTCTACAAACATTGGAGAACGAGCGATCGACAGAGTCGTGTCAAGTTGGCTACCAACTTAGCGTTTTCTCAAATCGCTTGCGCCGAGGCGTCAACGATTGTAGAAAAAGATTCGATAAGAAACGTTTGTAACTTGGCTAGGCCTGCAGATATCGTCACGTCGTCATCTTCTAGCATTAGGCTTAGTTCGAAATGGAAATTACGTGTATACCGCTGTTTGAGTTTAGGAATAATCTTAAATGGGATAATAAGAGCGTGTTACATGTCTGTTAAAAGATTTTATTGCTGGTATTTTTAATATATTCCGGGGCTGAGGGATTGTTCGATGGTAATAGGCTTGTCCCCTATTACGTGGGACTTAAAACATAACTGGCGAAATGTGAGTGTACTATTAGGTAAACCTCTGCCTAACCCTTCGGGGATTACAGGCGTGATGTTATGTTATGGAACCTAAAAAAATAGTTATTGTCTATTAACCTTTATATATTGCCAGTCGGTTTAATTAATAATAAGCTAAGCCCATTAATGCATTTTATGGTAACCTAGTACAAATTATCGTTCTTTGGCTAAATTATTTTTATGATCAAGATTTTTCGTAGGCATACTGTTGGCTTTTCACAAATACGTATTACTTTTATTATATTTGTACATTTTATTATGGATTTCAGGTCAACATGTAACCACCGTTGCGTGATTATTTACCAACGTTCATGTTATGTATTCATTATCTTTCTAAAACACAATAATATGTTGCAGAGTTATGAGATCTGCATGTAATTTTCATAAAGATAAGCTTAAAAATCAATACAAAGTATGAATATGTAATTAAACTATACCATACCTTTACTAGAAATGATTGAAACATAGTATACATTTTTATCCCGTGAGACAATAACGGAACTCTACGCGGGCGAAGCCGCAGGCATTAGGTAGTAATTTGATAAAGTGTTCTAGCCTCATTTGACAATGGTGAGGCCAGAATGCTATTATATAATACATTAAAACTATTGACAAAAGCTAGACGCATTTGGACTCCCACACGCGCACACTTTGTCAGGATCTGATGCACATCTTCAGTGACTCCATAGACATCACAATTTGGTGAATCGACTTTGCGCATCATAGAAACTCCTATACTTGAAATATCTAGACACGCGGTAGCGTGTCAAGCCAAGTTCAATCGAACAAAATATGTATTACTGTACTCAAATAAAATAAGACTTAACTATACAAGTGTAGCTGAAACACTTAACATCCAAATGTTGTATAAAATGCAAATGATATTAAAAGCAGTCACTTCCCCGTCAACCAATGAGAAGGGTCCCAGTTATCGGTATGGGGTAATTGACGTAAGAGCTTACCTTTATACCGGTATTAATGTTTATTTGTTTTTATTTCCATTATTTTGTATTTGGTTAATGTCAATGAAATAAAATATAACATGAACTTACGAGCGTTTTCCCCGAACGATTATGGCATAGGTGTAGCTAAAGTATTTAAGCTACTGAATTTCGAACATAGAACCTCAGCAGTAGCGCTTGGAACCACTAAGCCCAGGACGCAGTGCAAAGATACAAGAAGCGCAGCTCACAAAAACGAAAATAGTTGTTGCACGTTCGTGGAATCCGTTTGAAAGTGGCCATAGAGAATGACAACCAAAAACAAGAAATAGTTTTGTTATCGAGGTCTTCCGCTATTTCAACCGATTTTCCCTGCATTTTTATACCACAGGTACTTATATTGCATCTAAATATATAACCTAGTGGCCTATATTTCACACCGAGTACCTAACTTCAAAAGCTTTTATCATAAATATGTATAAACTTATTTACCTTCCCAACATCTGGGATTACTGAACCATTTTGACAGCTCGACCAAAACCGCAATATTCTAATATTCTATATTCGAAATTCCGAATTCACCTTCCTAATTCAAACGCGACGTAGGCACTAGAGACGAGCATCGAATTTTAAAACAGCCGTCTAAATTGTATAACCAGCCTGTAACATTCCCACTGCTGGGACACATACCCAGGCCCTGTGAGAGGGAGTGGGCCGTAATCCAGCACTTGGGCCCAGTACGGGTTGGTGAATGTTACATATCTTCTAATCTAGACTAGATCATGTCGGTTTCCTCCCTATGTTCCCCTTCACCGTTTCAAGAGTGTTGAAATAAATTACACGAAGTAAAGTCGATGCCTGCCAGGGCTGCGGGACTGTTCGAAAGAGATACCGTGGCCCTGGAACACAAAGGGCAAAGAAGGAACATGGATGGGTTTTAGTCAGTACAAGTCTGACACTCCCTTCCGCTCCACCCAGAGTGGGGTGGATCATTTGATGATTTCCCATCAGAAAAACAAAAAAAAAGAAAATGCAGAATCCACGACCAGTACTACTAACAACACAGCGCAGTAACTACTAGCCACCACTGATCTGCCGTCTAAACGTTATCAATTAAAACAATCAAATAATTTGAACGTAAATTGTGGAATAATTACCAATGATTGGTGAGATAATAACGTAAAATTGGCATCGGTTCGTATCGGTCCGCTTGTCACACCGTAATCGATTTTAATCGCTTCGCTCGCGTGTTTTGTTTAATAAACAAATATCGCTTGTGGCTGAACTAAGTGCGTAATAATATTTTATAGGAGACATTACCGTTTTGTTGTTGGACGCCTGTTTGTGTTGATTCTATTTGTGGTCAGTTTGCTGGGAGCTGAATAGCTTATACAGGTTATTTAATAGGTTAGTTACTGTGACATAATGTTTATCTTAGTTTTGTAATAGGTGTTCATGTTTTTTTTTTCATTTTGCTGTTTATAAGTGGATGAAGTATATGAAGAAAAAAGAGTCTAGTTTAAAAAAAAAACTATTTATTTAAAACAAAGGATTTAAAATCAAAAACTAGAAAAATATTTTACTAGTGATTGAGATTCTTGATGTCCGGAGGTTGAAAACACTCATGCACCAACACAAACTGTTTATTATTAAATGAATATTAGACACTTCACAATAGTTTTGTATGATTAATTTCACAGTTTTTAATATACTTTGTACAGAGCGCGTGTATGACGAATGGCTGTTGCCAGAGAGAGAGAGAATGTCAGAAAAGGATGGATGGATGTGAATATAAATTATTATGGCATTACTAAATAACTAGAAACAAATTATCATTCATGGTTTAGAATAGAATAATTTTTATTTGTGTAAAAACATACATTAAGGTCTTTATTGTACTAATCATTGATTAATTCTTTTTTTTCTTTTCTTTTATATAAAAAAAACACTAATATATTACGGTTCCAAATTAAAAAGAATGAACAAACTAAGTTTCAAATAACTTAATTCCATTTTCAGTTCTGTGTACTAGGAAGCCAGGAATATTGAAAGGTTATCTGATTCTAGCCGGTCCTCGCTACGCTATCCATACGAATATTACTTTCGCCACATCGTGCATCGCCGATAAGGCTTTGCTTACTTAGGAATGCTTGAACACGCTGGGAGAAATGGATTCTAGATCTCGGTCGGGTTTTCTTGAAAGGGAAATGGCTTATAAAGGTTTCTTTTTAAATCTATTCATACTAATAATATAAATGCGAAAGTAACCCTATCTGCCTCTAGTGGTCGCTAGCGCATCTGCTGAGCATGAGGTCCTGGGTTCGATTCCCAGGTCGGGGGTGTTATTGAGCTTTTCCATCAGGAATTTCTCAGTAGCAGCCACAAAGTCTGTATTTGTGTCCGGTTGATGGCAATAAGCTCGCTCCCTAAAACATGTGACGTAAACATAGCTGGCGAAGTGTGGGTGTACTATTAGGTACACCTCTGCCTAACCCTTCGGGGAATACAGGCGTGATGTTATGTTGTGTAACCGGTCAGCTCTCAGTCGGTCTGTTACCTTTTTATTACGCGCTTGAATAGCTGAACGAATTTCAATAAAATGAGGCCTTCAGGAAGACCACGACCTGGAATAAGACAAAAAATACGTGAAAGTATATCCAGCTTCCATGCGGGCGACACCACGGACAAATACTAGTAAGTTTATACAGGGTGTAAACGGACCCTTCACTAAGCCGTCAACCAAGCATTCCACAGGGTGTAAGAGACAGCCCTCCACAAACTGATGGGGTGAATTCAGTATATCATACTAAGATGACCGGTACAAGAAATTATTTCAGGAATGTTATGGGAACCCAATAAATTTGTCTGTAGGTAGGCAAGAAGTGAACTGATTTCACGCGTCGTTCGTTAGATTATTTTAACATCTATTGTTGGATTATTGATTTTAGCTGTATTATTTACATAAATGGAGTGCTGCGTGCAGGGAATGTAATTTTACATTGTAATAAAGAAATAGTAACTGAAAAACAAAAAGAAATAAATTCCGGAGAAAAATTCCGGTGGAATATGATTCAAAATAAGGATCTGAATGCACCCTGTTAGTTTGAGGAGGGCTGTCCCTCTTACCAAAATTAAAAACAAGAAACCTAATTATCATTATTATTATATTGGGATCGATATATCGTCACTGACAACACTATTGTTGCCAATAAACCTGACATTGTGGTGATAGATCGATTAGAGCGTCGCGCAATGATTATTGATATAACGGTCCCGCATGACGAGAACCTCGTGAAAGCAGAGAAAGATAAACAATTCAAATATCTAGATCTGGCTAGCGAGGTTGTCGACATGTGGGACGTGAGTACAGCAGTCATTGTGCCGATAGTCGTGTCGGCCAATGGCTTAATAGCCAATAGCCTCGACCAACATCTGAGGAGGCTCTCGCTTGGCAGCTGGAACAAAGGCTTGATTCAGAAAGCAGTACTTCTGGACACGGCGCGTATCGTTAGGAGGCTCTCAAGAGCCCTGACCACCGGTATCACGAACCCTGTTCTCGATACCGGTGGGCTACTATTTTTTATATTGTTAAATGTTTTTTTATATTATTTTTTACAGAAATTAATAAAAATGTAAATTATATGCATAAAAATAAATAAAGGAAATATTATTATGATTCGACTTCTAATAGAGAGAGAGAGCTACACAATAAATATAATGTCTACACTATCTATAAGTAGAAGGTTCCCAGGTTGTTCATTGCGATATTTTTTTTGTTAACGACCATTCGTTAACAAAAAAAATATCGCAATGATGGAGAGATTAAGTGCTTTTTGACTTGGTTAAGAGTATTTTTACATCCATTATACGATAACGAGAACTGAGTTTTTATGATTTGAAAATTGTCTACAGAATATCGATTGAACGTTATTTCGGGACTGACCTTAGCCCTTTCTGTTCAGTCATTGATTATATTTTAGTCACGTGGGGTGGGGGTCTAATTTAGGAAAAAAATGTTCGACGAGAAACTTTGTTTCTTTATGAATATGCTATGACGTCTACGACTTTCAGCCATTACTTTCAGTGCGAAAATAATACATTGTGACGAAAGTGAAGCCGCTGGCACGGATAGTATGTCATAGGAAGCAACTACACTTATAGACGCGGAATTAATTTAAGCCGGTCAGAAAAAGCCGTATATCCATGCAATAAAGCGAAAAAGAAAGAAGAAAGCAAGAAAGAAGAATGAAAGAAAGAACGAAGAAAAAAGGAAGAAAGAAAGATAGAAGAAAGCAAGAAAGCAAGAAAGAAAGAAAGATGACAGAAAGAAGAAGAAAGAATTAAGAAAGTATAAATATTTATTTGTCGCAGGGACATATCGTGCATACAAAATTACAAAAAATTAAAAAAAATTAACCATCAACATGTAACGCATAACAAACATAAAAATAAGTCTTGCATCTCGTTTCGTTTCGGACGATATGACTCGACACCGTACCGAACTAAATTCGGCAAAAAAAATTAAGTGGTAATCTTACTTCTTACTAATATTAGAAATGCGAAAGTTTGTGAGGATGGATGGATAGATGGTTTGTTACTCTTTCACGCAAAAACTACTGAACGGATTTAGATGAAAATTGGCACATAGATAGTTTATAATCTGGATTAACATATAGGATACTTTTTAACCCGGTAGTACGATCCCGTGGAATAATTACTGAACTCCACGCGGGCGAAGTCGCGGGCATGAGCTAGTAGTAGTAAATAAATAAAACAAAATAAAATGTGGTAAAACGTGATCGGCTCAAGTTGAACCTGCGTTGATTTGTATGTTCAGTCCCACATAAGGAAAAATAAACTTTATTTCGACACGTTTGTTCCGTTTCTACCAACTAAACTTCTCCAGTAACATTCATCGTTAACCAAAGTACAAGTTTTTACCAAACGACAAATTAGAAGAAGAGACGAAAATCTCTCGTGACTTTCCTTACCTCGTTTACTCATTAGGGGCGATAAAGAAATCACGTTTTCCCTTACTTTTTCCTTTAACCGAAACCTTTCCGCAATTAGGCAATTATGTCGGTGCCAGGAGCTACACGCGTCTTACAAAACAAGTGCAAGCTAAGCTGTTTTGAGTACGCCGCGACAAACCGTGATGCATCGTGCGGGTCATTGGCGATTCCTTACCAAAGCGTTCGATCTGCTGCGGTTGGTCGGCCGCGGGAGACACCCTGGGCGTCGGGGGTCACGTGGTGGCTTCCGGCCACCGTAGGCGCGGGCCTGTGGACGGCGAGTTATGGGCTAGCTCACCGTCCGGCCGTCTTATGACCACAGGCCGTGTCGACGGCGCGTTCGTGTTTCACGCGCGCCTCAAAGATATGTCAGCATCCAAGTAGGGGTCCGCATGGGCCGATGCCTGCCAGGGCTGCGGGACTGTTCGAAAGAGATACCGTGACCCTGGAACACAAAGGGCAAAGAAGGAACATGGATGGGTTTTAGTCAGTACAAGTCTGACACTGATGCATACGTTCAGAAGTTGATGTATACGTTCAGAAGTTGATGTATACGTTCAGAAGTTGATGTATGTTGATGCATACGTTCAGAAGTTGATGTATACGTTCAGAAGTTGATGTATGTTGACAGACGAACAGAGGTTTTTCCACATAAACAACTGAGCGGTGCCGCTGCAGCGTCGCAACGCATATACCTCTCTCCGCCTCGTCTCACGGGCAGCATGTCTGGTGTGTGTGCGGCGCGGCGCCAGAGCGCGTCGTGCGGCGTCGTGTCACATACTCGTACCATGAATTCTTATACGCAGGATGCCCTTGCGACACTGCTCCGGCTCCGCGCCGCCAATAAGTTACACAAGTCACACGACTCGAGGCCGTAAACAGGGCCTTACGCTTCGGTGTAACAAGAGGTCGATGTACATTGGACAGTAATTACACAGACATTCGGCGAATGTCCGTGATGCGGTGAGATAACCTGCCAGCCGGGAAACTGAACAAACCGCGGAGTAAATTGTACTGCAACATAGTTTCCACGATTATTTTTAAAGTCAGTGACAGTTAAAGATACATAGGACGATTTCGGTGTCCAGTAACTGTCCTTATTTGTTTATCACTTGAGGTGTTAGAAAAGCTATAATTCTTCTTCTTCCTATATTATTTCTTATTCATTTAAAGTAATAATTGAATCAGTTTGAATCAAATTAAAACATACGACAGATACCACAAAATAGCTACGGCGTAGCAATGCGTAGCAAATCACTGGCATAGCACTCGTAGCAATGCGTAGCAAGTCCCTATCGTAGCACCCGTAGTAATGCGTAGCAAGTCGCGAACGGCAGCCGTAGCAATGCGTAGCAAGCCCCTGGCGTAGCACCCGTAGCGAAGCGTAGCAAGACCCTGGCGTCGCACCCGTAGCGACGCGCAGCAAATCCCTGCCGGAGCACCCGTAGCAATGCGTAGCAAGTCTCGAGCGTAGCACCCGTAGCACTGAACCACGTGACCAACTACATATGAACGCATCGATCTGTATATAGGCTTTATAATGAATAGTTCTATTAATTATACATTAATGATCCTAATGAATGATTGCTGTAATTAGAGTTTAATTACAAATCCGGACATCGGTGCCTGTGACGTGGTTGAACTGTGCCAACCGCAGCGCAGGTGATATCAATAATTAACATTTACGTTTGTTCATCATTTGAATTGTGTGTTAAAAAGTTCAGTTCGTTCGTTCATTTTGAAGAACTTTACGTATTATAATGTAATATGTACAAATAAAAAAATAGAAAGAAAGAAAGTAAGAAAAATATTTATTGTCGCAAGGACATGACGTGCATCATACAAATTTACAAAAAAAAATTAAAACAAAAAAAAACTACAATCGCCTCGTGTATTATGGAGCATCACTTGAGGACGGCTAGACTGATTTGGCTCATCTTTTTTTTGTTGTGTTCGTGATTGTCAAAACAAGGTTTGTGTGAAAAATTTAAATTTTTGCTAACGACACTTTCTTCATTCGTAAATCCGCTGCGAAACCGAGACTGGTCACTAGTCTATGCAAATTAATAAATTAATCCACGTGAAATTATGATAAAAATATTACTTCCCTATTTAAATCAGGCTTTGTTAACAATTTCGAGGGTTTTAATTTTTTGCACGGAAACCTAATCCTTTTTCTATAACAAAATTAGTCTCAGTTACTTCTTATGACATCAGCTAGTAAAAGTCCCGTCAAAATCGGTCCGGCCTATTCGGAGATTAACCGGAACTAACAAACAGACAGATAGATACAGACAGATACAGAACTCTTTGTGCTTGACCCGTCCGGTGACAAATTTCTATTCCTTACCAATAGCTACCTGCATTTAACTGCCCCACCACGTTTCAGCCATTACAAGCGACTAGTGATACGGCTAATGTCTCTAGAACCATGAGGTACCGGTCTCACCGTTAGCGATAAGCGGGAAGCGAGTAGAACTAGCAACTGAAAACACTCAACATAACATCACATCTGTACACCCACATTTTCGCCAGTTATGTTTAAGTCCCATGTTACAGGGGGCGTGCCTATTGCCATCAACCGGGCACAAGTCCAGACTTCGTGGCTGCTACTGAGAAATTCCTGACGGAAAAACTGAATAACACTTTGCCCGACCAGGGAATCCAACCCAGGTCCTGATGCTCAGCGGTCGCGATTGCGACCACTAGATCAACGATCCAGTCTAAGATCTGAAAACAATCGCTCACAAATCGTATGAAGAAATATGTCCCACCGTATGTGTAACTTTGACCCACTTCTGTTGTACCGATTTTTTTCTTCCAATAAAATTAAATTCTGCACTTATAAAACAGCAACAGTCGAACGGCATTCAAAAAATAAATTTTGCTGACAAAACAAATAATTGTTTTTATAACGAACGAGCTTATGTAAAGAAATCATATAAAAATTTAAAATTCCTCATACTCTCCCAGCTCAAAAATGAGACTGTAATATTATGTATCTTTTTTACTGACACGGGACCTAAAATCTTCTGTACAGTCACGAGCACCAATATGTATACACTTTCCTAAATGTAAAAGCCATTTTCGCGAGAAATAACGATTGCAACTTGGAGATAGGATCTTTTTCACAAAAATATAAGTTCTTGAATACTATGTTCGTAACAAAATGAAATTTTAATCAGAACAGTAGGAGAAAAACACTTTTAAAAGTTGATAAGTGTTTACATATTGGTGCTCGTGACTGTACCTTCGTGATCGAGATAATTATCGTTTCCTCGCTGGAGGTGGGACAGTGGCCTTACAAGCGACATACGATACAGCTAATGGCTCCAGTACCATTAAGCCGTACATATACCAACTATTACAAGTATAAACACAAGTTTCTATGTAGCTTTGCTGATATGTCGCTTCGTTGACGTCGTTGGTCCGGTGGTGGCAAGTGACACCCCGAGTGTAGGGTCCTGGGTTTTTTTTTTTTTTTTTTTCCGGATGGGAAATCATCAAATGACCCCCCCCACTCTGGGCGGAGCGGAAGGGAGTGTCAGACTTGTACTGACTAAAACCCACCCATGTTCCTTCTTTGCCCTTTGTGTTCCAGGGCCACGGTATCTCTTTCGAACAGTCCCGCAGCCCTGGCAGGCATCGGCCCTTGCGGACCCCTACTTATTTGCTGACATCTCTTTGAGGCGCACGTGGAACACGAACGCGCCGTCGACACGGCCTGTCGTCATAAGACGGCCGGACGGCGAGCTGGCCCATAACTCGCCGTCCAAGGGTCCTGGGTTTGATTTGTAGGTCAAGCGAAGTACGCGTTTTAATTAAGATTTTGTCATTAGCATTTTAGCAACCCAGACAGAAATCCAATGTAAAACTGCAGATATATCCTTCAGGATAATGCATCTCCGAATTGTTACTGAAAAACTCCTCACGGAAACCGAATAACACTTTTCTCGTCCTTGGAATCCTTAAGATCAATGAGGCAGTACTCTTGCGGTATCCCGTCTTCCTAGCTCATCGTGCTTAGCTGGCGCTGCCGCTGCGGCTGCGGAGAACCTCAAGCGGCTTAAATATAGTAACCTTGTTGGTAACTATAATCTCGACCCGTTTGGGGTTGAAACTCTAAGAACGTGGGGCCCGTTTGGGGTTGAAACTCTAAGAACGTGGGGCCCGTGTACTCTCAGTCTTTTCAAGGAAATTTCAAAACGCTTAGTTGACGCTTTCCGTGATCCAAGGACTGACTTTTACCTTGGCCAGAGGGCCAGCGTTGCCATACAACGTGGCAACGCCGCCAGTCATTGGGGACATTACCAGTTGACACCGTTGAGTAGTTGACACCATTTTTAGTTTATTGTTAAGTTAGTTACGTTATGTTAATTTTTAATTTGTAAATGTATTTAATATTTTTTTCAATTAAACAGATATTTTAATAATTTTTGTTTAATTAAGACTTAGGTTATTAAATCAGGCAGCTAAAGATAAGTTTCAAAATTGAATTTTAAAACCGACTTTTCAACTTCCCCGTCAAGGACAAACCAACAGATAGACAGTGGTCTACCTACATACCCTCAATTCCACCCCGAACCATTAACTACGACAAGCTATTAGGGTAATGTCTCAAGTACCATTATCCAACACATTTAGCTACCAGAACTGTTTGCACAACAATGTACAGTCACGACCACTAACATGTAAACACTAATTTAAAGACGATTTTCTCCTACCGTACTGATTAACTTTTACGTTTTCACGAACATTTTAGAAGCCAAAAAAAAAAGACCAATTTCAAAATGATATTCTGATAAGTGTATACATGTCATTGCTCGTGACTGTACATGTACTTACATTGTACTAATGTATATTTACATTATATGCATAGCGACGGAATGTGTACCTACGTGTACATAGATGTGCAATTAATTTATGGTTAGAATACGGAGTGTAATGTGTTTATCTGCATGTAGTTTGGGGGTCATCATCATTATCTTAGTTTCTGCAGTGTCCTAGTTGCAAGCTTGTTGTTGTGATGCTGGTGGTCTTAACTAACTTCTGGGTCTGAACATTGATCTGTAAGAGACATCAAGCACTTGGTGGCTAGATTAGGAGCCAAAAAAGTATTATATACCACTGTATTTAGTGATTACTTCTTTAAAGGACCTGGAGAACTGAATCTAAAAAGAGTTTGTTGTACAAGCGCTGATCCGGCTCGAAGGACCACTGTTTGACAGTCAAGCTCCAGTTTTGATGCTGGTAGTCTCGACTAAATGCAACTGCTGCTTTTCGATATGAAGACTGTATAATATTGACTGGGTGGATTACAAATAAAAATGGCCGATGCACGATGTAGTCGCTTGCCTTCACTTACTGTGCGCATACATCGGCCATTTTTATTAGAGCTTGACACTCAATCACTATACAAGGTTATTTGTAAAACACCAACAACCTCGCAGGAGTAGATTACTAACATCATAAACAACAACATTTGTTCTACGGCTTTTCCGAAAACAGACAAAAAAAAACGACTTTTCGTACAAAACTCGATCAGCTGTTCGGACATATGTATGGAGTTGAATTTTTTTTGTCTGTTTTCGGAAAAGTCGTAGAACAAATGTTGTTGTTTATGATGTCAGTTATCTACTCCTGCGAGGTTGTTGGTGTTTTACAAATAACCCTGTATATATTATGCTTATTATTACTCAATCACTGATTATTATAACTAGAAGACGGGATATTTACCATGTTTATTGTTTTCTTCGAGTTCCCGATGTTCAATCACTGATTGTTTTACAGTTGCATGAAATGACATTCAACTGTCAAAAATTACAGTTGTGACTTGAATTTATGGACAATTTAAGTTAGTAGTCAATTTGCGTTTTAACATATAGTTTACCTTACATTTATTTACTTGTGGATTGTGGTAGTGGTATTCGATAAAGTGACACTGACGTGGAGCATTAGTATTTTTAAGTTTCACTTTTCGTGTGCGTCAGTATGGCTGGTTGCCTGTATCGGCTCGCGTCAGCCTGGTGACCAAAAATTGCTACCTATTTGCTACCTTTTACTACCTATAGTCAATTAATTGCTACCTAACTTGGAAACAAAATAAAGGGACTTCAAAATGACCAGCCATTCTGATATCAGGATGGCTGGCCAACTCTCCGTTTGTGTAAACTATTCAAATTCGTGTTATTATTTTTACTTTAATAATTGCTACCTGATTGCTACCCTCACGTCTTTCAATTTCCACCTTGTAGCTTTAACGAGTAAAAAGTTGTGATCATTTGATTTTTTTACAGGGAATGGATTAAGGTTATTAAATAAAACAATTTAAAACGATTACAAAACTGTTTCTTTTTATTGGAATACACCGAGCCATTATGTTAGCCATCCTGATATCAGAATGGCTGGTCATTTTGAAGTCCCTTTATTTTATTTCCAAATTAGGTAGCAATTAATTGACTATAGGTAGTAAAAGGTAGCAAATAGGTAGCAATTTTTGGTCACCAGCCTGACGCGAGCCGATACAGGCAACCAGCCATACTGACGCTCACCACTATTTCCCAGTCGGGGGTGCAAGCGAATGGAGGACTATCGCGGGCTCCCGCCTCATGCCACCATGACCATTACGATCTGTTACTAACTTTTTTCTTTCTCGTGTGGTTAGTGCCTAAACTGGTGTCAGAGTTTTTATGCCGCTCATGGGCCGCTTACTTGGCTTTACATGCCGTCGAGAAATATCTCTCTCGCATGCTGGTTACTACAACCAGACTGACCAGCCTAGTTAGGCTAGTGGGTCTAGTAGAGCACCACCATCGGTAAGAGATCGAATATTCGACATTCTATCCATACGGAAGGTATAATACTATATGAGAACTGCTCCGCATAAAAAAACAATAATCCTGCTTGTTTCCGTAAACAAAGTGATAATTTATTTGACATTTGTTTTTCTAAAAGTTCGCAAATATGATAGCATAAAATAATCAGAGAAACAAAACCTTTCCACAATATACAGCAAACACACAGCAGAATTTTTACGTCAGATTACACTAAGACATAAAATAAACTTATCCTAACCAATTTCTGTAATAATATTCACAAAAGTAGCTAGCCAATTAACTTAGAATATTTGACAAAAACAGTCGGGTAACAAATGTAAGCCCTCAGTCTCCCAAAATAGTGTCCTAAATAAATATTATGTGCTTATTCTGGACTTCTAACGTTATATGTATAATTCATTAATTTTTATTTTAATCATACTTGTTATGAACTTTAGTCATCATCTGCCTAGTCTTTTCCCAACTATATTGGGGTCGGCTTCTAGTCTAACCGGATGCAGCTGAATACCAGTATTAAACATGGAGCGACTGTCTATCTGACCTCCACAATCCAGTTAGTACTGGGTAATACGATACCCCTTGGTAAGACTGGTTGTCAGACTTTTTGGGCCACTGACTACTGTCAAAGATCTACAGATGACAGCCGTTATCAACGGCTTAACGTGCTTTCCGAGGTACGAATAAAACACGGTATGTAATGGGCGGTCACCCATCCACAGACCAACCTAGGCAAGCACTGCTTACCCTAAAGATCGACCCGAGCGGCTGTTATTATTTAGTCAACTTTAACCAACTTTAGTATCAAAGAGAAATCCGCCCCTAAGACGACCTGAAGAGATTTGTGCACAAGTTCTATATAATGTTAGTTCTTTTTGTGTTCTATGTTGTGTACAACTACAATTATGATTTTATAAATAAAAGGTCATTATACATTTTTATTACTTTCATGGTGGCATTACACTCTCGCCGAGAGACTACGAAGCAATGAGCATGAGAGTGTATAATAATATAGAAGCGCTGGTCATCGGTTTTTCTCGCTGGCTCTCCGTCTCGTGCCGGTCTTTTACCAAATGTCTCGGGAGAGACATAGAGAGAACTCTCGGTCGAGAGTGACCAGCCACTATTAAACATATTTTGTTTTTATGTTGAATATTCCATAGATATGATTTATCTGAGTGTTTATAAGTGCTTCGAGATGACCTAATACACGTGGAGGATGTAGTACAGATGGAGGTTCATGGGCGTTTCAAATCTCAAGAGTGTATGCGGCGTGTCCGCACAGACAATGACCTACCTTCCATCTTGCGCTGCATGCGACACCTGCGCACTTGACGATCTTATGATTGCATCAGCGAGCAAAGTTCACATAGCTAAATTTTGGGCCAAATATATTTAATGAAAATTTACTATCGACACGCTAAGAAGAAGGTGGAGGACAGTAATACAGAGTTCGGCTATTTTCTGGTAGAAAATTGAAAACCTAACTCGTTTGCCATCAGTACATACAGTATGTTCTGACTCGTCAATGTGTGTGTTAGTAACACACAAACTTCGACATCAAGTAAATTGCTCGATAATCCTCTTACTTTGATTGCCCTGAATATTTTATTGAACCAATTCGATTAACGAAGGAGTTAGAGATACCTACATAGATAGAAAGGGGCAGAATAAATATAACATCGGGTTAATACTGGGAACAATGAGCGGTTAACTGAAATGCTTTTTAGTGGAAGTTAATCCTGGTTTAATTTATGCAGCGATTCGGATCAATGGCCGAGCTTGGGTATGTTTATTTTAAATGAGGTTCTGAATAAAGTTTGGGTACCTACTGTTGTATAATGTGGGTTGGATTATTTATTTAGGAAAAACAAACAGCAACTTATTACAGGTTTGTAATAAGGCTTACATACTAAACGTATGATAAATATGCTACCCACTACGTTTTCCACAGATATCTTTAAATAATAAGTAACCAGAAAGACATTATGTATAAGATGTTAACTAAAATCACTGTAGCTGTTCTGATATGGAAAGAAAAATTCGAGTGCGAGCAGGGTTTGAACCTGCGACCTTCCGATTCAGTACACCGGACGTCTTAACCAATTAGACCATCGCACCCTGCTCTCAGCTCTCGAAATCTTCGTTCCATTAATAACGTCTTACGGTGACGTACGCCTATGAGACCTCTACAACTCAGTTAGTACTGGGTTTTACGATACCCCCTTTTTTCAGACACTCGGGGTTGTCAATTTTATTTAGCAAAAATAGTTTTAAAAATACGCTAGTTAAACATGTCACCGTGTTATAATATTACTAGCTGTGCCCCGCGACTTTCGTCCGCCTGAATTTAGCGGTGTGAAATATACTTTACGAAATATTCTCATACCTACCAAATATACATAAAAAAATCATAAAAATCGGTTTCGGAGGAGTTCGACCACAAACGCCGTGACACGAGATTTTTATATATAAGAAGATTATGTCAAATCCAAGTTGTTGTGATTTAAAATTTTTATAATTGTTTATTTAGTCATATTCATAATAATTTTAGAATTTTAATTTTTAATTTATATTATTTAATTGATTATAATTGTAACATTTTGTCTCAAATGTATGCATCATGTGATTCTTAATGGATTGAAGTAAATGATTTTGAATTTGAATTTGAATTTATAGGTAATGTTGTGCCAATGTATGCTATACCTACTATAAATATTATACATTTGTTTTCTGTTTGTTTCAGGCGATGAATTCATATTTCGCGACACATTCGGTGGCATCAGCCTTATGTTCGCAGCCAACCAAAGCTCAAAAACACTTATGCCGAACACTACATTTGTAAGTAAAGCTATTTATTTAATCATTAATAGAATATCATACATAGCATCAAGCCTGTAATCCCAGAAGTGTTAGGCAGAGGTGTACCTAATAGTACACCCACATTTTGACAGTTATGCTTTAAGTTCATCGTTGATCATTGATCGCTGTTGTTGATTGTTGTTGATCTACAGGTAGTTGTTCCTGGTCTGGCTGTTTGTGTATGTGAGTTTAAATGTTTGTAAACGCACCCACGATACAGGAGAAATTCCTAGTGTAGGGTAAAGTTCGTTAAAAAACAAACAAAAAAAGTTCCATATAAACTATTAACAAACAGGTCGGTGGGAAGGCATTAAGTCTGCCTTGTAACAGTGTTTTTTACATTATGTGCATAAAGTTTTAATATATAAAACCCAATAACACTTTGCCCGTACCGAGAATCGTACCCAGGACTTCACGCTCAGAAGTCGCACTTGCGTCCACTCGACCAACGAGGCAGTCCAATAGAATATCATCTAGGTAAATGCGGTATTATCAATTCCTCAGATGTCTATGTCTTACCTGCTTCAGTATCCTAGGTGTCCGTTCGCTTGCACCACTGACGATTCGAACAGCGCCTCTGACACCGCAATGAACTACTGCATGGATTTGAACGCAGTTTTCACCGCTCTACTGCTAGATACTTAACTTAAAATATAGGCAACATTAGATATAGTTTTGGACGCGATAGGTGGCGCTATGCGAAGCAAGGGCGGGTCGCTAGTTTTCAATATAAACTCTGCGAGAAATCGAACGAAAGCAACAAAAATTTGAACTTAATTTTCCGCGGCTAACAGAAAATTAAACACCAAGTAAGCGAGCGAGCAAGTCAAAACCAGCACTTCAGCTTAACGAGTCAATTATCGCAGAAACAAAACAATCGATTTCGGTACAAAACTGTTTTCAATGAACTCAAAGTAGACGAAAACAGCAACGTCACTCAATACCCTAAGTGTCAGGGACAGGGCCACGAAATAAATTGATGTCCGGCCAACAAGTGGCTCCAGGGGGTGTGAAGAGGGGTGGTAGGGTGGTGTTCCGATCCATTGCCTCCTTGTGTATTCGATGGAAAACTTATTTTTGCAACGTACGCCCGATTGAGTTAACATATTGCGGTATTGGCGGACGCCCGTTTATTTTTGGAGCTACTTTTTTTGGGAATATGATATTAATGGGTCAGACAGTCTGTTTAATGTGCTAGGAGTATGAGTGTGAGGAAAATGACATGCTTGAGCTGGGTACGAAGTATCACGTGGCTTTAAAAACGACTGCATGGCAATGACATTATAAATAATAGAAAGAGGTAAATATCGCACTAGGGCGCGCAAATTGTTGCAGACAAATTCAGACAATTGTCGTAAGTTAAGTACTTCAAGCGAAATAGCTATCTCTTTCTGTATCACACGTTCTGTATTATCTATCGCAGTCGTAACGACGCGCGACGCCACGATATTTGAACGTCGCTCAGTATGAACGTAGCGTATCTTTCTTTATAATATAATTGCTGCACGGTGCTTGGTATCTACCATTGAAGTAACAAAACAAAAGCCTCCATTGTTTCTTACCCCATAAGGCCAGACCTCTTGGCCAGTCACTCAGTGGGGCTCGCGTGGTGTATTACGGCATTTACGGCCCACACTCTTATAGAGGTATAAAGAACGGGATGTAACGTTTTTCATGCCCATAGAAAAGGGAGGATCCTCCGACCAGACGAATGTTATGTCTAATGGGCTACTGCCGGTCATAGTTGGGTTTTCCTTCATAGTCTTGTCATAGACGGCGCTGTAGTACTTTTTTGTTCTATGTTGCTCTAGTACTTTTTGTACTGCCGCTATTGGCTGCTTTACTCTCACAGTAAGGAGGCCTGTAACTGTGTCCCAGCTGTGGGAATACTATAAGCTGATCTTGCTTATGTTAATCAACGGCACCTCACAAAGTCAATGTATTTGTGTTGACGAGAAACCTTTTAAAGTTTAAATCAATAGGAAACAACATAACACCCCCCCCCCCCTCCCCACCACCACCTTCCTTCTAGACAGAGCGGATCCATTATTGCCACACACAAATAAAAAAGATTAACAGACACCGCAAAAAGGTATCGCAATGTAAACAAGGCTTTCGTAATTGAAAACAATTACAGGCAGGCCAGCCCTAGCCTGCCAACTAAACTGCTTGGCCACAAGTTACACGATCTAGCGACACGCGTGTTGTGGCATGACATAACATCACGCCTGCTGAGCATGAGGTCCTGGGTTCGATTTCCGGGTCGGGCAAAGTGTTATTGGGTTTTTCCAGCAGGAATTTCTCAGTATCAGCCACGGAGTCTGGACTTGTGCCCGGTTATGGTAATAGGCTCGCCCCCTATTCCATGGGACTTAAACATAACTGGCGAAATGTTGGTGTACTATTATGTACACCCCTACCTAACCCTTCAGGATTTACAGGCGTGTTGTAATGTTATCAATAGCACCACCCTGACAATGTCACCAAGAGCCAAAAAAACCATGCTGCACAATACTCTCATGAAAAAAACCAATGAAACGCGCTTTAGTTGCAAATCGCATCCCAAGTCACATCACCTGAGGTCGTGGACGACGTACAACTAAAACAAACACGCCCAAAAGGCTGAAAGCTAGCAACTAGGGTTGTCACATCACAGTCGACCGACAGACGTAAACAAACGGAGACATTGGTCGTGCCGGTCGCAATACAATTACACTGTCGGGCAAATGCCAGTGAAACGTCTCGCCAGTGTAATGGGTGGTTCCGCAAGTGTAATTTTATATGTAAATGAAACTTTCTGGAAATATTGTAGCAAATCTTGCCGTGTTTTATTTTACAGGTAATATTTTCTGTTTTGTGTAGTTTTCTTCGCCTTTTTGGGAGCTAATCTGTGTTTTTTAGGTTCTAAGCCACGAACGGGACTCGTCGAACTAAACCTGCACTATTTTTCTGTACAGACGCCAGCACGTCCAGCTACTATCTGTCAAATTTTTTTAGTAGATTTTCAACTTTATCGCTAAAGCATTAGGTTCAAGGTTAATTAGGAACATTTAACAGTTTCGGGTAGCTTGATCTGCTGGCGTCTGTACATCCCAACGCCCTATCTTTAAAACCGTAACTGTTAGAATATTAAACAATTTAAAGCCATCATGGCAAATCTAATAAAGAAAGATGAAGGTTAATCTTAACAAATATTACAAAAATATTTATTTACAAGCCTTAATGTGAATTCCCATCGGCAACAATGAAAAACCTCTACGAACTTGCAACCCATCCCTTGCTATCACTCCTTTTCTGGGGTTAAATTTCAAGAAATCATTCCATAATGCATAACATCGTTATACAAGCAACTATTGTGCTTTCATGCTTCCATATCCAGCGGTTAAGGCTCAATCAATTCTTAGGTTTTTTTGCAATTTGCAGGTTAGTTTCAGGCTATATGTGAAACAAAATATGACTCGCAACCGTAACACGTATGTAGTTACAGAATTATAATCATAAAACTCTTCAATACAACCCTCTAAGTTCATTTAATCCCATTTAATTACTATTTCATGAAAAAGTCATTCAATGGGATTATATAAACTTAGAGGGTTGTATTGATTAGTTTAATTACTATAACTCTGTAAAGCCATGTTTGTTACGGTCGCGAATCATGTCGTAATCAACACGCAATCTGACACTGACCTGTAAATTGCAAAAAATGTAAGAAAATTTAAACTTCGCGGGCTACCCTAGCGCTCCACCTTAAATAGAAGATCATTTAGACCAACTGAATAAAAATAAACCTTAAATTTTGATCTGGCCTATATATCTCACAGACCTAAAGTACTAACTCACCCACTCAATAACATTTGCCTTACTTATGCCTCTGTTTTCCACTCTCACAGACCACTGAAGAAGTAAATTATGGCGCTAAGAGTCACTGCGAAATTCACTGAAGCGAATTTTACTTTGGTACCGTGTTATGCGACCCATTTCGGGATATTCTCATTTGGGAACATAGTACTTATTATTACTTTTTATACTTATTTGGGACACATTTTTTACGGTGAGGTGCAACATAGAACACCAACGTTTCCCCTGTTTTATCGTTCTCTTGCCCTTATCCCAATTCATTTGGGGTCGGCTCAGCATGTCTTCTTCTTCTATACTTCTCTATGACTCGTCATCTCCTCAGACACCCCCTTTGTTGTCATATCATCCTTCATACAGTCCATTCATCGTTTCTCCTGTTTATCACTACATAGTATAAAACAAAATCGCTTCCTGCTGTCTGTCCCTATGTATGCTTAGATCTTTAAAACTACGCAACGGATTTTGATGCGGATTTCAGTAACAGAGTAGAGTGATTCAAGAGGAAGGTTTATATATATATATATTGCACCCGTGCGAAGCCGGAGCGGGTCGCTAGTTTATAATTAAATATTCGTAATTGGGGCGAGCACATTACTATTAACCTGATTCAAGTCCCTCTGAATATCGAGGTATAAATAAAAGGGAAAGGTAGTATGTTCACCTCTAGAAAAATAATACTAGAATCCAGTTAAGCATGAGGAGGGATGAAACGCATGTGACTAAAAGAGCGATGGACATGAATGTTGATGGATGGAGAGTGAGAGGAACAATTAAGAAAAGATAGATGGATTTTGTGAGGAATGATATGAAAGAGAAAGGAGTAAATGATGCCGTGGCGTCTGACAGGGGAGAATGGAAGAAGAAAACGTGTTGCGCCGACCCCAAGTAGAATGCGACAAAGGAAGGAAGACCATGAATCCAGCTAAGCCTTCCATGTCCTTAAGCTATCACTAAATTATGTACTTATTCTAATTTCTTATGAATAAAACAATATGAACTTCAAGTTTATCATCAAAAACATAATGCCAACAAAGTATTGTGTAACAAAAAACTTTTCCCATCACTTTATCATTGTTAATTCGTTTAAAATCGTATAATTTTCATCTGACGTTCGCCTGTTCTTCGGAAGTCCATTAAAAATTATAATAATCTCATTTTTCTCGAGTTTTTGATGAGCACTCGATTTTATTCGTAAAACATTACCATGAAAATTCTATGTTGTAGCCAGAAAGTTACTCCAATATCCTTAAAGGAAGTTAAAATGGATTTTTTTAACCCGTTTGATCATGTCATTTTCTCCCCATGATCCCTTGTCAATTCCTAACCTCCATCAAAAAATGACATGTTCTTAAAAATACCCTGAAAGAAGGTATACGGAACCATAGGATGTCTGACTTTTTATAGAAAAGAAAATGATTTTGAATAGACCCCGGATCTAAAGCAATCGGTCGCGCGAGTACGCGATTGTCGTATTCTATTTATAATGTCATGTCACTCATTTGTTCCGGCAGCCTTCTGTCGGTACGACCAATAAAATGGACTCGACGGTCATGTATTTGCGCGACGATCATTTCGGTTTGGACGCTGCCTTATAGTCATAATTATGCCAATTAGCTTTTCCTAATAACAATTTATATTCCATTGTTAGGTAAATCCAAAATTATTCAATTAAGCCCTGATTGATAACTGATCATTAAGGAAAACAGTTATCTATTAATAACTAGGTGTAATCAAATTAATAAGGATGGCAGGCTTTTCTGAAGTGAGATACTAATTGGGACCTTCTTTGATTATACGCAGGACTTAACCTGTATTTGAATTCAAATAGATTTCTAACTCCATGGACGCGATGAGAATTGATATCTTAACAAGATAAAACAACGGAAAAACCTTTTTTACTACTGGGACCAGTAAGTATCTTTCAATAACAAGCAAGAAAGAGAAATCGACCGCCGAGTCGAAAACGCCCGGAAAAGCTACTGGTCCATGAAAACGCCAATAAAAGGTGATTAACCGATCTCCCTGAAATACAAACTCATTGACATGTGCATCCTTTGGCTCTTGTGATACATGCAATCCTAGTACAAGAGCCAGGGCTACACTGATGTTTGAACAACCACCGGTTAATAAAGATTTTGTTATTTATTTATTATTATCCTGCCCGTCCTAACCTAGGGTCGCTCACCAGTAGCAGAGGTTCTGCCATGTGGTCTGTCAAAGGGCTATGGAACGCATTCTGGGCGTTAAAAGACAAGGCCGAGTTCGTAACACCACGCTGCGTTTCAAAACGGGCATGATAGACGTCGGCAAGAAGGCTGCCAGGCTGAAATGGGATTGTGTGTCAGGCCGCATGCACAATGATCGCTAGGCAAAAGTCTCCACTCAATGGGTGCCTAGTGCCTACAGATGGACGACGCCGCCAGAGCCTGCCCAGCAAGAGGTGGCGAGACGACCTGGACGCTTACCGCGGGAGTTGGTGGTGCGAAAGAAAAGTTCATGAATGGACTTGGGGGAGGACTGTGCGCAGCATTGGGACAACATAGGCTAGAGAAAAAAATACTTATCAGGTCTATACAGTTTCGATAGGTAAATTAATTTAAGTTCGTATTTAGGCCGCTCGCCCACGGTGCTGTCGCGCGTTTTGTAAACACGCTTCTGCACAGCCACTATCGCGCCGTCGCGTCGCGCGGTACAGAATTGGACGAAGGTACACAGCCAGCGACAGCATCGCAGTTCTATCGATACACATGCGCGACAGCATCGCTACCAAAAGTCGCCGTGGGCGAGCGGCCATACTGTCTGCATTAACAACGAACACACACCTCGTCAAAAATTCATAAAAATATAATCCTCCATCTCTGTTTACCCCACTAAGCATAATCCCTCTTCCTACCAACTTAAGGTTTCCACATTAAAACTTACCTTGTTCGTCCCTAATTGAATATTTTCTGTTTGTTTAGGACCTAAGCCGTGGTTGGAAGTTTGTTAACATTTTTAATTTCGTTCCCTTACCCGTGTTGTCAAGAAATAGTTGAGAAAGAATGGTAATGAGATGCCCAAGTAGAAAATTACTTTTACTTACTTCTTGTCGTTGGAATATTTTCATTATTGAAAGTTTGACACGGGGAGCGGTACGATACGTCACAGCACGGGTCTATTTCTTAGCTTTTGTTTTTGGTATTTTTCCGGCCATTTATTTTTACTAACAGAACATTAGAAACTTGTATTAAACTTTTCATTTTCTTGCCTTATTTGCAAAAAGGAGTATGCCAGGCCGCCATCGTGATTAAGGCCCACATGTAAGACCGAATGCTAAAAAAAAAATAGTATACACCATAAATATTTTATTGATAAAAGAAAGTTATTGAAAAAACTCAGGTTTTTTTTTTCGATCGGCGCATTGTATAGACTATTATAGATCATTGAACGTATTATATTGTAAGTCCATTGTAAATGTATATTTAGTACATAAAATGCATTGGAATTTCTTTACACAAAAGAACAATTAAGTAAAGTACAAATATTATTGGGAACATATTTTTCAAATATGTTTCCAACTATAGAAGTTGAGTTCGTTCGCGTCGTGAACAGCAGAGTTAATTCCGTAAAATTTACATAAGATTTTTTAATAAAACAAATTTCTTGGGAAGTCTTGGGCCTAAAATCGGCATTCATATTTTTCACAAGTGTAACCCTCTCGTGGACAAGCAGTTCACTCCTTTACAATAACTTTATTAGGTTTTTTTGATGTGCGTGTTCGTAAGTAATCTCCTCCTAAACTTGACAGATTTTAGTGTGCATATATGTACTTTTGCGCTGTTACATAAAGACGTTTTTTTTTTTCCGATTAATTATTTTTATTTTGGTCTGTGATACGAAGGCTCGCTACGGGGTGCACTAGTAGATTATAGTTATAAAGGATCTTTTGTTAAAATCTTGGCTAAAATCGGCACTAACGCCGCACATCTTGTTTTCTCAACGAAATTTCTCAAAATTAATCTCTACTCTACCTCGAACGCCAAAAAAAACTAATATTACTGTTGCTATGCCACCAGGCTTATATAAGGCTCAAGTACTGAAATGTTCTTATCTGGCCACTGTATAACTCCTTATTCCCTAGTCACCTCTTAGGAAACTCCCGGAAAACCCAGACTTTGCTTTACTTAAGAAACCTTATTTAAATGTTCTACCTAGCGTGAAAGGGTCTATATAGCTATTACATGGGACTTAAACATAACTGGCGAGATGTGGGTGTACTATTAGCTACACCTCTGCCCAACCCTTCGGGGATTACAGGCGTGATGTTATGCTTTGTTAGGTACGTACCGTGAACAATACCTACCTATCCAGATATTATTTTCTGCCATGAAAATTAACGGGTACTTAATCGTAGGTAACTATATCATTAGTCTAGTGGTCGCAGGCGCGACTGCTGAGTATATGACGTCCACAAACAACGTCCGTCTGCGTATGACGTCCTGAGTTTGATTCCCAAGTTGCGCAAAGTATTATGGGGTTTTCCATCAGAAATTTCTCAGTACCAGCCATGGAATCTGGATTTGTGTCCAGTTGATGGCAATAGGTTCGCCCTCTACTACATGGGACTTAAATATAACTCGTGAAACGTGGATAGACGCCAGCACATCAAGCTACTACAATATGTCAAATTACTTTAATAGATTTTCATCTTTATCGCTAAAGCATTAGGTTCAAGGTTGATTGGGAAAATTTGACAGTTTCGGGTAGCTTTTTGTGCTGGCATCTGTACTATTCAGTACATCTCTGTCTAAACCCTTGGGGAATTACAGGCGTAATGTTGTGTCATCAACTGATCACCACAGTTGATGACGCAAGAATCTCCCAAAACATTCTCGAATCAATAAATCATCATCTTCCTGCCCTTGTCCCATGTTACTTGGGGTCGGCGCAACACGTTTTTTTCTTCCAATCTCCTCTATCAACCGTCATGCTATCATTTACTCCTTTCACCTGCATATCATTCCTCACACAATCCATCCATCGTTTCTTTGGTCTTCCTCTCCCTCTCCATCCATCCACGTTTATATTCATCACTCTTTTAGTCACATGCGATTCGTCCCTCCTCATCACATGCCCATACCAAGACAGTCGATTCCCTTTTAGCTTTTCTGTAACTGGCGCAACTTTTAAGCTTCCTCTAATATACTCGTTCCTTACCTTATCCATTCTTGTCACACCACACATCCACCTCAACATTCTCATCTCGGCTACATGCAATCTTTTTTCATCCATCTTCTTCACAGCCCAGCATTCCGATCCATACAGTACGACAGGTCTAATCACGGATTTGTATATTTTCCCCTTTAATTTGAGGGGCATCCGTGGGTCGCAAGTTGTTCCAGTGACCTGTCGCCATTTCTTCCATCCTGAGTTGATCCGGTGCGTTACGTCTCGGTCTACTTCGCCATTCCCTTGGACAAATGACCCGAGGTACCGAAAATCGGAACAGATCGGTATGGGCGTTCCGGCAAGTGTTATGGGCACAGGACTGGAGAGACCGCCGAAATCACAGAACAAGTATTCTGTTTTAGTCCTACTGACTTTCAGGCCAACATTCTCCAGTCTTTGCCACCACACCTCCAATCTGTTCTGGACCTCTAGGCCACTCTCGGCAACCAACACAATGTCATCGGCAAACAGCATACACCAAGGAGCCTCTTCCTGGATGTCCGACGTAAGTGCGTCCATTATCACCAGGAAGAGGTAAGGGCTTAGAGCCGACCCTTGGTGCAAGCCGACCGCCACATTAAAGTTGCCGGTATTGCCCGCTGTAGACCGAACTTGGGTACTACATCGACTGTACATCGCTCGGATCAACTGCACATACTTCCCAGGCATACCTTTCTCTTTCAGGGCCCACCACAAAACTTCACGAGGTACCCGGTCGTATGCCTTTTCGAGGTCGATGAACACCATGTGCAAGTTTTTGTGCGCACTTCTGTATTTCTCGCACAGCTGGCGGATGGCAAAAATGGCATCCATCGATCCCCGACCAGGCATAAAACCGAATTGATTTCGTGAAATTTCACTCTCTTCTCTCAGTCGTCTTTCAATAACTTTCTCCCAAACTTTCATACTATGCGCCATCAGCTTTATTCCTCTATAGTTATTGCACTCCAGCACATCACCTTTATTTTTAAAGATGGGCACCAGCGAACTGTTGCACCACTCATCAGGTATGGCTTCTTCCAGCAACAACTTATTGAAAAATAAAGCTAACCACGTCCATCCATCTACCCGTAATAACTTCCAAACTTCAACCGGTATACCGTCAGGTCCTAGAGCTTTACCATTATTCATTCCATTTACTGCTATTCTCACTTCATCCATACTAATCTTTCTCACTAACCCCTCATTCACTGGTTTATTGTCCAGCACACCGTTCCAGTCATTCTCCTCATTCATCAGTTTTTCAAAGTATCCCTTCCACCTATACCTAATTTCCTCATCATCCGAAAGAACCATTCCAGCTTCATCTTTTACGCATTTAATCTGACATACATCCCTCGCCTTTCTCTCTCTAGCTCTAGCAAGCCGGTATAGTTGTTTTTGGCCTGCTGTACTATCCAAAGTGTCATAAAGCTTGTCTTGGGCCTTTGCTCTAGCTATGGCCACAGCTTTCTTGGCTTTTTTCTTGAGAGCATCATACTCACTCTTCCTTGCAGCTTTCAAACTAACACTTGCAACTTCAACACTCTGCCATTCCTTGAATTTCCTCTTTTTTTCCTTCAACACATTCTGAATTTCTGTCGACCACCACCATGTATCCCTATCTATCGTACCCTTTCCTTTCGTCTCTCCTAAGACTTGCTTTGCTATACTCCTAATACACCCAGCCATCTCACTCCAACATTCATTTACACTTCGCTCGTTCATGTTTCCCATCTCTAACATTTTATTCACCACTCGTTCTTTAAATTCTTTCGCACAGTCATCCTTCTCTAACATATACCATTTTATTTTAGGGGGAGGTCGGTCTTTCGTTTTATTGATTTTTATTTCTGTGACTATTTCCATAACTAGGAGTCTGTGCTGTGTAACCAAGTCTTCTCCCGGTAAGACTTTACAGTCTTTGATGCACTTTAATTTGGTTCTTCGGACTAGGAAGTAATCTATTTGTGTTTTGTGGTTACCACTCTTGTATGTTATAAGGTGTTCGTCGTTCTTCTGGAACCAAGTATTGGCTACTGCCAGATCAAATGCGGTAGCGGATTGCAGTAGAGTCTCCCCCTCATTGTTTTGATTCCCGATTCCCCACCCCCCATGCACTCTTTCATAAATCCCTCTCATTCTTCCCACATGTCCATTGAAATCACCTCCAACTATAAATTCTTCATGCATCGGGATGTTCATCAAAATGTTGTCAAAATCCTCCCAAAACTTCTCTTTCACTCTTTCATCACATCCCACTTGCGGTGCATACACACTAACTACGTTCAGCATTACGTTTTCGAACATAACCTTTAAAACTATCAATCTATCATTAACTCTTTTTACATCCATCACGGTTTCTTTTAAATTACTATCTAACACTATTCCCACGCCATTCCTTTTCCCGTCACTTCCACAGTAGAAAAACTTGTATCCCTCACCAATTTCCCTCGCTTTTGTACCCTTCCATTTCGTTTCTTGTAAACATGCCACATTTATTCGTCTTCTTTTGAATACATCCGCTAACTCTCTGGCTCTACCAGTCATCGTCCCAACATTCCAACAAGCATACCTCAATCTCGCTTCCCGAGCTTGCTTCTTACGTCGCACCCGCCCGGTGTGGTGCAACAACCCTTGTCCACTTCCCGCAGGAGCCGGGTGCTGCCCCTGCGCGTCGCCTGCGGGGTACGCCCTAGTCCTATCGCACATCATTTCATTTTCACACATGTTGCAAGAGGTTTTGGCTTGAATTTTATAGTCGGCCGCCTGCCAGACACTAACCCTCCTTGGGAATGCGATTGCTGGTGGTTTACCCGTCACCATGCGGGTGACCCAGAGTGCTAGCTTTATTATTTGCACTGGGTCTTTAGCTCCCTTAGTCGCCTTTTACGACACCCAGGGGACGAAATGGGGTGGTCAGATTCTTTCTCCGTGACCGACACGGATGAGCCTCTCGAATCAATAAATAAAAAGCAAAAAAAAAACACACTTTTAAAACCTAGAAGAAACAGGTTATTCAATAGAGTCCTCGTAAAAACACTAAGACCAATCTATTCTCTTACTGTCGTAGTAAATTTGTGTTAGCTAAATTCCCCCAGATGGTCCCTAATGAAGATTTCTGCTTCAATTCTGTCTGTACCATTGACAGTAATAAATCGCACCTGCCGGGTCTTATTAGGTGGTACTGTGACGTCATAGGACTTTTTCTTTTTTATTACTTTTCATCTTATTTAGGAGGTTTATAGCCAGTTTCACTGTTCCGGTAGAATGAGAGCTGAGGATCGATTTGGATTTGTAAGTGGAGTGCGATTGGAGAGGTCTATCTCCAGAAATGACTATAAACTTATGCAGAGGTGGAGATGTAGCGGCATAAAATGATAGTACAAAAAGTACGCGCCATCTATGACATAAAGAAAGAACTAAATCCCTAAACAGACTTCGAACCCAAGTCGGCCGGAGCAAAGACAATCTCTGCAGATGGGGATTCTTGGACGGCTCAGACCTCAAGCTCGTTTGAGGCGTCTCCCCACCGCCATGGGATCTGGAGGCGATAGTCCTCGCACGCCTGCACGAATGGCGCGCGGAGGCACTACGTCGGGGGGAAACTCCACTGCCGCGGCAAATTGCCGCTCAGCGGACAGACCTCCGGCGTGATCTCATGGCGACATGGAGAGAGCGACTTTCGCAACCCCGTGCAGGGCACGCCACCATAGTGGCGATAAGTCCCCTCTTTGAGGAGTGGCTAGAGAGGCGCCACGGCGCCCTCACCTACCGCCTGACGCAGGTCCTCACCGGACACGGCTGTTTCGGGAGGTTCCTGCACCGAATCGGGCGGGAGGAAACGCCCGGGTGTTTCCACTGCGCGGATCGTCCGGAGGACACGGTGGAGCACACTGTAGAGGTCTGCCCCGCTTGGGCGGAGCACCGCCGTGTCCTCGTAGCGGCGATCTCTCGCGTCCGGCCTTGGTTCAAGCCATAGTCCGGAGCGAGAGGGAATGGGAAGCCGTCACCTCCTTCTGCGAATCAGTCATGCTAGTGAAGGAGGTGGAAGGACGTGATAGGGAAAGAACCTCACGTCGCAGCCGCCGCGGGAGACGCCCTGGGCGTCGGGGGTCACGTGGTGGCTCCCGGCAACCGTAAGCGCGGGCCTGTGGACGGCGAGTTATGGGCCAGCTCTCCGTCCGGCCGTCTTATGACGACAGGCCGTGTCGACGGCACGTTCGTGTTCCACGTGCGCCTCAAAGAGATGTCAGCAAATAAGTAGGGGTCCGCAAGGGCCGATGCCTGCCAGCGCTGCGGGACTGTTCGAAAGAGATACCGTGGCCCTGGAACACAAACGGCAAAGAAGGAACATGGATGGGTTTTAGTCAGTACAAGTCTGACACTCCCTTTCGCTCCGCCCAGAGTGGGGCGTCTGATCATTTGATGATTTCCCATCAGAAAAAAAAAAAAAGGCGTCTCCCCACATACAATGACCCACCTTCCATCTTGCACCGCATGCCCTATCACCTGCGCACCTGAGGATCTGTTTACTGCATCAGTGAGCGGAGTCCTCGTGGCTGAGTTTTTGGTTAAACATACCATTTGAACTTTTTGCCATCGACACGCTTAGAAGAAGGAAGAACTAACATCAAATTCTTAAATCACGATATTAAAGTTCTCCGTGAATCAAGACCATATAGAAAAACCCGACAACAATTGTCGGGCAGTCCCCACCAGACAAAACACTCGTCTGGTCGGAGGATCCTCCGTTTTCTATAGAGTATTGAAGAACTTTACTCCCTGTTCCTCAAACCATTAAATAGATGATTATTAGCCTGTTTCATAACCTCCCCAGTTCCAGTTAACTTATCTGGGAGACAATTGCAAAGATCCGGGATACCGAGTACGGCCCTTATATTAAGGACCCTTCAAAAATTGTTTATCTTAAATGTGGATTTTGAGGGGTAACTTAAGGGAAAATGGTGGCCAAGAAGAAAGTACAATATGTAGAAAGATATGTTATGTAGAAAGTACTTTCCGCTCATATATTAAAACTTCGGTCAAACTTACCGCATGGCATGAGGGACATTTGCGAAATTACGACAGGACGCCGCTTGTGTCTTCCAAAATAAATAGGCATGTTGAAACTGACGTGAATAGTTGCTTGACTTCTTAATCGTGAAAACAAAAGCTTCCCGTATGGGATCAGAACATATAGAAACTCCTTGACTATTTCTATGTGTTGTTTGTTGTTGTTGATGTTGTTGTTATTATTGCAATTTGCATATATATTTGTTATTTTGTGTGCAATAAAGAATAAGAAGAAGAAGAATGTTATCAGACCTTTCTTCCTCGAGCCGTACTTAGAAAATCAGTCACAAGAAACATACCAGGACAACATAAACACAATGGAGTCTACTCAAAATCGTAATAAACCAAAACAGCCTTGAAGACAAATAAATACCATAACAATATTACAACACGACCGTGAATCGATTGAAACCAATTTGATAACATCGATACCTGTTTTACGATGCTCTTTATAGGCGTAGGCATCGGTTCTCGTTTCCTGGTATCGAATATGGCGTATAATTCGAGACTACCCTCTAATACGGGTATCGCGTGTCGGATGACATGCGAATTACGGGTGAATGTTGACACAGTGTAAAGGAATACAGTAGGATTATGGTTAGTTGCCTTCGAATTTGAACTGTGATCATGCAGGTTTATTGGGCTTTGTACAGAGGTTTTTGTTGCCAAGTTTGTTCAAAAACGCACAGAATTCGTTCAGAAACAGTTTCTCATTTCGTACTTGCACAGACACGCATAAAAAAATTGTGGAATAATCGTCAGATATAAACGTCGACCATAAATAAGATATTTTTTATGCGTCGTGGTCCTAATAATATTCAGTGACACCTGACACTAAAACACTTCAATTAAATCAATATTCAGTTACAATATTGTTTTGTATTCTGAATATATTTTCAAAGTAGCTAAATGTATTTTATTCGGCAATACTTGTAAACAACGGTAGTCACGAAACATCGTTATTTGTGAGTAGAACAAAAATGTCAACGAAATAGAAACTGGATCATATTTTGAGATGGAAACGATTCTTGATTCTATCATATTTTTTCTGATTACGATTTTTCACAGAGCACAGAATCTGAGACCTTCAAGACGCCTCCGTGCTCCGTGCAATTAGAATTAACAGCTATAATGCCTACGTAAGATCACTAAATCGCGTGATAAGCCATGCTTACCTCTCATCATTTGTTTCAGAGGGTGTTAGAGCCAGCTTCGTTCACCGTGTCCGCCGACCGACGGTTCCTGCTGCTTGCTCAAAACGTGCGCAAGATTCACACGCACTCGTACCTCGCACGGTATACTGTGTACGATATATTGACCACGTGAGTACTTAACCTTATTTAATTTATAATTGAAAAAAAAATTAAAAGCGTTTATTCGTGGTAACAAAAAAAAAATGATTACTTCTGCCAAACTGTAAAGTAGTTTGTTGGCAGATGTAGCTCCCATGTACATGCAATATTACCTATATTTTTACGTAACTACTCGAAGGTACTTCGCATCAACAACAAGAATAAACATTAACTAGAACTAAACACAAATATTTTACTGTAATATCACAAAGGCTGAAATTGAAACGCCACTACGCAATTTAAAATGCATTAAGGGGGCCACCATGACGTCTCAAAGCGGGAGGAACCGCAGCGCGGAAAAGAGACAGAGCTATACAGGTCGTCTAGCGCCATCCCTCCCCTACACCGGAACCACTCCCGCTCCAAGACGCCACGGCAGGCCACCAGCATTCAGCCAATAACATCCTAAACCGCGCAATGGCACTTCAATTCACACCGGCGAAGCTGCTAACATAAACTAGTATGACATAACCTACGCATCTCCATATATAAGGCTATGACAAAAAGTGTTAAAAAGAAACTTCCCCAATTTATTTTTAAAAGATTTTTTTGTGGTATTAAACTAGTAACCGACCCCTGTTGCGCACGGCGCTACTTATCGGGTCCAAAATTTCCTCAACCTATCCTGTCTTTCAAACAATCACAAAATTTCTTTGAAATCGGTTCAATAGTTTCGGAAATTAGCGTGTACGAACATACTGACGCGTTATTTTTAGGGTTCCGTACCCGAAGCGTAACCAACGAGACCCTGTATTACTAGGCCTCCGCTGTCCGTCCGTCTGTACGTCAGCGGGCTCTACCTCATGATTCGTAATAAGTAAACAGTTGAAATTTTCACAGAATGTGTATTTCTGTTGCCGCTAAAACAACATAAAAAACATTAAAGGGGGCTCCCCTACTACGTTGGTGCGGAAACCTCCATGCGCGCGTCCGACTCGCACTTGGCCGGTTTTTATATATTATGAAAATTAGGGCGAATATTTATCCTTAGTCTTCGGAGTGAGGGGTAAACACATAGTGTGAAGCACGCCTTACTTATAAGAGAACAAGCAACCAGTGAAGTAGTAGCACAGAATTAATATGCAGCCAAAAATAATACTCATATTTGACTGAGCTGGAGGTGGAAAAAGGCCTGACTTACGAGTTACAGGTCGTGGCTTCGAACCCATGCAGGCACGTTTTTTGTGGAAGTTATTTTATCTATTCAAACGACGAAGGAAAACATCTTGAGGAAACCGTCATGTCCTAGAGCCAAAACACACTCGTGACGTCCAACATCCCACGTAGGGGATAATGACCTAGTCCCTCTTACGGAAACCCATTATAGGCTGATTTATTTATACTTAAAATTATTTGTTCTAATTGCCGGCTAAAACACGGTACGACTACTAGAATTATTAACTTTACCTAACGATTTCAAAATGTTTTCTACCTTCTTTTAATAAATTAGTAGGGTAGTTTACCTATATAATTAGTTTTATATGCTGAAAAAATGAGTATGCGTTATTAAACATAACATCACTCCAGTAATTCCCGAAGAGTTAGGCAGAGGTGTACCTTATAGTACACCCATATTTTGCAAGTTATGTTTTCAGTTTCATGTGTGGCTGCTACTGAGAAATTCCTGATGGAAAAACCCAAAAACACTTTCCTCGACCCGGGAATCGAACCCACAACCTAATGCTTAGCAGTCGCGCTTGCGAACACTTGACCAACGAGACACCTAAATTATAAAAAAAAAAAACATAACGCAGTGTACAGTAATGAACAGCTGGGGTAGTAACGTTATTTATCTAGCTAAGCTATTACTTATGCATGACTGGTCCTCGTTAAATCGTATAAAGTTAAATTATTTTGGGTACCGCAAGTAAAGAATCGAGCACACTATGTGTACTTTTAAAATTTTACTTTTCTCTAAACAAAAAGTTATAATTATATCACTTAATTAATCTACATGGGCCTCGTATGACTTGAGCAATGTCTGGACTTTAAAAGAGACGGTGACCTCTGAGTTTGTTTCGTATGTTTTTTCTCAGTTTTAAAATATAACATGTTGATATGTAAAAGAGTTTTAAACCAATTTACAGAAAAAATATGATTTATGACATATATTAATAATAAAATAGTTTATTGTCTCAAAGAAACATACATTAGTATACACTGTTTAACATGATGCTAATTAATGCTGCAGAAGTCTGTGTACAGTTATTGTGAGCCCTGTCTCTCAAACTAGGATAATCTGATTTTTAATATTTTATACGCAAACCCTGCGTAGGGAACATAGCTGTTTTTGACATGGAAAGAAAAATTCCAGTGCGAGCAGGGTTTGAACCTGCGACCTTCCGAATTTCGAGATCTGTGAGCGGGGTGCGATGGTCTAGTTGGTTAAGACATCCGGTGTACTGAATCGGAAGGTCGCAGGTTCAAACCCTGCTCGCACTGGAATTTTTCTTTCCATGTCAAAAACAGCTAGGATAATCTGTATCTTGAGAGACAATGTTCAGCTGTAAGGTTGCTTAAATATAGGGATTATCCAACTGCGGACTGTGCCATCTTATAGTACGTGTTAACAATCATATTACTTTTAAACATAAACATATAATATTTTAAGGAAAATTAAAAATAAAAAATGGTTTAAAAAATAGTGTAAAAATAACAATTTAATACTTTAAGTTTATGTAAATGGGTGAATGTATGTGAGGATGTGTTTATGATGTATGTGTGTGTGGTGAGTCATATTCCAATTATATCTATACATATAAAACTCAAAGTCCTGACTGACTAACTGATATATCAACGCACAGCCCTAACCGCTGGTCCTAGAGACATGACATTTGAAGGGTGTATTCTTTGTGAAGAGTAGGTATCCACTAAGAAAGGGTTTTTCGAAATTCCACCCCTAAGATGGTGAAATGGAGGCTTGAATTTTCTGTGAAACTTTTGAATGAAAGGAGAATGAACAAAAGTGTATGGAGCTTGGTCCATACACTTTTGTTCATTCTCCTTTGTCACACAGATAGTTTATGGTGCGTTGGTTTGGCCTTAGTTTATAACCTAGATTAACACATACACACACAGACACACTTACTTTTTATCCCGGTAGTATGATTCTGTGGGACAATTATCGAACACCACGCGGGTGAAGCCGCGGGCATACGCTAGTCGCAGAATATTTTTTAACACCACATCGCCACAGTGTGCCCCATCCCTTACCAAAACATTACCCAGTACACACCACGTCTCAGTATCGTAGCATAATTAATTATTAAACAAAATTAACAAAGAGCTAACGAGCTCACAAAAGTTGAAGGTCGCTAAAACTCCCGTTAATTTGTTGTGCTATTAGTCTTTTTGGACGAATCACTTTTTGTTCAGCGGGTAGTTATTAGCTGGGGGACGTGATATCGAAGTTGGTAATTACTGTTTGTTCAGAGGTAGTGTTACAGGATTGTTTTTAACATGTTTTTAATCACTATACGTGACGTTTTACAACTCGGGGAAAATTCTAGCGTCTAAATCTCGTGTTGGTTATAAAGCTTTTAACTTGATCACCGAACGGGAAAGGCTGCTTCGTTGGTGTAGTAGTCGCAATCGCGACTGCTGACCATGAGGTCCTGGGTTCGATTCCCGTGTCGGGCAAAGTGTTATTGGGTTTTTCCATCAGGAAATTCTCAGTAGCAGCCACGGAGTCTGGATTTGTGCCCGGTTGATGACATAGACTCGCTCCCTACTACATAGGACTTAAACATAACTGGCGAAATGTGGGTGTACTATTAGGTACAAAAGGGGGGACCCTATTACTATCAACCAGGAACAAATCCGAACTCCGAGGCTACTGCTGAGAAATTCTTAATGCATATAGCATAGCATAATCAGCCTATTAATGTTTCCACTGCTGTGACGCAGGCCTCCTCTCTATGAGAGGGAATGAGCTATAATCCACACGCGGGCCCAGTGCGGGTTGGTAGATGTCACATGTCTTCGAATTTTTGGTTCTAGGACATGCCGGTTTCCTTACGATGTTTTCCTTGGCCGTTTTTGAGAGCAGTGGTGATGAAATAACTTACACAAAGTAATGCGCCTGGCTGGGTTCGAACCCACGACTTACTGCTTGTAAGTCGGGGTGTCCACCACTGGGCCACCGCTGCTCTCTATAATTATAATTCTTAATGAAAAAGCCAAAAAAGCTTATACTAGACAACTCTACTTCAAATGCCGTCAATTAGTGATTGAAATTGATTAAATAAGTTTTTGATGATTACGAAAACTAAATTAGACATGTAATGCGATACAATACAAGTTACTGAAGTTCTGAACCTAAACGATACTGTAGGCTGTCTAAATTGGATAAACTTTGTCCTAATTCAAGAAGATGATAGGGACTTTAGGCACCTTTGTAAAAAAAGAAAAAGATGGTCTGTAAGATAATTTTGCAATAGGGTCAAGCTTCTGAATAAGTATTCTGTTTTTCGCAGATTTGTTTATTTCAGACAGATTCTTATTACCGCACTCTTATAAGTTTTGGTAGTTAAAGGGTGGAAATCAGTGTATTTCCACACGTAGCCGTAATGCCTTACCCCACAGAAATCCCGAATAAAAAATATACGTGAGTTTATGTATATCATAATATGGTGACTACAACTCGGGTCGTCACCACTGATCCACCATTGTTCTCAGTCATACGCAATTCCTAAAAGCGTACTTAAAGAAGCTTTCTCACATGCCTTTAATTTTTAACACACATTGAGGGATGAACACCAGTAGATGGGTCCTACCAGTTCACTTCGCTCTCTCAATGTATCTACAGTCTATTCAAATCCTTCTTTTTATTTGATAAAAATTTCTCCTAAATTTTATCAACTTTATGCAAATATTCGTTATAAGTTGGTTTCAGAATAACTAGCATTATTAAAAAAAATCGTTTTTAATTGTAACGCGAACTGTATTCGTTTACATGTTTGGAAACTACATCGCGGACGTAGTATAAGAGAACTTCTTGATATCCACGCCTACCGGTATAAAAACTCAAATATTTCAAAATTCATTATCTATTCAACAGTTCGCGAGCTCTCCCTTGAATTTTGTTTCTCACAAGTTTGTGAATTATGTAATGAAACATCTGTTCTTGATAAAAGGATGGGGTAATGTAGAGGGACGAATTTTCGGTTGGAGATGCAAGCTGTTGGTTATAAGTAAAAACTTAATAAAGACTGCCTCTTTGGTCTAGTGCTCGCAAGCGCAACTGCTGAGCTCAGGTCCTGGGTTCGATTCGCGTGTCGGGCAAAGTGTTATTGGATTTTTCCTGCAGGAATTTTTCAGTAGCAGCCACGGAGTCTCCATTTGCGCCCAGTTGATGGCAATAAACTCGCCACCTATTACATGGGACTTAAACATAACTGGCGAAATGTGGGTGTACAATTAGCTACACCTCTGCCTTACCCTTTGGGGTTTACAGGCGTGATGGTATGTTAATAAAGAAAGAAATTCATAAATTTTTCTGGTTCTGTGATCCTGGTAGACCAGGACTCATCACGACTTGATCTCTCAGATCATCTACATACAATATTCTATAGTTTATATCATAACAATTTAAAAAAATGTTAGGTGGTATATACGTGTTTTTAATCAAAGGTATTACAGCAAAAATAATTACAACAATACAGGGTGTAAACCGACCCTTCACGAAGCCGTCAACCAAGCATTCTGTACATCAAACTAAGTAACTTTACGCAAAAATTATTGATGGGAAACGACTCTTTATTTTGGGGTAAAAAATCACGTTTTACGGTGGGACTCGATGGAACACACTCAAAGCATTGTGCTGATAGTGGATTGAATAGTACGGGGGTCGTGGAAGTATTTAAATTAAAAACCTTACATTAAAATGGTCTAGACTCTAGAACAAAAAAAAATGATCGCAAAGACGGGGAGAACAAGTACCTTTCGGCTTCGTTGTGGGTCTATTTACACCCTTTATGTTACCAGTCAGTTATTCTCGAAAATTATGATACACACTAATGCAATATGGAAATCATTAAAACCCTGATAAATTAAATTAAAATATTTCATCATTCATTTGCATCAATATTTTAAAACCGGTTTACATATAAACCAAAAAAAAATATTGCGAACCAATAAATCTCTTCTACATTTATGAAACCCTGGTACCTGGTTACAAATAGCCACCATTAAGCACGGGGTAACAATTGAAAAACGTGAAAAATTGACTCCCTGTTCAGAGGAACGAGCTTTGAAAACTGAGTAACAAATTGATTTTCAATGTGCTATGTTAGCTGCAAGATTTATTTTAAAAGAACGTGTTGTTCCTTATGGAGTCTTGGTAAATGATGACATTATTTCAGTGTTATTTGGTTCAGCCATTATTGTAGGTAATATTTATAGTTCAAGGGTAAGCCGAGTGGCTATTCCATTTACGTATAGAAAATTCGATGGTGAGGAGCTCCCGCCTCCCTTATTCATATTCATATCTTTATTTGCCTTCTCGGTACAATCTAGATATTGTATAGGTCTCATCTCGATTAGAAGAAAGTATTGTGGGCGTTTTATTTCATACTTTGTTAAAGTTTTAAAAGGCAAACCATTTAATTTAACTAGGACATTAAAAGGCACCTTTGAGTGTTAAAAAAATCTCTTTCACATTTATGGAACCTTGGTACCTGATTACAAATTGAACCTAGTACTAAAACTCAACACGGAGACCTATACACCTGCACTGTTATAGATCCTCTAACTGTCGAAGATAGGATGGTCATCGTAAATCCATTCGCTTAATATCTGATATTGTTCAAGGCACTTCCACACCAAACCTGAAACAAAACAATGCCAGTACTAACGAAAACATCAACACCAATTCATAGACAATAGCCATAAACTTCGTAACAAACCACAAACAGACAACTCGATGCCAAATCGATCCCTACAAATCTCAACTCTAATGATAAATCCCACAAGTACCAAACTCGTTGATAGTCGGTTAGTTTGTCACAACAACTTGACGGCTAATGGCTACAAAGACTTATTGTTTACCGAATAGATTGCTCGAATTTGATTTAAACTTTGAATCGATTTATCGAAGTTAACTTCCCTTTGTCAGGACACAGAACAGATAGAGTATAGAAGGTCGATTCCATAATCATCTACACACCTCATCAACTACACAACAACAACAGCCTCGCGGTGACACGGTTCTCTCGGGACATATGCCTCTCCCAAGCTCCACCAGTAAACCCGCAGCCAGCTTGCCACAGCCACCAAGGTCGTCGGACCACCTAGGCGGGTGGTGATTTTCCGGATAATTTAATTCGGATCTTATCCTTTGAACGAACTTCAGTTCTACACTGTGACTTTTTAGTCGTCTTACAAAGGTGGTCCACTCAATGTACCCGACATAAAATAGCACTAGGCGCGATTTGTTTTTTTTTACCTACCATAATAGGTACTAAGAAAAATAAATAGAATAAAGTTATTAGAATAAAGTTATGAAACATCCATTTTTAAGCGTCAAACGGGATAACATACCTACCCGGCGCTCGATTCCAGTATTTCATCGCTCACAACAGGGTGTTTTAACTACGTCATGCGTCATAATAATGAATATAAATTTTATTTTTAAATGATTAAAATCTCATAAATACCTATTTTTTTTATGAATATTTAGTAGTCATTGGATACATGAAGTGGGCTGCCGTTGTAAGACGACTAAAAAGTCACGGTGTATATTAGCAAGTTAACGCACGAGTGCAAGCGCACTTGTGAGGCTGTTTAAAATCTCTGTAAATACGCGTCTAACGCCTGAAATTAAAAATATACCTCAATTCTAATTTTGACCCCAATCTTTGTCTATATACCAATCAATCGGGGGCGGGTCTGACTCTTTGAGAGAGCCCATCAACCAACAAACATCCATCAAAGACCGCGTATTGAGTTTAGAAATCATATACCTACAATTTCAATTTTGGGTGCAACATTGTGCCTGTTTTAAATCGTTGTATTGATCTTTCTGTATCCATCTACTCCGTGGTATGTATTTGGTTATTTCTCTTCTCCATTATGCCCCAACAAAAGAAACTTTTTCATGCTTTAAAAGTATTTCAAAGCCCGTGGTTTCGTGTTTTGTGAATTGCCTTTTTGTATCCGATTTGAGTCGATTGGTAAAAGGATGTTCTTTACCGATTTGTACTGCGTTGTGAAAGGTAATTACTAAAGTTCTGTTGAATAAAGGTTTGTGTTGTAAACGTTTGTGTTTGGTAATGTTGTTTTTGTAACATGGGGGTAAAGTAATTACTTTGTAAACTGTGTTCAAAATTATGATCTTCTTTATTCGCGGTGTAAGTGCGTATTCTTTATTGTTAAAAGAAACACCAGAATGGTTAGAGACTACTCTGAAAACTATTTTTCTTCTAAGCAAACTAACTTTTATATCTTAAGTTACTTATAGAAAATCACTAACTTCATCGCCATTTTCTTATCAAAACCGTTGTTGAATCTAAATGTTTTTGGTAAAAACATTTAGAGTGTGCCGAAATTGGGCCTTGCGAATGGGCCATCTAAACCGGAGCCGCGGCCAGCATTTGCATGAAATCATCTTCAAACATTAAATTATATTGATCGTTCTATCGATTCCAATAAAGATTTCATCAAATTTTTCAAATTTTTTGTGTTTTTTTTTGAAAATCAAATCCTATACCTCTTCAAAAATCACCAGTTACATTCTCGTATGTACATAATAAAATTCAGAAGTACCTATGCAAACATAACAGTACAGCAGCCGTAATCGCAGGTAGGTACCAGGCGAGCATAAAACCTAATATGTTCATAAATCGGGCCTTTAACACTACGTTTGGCGTACTAAGGTATTTTGCTTGAACATTCAAGACACGTAAAGGATTCTCTACTCTATTTCATAGAGATAAAGTTGTTTATAAATTGCGATTATTTATTTACTGTGTTGTCTAGATACATACAAATCTTGTAGTTTGCAGGATGGTGCATCGTAAGAGATTTTGTTTGTTAACACTTTTCATATTTTAAAGTCTGATTTCATGTTTTCGCATTTTGCAACCTCATATCTTGCTCATTTCTCATTTTTGTCGAGAATGACGTGTATCAGGCTATAAGTAAGTGGCTTTTTCATATGATTGCAAACTCTGTATTCTTAGTCAGAATACAAGTCAGTAGTTACCTTTGGCAATCACTGAACATGATTATTTCATCAACTTTAAAACCATTGTTTCTTGAAAACTTACAGCTAAATTATAAAGAAAGCCAAACCAAAATTAGTAATGGACAAGACTTTTAACTTAAAAGGCAACGAAAAAGATCTCTATTCATCCATTTTAATTCACAAAGATTATCCAACATTTCTTAAACATTTTCGTGAAATCAATGCCGTGTTAAAACATGGCCGAGTAATGTATATTTAAAAAGTAAAAGAGACGCAAAGGCGACTGAATAAAGGCTTTGTTCGCCCTTCAGCCACTTCCCTTGGGCCCATTGTTGGAAAAATAAAAAAAATATTCGACCGTTCGCGCGGGAAAACACGGCTTTGTGACTAATGTCTTGGATGCTAGAGGATACAGGCTTGTTTATTGAAGCTCTTCGCGAACTTGGGAGCCTGGTACTTTGTATGACTTATTTAGTAGGAGTATGTGTATCTGTATGAAGGGGCTCGTGGCTCAATTAATAACAGCCACACGGGACGATCATCTAAGTTAAACAACGCTTCCAAAGCCAGTACGTATTTGGGTGGGTGGCCATTCATCACGTACTAATCACGTACCCCTCCGTGCGTTTGAAAGCATGCGACGCAAATGTATCCTATAGCTATCATGTTTAGATCTTTGACAGTCGTTACGGGTAAACAGAAAGTCTGTTTTTATGATAAATACTAATATTGAGCTGCATCCAGTCAGACTGGAAGCAGACTCCAAAATAGTTGGTAAAAAACCTAGGCAGATGACGATGACCTATGATGATTTAAGGACCAGGAATTTTAAATGTAAAGCGGCGGTTGTGATGAGAACTTCCACATGGAAACTTTAAATTAATTTACTAGCTCTGTATTTAATTTAAAACAAGCTATCTTTTATTAAAATACTTGGTCATGGTCTGCCTATCATTCACTGAACTGTTCCGTGTTTCGCTAAGTACAAAAGACCTTGCAAAAAGCTGAGACCAAGTCAAACAAAATTCAGCAACAGTACTCAGACTTTCAATTGCATTCTCGAACCGAAGCAAATATTTTTACATCATTCAAATTCATATATTCCGACGGAAGTTCGCCACCCAAGCTCAAGGAGTAATGGAGCGGGCGAGGATTTCTATCAAACTTGTCTTGGATTCTGTCTTGCGGACTTGCGTATTAAATCTCCTTGAGAATTTGGGTGCCTGGTACTTTTTGATTATAAGTCATTGAAACAGGAAAAAAACCCAGTATTGAATACTGTCTTGGTGACTTGTGATTAGAATCTTTTCGTGAACTTGTTGCCCTGGTACTTTCTGATGATTTTTAGTAATTCAAAAAGGAAGAGCACGCAGAAGGGACGAAGGGTGGGTTTCCTATGATGCTTGTCTTGACGCCATCTTTCTGACTCGTGTATGAAATCTCTTCGAGGCCTTATAAGCCTGGTACTTTTTTGATGATTTAGTTATCTGTCTACTCTACGTGTTTCACTAAAACTAGATGACATCTAAATTAAATGCCGAAAGGGCAGCGCAAATGTTCCCTAATTCCTATAGACGGCACCTACTGCGTATTTGAACACTAACTTTATCACAATAGTAAATTAAAAAAAAAAAAAAAAAGCTTCGAAAATAGAAGCATAAGTACCTACGCAAAAATCAATCAACCACATATTGCTTTCGTCAAAATTCAGCAACAATACTGAAAACCAAACCAGGTTTTTTTTCCGTCATTCAAATTCATTTATATTCACGTCAAACGGATATCTTCGCTCAGTTCAAGGAGTAATCGAGCGGGAGACGTTTTCTATCAAACTTGCCTTGCGGCGAAGACCCGCCTGACACGATAGAAAGGCGAATTTTACCAAACATAACCATTATATCCACTTTCTGTATAGTCAGGGAGGGTCACGGAAAAGTCATTATTTTAGTAAGGTCAGGGATTTTAATAAATGTAGGTAACATAATAAAGTGCGTGGGGTAACTTTAAGCAAGGTAAGGGTAAAGTGTGCAGTTAGGGACATTCATGGGAGCCATGTGTTACCGTTGCTCGGTATGGTTTTTAAACTATTTTGTGTTGCTTTTTAGATTCGAAAAGGGTTTAGCAAAAATAACGTCAACCGGCACCGCTATTTTTCACACTTCGAAAAGATTGTTTCTACCCAAGAGTGCTCTAGTCTGTTTAAAAACAAGAATTTGTGTGGTACACTACAACTAAAAAAAACGGCTACTGAGAAATCACGCTCTAATTAAATTCGGGGTTTACAAGGTAAAACTGACTCCTCCTATTCTTAAAGTCGGTTAAAATGTAGCCTGTGTTACCCGGGCCATAATAACGAATCGATTGACATCTTATTCATCAAAATCGGATGAATAGTTTAGGCGCTACGGAGGAACATACATAAATACAAACATACATAGACTGCTAAAAACATAACCCTTCCTTTTGACTTCGCCGTAGTCGGGAAATAAAGACCATGGAAAGAAGCATGAAGCATTATGTAACACAGATCTTAGACAAAACACGTAAATCTGATTATTTTCAACACAACATAAGCTACAAACTGTCAAATTAAAAGTTATCCTTATTTCCGTTGAAATTAGTTCGCAGTTTGGTTGCTGCAAATGCCCAGTCTGTCGAAAAAATGTCATCTTTATTCATCTTACAATAAGGCTTCTGTTAGGTTGCTGCTCTCAGAGGTTTAACTGTGAATGTACTTTATGGTGCTACATGGTTCTATTAGCACCGCCATCTTGTTTTTCTATACAATTTCCACAGATAACGTCACAAATGTTTACCCTCCTGACATTCAAGCGCCAAAAGAAACATGCTACAATATTGCTCAGCTCTAAAAGACAAAACTAGATCAACACACTAATTCCTCCTCTTTTGTCCCCAGAGAATCCTACCCCCTCACGCATTTACCAGACGAGGTCGGAGGTGGCGTGATCACAGAAGGACCCTCACTGCTGCTCGCCACCTGGACGCCCAAGGGCCACGGGCTGATCACCGTGAAAGACTATGACATATACTACAGGCCTGCTCCTCGGTCTTCCACGGGCTATCGCGTCACAGAATCTGGGATCCCTGGGACTATCCACAATGGTGTTCCTGATTGGTTGTACGAAGGTATGTTCTTTATTTATTGCTGAGACCGTTTTGAATAGATGTGAAGCATAACTTCCCCCAACTTGTTGTTTTTGTGTGATTTAATATGTTATGATGACCTGGTGAAGATTGCGGGGCTCCGCTGGATGCGAAACGCAAGGAACCGGTCAATGTGTCGACACTTGGGGGAGGGTTATGTCCAGCAGTGGACGTCTTTCGGCTGAAATGATGACCTAATTAGCGTCACGACTATTGCAAATATAGAAATGAAATGTTCTTCTTTCGAAGGTTTGAAATTACCCCGAAAGTTTTTGGAACTCGAAAAACGGTTTAACTTGTAAGAAAGTTTAAGACAAAATTGAACTTAAATAGCTTTAAAAATCGTTTTGTGAACGTTTTTAATTCACAAAACTTTTTCCGGTTTTCTATTAATTTTAGTTTTAATAACGACCTTCTGGTTTAACATGCATGTTCCCCCTGCTGGCACGCAGGGCTGCTCTCGACGAGAGGGAACAAATTTTATGCTCATCAAAATAATTTTCCGCTAACCAAAAACATGACTCCATCACAATACAAAAAACAGCAATTTCCTCTCACCATAATCTCCACAAACAACAAAAGCCTATCCGCTCACTTTTATCGCATCTTCCATAGAATGGTCGCCCAAAATTTTCAAATATTTTCTCCCAGCAAACAGACACTTCAATTTCATGGTCGGCAAGGCGTATCCGTATAACGCTTACGTCATAACCGTTCGTTTTCACAAAGGAAAATCTGGAAGTCTTTGGGAACAGAGAAACCAGTGTTGCTAGTCAATTTTAAATTTTTCGGAGGCGATTTTGTCATTGTGAACGGAGAGGAGTAGTGTAAGTGCGGGGTGCTCTTGAATTTTTTTATTACATTATGTTTTAATGGGATTTGATATTGCTTTATTACTAAATTCTATTTCTGGAATGAAACGTATGACTCCTGAAGTCGTTTCATATATTGGAAATCGCCATAAATACGATTATACAGGACATAGAAGCTCGTGGCTAGTTAATAAAAGCCGCTCGGGTTGATCCTTAGTTTAAGCCGCGATTGCCTAAGTTGGCCCGTGGATAGGTGACCACCCATTATATACCGAGTTTCCTCCGTGCCTCGGAAACCACGTTAAGCTGTTGGTCCCGGCTGTCATTTGTAGATCTTAGGCAATTGTTACAAGTAGACAGTAGTCCGAAAGTTCAACAACCAGTCTTACCAACGGGTATCGTTTTACCAAGTAGGTACTAACTGACGGCTAGGCAGTCGCTCCATTCAAAATGCTGGTATCCAGCTGCATTCGGTTAGTCTGGAAGCCGACCCTAACATAGTTGGGAAAAGGCTAGGCAGATAATGATACTGAAAATAGGTCCTCATGAGGACCAATACACACACAAACAAAAGAAGAATAAAAAAGAATAGAAATTTTTTTAATTGAATTGAATTGATATAGAATTGGCGTATTATCTCCATCGGTCCATGGATCGATGGAGATAATACGCCAATTCCGCCATAATACGCCAATTCTATTTGTATCAAAAGTAGATTGGATGCATATCATTAAGTACGAGTTCTCGTAGATTATTAGTTAGTATCTATAGTGGATTCTGCACACCAAAGCTGCCGAACAAGTCGGCGACTTAAGTATGCGCTCAGTTCTGGTAGACCATCTGCACTATTGTAAGTTTGATACTTTTCTCTAAAAACACGTTAACATTAATCTTACATATAATATCATAAAACGTCGATGTTTTATCAAGCGGTAAAAACGTTGCAAAGCAGGGGTCACTAAATAATTTCTAAATCATAACAAGTAGATGCTAAATGAAATTCGCCCTGTCCAGTTAACTCGTGCAATGAGAGAACCTACAATTTCCAACATCAATGTAAAATTAAACCACTGCCTCTTGAGCTGTGGTCCATGAAACTCGATATTTATCGACGATTCGCTTTTCAATATGGCCGGCGCTCATTCAGCGCAATACTGTAATTCTAATAAAGCCTCGAACGAAACGCTTGTCGTTTGTTCCTTGAGAATATTCTATTCAATTTTGAGGGTAGGTATCTAGTTCGACGAACTCCGATAAATGTTATTTTTATTGATATGAGGGTAGTTCTATGTCGGTGATAACGTTTGGCCAATATTTGGGAAGGGTTCGTTGTAACCCGTCGATTTTGACTGGTGGCAAAATGTCATGATTCATTTTGTTCAATGGTAAGCCGTGTACGATTTAATTTCCCGTCAGCTACTTGTCAGGAACCTTAGGTGATGACTGTTTAAAAGATCGATGATGCAAACATATTTTACCACATTTCTAAACATTACGAATTTCTTTAAGAGGAGAAATTGTACTGAAAGAAATCATGCTTAAACCCAATGCATTTTTGCTTTACCTATGTCTTCTAGACGTCAGCCAGAAAGATCGCGGTAGACCTTGCAGGAGATGGCGGGACGAGCTGGACAAAACTAACGACCAGTGGTCCACATTGGCCCAGTATCGAAGAATTTGGAAGTCATGGGGAGAGGCCTTTGCCCAGCAGTGGGATGACACAGGCTAACAGTATCAGTATCAGTATGTCTTCTAGACCCAAAGTTTTAATCCGTACATTGTCTAACAGTAGGTAGTCAGTGAATGAATGATATTAACAATTTTACTAAGGAGTGTAGCGGCGTAATCTAGCTAGTTGTATTTTTTGTTTATGGCTACTACTTTGCTCAGACGAAGATGGGGTTTTTAAAGAAAAATAAAAGACCATGTTGTCGTAAGAAGTGTTAGTTAGCGGGTGTATTTTATAATAATGACGGCAAGGGAACAATCATTTGGCCAATCAGAGCACAATATCTTGTCATTTTACTGTACGCTTATTGGCTGGCGATGACGCGACGCGACTGGTACGTAGTCATAGAATGAATGACTGAATGGATGAATCCCAAACAAGGAGATCTTACTGCCTTTTCCGACGTTTCATCCCAAATAGCTCTATACCACTGTTGAGAATATCACGACATACTTTAAGTATCGCTCGGCCGGCACGGCACTGCGTCATCGTCCACCGAGCGATTGATTACTTATATTTAATTCTCGCCTGTTCAAATCTAGTTAACAGTTTATTTTCCTTTTTTCTTTCATTATCATCTGCCTAGCCTTTTCTCAACCATGTTGGGGTCGGCTTCCAGTCTAACCGGATGCAGCTGAATACCAGTATTTTACATGGAGCGACTGTCTATCTGACCTCCACAACCCAGTTAGTACTAGGTAATACGATACCCCTTGGAAGACTGGTTGTCAGACTTTTTGGGCCACTGACTACTCTAACGACTGTCAAAGATCTACAAATGACAGCCGGGACCAACGACTTAACGTGCTTTCCGAGGCACGGAGGAAACTCGATATGTAATGGGTGGTCACCCATCCACAGACCAACCTAGGCAAGCTCTGCTTAACCTAAAGATCGATCTGAGCGGCTGTTATTATTTATCCACGAGCTCCTCAATAATATTAGGTCTTTACCTATGAAATTGGAGATTTGTATGAAAAATTTAAAAACAAAAATTTTTGTTTTTTTTTTTTTATTTTAGCTTATCTAGCTTTTTTATCTTTCCAATTTGACGCAAGTGCTTCAATGACGTTTTGACGCTAACTCCAAGGCCCGCAGCAAGCTCAGCCGTAGATTGAGTTGGATCCGTTTCCACTACCGCCTTCAATTCGTCGTTGTCGACAATAGTTACCAACCGACCGCGAGGCTCATTCTTCAACTCAAAATTTCCAGATTTAAAACGATTGAACTAATAATGGACTGTGTTTATGCAAGCCGAGTTAGGCCCGTACACGTCGTTAATGTTTCGTGGTTTTTGCGCAGCGGTATGTCCACGTAGGAACTCATATTCGAAAATTGTACGAATTTTCAGTTTATCCATGGCGCCAAAAACTACCACAGTTTCACAAAAACAAAAAACTATCTAAAAACAAATGACTGAATTTGAAATTAAAAGAACACGGCTTTCGAATAAAATTTATTTGAATTTCGAATTGCGCGCCAATCCACAGATAATGAAATCTGAAAATGCTGGTTATTAAATCTCCAATTACATAGGTAAAGACCTATTAATATAATACAGTCCACTATAATTATTGTCAAGCCCGTGTTTCAATCCTCGTAACACCTGGAGGATAGCACCCATTCCTCTTTACCAGTTACCTAACACACATCAGCTGCATGTAGCAGGTTTTATTTAGATATGGTTGAAGACATGCATGTCTAATTAATTCTCCCTGCGTTGCTGAAATATCTCAGCTTACTGATACGATAATCTCGTCTCTGCAATATCAGGTTATTATACCTTAGTTAGAATTTCTTGGAAGAGAACCTGTAACAAGCTAGTGTGGTCTTTGGCAGTCCTACGATCTAGAAGTTTTCGCATTATTTATCGATATTTTGAGGCGGTAGATGACACATTTCCTCAAATTTTACAATACAACATGTTACTTAAAAATATTCAGCCCTTATATTAGTCAGTAGTATGTATAAAGTTACCAACTCAAAATTATGACTATATTTTTGCTCTCTCGATGCAGAACTTTTCGCATGATTCATCGATATTTCCCCACTCTGCATGTCTACTTTACATAGTGCACATAAGAGACCAACTTTGAGAGTTACGACTGTACCAAGTATCTTGTATGTAAGTTCGGTGCGTGTTTAGTAACTTATAATTTGGATAGTTTATTAATTATTGAACTTACTTGGTAGTAATAGTTTTATACAGATTCTTTATTCTATTACTAGCTTTTGTCCGCGTCTTCACTCTCGTTAGTTTAGAATTTGAAAATCAATTCGGGTTAAAGACACAGAACTAAAAAACCGGCTAAGTGTGAATTGGACTCGCGCACCGAGGATTCCGTAGGTTTTTAGATTTTTTCCTTTACATGTGCTGCAAAACATCACTTCTTGCCAAATTTCATGATTCTAGGTCAACGGGAAGTACCCTGTAGGTTTTGATTATTTTGTGAAATCGCAAAATATGGGACATTAAATATGACACGATCAAAAGATATGACCGTTTGGTCATATCTTTTGATCGCGTCTACTTACAAGTGAGAAAAAGGGTCTTGACAGACGGACAGACAACAGACTGATCCTATATGGGTTCCCGTTTAGGCTGACTGAGCTACGGGACCCTAATAAATGTACCAAGTTAGACAGAATGCATTATTTCTTGACAGGCAGCGCTACCGAAGCGAACTGCGAACTTAGTGGTCATGCTATAGTCTTGCAGTGGGACAATGGAAGCTATTATTTCTAGCAAAGAGTCTAATTAAATCATACCTACAATAGAGACAGGCTAAACAAAAGAGGAACACATTTCCTCTTGTGTTAGCACTGCACTTAAAATGGAACCATATTATGTAGTAAGTAGAGTGGAGTATTGCAAGTTTGTTTTATAATAATTTTAATTGTTTCTTTCTTAGTCCAGGCAGTCTTGTTCCGTGTTGTTTTAATTCTGCTTTTCACCAAACGATAAAACTTCTTTGTTTAATCAGGAAGTATTATTTTAACTTCTTTAGTTTGTGTAATGTTTTTCCTAACAATTGTTAAGGGACGCACTTAGATAAAGGGTAAAAGAGAAGGGATCAACAGTGTATCTATGAAGTGTGTGACAGGGTGTAAGGGATAGCCCTCCACCAACTGGTGAATTCAGTATATCATACTAAGATGACCGGTACAAGAAATTATTTCAGGAATGATAAGGGAATCCAATAATATTGATTTGTTTTATTTCTTCATACGCAATGTATCGTTACCGTGGCAAAACGCACGCCGAAATTTCGCATAAAACACGTTTCAACCCTCCAGCGCATCTCTAGTGGCAACCTGGCAGGTATGCCAAAGAATGCGGCGGACTGGCAACTGGCGCAATCTGACAACTGGCACGCAAATGAGCCGAGTGCAAGCATTCATTAAGATAAAGGTGGGGGCTCGTTTACAAGCCGTCTGTAAGAATAAAACGATCATTTTCTCCCCTTGGGGTGTTAAATTAGAACGTCTTGTGGTTTCGGGTTTACAGGGTTCTGTAGAATGGTATTTGTGGGGGATCTATTAGGGCAGAATGCAAAGTGCTTCACCTTTTGAACGCCATTGTCACATATACGTGACAAGCAAGCGCGTGCTCTGTACGCCAAACGACACAAATATGTGACAAAATGGTAGGTGAAATTGTGGGTTAGCGTGGAGGCCACGTGTGTGTGTTTATGCTCTAGCGGTAAAAAAGTTAAATTTGGTTTTATTTTTTCGAAGATATAAAAAAAGATTTTGTTTTAGAAGCAACTCTTGCACCTCTTCGTATCAGCTACAGCCGAGAAACTATAATTTCTAATCTGCAAGGTGTAAACGGACCCTTCTCGAAGCTGGCAACCAAGCATTCTGTACATCAAACTAAGTGACTCTACGCAAAAATGATTGTAGGGAAACCACTTTTTTTGGGGTGAAAAATCACGTTTTACGGTATTAGTTGGGACTCAATATGACGCTCTCAAGACATTAGTGCTGATGATGCATTGAATAGTACGGGGGTCGTGGAGGTATTTAAAATAAGTTATAACGTTAAAAACTAATATTTAAATAAACCTGTGAAAAAGTTGGAACTTTGACCCTCAATATCTCCATAACTAGAAAGTTCCCAGGTATGGTTTAGAACGAAAAAAATATCGCAATGACGGGGAGAACAAGTACCTTTCAGCTTCGCTAAGGGTATTTTTACACCTATTATACTATACTCTCTACCTTCATTATCATTTTTCATGTTTAATTTTCATGCTTTTCAAGAATAACTCTGGCATCACTTTACATAAATTAAATAACCCACAAACCTCGACCTTATATCCACCACGAACATCATAGCAAATGTATGTCCAAGCACGTTCTCTTAGTATTACAAAGTCACGATTCGATATTGAATACATCCCCACACTGATCCCAAAGTGTTCTAGCGTAATAAAATGATATACCGTCTAACCCCTTGGCCACGAACTATATTTTCAAACTCAAAGCATTTATTTCAATAACACCATTACAGGCACTTTTGAATATCAGAAAAAGAAAGAAACCAAAGCTAAAGTCACAGTCACAAGGTATAATAACTTGTGAAAATACTGTAGTTGCCCATTTCAAAGCGTAGATCTCTATGGAGAAGAATGGGCAAGAAACTCCATGGACACTCTTTAAAATCAAAATTTTGGTAACATCATCAATGTTCAGATTATACTTATATGTGGGAACGATGTATAAAGACGGGTCCAGTGTAAAAAGATATAATTAAAAGACACTTCTTCCTTCGTAGAAAACAATTTAAATAAATCGTTTGCTCGTGGCATGGTTACCACGAGACACCGCGGTGCTCATGCGGAAAAAAACAAGTGACATACGCACGTGTCGGTTGACGCAAGCATCATCGGCTGTATCTCAAGCACAACCGCGATACGAGCTATTTTAAAATTGAAAATACCCGTTTCACAGAAATTTATTTATGTACGCACAAAATAAAAATTTTAAAAAAAAAAACATTTTAATTCGAGCATCACTAACTCATAGAAGAAATAACTACACAGACATAAAGTTACATTATACAAAAAAAAAACAAAAGATACTTAACAGGACATTATACTAAGATAAAAGAGCACAAAAGTACTGCTTATTACATAAGAAAGTACTATGATGCGGATTTTCTTAATTTTATAAGTGTTAAAATTTAAGTGGTATAAAAACACTAGGAATTTCTCATGTATCGTTTCAGCGTTTACAAACATTAAAACTCACACACACAAACAGCCAAACCTGGAACAGCTACGAGTATCTGTAGGTCATCCAAATAATTTAATCGTGCAGGAATCGATCCCGCGACACGCAGCGGAGCAGCCACTACGCCAACCATGCTGTCCTATAATTCATTCATATCTATGGGTTACATGTACTGAAATAACGAAAATTCTATAGGATAGTTGTATTTTCAATTAAAAAATCGTTCGTATTTACATTACGTTTGCACCGCGCGCTCTTGCTAAAACCTCGGGGAAAGTGTTCTAGCGTAATAAAATCAAATATCACGCCAACTAACCGCCTCTCTCAATAGCGGGTAAAAGATGTAGGCGCCTATTCTCGGCCGGCCGGGCTTACGGCGACACTAATTGACCTAGCCACGCGGGAACCTTGACATTCGGCGCAGATGGATGAAAGTTTTCCTCTATATTCGTGTATAGCCTTGTTTGTTCAAGATATAGCTCTTGCTACTACTGCTCGCCTAGTAATTGTCAATAATCTAAGGAAATACACATGTTCTAATCAATTTTAATATTTTAACATAACTTCACGCTTGTAATCCGTTGGGGGTTAGGCAGAGGTGTATATAATAGGACACCTACATTTCGCTGCTTGTTCCATGTAATAGGGAGCGAGCCTATTGCCATCAACCGGGCGTAAATCCAGACTCCGTGGCTGCTACTGAGAAATTCCTGATGGAAAAACCCAATAATACTTTGCCCGACCCGGGAATCAAACTCAGAACCTCATACTCAGCAGGTGAGCTTACGACCACTAGACCAACGAGGTTTTATACCGGTCAGATAGCCATTCGCTGTACGTAAAATACTGTTATTCAGCTGCATCCGGTTAGACTGGAAGCCGACCCCAACATAATTGAGAAAAGATTAGGCAGATGATGATGATTCCCAGTACAACTGAAAGCATGATTTAAAATTGTCGAGTCCGTATTCATAATTTCTAACCGAATTAAAAAAAATTCAATGGTATTTTTATTTTTAATCAGTCGTTCCATACATTTTGACCGAGTAGGTATTGTAGGAAACAGTACCTGTGTCCCTGTATACCTAAATTACCAAATCTGTCTTCTATCCTTATTCCTCACCGTCCTAAAACCACTCTTTTACCATGCTACCACGACTTTGCCATGTTATGCAAAAATTCTTGCCGTCATACGCAATTCAAATTAAAAATATAATGTGTTTATGCCTCAAAGCGTAACTATTTTTAAGCGCTACTAAAAAGTCAATTTTAATAAATAAACAATTAGGACAGATGATTTAAAACTGTCTATCGATATCATTAATGAATTCATCAGTACCCCTCTCTATTTTTCATCATGGTTACGCTTTGAGGAATAAACACATAATATTTTTAATTTGAATTTATGAGCGCAAGTAACGGTTGTGTTTCGAGGAATAATTTAGTTGCGCTTAAAAATAGTTGCGTTTTGAGGAATACCCCGGCACGCCAGCCATCCGTAAAATTAAACACGAAGAGTATATATATATAAAAAAGGGGACCAACCATCAATGGCGTGTCCTCACTAAATTCCCCAAGCGTCTCGACTATTTCATAGTTATTTTTCGCAAACACGCCAAAAGGGTTCTTCTCTGCCTTTTTAGTGAAAAGGCTCCAAAAAGCGGAAAGGGTTCGAATTCCTTTGGGAGTGTGTTAAGTTAGTTTTATACGTGAAAAACTACACAAATATTCCAGTACTGGGACTTGTATACAAGGCGTTGTTACACCTTCCAGTAAAGGGACTTGTATATATGGTGTAACATAATTAACGCCAAACTCTCGTGCGATGGCTCAGACCATGAAACTGAACTACTGTTGTTCTGTGACTATTCTCAATTCACAAGTTTTTTTTTTGTTTTACCATAAATGTTGAACAGCAGATCACCCAGGGCTGCGGGACTGTTCGAAAGAGATTCCGCGGCCCTGGAACACAAAGGGCAAAGAAGGAACCTGGATGGGTTTTAGTCAATAGAAATCTGACACTCCCTTCCACTTCACCCAGAGCGGGGGAAAAAAACAGCAGATCACGTCAATTCCTTTATGAAGACAAATATTTTTTGGGAATTTTAAGAACTCGTTGAACAAAAATTGTACAGTTTCATGGTCCGAGACACCACAAGAGAGGTCTTGCGTTTTTTATGTTACACCTTGTACAAGTAAGAGAGTGTTAAGGGAATGAACGCACGGCAGCACGTAAGGGAGCTGGTCAAAAAAACCATTATGTCCATGTGATAAGATCGAAAAACACGCCATTTTCCGCAATTTGACACCGCGCCGAACAAAATGCGACAAAAATGACACGGGATAGGCTAAAGTCCTATTCCCTCGCCCCCCCTCCCCATTTCTTCCACATCTATCGAAAGTTGTGATGTGCTTCTTCTCATATATTGGCAAAAAAAGCCCAACACTCGCTTGTGGAACAATAAATAGCTGACTTCAAAAATAAAATATTAGTAAAACAAATGTATGTACATACAAGGTTAATGAATATTTAGAGAGTTTGAAAAATAATTAAAAACATGATTTATGTTGACAATTTTAATTATTCAATTTGCGTGTGAGTATTTTACGGTTATTATTTTATTTTATGTGTGTGTCACTAAATTAAATAAAAGCTTTTATATCGTTTCGTTGATGATAAATATACTTGCTCTTTATTTAGCCAAATTTTTATTTTTTTATGAATAATCAGCTCTAGCATAGGGCCCGCGTGGTGGATTATAGCCCATTCCCTCTCATAGAGAGGAGGCCTGTGTCCCAGCAGTGGGAACATTAATAGGCTGATTATGCTTATGCTTATGCACTAGCATTGGTACAAATTTTAGTCGTAAAACTAAAGCTACAAATATGGGATTATTTTTGAGTTTTATATCTTAAATATATATAATCCATGTCCAGTCTCTACTTCACATTGAGGTTGGCTGGTGAAAATGTCCAAGGCGTTAATTACACTTTTCTTCGTTATAAAAATAAAATACAAGCCTTGCCTAAGATAACCACATACACATACACACACAACACACACATACATATACTTATATATATATATTGGTATATATTTATAGTATTTTGATATATTGTTATAGTATTTTATATATCCTTGTAGTTTATGTTTGTAATATTTTTTTTTTTTGCAGATAGATACACCTACCACTGTTTGTCTCTGCATCACCCAAAGGTTGACTGGTTGAAAATGCCTATGGCATTAAGTCCGCCTCTGTACTTTGTGCTTGAAGTGTTAAATAAATAAATAAACCACGTCTCACGCAAATTAAGATCCTCCTCATTTAACATAAATCATTTCAGACCTACAGAACCATCATCATTTTCCCTGTAACAAATTATTCAGCAGATGTCTACACGACTTTATCTTATCTATGGAATGTCATCGAGCCGTCTCGTGAGCGCGCACCTTAATGATGAGAACCTTAAACTTTTTGATAGAAAGACTTGGAATGAAGTGAGGTACAGGCCTTATGGGACTTTAGAGTACTATTGTGGAGTTGATTTAATTTTAGCATTGACTTCTTTGGTTTGAATTAAGATTTTGAATCGTGAAGTTTTTGTGGTAGGTTTTTAAAATGGCAATAATAATTTAAATCATCAATACGACTTCTTTAAGTGCATTTAATTTCAATGAATTACTTTTTCTTGAAATAGTCATTCAATGGGATTAAATGAACTTAGAGTGTTGTATTGATGATTTAAATGATTATAACTTTAGAAAGCCGTATTTCTTACGGTCGCGAGTCATATTTTAATCAATATACAACCTGACACTGACCTGTAAATTGCAAAAAAACTTAAGAAAATTTGAATTATGCGGGCTACCCTGGAGCTTCCACCTTAATTTGTAAAGTTTAAAATTAATTATCATTGTCATTATTAACAAAACAGATGGACAATTTCTTGAATTATAAATTATAATACATAGGGATAAAATGCATTATTTTCATCTCGGTACATAAAGCTGTTCCCTTGCTATGCAAATGAAACACAGACAAATGCTAAATCATAATATTCCACTCTATTTTATAATAACACCCAACCCCTTGCTACCATAGACACATTTTCCACTCTATTATACAAGGCATCCCTCTGATAAACAATATTTATAGTTCCCTACAATCTATGTAGGCCTGGTAGCCTGCTTACTGGGGTAAAATAAACATGGACGCCAGTTTGCCACAGATAATGTAATAATAGCCCATTGTGGGGAATTATTACGTAGTTTTGTATATTCAGAAGCGAAATTGGTAGTGTGAATCATGCTATGCATCTTTGTGTGTTTTTTAGTATAAGCATATTAAGCTATCAGGGGTGTAAATACACCCTTAAGGAAGTCGAGAGGCGCTTGTTTTCCCCGTTATTGTGATATTGTTTTTGTTCTGGACCGTACCTGGGAACCTTCTTGTTACGGATATATCGAAGGTCAACTTTGACCCCCAATATTTCTGTAACTAGAAGGTTCTCAGGTATGGTCTGGAACAAAGATATGATTACAATGACGGGGAGAACAAGACAAGTGTGTTTCGGCTTCGTTAAAGTATTTTTACACCAATTATTTAAAACAAAGTCTATTTGTTTGTTGGTCTGTTCACGTCTGAGCCTTATTAAATACAGAATTTTAATAAGATACCACGTGATCCGCTGGATGCGAGACGCAAGGGACCGGTCAATGTGGCGACACTTGGGGGAGGCCTATGTCCAGCAGTGGACGTCTTTCGGCTGAAATGATGATGATGATGATACTACGTGCTTAATCCTAAACCACACCATCGTATATCATCAAGCGAGACTAGTACCTAGTGCTATTCTGCACGGGGGTTTTACACATGTGCTCGATTTATCTCAATTGATTCGATACTATGTGTTGAGCAACAAAGCGAATAGAGATTTTGTATCAGTAGTTTGCAGTAAAACTATTATATCCTGTGTAAACCAAGACTTTCCATATCTTACTACTTATATTATATACGCTTGATTGTGCATAAATTTTTATGGATGTGAAAATATTTTTTTTTTATTTTTAAATGTCTTTAAGTCTAGAAAAATTAATAAACTTTTTGAAATTCCAAAGTAACTCTCTGCCTGTTACCTTATTACTCCCTAAAGGATGCATGGATTAAGCTTTTTATCCCAGTAGTGTACTACCGCGCGGGTTAAGCCGGGAGCAAAAACTAGATTATAATTATAATATAAATGAGATTGAGAATCGCCCCTACTCTACAGTAAGTACTGAAGCCAGTTCGGTGGCACAAAGTAAACAGTAACTACAAGTCTATTTACTTGAAGTGTTGGCTCCCGGCCACCGTAGGCGCGGGCCTGTGGACGGCGAGTTATGGGCCAGCTCGCCGTCCGGCCGTCTTATGACGACAGGCCGTGTCGACGGCGCGTTCGTGTTCCACGTGCGCCTCAAAGAGATGTCAGCAAATAAGTAGGGGTCCGCAAGGGCCGATGCCTGCCAGGGCTGCGGGACTGTTCGAAAGAGATACCGTGGCCCATGAACACAAAGGGCAAAGAAGGAACATGGATGGGTTTTAGTTAGTACAAGTCTGACACTCCCTTCCGCTCCGCCCAGAGTGGGGGGGTCATTTGATGATTTCCCATCCGAAAAAAAAAAAAAAAAAAGTACCTATACAAGGTGGAATTTTGAGATAAGGCGATGTGGTGCAGACGTTTTTTGTGATATCTGACTTTCAAAATACTGATCCTCAGTTGGTTCCATAGAGTTTTTTGCTCCTTATACGAAACAGAAGCGATTGCCACCAAAAAAAGTTTTTGTGAAAATGAGCCACTTTTTTCAAAACCTGTGAATGCAATTCAAAATGTCTCAAAAGGTTATGGATAGTCTCCTAAGACCATTTTCCTGTAGCGACAACAGTAAAGCTACTCTTACTACCTCATCTGAAAATTCCACCCTGTATAAACGGCGTAACAAGACCCTTAGGGAAGCCGAAAGGCACTTGTTCTCCCCGAAATTGCGATCATTTTTTTTTGTTTCAGACTATACCTTGGAACCTTCTAGTTACGGAGATATTAAATACAAGTTTTTTTTTTTAAATACAATATGTTTGTAATGTACATAACCCTTGGTTGACGGCTCCGTGAAGGGTCCGTTTACACTCTGCATAAGTCTGCTGATCTTTAAAATACTATTAGAAAGCCGGCTGAAGGAACCAAGTGTATTTTATTTCGCGGGACACTTTGCTAATGCAAGCTTGGTTTATCTTCTAAAGAAAAACCTTTGTAAAAAGCCTGGTGAATAGCCAAATGCTTCTAGAAAGGTTTTCTAAAGCAGATGAAGCACGTTGATGCAGATTTATTTTGTGGGCAGCGTGAATTCTGTATCCAAAGTATTTAATATTTTCCCGCGACTTCGCTTGTGTTCATCATCTGTATAGCCTTTTCCCAAGTATGTTGGGGTCAGCTTCCAATCTAACCGAATAAAGTTGAATACCAGTATTTTACATGGAGCGACTGCCTATCTGACCTGCACTACCCAGTTAGTACTGGGTAATACGATACTCATTGGTAAGATTGATTTTCCGACTTTCGGGCCACTAACTACCCGTAACGACTGTCAAAGATCTACAATTAACAGCCAGGACCAAAGGCTTAACGTGTTTTTCGAGGCACGGAGGAAACTCGATATGTAAAGGATGGTCGACGAAACTACATAGGCAAGCGCGGCTTAACCTGAAGATCGAACTGAGCGGCTATTATTATTTAGCCACGAGCTCCTCCTTCACTCGTGTTATGGGCGGAAATTATCCCACGGGGACGTTTTAAATATAGCCTAAGACACCATGGTATAATATAGCTTCCCATTAGAATTAGAATTTTCGGAATGAAATCAGTAGTTCCGAAGATTATCCCCTACATACAAACTTTACAAATTAGTTTCGATAAAATAGAATACGCTACTAAACCGTTTATTTGTTTGATTCAAAGTATGATCATACAAGGCTTAAGTATTTTGTTTTTAACGTTTTTATATTTATATGACTATATCCATTCGACGCAGCGGTGTCCCAGTGGTGGAGACCCCGACTTACGAGCAGTAAGTCGTGGGTTCGAACCCAGCCAGGCGCATTACTTTGTGTAAGTTATTTCATCACCACTGCTCTCAAAACGGTAAAGCAAAACATCGTGAGGAAACCGGCATGTCCTAGAACCAAAAATTCGAAGACATGTGACATGTACCAACCCGCACTGGGCCCGCGTGGTGGATTATAGCCCATTCCCTCTCATAGAGAGGAGGCCTGCGTCCCAGCAGTGGGAACATTATTAGGCTGATTATGCTATGCTATGCTATCCATTCGACGGCACGGTTGGCTCAGAGGCTCAGCTATTGGCTGCTATGCTGCGTGTCGCGTATTCCCTCCCCGCACGGAACAATATTTGTATGGCCTACAGGTAGTTGTTCCAAGTCTACCTGCTTGTGTATTTGAGTTTGAATGTTTGTAAACGCACCCACGATACAGGAGAAATTCCTGGTGTGGGGCAGCAAAAACACCTATCTAAAGAAGAAAGGAGTATCAGATGACTATATTACACACATATTCACGCCTTTTTTCCGTATGGGTAAGTAGAGAGCACAGAACGCCACCTGCTGCAATCCCCACATACTACTTTCGCCTCGTCCACGTTCATAAATCTAGACTATTAATGTGAAAATCATAACTAAGAAGAGCTTAGTCCAGTAAGCTTACTCTATGCCCAGGAATATTTTATTCCACGGGGCTTTCACTAATGCAAGACAACACCTGTGGCGCAAAGTAAACACATGTACCTAGTCTTATTTATGTGTTAAATAAGTGGGGTGACCTTCAGATAAGTTTACGTACACCTGTTTGGTCCGGGTTCTTCTTATTTACCAATTTTTATTGAAAAACGTTTTTTTTGGGGTGTTTTTAATGTGGTATTGATTTATTCAGTTTCGGACAGCAATATAATCTATTTTGTTAGTGAAAAAAATACCTTATAACTAGTAATACAAAACATAATCAACACCGGCAACACATAAAGAATTAACTGTCCGAGGTAGGTTGCTCAGATAATGATTAAGCAAGAAATCAGCTACCTAGTTGACCATACTCTCCGCAAAATGATGCAGAACAGGGGAGTAAGGACTCTCCGCCAGTACTTTCAGGATACTATTGTGGTACCCGCGTTCGATGCATCAGTGAAGCAACTTTTTTGCGAATGTCTGCGTGGAAACCGTCAGTTCGGTTTTGCAAAAACATCTCTGATGCACTACAGAAACGGGGATATACCCGCCTACCAATGCTACTCTAAAAGACAGTAAATTTGCGAATGCTACTGAACTAAAAGTTGTAATTTAGATTGTCTATAGAATCCTAGTGTGAGGCATCGTTTTTTATTAAAAAAAAAGATATCGCAATCAGCGATAAAACCGCCATTGTAACTATAAAATTAGCAATATTGTAAAACAGTTGCGTTTCAGTTTTGGTGTACAGTCACCAGCGTATCATCTTACTAAAACTGTCAAATTTTCTCATTCGATTTTGAACTTCACTGGACATTTTATGGCTTAAAATCGTTTGTAGGAATTTGTGAGTTTGTGATAACTTAATGTGCTGGCGACTGTACAATAAAGTATATTCTATTTTATTCAATGTGATTTTAAATAACAACATTGTGCTACGGATTTAAAAAATAAAACAGAACACAAGATTGTTATTGGTATTTCTTTTAACCAAATCCTATTACTTAATACTAGGATTTCAGTTGGTACACACATGATACTCGTATGATAACAAACCGTAAAATTTTATGAGTTTCGCACTAGAACATAAACATATCGTATCATATTTGAAGATTTTATTGGTCTGTAAGAAGTAGGTACTGTGAGAGGAATTTATGAAAGTGTTGTTTAACCTTCTTTTATTTATGTTTTCACTTTAAATATTGCTTAACTTTGTTATTTTGCTTTAATATAACTTATACTCGTCACTGTTCCGATTGGTCACCAAATTTTTCCATACAAGAAGTTCCGATTCGTCATCATAAGAAAACAACAGATTTTTAAATCATATGAACCGATTCGTCATCAGTATTAATTTGCGTGTCAAAAAGTACAGTTAGTAAGAAAAATATAGTATGACTTTTAAAAAAACGAGCCTGAATAGAAATGGAATTTCATTTTTGTTTTTTATTTTTATTGTTAATTTTTTTTTTTACAACAACCTTAAACTAAAAAATCTTTATAATATCTATATGTGTTATAATTGTCTCTTTTATTTTTGTAATTTTAGTTACTGTAATTGGTTGTAAACACAACCGTTGTAATTAAATAAAAAAAATACTTCTTGATAACTAGGAAACCTCTGCGTCTTGTCGAGGGTCAAAACCTGATTGGTCTATTCAGTTTGATTTCAATGTTGGTACACTGATGATGATTGAAATCTTTAGTGTCTTATGCTGCATGCTGGTAAAAGTATCAGCAAGAAGGCAGCGGGGCGAACTGCCCTAGAGGACCTAGACAAAATGGCATTCTAGGAGCGTTTACATTCTCAACGTCTACATTATGTATACTCTATATCGTCGCTTAAGTTCTAAAACCACGTAAGTCAAAAATAGGTACTTTACTGGAGGGCAGTGGCGAAGATTCCATACAACTCGATTCCTAACGGGTTTCCTTTGAAAAATGGAACAGTCAGTACTCTATAGACAAATAATATAGACATTAAAGATATGTACTCCGGCTTACCTCTTACAAAAATTTACCCTTCGCCACTGCTGGAGGGTGAAAAACTGCATTATTTTACATGCATACATATATTACAATACCATTTCATAATTTGTGTATCTACACTTCAAATTTTATAGAGGCGTTGCTTGTTTCTGATTGTTTGAAACAATGCGTCTTCCGATTATCTAGCAAACGGCATCAAAATGTCAAAAACGCCAAAAATGTACTTATGTGGTGTTAGAACGACATAGCGATGGTGGAGAAGTAAAAAATGTAGACAGCATAGATATAGGCGACCGAAAAGCTTATCCAAATCAAATTAAAAACTCATTATGGTAATAAGAAACGCTTTGAAAGCGATGGACGAGATTTTAAAAACACGACACTGTGAAGAGATTGGTTCTCGTTTGTTCTTCGTCCATTTAAGCATCGCCATTGATTACTTACTACCCACATTTGCCCTGTTAAATATAATCTTAAGTCACATTTTTGCTACCATGTTTGTATACCTACCAGGCTACCATACAGGGTAGAGAGTTCAGCAAACAGAGCTTCTGACCTTTACAAGACCCGAGTACGGTCGGCAAACTCATGAAAATGTTTTATTAATTTAACAAACTTTATGCACATACGTAGAATTTTAAATTTGGAACTGGAAGCTTTTGAATAAAATGGCGGCTATGTAAGTCGATCACTGAAGTACGTTTATGTGCAGTTCTTTCACTGTTATTTTACCTTTGCCTGTGGATCACTGTCAAAGTCTTTATGCTCTTAGTGACAAGGTTGTTTTTATGTTGCTTTCACTGACCAGTCTGCAACATAGCGAACTTTATTTATATTTACAATAGGGTTGCTACTGGACTGCACTTGTCAAAGGTAAAATAACTCTAAAACAACTGTACCTACAACTCAGTGTCCCGGTCACGTTTTCGTCGGCTACCGGTTCTTTTTATTCCGTACCTAGTCAACCACACGTTCGTGTTGAAATTTGACTTTTGCAGCGCCTTTATTTCGTTGCAGTAAGGGTGTTTTTTGTATTTCCAATGTAAATACGCTCGAGAGCACGTTTTGCTGCCACCCTGCTAGTTTTAGCTGTCATTTGAATATGTATCTTTGCATGTAAATACGACTGAAGTATTTCCATAGAGATGGTTCTGGTATATCGTGCCTCTATGGGTGTGACGCAATGAAAACTAGGCTAAGTTGTTAGTTTCTAAAAATAATGGCGTTTTAGCTGTTTCTAGCACTAGATGATTTTTTTATAGCCCAAAAAATTAACGGTAAAGCCTTCATATGATTTATTTATTTATTAAAACTTTATACACAAGTTAAACTGTACAAAGGCGCACTTAATGCCATAGGCATTTTCTACCAGTCTACCTTAGGGTGATGCAGAGACAATATACAGTAGGTGCAATAACGGAAAAAAGACTAGAAAATATTTTTAACTAATACATATAAGAATAAATACTTATATACGTGCATATTCACTACTAGTCAGCCTTTGTGATATTAAAGTAAAATATTATTTGTGTTTAGTTCTAGTTAATGTTTATTCTTGTTGTTGATGAAAAGTACCTTCGAGTAGTTACGTAAAAATATAGGTAATATTGCATGTCTATGGGAGCTACATCTGCCAACAAACTGCTTTACAGTTTGGCAGAAGTAACATTTTTTTTTTTTTTGTAATTGGAGGTTACCACGAATAAACGCTTTTTCATTTATTATTATTTTATTTTTTTTCATATATGTTTCATGTTTCCTGCCCTTGTCCCATGTTATTAGGGGTCGGCGCAACACGTTTTTTTTCTTCCATTTCCTCTGTCAATCGTTACGCTATCATTTACTCCTTTTTCCTTCATATCATTCTTCACACAATCCATCCATCTTTTTTTTCGGTCTTCCTCCCCCTCTCGATTCATCATCATCTGCCTAGCCTTTTCCCAGCTATGTTGGGGTCGGCTTCCAGTCTAACCGGATGCAGCTGAATACCTGTATTTGACATGGGGCGAATGCCTATCTGACCTCCACAACCCAGTTCGTACTGGGTAATACGATACCGCTTGGTAAAACTGGTTGTCAGACTTAAAAAAACAAATGAAACAATTATTTATTTTGAACAAAAAGGTCCATATGGGTTAGTACTCTCTCTCTCGCACGTAAAGTGGTTTTCCAATCTAATACTTACAGATTAAACCTAACCCTCAGTTCCAAACAAAAGGCCAAAAATATTAATTAACTTTCTGCCGACGCTATCGTTTTAGCAAACACCAGCCCATTCAAGTGGAACTTTTTATGCCGACGCTACAACATCTCCGTATAGTTCTAACGAGAGGTAGCGTCGGAAAAAAACACGACCGTCTGAAATTAAACGCCTTTGCATTTACACCGGGGCGTGAACAATGCAATCTTTTTTGCTAACCGTACACTGTATGTGCTAACTTTATAGCATTTTTAGTATAATGAAGGAACTCGCGTATTCTTTTACATACTGGCTGTAAGAGAATACGCTGGTTTAATGAGGGCGAGCTCATATGTACTAGACTGTACATATTTATGAAGGCTCCTTGGTGTGTAAAATACAAATTGTCCATCTGTAGTTTTTGTGTGGGTGTGTAATTTTATGACAAACTGAAAATTTGTGAAAACTTAAAACTGAAAAGTTGTGTGGTAATCGGTTATCATTGTATGGACATGTGAGGAGCTCGTGGCTAAATAATAACAGCCGCTCGGATCAATCTCCAGGTTAATTAGCGCTTGCCTAGGTTGGTCTGTGGATGAACCAATACATACCGAGTTTCCTCCGTGCCTCGGAAAGCACGTTAAGCCGTTGGTTCCGTCTGCCATTTGTAGATCTTTTACAGTCGTTACAGGTAGTCAGTGACCCGAAAGTTTGACAAGAAGTCTTACCAAGGGGTATCGTATTACCCGGTAATAACTGGGTTGTGGAGGTCAGATAGGCAGTCGCTCCATGTAAAATACTGGTATTCAGCTGCATCCGGTTAGACTGGAAGCCGACCCCAACATGGAAAAGGCTAGGCAGATGATGTGATATGGACATGTGATGCGGAAGAATGAAGAAAATGTAGTGAGGAAAATGTTGAATATGAATGTAGATGGCTATAAGAGTAGAGGAAGACCAAAGAGACGATGGATGGACTGTGTGAACGATGTTATGGCTAGAAAGGAGGTGACTGCTGAGATGACGAGGGATAGAGAAGTATGGAAGAAGAAGACATGCTGCGCCGACCCCAAATAAATTGGGATAAGGGCAAGAGAATGATGATGTTATTTTATGACAGTAGGTAGGTACTGGGGCTGTAAATAGGTATTTTTATACCAGACCGACCTCTGCCTCTTGTAGAGAGCATTGCAAGGTTGATTTAAAAAAATGCTCAAACTGAAAAGAAAATAAGCAAGCGAGCATAAATGTTTGACTAAACTTTAAAAGTTGACGCATGACGTAGTTAAAACACCCTGTTGCGAGCGATGATCTACTGGACTCGAGTGCTAGGTAGGTATTGTTCTCCCGTTTGACACGTAAACATCATTAGCAGGATGTTTCATAATTTTATTCTATTTTTATTATTATTTTTCTTTGTACCTGTTATGGAAGATAAAAAAAAAACGCGCGTACTGCTATTTTATATCGGGTACATTGAGTGAACGACCTTTGTAAGACGACTAAAAAGTCACGGTGTATAAATGTATGAATTGTGTTAAGTTCGGTTCAGAAAAATTTAATTTGAAGTCTTAAATTATTGAAAGACATAGGAGTACCTCAAAGACGTGGCTTAAAATAAACTTCTGAGTGGGTTATGTTATTTTTGAGAAAAAAAAAATACAAATAACATTTTTCACCTATATAATGTTGTAATTAGCGCTAAGTAAACTTAATCAAAGTAACCCTAAATTATCACACTTCTCTATAAAAGTATTTATCGCAACCAGAATCGCGTAAACTTTTACGCAACTTCAGAAAAGTTCGTACCAAAAGGAACAATTTACATAAATAATTGACTTGGCCATTCTTCACCAACACCGTTACTTGGGCCTGTAGAGGTTTCTAACTTATTAAGATAAAAACTTCGGACAATAAACTAGATAGTCCATTAAAACCCAATGGGGTCTGCAGTACTATTCTGTAAAGTTCACTTTCAACGTTACTCGATTGACCGCACATAATTCGAAAGCGAATTCATTTGTTTTAAGTATAAATCATGGAGTCAGACATAGACACTTTCGAATTTCGAAGACAAATCTGATTTTTGGAATAGCTGAATCGCAATTTTGAGATTTCAAACATGCTGGATTTTCAAATTCAGAACCACCCACGTGGAAGAATTCTTTTTTTTTAGACATGTCCACTTAAAGTGGACTCAAAAACAGACTGACGCCTTTGTCCGATGTGGGTAGGCAGAAATTACAGAACACCACCATCAAACAGTTATTTATCATTCAAGTACTAGGCTCACATACCATCTAGGCGTATCATATTTATAATGTAGGCTAAATTGTTAACGTCAATGACTGCGCGTAGACACTGCCACCATTGCACCACACCTGCTTACAAGGTCAGGAAATGGACTCTCGATTATTAACTTATCTGTCACTGTCCAGTGATGAGTTTATCCATACCAGATTGGTAGAATAGGAACTCGATTAATCTAACAGTAATTTATCATTCAAGTACTAGGCTCACATATCATTGAGGTGTATCATACACATCGTATTATAATGGAGGCAAAGCAATAAATGTCAATGACTACGCGTAGAAACTCCGACCATATCTGTGCGGTATTATTAGGTGCGGACATGGACACCTCCTTTCAATGACTAAACCAAGTATCGGTTCCTGTCCAGTGTCCGCAGCTGATCCGCAATTTATCCATACCAGATTGGTGGAATTGGACCTCCATTAATCTAACAGTAATTTATCATTCAAGTACTAGGGTCACATATCATCGAGGTGTATCATACACATCGTAATTATAATGTAGGCAATGTAATAAATGTCAATGACTGCACGTAGAAACTCCGACCACATCTGTGCGGTATTACTAGGTGCGGACATGGACACCTCCTTTCAATTAGTAAACCAAGTATCGGTCCCTGTCCAGTGTCCGCAGCTGATCCGCAATTTATCCATACCAAATTGGTACAATATTAACTCGATTAATCTAACAATAATTTTTCATTGAAGTATTAGGCTCACATATCATCGAGGTGTATCATACACATCGTATTATAATGTAGGCAAAGCAATAAATGTCAATGACTACGCGTAGAAACTCCGACCACATCTGTGCGGTATTATTAGGTGCGGACATGGACACCTCCTTTCAATGACTAAACCAAGTATCGGTTCCTGTCCAGTGTCCGCAGCTGATCCGCAATTTATCCATACCATATTGGTGGAATTGGACCTCGATTAATCTAACAGTAATATATCATTCAAGTACTAGGCTCACATATCATCGAGGTGTATCATATTGAACGTAATTATAATGTAGGCTAAGTAATTAATGTCAATGACTGCTCGTAGAGACTGCGAACGTTGCACCACTTCTGCGCGATATTATTAGATGCGAATATACAAGGTGTGTCGTTAGGAGTTGACAGTTGGAACTTTTTAATTCGTTTTAGGTTCTAAATATGAAAGCAGGAAATATTACACCAGTAGGTGTTAACTGTTACTTAATTGTAAATTAAAGTAGGTTTCTTTGTCTGACTGTGCGGCCACGCTGTTCTTCGAAACAGCGGAACATATTTTAATGCAATATATTTGTTTTAAATGACTTGGTCGCACCAACACTTAAAACGGGTTTTGTTTGATTTATTTATTATTTATATTTAATCACGGATCATGGTGCTTGCAAACTGTTGCAAGTACCATGGCCGAAGAATCGGAAACTAGATAAAAAAAAAAATATGGTAAATATTTATGTGCTAATAAAAGATTTTGAAGCGGTTTCACCATAATTGAGAAAAAAAAATGCTCGTAAGATTTGAATTTTCCATGTTTTTCAGTAATTAAGTAAGTAACACTCTCAGAAAATCTGTTATCATAACAGATTAAGCAACAAGGACACTAGCAAATGAAATAGACTGTAGAAGCCACAATTCAACAGAAGTGTGCATAAATTCATATGGCAGACCAACACGATGTGTATAATTTTTCATTTAAAAAAAAGATCACCCTGTATACACATGACATGGCACGCTGCGGTATGCACTGACGTAGAAGCGATGCACCGCTGTCAGCTGTGATGTGACGGTTCGCTGATATACGCGTCTGATTAGTTACATATATGTATAATAAGTAGATCATCACCCTACAAAATGTTTATTTGTGATTAATTCAACGTCTCTATTTGAGTTAAATATAACTCACACTGAATATACTATATTACATAAGGGTACGATGATTCACCTCTTCAACTGCCAGAAACTTTGTGTGGTGGAAAATCTACGCCAGACACCTTTAGAGTATATTAAATTGTAAGCAAACTTACATAATTTTATTGAATCTGAATTTTATAAATGTTACTTAGGCAACTATATGGAGTGTTTTCCGAAGCCGCCAGATAGTTTTGATCGCACAAAGTGGTCTTTTTTAGTAGAAACTCGATTTTTTGTCGGTCTGATTGCAACTAGCTCGCCCCCTATGACCTGGTACTTAAATATAACTGGCGAAATGAAGGTTTACAATACACCTCTGCCAATCCCTTCAAGGACCACAGGAGTGATGTTATGTGCACGTCGTTATATGTTTATATCAAGTTTTGTTGATAATTCTGTGTCGGCATAAAATTATGTGACACATTTTTAAACAAAAATGGTTCTCAGTAAAAATATATTTGCATTGAACATTGCGTCAATGTGTCGCATATTTAATTGGAAAGTAATTTCCAATAGTGTTCAGCTGAAATAAATATTAAATGCTGAAATGAAAACAGGAAAATGGTCATGCCAACTTGTTTTTTTTTATTTTTTTCTCATTTATCTTTGAATTCAGAAAACATTCACAATATTTTGAACAATAGATTATTTATTATATTGATTTTCCATCTGGTCATAACTTGGCTATTTTTAATGATCTTTTTACATAAATACATACAAAACATCACGCCTGTAATCCCCGAAAGGTAAGATTGAAGTTCAATGTTATCCGGGTACAAATCCAAAATTCCTTCTGCTAAGTTCCTGTTAGAAAAATTCAGTAATCCTTCACCCGACCCGGCAATTGATCCCAGGACCTCATGCTCCTGCTAAGCATATCGCTGGTGTCCAATAGACCAACGATTCACGCATCTTCGAAGAATCTTTTTAGTGCGTCTAAATACGATATCCCCAGTTACCCACCAACGGTTAAGGAAAAGACCTGAGGGAACTTTTTTACCAGATATGTTGTTGATCCGGAAGACGTTGCGTTTGAAGGCCTCCCACTAGGTGGACCGATGACCTAGTGAAGGTTGCAGGGATCCGCTGGAGGTGAGACGCACGGGACCGCTCAATGTGGCGACACTTGGGGGAGGCCTATGTCCAGCAGTAGACGTCTTTTGGCTGAAATGATGATGATGTTGTGGCGTTCTTCCTCCACTGTCTCTTACAGTTTGTCGATGATTAAAACTAGTTTCTTTGTTACAGAAGAAATCCTGGGCTCTCGGACTGCGCTATGGATGTCAGCAGATGGACACATGGTGCTATACGCGACCTTCAACGATAGCCTGGTACATGAACAGAAGTACCCCTGGTATGGAGCAGCACTGGACACCGATGATCCTGCCAAGGTAATCTGTATATTATGTGTGGACTGATAAGGTTACTATTAAGTTGGATTAACGCTGCTGTAAAAGGGATGTATCTGAAGAAAAATATGTTTGATTTCAATGAATATCTTAGGAGATATCACTGTTTTAATATAACTCCGCAGCAAAATAATGATCAAGTATCGCGCGCGCATTTTCATTATGCTGAATGATGTGTGTGATGTGCTCCTTTAGAATTGCATTATTGTATACGACCCACTCCCTCTAAACCTCTCTCTCTTATGTGACGCAGTCGAAGCTGCGCGGGTCAGCTAGTGAAAAATAAGCTTAATCTAGTAAGGCTCATTATTCTCCATTCCCTTACCTCAAATCCATCTTTTTATCACTATGGAGGCAGTGTGTGTATTACCTTACCAATGACTATGCATACCAAACTAGTTAGCTTAACTAAGAACTGGAAGTTTCCTAAATAGCAAACAAAGAAGGAAGACTCGGTTATGCGAAAAAAGGATTTCCTTAAATAAACTGCCGTGCGGTTAGGATTATTTTCTAAAGACCTACAGCTAGTCTGCCTGTCTTCTTAAACATAGATGACCTATAAGCCAACCTTAGACAATTTGGTCAACTGAGTGGAATCTGCATTCACTGCCTGCCTTCCGTCTTAGGCCCCGCATTCCTCTCAGTATCAGATCATATCCGAAATATTTGAGAGTTACATCACTACGGCGACTTGTAACTGACTTGGTTATATAAACAATTGGAACTGGGGGTTAATTAATCTGTGATAAGTTAGCTTGGCATTACTACAAAATATGTAAATAATAATAAAGTTAAGCATGAACTTTTGGGTTCGATTCCCAGGTGGTGGTGTCCTTAGGTTTATCCATCGCGAGTTCCGCAGTAGCAGCCCGAAATCTGAATTTGTGGCTTATTGATGTCAAATGGATCGCATTACATGGGACTTAAACATAAATAGCGAAATGTTGAGTACCTAGGTGTATAACTCTGCATAACCTTTCGGTGTAATATAGGTGTGACGTTATGTTGTGTTTTTACGATATGTTTGTCCAATCGTTTTTTGTTTCTGTTTCCTCCGTACATCCATTCAAAGTAAAATAAAAAGGCTATTCAATAAGATTGATTATTATTATCATTTGATTATTTATCCTTAAATAAATAAAATTATTATATATATTATTTTTTTAATTTATTTAATATATATTATAATTAAAAATTTTGATAAACTGTCCTTTCCACCCAGACATACCCGGAGATCAGAAGCGTGAGGTACCCAAAGCCGGGGACCAACAACCCGACGGCGACACTGACTGTCGCCGACATTGCAGACCCGAAGCACATACGTACAAGGCACCTCACACCACCGAAAGTTATACTAGAAGAAGGGTAAGTGTACCAATACTTCAGGTGTAGAACGACCGCTTTTATGAGTCCTCGCGAGAGTATCAACTGGAATTTACTTGGCGAGCAGCGGTGGCCCAATGGTGGAGACCCCGACTTACGAGCAGTAAGTCGTGGGTTCGAACCCAGCCAGGCGCATTACTTTGTGCAAGTTATTTCATCACCACTGCTCTCAAAACGGTGAAGGAAAACATCGTGAGGAAACCGGCATGTCCTAGAATCAAAAATTGGAAGACATGTGACATCTACCAACCCGCAATGGGACCGCGTGGTGGATTATAGCCCATTCCCTCTCATCGAGAGGAGGTCTGCGTCCCAGCAGTGGGAACATTAATAGTCTGATTATGCTATTATGCTACGCTATGCTATTCTGAAGGTTGATCACGTATTGGTTCAATATTAGTATCGTAATACCTACGTGGATTATGTTTATTTTAAAGCAAATAACCTACGGGTTAGGACTTTGTGGACGCTTAATTTGTCTTAGATGGGACAAGGCGAAAGACTCATTAAGGCGGTCGGTTTCTAATAGAAGATGTAGTTACAAAAAATTAAAAGAGTATGCTTGGACGGTTTGGTCATGTGGAGAGGATGAGTGAAAGGCTACTGCGACAACGCCGGGAGGGGACGCCCTAAAAGGACATACACTGACCTTATTGGTGAGGTTCTTCAGAAAGGTCAGGTGCGTAGTACTTGCAACCGGCGTGCGTGTATGACCAGATAGAAGTATGAACGTGGATGAGGCAAAAGTAGTATGTAAGGATCGCCGCAGGTGGCGTTCTGAGGTTTTTGCATAATCAAAAATCAAAGCATTTATTGCTAGTAGGTCAGTTACAGGCAAAAAAACCGGTTGTCAAATAAATATTTGCAAAACCACAATTGTGTCCATTAATTTTTATTGAAATCCGTTATTGATGAAGAGGGACCACCAGAACTGGAGATAATGAGGGGGCGCCCTTATTACTTACCTCCAATGTTGCCATGCATGCGACCTAAACGACAGTTACTATAACAACAGCTCTAAACATTTCACTAAACTCGAAAGAACCCTTCTCATAGTGTTTCAATATACAAAGTCCCAAGATAGCCATAAAAAACGAAGATTCTAAAGCGGACCCGACTGCTTTAAAGCGCTGTAAGCCATAAACCGAGCTAGATAAATGAGTTGAACCCCGTAAACTATACAAAGTGGGAGGGTATCGTATTAAAACTTCAATATTTTGGATCGAAGCTCATTTACTTTGTGAGTTTATTGGTGAAAGAGCCCCGATCGTGTTATGTTTTATTGTTTACGGTAGTTTCGTGAAGGTACGTTTTGATTTCTTGCACTTTTAGTAAGAAGTCATGAGTTTTTGTGATGGTTATTCAACAATCCTATGAAATTTTATTTATGTGTATTTTATCTCATGCAATAAAATTATTGTCTACTCTATCCGACTTTTAGTTCATCAACGTTGTCTTTGTCTTTTGTGTATCTGAGAACGTTGTTGGTTGCACATATTTATAACTCCATGAATTCAATTTTTATTTGTAATATTTAATGTGTAATTATTCTTCCGAATAAATAAAATTGCGCCTATCGTTTTCGATAGTTTTCGAAGGACTTTAAGTCTATCAGAAGTTTAGTAATTAATGTACCAACCACAACAAACAATATTTTACTCCAGAAGTACTAGGTAATCAGAAACTGTAAGAGTCTTAAATCTTTGAGCTAGTTAGTTTCTGACATCATTTTCTCCATGGAACTTGATGTTCACTTGTTTTGTCTGTGTCAGTTATCGTCTACAAGAAAATAAACTCTGTCTGCATACATATAATTGTCATTTTCTTTGACACATCTACAATTTTGCCGTCTATTACAGTGACTACTACTTCACGAGCGCACAATGGGTGTCCCTCACAGAAGTGTGCGTGGTCTGGCTGACCAGAATGCAGAACCTGTCTGTGGTCTCCGTCTGCAAGAGCCCCATGTGGTACTGTCAAGAGGTAAGGAACAGCTTAAGGCTTAAGTCATCTAGCATATTTTGCCAGACATACCTAATTATTTTGCTTGCCTGGGTCGGCCGTGGATAGGTGATCCATTACGACGGCACAGTTGAAGCAGTGGCTGAGCGATTGATGCAATGCGTGTCACGGGTTTGATTCCCGCACAGAACTAATATTTGTATGACCTATAGATAGTTTTTTCGGGTCTGACTGTTTGTGTATATGTGGGGCAACCTTTTTTAATATAAAAAATAAAAACATACCGAGTTTCCTTGGTGCCTCGGAAAGCACGTTAAGCCGTTGGTGCCGGCTATCTGTAGATCTTTGACAGTCGTAAGAGGTCAGACAGTAGTCCGAAAGTCTGACAGGTTGTCAGACTTACCAAGGGGTATCGTATTACCATGTATTAAGTTGTGGAGGTCAGATATACAGTCGCTCCATGTAAAGTACTGGTATTCAGCTGCATCCGGTTAAACTGGAAGCTGACCCCAACATAGTTGGAATAGGCTAGGCTCATGATGATGGTAATTAACCAAACTACGAAAAATAAAGTGATCAATAATTTGAATATTTAAAAAAACTATGTAGCCGTATCGCATTGAATTGACCATATTCTTTTACAATTCGGTATAAAACTGTACATAAGTACCTACCTATTCAGCTTCAATACAAAAAAAAAATATCTGCCAGTACCAGTTACACTAAAAAGTCTTGATAAAAGCAGTATCACTGTTTGACTTAATAAAAGTACTGTCCTTGAATGGCTTCGAAGAAATATTCAACCTGAATATATTACTGTTAAAATCGAACAATTCAAAAACATTCTGTGTTCTACAGCTTCATATTTTCTGTTTTTTTTTTTTTTTTAATAAATGGCGTACTAGAATTTTGTTTTGTCGTAGCTTTTCAATTTTAAAGTCTTAGTAAAATTTTATGTTAGGTTAGGGAATGCAATTATACGTTATTTTTAGGGTTCTGTACCTCAGTCGGCAGAAACGGAACCCCTATAGGATCACTTTGTTGTCTGTCTGTCCTTCTGTCAAGACCCTTTTTCTCAGGAACGCGTGGAGGTATCAAACTGAAATTATCAAATACTCAAGTTTGCTACTTCTTAGAGCAGTGAAAAAATCCAAATTATAAGTCTACGCGATCAAAAGATATGACCGTTTATGTCGCATATTTTGCGATTTCACAAGGGAATCAAAACCTACAGGGTACTTCCCGTTGAACTAGAGTCATGAAATTTGGCAAGAAGCAATGTCTTACACAGCACATGTAAAGGAAAAAAATCCGAAAACCGTAAATATGTAGTTTAATAACAAAATACCTACTAGTTAATATGTAATAATTTTGTTTGTTCATGTAACAAGGACTCATTAATACACACAAAATTCAATATATCACAAATGACACATAAAACACACACAATACATTAAATATACCATTCAACACAAAACAATAAACACACAAAAAAATATATCATAATATTTATGTTGACGATGACCGCTGGGCGAAAGTCTCCTCAAGATGGTTGCCGGAAGATGGACGGCGCCGCCGAGGCTGGCCCAGAAAGAGGTGGCGAGACGATCTGGACGCGTACCGTGAGGGCTGGTTCAAGGAGGCACGGGAAAAGAGCACATGGAAGGAATTGGAGGAGGCCTTTGCCCAGCAGTGGGACAGTAGTGGCTAATAAAAAATAAAAAATGTTGACAGCTGTCGACTGTAGGTGACGTGCAAGTCACTGCAGGCAGCGTCTGATGAATGGACGGAATACAATATACGGAACGCTCGTCTCGGTGCGCGAGTCCAACTCGCACTTGTTAATACTTTACCAACTGCTTTTGTTTTATTTTTCGTCCCTAACTTTGTGGCTTGGTAATTTTAAATTCTTATTAATGTTTAAGAATGTTAACTTTTCGCGGCTTGACTTAAAAGTCTCGGATTAAATATTCACATGAATTAAGGTAGCTTACTAAGAAAAGAGCATTATTTAACTTTGTCTGTAGTACATTTGTTTTATCTTTGCTGGTTTTCGGCACAAGTTGCGAAATGTAGGCTTCCTTTGTTATTTATTCGACGACAGTATTCGTATATTCTAGATATTTTAACCACTATGCTCGACAAGATTTTGACACATGACACACCAGCTGAATCGGCGGGGTGATGCGAATTGTCATGAATTTCAAGAATTTTCGTGAACTTTCAGCATTCGATTTAATTATGAAAAATATGTCGCGGCAGCTGTTTCATACGATAAGTTTGTGGTTAATATCTCCAATAACGTGTTGATGTCGGTAAAACGGCGTCAGTCAATTGCCCAATATGTGTAAATTACATACCACTACACCCTTCCAAAAATAGGTAAGTTAGATGCACTGGAAATAATGTACTTAGACAACTTTCTTGTTTGCTAAAAAAACTCGAAAGGGCAAAATAAAGAGAGTAACATTCTATCTGCGTTCTTATTTTTACCATTATTCATACATAATTTCAAGAAAAAACACGATCAAAGTTTTGACAAATATTACTAAAAACTCTAGTGCTGATCGTTATCCAAAGTTTCATCATTCGATTATAAAGTTGCATTAACTCTAATCGATACTCGCAATGAAATCAAGTTTGGAAAAAAAGAGTTGAAACGGAATAAAAACTCTTTGGTATAATTTCAAATAATTATTTAATTTTAAAATTAATCTTTTTATGCTATCTTTTTAAATAATTTCATTTAGTAATTATTCGATGCTTTAGGTTGACTTTAAGAGAAGGAGATTTATAAATGATAAGAAACACTGAAATGTGTAATCCCAAAAAAAAACTTGCTTCTAAGTAAACGTTCTGATGATTACCTTTCTTTTAAAAACTTATAGATGGTCTCCCAACTTTCCGTTGAACTAGCAGCGTGAGATTTGGCATGAAATTAAGTTTCACAATTCCAGGAAATTAAAAAAATTAAAAAAACACATGGTTTCGTTTTTTTTGTTTCATAATTTAAATTAGGAATGCGCTTGCATTTCACATTTATACTTAAGTGTTTTAATTTACTATTATCTTTTATTGCGAATTTTGTTTTGTAATATCTTAAGGTTTGATATAGAATCATGGTAGGCATAGTAAAAAAAATGGTTTTATCCGCCAAAGATAAATTATATTTATTCCTACAAAATTGTGTATCGATTAGGACAAACTTTTTTTTGTTTAGCCTATTCTTACCCACTGCTGAGCAAAGACCTCCTCCAATCCTTTCCAACTCTGTCGGTGATTTGGCTTCTCTGGCCAATCAGCTAAGAATGAGTCCGAATCGTCACGCCAGCGTTTCTTGGACCAGCCTCGTTGACAACGACCGACAAACTTAATGTCTTTTAGACTGTCGGCAGTTCATAAGACGTATCCTGAAGAAACATTAGTTTATTCTTTGAAAGCGGTTCACTGTCAACTCTAAAAACTCTTCTTACAACTGCAAAGTTCAGATTATCCATCATAGGCCGTGGGCCATGTCCCTTACGCCGAGAATAGCTATGCGACATAACCCTCAGGGCAAGAGCCCTACTCGCATTAGTAGTTTTCTTAAAAATAGTTTGGTTGCCACTAAACCAAGCTTATTAAGTATCAAAAAATATTGACTATTAAAGGTATTAGTCTGAGAAGGCAAATGATAAAGAAAATTGGAATGCCATAGGGAGGCCTTTGCCCCGCAGTGAGAAAGAACAGGCTGATAAAATAAGTATTTGTAAATAGTGAATACCACAATAACGAATCTAACCTAACATAATAACTTTACTATACTAAATTCATCTTGGGAACCAAATAAATTTTTATTATGCCTTCCAAGATCCTGGGCTTTTTATACCCAACCGACCAAACAATAGAAAAATAAAATTATTAATTTTTAAAAATAAAAAACCTTTTTTCGAATTTTTAGTTTTGTTGTATTCTGTACATTTCTGATACCGCATCATTATATTATGCTATTCACCGTTGAGGAGTGTCCTCATGAAAAGATAATCCTGGCTGTAGGTCAAATATGATAGAAATTATGTTTATTGATCAAAATTGAATGCGTATCTATCAAAGTTTCGTGTCTGGGCTATTAACCATTGAGGACTTCCCTCGTGAGAAGACCATTTTGACTGCAGGATGAGGTCATGATAGAAATCATCTATATCTATCAAAATTAAACGCGTATACAAAGTTTCGTGTCCGCGCTATTAACCGTTGAAGAGTTCTCTCGTGAAGAGACGATCCTGGCTGCAGAATTAAGTAATATTTATCATAAAAATGTATTGTCACCAGAACAAAAGGTGTTTGCAAAAATTCAGCTCAATCGGTATAAGGGAACTGGTTTGAAATTCAGTTGCAAGATTTGACTAATACTTACTTAACAAGGGAAGTTAAATAAAAGCATATTTTAATAATATAAAAAATCACAATAAATTATCTAGTAAAATACAATATAAATTTGAACAGCGAATGCATTCATAATTTAAATTTAAAAAAAAAAATGGCGCGAATATAGCCATATATCAGTCTGTGCTGTTTGTTGTGTCGGTTTTAATACCTATAATTTACGAAAAACTATTAAAATTACCAATATAAAGCTTAAAAAAAATATTAGTGTATTTATTTATTCTATTTTACGCTTAAAACAAAATTATTTAATTTCCATCTATCGATTTTTTCAATTCCATAATTTTATTTCTCGATTATCGAAATTTACAAAAAACGAATCGATTGAAACACTCGCTTCCACACATCACAATAATTTAAAAAAAAATGGTCGTCAATTTCGAATACAAATTTGAGGAGTCGTAATGAATATTACGAGTTATTGGTCAAATTACGCTAAGATCTGGGCATTCTCATGTTGTTTATAATATTTAGAATGATATTTGTCATATTTGTTAGCGAATCTATACGCGTCTGTGTGATATAATGTGAAAAATAAAAATGTAAACATGCACGATAGGCGCGAAACTTCGACTTTAGATATCAAAATTCATCATTACCACTACTTGTTTAAATTGAACTATGGATTAATTCGTCACATAATTTAATAATGAGTTAATCATTCTCCACATAGTGGAGTTTGGATGTCCGAAAACCACAATTTTTATGATTTTTAGCCTCGGCCAGCACTGACGTCAAAATGGCGATGACCGTATTTATGCACTTGGATTTTTAAAGTGTAAATTAAGAAACTTGCGCCCTGAATACAGAAGTTTTAATGGCAAAGACATATGAACTTTTTATCCAACTCTCTTAATTAACGTACACTCATAGTATTTGATAATCAGAATATTAAATATTTACATAAATAATGAGGATGACGTATGACTTAAACGCTAGACCCCTTCGGGGGCCGGTACCAATCCAGCGGAGGTTTGAGTGTCAGACCCCCAAAGGGGCCCGTACCGAACTTTATGGTTAAATATAAATGACATTTATAAGGCAATGACAATTTGAATACTAGGCTATTCATTTAGGTGGTTTTCGTAGGGATTTAAAATTATATTAGGTAATACAAAAGTGGAAACAACCATACTTCTCCCATTTATTTGTTTAATATTTATGCCTCGTCGGTCCAGTGGTCGCAATCGCGACTGCTGAGCATAAGATCCTGGGTTCGATTCCCGGGTCGGGCAAACTGTTATTGGATTTTTCCTTCAGGAATTTCTTAGTAGCAGCCACGGAGTTTGAATTTGTGCCAGGTTGATGGCAATAGGCTCGCCCCCTATTAAATGGGACTTAAATATAACTGGTGAAATTTGGGTGACTATTAGGCACACCTCTGCCTAACTCTTCGGGGATTACAGGCGTAATGTTAATGCATAAATATACTTCTCCCATTTATTTATTTAATATTTATGTACTAATTAAAATGTTTTTTTCCTATGTTTTCTAACATAGGAAAAAAACATTATAATTAGTTTTAATTACAAATGCATACCCGTTCAACATTTCATTACTTAGTTTAAAATCTTCATTTTTCCCCAGGTCTACAGAATATCGTCAGGGTTAGACGGCTGGGTAGAGTCAGCCCCCTCCCCCCTCTGGTCAGCTGGTGGCGGGGCCCTGGTGACCCTGGCCCCCGTCAGGGACGGCCCAGCAGGCTTGTTCCGTCATATAGTGAGGACGGAACATAATTCGCATGGGCCTAGAGCGCTGCCTCTGACGCATGGGAGCTTTGATGTGGTCCAGTTGTTGGCTTGGGATCATGCGAATCAGCATATGTGAGTAATTTTATGTAATTTTTACCCGACTACTGCGAAGTCAAAAGGATGGGTTATGTTTTTATTTACGTATGTTCCTCTGTAGCGCCTAAATTATTCATTCGATTTTGATGAATAAGATGCCAATCGGTTCGTCATTATGGCCCGGGTAACATAGGCTACATTTTAACCGACCTCAACAATAGGAGGAGTCCATTTTACCTTGTAAACCGTGAATGAATTAGAGCGTAATTTTTCAGTAGTCGGGTTTTTTAGTTGTACAAACCAAATTCAAAAACAAATTCAAATTCTTTTAGTTGCTCCTTCTCATTAATTCTTACATTGTACTGGTTTGTTACGTATTGCCTACGACTTCGTCTGTAACAATTTTAAACCATTCATTAGATTGAACAACTCTTTCTTGGTGATCTCTCTGCCTCTAAAAACATACAAATATTATCTTTCCGATTTGCGTCTATCAATGAACTGGTACGGAACTTTTTACGGTGCACTTTTAAATGTCATTAAAGCCCTTCATTATCATCATCATCATTTCAGCCGGAAGACGTCCACTGCTGGACATAGGCCTCTCCCAAGTATCGCCACATTGACCGGTCCCGTGCGACTCGCATCCAGCGGATCCCTGCAACCTTCACCAGGTCATCGGTCCACCTAGTGGGAGGCCTTGCAACGCAACGTCTTCCAGTTCGCGGTCGCCACTCCAGAACTTTCCGGCCCCATCGGCCATCCGTTCTGCGAACAATGTGCCCTGCCCACTGCCACTTAAGTTAAAGCCCAAAAAAAGTTCATTACATATTTATGTAAAATACGTACCTGATTTCATTCTTAAAATGTAGTTTTTTTTTAAATATATTTTCTTTTTATTAAACAAAATGTTTTATTGGTCCTATGAGCCGATTGTGACTATAAGTCTTGTTTCAGATATTACATGGGGATCCCGGAAGGCAAACCAGGGCAGCAGCACCTATACAGAGTATCGTCCGAGGCGCCGAGGCCGGGCTCCCCGCAGAAACTACCGTACTGTGTCACTTGTAACTCACAGGTCAGTTCAATATCCATATACGATCACCATTACGAAGTTTCGTGTGTACCAGAAGAACAGAATCGACAAAGAGCTTTCTCTGAAACGTAAAGATCTGTCTCACCAATTCACAAGCCAGTTCAATCGAATGAACTGGCTTGTGACTTGATCAATGAAACCACGACCAGCATGTGTTGGCTCAGTGGAGTTAGTATAGAGTCGGGTTGGGTCGAATCAAAGAGTTCATAGAGTCGTGTAGTAACCTCATAGAGGTTATTTGTTTAAGGCATTATCAGCCTACATCATGTTCCCACAAGTGGGACATCATTTTCTTCTCTGAATGAGAGTGCGGGCTAGTGCATTTGTTTTATTGAATTTTTCTGTTGAAGGCACTAAGACATAATACTGTCAATTCAAGTAGGTATATGATGGATAGGTAAAGAGTCTGAAATTCAAAAGGTATGCTTGATTAAGTTTGGAAGAAAAACCGTTCTTAAACCCGTTGTAAGTACTAATATTATATCTTAAATTACTACTAAATCGCTTAATAGTACATCTGTTGCAATGTGTAGTGGCTAAATACCAGAATATTGTAAGTACCCCTTTACCAACATCTGTGCTACATCAGTGACACACGGAGTCAAGATGTGACATTGCGTGCACTTGTACCTCTCTCAATAGTTTATGATTGCCTAGTAGACATATAATTACTGTAGGTTCTTTCCAGAATAACGATTCAGGTGCCTGCTAGTTACCGGTAGTACATGTGTAGGTATGTATGCTTTGGAAAGAGAGATGAGACATGAGACGCTCTTTGATTACGAAATATTGTATTATATTGTATAACGGGCTGGTGTCTGCAACTCCACGTCAAAGCGGAGATTACGAACTATATTCATAACTTAGCGATACACGATTCGATTACAAATCATCATGAAATAACGCTTTCTCGTATTTATCTCAGCAAACCCTTTCATTTGATACACATATCATAGGAATGCATAAAAAAATAACCAGTCCGCCATCTTTGGGAATCCGCCATATTGGATTTAGAACGGCGTCACTTAGCTAACCATGCATTGTCATAAAAACTAAACATGTATGCAAAATTTCAGTTTAATCGGGAACCGGGAAGTGGGTTAAATTTAACTTCTGAGATTTTTTTACATAGTTACATTTGAAGCTATTAAAAGCGTGTTAACATTATTCCTATAATGGAAAATAAACAACAACACTCGTATTTCTAATTAGCATTCAATGTCTCAATTAGAGCTAAAACGACCTAAATTAACAAATTCCGGGAATAATAAGATTTCCGTTCTTGACAAACATATCCTAAGATAAGAGTTGAAATAATACTCTCAAGGCCTTGTAGATCGCTTTCTCCATTTTCTAGTCAATAGGTACCAGGATTGTAGCAAGTTGAAGAGTAATATGAGCACAAATATCATGAGTACCTACGTACTTGATGTTCGAGGAAGCGGCTTATATTGAAACAATATTTGCTTCACTGGTTTCTGATATTGATAAAACTGTAGATTTCGTATTGTAGTACCTAGCAGTAGTAGAATTCTATTTGTGAAGAAGGTCTTCCCTCGAAGTACTACAGAAGAGGTTTATCTGTATGTCTGTTTCGAATTGATGCGTCTGTGTCCTTTATTACTGGCATGGGTACACGAGATATCTCAAGTTTGTCTAAGGTGGACATGTATCACTTAGACTTCAACAAACTTATCTATTCAGGCATGAAAACATAGAACTAACATAAAGATACTAAGTTTGACATATCGATGCATCATTTTCTGGACAAGCAGAGCTACCTTGAACTGCACGTAAAGTGGTCGTACTGACAACAGAATTAAACAATGATTAGTACACATCGAAATAGGAATCAAAATGAAGAAGAAGCGGAGATGAGAATGTCGAGGTGGATGTGTGGTGTGACAAGAATGGATAAGGTAAGGAACGAGTATATTAGAGGAAGTTTAAAAGTTGCGCCAGTTACAGAAAAGTTGTAAGGGAATCGACTGTCTTGGTATGGGCATGTGATGAGGAGGGACGAATCGCAGGTGACTAAAAGAGTGATGAAAATAAACGTTGATGGATGGAGAGGGAGAGGGAGAGGAAGACCAAAAAAACGATGGATGGATTGTGTGAGGAATGATATGAAAGTTAAAGGAGTAAATGATAGCGTGACGGTTGACAGAGGAGAATGGAAGAAAAAAACGTGTTGCGCCGATCCCAAGTAACCTTGGATAAGGGCAGGAAAATGATGATGAAATTGGAATCAAAATGATGACGTATAATACAAATACCGATAGATCTTTGGAAATAATTGATACGCTACTTTGCAGGACAATATTAAACTACGTGCAGTGCCTATAGACAGCTATTAAATAAATTTTATTTAATAGCTATCTATAGGCACAATGTGTATGTAAGATTGAGACATAAAGCCTTGTATCTAAAATTCATTTTCTTTAAATTATTATCGTAAAAGATAATGAAACTATTGATTTTTACAATTTTATTGTTATTGACAAATTGCATTGGCAAGGATCGGACTGCACAGTCATTGGTCTCGAGTTCGAACCCTTTTTTCGGATTCATACGTGCGTATTGTATTATTATCACTTGCTTCGGTGATGGAAAACATCGTGAGGAAACCAGCATATCTGAGAGTTATTGCTTGACGGCATGTAAAGCCAAGTCAGAGCCCCATGGGCGGCATAAAAAACTCTGACTCCAAGTTACGCACTAACCACACAATAAAGAACATTAACACATTTTCTTCTACACAATAACATCGTCATTCTTCTCCGTCAGCCATCCCCGTCAATAAACCTGGAGTACTACGGCAACCTGGCGTCCTCTGGTGACAGCACGTGGGGGGACAGCGACTGGGATGAGGAGCTCCCAGCCACCTCGCCCTCGCCCAGCAAGAAGAAGAAGAAGAAGCACCCTGGTAGGAGTACATTCTGTTAATTTAATTACAATAGCATTTCATGGCAAAGATAGTGTCCAGGCCTAAAGTTAGTGGACATGGGCTAAAGGTTACAAAATAATAAAATATTTTTTTTAGAAACGTTGCCCCACACTAGAAATTTCTCCTATATCGTGGGTGCGTTTACAAACATTTAAAAGTCACATACACAAACAGCCAGACCTGGAACAATGCAAATCTGTAGATCATAAAAATATTTGTTCCGTGCGGGGATCGAACCCGCGACACGCAGCGCAGCCACTGCGCCAGCCGTGGCGCCACATTATTGTTATAGCATTTCTCAGCGTCTGTCGTTGCGGTTGCGTCATTTGCTGTTACTGTCAAACGCACCGCCGCCGCCGCTTCGGTTTTAATTCCGAACGCGACGTTGACGGCTCAACTTCGACCGCAGGAATAACTAATGTTCAGTTTCGCGACAGTTATTTGTTTGACGAATGATCGTCAAACATAAATTTAAAATTAAAAAAAAACCCTATCGATACAAAGAAAAGCGAATATTTGAAAAGTCAATAGAATGGCTGAGCCGGTTTTGATAAAACATTTCTAATTGTAATATACACATTTCATTTGATATCCCACTTGGGTATATTTGAAAATATTCGATTATTCATCACCACTTTTATCCCCCATATCTAGTAAATGGCTGATAAAAAGTATCTAAGAACCATCACCAAGAAACTAGCTTTCAAATAAAAAAAACTACATCCAAATCGGTTCACTCGTTTTAGAGCTACGGTGCCAGAGACGAGACACACACACACACATTGCGGTCAACACCCCTCTTTTTGCGTCGGGGGTTAAAAAAAGGTTTCCAAAAAGTCTTAAGATTTTCCCAAAGGCGGACATTTTTGCATTGCCGCTGCGGTTGAACACAGCGACAATGCAAAAATTGCAAATACACATCGTGCACGGAAGCCAGTCGTGTCATTGGGGTTTATCATAGAGATAGGGAAGCTTTGCTGCTAAGTATTTATGATAGTTATGTCAACGCAACACCATGCAAGAGTCCATTTACTTTCTCCCCCTTTCCCCCAGATGGTATGCCTCAGAACCTGCCCTGCCTGTACCACGAGGCGCACTTCAGTCCCTCGTCAGCCTACTTCGTGCTGGAGTGCCTCGGGCCTGGAGTGCCCACCTTCAGCCTGCATCGGACTGCGCTGCCTGACCCCAGGCTGGTGGCGCATTTGGAGAATAACACTATTGTCAAGGTAAGAAATTCGTTATTCCTTTAATTTTCGTTAAGGTAGCCATACACGCTAGGGTGTACCTGACAGGTTAGCAATAGGCCATGACAGGTATACATTAGGCTCGCCCCCTCAGTGGCGGCTTTACAAGTTTTCAAGGTATAGGCTGTACAGTTTTTGCCGCCCTTACCTCTACAATTGTCATGTCCTACATTATTTTTACAATCGAACAATTTCGTTAAAATTGGACGTAAAATAATTTTTGTGTATATTTTTGAGCTAATCAAATCTCAATCATGTACGATTAATAAGGCGGTGTAATGTATGCTACTTACACAATAATGTACATTTGGTAAACGTGAATAAATAATCTTTATTGCGCTTACAAACAGTTAAAAATAATACTGAGAGGGGAATGTCATCGGCAATTTTTGTTGCAGACTTCTATCTGTAAAACATCAGAAAACCGTCATGCCAAAATCTTTTTGATTTCTAGGAGGTAGCAAAAAAATAAAATCGGTCCCCAAATTTGCCGCCCCAAAAATGTGCCACCCTAGGCTCAAGCCTACTCAGCCTGCTGGTAAATCCGCCACTGCGCCCCCTATGACATGGGACTTAAACACAACTGGTGAAATGTGGGTGTTCTGTTAGGTACACCTCTGCCCAACCCTTCGGGGTTAACAAGCGTGGTGCTATGATGTTATGTAAAAAAAACTTTCCGCCAGACGCTTTTATGTACAGTGTTTAAACACCATTAAGTTTATAGCCTCCTTTTTAAACATTCATGAACATAAAACTGTGTCACGCACTTTATTAAACATATTTGCTCAACATTTTATATCCAGCCAGTCCTTAAAAAGCCATAACGTTACTAAAAAAAAAACAGACAAATAAAATTTTAACAATAAGTAAACAGTCCCGGAGTTATCTCTGTGGAAAATTTATTTAGGAATACATAAAGTTGAAATGGTAGAAATCGACCAAGAGGATAATCCTGCTTAGCTATTATCCCGGATAATCTTTGCTTTTATCACGGATCGATGGCTAAAAGAACTTTTTGCTTCAGAAAGCTGAAATTCATACTTTGACTTTTATATTTCGCTACAGGACAATACTTAACAACATCAACGATATTAAACTTATACTGTCACTTACGGGATATCTTCCGTGATTGTTCTTTGATGCGCCGAAATATCGGGAGCTCAAAATAATTAACAATCACGGAAGATATCCCGTAAGTGACAGTATACGTTTAGTTCTAAACCGTGAAAGCTTAAAACAGTGATCAACGATGGTGTTTGGTTAAATTACTTATTAAACATCACGCCTGTAAACCCCCAAGTAGTATCTAATAGTAGGTCATCATCTGCCTAGCCATTTCCCAACTGTTGAGGTCGGCTTCTAGTCTAACCGGATGCAGCTGAATACCAGTATTTTACATGGAGCGACTGCCTATCTGTCCTTCACAACCCAGTTAATACTGCGTAATACGATACCCCTTGGAAAGACTGGTTGTCAGACTTTCCGGGCCACTGACTACCTAACGACTGTCAAAGATCTACAAATGACAGCCGGGACCAACGGCTTAACGTGCTTTCCGAGGCACGGAACAAAACTCGGTAAGGAATTTGTGGTCACCCATCCACAGACCAACCTAGGCAAGCACGGCTTAACCTAAAGATCGACCCGAGCGGCTGTTATTATTTAGCCACGAGCTCCTCGTATCTAATAGTACACCCATTTATTTCGCCAGTTATGTTTAAGTTCCATACGATGGGGGCTTATTGGGGGATATTACCATCAAACGAGCTCAAAGCCAGGCTCCGTGGCTGCTACTGAAAAATTACTGATGGAAAAACCCAATAACACTGCTGGACCTGGAATTTGTTTTTGTATATCTGAATAGCGTCCCACTAGGTGAACCGATGACCTGGTAAAGGTTACAGGGATCCGCTGGATGCGAGACGCACGGGACCGGTCAATGTGGCGACACTTGGGGGAGGCCCATGTCCAGCAGTGGACGTCTTTCAGCTGAAATGATGATGATGATGATGATGAATAGTGGGTCTTCGAAAGCTTCTTTTAACATAAACATTGTGTTGGGAATAATTTTGAAATCAAAAACTGTCGGACATCAATTTTATTCCACGGAGAAAAGATGCCTACTAAGCAACACAGCCATAAGAACTGGGAAATAGGATGAAACTCTCTCCTGTGACATATATCTACCGAAATAGTCATCATCTGCCTAGCTTTTTCCCAACTATGTTGGGGTCGGCTTCAAGTCTTACTGGATTCAGCTGAATACTAGTATTTTACATGGAGCGACTGCCTATCTGACCTCCACAACCTAGTTAGTACTGGGTAATGCGATACCCCTGGATAAGACTGGTTGTCAGAACTTCGGGCCATATGACTACCTGTAACGACTGTCAAAGATCTATAAATGACAACCGGGACCAAAGGTTTAACGTGCTTTCCGAGGCATGGAGTTAACTCAGTATGTAATGGGTGGTCACCCATCCCCGGGCCAACCTAGGCAAGCGCGGCTTAACCTGAAGTTTGACCCGAGCGGCTGTTATTATTTAACCACGAGCTGCTACCTAAATAGTATTTCTCATAAACACAGATAGCCCGCCCATACACAACACACACAAACACACTACATTAAACATCACCCGCATCACACATCCATCCACCTTCATTGAACTCCATCCTACATTGATATTACTATGAACTAATATTTGCAAGTAAAGCAAGTACATGTAAATCTATGTATGTACTATGCATACCTACATAGATTACTTATTATCCCAGAATAAGATCCCGTGGGCAATGCCCGAACTCCACGACGGCGAAGCCGCGGGCATAAGCTAGCTACAACCAGAAACAAACAAAAACAACGCCTTATACAATATCTTCTTATCATACGCTCATTATCTTTTCCCCAATACTTCCTCAATTACACAGACCATCCATAAAACCCTATTTTTCTTACCATATTGCGCGAATTGTATGAGAGCTAAGATACCATTCATCACTTCGCAAATACGAGGTTAAGACTTCACTGTAAGAGAGTAATTATATAGCTTAGCTACATAAGAATAGGACTGAAATCTCGACAGTATCTTGGAGCTTTTTGGATTATGATTTTCGAGGGATTTTGTTTATCCGTTAAGATTAACATTGAGACATTAAATAAGCAGGAAAAGATTACTCTTTTACATGGTCACTGACTGTTGCTGATTTTATAACGAGAACTTTTATTACCGGGGTTTCCTTATAGCATGATATTTTCCTTTACTCATATAAAGGGTGTAATTAGACCCTTAACGAAGCCGAAAGGCACTTGTTCTCCCCGTCTTTCCGATCATTTTTTTGTTCTAGACCATACCTGGGAACTTTCTAGTTACGGAGATATTGGGGGTCAAAGTTTCAACTTTTTCACATTTTTTTTTAAATACATGTTTTTAATAGTACTATTCAATCCATCCATCAACACAATTATTTGAGTGCTTTCCATCGAGTCCTACCGTAAAACGTGATTTTTCACCCCAAAAAAAAAGTAGTTACCCAGCAATAATTTTTGCGTAAATTTACTTAGTTTGATGTACAGAATGCTTGGTTGACGGCTTCGTAAAGACTTCTAAAAATTTGTAAAAAAGTTGGAAATTTGACCCACAATATCTCCGTAACTAGAAGGTTCCCAGGTATAGTCTAGAACAAAAAAAAGATCGCAATGACGGCACTCCGGCTTCCTTAAGGGTTATAGCAACCTAACCTTTCATACCAACCGACTAATCCAACTATTTTTTTATAACAGGAGAGACTAGCAGGCATAGCTCTGCCGACGCCCCGAACATTCTCGGTGCAGCTGTCCAGTGGTCACGCAGCCAGGGTGCGGCTGCTCCTGCCACCAGGGCTGAGAGAAGACGAGGTTACTAAGTACCCTCTTGTGCTAAAAGTGTGAGTGCAAATACTTATTTCTTTAAAGCAAAAAGAGCTTTTTTACGGTCAGGATTTGTGAACGGCGCCAGGCAAGTTCAAGGTGGAAGCGCAACGGTAGCCCGCGGAATTTAAATTTTCTTAAGTTAAAATTTAAGAAAATTTACATTTAAATAATCAATACAACCCATTTAAGTTCATTTAATCCCATTGAATGACTATTTCATAAAAAACCTACTAATTGCAAAAAACTTAAGAACATTTGAATTACGCGGGCTGCCCTGAAGCGTCTCCCCTGCATTCGATTTTACGAATCAGTCGAAAAACTCGCAATATATCGATAAGATTTGAAAGTCCGAAACTGATTTCGTTAAGGATTTCAAATTAGGAAACTCAAATGAAGAAGAATATGATCAGCTTTCAAAAATTGGACTTTAACAATTACTTTGACATTCACGAATATTAATGGCTTATGACAGTACCTACTTAAAATTCCTAGTGTTCTTATGGTACTCATAGAATTTCTTCATTTTCTTTTACAAAACTGAGAAGTTGTTAACCTTATGAACGCCAGACTATAAACACACGCGTGCCCTCCACGCCAAGCACAATTTCACCTACCATTATGTCACATATTTGTGTCATTTGGCGTACAAGGCACGCGCTTGACAAACGTATATGTGACAGTGGCGTTCAAAAGGTTACGAGAGACAAGGAAAGAGTAGAATACTTATACCATGCGGAAATAAGGCAGCAACATCAAAAAGTACTAGTTATAGGGCACACATTTGGCAAAAACACGTGGCTAAACAAAAATCGCGTTAAAACATTTTGAAGACGCAAAATACACGGTAAAGGAAAGATGTCTTAACTTCAAAATATTTCGAATACGTAAAAGAACCGTTACTACAAACATTCTCCGATCCTAATACTTACTAATAAGAACACTGGTAGTTACAGAACTTTTCAACCAAATTCGATGATCAGAAAACCACTGAACACCAAAATTATTCGAATTCTGCCATAGAATGAAACTGTAAACGTAAAATATAACCGCACTTACTTTTTATAAGTCTGTTAGTCTATTCCTGGCCGATAGCCGCGCCATTACAGTCATTGTTACAAGAGTAATAAGAGCCTTAATGGCTTGAGATCCCACAAATCATTTGGACAATAGACTGAAAATATATCTGATGCTTAACATTCCTTGTAAGTAATAAGAGACATTTATGGACGGATTTATTACTGTCATTACTGTTCTTAAATAATACGAATTTTTAAGCAATGTCTATTGTAATTTTCAAATCAAAATTCCCGTTTATTTTAGCTTTAGATCTGTAAAATTGTTCATAATTTTGGTCTACAAAGAAATTTTTGTGATTAAAATAAAAATCTTTTTGAAATTAGAATGAATCTTCAGGTAAGCTTACATTTTTCTGTACAAAAGAAAAAGTAAGCCAAACCTTTATTCTCCTGGTACTTTTTACCTTCTTTTATTTCACACACAGCTTAGTTACAGACCTTTGGACTTTAGATAGGGTCTGTGAGATTGGAGATAGCTAGCTGTTGGAGCGGGGAGCATCCTCGCTTCAATTTCCTTTACAACTTACTACCGCCTGGTACTTTTACTTCTTCAGTGCCTTCAACCGGCATGGCCATACACATATACCAGGGGCGTAGCTAGTCACGGAGCGTTGGGCTCTAAACTGTGGCTCGTCGGCTGCTGGAGCGCAGGGCCTAAATACGCTTCAGTATTATTTACAACTTATAACCGCCTGGTACTTTTACTTGCTTCAATTCCTTCAAGGGGCATGGCGATACATATATACCAGGGACGTAGGCATTCACGGAGCGTTGGGCTCTAAACTGGGGCTCGTTGGCTGCTGGAGCGGGGGACCTAAATATGCTTCAATATTATTAACAACTTATAACTACCTGGTACTTTTTCACCAACAGGCACGGGGCACCAGGGACACAGCTAGTCACAGAGCGCTGGGCTCTCGACTGGGGCTCGCTGGCTGCTGGAGCGGGAGCTATCCTCGCCTCAGTAGACGCGAGGGGGGCGGGAGGAAGAGGGCTCGGTGCTCATCACGCGTTACATCGCCGGCTCGGGACCGTTGAGCTGCAAGACCAGTTGGAAGTTGCTGAGTAAGTTATGCTAAGCTGCAACAAGAAATGTTCGTTAAATTGATGATAGTAAAGACTTGAATTCACGAGCAAAAAGTAAGAAAAGAAATTATAGAACTGTGCCAGTATGTGTACTGTACTAGTCGGTGCTTAGCGCTTTTGGACTTCAATAATATGCAGATAAGTGGCCATATTTGTTTTCAACTGGCGCACTTCGGAATCGCCTCCAGACATCTGAAGAGCATTGTTTGAAAGCCTCGAATTAGACTGGTGGAAAAGCAAAGAGCTGGCTAATACCAGTGTCCATTTGACAATCCTTGGTGTTTCTACGATGTGTTTACTGTATGTATTTCCATACTAACCTTGATTTTCCACCAGGTACCTCCGCGACTCCCTCCACTTCATAGATTCGCGCCGCGTGGCCGTATGGGGCCGAGCACACGGCGGGTTCCTTGCAGCGCTCGCGTTAGCCAGCACGCTGAACGTGTTCCATTGCGGCATCGCGCTGACGCCCATCGTCCGCTGGCGGTACTATGGTGAGCAATGTACAGCGAACTGTGCGATAGTTGGTACTTTCAGCTGTGGATTCTTAGCGGTTCTTATTAGCCAGCACGCTGAACGGGTTCCATTCCGGTATCGCAAGCTACTAGGGTCAGAAAGCTATGCGATAGATAGATGTGTAGCATTGTAGGTTCTACGCAGCCATTGTGTTAGCAACAGGCTGAGGGCCGGTTTTCACCACAGCAAATACGAGCGGTGTGGAGAGGGGACGAGTAAGATTCAAAAACCAATCACAGGGAAGACGAGAGAAATAATGTAGATTTTAACCAATGTCGACTACCTCGTTGGTCTAGTTGTCGCAAGCGCGACTGCTGAGCATGAGGTGCTGGGTTCCATTCCCAGGTCCGGCAAAGTGTTATTGGGTTTTTCTATCAGAAATTACTCAGTAGCAGCCACGGAGTCTGAATTTGCACCCAGTTGATGGCAATAGGCTCACCCCCTATTCCATCGGACTTACACATAACTGGCGAAATGTGGGTGTAAGTCTAGGTACACCTCTGCGTGATGTTATATTATGGTTGATCGATTCTCGCACGTCTCCTCTCCGCTCGTGTCTGTTTTGATGGAAACCAGGAAAGAACGTATTCCATTGGCATGACATTCGGCTTTTTTCATCTGTTGTGTTCCTACAAGATACTATATGATCAAATCTCATTATATTGCCAAAATCTTCGCATCATAAAGCACTTCGTTTCTCCCACATAAACGAACCAAGCAACGACAAAACTCATTAGAAGCCAGACAACAAAGGAACTCAAATAGTAATCGAAGGACGATTGTAATTGTTATAAATACAGTAATTTCGCCCTTATGCTAATGGACCTTAATGCTATTTTAATGGCGGTACATGACAGGCGTTGCTCGCGTAATCTATTTGAATAGGCTTTTGTTTTCAATGGACTGTGGTTGGATAATCTTGGGTGATTAAAAGGATCGGAGGTTGGTTTAGCATTATTTGGAAATTGTAATGAAATTAATAATTTGTAGGTTTTGTCCTAAGTTTCCGAATTGTTTCATTCATCATCATTCTCTTGTCCTTATCCCAATTCATTTGGGTCGGCGCAGCGTGTCTTCTTCTTCCATACTTCTCTATTACTCGCCATCTCAGCAGTCATCTCCTTGCCATTGCTCTCCTAAATTTGAAATACGTCATAATGACGACCCAGAGGAGCTGGACATGTTGCAATTGCTTTCAAAGCGTTTCGCATTCTTACAATGATTTCCAGCAGAATTGAAGAGTTTCGTTACCTTATGTCAGTCAGTGTGACAATCTAATTATATATAAAATTCTCGTGTCACAATGTTCGTTCCCGTACTCCTCCGAAACGGCTTGACCGATTCTCATGAAATTTTGTGAGCATATTGGTAGTAGGTCTGAGAATCGGCCAACATCTATTTTTCATACTTTTTATATGGCAAAACAACATTTGCCGGGTCAGCTAGTATTAATTTACTTTTCTATTTTTGAACTGTCTGTTTGTAATTTTAAAATAACAGCTTTTTACTGAATGCATAATTTAAAGTATATAATTATGGTACTCATAACAAAATATTTGTTTTTTAACTTTTGCCTGCCTGTTTGTCTGTTTGTTCCGGCTAATCTCCGAAACGGCTGGACCGATTTTGACGAGACTTTCACTGGCAGAAAGTTGACGTTATAAGAAGTAACGTAAGCTACTTTTATTTTAGAAAAATTATTAGGGCAATTATTTGGGTTCCGTGCAAAAAAAAACCCTTGAAATTGTTAACAAATGCCGATTCAAATAGGGAAGTCATATTTTTATAATATTATAACAGACGAAGGTCGCGGGCATCAACTAGTTTCTACAATAAACTACTATTCCCACCAGCCTCTGGTCTATTTAAAACTTTAAATTCCTTTTTTTGCCTTTTCTTTCGGCCTTACTTTATGTTCTTTCACAGCTACACAATGCCTGAATAAATAATTTTATTATTCCCTAAACCTTTTAAAGTTAATGTAGCTGAAAAACTTATTTCTTTCTTTTTTTAAACTAAGTTTTTATTGTCCCGAAATCCCAGTCCAAAGTATGTTGATACTTTGGACTGGGATTTATTTAAGTCATTGAAATTGATCTGGGTCTGTAGATGTACTCTCTATTTTTGTTTTAAGTCACTTTAAATTCCTTTACTAATTGTTTTTACAACTATTGTTTTTATGAAAATTATTTTTAAACACAACTGCTGACCATGAGGTCCTGGGTTCGATTCCCGGGTCGGGTAAAGTGTTAGTGGGTTTTTCCATCAGCAGCCACGGAGTCTGGATTTATGCCCGGTTGATGGCAATAGGCCCACCCCCTATTAAATGGGACTTAAACATAACTGGCGAAATGTGGGTGTACTATTGGGTACACCTCTGCCTAACTCTTCGGGGATTACAGGTGTGATGGTAAGTGATGTTATTTTCGTTTTAAACAATACTTTTGGTCCCATAAGGTGTTTTGTGACCTGAATTCAAGAAAAAATACGGAAAGTAACAAAAAGACCAAATTAAAGCCACCATCTTGTTTTTCAATTAAATTTCACAAATGCATTCAGGCACCAAAATAGTCAAAGATTCAAATAAAAAGTATCGAGTCATCGCTCGTGGAAAATCGGGACGCTATGAAATATTATGTAATTCTCTTCTCTTCAACAGCCTCCGCCTACGCGGAACGCTACATGGGCTTCCCGAACGCCACCGGGAACTACCGAGGGTACGCCGACGCCGACGTCACCAAGCAAGCAGCAGCCTTGCACGACAAGATGCTGCTGTTGGTGCACGGGACTGCAGACAATAATGTGCATGTGCAGCAGAGCATGGCGCTTGCGAGGGCGCTGGCAGACCAGGGGAGCATGTTTCGACAGCAGGTAAGAGAAAAATTAAAGTGATCATTCATATGCAAACAGAAAAGTACTGAAAAAGCAGTTGTAAAAGTACTAGGACAGCATTTTTCAACAGAAGATGACGAAAAATAGTATAGAAGAAAGAACGTACCAATAAGGCGAAGTTAAAGAGTATCCTGACTTCGAGACAATTCTAATAAAGAGTAACTGATACGCAAACTGTTTTCTAAGAGGATAACAATGAAACTATGTTTATCTAATAATAAGTTTGGAAGAAATCCTAATGATGTTAAGGTTACTAATAGTATCGGGGCTTCGAGTCGTATTCTTGACCACTTATTTCATTTTAATATCACCAACTTTTTCTTGTATCATATCCTATATCCCACACAGGGTTTGCTGGGTGGTTTTTGGTCTACTACCTAGGGAAACATTACACGTGGTAAACTAGCAGTGTGGGGCAGTTATAGCCTGACTGCTAAATCCTTCGTTCTTCCCTCAGATCTACCCCGATGAGGGCCACAGCCTGGACGGAGTGAAGCGGCACCTGTACCGGACGATGTCGGCCTTCCTGGACGACTGCTTCCGCAAGCAGGTGCCCCCGGAGACCAAGGCGGGGTTGCGGAACGGGGGGAACCTAGACTGAGACACGTGGAAAGACGAGGAGTTGTGCTCTTGGTGAGATTTGTGTATACTCGCTGGGATTCTCTTGTTTTTGGTATAAATATGCTGACCATTCTCAGTGACATTATTGGCTAATTGCAAAAACATTAATTGGTATCTTTAATCTCTTTGTCTGTTTGTATCTGCCACCAAAGTTATTATGGTTTTATAACTGCATCATTTAGTAGAAAGGCTTTTAAAACTTCATAATGTCGTTTTTGTTTTAAGTATACACCGTGACTTTTTAGTCGTCTTACAAAGGTCGTCCACTCAATGTACCCGACATAAAATAGCTCGAGGCGCGATTTTTTTGTTATCTTCATGTGTAATAAAATTATGAAACATCCTGTTAATAATGTTTACGTGTCAAACGGGAGAACATTACCTACAAAGCACTCGAGTCCAGTAGATCATCGCTCGCAACAGGGTGTTTTAACTACGTCATGTGTCATAATATTGAATAATATTTTTATTTTAAATTATTAAAATCTCATAAATACCAATTTTTTTTTAAGAAAGTTTAGTATTCATTGGATACATGAAGTGGGCTGCCGTTGCCGACTAAAAAGTCACGGTGTATAATTTGGTCGATTTTTCTCAGATTCATGAAATTATACGTTATTATAATTGTTTTCAATATTTTTTTGAATGTGTGTTTTTAAAGTGTGTTGCCACATTGAGTAAAATGCGCGTGTCCCGAGTAAAGATTGAACGATCGATAACTATAAAAACCACTAAGAGAAACCAGAGACTACAAAAAATAAACAGACAAAACAAGCCCAAATATCATTAGTCATTCAAGTGCAAAGCCAATACGACAGCAATACAGCGACAAGTGAAATGGTACGAGGAATACATAAGTTACCAGAGACTGGCTGTAGCTCCGTAACAATGCCTTGCGGTCCGGACACAGTTACAATATATACGTACTGCTCTCATACAAGTTATTTCAATAAAACCATAAAATGACACCAAAATAAAGTCTTAAGCTAGTATTAACATGTTTTTCTTTGCAAAAATCGTATTGAAAATAACTACTGGAAACTAGTGATTACAAAAGAAAGCAAACAAAAACCAAATATCATTAATCATTCAAGTGCAAAGCTTAGCCGGACAATACGACAGCAATACAGCGGCAAGTGGAATGGTACCAGGAATACATAAGTTAGTTGAGGCCGGTAGTAGCCCCGCATCAATGCCTTGCGGTCGGGACACAATGGCAAGATATACGTACTGCTCTCATACATGTTGCAACTACGGCTTGTTGTAATCCGGTCGGAGCATAATCCGGGCCTAAATGTATGTCAGATGGTTTTTGTGTGTAAATGTTGATAGAATATGTCTGCCGTTGTAACTAATATATAATTTTTAGCTTTCTTCAAACGCCAGAACTTTTGCAAACAGTTTATAACATCATTATATAGTTTTCCGAAGTTTTCTTTTTATTTAACGACGTTTTATTAAGGGGTTTTTCCAAGACCATTCTTGGATCCTTAGTTTCTGATTTCTTCAACTAAATTCATAATTATAATACATATATTTACCTTTCATGGCCTATTGATTAGAGTACAACGTTTGATAAACTTGACATGTTTGTAATGATTAATGTATTTGCTCACAGCTCACCAATACGAGGAGAGGACAACTCTGAGCCAGAAGACTCCGACGAGAGGTATATGAGAACTAATTGTAATACCACCTACTACCTACCTACTACCTTGGTACCTCAATAAAAAAGGCTGTGTTCCCAAGGAAATATCATAGGGCCAAATCTAATTGAGATTTTTACGCCTAAATGATGATTGAGATCTCGCTGATCTTAGTTTTCCTAAAGTTTGCTTGATCTCCATTCAGATCTTTTAGAAGTATTAATGTTGACTCAAGTTCATATACAACATAACCTACCAATATCTTTTAGAAGACTTTGGCATCTTGTTTCTAAAACTATTGTCAATGTTCCCTGTTCTCTGTTATTCATTTTATCAGCACAAATAGAAAAACTAACAAAATTATTCTATTTGTTCCCAGGTAATAATAAATCAAAAGTGGACTAGCACCCGAAGAGAGAGTGTAGTGATAATCAAATAACCCGTAGTACAATTAACTCCATATCCGACGCGTTCGACAACTGCCACGTCATAAATATACAGGTTTTAATGTCATCGTAGTTATTGACGAAGCCAGGATACCTTTAATTTGTAAAGAGTAAAAGAACGATGGTTAAACACTAATACAACGATCTCTTGGCGCTCAATGACTTTGACAGATGAACTTGAGAAATGTATGAAAAAACAAAATGATGGCGTTAGTCCCGATTTTAGATTCGTGCCAAAAGATCCATTTACAGCTATAACTTCACTTTTCAAAGAACTAACGAACGGGGATTTTATCAAACCATACATTCGTTTATTCATTGAACAAAAATATGGTTATACAGTTGTGGAAATTTTTCGAAAAATAAAATTGGTATTGACTTTACCATCTCGTCCACAATAGTAGCACAAAGCAAGGGAATTAAGAGATTGTTTATGTGGTCTCAGTTCACAATAAATAAAAACAAATTATGTAAGCTACAATAAAAGTGGATTTCGTGCTTAAAAGGAATCCTGGCTACGTTCATGACATAATAAAAAGTATTGAATCATTGATAAAGACTCGGTCACATTATTGTAGCGGCGTATTATTAATTACAATGGAAACGACAGTATTAATGAAAGCTACGGTAAGATGGATATGTATTCAGTCTGGTCTGATTAATTGAAATGAAGTAATTTAAAGTGCTTCTGAGAATTAAAAGATTGTACGATAAATGGATACGTTTTAAACAATAATAAATTTAAGTAGTTTAATAATACGCCGTACAATAGTGTGACCGAACCATAACAGACAATCATGTGAAGTTTCTTATTATATAAACATACCATAGTATAGCACTGAAATTTTAACCTCAAATGAAAATTAACGCCAACTATATTTAAGAATAAAACGATATTTACAGCAGTAATTTTACACAAACACATATCGGTAAACTCAAAGAATTCTTATTATTCCTATTCAAAACTCAAAAAGAATTATTCGGAACTTGATATCTATTTTAAAAGTTTACTAAATGCTGCCTTATTTTCTGCACAAACACAAGATTCTTCCATTGTACCTACCCTCTGTGCATGCATTGTACGCGTCTTCTCAACATTTAGCTTATAAAACGCAATATTTCATCTAGCTACTAATAAAGGAATTGATAAATAGTTCTTTAGTCAATCAGTTTGTGATCTAGTAGTTAAATTGTTATAACTAGTGGTACCTTTTCATGTATTCATTATCATGTTCGCTCGAGGGAAACTTCCTTGAATAATGTAGAATTTTCGTTGACCGAAAATGTCTTGACAAGCGGTCATTGTTTTTGATGAGGTTATCACGGCCTGGCTTTAGTGCAATTTTAGGAAAATGTAGTAAATAACTTGAAGAAGCCGTAACGTTCTAGAATCTAAAAATTCGAAGACATACTTTATCCCATTCACTCCATCCCATACACTCCACTTCCTCTCACGAAGAAAGGCGAATCCTAAATTGGACTATAAATATAAAACATTATAAGCTGTTTATCATTCAATTTAGGAGTATTTTGCGAGTAAAGTTTAAAGCAATTCCAGTGGATATTTTAAACTAACATGTAACTTATCTGCGGCTAACACATTGTTTTACAAAATGAATAGTTTTGCAACTGTTTCCAGGCGGTTAAAAGTTAAAACTTTAGTTTACCGTCATTTGAATAATTTTCAGCTCATCCAGTAGATGGATATGTTGAAACCTTTTGAAACGAAATAATAACTACGTACTACATCAATATTTATTTTATACTGATATTTGGACAAACAAATAATTAAAGTATTTGGACTTCCGAGTACCAGTCCATTTTCCTACTATTGCGGTAACCAGGCCAAGGCCTGTAAATACTCGAGTCCGCATGAACCACACTTAAAGCCATTGCAATATTTTGCAATGTGAATAATTTACTTCGAATAATAATTTAATCATTAATTTTAATCGCATACGATGATGATGGTAAAGTGTAATTTCTAAATGACAAATAATTGTACAGATATTTATATAATATTTCCCATTTAGATAATATAATATGCTTCTTATGTATTTTACTAAATGTATTGAAAAATAATTCATGGATAATAAAATCATGATGCAAAATGAATTGGTATTTCTATAAAGTTAGTAAAATACATTTATTATAACAAATATCCAAACATTTGATCTTTAAGTATAAAATTGCTCACTCTCATCAAGTTTTGCATGTTTCTAGTCACTTCATTTATAGTATTAATAGTATTTAATATTAAATTTTATTAAAGACCAATAGTACGTTAAAAATATTTTATTAAAGAAAATAAAAGTTTTAAAAACTAATTAGTGAAGATTTTGAAAAACTAGTAAGATTTAGTGCATTAGTTACCTTAGTGAAAGTTTGAAATTAAAAAAGTTTTATTGAAATGTAACTAATATAGCAATAATTTAATAGATAAAATACCTCCTTTGTAAGTAAGCACTCTTCCGATAAAGCACTTGTATAAAAGGAATTTTGAAGCGTTAAAAATATGAAGAAAACTATAGAAATGAACAGTTAGTGCACTTGCGCGTACGACTGGGTTTATGTTCAGTTTTCATGACATTTCTGTGCACGAACAGCAATCGCCATCGTTTAATGCTTTAGTAAGAGTGTCTGCACTCCAAGAAACGATGTTCTTAGCTAGTCCCATCGTTCGCACAGATTTTTAGCTAAAGCAACAAGTGTGTGATGTTCCTGCACAAAATCCTTGCGCAAATCCAGCTCTATGTGCAAGTGTTCAAAATCTACACCATAAAAGAACATATTCTAGTGGCGTACTATTAAAAAAAAATACGACAAAGTAATAATAATACGCCACTTGAAAAATGATTCTTCATTGTAGGTTGAAATGTTCCATATAATAAAGTTGAGTGAAGCAATGCTCGAAAAAGATTGTTCAAAAGAATAAAGGAAAAGACCTAAGTGCCAAAAGCGTCGTTTTATCTCGTACGTTTCTGTGTAAGTAATTATTGTAAGTACATTAGATTCATACGGAAAATTCGATTACATACTCGCGTATTATTATTTTTCATCATTAGATTATTATTCCAGCCGAATACGCGGTTCGTCGGTAAAAATCGGTTTTCTAACATCGTATTTTTTTGTTTTAACATGTGATTTTACGTCTTTTCCTTTGTCGTAAATTGGGTACGGATATTTCGTGATTGTACCTACTTTGTGTTATACAAATAATTGTATTTCGTATTTGTAAGAAAATTGATTTTTATCCTAATTTATTTGTATGATTTAAGTTAAATGTATAAATCCTATCGATCGAATGTATAATAAGTTAAATATGTAATACAATTTCATTTGTTTGAATGTGTATAAGGATGTTTTCACATCTAGCGTTGCTAAGACGCTTTGACGTCGCGTTGACGCTACGCTAGCGTCGCGTAAGCGTGATCGAATCGTAAATATCGTCACGTTTGACGCGACATTACCGCTTGACCACGAACTTCATGCTCGAAAAACACGTGTGTTGTGACTGCGACTGAGGAGAAAAATAAATAAAATAAATTGTTAAGAACGTGCCACTAGTTGCAAGTTACGTCACGGTAACTCGTGCTCCAAACATTTTTTTCTCATTTGTTATCTCCACAGCCGTTGTGTCAACACGCGTATCGCTTGATCGTGTAACTCGTGGCCAGGTGGCCAGCGTCACGTTGACTTCTACAGTGCTGCAAGGATCTTTTGGCGGTTACATGACATTATCACGAGAACGCTGTTGGAAAACACTTGTGAATTTGTCTGTGGAAATTGTATTGAAAAATACAATAAGGCAACGTTAGTTCCGATGATGTCCACGCGCCAATAGAACCATGTACAAATTTAAGCTAGATGTGAAGGTGTGTCTTAGTCGAGTGTAAAATGTTAAAGGTTGGCATACACTAGCACGTTCGAGTAACACAAATAAAACGCACAGATTGTGATTTTTGCCTTATCGGTGTTCTCGCTGTTAACGTTTTTTGTTTTTAAGCAACCAGTTTATTTGTATTGCTGAATTTAATATAAATATTTCCGTATGAAATATAGAAAAAAAACAATATGATATTTAAAACACAATCGAAATCGGTTTTTAATAAGATCTTTAAATGTGATTTTCCCTTAATTACGGGTTTTTGAGGCATGAATTGTAAAACAGTAAAGATTCATTAAAACCAGTACGGATAAATTGGCTGGGGATACCGGACACTGACATCATCACGTGTATTCTGTCTTTCAGAGTCCGGTGTCCAGACCCGTGTTCACAATTGTGAACATATCCGTATTGGTGTGACTGCAACCGGCAATTATTTGACAGTTTTTGTGTTGAAAAATATTTTTATAAAATTACATTCAGTAATACAAATAAATAAAAGGCAATGGTGCAATCGCTTTGTGATTACAATATAATAACTTTAAAACATAGTTTTAAGCTGTTTGATTCGGGGCGTTGTTAAATGTAGTTATTTTTCAACCATTATCGTAATATTTAATTAGGAAGTAATTGAAATACAACGCTATATTTTTATTGAAATATCTCTGATTCTACTCTTATTGGTGCAGTGCGATGCAATGTTATAAGAGATTGAAATGGCCTCACTTTTAAATTCCATTGGTGGGGTGCTAAACACCATGTCCAAATCGGTATGATTAGGGACGGTCGGGACGCAAAATTGTATATAATTTGACTCGAATTGTGCCGAGCGGTCCCGAATATGATTTTTATCGATACTTGATGCTGAATGGAATTTACAAAGCGCCCCAAGACAAACAAGTGCGTAGCGTCGCCGTATACGAAATATAGCTTCTTTGTCGACATGTTTACTTCTTATGTTTGCAATGTTAGTGAGATTGACACGGCTTTACATCAAAAATAGTTATAAAATTAAAAAAATATGCGTTGTGGCCCGCCTGTAGTACGCAATAGTTCCTACAAAACGTACGAAAGTGATGTAGTATGATTTTTGCAAAGAGGTGCGGCCTGCCCAAATGTACGTCAGTCTTTTAACATTACTCTCAAAACGGTAAAGGAAAACTTCGTGAGGAAACCGGCATGTCCTAGAACCAAAAATTCGAAGACATGTGACATCTACCAACCCGCACTGGGCCCGCGTGGTGGATTGCAGTCCACTCCATCTTGTAGAGAGGCCTGTGTCCCAGCAGTGGGAACATTATATGCTGATTATTCTTGTAACTTTGTATCAAACTGCACCCCTCTACATACAATTCAATTCTAGACTTTAAATAATATTTCTCTATTTAATTTCGCTTACCAACAGATTTTAAATCGATGCCAAAATGATTTCTAGTAATGAGCAGTATTGAATTTGTGTTATAATCATAGTTCGACTGTTATTTGATCAGATCAAAGTATTATTAGCTAATTAATATATTGTAAACGTTAATTATTGTGGGCAGTGTCAGTCAGAGAGCTAAGCTTAAGCTAAGTAAGCGGTAGGGTAACCACAGTTATAGACGCGACATCGGCTTTGCCGAGCCAGAAACAGCTTTATCTCCACGCAATAGATGCGAAAATGATGTAGTTCGCCTCGTTTCAGTTTGGAAATGAGGGAAAAGTGATCGGTTCAAGCCGAGTCATGTCGATAAGTGTGGCCAGTCTCTCAAAACACATTTTGTGGAATACGTCAGGAAACACTGAGCAAGTTGACGTCCATAAGTGACTTACAATCACACTTAGAGACACATAGCGAACAACTTGCAGTTGCTTTTGCAAACAGACTGTCAAAATGTAATATTGTACAAATAATGCTAGATATCACACAAGTATCTAAAGCTTGCACAAGTATTACTAATTTACTAAAATAAAAAGTTGTCAAAGAAGCGCTCAATTCTCATCAAGGTAGTTGTTATTACACCAAATTCTCAGAAAAAGCGCTACACAAGTGCAAAATACAATCGGTTTCTTGTGTTAGTCCTTTTAGTATGGTGCCACGGTTGGTGCAGTGGCTGAGCGATTGGCTGCTACGCTGCGTATCGCCTGTTCGATTCCCTTACGGAACAAATATTTGTCTAACCTACAGATAGATATTCCAGGTCTCACCGTTTGTGTATGTGAGTTTAAATGTTTGTAAACGCACTCACGATACAGAAGAAATTCATATTAACGAGAAATTCGGCTTTATTATTAAAAAAAAGTGTGAGTACATAGTTTTGAAATACATATTAGGTTGAGATGTTTATACACGCTCTAACGGATTCAGAATTACTGAAGAGTTATGCTAAAGCCAATTCTTTAACTAAATAAATATTCACAATGCAAATAAAGAAATATCAACCCAATCATTTCAAAACGAAAAAACCCGCGTATTTTATAGATATATACCCAGAACAGATAAAATATTAAATTTCCTTTTTCACTGATTTGTTATCTTTTACGGAAATATTGACCTTTTGTCGAACTAATGAACAGGATACCAATAAAGGTGAAAATGGAATAAAAACGTAAAATAACGTAACATCTTTCAATATAAATTCTTTAGGTCCATGTCCCACCACCAGCGATAAGCGGGAAGCGAGTAGAGCTAGCACCTAGAGCGAGTTGTTTGTTTCTCGCCAGCGAGGTGCGGCGGCAGCGGTGTGAACCACAGATATAGATACGAGTATATCTAGATAACGCAAGTATCACGATCCGTATGAAAACCAAGCGTGCCATTTTTTGACGACACAAGCACTATTTAGTTACTATACAAACCAGGTATACCGACTGTCAACAACTAATATTATCTCTTATCTATCTCGCGACACGGGTCCTTTGATCTTTGATTTTTGAACAAGAAAATAGTTTGAGAATCGATAGCAAATCGTTTCCTCGCTCCTCGCTCGGTGGGACAGGGCCTTATTAGTCGCCAAGTCGGCAACAAGCCGAATTGAACCCGTTGAAATAAAGAATGTGAAAATAATGCTAATTATTTGAAATGAAAACTGGTCCTTTTCAGTTGATTTTTTTTTTTTTCGTTTTCCGATGTTATACAGGCATTTTTAAACTGGCAAGCTTAGTAAATGCTACGGAGCTTTTTGAAAGGAGTTGGTAATAGTAAAATTAATTGAATTTATTCATGAATAGGTACATCATATATAGGGTCTAACTATTCATACACGAAATATTTTCAGGGAAACATCTAACGGCTATAACAAAGCCATTTCAAGGGAATTTTTTTTTCCGAGTATATTTTTTAATACAAAATAAATAATTTAAAATTACTTGACCCACAAAATAAATACTGGCTATTTTTAAGCATCCATTACGGTAGTTTACTACGTCATATTTAACTACTGTCATTGTTAGAATATGGGAGTCAAGGTTTTATGCAAAAAGTTTCAAAAAATTTTAATAATTATAATAATTTTGTAAAAAAAAAAAAACACTGATAATATTTTTTTTCGTTGCTATGGCCACTTTATGACTTATAGAAGTTACTCTTAAAATATTTCGTGTATGAAAAGATAGACCTTATATTGGGTAGTTAAATATTTCAATGTAAACACGTCTACAAGGTCTACAGGTATTTACATTACGATTTCAATCCTACAATATCAATAGAATAAAGTGACAAATATGACTTTTATGACATGTCTCACTTTAGTACATCTTCTCATAAAATACGAAAAGTACAAACCGTGCGAGATTGCTACGCGTTCTACGCCGGCCACGACGTCATACGTCACGCTACGGTACAGCTGCGACAGAATTACTTAATTATGCTGGTTGGTGCTGTGCTGTGCAACTTATATATTTTATCATCTGCCAATGTAGCCTCCACCGGTTCTAGTCCCACCAAACAATGGGCAACTGAATAAAAACCGGGCGTGTGTTTTTTTAAAATGTTTTATGACTATCACCACATAGTATAAAACAAAGTCGCTTCCCGCTGTCTGTCCCTATGTATGCTTAGATCTTTAAAACTGCGCAACGGATTTTGATGCGGTTTTCAGTAATAGATAGAGTGATTCAAGAGGAAGGTTTATATATATATATTGCACCCGTGCGAAGCCGGGGCGGGTCGCTAGTAATTTATATAACCAAACTAGTTTAGCCTTTTTTGTTTTTTGTTTTCCGGGTGGAGGCACTCTGTAGGTGGTGGGTTACGGACGACTGTTGTCTCTTTTGCAGGGATAGGTACTTCCCTGAAGTTGCAGGCGATATCTCGCACTTGGCTGGAGATGGAAGACGGCCAACGGTCTGAAAAGTACTGAGCGAAGTGTCAGATTTGTCTTCAGTGCTGCAGCACATCAAAACGATCGACTCGCAGAGCGTATGGGTCTTGGGCTTGCCGTAAAATGAAGATTGAGCTATAATGCGTATTGACTTACGCGTACCATAATAATTCTGCATTTTTACAAACCAAGACCAACCACGTCTATTACGAACTTGTATAATATAATCACCATTGAAAACAAGTGCCGTTGTTCGTGTAGCTAGTATTCGTAAATCAATACAAAAATGAGTAGGCAAGTTTAACATCCGTATAATTCAGTAGGCCACTGATTAAAACTCACTGTTTCGAGTAAACATCGAGTGGGTACTGCGCATAATGAAAGCTGCTTACAGAAAAGAACTTTATAAGACGTTACGTACACAAAAATGTTCGAATAAAGAATTATACAGGAAGAATTTAACTCTTCTTCTTTATTAGCGCGTCGATGGCAATCTAAATTGTATCAGCCCAAACTGAGCTACTAGTTTGGCGCTTTCGGTAGCGTCCATCAGCTCCTGTAGTGAACAAACTACAGGACACGCTGGACACGATATAAGTGCCCCATCGTTTGTATTAATTAACTTAGCTAACGAAACTCCACCGATAAGATGGATACCTACTTTATTTATCGATATTAAAAAAATATATATATTGTTTAAGATTTTTATAACAATTAAACAAACTAAATTTACAACAAACTATAACAGGACTTCAAAAAACTCCTTCTCAACGCTGTCACCTAGTAATGTATGTACCGAACAGATTGGCAGCGATGCCACGTTGTATGGCAACACTTAGCCTCTGGCCAAGATAAAAGGCAGCCTTTGGGCCACGATAAGCGTCAAATAGGCGCTTTGGGTACTTGTTGAAAGTAGGTAGTCAGTTTTTCGAGTATTTTTTTTTTTGTTTTACTTCGTTTAAATATCGATAGTACAGTCGCCAGCGCATCAATTTACTACAAACTGTCAAATTTTCTCATTCGATTTTGAACTTAAACATCACCATTTTATGACTTAAAATCATTTAGAGAATTTTGACAGTTTGTGGTAACTTGATGTGCTGGCGACTGTACCATGTGTATCTGTATCATGTATAGTTTCGCTAGTCAATTTAACGTAACCTTTGATAATCTGTCGGCCTCTCTTCTATATAAAATTGTAGTTTCGCTGACTGACACTTGCCAAACGTCAATCTATTTCTAAGTATGTTATTGCTGCAAATTTTATTTACTTACTGTTATCTAACTATTGGATGAACTCACTCACTTCATCGAGACTTATCTATTGTACTATGAAATCAATAAATAGATATCATAAATGATTCGTGGTTTTATTTTAACACACTTTTTATTAGCTTCACCTGTAGGTACTGTATTGTATTGTATAACGGGCCGGTGTCCGCATCTGTCAAGCGTTTCCTATCACTAAGTATGTATAAAAATCTTAGAAGTAAAATTTGACCCACTTACCAGATTCCGATTGAGCTGTAATTTTGCATACATGTTTAATTTGGATGACAATGCATGGTTAGCCAAGTGACGTCATACTAGATCAAATATGGCGAACTCCCAAAGATGGCGGGCTAGTTATTCTTTATGCATTCCTATGATATGGGTATTAAATTAAAGGGTTTGTTGAGAAGAATACGAGAAATTCAGTACTAACTACGTTGTGAGTCAGGTAGGCAGTCGCTGCATCCGATTTGACTAGAAGCGGACTCGCGGTATTGTAAGTACCTAATGTCATGTCAACGGAAAAAGCAGTCTTAAGAGCGTTTACGACTTACGGCATTTCATACAAAGTTCAAGTCTTTTTTTTAAAGAATGAATAAGATGATGGGTGATCTCGAACCAAAGTCCCAACGCATACCAAATTAAACAAAAACCCTTAGCAATTACTAATACTTTTTACGTACACAATATATCAAAACATAACGTTATTTACCAGTACATTATCGCAGTACTAGCGTTCCTCTCACAGTCTGTCGCACGACAATTTCCGGTGCCTGCCTGCACTTTGAGTCATTTCCACCCGCCGTAGCTGTACATAGGTACTGCTTGTACATATGTACTGGTTTCAGTTAAGTGGTAAAAGGATCTAAGTACTATGACACAGTTTCAGAATTTTGTTGGTACCTACGGTCTATTTTTCTACTAGAAAATGTCTAATCTGTTAATCATACTACTTGTTTGTGGTGTACATAAATCATAGTGTCCGACCGACTGTGTGTGTGAGAGCAGCGGTGGCCCAGTAGTGGCGGTCCCGACTTACGAGCAGTAAGTCGTGGGTTCGAACCCAGGCAGGCGCATTACTTTGTGTAATTTATTTCATCACCACTGCTCTCAAAACGGTGAAGGAAAACATCGTGAGGAAACCGGCATGTCCTAGAACCTAAAATTCGAAGTCATGTGACATCTACCAACCCGCACCGGGCCCGCGTGCTGGATTATAGCCCATTCCCTTTCATGGAGAGGAGGCCTGTGTCCCAACAGTGGGAACATTATAGGCTGCTGCTATGCTATACTAAGTCCGACCGATGCGGACGCTTCGGCTGCGGCCACCTTCGATCAAAAAATCCACATTTGGCGAACCAAATGTGGATTTTTTGATCCTTTTCTCGTGGTCCTACTATTTTGTCCTACTAGTAGGACCACGAGGGATACCAGTTTCTGTTCGTCCTACTATGACATATTGGAGCGGCCAAAACGAACCGATTATTTGGCTGGACCCAAAAATTTCTAGCAAACACCGAAATTGAACGAATTATTACGAATGATCGAGAGCGCACAGGGAGAAACTACGCGGAAAAACGCGGGGTCAGAACAGAACAGGGGGCCTAAAATGACCGTTCTAACTGCTAAAGCGGCCATTTTAAGCCCCCAGGTGTTAAAACAACAAACAGTCCTAGACAGAAAAAACTAGACGAATCACTCGTCCCGTCCAACAGCCAGACCAAATGAGTTCTCCTAAGTCCGGGGACCTAGTTAGGTTTTAATTTACTCTGTTCCGAAAGCAATTTATCATTTTCACGGAGAAAATAAGATGAATCGTTTTATTTTATCACGATTAGGTAGCTCTACTGGAAGTTTCTTTATTGAAATTGAATATGAAGAGAAGTTTCTATAATTACCTACCTTTAATTTACTGTTTTTATTCAATCTCAATTTATTATTATTCTTATTATTTTTTGTTGTAGATGGGTATTATGCCTGAATTAAAACAAAATTTATTTATTTTATTTTATTTTTAATTTTTAATAAGTAGGTAGTGCCTCGTTGGTCGAGTGCTCGCAAGCGCGACTGCTGAGCATGGGGTCCTGGGTTCGATTCCCAGGTTGGGCAGTGTTATTGGGTTTTTTCATCAGGAATTTCTCACTAGCCCTGGCGCCCGGGTGATGGCAATAGGCTCGCCCTCTATTAAATGGGACTTAAACATAATTGGCGAAATGTGGGTGTACTATTAGGTACAACTCTGCCTAACCCTTCGGGGGTTACAAGCGTGATGTTATGTTTTTTTGGTTTTAGTCAGGAGGTAAAGGTACCTAACCCATAATTATGACTTTTGTTTAGAGTAAGTTAATGTTAAAAGGTAGTGGATCGATTGACTTTAGAAAAGTAACTGAACTATACCTGCCAAAGATATTTAAAACACGTCTTATAGAGCGGACATTTTTGATCCCGAACATTTTAAATTTGGACACACGAACGTGACCTGACAAGCGGCGTATGACACTAGACAGACCGATTATTTAGATTTAGTTTTTTTTTTGTTATTACTTAGTTGACGAAGGAAATCGTAATCCAATGATTACGATTTCCTTCGTCTCGCTTGTCGCGTCTATCGCTCGTAAATATTTGAAAGTCTTTAATTCCTGAGTGCTGGTTCTTCTACATGAAATTTTTCAGATTGGAATCGTACCTACACCTAAATTCTGTGTTTCCATAAGTTTGAATTAAGATTGTTCAGACCGTAGCTCATCATCTACCTAGCCTATACCAAACTATGTTAGGGTCGGCTTCCAGTCTAACCGGATGCAGCTGAATACCAATAGTTTACATGGAGCGACTAGCCTATCTCACCTCCACAACCCAGTTAGTACTAGGTAATACGATACGCCTTGGTAAGACTGGTTGTCAGACTTCTTGGGCCACTGACTACCTGTAACGACTGTCAAAGATCTACAAATGACAGCCGGGACCAACAGCTTAACGTGCTTTCCGAGGCACGGAGGAAACTTGGTCTGTAATTGGTGGTCACCCATCCACAGCCCAACCTAGGCAAGCACGGCTTAACCTAAAGATCGATCCGAGCGGTTGTTATTATTTAGCCACGAACTCTTCAGACCGTAGCTTCTAAGTTTCTAAAATAATGTAGGTAAGTAGCCCCTCTTTCACGTCATTAATATTAATTGTTTATAAACGAACCATATTTTAAACTTAACCAATTACAGGCACTTTTGCGAGTTGTTATGAAGTCCGCCAACCAGAAAAAGTTCTAATTGCTCATAACAAAGCGTAGGCAGATCTCTAAGAGAAGAACAGTACACAACATAGTAATTTTCCCTAGAAGGCTTTAACTCCTAACCATCGTAAATCAATCAAGCGCGACGACGAGTTCGATGAACTCTGTAGTTAGGCAGGAAGTGAACAGCTGATTTTACGCGTCTTTCGATAGATAATTTCAACATCCATTGTTTGATTTTTAATTTTAGCCGTATTATTTACATAAATGGAGTGCTGCGTACAGGTAATGCAATTATAATATTGAAATAAAGGAAAAAAACAAAAAAATCAGGATACAAATTCCTGTGGAATATGATTCAAAATAAGGAACTGAAATCACCCCATCAGTTTGTGGAGGGCTGTCCCTTACACCCAGTTTTTTAATAACTAATAAAAAAGCCTAAAAATTACCCTTTTTAACCCAAAACACATTGACCTTGACCTTCCCGACGCCCTTGCGAAGGTCATGGTGTCAAGTTCGTAGGTGTGACAGATTCAGAACAAACAGATGTGACCTACGTGTCTACTGCGTAAGCTGTGTCTATGGTGCTGACGTTGAAGATGAGAGAGCGTTCGGGTGACTAACGTGAATGGGTACTGGTGAGACAAAAGAGGTTATTGTTGAAATCTCAGACCAACAAAAAAAGGAAGACGGTGCGCCACGAACATCAAATTGCTACATACGTAGTACGCTCATCGCTACGTACATAGTACTTAGGAGCGATGAGCATGGTTTTAGTGTAGGTGTGTGCGTGAGCGTTACTTGCACAAGCACGGTTTTTGTGGCTTCACTTTTGATGTTCGTAGCGCGCCGTCTTCCTTTTTTTGTTGGTCTCAGGTTGAGATCTGTGGCTGGTAGCAAATAGATGAGTGTTGCCGAGAATCGAATTAAGTGGTGTGCGATTGAAGAGGCCTATGCCTGATGGCAGATGAGATGTAGGCTGATGATGAGGTTCTAAGTTACAAAACGCGAGTCTGCTTACAGCCAGAAATTATAACCTAATGGATAGATTCAGGAATACCTTCAAGATCGACCCCGGGTCTTCAGCAATCACGTTGGAGCCTAGTAGACCAACGAGACAGTTCAATGTCTAATGATGAAATACCTAAACTGACTATAAAATGTTATTTTCATATCATCTTGTATTATTTTAACCTTACGAAACAACATGTGAACGAAAATTGTTCATTTCAGTATTTTATTACATACAAATGTAATATAAATATATTATGTAGGTATTTACCTTCATGTGTCATAATAAGTAACAATAGACGCCCTCCGCTTAGAAAATATTATGAAAAAATTTATGCAAACATTTTTGTTAGCGACTGTACTCGTACAATTCAAAAGAGAATGTCTAGCCGTCCGTCGCCTATACAGGGTCGTTTCACACTCATCGTTTGAGGTATTTCAAATTTAAGGCTAATAAAAGAATGTCCTAAAAACTCCTTCATTGCTTACAGTTAATGGCCGCTAGTCCTTTGTTTTTAAAACAGGCAGACACCCATTTAAGTCTAACACGTTGTTAATTATTTGTTAATTACTATTTTAATTTTCCCAATTTTATTGCCAAATATGTTTTGAATTTTTTTATTGTTTTTTATTGCTGCTATGACTTTGTTAATTTATTTTTAAATTTTATTTTTCCAACAGTATTTCCAGATGACAGTATTTCATTTTTTTTTTTTTAATTGCTGTTATGACTTTGTTAATTATTTTATTTTTTTTTTATTTAATTTTAGTGCTACATAATGTGTTGTGTTTTAATTTGATTTGAATGTTTAAATGCTACTATAACTTTGTTAGCTTAGTTATACATCTTATTACGCATGCTGTGGTCTCCTGTAAGTGAAGGAGTACACCTACGTAATACTTTTGTCGTCGATTATTTATTTCATGTGTTTGTGTATATCCTTTGTTGGAGATCCTAAATAAATAAATAAATAAATAAAATAACACTGGTTATCTATAGACAAGTTAAAGTAATAACTTGAGTTTAAACAATTCCTCAAGCAGTCCCTTTTTTATGCACTAGACAAGAATTTGAACGAAGCAAGAACCGTCCATGAACCGCCAAAGAAAGTAAAGCTAAGAGTTCTTATTTTTGACAGTTCTAACTTCAAGCAATCACTTAACTATAGAATAAAAAACATACTTACCACTACTACTCAAGTTACTTTTACTCAAGTAATCACTTTGAATTGTTTATATATACGGGTGTAACCTGCCCAAAAGTTGCTACTATTTAGACGACGAGATGTGCGTCTAACAGTTTTACTAATGCACGGTTTTATCAGTTCATAATTATGTAGGTAAGTATTTTCGTAATACTTTACTTTACCTACATATAATAGACATATTCCAAACCTACTAATATAAAAAAAAAAAAAAACGAAAGTAGGTAACTCACGAGTTACTTACGTGATTTCGTCTGTCTGTCATTTCCGATAGAGAAGCTTCTGCCTATTTAAATTATCAAAGCATTAAACTACCACTTCTACTACTACTGCTCTCGTTGGTAGAGTGGTCGTTAGAGCGACTGCTTAGCATGAGGTCCTGGGTTCGATTCCCGGGTCGAGCAGTGTTACTGGGTTTTAACATCAGGAATTTCTCAGTAGCAGCCACGGAGTCTAGGTTTGTGCTCGGTTGATAGCAATAGGGTCGCCCCCTATTACATAGGACTTATAACATAACTGGCGAAATGTGGGTGTACTATTAGGTACACCTCTGCCTAACCCTACGGGGAATTCAGTCGTGATGTTATGTATGTATGTATTAAACTAAGTAGCTATATACCGAGTTAAAATAATCACAGATGTAATAACATTAGCAGAGGCTTTCAAGAAGCTTTTAACTAATTTCCCGCCATTTGTAATGCAAATAAACATTACGTAAAATACGAGCATGTATTGATTTTGGTTTCTATGAACAATAAACAGGCCCAACCAACCCAAGGAGTAGGACTATGTCCGTTAAATGAGGTTGACAAAAATGTATGGAAGCTGGTACCCGAAACCCAATGGCAACCAATCAAAATACTTTATATACAGTTTTAAAAGTCTAATTGTGTACCTACAACAATAGTAGCTGTCCGTTCAGAGATTATAGAACCTTTAACATTATTTTTTTAAAGCACTAAAGCTTTCTCAGTCTGTCTAAAGCTAAAATAATCAGAGCATGAATTGGCGTCTCTAAGCACGCTCTTCAATGCCGCGAAAGGAAATCCCGTTTGATGCCTTGGGGTCCATCTTTAAAGATTGGAATCTGTATCTTGTTACCACTAGCTACAGTATGAATTTACGTTGAGTAAAGATTAAATCCTCTGCCCTGTCGTCCGCAGTGTGCGCTGGCGTTTACTCGCCTACGAACGACGTCAAGCCTTTACTAATTCCTACGGTCTGCAAAGAGTTAAAGTTTTGTGTATTTTCTGTTTAAACGCATCTGGCTAGATTAAATGTGTCGCCAAGCATAGGTACTTTACCAAAAACCAACAATAAAATAAGGTAGATAGATAAATAATTAAAACTAACACTCAATAATAATGCTTGTTCAGTGGATACAGTCCAGTATCCCGTAGCCACGTGTTTCAGAGCATTCCGGCGTAGTGTAACTCGCCACTAACAGCTACGTTTCCCAAGTTCAAGGTCACTCCGACGGAACACTGGTGACGTCATCAATCTTTTTCCCGCCATGTTTACTTTATTTTTACCGATTTTAGGCTTGTATTGAGATAAGCGGGTCTTGCTTGTCTGGTATTGTGGGGTATGTAGAGGTCAGAATAGGATAGGACTATTTTATTAATGAATTGCTTAGAATTTGTTTTTTTTTCTAGCGAGAGTACGCACGTTTGTTCTTCGTCTTTTAATCACGTAATTAACTGTTCCATACTTTTGTAGGCTACAGCATTTCTTTTTATAAATTACTGATCAAAAATTTCTATGTAGAGGGAGTCGGAATGAGGTCCTAAATACATGGTAAGTGTCGCTGTACCTTTTACCCTGTATATGGGTTAACCATTTAGATATTGCTGATTAACCAGAATGAAAGAGACAAACCACCGAGTGCGGGCTAACTCCGTCACTTTCTTGCATATTTTTTTATGTACAAAAATTAACTTTGTGCCTGAACCGGTTATTATAAGCTGATTTATAATACGGGTTAACCTTTACTAGGCTTTTTCATCGAACCTTAAAGATAACCCGATAAAAACTCATATACGGGTAAATCTTTTCGGTCCCTGTAGATGAGCATCTTTCGACCCGTATCTTTAGTAAAGTTAAAGTAATTACTTGAGTCTTAATTACTTATGCAATAGACGAAGTAAGAACTGTCACTGAAAGCAAAGTTAACAGTTCTAACTTTTGACAGTTCTAACTTTTGACAGTTCTAACTTCAAGCAATTACTAAACTACAGAATAACAATCGTATCTTATGCTGGTTTCACACGAGCGCAGAACAGTGAGGCAGAATAGTAAGCAGCACAGTACTGCTACTGTTTGAACGCACAGAACAGAACGGAACAGTACTGTCTTGAATAACCAACGCAGAACAGTTAATAGCTATAGTCTATTTTTTCAGTTTGCTCCCCCCACCACCTTTCTCGCTCGTCTGTCTTGTGGCGGAACTCGTGTGAACGCGAGGGCAGTGCAGTGCAAAGAGCAGGACAGTCCGCGCGCACGCGTCCAGGCTTGTTTTAAGTTTTCTTTCCAATTTATAGTATTCTTTAATTATTTTTTTATTTTTTTTCTTATCATTCTTTTTTCAATTAGCTCATCCAGAGCAATTTGTGCTGCAATTTTGAGTAAGTGGCGTAAATGTTGCCGCTGTCATCGTCGACTCTCCACCGCTATCAGTCGAGGACTGTCCTATATAAACGCCACTGTCCTTCCAAACTGTTCTGTCTCACTGTTCTGCCCTCGTGTAAAACCAGCATTAAGGGCGGACTAACTACGATTTTAATCGCTACTAGACCGCGTGACCTATTGTCACCACTATGGAGCGTGAATAAGGTTGAAAATTGAAAATAATATGTACTTGTGTTGACATGTGACTAAGCCTGGAATTGGCATTTGTTTCACATGTTTTCTTTAGATAATTCAAAACATAGACATTAAATTAAATAATTATTTTGTTCATGTTTTAAAAAACGCTAATTATATTAAATTCTTTAAAAAAAAACTGTTGTTATCGCTGGAAATACAGAGATCTTCGACGCCAAAGTTTATTTTTGTGCCGCAATTTCCCAATTTTTTGTTAGGAATACTATTATTTTATTATTCGGTTCGGTTATAATTTTTCTATAAACCCTTCCCTGTGCCTGTATTTTTTGCGTTAGTTATTTTCATTGCATTACGTCATACTCAACTATCTAAGAAACCATTTTTTGGGAATATACAACATGTAACGTAATTAACGCACACCCCAATTAGTATATTATGTTATAAACATAATACATACACTGAATTTTTAGTTAAACATATATGAGCATTGATTATTGATTGATTTAGTTATACTAATTCCGGAAGAATGTTGTGGTCACAGTACAAATCCACGAACGCAGACAGTCGCACACGTAGGTATGAGGGTCTTGTTAGCCTAGTAGGTATTCGCTCGCGTTCGAAACGAGTTAACGAGTTTTTACTGTAATTTACGAAGTTATAATTATTTTTGGGAAAAAAAATACCTATAATAAAAATTATAGAAATCGATTCAGTAAACGATTCTGAACAAACTAATTTCAGGATGTGCGTTAATTGTGTTACATGTTGTAGAGGTAACACCGCGCTTTAAATAAATGAATCACTTTGACTTTTTTATAGATAAGAGTATAAAATGAAATGAGTTAAATAGGGAATGAAAGTTTCTATGAAAGCGATTTTTGCTGATAATAAATAATTAAATACCATCTGACGTACGACAAATAAAAACACATACGACATGTTCATAATTTTATTAGTCCGACATTAAAATATGATCTATACAATCATCAATTTGTTCGCTGTCTAGCCCATTCATATACGCAATATGAAAAACACTTGTAAAATAATATTAAAATTTATCGTTAAGTGGGATATAATATCAGTATAAAATATTGTCTAGTTGATGTAGTGTCGTTGAGATCCCTGGTCTCTCCGATTTTTACTTCATTGACAATCTGCAACAAAATGTTTTTTTTTTTACTTTTTATAAGTGTATCGGCACTACAAGGAGTACTAAGCAACATAGAACAAAAAGTACGACAGCGCCATCTATGACACCGGTGATGAACTACAACATCGAAATACATCTAAAATCTTACATCGCGCAAGTAAAGTTATCCGCGACTTAAGACTATATATTTTGCCTGCCAGGGCTGCGGGACTGTTCGAAAGAGATACCGCGGCCCTGGAACACAAAGGGCAAATAAGGAACATGGATGGGTTTTAGTCAGTACAAGTCTGACATTCTCCCTTCCGCTCCGCCCAGTGGGGGGGTCATTTAATGATTTTCCATCTGAAAAAAAGACTATATAGAAGAACCCGACAACAACTGTCGGGCAGTAGACCACCAGACACAAAGCCCTTCTGGTCGGAGGATCTCCCTTTTTTATGGAGGATGAAGAACTGTACACCCTGTTATCCATACCCCCAAATAAGATACGCTACAAAACGTTATTATTCTACCTAATCTTAGTACAGAAGCAACTCTTTCGGGGTTCCCCCTATTCGTACAGTAAATTCCCGTCACATCATTTCCACGCCTATGCCTTCCCCATGCTGTTCGAGGTGGCACTATTGCACATCAACTTCGCAACCATTTCTTGCACGTGTTTCATTTCCTTCACACCATTACCATCCCTATGTCTATAAGGATAGGGTATGTAATAAAACGGTACTCACGATAGGTGCTAAATACCCAAGTTGTTTTCATTTCCACACCGTTACCAACCCTATGTCCCTACGCATAGAGCATATAATTTTACTTACGGTAGGTGTTAGCTCCCCACGCTGTTCGAGTTGGTACTCTTGCTCATCAACTTGGCCACCATCTCTTGCACGCGTTTCATTTCTTCTAGTTGTGTCGTGAGCTGGTACAGGCGGTTCTCTCGTTCGAGGACTGTCTTCTCTAGCTGTTTTATTGTCTGCAGGAAAAATCGTATGTTAATAAAATGTGGGATATCAGTGCGAGTTTTTTACTACTGACAAAAACAATCAATCAAATCAATCAATTAATCCAATCAATCAATCAATCTTAGGGAAATAGAAATTGCGTTTTGCCATTTTTGTCACAGACTGCCTACCGGTACAAATTAAATTACGTTAACGTATTAAACACGTGACAATGCGACGAGTGCAACGAGTGAGCTCGTGACTAAATAATAATAGCCGCTCGGATCAATCTTCAGGTTAAGCCGCGCTTGCTTAGGTTGGTCTGTGGATGGGTGACCACCCACTACATACAGAGTTTCCCGTGGCTCGGCAAGCACGCTAGTCTGTCATTTGTAGATCTTTGACAGTCGTTACAGGCAGTCAGTGGCCTGAAAGTCTTACCAAGGGGTATCGTATTGTCCATTACTAACTGGGTTGTGGAGGTCAGATAAGGAGTCGCTCCATGTAAAATACTTATATTCAGCTGCATCTGGTTAGACTGGAAGCCGACCAAAATATATTTGGGAAAAGGCTAGGCAGATGATGTTTAACATGTTCAAATAGGTTTAAAAATTCTCACGAAGCTCTTTGAAACTCTATAATTATGTCAATTAACGCCCAGGTTAACTGTTCAGTGGTTTACAGGAATCAGGAACCAAATAGTGAAGTTACCGTATCTCTCTGCTCGATCTCCCTCCGCAGTGCGGCGTCGTGTCCGGCTGCCTCCTCCAGCTTCTTGTCCCGTTGTTTGACGCGCTCTTCAAACTTTATTAGTACGCCCGCTAGTTCGCTGTTTTTACTTGTCTGTGAGAAAAAATTATGGTAATTAACTTTTTTATTTTAATAATCCGCAGTTAGAAGGGAACCGCAGCCAGATGAACTTTGCGAAATTTTATGTGTTCCTTGTTTTATTCAGAAACTCTAAAAAGATGAAGTATAACGTGAAAACGGACCCTTCACAAAGCCGTCAACCAAGCATTCTGTACATCAAACTAAGTAACCCAACGCAAAAATTATTGCTGGGGAACGACTTTTTTTGTGGTGAAAAATCACGGTTTACGGTAGGGGTCAATGTAACGCACTCAAAACAATGTGCTGGTGGATGCATTTAATAGTACAGGGGTCGGGTAGATATTTAAAGTTAAGTTACAAAATTAAAAACTTGAATTAAAAAAAAAACTTGTGCACAAGTTGGACCTTTAACTCACAATATCTCCGTAACTAACGTAACCGAACGTTCCAAGGTATGGTCTAGAACAAAAAAAAATGATCGCAATGACGGGGAGAACAAGTGCCTTTCGGCTTCGTTAAGTTTTTTTTTCACCCATTATAACATAACTCCTTCATGCTTGTATTCGGTAAAAGCACTCGTTACTTTAATTGAAGAATGTAATGGTAAATATTCGGGGATAGTGCACATCCGCCAATTTCAACTACGCATTGACGTAGCGACAAAATTAATGAATTTATTAGATTTCTACTGTTAACAATACATAGAACACGTGAATTGTTACTATTCATGTAAAAATGAGGTCAAAAATCTTTGAATAAAAAAGAAATATAAACTTATAACCTTTCCCTGTAGTAGTGCAAATGCGCGCACTTTAAGTATGGTAGATTCGCGGATTTGCACTATCCCCGACGATATGTTCTTTTTTAATTTGAGCTTTATAGATCTCACCTGTTGTTCTAATTTCTTCTGTACTGCCCTATTGTCAGCTTCGGCCGCTTTTAGACGCTCCTCGAATTCTCTTTCGCGGACTTTCACTTCATTTTCCAGACTCTGAAATAGAACCATGGGTATAAACAAAAATTGAAGTTATATAACATCACGCCTGTAATCCCCGAAGGGTTAGGCAGAGGTGTACCCAATTATAGTACACTCACATTTCGCCAGTTATGTTTAAAGTCCCATGTAATAGGGGGCGAGATTATTGCCATCAACCGAGAATAAATCCAGACTCCGTGGCTGCTACTGAGAAAATTTCTGCTCGACCTGGGAATTGAACCCAGGACCTAACGGTCAGCAGGCGCGCTTGCGACCACTCGACCAAAGAGGCAGTCAAAATTGAAGTTATTTTCACGAATAAAAACTTTATCCTCCTTCTAAGGTAGTCGGGTAAAGAAAGATTCCGTTTTGTATAGTGAAGATGAGAAACTGATACTAAAAAGTGTGTGCCGCCGGTACAAATGTACGCCGTGTGGGCAGCGAGCGCCGCGCCATCGAGTCACTTCGCCGCGCAGTGCGCACGTACTACTCGATATAAACATATAAGGTCTATCTTTTCACACACGAAATCTTTTAAGAGTAACTTCTATAAGTCGTAAAGTCGACATATAACTAAAAAAAACCTGAGTGGTTTTTTTTTACAAAATAATTATAATTCTAAAATTTTTTGAGACTTTTTGCATAAAACCTTTACTCCCTTAATCTTACAATGACAGTAGGTAAATACGACGTAGTAAACTAGCGTAATGGATGCTTAAAAATAAGGAGCCAGCATTTATTTTGTAGGTCAAGTTATTTTAAATTATTTATTTTTTATAAAAAAAAATATACTCAAATAAAAAAAAAATCCCTTGAAATGGCTTTTTGTTATAGCCGTTAGATGATTCCCTGAAAATATTTTGTGTGGGAATAGTTAGACCCTATAATATCCATTTTTTATTCAATTAAAAGTGAATTTTAATACAGTTATCGTTGTAACAGTCGTTTTACTGAAGAGGCACCCATCAAAAAACTCAACAACATTAATACTAGTTTTTCAGGCATTTTGCAAATTTTTTTCAACAATGTGTAAACGGACCCTTCGCGGAGCCGTCAACCTAAGTCCAGCAAAAAATATTGCTGGGAACGACATTTTTCGTTGGGGTGAAAAGTCACGTTTTACGGCAAGACTAAATGTAACGGACTCAAAACATTGTGCTGACGGATGCATTAAATGGTACGGGGGTCATACTTATTAAAGTATAACATTAAAAACTTGCATTTTTTTTTTTAAATTGTGTAAAAGTTGGATCTTTGACCCCCAATATCTCCGTAACTAGGACTATGTATGGTCCAAAAAAAATGATTAATGATTGCAACGACGGGGAGAACAAGTGCCTTTCGGCTTCGTTAAGGATATATTTAGACCCATTATTATGATTCGTTTTGGGCGCAAAGCGGAATCGCAATAAAACTTTTTATAATACACACCGCCATTTGAGCGCGCATTTCCTTGTGTAGAATGTCTTTCTGGTTTTCTTTGTCTAGTTTCTCAGCGGCTAACTTCGCCCTGAAACCTCGCAACGTTGTTTCTGCATCTTCTAGTTGTTTGTGGAGTTCCTCTATAGTTTTCTTGTGTCTAGAAATAAAATATCACTATATTAATGACATTGGGTCTGCCTGTATGTGTATGTGAATTTAAATGTTTGTAAACGCACCCACGATACAGGAGAAATTCCTAGCGTAGGGCAACGATTGAAAAAAATAAAAAAATAAAAAAATTACAAAGAATTAATGTATAACCTTGCTATTAAAAAATCATAAATAAATACAAAAAGGATACTGCATCGGCCGGGAATCGAACCCGGGCCGCCCGCGTGGCAGGCGAGCATTCTACCACTGAACCACCGATGCTTATACAACATGGCTTCAATTTACCGTTCACATTCGACACAGGACCGGTATTTATAGTGAAAGTAGATAAACAGCAATATTACGGTCATTTAGCCTATTATGTTATACCGTTAATCAAGCGATTGTAGGTATTCGCGAATCGTGATGTTAACATAACAAATTGCGGTTGGATGTGCTAATTTAATGCTAACAGCAGGAGTGATTTATGCTTTTCGATTAGTGTTTTATATTCATTCACGCTGTTTATTATTTCATGATGAGCAGCTTGAGTAGTAATTTTAACAAAAAACGGTTACTTCGTTTTTTCAGTCACTAATATAAAGTATGAAATTGCCGATTTATATGGACGATTTCGTGAATACAAAAACGAAAATTCGTGAATTTCCATACAAAATTTTTTTGTCTTCACTTATACCAATAAAATATAGTATCAACCCAAGAAATAATTAAAAGTTAAGTTCAACTACTGCTTGCCGCTCTAAAAAAAAATTTAACTCCTACAATTTTCTACGACAGTTCAAACGTAGCGGCCATTCATGTCAAGTTATGTGACGTCATTTACTAATTGTATATTGTGCTTTATTCAAGCAAACATTGCAATTATAATAAAATCTTACAATATTACAATAATATTACAATATTATAGTAAAATCTTAGTGAAACTTTAACTACTTTTCAAATAAAAGTGTTTCTTTAACACATAAAGAAACATAGACTTTGACGTCACTACCGGCGCTATCGAAGGACGATGCGTTTTGAGTTTGCTTTTGCGTTTCACCAAAAACACGACACATAAAAAATAAAATAAGTGTTGTATTAGAGCATTAAACAAGTGTACCACAATGTTTTTATAGCAATACAAGGCATTTTTAAGAAATAAAAAACGCATTCTTGCATATTCTCTATTGAGAATAGTTTACCTTTCATTCTGCATCTGTGTGGTGTACAGTACATCTTGTTGAGATGAGTTCGTAGCTTGAAGCATCGCGAGCGCGTGCTGTAGTGACGCCATATACTCGCTGGCACCCTGGAAACATGATTTTGACCAAAGTAAACATAAATACACATAACTTGTTTGTCGGATCCGGTCGTTAAATGGATCCGGTCCGGACATCAAATGAATTGGAAAGCGCGCCTGTGTGCAGTGGTGACATCACTCGACCTACTCACAACACAGCGTGCTTCTACAGAGCCCTGATGTCCAGCTCGATGCGAGGGCGACAGTCAATGTCTGATCGCGGCTGAGTTGAGACGTCTTGGAACTGTACCCGATTCATTGTGCCCCGTGTTATTGTTTTAAGTTGTAATCTCAAGTAATTCGTTAGTTTTGCTAGAAACAGTATATCGCACCCAGTGTGTTTTCATAGCACGAAACCCATAGTCTGCCCACAGGATGTACGAGCCTAACGGAGTAAATCCTGACATATCCGATATATTTATTACGCTATTGGTTTAGAATCGTGGAGATTGGCAGAAGCAGAGACAACCCTGTGCCCAGAATTAGGTGAAGTAGGACTTAAGGCCACACTAGCCGGTCATACTTCCATAAATACGTAGTATGGCGATTACTCCACTGTTTGAAGGTGTTCGTTCAAAATAAAAATGATATCAATTTGTTTCATCATTATTAATAGCCCTGTATGGAAACAAAAAGTAAAAAAAAACATATTTGAAAGTTATGAGCGTCGAAAATTCCATAGTTCAACACTAATTTAAACGCATCTTGGCGGAAATAAATACCATAAGAAGGAAATTTGCTAAATAGTTACCATACAGGGATAGATTAGTTGTTCAAAAATGCAGCAAATTATTTTGAACAGATACATTCAATAGATTTTTCATGATATCCATATTCCCAAAGGTCTGTATAAAAAATTTCGCTCGCTAGTTTTCGTTGTAAATCATCACGCATTTCGCTACAAGTTGTATGTGTAGCGCACTAGCTTCTTACTGCTCGTCACAGCGTCTATCCCTTTCGCACGTGATGTCGGATGAGATAGCATGTATTTTAACCCCGCCCACCAACCCGTTCGTGCCGCCGACTTGTGTACTCTTAAGATAAGAACTAAATGGTTACAACTAGGTACATATTCAAGCATTGAATGAAAAATCCTATGTATCACAGTACAGCTGCGCTTTATGCCTTCATTAGTAATCTCCAGGACTTAATTTCCTTTGTACCTTCATTGTGTAGCAGCATGCATCGCGTGCGCATACCACTGCTACACTGAGCTATCGAGCGACGCGCCGCCACATATATTTACAACCTCAGCGCTAAAATGATTACTTGTACTGTTGCAAGAGGGCGCGCAGCGCGCTCCGCACATCGTATGATAATGTAACTGATTTCTGATTGGTTGTTTAGTAAATACTACTTGTTACTCAAACTCCACTACTTGTGCCTTGGTAATTTTGTATGTATATAAGGCCATAATAAATAGAAACAATTATTCCTTCCTACAACCAACATTGTTTTACTCTAAATACCTTACAACGTCGTTAAAATTGCAAATGTCAACATAACTTGGCTTTTTATTTTTAGGGTTCCGTACCCGAAGGGTAACCAACAGGACCCTTTTACTAAGCCTCCACTGTCCGTCCGTCTGTCAGCGAGCTGTATCTCAGGATCCGTAATAGGTAGACAGTTGAAATTTTCACAGAATGTGTATTTCTGTTGCCGATATAACAACAAATTAAAGGGGGCTCCCCTCAGGGCTGCGGGACTGTTCGGAAGAGATACCGCGGCCCTGGAACATAAAGGGCAAAGAAGGAACATGGATGGGTTTTAGTCAGTAGTCCGGAGGGCAGGGGGGGGTCATTTGATTATTTCCAATCCCAAAACAAGGGGGCTCCCCTACTACAATGTACTGGACTCGCGAATCAAGGGTTCCGTACCCTTCATGTGCGACTCCGACTCGCACTTGACCGGTTTTTAGTTTGCACGTTTGCTTACCTGTAAAGCTACGGAGTGTGAATGCAGCCTCTGTTCTAAACACGTCATCTTGTAACCATACAACTCCATCACGCTTGACGTCGCGATGTCCGATATCTGAAAAAAATCATTACACGTAAGAAATATTGTTCTTTTGTTCTATAAATAAATCATAACTTCTAATTTGACTGACATAATGGTCAGAGATTCGTCAAAAAAAAATTTTTTTTTTTCTTTTCATTATTTCATTTATACATTCATATTTTTGTATTACGTTTTTGTACGCAACACCACACTGCGCTGTAAATCAAATACTGACATTGCTCAAAAAGCCGCTAAGCTAAAGTGGAACTGGGCTGGCCATGTCTGCCGCATGCCCGACGAGCTGTGGGCCAAAATAACCACGATGTGGAGCTCTGACACAGCCAGAAGGCGACGCGGTAGACCTCGCAGAAGATGGCGGGACGAGCTGGACAAAACTAACGAACTGGTCCATATTAGCCCTGGATCGAAGAATTTGGAAGTCATGGAGAGAGGCCTTTGCCCAGCAGTGGGATAACACAGGCTAACAGGATCAGTATCAGTACCTTTTTAAACATGCTTGATTACTGAAGATGCCGAACTTTAAACTATGTTCTGGGCAGATTTAACTTGAAGAAAATGAGCCGTCGCGGGACGCCTGGCAGATGTGAAACATCGAAATTATTTTGTACAGGTAATATGCACAAAACGATAGGGGTTTAACTGATCTTGGTTATATCCAGTTTCAATAATAATATTTTGTGACCATTGTGAAAATATATATAGATATACAACATTATTTTTAGTATATGCGAAACCTTAATATAGTTTGTTCAGAATAAGTATCTGAATCGATTCAAATAATTTTGTCCCAAAAATATTTAAAAAAGGCTACAAGTTGGACACCGAGCGATACTAAGTACCTATCGCAATCATTTAGGTACCTACTGCCAAATATTAATGAGCTCAAGACGATCCTAGAAGCGCGCGCTCGGCGGCGCCGCGTGTTGACCACGTTTTTGTGCGGACAACCCGGTAACAGAACAAGCTTATAACTTTGTGATTTTTCATGACAAAGTTGTGAAATTATGTGCATACGATTCTTTACATAAAATACTAGATACGTGTCTCTGGTTTCGCACATACTAAAACTAATGTTGTATATTTCGGTACCCAACAATCATCGTTGGGTACTGAAATATTAATAAAAAAATTGTAATTAAAATGGCTTTAAATATACTAGTAAACAGAAGAATTTTAGCTCACACTATAGGTATAAGAGCTCAGTGCAGCGAGAGAGATGGCGGATTGCCGAACCGAGTGGGGAGAGTCTCACAGTCGCTTGCGCATGGCGGCTCGTCACCACACCGTATCATACAGCGTGGCGACACATGCCGTGGCGACGCGTCGCTCTCAGATCAAAGAATGCACTAACCTTCCCGTCCCGCAGTGTGTCAGTGAGCGTGGCGACGAGCGCGTCCACGGCGTGCTCCTGTGCGGGCTGCAGGCGCGCCGCGCAGCACGCGCCTGACGCACACCCCGCGCCCGCGCCCCCCGCGCCGCCCGCGCCGCCCGCGCCGCCCGGCAGCGACACGTCGGACGCCGAGCTCGACAGGCCCGACAGGGACTCGCCGAACACCTGCCCATGGAAACGAGATTCTGTATAATAGGGTACTTGACACCACCAATCAACTGCATACTTCTAATGTGCTATCATAACGTAATTCCCCATAGATTTTGTATGGCGATTGCAACCTGTGACGTCACTAATGAACAGAGGTCAGAATTAGGTAGTTATTTATGTACTTGCATCGAAATGTTGATATTAATATGGATGTTCCCGGGATTTCCCGGGATTTATAATACAATCCCGTGTGGCCAACAATATTACAAATAAATAATAATAAAAACCTCAGAGATAGATAAGACAAATAAAACAAAGATAATTAACATACAATTTTTATTAGTGTTTACATTAATTCACAATACAATTTTTTATTTACGTTGCTATACGCTAGGATTTTTTCCTGTAACGTGGATGCGTTTACATAGATTTAAACACACACATACACAAATACACAGACCCGGAACAACTACTTGTAGATCAAATATTTGTTCCGTGCGGGAATCGAACCCGCGACATTTTTTCATTAGCTGCTGCGCTGCGTGCGCATGATGTCCGATGTGGGATGGTTTAAATTGTGTAAAAAGTAAATACTTTTTTATTTAATAAATCACGGGACTTTTCTGCTCTTTAAAATTAATCTAGGGATTCGAGGCATATCCACTTTATTCTTTCGCTGTATGAAATCAGTGTAAGTACACAAACAACTCTACCTAATTTCGACCTCTGCTAATGACTCAACTATTTATTGATTTAAAAGCAACTAAAAATCGAATATTAGAGTTATTTAGAAATTAATGAAGTTCTCAGGCCTAAAATAATGTGGGCTGCGGGACTGTTCGAAAAAGATACCGTGGCCCTGGAACACAAAGGGCAAAGAAGGAACATGGATGGGTTTTAATCAGTACAAGTCTGACACTGCCCTCCGCTCCGCCCAGAGTGGAGGGCATTTTTTTTCCGGTTGGGAAATCATCAAATGACCCCCGTCATTTGATGATTTCCCAACCGGAAAAAAAAGGCCGAAAATAATGTGCTTTTCATAATAATAATAATAAATCATTTATTTGCATAAAACATGGTATACAATGGTGTTAAATAAAATTAAAATAGTTCAAACATGTTTAGCTAAGATAGAACATAGCATGCAAAATTTTAGGGTTAAGCAAAATGTTACAAGGCATCAACATTTTTTATCCATAAATTCTTTTAGACTATAGAAATTACATTCATTTATCCACTTGTGCAATTTAATCTTTAATAATCTTGAATTTAATATTTTGAATTGCTTTGGTATCTTGTTGTAAATACGTACGCACATTGTTAGACAGCTTTTATTATATTTGGCAAGTCTTGGCAAATCATTCAATACTAACATACAAGGATCTCGTCTGTTCCGAGGATTCACATCGTTTGCTGTCTTAAATAGTTCTTTATTCCTCCTAACTACGAACAGACATATTTCATAAATATACAGAGATGGCAACGGTAACAAACCAAACTTTTTGAACATTGGTTGACATGAGTCATCAGGTTGAAGTCCACATATTGCTCTGACACACTTTTTTTGAGCTATAATTGCTCTATCCAGATCGCTTCTATTACCCCACATTACGATACCATAGCGCAATAGTGATTCTTCATACGCGTAGTATGAGATAATGGCAGTTTTCATGTTCGTTACATTTTTAACCTGTTTCAGTGCATATACGAATTTATTAATTCTAGTGCTTACATTATCTACGTGTTCTTTCCAGTTTATATTCTTATCTATAACTGCGCTTAAAAACCTTGTTGTTACCTCTTTGATTTTATTTATATTAAGTTTGATATTGTTTTATTATTTCCTTTATTTATTTTTATACATATAATTTAAATTTTTAAATATTTCTATACAAAGTAATATAAAAAAAAACATTTAAAAATATAAAAATAGTAGCCCACTGGTATCGGGAACAGGGTCCGAAATACCGGTGGTCAGGGCTCTTGAGAGAGGAACCTCCTAACGATACGCGCCGTGTCCAGAAGTACTGCTTTCTGAATCAAGCCCTTGTTCCAGCTGCCAAGCGAGAGCCTCCTCAGATGTTGGTCGAGGCTATTGGCTATTAAGCCATTGGCCGACACGACTATCGGCACAATGACTGCTATACTCACGTCCCACATGTCGACAACCTCGCGAGCCAGATCTAGATATTTGAATTGTTTATCTTTCTCTGCTTTGACGAGGTTCTCGTCATGCGGAACCGTTATATCAACAATCATTGCGCAACGCTCCAATCGATCTGTCACCACAATGTCAGGTTTATTGGCAACAATAGTCCTGTCAGTGGCGATAGATCGATCCCAATACAACGTGATATTACCATTATCGAGAACTGGGTCGGGCGCATACTTATAGTATGGTACTTCTGATTCCACAACGTTGTACTTCAAAGCAAGTTGCTGGTGGATAATCCTGGCAATGAGGTTGTGTCTATGCAAGTACTCTCCGTTAGCCCGACGAGAACACCCAGAAATAATGTGTCGGATCGATTCTCCCGGACGGTGGCATGCCCGACATATGTCAACCGTGCAATATTGTTTTTATTATTATTCGATTGTTTAAATTGAATATAAACAGATTTGTCTAAATTTATTTTCAAATGGTTCATGTCAAGCCAAAGCAACAATGTATTTATTGTGTTATTAATGTCGAACTCATGATCCGCAATGGTATTCTTCTTTTTATCAGATGTGACTATAATAGATATATCGTCCGCAAATAATATGCATTTATGTTTGGTTATTTTTATGATATCATTTCTGTATATAAGAAACAATATTGGGCCTAGAACGCTTTCTTGTGGAACACCATATTTATTGTGTCGATATTGTGATGAGTAAGGTATCATATCTTTATTTTTTTTGATTTTATTGATAATGACACGTTGCGGTCTGTTACTTAAATAGGACGATATCCACTGAAGTGCAGGTCCCCTGATTCTGATAGTCTCTAACTTATCTAGTAATATGTCGTGTGACACTAGATCGAACGCTTTCGATAAATCAAAAAGCTTGGCTTTGCAGATTCAGGACGACATAGTGCTTTAAAGTAGTAGGGAATTGTCCCTTTTTTGGTTCATGCAGACCAATGTTCAATTTAAAACTTGATTTGGTACTCGCTATTCTCTTTCGAATTTCGCTTGGGTTCAAATATTTATCACTATAATCTTTACAATCTATAATAAAATTCAATGACTTACAAATGTCAGACAGGTTTTTGGATGTTTGTTTAACAAAGTGACAAGTTTTAGAGAATTTGTGTCTTGGAAATATTGTTTAGAGGCGTCAACTACCCAATAACCCAGTCAAGGAAAGAGCTTTTCAATCGCAATGAGTTTCTTGTAAATTCACTCGAACAACGTCAAGTCACTGCACACTTATCGAGAGGCAATAGGCTTGAAGATATTATGTGGTCACGTTTAGACCTATTTCAGAAGAAACCGGTGCCGGCTGCATGCGCCTGTCAGGCGTTTCGACATCCATAGACTCATAGCGTTCACTGTTCAACGTGCGTCGGTCGTTAAAATCGCACGTAACGAAACGCTCGACCGGCGCACGCAACCGGCGCCGGTCTCGCTCTGAAATAGGCCTTAGTTCAGCGCGATATAAAGTTTGGATGGAAAAGTTGCTTCTAAAAAAAATACCGACCAAGTGCGAGTCGTAGTCGCGCATGAAGGGTTCCGTACCATCGTAGTAGTAAATCACCCTTTACTTTTTAATTTGTTTTTGTCTACCTATTACGGATCATGAGATACAGCCCGCTGACAGACGGACTGACATCGGAGGCTTAGTAATAGGGTCCCTTTGGTTACCCTTCGGGTATAGAGTCCTAAAAAACGAATATATTACCTGATTCATCTGGTCAGAAGGAAAGTAATGATGTTTCACTAGCTGCAGTATCTGTCGCCGTCTCGCTCCATTGCTGCTCGTTAAACCGACGCACAGGAGTTTCCTGACCTGTAAAAAATTGAATTTTTAATTTCTGATCCGTTTTAGGGTTTCATTGGGAGCGATTTTATCAACCAGCTTTTGAAACTATTCTTATTCTTAATTGCACACAAATTGACAAATATACATACAAATTACAATTATATAAGGTCTAACTATTCATACACGAAATATTTCTAACGGCTATATCGAAGCCATTTCAAGGATTTTTTTTTACCTGAGTATATTTTTTTATAAAAATAAATAATTTTAAATTACTTGACTCACAAAATAAATACTGGCTCCTTATTTTTAAGCATCCATTACGCTAGTTTACTACGTCATATTTGCCTACTATCATGGTAAGAACAAAACCTTTACTCCCAGTAAAAGTTTTATGCAAAAAGTCTCAAAAAATTTTTGAATTATAATAATTTCGTAAAAAAAAACACTCAGATATTTTTTTTGATGTGAAACATCTATAGCCGCACGTAAAACCGATTTCTGGCGTGGCGACGCATGCCGTTGCGACGCGTCGCCACGATATTAGATGGTATATATATACAGTCTATATGTAGTAGTGTGTACGGTGCGTCACCTGCTGGATGTATTAATTAATTAATTACGTTTCTCCAAGAAGAATATCAATTGCAAATTAATAACAATCCAAGAGAACCTACCACCAGATACGGAACAACAATAGATGTTGTATTTATTAGATATCTTGATAATGTTATGTCCAATACTTTTGTAACATACTTCAGTTACCATCGACCAATTGTCACAGTAATACCGTCCTCAGAGGCAACATCGAATATAACTATTACCGAAGTCACTGATTAAACGAATTAAGTAGTCACGATTTGAAATAAATTCGTAAATTTTTGTATTTAATGAAAATAAATGTTTATTCAATAAATAGTCATCGTTATCTGGAAAAAAATCGTAATATTTTATTTTATCATTATGACATATTTAGTTCCTATCACAATCTGTTCTTTTCTGCATATTACTTTTACAAAATAATGTTGATGTTTCACATCTGCCAGGCGTCCCGTGACGGCTCACATTTTTTTTTCGTTGCTATGGCGACTTTACTACTTATAGAAGTTACTCTTAAAATATTATGAAAAGATAGACCTTATATAGCATAAGTATAACGGCGAGCTTAACCTAGAATTGGGTTTTCTTACAGCAAACCAAATTTTGACTGCGAGATTTGCAGAAGAGGATATACTTATGTGCATCTGTGTACTTATGTGTGTGTGTGCTTATCTTACAGATCATTGCACATTTTATAGTGGTATCGTATTTTCCTGAAGTACATCACACTTACTCTCTCTCTCTGAGAGCAGGCAGTCTTAGCAGTGGGAGCATACACAACATTATTTTTAGTATATGCGAAACCTGAATATATTTTGTTCATAATAAGTAGCTGAGTCGATTCCAATAATTTTTAAACCATGTTATATGTTGTCCTAAAAATATTTAAAAAAGGCTACAAATTGGACACCGAGCGATACTAAGTACCTATCGCAATCATTTAGGAACCTACTGCCAAATTATTATTATCAATGAACTCAAGATGACGCTGGAGGCGCGGGCGCGCCACGTGGTGACCACGTTTTTGTGCGGACAACTAGGTAACAGAACAAGCTTATAACTTTGTGATTTTTCATGATAGTTTTGAAATTTTGTACACAGATTTTTTACATAAAAATACTAGACACATGTTTCAGGTTTCGCGTATACTAAAACTAATTTTGTAGACTGATTATGCCATACGTTTTACCAACCTGATGATGTGCTAGCATACGCGCTAGGGCGGATTCCCAGTTTCTGTCGAGCGGCGCTAATGTTAGTGCAGTGCGACATGCCACTACCACGGCTTGTTGGGATGCCTCGGCGCCTACTACGCCGTTCTGAAAAATACGAATTATGGACTCCTAGGCTACTACTACGAGAAGATAACCTTACTTACATATAAATGCGAAAGTTTGGATGGATGGGTGTTTGTTACTTAATCACGCACAAACGGCTGAACGGATTTGGATGGAATTTTGCGCCGAGATAGAATTTAGACTTTTCTTACACATACACTAAAATTTCCTCGAGAACGTAGTCGCGGGCAACACCTAGTTAAAAATATTGTAAAAAGCTGAGTATTAATTATAATGTGCAATACAGTATATAGCAGTAGCGAAGGGGTTAATTTTTGTAAAAGGTAAGCCGGAGTACATATCTTTAATGTGATTGTATTATTTGTCTAAAAAACAACTGACTGTGCCATTTTTCAAAGAGAATATGGTAGGAATCGGATTGTATGGAACCTTCGCCACTGGTATTCGGCTTTGCTTTCTCACGATTCAAAAGTTATTAATAGAGTACCTGTGATGTATATTGCAGTACGCTATACAACGTATCTTCGAAAGCGTCTGGTGTCACTTCTAGCAACAGTCGTTCTTGTGTTTCTGAGGACTCGCAGAGAGCGCCGACTACTTGCAGCTGAAAATAATATGAAATATAAAAAACAAACTTAAAAATACATTATTATTATTTAATCAAACTTATTTGTCCTTTCTAAAAGGTAAGGTGCATAATATTCGCAAAACGATGTAACAATGGAATAAATTTTGAACCACAGCGGGTACCTTTCTGTGTGAATAAAGGAAAAAAGCATGATATAGTTCTGTTCTAACTTTATGGCGGCTCGGAAGTTAGCTGCAAGTGACGGTCTGCGCAAGTATAACGGTTCAAACTTTATATCTTCATAGCGGCTCGGAACATCTAACGTGCGTGCGCAGAACACAATTATAGGTCTCAGCGGGGCGCAAAGGACGCATCGTTAGACCGCCACTCTCTGCTAACTTCCGAGCCGCCATAAAGTTTGAATTGAACTATACTTGCATGCATTTTTTAAACTTGAAATAATTAGCTATAACCGCTAACTAATTAAGTCAAATTATAATAACTTACCCACTGCAACCCCGCCTTGCCCGGCTCCAATGAAGGTGGAACGAGAAGTCCCGGCAATCCGTCGCTTATCACTGATATCAACTCCTGAGGTAGACGACCCTCATCTAGAAAACACAGCATTTTTTTAGAGCTTTGTAATTTCGAGCCCCAATGTCAGTTGACTTTGATAAGGGTATAGTTAGGTTAATGCAGGAAGCAACATAACAAAACAAATTGAACCAAACTGAGCGAGACATCGCTGACACACTATAGTTGCCAATTATCATGTAGTCTGTACTAGAGGATCTGTCTCAAGTCCCCCTTTTTAACCGACTTTAAAACAAAGAAGGAGGAGGTTATGTTTCGACCGTTATTTTTTCGTGCACCGATTTCTTCGTTATTACTGGGCTGATTTACGCGATTCTTCTTTTCTTCTTGCTTCCGAAAGCATAAGTTATTTTTTCAATATTTTTGGTTTTTTTTTTTTGGAGTCGGTTTTTTTTGCAAAAAAGTTTTTGTACAAATATAAAAGAAATATTGTTACCTCTATATTGTGAGATGATAGCGGCGAATAGTTCTAGAGACTCCGGCAAACATATGCGACTTGCTTTCATACATAGGCAGACTAAAGCGCTGTGGTGACAACGAAGCGCGTAAAGATCTGAAAATACAGAAATTAACGTTGTTAAATTATTCACACAAACTTTGAGAATGCGATGACACTGATTATCTGTTCAGATTCACTAAATAAGTTTACAAAGCGTGATCTTTGATTGATTTGGCTCTTGTGATACAGGGAATCCTAGTACAAGAGCCAGAGCTACACTGATGTTACTAACAATCACCTGTTAATAAAGATTTTTATTTTTTTTTATTTTGATCATGAAAAGCGTGAGATAAATTTTGTATGTATGTGAAAGCCAGTGTCCGCACTTCAACTTAAAATGGGTCTGATATGCATCACCATGCAGGACCCACCGGGACCCGCTGGGGTCCTGGCTAACATAGGCCGCCTATCTCCGCCCAGAAGCACAGAATCTTCTTGTGGGTGATCCGAACGAAAAAGCAGTGAGCCCTTTCATCCACTGGAGGGCTGAATCGATCGAGTTCATGGAGGATCATTGCCACTCATACAAGGTGTAAACGTACCTTTCAAGAACTCGTAATTCTGTACAAAAATTATTGCTGGGAAAAGACTTTATTTTGGGGTTGATGGATGCATTGGTACGGGGGTCGTGGAGGTATTTCAAATAAAGTTATAACATTAAAAACTTGTATTTAAAAAAACTTGGGAAAGGTTTTAACTTTGACCCCCAATATCTCCGTAACTAGAAGGTTTTCTGACCCCGTAGCATGACCACCGTATACAAGGATGAATGACGGAAGAATCGACAAAATGACAGATAGTGCTAAGAAATCTGTCATTGTGTCGACACAATCTGTCATTTTGTCGATTCTTCCGTCAAAGAAATCCTTGTCTACGGTGGTCATTCTACGGGGCCGGGGGCAGGTATGGTATAGAACAAAAAAATGATCGCAATGATGGGGAGAACAAGTGCCTATCGGCTTCGTTAAGGGTATTTTTATTACACCCATTATATACTGAACCAACTCTGCGAAAGAAACTAGTCAAAAGTGAGACAACACTTATCAAATTCCCATGGTACATTTATTTTAGCTAAACACACTTCACCTAAGATCAAATTTAATTTTTTTGTTACATAATTGGAAGGACATGGGGAGGCTTTTGCCCAACAGTGGGACACACAAGGCAGGCAACTAAAAAAATAACAAAATTGATACACAAAACACATACCCAAACTAACAAGAACCGTAAGGAACTTCAGCACGTTACGAAGGCAATTAGGCGTGTTCTCCGGTTCACCCACATCGTCCGGCGCTGCCTGACATAGCACTGTCACATCCTGGAAAAAGATAACTTTATAAGATTGGTTGTTACCAGCACAAATATACAGAAAAGCTTCGATTCGATTTCGATTCGGAAAGCCTATATCTCAAGTACGTCTATCTCGCTCACTTTCATCATCATCTGCCTAGCCTTTTCTCAACTATGTTGGGGTCGGCTTCCAGTCTAACCAGATGCAGCTGAATACCAGTATTTTACATGGAGCGACTGCCTATCTGACCTCCACAACCCAGTTAGTAATGGGTAATACGATACCCCTTGGTAAGACTGGTTGTCAGACTTTTGAGCCACTGACTACCTGTAACGACTGTCAAAGATCTACAGATGACATCCGGGACCAACGCCTTAACGTGCTTTCCGAAGCACGGAGCAAACTCGGTATGTAATGGGCGGTCACCCATCCACAGACCAACCTAAGTAAGCACGGCTTAACCTAAAGATCGACCCGAGCGGCTGTTATTATCTCGCTCCCTTTCGTAACGCCAAAAAAAGATAAATAAAATAAAAATGTTTATTTTAATTACAATGGGCATTTCGATACATATTATTGGCTTTTAAGCAAGATATTGCTTGTATTAGGAGACTCCGCACTTCCGCTTATCGTTTTTTATGCAATTGAAATGTAGACATTTCAATTGCGTAAAAATAATGTAATGTAATCAAGCTCGTGGCTAAATAATAACAGCCGCTCGGATTGATCTTTAGGTTAAGCCGTGCTTGCCTAGGTTGGTCTGTGGATGGGTGACCACCCATTACATACCGAGTTTCCTCCGTGCCTCGGAAAGCACGTTAAGCCTTTGGTCCCGGGAGTCATTTGTAGATCTTTGACAGTGGTTAGGTAGTCAGTGGCCCAAAAAGTCTGACAACCAGTCTTACCAAGGGGTATCGTATTACCCAGTACTAACTGGGTTGTGGAGGTCAGACAGGCAGTCGCTCCATGTAAAATACTGGTACTCAGCTGCATCCGGTTAGACTGGAAGCCGACCCCAACATAGTTGGGAAAAGGCTAGGCAGATGATGATGATGTAATCACGCTAGATTTAAAAAAAAAGGGTGACTTAAAATAATAAAACAGCTCTGCAAATGAATGAGCGTTATGCAGAAAAAGGACAAATCCCTTCCACCCTGTATAAGTGTTCAGTAAAAAACTGTTATTTTAAAATTAAACAGACACTTCAATTTAATTTATTTGTATAGACGCCACAGAAACTTGTTTTCGTGGTTACCTTCATTGCCTCGCCGAGCGCAGTAACGAAATTAGGGTAGGTGAGCACGTAGCCGCGCAAGCTGTCGTCTGAACACAGGTCGTTGACAAATGTGTACGCGTGCAGTAACTGGGTCGCGTCTCCTTCGCTGAAACAGAATTAAAAAATCAACAATTGGTTGCTTAGCCTCATTAAATCATTGTCCTGACCTAATCTCAATTTATTTGGGGTCGGCGCAGCATGTCTTCTTCTCCCATATTTCTCTGTTACTCGTCATCTCGTCAGACACCTCCTTTCTTGCATATATCATATCATCCTTCACACAATCCATCCATCATTTCTTCGTCCTCTACTCTTATTGGTATTCTCTCATTGGGAGTATGATTTTTACGATCGGACAGACGTACCCTCTGACCAGATTTCGCAGGACATCTTTAGCTTTTTGGCCCTTGTCTGGATTTTGCCAGATCTTGATATTTTCAAGGGCTTCTTTTAACATAAAATAAAAATGTTAAATGAATACTGAAAATAGAAAGGTTTCCCCAGGCAGTCATTTTCTCCCAACAAAGGCGAGTAACGCCCTGGAAAATAGATTTTCAAAAACGAAAATCATACCTGACTGCCTTACTAAAAGTGCGCATAGTACAACACAGATAGCTATGCACGTCTGGCTGTCGTGTCGCGGCCGCGCCTCTCGTCGCACCAGATAGACACAGGAGCAGCCTGCATACTTCCACACCACCATAGCCACCATCCTACAATGAGATATGGTTTTAAAAAGTAAATAAAGAATGTGAAATGTTCAGTAGTTGATAGTTTTGATAGGAAACTGATCTTTAGCAAATTCTAACATGCCGGTTACTCTCTTCAAACTCTTTCTTGTTTTCCAAAACACCTAGCACCTCTGAGCAGCCTAAGGCCCGGACTCCACCAAAAAGGAGATGTACAAAATTCGACCAATCACAGGAGGGGCGAAACACGAGATATAAATTTTAACCAATGTGATCGGTTTCCGCACGTCTCCGCTTTGGTGGAGTCGGCCCAAGGTAGTCACCAAACTTATAGACGCGAATCAAAGCGAAAAAGTCGCCATTCGCCTCGTATCAGTTCTGCCAAAGAGACTCGACTTCGTTTTTTTAACTGCCTCATGGTCTAGTGGTCGGCAATCGCGACTGCTGAGCATGCGGTCCAAAGTTTGATTCCCGAGTCTGGCAAATTGTTTTTGAATTTTTTCCATTAGGAATTTCTCAGTAGCAGCCACGGAGCCTGGATTTGTGCCCCGTTGATGGCAATAGGCTGGCCCCCTATTCCATGGGCCTTAAACATAACTGGCGAAATGTGGCTGTACTATTAGGTACACCTGTGCCTAACCCTTAGAGGATTACAGGCAAGTCAACAAAAATACACTCTATATATGTACACATACCTTCAAACTAATAAGATGTACTACAAAATCTTTAGTATCAACAGTCCTCATCAAAGCATATATTGCAGGCAGGTTTCCATAGCAGACATTGACCAATACAGTCAGTGACTTGTGGCCAATGGTGCGGTGTTGAGCCTCTGCCATTGGCTGAGTTATCCATTCTGTTAGTTGCTTCATTAGGTTGGATAAGTACGACTCTTGCCAGCTGATTTTGATGCCATAGGATATTTCCTGCAACAGAAAAGGATTTTACATTTCTGCACGCGTGGCATGACTACCGTAGAAATGGGTTTTATCGACGAAAGAATCAACAAAATGACATTTAAACTAATACTGTCACTTACGGGATTCCGTGTTGTTTATTATTTTGAGCCTCCGATATTTGCCCTGATCGCGAGTTGAATATCGGGAGCTCAAAATAATAAACAATCACGAAAGATATCCCGTAGGTGTCAGTATTTGTTTAGTTGTAAACCGTGAAAGCTTACAACAGTGAATGACAGATTTCTTTTGTTGGTCTGTCATTTTGTCGATTCTTCCGTCGACTAAACCCATTTCTACGGTGGTCATGCTACGTGTGCTGAGAAGTTTATACTATGATATTGTAAAGAGAGAGTATGAATTTTTTGAGTTTGTGTATATGATAAAGATAATCTCCGGAACCACAGCACCAATTTGAAAAATTCTTTCACCGTCTGAAAGGTACATTATTCCAGATCAAAATAGGTTACTTTTTATCAGGGTACCATACAGGTAAAGCCGCGCAGAGAAGCTAGTTTTATATAAAGATAGAAGATGGCCAGCAGGGTGCCAGCCACCTTGACAACCCTAGAAATAAAAAGAAAGAACTGCAGTACCCCCTTTCTTTGGTTGATTTCCTTTGTTATAAGGATATTATACAGATACCAATAGCCTAAATCATTGGCATGTTCGAAGGCATTATGTTCAGCAGGTTTTTTTATTTTTAAACAAATGATTACTCACTTGCATAACAGACAGAAGTTTAATCTTCTTGTCATTCGATATTGAGTCAGATAATAGTCTTGCCAGAATAGGCATGAACCTGAAAATATAGAAACAAAATTTATAATCAATACACTATCATGAGTCTGCCTTGTTGGAATAGTGGCCATAATCGCCACTGCTGAGCATGACGTCCTGGGTTCGTTTCCCAGGTCGGGCAACTGTTGGGTTTTTCATCAGGAATTTCTCATTAGCAGCCACGGAGTCAGGATTTGTGCCCTATTGATGGCATTAGGCACACTCCCTATTACATGGGACTTAAACATAACTGGCGAAATATGGGCATACTATTTGGTACACCTCTGCCTAACCCTTCGAGGATTACAGGTGTGATGTTATGTACTATCATAAAGTGTAAGCAGCACTTCATTGAAGCAAAATACACGCTTTGGATGTGGAGTTGCGAACACCAGCCTGTTATACAATAATTCAAACAATTTAAACTTCACACAAAACAGCCACTGGCTTGTTGCATGTGAGCCCAATCACTTGCACCAGACAAGTTCTAACTTGTTTAGTGTCTGTTTTGTTAGCCACGGATTCGCCATCTGCAATAAGCTACCGCTACCCTCAGGTGGGTGGTTAGTTGCAAAGGCGCCTGGTTAACACGCCCGCCAAATATTTGAATAAAGAATTTCACTCACTTGTAAGTATGAGTAAGGGCATGTTTAGCACTAGGCTCAATAGCGGCCCTCGCAAGCACCGCCACGCCGGCCCAGTGTGGGCCACGTCCGTCACACATCACGCGCCATAACGAGCTGAAGAACGCGCACACTTCTGAACGACCCGGCGAGAATATCGAGAGGTCGCATGCTGAGGCTATTAGCTGAAATGAAAAGAAATAGGATATCAGATAGGGCTTTTGGTTTGTTTGAAGTTATTAACAAGTTACGGCAGATTTCTTTCGAGAATTTATTAGTTTTAGTTTGTACTGCAACATGAAGTGCGGGGCAATTTTGAACGTAAACAAGGACTTGAACTTACGCCAAGATATCGTGTCATCAAATTCACAGCAGACTCACTATGTGTTGCCTCAAATTCACGAGCAGCCGTCACAAAAGCTTTCAAGTTGCAGAACTTTCCACCTTCAGATGGATTACTGATAGTTTCGAACCCGTCGACTTCCATGTCCATACCATACGGGTTTCAGGACAGTTAAAGAAAATAAAATCACAAAAGCAAGGTTACACGATGAGTAAAAAATCACGCCTAAATAAATGAAAATATAACTGATAAAATGAATAAATTTGTTATAAAACTTTATATTTTCACCGCAAAATTCAATTTCAACTGTTTTCTGTGTCAATCCCTGCGAGCGATAGACAAGAGACAATTTCCTTGTTTATAAAGTTAAGCGTTTTGATTGGTTGGTGTGTGAAACCATAAACAAAATTAAAATTAAAGTTAGGTATTCTCGTTAACACAATGCCGAAATTACGTCGGACATTTTTCCAGCGTGAGGTTGAAAAACTACATTAACTTTTACAGAGGCATATCGAGAATTTCATTTCGTCTTTTTCAGGCTGTATAACTTTATACATGAAGCAAAACAAGGTAAAAAAAAACAATTACATTGACGTTTTCGATTGTGTTGTTATTTTTTTGCAAACAATTTTATTTATCAGAAAAGTACAAACTTTTCTATATTTTCAGCATCACAGTTATTGTAAACTATCATGGGAGTAGACGTCGAAACTATTACACCTGGTAATGGTACGTAATTTATCAATAACTTGTGTCCACCCATCGTATAACCTCAATTGAATTATTTGTATTATTAAAATTTTCTTATAGGTACAACATTCCCAAAACCTGGTCAAACTGTAGTTGTTCACTACACCGGAACGCTAGAAGATGGCAAGAAGTTTGATTCCTCGAGAGATAGAGGACAACCATTTAAATTTACATTGGGAAGAGGGGATGTTATTCAAGGATGGGACCAAGGCATTTGTAGGGTAAGTCATCAACATCATCATCATTTCAGCCGAAAGACGTCCACTGCTGGACATAGGCCTCGCCCAAGTGTCGCCACATTGACCGGTCCCGTGCCTCTTGCATCCTGTGGATCCCTGCAACCTTTACCAGGTCATCGGTCCACCTAGTGGGAGGCCTTCCAACGCAACGTCTTCCAGTTCGCAGTCGCGTAGGGTAAGTACAAACTTATTAATATATTTATTAATTGTGGCCCTGCCTACCCTTGGTATCATGCACCTATGTCTTATTGGATGTGTTATATCTAGTGTCTATGACTGTTAGCAAGGCTTCTATATGTTCATGATTTTGAATGTATCACTCTCAAAAAAATGTACTAATGTAATTAAAATACGGGCCTAATAAAGTATGCTATTTTTCTCATATAATGAAGAAACAAGCTTTGACTGCCTGTTAGCTTGTCCTATGTTAAGGGTTTGGTTTCCGCACTTTAGTCCCTAAAGTGGAACATTGTGCCTGTTAGTTTACAAAACACTAGATCAAGGATCTAGTGTTACACTCAGAGAAAGTTTCGGGGACAAAATTTGCAATGTTCAACTCTAAGATGACCCACCATTCAAGTCAAATTCACTATTGTGAAACTCACCATACAGTCAGTAGTCAAGTTGGGCATTCAACCTAGAACATTTTCTTACCTACAATAACACTTTTTTCCAGATGTCAGTTGGTGAGCGTGCAAGATTAATCTGTTCTCCAGACTTTGCATATGGATCTAGAGGCCATCCCGGAGTCATCCCACCAAATGCAACTTTAGTATTTGATGTTGAGTTAATACGTGTTGAATAGTTCTGACGAACAACAGCTATACATAACACCTGTCCCAACGCCAAAGCGGAAACATCTAGCTATCACCGATTTTCTCATTCAAGAAATGTACAAAAGATTGTATATGTCAGTAAAAGGAATACATGTATTAACTCATTCTCTGCCCATGGAGTAGACACATTAGTTCTGAACCGTATGTGGTTCATGGGATGGGACAGGGAATGGGTCAATAATTGACCACTTACATCGTCATACCGCTGCCGAGAACTCTGTCAAACAAAACAATTTGTTTTTAGTTGCTTTTGCTAACTCAACTGGCCTTTTTGGCAATCCCCGGTGGTGGGACAGGAACCTATGTTTGATAGTTATATATGTTTCATAATATTGTTGACAAAAATCTCATTAAATGTTTATAATAATTGTTTATAACAGTATTGGGTTTGTGACTTACTTGTGATGTTTATATTAGATCTTATAATGTACAAATGCTCTGCTTGTAAGGATTTTTTAAGTGTAGGTTGCTAGAGTATTTAAAGTATGCATTACGGTGATGGAACGGACAGTCAGAAAGGTATAAACAGTACTGAAATCAGGTGGTACATTTTTTTGCGTTTTGGCATGGCAATAGCAGTCATTGACCCAAAAGGAAGTAAGTCATACCATCCAGTTGACAACTATCATCATCCTCAGCACTTTATATCAATGAAAAAGAGTGCATGGGCTAACATGGGTCATTGTTTTGGGTCTTGCTAGACGATATTAAGCAAAGAGCATTGTCTTTTATTGCACCGTTATGATGCAAATCTATGGTATGTAATTGGAGATCTATTTTGGGCACATGATTGTGATCACTAAGTGTTTTGAACTATGAAGGCATACGCACAGATTTGAAAATCAGATTGCAATTGCTAGAATTGAAATAAGTGAGAAGCATGCTTAGATCATTATTTGAATAGATTGGTATTGTTATGTTCATAGAAGGCTTCTATGTGGTCATGGTTTTTGATGTTTTAGTCTCAAAAAGTTTTTAATGAAAATGGGCCTATATAAATTCTGCAGAGTAAAGGCATCTTCTCATATAGAGAAGACACAAGCATTGACCAAGCTCGTTAACTTACAAAGTGTATTAAATATTTAACAAATAGTTCTATGTATTTGTTGGTCTAGGTCTAATAATGTTGTACGTCTATATTCATATTCTGTGCTTATCTGTATAAATATTATGTTATACTTCTTGATGTTTATATTTTTTGTGCTTGGCAAGTGGCCTATTTTCAGTTTGTTTTAATTGTCATATAGAGGTAGATCCCGTGACTGCCAGCGCTAGACCTATGTCATTTTATAAAGCTGAAATTTTTGCTGTGTCAGGTCAGAACGCTTGTCTATTGTGGAAGGTCTGTTGTGGTGGCTATGGCAGATTTTTTTAACATATAAACTGATGTAGGTCTGGCAGTCACGGGATCTTCGTCCATTATTTATTGTCAAACATCACACTATAACAGAATTGTGTAACAATATTTTCATATTGTATTTACATGGGGCTGAATTATAAAAGTATTGGTATCTAAACTTTTATAATTATTTTGTGATCTTATGGGATTGATATTTCTAATGCATTTTGTGATAAGGGCACCTAATAAACACTTGTCACTTGTCATTTTAAAATGACACTTGTGTCCTTAAATATAGCTTTGTAAATGCCTTATTTTTAACTTGATATCTCAAATCTTTTTATAAATCTCTATGGTTTTTTGAATATAATGCATTTATCTCTATGTACAAAACTTCCTTGTATCACCTCATTATAAATGCGAAACTGACTGTCAGAATGTAACCTTTTTTTTTTGTAAAGGATGAAATTTGACACACAAGTAGACCATAACTTGGTTTAGGAGATAGGATACTTTTTTATACCAGTCAGTAGTATGCCCAGCGCCAACATAGACAATGCTAGTTAAGAAATAATTTGCCATCTCTTGTATCATAGATTAGCTTTTACCGTTCCTGAAATTGTTATCATGTTAATTTATTACTATTGTATCTAATAAAAGATTTTATTTAACTGGAAAATATATTTATTTTCATGTCTATGCTGATTGCCAAACCCACCAAAATAATATGAATTATCACTAGTATCTTAATACTATATATAACAAATTCTTTTTATCACAGAAGTAAAGATAGATACACAATTGCAATTGCAATTACAAGGCAGTATTTAGATAACATAATTGTCAGCACCTCATTAATACCTATGACACTTAGTTACATTGTAACTTCTTTGGTTAAACATTTCCTAGCATAAGCATTCAATTTCCCTTACCAAAATATTTACTTTTAAACTACAAAAAGATTGACATTACATGTTTCCCTTTGCCTTAATTCTCAACAAAAACAAACAAATTGTCTATGATTCCTCTGGAAAATAATTCATCAATGGAACAACACAATTTTTTGTGAATGGTGAGCGGCATAATGCACAGCTTTCCAGAGCCCCGTAAGAGCAATTCATACAAAAGATATGACCACAGGGTAAGACACAAGGTTGAAAGATTTCTTCTAAGCAGGCCACACAAGATTTGCTATTGTCCACCTCATTTGGGATCTCTCTCATTTGCTCCATGTGAGTTTTTGCTCTGTACAAACTCTGACCACAAGACACAAAGGCATGTAGCAGAGTTACTATACCAAGGAGTCTTAAATGCGCGTAGTAAGCTGCAGCAGCCGGCCTAACATGCACATAGTCTATTCCAGTCACTGTTTTACCTATCTGCAGTGGCCCTCCATTCATATAAGCTAGTCCTCTGTGAATATTTTGAATCTGGGGGACTATGCTGCTCAAAGTCTTCAAGAAAATTAAAAATACGTTTTGTGCTTCTACAGTTAGTGATGGATGTTGTTCGACACGTTTTTCTATGTGTTGGAGTAAATGCCTAGTAAAGTTCTCTCCAAATGTTGATAGTATGATGCTGAATAGTCGGCTGTAGTATGATGGCAATTTATTATAGCTTTCGTCGACTTGTACGATACCGGAGTATTCTTCTCCGAGAGTTTGAAGGTCTTTGAGTGTTGTGAGGGATCTGTACATCACAGAAGATAATGGTATTGCCTTGGAAGCGTTTCTTGCTGACATCAACTTAGATAAAGATTCAGCCAGCTGTTTCTCGTAAAGGTCGTCTTTCTGCCATGCTCGAAGAACTTCGGCGGGTTGGGCAGTTGGTAGCGCCATGTTTTAAATCAAAACAAACTCGCGATACAGCAAAATATAATAATTTCGGGTTCGCTTCTAAAAACTACGACCTTTGAATCATTGAATAAAGCAATTTTGACATGTAAACATGTCACTAACTGTGGTTGTCAATCATAACTTTTTTTTCTTGTCATGGCCTATGGCATTTTCAGCCATTTCTAGCAAATGTTTTATAAGTCTTATAGCAGGGCAGGGATGAATTGAGTAAAACTTTGAAAAGGATTAGTATGGTAAGTTGTCAACAAAAGTCTCAAAATAATTAAGTAAATAAAATAGAATACTTATTCGGAATTAATTATTCCAAATAAGTACTCTATTATAATTACTTATATTTTTTTAATTATTTTATCATGAAAATCCTTCAATAAAAATCTATCACTCGGTAGGTAGTTTACTTTCCTCGGAAGATCAAACGCCTAGCTCCTCTCTTGGTGTTGTGGTCACAGGCTTAGTCAAGTAGTTTTTCGTTCATCTAGTATATTATTGTTTTTTTAGTTGCTCTGTGTTGGCGACACAATATCGGTATTATTGCCTTGGATCCGATGCAATGTAGGCCATTCTGGTTTATGGACAGAGTATTACAGCGCCTAGAGTTGTCTCCCCTACGATTCTTGCATTAATAGACCCCAACAAACAAGATTAACAAATAAAATTTCAAATCTTTATTACAAATCATTTGTATTTCCTTAAAACTATTACAGATTACACAAACATAGTAATCCCAAATCATACATCCAAAAATCACCACAGAGTCTTTAATTAAGTTCAAAAATGCATTAATCTTGGAAAAAGTCTGGCCACATACACAAGTAGAACCACCGTTTATGAGAAAAAAAAAATTAATAGCGTGGGTTCTTCGCCCCTGACCTGAATGGGGGGGAAAGACTGTCCATATACAGAAGTAGAACCACCATTCATGAGAAAAACATGTTGACAGCGTGGGTTCTTCTGCCCCGGCCTGCATGGGTGCCCCACCAGACTGGAGGCTGTGATTGTCAGAAGAAGTGGCGGTATGTGTGCTTGTGCGTTTGTCAGGTGCGCCTACGCTTCGCGGGTGTGGTGGCTGGGGGCGTAGATGTATTTGCTCTTCGGCGACCGCGGCGTGAACCGCCATCTTCGTCTATCAGAGGGGAGTCCCATGCTATGGAGAAGATTATTTTGCTTAAATGGATACTAAAACTCTTTTTACTTATTTTGACATTTTTAATTGATGGAAGCCCAAAGGGTTTTGAAAAGATTGTTTTATTCACAAGTCCAATGAGGTACTTGTTCTGACGATTGAAACATCGGCCATAATAATATTCCATTTTCAGCTTCCAGTTTACATAAAGCCTGTCCTGAAAATAAACCCTGCATTAAGTAAAAAAAAAACCAGCCAAGTGCGAGTCGGACTCGCGTAGTATGTAGGATTCCGTACCACCGTAGTAGCGTAGCCCCCCTTTTTTTTCGGATGGTAAATCATCAAACGACCCCTCCCGCTCTGGGCGGAATGAAAGGGAGTGTCAGACTTGTACTGACTAAAACCCATCCATGTTCTTTCTTTGCCCTTTGAGTTCCAGAGCCGCGGTATCTCTTTCGAACAGTCCCACAGCCCCGGTAGAGTAGCCCCCTTCAATTTTTAATTTATTTGTTGTTATAGCGGCAACAGAAATGATGAAAAATGATGAGGAGCTCGTGGCTAAATAACAACAGCCGCTCGGGTCGATCTTTAGGTTAAGCCGTGCTTGCCTAGGTTGGTCTGTGGATGGGTGACCGCCCATTACATACCGAGTTTCCTCCGTGCCTCGGAAAGCACGTTAAGCCGTTGGTCCCGGGTGTCATTTTGTAGATCTTTGACAGTCGTTATAGGTAGTCAGTGGCCCAAAAAATCTGACAACCAGTCTTACCAAGGGATATCGTATTACCCAGTACTAACTGGGTTGTGGAGGTCAGATAGGCAGTCGCTCCATGTAAAATACTGGTATTCAGCTGCATCCGGTTAGACTGGAAGCCGACCCCAACATAGTTGGGAAAAGGCTAGGCAGATGATGATGAGCGGCAACAGAAATACACATTCTGTGAAAAAAAATTCAACTGTCTGCGGATGGACGAACAGACGAAGCTTAATAGTAGGGTCCCAGCGGTTAACCTTCGGTATGGAACCCTAAAAAGTATTTTTTTGTGTCATTATTTACCTGCCACTGAGCTAACTTTAGGTTTCGACACTTTCTCCCTCTGCGATGTAGACTTCCTACTGCTGGAGCTGTCTCGAGGACCAGACGCGTTTGAGTCGCGAGAGTCTCTTCTGCGGTCTAAAAGGCATAAAATAATACTACTACACTAAAGTATTAACAACATAGTTATGATGGATGGGGAGGCAGAGAAGAAAAGACAGATGAATCATTCAAAGGATGAAAAAGGAGTAAATGATAGTCTAAAGGTGTCTGCAAAATACGCAGTTTGGATGTGGAATTGTGGACACCAGTCCAATATACAATAGTGTAGAGGTGGACAGGAAAGAATCAAACGAACAAAAAAGTGTTGGACCAACCAACAAGTAACATAATTTTGACTATATTACAGACAGGAAGATGATGATTACAGGGAATGGTCTGTAATGTCTATAATATCTGCCCACATTAATCTCCTAAATCTTCAAGTTCCTGTTCAAATAAATATAATACCATAGACAATATTTTCTTACCATAATCTTTTTCAGACTTGATGCTGGGTGTGTCAGTGGAGGCATGGGAACTACCGCTCTCCTTACGGGTCTTAGTGGCCAGTGCGCTCACACTGTCTTTGCGGCTGCCTGGTCAAGTAACTAGCATGTTAAATATGTATCAATATATTTATATTACTCGCTATAATGATGAGAATGATGACAATAATGCCGCCCTTGTAACCCAAAAAGTAGAACATCAGTAAAAAAAATAAAAACAAAATAAAAAAATAATTTTTGGTAGTTATCAACTTGAAACATCTTACATCAGGTATTTAAAAACTTTAAGAAAAATATATATAATCTCAATTTTCGTACTGGGACCTGCTTTTCAGTTTTCTCGGAACATATTTTTGTTGAGTTACCGCTTTTTGGCCTATAGGGGCAGAAAAGACAATGCAAAATAAGAATAGGACTGACCTTAAATATTGTTAAACCGAGTTCATTTGAGAATAAAAATCTCACAGAGATTTACAAACTTGATGACTTAATACATCTTCGAATGGTGATTGTCAGAAGTCAATCCTAATCTTATCTTCATTTCAAAGTAATTTTCTGTAGAAAATAATTAAATGATTATTTAATTAAACCATTTTCCAAGGCAGTTTAAATTAACTAAATTAGCCTTCTATACCACATCGCTAGCTACAAACACCACAAACCACAACAATAAAAAAAATTCAATTGGTAATAGACAATTTCTACCTTTGGGTGTACTATCTTTAGACGCAGTGCCCCTAGAACTGCTTCTAGGTGTTGAAGGCTTAGGTGAAGGACTCCTCCCATCTAGATGTTAACATTTTAATGCATTATAAGCGTAAACATGATGGCCCAAGCAGGCCATGGCACTGAAAATAGCAAGAATTGGCGGCAAAGTTTTCAAATTCAGAACACCATATAATTATTACCTTCACTATCATCCGCTAATATAGCCTCCTTACATTTCTGTTTCATGAGCGGACCGAACTCGGTCTCAGGCAAACTGAACGGCATTTCTTGATTCGGAAACGGTATTTGCTCCGTCTCTTCTAACATATTTAAATCGTACAAACTTCCTATGTGTTTCCATATATCTTGGGTGGAAATCTCTTTGGTTATAGAGTTGGAAAGTTTCTCCCAAATGCAGGCCATGTGAAAATGTTTGTTTATACCAACCGGCTTGTGGTTAGCCATAGCGTAAAACAATTGAACCTCCATATCGACGTCCCATGTTAATGGGTCACCGGTCTTCACTTCTGGCTCTTCCTCGCTAGAAACCATTTTTTTAACACAATAATCACATGAAAGTAGTAAGTTTCAGTAATTGCTAAATAATTTCGCTGTTTACAATTTTACAGCGCGTCGCGCGCATCGCCTTCATGAATACTGTATTACTGTCTGTCAAGTGTCAGACACAAATGTGACAGACGCAAGAAAATTATATACCAACTGGAATGAGTACGAACAAAATTTTAATATAAAAAAAACCGTTTGAAAATGAACTTTATCTCAAACGAATAGAGTACTTATTACTTTAATTAATTCAAACGGGGAAGAATACTTCAGAGCAAGAACGCTATCAAGAGTGGATTGTGGCCTTGTCTAACAATTGCCAGTACACAAAAAACAATTTTTTTTTTTTTAGTCAATTATTCGGAATTTACTTTGATAGCTAAACTAGCACATAAATCGTATCGAGATTAATTTAATGTTCAAATAATAAATATTAAATCATACCACCCTTTTATAATACCAATTTTATTTAAAAAATCAATGAAAATATACTAAAATTCCAATGAAAATAAATTGAAATCAATAAAGAAAACCATACCGTTGATTTGACACAATGTGTCATTGTGTGTCAAAAATTTTCCGAAAATATAAAAAGAAATAAAGATATGACGATGATATTATGTTGAAGAGATCAGCTACACGACGCGCACGCCTATCGCCTCCGGACCCGTCGCTCATCTCCGCCTTGCCGCCGCCGGAATCCAGCCCCGTCGTGAGTGCTGTGACACCGGCCGTGGCAGTTGCGTCGAGCTCGAGCGACGAATATTTCTCTCCACCCATGACGCCACCACCTGTTCGTCGGCGGGTAGGACGCCGGCCGCCGGACGGCTTAGGACCTCGAGGCCCACCGGCCTCTGATAGGGTCCCAGCTCCCGTCGGGAGTGTGCAGCGCATGCGATGGACGCAATCCATCAATAAAAACGTCATGCGCTCATGCTATGGGGCTACAGAGGGAGGAAACAACCTTACCGCGTACCGTGTTCGGATGCTCTCTCTGTTTCAGGTGCTTGAGCCAGCTGTCAACGTGTCGGCGCAACGACTATCGGATCAGGTGCGAGTCATCCAGCGTAATCGTATGTTGGATGACACTGTACTTGATCGCCTGCGAACTGAAATGCAGAGTAGCCATGTCATTACCCCGTCGGTGCAGGCTGTGGTACTACCACAGTCTAGTACAATATCTAATCGCGCTAATGACGTGAGTAATGACATGGTTACTAATGTAAGTACCCAGTGCAATGAGGAAATGAGGAGTGCTTTGGAAGGTACGATTCGAGGATATCGGTTCATGCAACCCGACCTTAGACCACGCATATCTCGTTTGCCCATGCATAACAAAAATCGGGCGCTGGTGGCTGTTCTGGATTCACAGTTGTCAAACTATTTTGACAACTGCGAAGACCTCACCGATGCTCACTCAATCCTGTATTGTGCGGCTGTAGCGGCATGTCGTGTAGCTCATGTCAATTTTTCTGATGACAAAGCTACACGACCTAAACCAGCCGTACCAGCATGGCAGTACAGGATTGAACGACGTACTGGTGGGGCCAGGGCACTCATCGGCAAACTGATCTGCTTCAGGGAGGGCAATACACGCCCTAGAGTGATGCGTTTTGTGAGACGGGCGTTCTCGGGGACTGATATTAGTCCTCGAGACTACGTGTCCCGTGTCACAGAGCGCATCGACTTCCTGAAGCAGAAAGTGTATGCATGGGCAAATCGTATTCGTAGGTATAAGCGGCGGGTGGACCGATACACTCAGAATCGCACATTCCAAAGAGATGAAAGGTGGGTTTATAGGGCTTGGGAGCGACCGGACCAAGGTGTGGCTGACACGCGCCTGCCGGATGATGATACCATGTGTTCATTCTGGCGCAGCATCTGGTCGGTGCCTGTTAGCCATACCGAGGGTGAATGGACTCGGGAGGTCGAGCGAGCGTGCGATCTAGTACCAGAAATGGGGGCAATCACTATCAGCCCCCAAGACGTAGTTCGTGCAGTCCGTCCGTTGCCTAACTGGAAATCTCCAGGGCCGGATGGGCTGCACAACTTCTGGATTAAATGGTTTACAAGATCGCACGCTCGCCTGGCGATCCTGTTCCAGTCAGCCTTAGAGTCAGGGTCGCGGCCAGAGTTCCTGACAACAGGTATAACCCAACTGCTCCATAAATCGGGTAGTACTGCGGAGCCCAAAAATTATAGACTGATTACCTGTCTTCCGACGGTCTATAAAGTTCTTACATCTATTTTGAGAGCTAAAATTAACAAACACATTGATGAAAATTCTGTAATGTCCGCTTCTCAAAATGGATGTAGGAACGGGTCCCACGGTACTAAGGAGCTACCCCTCATTGATATGGCCATTAGTCAACAGGTTCGCCGTTCCCGAAAGGATCTGTCGACATGTTGGATAGATTATAAGAAGGCCTATGACTCGGTGCCACATACATGGCTCATGAGGGTGCTAGAGTTGTATAAAGTTGATGCAACTTTGCGCACCTTCCAGATGTCATGTATGGGGCAATGGAGGACAGTCCTTCGCTATCCAGGATGTCGGCAAATCCAGAGGAATAGCGAGCCGATAAGGATAGAGCGAGGTATATTTCAGGGCGATAGTTTGAGTCCACTTTGGTTCTGCTTAGCCTTGAATCCTCTTAGCAAGCTACTGGAGGATTCAGGTCTAGGCTATCGGTTGAGGAGAGGTGGTCAAGTTATATCTCACCTCCTTTACATGGATGACCTGAAACTCTTTGCCGCCAACGATTTGCAACTGATGGAGCTACTGAAAGTAACTGAAACTTTCAGTAGCGCCATCAGTATGGAATTTGGTGTGGACAAATGTGCGGTCATGCATGTAAAGCGAGGGGAGATTGTGGAATCTGTGGGACCCCAGCTCTCAGATTCCATAAATCTTAGATCCCTGTCAGCAACTGAAACCTATAAGTATTTGGGTATGTCGGAAGCGCTGGGCATCAATGTTGCTGAAATGAAGCAATCGTTGAAGGAGCGCTTCTTTGGCCGCCTGAAAAATCTATTTAATAGTCTTTTACCAGGCGGCAATAAGGTACGTGCCTTCAACGGTTGGGTCATGCCGGTTTCGATCTACTCTTTCGGCATACTCAAATGGACTCAGACAGAACTAGACGCCCTGGATAGGAGGGTCCGTACATTGTTGACGGCATATCGAATGCATCACCCGCGTTCTTCTGTTATGAGACTGTATATCCCGCGGAGGTGTGGGGGTCGAGGCTTTTTAAACGCTAAGACTCTCCACAATCGCGAGATACGCAGTCTCAGGGAATATTTCCTTGAAACCGACGTGGGGATGCATCGAGATGTGGTCGCGGTGGACAAAGGGCTCACCCCGCTCTCCTTGGCTAAAGAGAACTGGCGCAAACCTGTAGTGCTTGACACTAACGACCGCATGGAGGTATGGCAGAGTAAGGAGCTTCACGGATGCTTTTTCCGGGCCCTGCATGGGCCCGATGTAGACTTATCAGCGTCCGTAGCCTGGCTACGTTCCGGGGACCTCTTCGGAGAAACCGAAGGTTTTGTCTGTGCAATTATGGATGAAGTTATGATGACGAATAACTACCGGAGATTTATTGTAAAGGACGGTACGGTTGACATATGTCGGGCATGCCACCGTCCAGGCGAATCAATCCGTCACATTATCTCCGGGTGTTCTCGTCTAGCTAACGGAGAGTACTTGCATAGACACAACCTTGTAGCCAGGATTATCCATCAGCAACTTGCTCTAAAATACAACCTTGTGGAATCGGAAGTACCGTACTATAAGTATGTGCCCGACCCAGTTCTCGAAAATGGCAGTATCACATTATACTGGGATCGATCCATCATCACTGACAGGACTATTGTAGCCAATAAACCTGATATAGTGGTGGTGGATCGGTCAGAGCGGCGCGCAATGATTGTAGACATAACGGTCCCGCATGATGAGAACCTCGTGAAAGCCGAGAAAGATAAGCAAATCAAGTATCTTGACTTGGCTCGCGAGGTTGTCGACATGTGGGATGTGGACTCAGCGATCATTGTGCCGATAGTTGTATCAGCCCATGGCTTAATTGCCAAGAGCCTCGACCAATACCTGAGGAGGCTCTCGTTAGGCAGCTGGATCAAGGGTTTGATTCAGAAAGCGGTGCTCCTGGACACGGCTCGTATTGTTAGGAGGTTCCTCTCTCTGGAGCCCTGACCGCCGGTAGCTTGGACCCTGTTCCCGATACCGGTGGGCTACAATTTTTTATATTTTTAAATGTTTTTTATATTGTTTTTAGTTTATGAAATATTTAAAAATGTACAAGATTTGTATATAAATAAATAAAGGAATTAAAATATTAATTTCTTGCGAAATACAAAAAGCTTAAAAAAATTAAATTATTTATGAATTATGTTATTTCTGAATGGCAACATAGATGACACTCATATAAACAAACAATATGGCTGATACAATTTCGCGTTGAAGTCATATTTTTGCGTTATCAAGTTTTTTTTACATTACTTAAGTGAAATCTTCCTCTTTAAATGTCGTGAAATCGAGTTGTGTGAAGGGGTGTAACAGTCAAGGGTTTGCTGGATGTGGAATTTCTTTTTTCAGGTAAGTTCGTATAACTTTGTTTACAAATTACGACTAGGGTGACAATGTTCTAGATATGTAAACGGGGATCAAGAAAATATTCTAAAGAATACGCCTTTTCTATTATCCATATCGGTATTTATAGTCTTGTGAAAATGCGTACAAAATACATCATTTATAATGCAGTAGCAAAACTTAATCAATTGCTCCATATTAATAATAACAAAAATAACTTCTTGAAAATAAACGAATTCTATCTTTACTTTTTAAATACTGTTTATTGTTTGTGTATTAATAATACTGTTTTGTTTCCATGCAGACTCCCTAACAATGAGAATCTTCAGCAACGGGCTTGAAGTTGTCCATTTAAAGAAGAAGTATTCAACCTACTGCCTATTTTGCAACTGTCTTCCATCATCAGCATCTTCGCACTTAAATTTAAGATTACTGACGCATACTAAAACCTACAATAACATAAAACCATAAGTTTTCTAATGTATAGTGTGATTAATAAATTTATCAAATACTACAAATTATGTTGTTTGAAAATGCTACAAGCTCATGCTTCATCTATGTGAATGTTGCAGCCCTGTACGCTTTAAAATCTGTTTACAAATGCAGGATGTAACCTAAGTGTCACGTATTCTTCACTTCATAGACCTATCCCATTACAGATTTTTACAGTATGCGTAGGCTTCGGCTTCGCCCTGTTTTTGATTATAAAAGAATAACTGTCCCAAAAGTAAGTACAAATATTGGATACCCTATTAGAAAGGGATGACATCCACTCTTTAATTTTTCTCGCTCGGAACGGCTTTCCGCTGCACGTATTCATTCCAGTTAGTATATAAGTTCCTTGGACAGTCGTCAGACAGCAGCACAGCCAGCATTTTGACAGCTTTTCAGAGACAATAAAAACCAAATTTAATTTGATCCTCGAATACTGTAGTATGCAGTTCAAGGTGGCGTTGCTTGTCAAGAAAATTTGCATCAATATGTCAAACCTGGTATATTTATTTTAGTTCTTTGGTTTCGCACTTGCACAGATAAGTTGGTTGAAGTGTAACCGTTTTTTGCTTCAGCTTAGGAAATGTGGAAAATACTTCAAAAATATTTTATTAAAGATAGCAAACAAAATGAGAAAGATATTACAATTTCTTATTAGTCTTATAAATGGTTTTTCCAAAATTTTATACGAACGAACAGAATAATTTATATTAAACTCTTTGCGAACTGTTATCGGTGTGGAACGCGACATGTATTCTATTTGTCTATGTCAAAAACTAAAATGTGTCAAATTTGACAACGATTAAACAGCGTTGTGGTTCTTTCGATGTGTTGAATTTATTAATACGCATCCTAATGCCAATTATCTGTGTATAATTACAGCTGAACCCCTAATATTAGCCATGGCTAATCACTATGAGGTGCCCAATTGGTAAGGGATAACTCCGTTCTTGTCGTATAGACATACGCTGAAGGCTGAGTTCGCCGGTCATAAATTTTAATTTTCTTTTAGGGCTGGAAAACCACCTACTGGGCTTCACTTGGACGTTTTAAAGGGCGACAAATTGATACAGAAGCTTATGATTGATGAGAAGAAATGTTATTTGTTTGGTCGGAACCCGCAGATGAATGATTTTTGCATTGACCATGCTAGTTGTTCGAGAGTGCATGCTGCATTTGTTTATCATAAGGATTTGAACAGGGCATTCTTGGTTGACTTAGGCAGCAGTGAGTATGAACTATGACGGGTCTCACAAATTACGCAGCTACGATGATGACTTGTCGCACGACGGGCTGCAATTTGGTTCACAGAAACTCAGACCAAGAAGAAAGTTAGGTTGCACGACCAGTCAGCTGATCAGTATTGTTCAAGATTACGGCCGGTCGTGCGACAACTTGTAGACGTAGCCGCACAGAATCTGATGGGCCAAAAATTCTCTTAACATACTGTTTTTATGAATTTCGTACTTATGTGTGGATGGATTAAATTGTACTTTTTTAGCTCATGGAACTTTTATTGGACAAATGCGTTTGGAGTCAAACAAGCCGACGCAGCTGCCTATAGATTCCAATTTCCACTTTGGTGCTTCCACAAGAAATTACATTATAAGGTAATATGAACAACCAACTCTGTGTCATTAGAACTAAAACAAACAAACTAGAACTCTTTCCTTCACCAGAAAGGAAGTCAGATAGATAGTTTATATTTTTATGCCTTATCGTAAGTATGCATAACGTCCTGGGGAAACATTCCCAGGTCAGGGAAATTGTTATTGGGTTTTTCCTGCAAGAATTTTTCAGTAGACAGTCACGGTGTCTGGATTTATGCCCGGTTGATGGTAATGGACGCGCCCCCTATTACATGGGCCTTAATTGTGGCTGTACTATTAGGTACACCTCTGCTTAACCCTGTGAGGATTACATGTGTGATGTTATGTTATGTAGGTAAAGATATTGTACAAAAAATTTAAGAAACTTTTACAAAAATATGAAAGTTCAGAAAAAGCCATCCATATTTATTGTTTTCTATGGCTCGGTTTTCACCCAAGATTTAACCAATCACAGGAGAGTCAATGTGGATATCAGTCAATATAGTTAGTTGATTCCTGCATATATGCTCTGCTCATCATGCTTTGGTTGAAACTGGGTCTATGACAAAATGCAACTGTTTGAAAACCATTCAAATGGCGAAGAATATATAATTAAAAATATTCTTTACTAGCTTTGCTTCATGAGCTATGTCCGTGTGAAATTATTAAAAAAATCACTTCCCAATTTGAATCGAATTTTCAAGGGTTTTATTTTTTTGCACAGATCTGTAATCCTTTTTTTTTTAAATAAAAGTAGCCTTAGTTACTCCTTATAACACCAGCTATCTGCCAGAAAAAGTCCCATTAAAATCGGTCGATCTTTTTCGGGATCTGTCTGTCTGTTGTTCCGGCTACTGAACAGACAGATGAACTTAAAAAAAGAACAATTTGTTAATGTACCGCATATACTTTCATATGCATTTAGTAAAAAGCTGTTATTTTGAAATTACAAACAGACACTTCAATTTTATTTATTTGTATAGATAATAATAATACAATTTGCCAAACAGAGAGCGCCCTACAGGCAATTCCAGAGGCATAATGGAGGATTTGCCTAACACAGAACAAGAAGGTGCCTTACTGGGTCTGCCTGAAACGCAAACTGAATTAGATGTAAGTACTACTAGTTATAAATTAGCTAAAATTCAAGGGATATCTAGAACTTCACCCACTGATAATGTATCCTTTCCTCAGCTGGAATAGATTTCTTAATGAATTATGCTTTTTAAGGTGGCAGCATCAGGGTAGCCCACAAATATTTTAAATCTTATGTTTTTTTTTACATTTGCCGGCCAGTGTTCGGTTTTATGTTGAACAAAATAAGATTCGCGGCCGTGAGACAATATTGTGGTCATTAAAATCATCAATACAACCCCTTTATAAAATATAATAAAAAATAAAAGCCTTTTATTTCTCATCTCGATTAAATTTACACATTTTTTACACTAGGTACTTATTAATAATTAAATGTTAGTCTTTAACTTATCCTAGTTAGTAGTGTTGGCTTTTATTGAAGGTGGGAGATGTAGCCCAGTACGGGTAAAGCCCTCCTCCATCTTTTTCCACTTCTCATGGTCCTTGGCAAGATTTATCCAATTTGAGCCAGCAGTCTGCGCTATATCGTCAGCCCATCTTTTAAAGGGTCTCCCGGCCTTTTTGGTGGTCCTGTCCATCTCGTGGTTTGGATACTCCATCTGTCATCACCGAGGCGTGCGACGTGACCTGCCCATCGCCATTATGCTAGCGCTTTTGTTAGGGCATCTGTAAGTTTTGTCTGTTTTCTGATGTTTTTACTTTCTGTATTTTTCTTAAGCTTCTTTCCATCCTGCGTTGTCACAATTTTCTGTTTGGTTCTGTTAGTTTGAACCCAAGTTTGACACCCATATACAAAGCTTCGTAAGAGGCAAGTCTCCATCACTACTTTTTTTAGATTTAAAGTGTAGTTGCTTTTTAGAGACCACATTTTTTTCCAAGTGATATTTGCTCTCCGTTGTATTACTTCATCCATGCTCGTCTTGGAGATTGACACTTGCATTCCTAGGTAGATATGCGTTCATTTCCAAGCCTGTCATAGTCTGCGAACCTGAGATGGCTGAGACATCTTTTGCCTATTTTTATGCCTTTTCGAGACCAGTTTATTTTCTGAAATATGCTTTCCAAAACAGCAATAAAAAGTTTTGGAGAAATAGAATCAATCCTTGTCTGACGCCTCTTTCGATCTTGATGGGGTCACCTCTTGTTTCTAGCTTTACCTTGCTAGTGCTGTGAGCGTAGATATATTTCAGGATATTTATATACTTACAGTTGACCTTGAAGAGTTTGAGTGCTTCCCAGATTGAGCTGTGACTGATAGTATCAAAAGCCTTGCTGTAGTCAATGAATGCTAAATAAAAGCTTTTGTTAAATTCAATGTACTTCTCCATTATTTGTTATAATGTTTGTAGGTGGTCCGTTGTACTGAAACCTGATTGGAAACCATCTGTTTATCCATTTTTTACTATTCGGTAGAAGTTTTCCAACTCTGGCAACACTCACTTGACAATCTGCTCTGTGACAGTGACAGTCGCTGACAGTTGTCGCGTTTGATAGTAGCGGACTTTGTTAATATAAATTGAAGTGAGGGTAGATTTTTTTTCAGCAAGTGTTTTCAATATTTTGAATCACAGTTTTTAGACAATAAATCAAGTTTTTGTCACTAGATATTATCACCACGATTAGGTGAACACTTTAGACACACTTTTATAATAATTTCAGTATGTAAGTCACGGTTTTTCTTAGCAAATTTCGAAAATACTTGGAGAGCACAAGTGCTTCTGACAACAGTTGACAGCCGATCCAACCCCTTTAAGTGCTTTTAATCCAGTGGTCGTCACAGTTTTCTGGTGAAGGGCCACAACGGACAATGTGAGGTATCACTGTGGGCCGCACATTCTTGTGCATCATTTAGTTGACACTACTAACCAATGGACATATTTTTATCAGCTGTCAAAACGCAATTGCCCTGGATTATGGCATATGGATTTTGTATGGCAATAGTTACCTGTGACTGGTGACCAATGTGAAATCTTTATTTGCAAATCCATGAACTAACTAGCTAACAATTAACGGATATAAAGAACGCCCAAACGCACGGAACAAAATAAAGTGGATTACATAAATATTTGTCTCGGATGGGAATCGAACCCACGAACACCCAGTGCAAAGTGAAGTGCAAGGCCAGGCAACCACTATTAACCGGTAGACCCGTGCCGTCAATTAATGTTATTTATATTTATAATAACAAAAACGTAGATAGCTTTATAAGTGGGAATAAGCGTGGATACATTAGTATGTAAGAAAGAAGACAGAAAGAAAGAAAATACGTTTATGTACGTATAAGCGCTAAAAAAAAAGATAGTAAATATATCAGTGTTATGGTGTTGTACATTTTTAATTATTTTTCTATGTTAGCATCGGTGGGAGGTCTGGGTATCGTATTACCCAGTACTAACTGGGTTATGGAGGTTAGATAGGCAGTCGCTCCATGTAAAACACTAGTATTCAGCTGCATCCGGTCGGTTAGACTGGAAGCCGACCCCAACATAGTTGGGAAAAGGCTGGGCTGATTTTATTCTATGTTAGCATATTTAGGGCTTCATACAATTCTCATTGTGTCTTCTAAATGAGTGGAAAGACTAAAACTATTTATTTTGTCGCGGGCCGCATTAATATCGTCGGCGGGTCCGCGGGCCGCAGTTTCATGACCACTGATTTAACCCTTTAACTATTTCATGAAAAAGTTATTAAATGGAATTAAATGAACTTAAAGGGTGGTACTGATGATTTTAATGATCATAACTTAGTAAAGCCATATTTGTTACGGTCGCAAATTATATTTTATCAACGTACAACTTGACACTGACCTGCAAATTGCAAAAAAAAGGAAGAAAATTTGAATCTCGCGGGCTACCCTGGCGCATCTACCTTCAGCCTTGGCTGTATGTTATTGTAGGTGTTTTGTGCGTACTTAAATAAATTATCATTCATGTATTGATAATATTGAAAAATTAGACTAGAAAAATATTTTAAATCCTTGCAGAATCTAACGGAATTCAACACAGCACATAACAGAAGAATTTCCATGTTGGGAATATCAACTGAAGACGGTAGCGACGTCATGAAGGTATACTCATTTACCAAAGAGGTTTCACCACCAACTGTCCAAATAAAACCTATTTACTAAACACCTGCTTTTTTAGCCTCCCACTGGCACAAAACGATCGGTGTCCATGCCTGGTGGGATTGCAAAGAAAATGAAGCGTAATGTGTCGTTCAATGAAGAGGTGGATATAATCAACCCTGAGGATATAGACCCGACGATTGGAAGGTTCCGGAACTTGGTGAAGTCTACTATAGTGCCAAATCCTAATAGTCAGCCTAAGAAACTGAAGTTGCAGACTGCTGATGACAGTAAGTGAAAAAATATCTAAACCCGGTGATGACCAGTATCTTAACGCCTAAAGCTGCGTCTAAGCTAGGCAAGCCAAACACAAGCAAATTCCTTTGGCGGGAGTGCTCGGTCGAGGCTTATAAGTCCGTCTACGCTAAGCGAATTCGGCCTCCGATCGTGTCCGGCTCGCGTAGCGTAAACGCAGCTTAAGGGAATGATTCACCTTTTTGGACGTATGACGAGTAGAGATGGAAGAAGAAGACATGCTGCGCCGACCTCAAATAAATTGGTATATACAGGATGTAACAGAAAGGGTACAGTCATATGAAAGGATATGCTGCAGACCATCGAACTGAACAAGTTCCTCCATGGGTCCAATATCGTAAATGCGAAAAAATTATCAACTGTCCCATACTAAACACAAAACTCGACCCAAATGTATGTCTACATAATGATGACTACACTATGAATGAAGGATAAATAAATAAATGTTTATTTGTGCAGGTAATCACCACCATTCACTAAGACTGCAGGAGATATCAAGAGGCAGCAACTTATACTCGGACCTGCCGGCGCCAAGCTCACATCTTAGTCTTATTGGAGCCAGGTGTGTACATACGTATACGCTAACTAGTCGCCCTAACATCATTTAAAAACAAGCTCATAGTAAAAAAAAAAACATTCATTTTTTTCGTGTTCTTCTCAGAAAACACTGAGTATTTTAAGTTCACGGTTTACAACTAAACTTATACTGTAACTTACGGGATATCTGCCGCGATCATGGCGCTTGCAACAGCGCCGAAATATCGGGAGCTCAAAATAATGAACAATCACGGAAGATATCCCGTAAGTGACAGTATAAGATTCTTCTCAGCAAACCCTTTTTAATGATACCCATATTATGGGGGTGCTAAAAAAATAACTAGTCCGCCATATTGGTTTTAGAATGACGTCACTTAGCTAACCATGCACTGTCATGCAGCAAACTAAAACGAGTATGTAAAATATCAGCTCAATCTGTTGGGATACCTGTTAACTGTTTAAAATTCAGTTGCAAGATTTGAGCTAAACAAACAAACATACAATCATTGCAAGTTAAATAAAAGCTTGTAAAAAAGATTAACGGTTATTTGAGTACCATAGAGAATGTGTAGTAGCTAAAAGTAGTTAGAAAAAAAGAAAAAGAAATTGTGGTCGCCATGATGCCAGCTCGTTCACTCGTGCAATTTTTAATTCCTAACCAAAGCATGCGTCGCATTCATGTCACTCATTTTCTTGGAAAACTGTAAGGCAGTTGGCGCGACCATGCATTCGGGTTCGCAGAACTAAATGAATGCGACGGTCCCGTGTACTCGTAACGGTCGCTGTACTAAGGACGTAGCTTAAAAATGTCAAACCATCTTAAGGGGGGAAGCGTCGGGGTAGCTCGCGAAATACAATTTTTCTTAGGTTTTTTTTTTGCAATTTACAGGGCAGTGTTAAGCTGTATGTTGAACAAAGGGAATAGTCATTGTATGGGATTAAATGAACTTGGAGCGTTGTTGATGATTTTAATGACCTGCAAATTGCAAAAAAATTAAGAAAATTTTAATTTCGCGGACTACCCTGGCACTTTCTCTTAACTTAACAAATTTGATTACTTCGATTGTCAAGTGATTTCTGCCCCATTAGCTAATAATAAGTTCTGATTTCAGATTGGGTCTGTCACTACCAAATCCTGCACCTGATGTGGAATTGGAAGGTCCGGAGCCACACCACAATATACATCCACCTCTACCACATACAGGTAAAACAAGCTATCAAGTTGTTATTTTTATTTATTAATGTTTACTTCTTACTTATATAAGGTCTATCTTTTCATACATGAAATATTTGAAGAGTAACTTCTATAAGTCGTAAAGTCGCCAGAACAACGAAAAAAAAATATCTGAGAGTTTTTTTTTACAAAATTATAATAATTCTAAAATTTATTGAGACTTTTTGCATAAAACCTTTACTCCAATATTCTAACAATGACAGTAGGTAAATACGACGTAGTAAACTAGCGTAATGGATGCTTAAAAATAAGGAGCCAGCATTTATTTTGTGGGTCAAGTAATTTTAAATTATTTATTTTTTATAAAAAAATATACATACTCAGATAAAAAAAAAATATCCCTTGAAATGGCTTTGTTATAGCCGTTAGATGATTCCCTGAAAATATTTCGTGTATGAATAGTTAGATATAGTTCATATGGCCAGACATATTATTTGCAGTCACTGAGAATCATCTATTGCTTGTTATTTACAACGACTTCGTAAAATGTGAACTAAGCAAAATGTGCACTGGTGAATTAAACGTGTACTACGCAATTGGTGCACTTCTCATAAAGGGCACTTCACAAAATGAGCATTTCGCCAAATGAGCACTTTTCAAAATGAGCACTTAATTCTTCACACGAAATGGTTTTAAAATGAATCGTTCTTTTTTCATAAATTTAGTACTTTTAATCCGACATAAGACAGTATCCGGAACTTTTTAACCTTATTAAAAACAAAAATCATATAACGGAAATATTTGATTCATTTTAAATTATGAATTATCAATAAAAAAATATACATACCTTTTACCATACCAAAAGTTTTGCGATTTTTGTGTTCTATTTCCCACACAATTAAAAACGAATAAATATAAATAAAATATAATTTAACAAACATAAAAAAATTAAATGTCTCAAAGTCAAGACAGTCAGCACAAAAAATAACACAATCTTCTAATTTTCCAGCTCCAGAAGAGGCAGGCCCGTCAAGCGAGCCAAAAAAGAAGAAGTACGCCAAAGAAGCCTGGCCTGGCCGAAAACCAGGCCTCATACCGGGAGTATGAGATTTGTACTAAGAGTCTTATTATACTGGCGGTGAGACAAGCGAAAATGTTCCTTATGTGGCGCTAAGAAAGTTATTATTTAAAGTATCTTGGCGATAGGACACCCTACTTATGTAATACACTCGGGAGTTATACTTTTATATTGAGAACGACCCCCACTTCTTTTCCCAGCCTCGTTGGTCTAGTCGGCGCAAGCGCAACTGCTGAGCATTAGGTCCTGGGTTTGATTCTCAGGCCGGGTAGGGTGTTATAGGGTTATTCCTTCAGGAATTCAGTCAATAGCTGCCACGGAGTTTGGATTTGTGCCCGGTTGATGGCAATAAGCTCGCTCCCTTTTACCTGGGGAATAAACAGCTGGCGTAATGTGGTTGTACTATTTGGTATACCTCTCTCTAACTACTCGGGGAATGCAGGAATGTGTGTCACGTTTGTTATGTTGTAATATTGATAAAATGCAATCCATCGCTTCACATGTCTGGAAACTTTGTTTGATTGACAGCATAAATAACGCAATGGATATGATTGCCAAAATAAAATTATGATAGCGAGTGTTTCATATTTAGGGTTCCTGTATCTTTTAGTATCGTATAAGAATGCGCCGCCAGTGTAATTTGACCCTTATATTTGACATTATAGTGACGCGAATGCCGCTAGCGATGTGCATGCATTGTACAAAAATTTAAACGAGTACAGTCAGCGCCATTTATATGCTTAATTTTATAGATTTGAAAACCATTGGTGAATGGAAAGCCCATTTAGTAGAAAATTCTATTGACGATAATAAATAAAGTAAATGCATGTAAACAAAATATACCTCCTTAGAAAATTGAAAATTAATGTTTTGCTATATACTTAGATAAATATTATGCAGCGAAATGAAGTGTCAATTAAAGTTTTAATAGTTGTTATTGAGTACCGTTTGGTCGTTAATAAAAATAATTAAGTTTAAAAAGTTTAAGGCATTTTTAACCGACTTCGAAAAGTACGTTATTACGTGGCGGGTTATAGTAGAGAGAGAAGTAGGTACCCACACAACGTTTTAATTAAACTTTTGTTCAAATGTGTAATGAAAGATGTAGAAATAAGTTGAGACAAAACACACTCGCTTTAATAACGACAATATCAGACCAATTCAGCAAGGAGTCTGAATGTGTGCCCTGTTGATGGCAATAGTCTACAGTCAGTCTATAGTCTACATCTACACGGGACAGACTACACAGTTCGCCAGTTTTGTTTAAACATAACTGGCGAACTGTGTGTGTACACACGGCGGCACATGCAGGCTGTACATTTCCAGTATAACTTGGCCTCGCTTTGTATAGATTTTCTATACAATGAGAGATCAGCATAAACTGGTTTTGTATAGCTTGATTGGCTGTAGTGCGTACCTTAGGTAGGGAGTACCTCAGAGGTGATTTTATGTAGAAATTTCTACTTTTCACTAATCATCATCTGCCTAGCCTTTTCCCAACTATATTGGGGTCGGCTTCCAGTCTAACCGGATGCAGCTGAATACCAGTATTTTACATGGAGCGACTGCCCTATCTGACCTCCACAACCCAGTTAGTACTGGGTTATACGATACCCCTTGGTAAGACTGGTTGTCAGACTTTTTGAGCCACTGACTACCTAACGACTGTAAAAGATCTACAAATGACACCCGGGACCAACGGCTTAACGTGCTTTCCGAGGCATGGAGGAAACTCGGTATGTAATGGGTGGTCACCCATCCACAGACCAACCTAGGCAAGCACGGCTTAACCTAAAGATCGATCCGAGCGGCTGTTATTATTTAGCCACGAGCTCCTCACTACTACTTCTACTTTTCACTAATACTTAGAGAAATAAAGTTAATGTAGTATACAGGGTGTAAAAGGACCTTTCACGGAATCGCCAACCAAACATTCTGTACATCAACTAAGTAACACTGCGCAATAATTATTAATGGAAAACGACTTGGCTGTAAAAAAATCACCTTAGGGCGCAAAGTAACGCACTAAAACATTGTGCTGTTGGATGGAATGAATAGTACACGGATCATGGAGCTATTAAAAGTAAAGTTGTAACATTTAAATCTTGTATTAAAAAAAAAACCTGTAGAAATGTTGGAACTTTGACCTTCAATGTCTCCGAAATCAGATGGATCCCAGGTATGGAACAAAAAACAATATCCCAGTGACGGGAAGCACACGTGCCTCGGCTTCGTTAAGGGTGTTTTTTTACACCCCTAGCCCGTCCACCTAAAATCCATGTTCGCTTTAATACACACGTAGGAAGGCCTATTCTTATCGGGCCATATGGCGATACTCTTAAGTCGCTAGTTTCTTTAACGCTAGATAGAATGATTAAAAAATTGTTTCCTAAATAAATATATAAACTTAGTAAAATATATAATTCGTTTGAAAATTGTACCGTAATGAACACTGTATAAAGCTCACATTTCAATGCTTTACTTGCTTCGAGTCTGTGTAATGTGCGAAGAGTTTTATCTTTGGCTCTGGAAACATGAAATTTTCCACAAGAGTTCTTTTTGTAACGAATCGGAGTACTAAGGATTTTTTTTTAAATCACCCCCTAAAGGGATGAAAGGGGGGGGTCAACGTTTTGGAATGGTTTGTTCGTAATTTTGTCAATGGGGTTTCTCATAGCGCTCACAAATGATAATATCCTAATTAATATTAATACTAGTTAAAAAATAAAAATAATGCAATAATAGTGACCACATGTTTTTGACGCTGACTGTACTTACAAAAAGTTGCTCATAATTATAATATGGCAATCACATTTTTCACTCTTTTTAAGTACATTTTAATCTAATTTACTGAATGTAGAAATAAGTTACTTTTAAGAAAATTGTGAATGAATTATAAGAGAAAGTAATATGTGAATTTGTATTTTATTTTCATTTACCCATTCCTATGTACAGACGCCAGACATCAAGCCACTAAAATCTGTAATTTTTTTTAAATAGATTTTCATCTTCGAAAGCTAAAGGCTGTTTGTGTATGTGAGCTTAAATGTTTGTAAACATACCCACGATACAGGAGAAATTCCTAAAAAAGAAAAAGAAAAGAAAGAAAGAAGAAGAAAGCATTAGGTTGAATGGAAAATTTGACAGTTTCGGAAATTCGGGTAACTTGATGTGCTGGCGTCTGTACCTTAGACCGCTTTCACATTTAGGCGACTTTAGCAGCGCGACAGTCGCGCGTCTAACGTCCAGACGGTAAAAATCTTTTTCTTTTTTAGTTTTTGTCTTCGACTGTGCTTCTGCCGCGCTACTGTCGCGCTGCTAACGTGTTAATGTGAAAGCGGCCTAAGGCCGCTTTCACATTAACAGATATTTTACTCGGGCGTTTTAGGAGCCATGGAGCTTTAAGGTATAATTTCAAGGCAACAATGAGAATCCCCAACAGGCGGAAATTTCACCATCTGAGCGGACGATGCAAAAGGTAAGTTGACCCGTAGAGTTCGGAAATTGCTGCGTGTCGCGGGTTCGATTCCCGCACGGAACAAATATTTGTATATCCTACTGGTAGTTATTGCGATCTGGCTGTTTGTTTGTGAGTTTAAATGTTTATAAACGCACCCACAATACCTACAGAAGAAATTCCTAGTGTAAGGAACCTTATTATTAGTACCGTAGCGACATTGTCGCTTGCGGTCAATGCCCACCGCATCGCTGTTGCTGTCGCCTACCAAAGAGTTTAGAAAGTGACGGCCATACAGTTATGACCGTATGAGTGACAGAGGAGATGCTCTATTAAGGTGCTCTTCTTTTTGAAGTTCCGTTGCGAAATATACCATATCGGCCGTGACAAGTCTGTAATATCAAAATAACAGCTTTTAACTGAATGCATATGAAAATATATATGGCACTTATTTTTGAATTTTTGTTTGTCTGTCTGTTTGTTCCGGCTAATCTTCGAAACGGCTGGACCGATTTTGACGGGACCTTAACTGGCAGATACTTAACTGTTGTTATAAGGAGTAACTTAGACTGGCTTTATTTTAGAAAAAGTATTAGGGTTCCGTGTAAAAATATAAAAACCCTTGAAATTGGTAACAAATACCGATTTAAAAAGGGAAGTAATATTTTTATCATAATTTCAAGCGGACGAAAGTCGCGGGGCACAGCTAGTCTGATAATGAAATAAGATCGTAGAAGCATATCTTCTACTCTTTCACAAGCATAACCCCGTAAAGCTACCATCCAAAAAGTACCTGAGTATATTTTAGCTTACCTTTGCAGCTCTGAAAGCAGGTGGAGGTACGTACTCATTAATCTGAACACGCTCGAGAGGCTCTTGCGGTGGCCGTAAAGCGTACGAATCTTTTGACAGCATCACGTTTGACACTCATTAACTTAAGTTGGTTTAAGGAAATTGTGGAGGAAATGTATTTGGTCTGTTTATACAAATGTAAAACGTTCACGGGTGCAAGTGTGGGGTCCTGGGTTATATTTTTTCACCTGTGCAGGTATATAACTGCATTTTGGCACCTGCATAAGTACGATAGACTGTACGTCAAGCCCGTCAAACTATTCCCAAACCACTGCAACTCCTAAAGCCAGAATAAACAGTAGCGACCACCAGAAAAGTGCCGAGACAATGAAGCTCGACGAAGTCCCAGAGAAACAATTTATCTGTCTTGGATCCCGCAATGAAATTAATCAGAAAAGAATAGTGGAGGAGTAGGAAATATATAATTTCCCCTTCCTCAGGCCGTACGCCAGTGGTAAGGCGATTCTTACATGACACCGCGCGGTTGTGCGGCGAAGCGAATCTCACGTCGCATTGGCTTGCACTGACCTGCAATAACACATAGACAATATTCGAAATGAACTAGTATTGTAATAAATAAATCATCATCTTCCTGCCCTTGTCCCATTCTATTTGGGGTCGGCGCAACTCCGCGTAACACGTTTTCTTCTTCCAATCTCCCCTGTCAGACGTCACGGCATCATTTAATCCTTTCTTTTTCATATCAGTCTTCAGACAATCCATCTTTTCTTTGGCCTTCCTCTCACTCTCCATCCATCAACATTTATGTTCATTACTCTTTTAGGCACATGCGTTTCATCCCTCCTCATTACATGTCCATACCAGGACAAACGTCTTTATTAAAATAAATAAGTATTAGATTTTAATTAAAAATGCTGGCTTACATTTTATTTCATTTATCATTTCCTCCCCCTTCCGTGTAGCTACTTTAGCCAAGGCTAAGTACTTAAAGTCTACAGTTCAATATCTCGTCTTTAACAAATAAGTTAACCGCAAACTCTTGAGGGTAGTTGGGCAGTATTTAATCAGTTGGTCGTTAAAGCCAAACTCTGTTGAGATTCATCAAGTTTTCATCTGGTCGCTACCTATTATAGCTAGGTTCTTATTTAACTTGTAACCATAGTTGCTGGGACTGCTTATAGTTAAGATCAATGTAAGTAGGTATGCTGGTACGTCCCTTTCTACTTGCATTAGGGACCTCGGTACTTAGCACGTTAACTTTCTATTTTATTATAAGAATTTGAATGGCTGACATTTCCAGGTATACCTATGACGTCTTCGACGTTGCCGTTTGCGGGTAGGTAAAAAAAGTACGTAGGTAGATCTCACGCTCCTGTTTTGAAGGTTGTCACCAAAAAGTCGATACTGCTGTAGCGATAATGTAGGTAGGTACCAGGTAAAAGTCGCGCGGGTGCACGGAGCGGTAGCCCACAGTCAAATTTCCCTCAGAAAACTCATCACACGCGCCCGCGCCTTTTAGCGTTGCTCATACTTATTTTCAATAAAGACACGCGAGCGTGCACCCTTGCGTTTTTTAGCGGATAGGCATCAAGAATTATCTATTTGCTTAAAATACAGGTGTTACAAGTTGTTAAAATTGGTGGTATAAGCACAAACCATATTTTGCCTTTTTAGGGCATGCAAATATAATTTTACATCATTATACATTAATGCGAATGGGTAGGTACCTACACCGCCTTACCCATCGGGGATTTCAGGCGTGATGTTATGTTATGTATTTCTTTCTTTGCTTTATCATTCGGTCTACATAAGTCAGTCATTTCAGCAGGTAAGTAGGTAGACAGGTTGTACAATTCACCCCATCGTCCGGCTCACAGCAAAATGATTCTTTCTAAAGGATGCAGTCGAGCTTCACTTTATTACCTACTGAACTTCAATACAATCTCGATTCTGAATCGTCCGACTGAAAATTAAAGTAGGTACGTCTAGGTATGTACTTAGGTACAGCGCTTTCATTGGTATTGCTTCCGCTACGGAAATACGTAGGTAGGCGTAGGTGCAGTTAATGCGATGCAGTGCAAGGAGAAAGATATTGAATGGAATCCGGTTTTGTGATGTTCCGTGAATATAAGAAATAAAGAAGTGTTTTTACTTAGGTAGTGGACACTGTAAGTTCGGTGTAGGTTGTTAAGTCATCTATGAATCTCCACCTGATGAGGTGGAGATTCATAGATGGCTTTGCCCTGGAGTGTAAATGTGGTTTTGCCCCACATACGATGGGACACTTGATATGGTGTCCTGTCCTGTTGCTTTGCTATTCACAGGAGCTAATAGACACTACTGAAAGTGCCAAACTCGTCGCCAAATTTTGGGCTGACTCAATTTGCATTGTCATTGACACGCTAAGAACAAGAACTGGCTGAAAGTTCGGGTAATGATTCCCGAGTCGGGCAAATAAACTAAGTTTATATTGAATCAAACTCTCGATTTGCCACTTCTATTGTTTGATGTTTTGAGGCCTATCCACAACATCCCGTCTCGGATGTCCGATCCGATCCCCAATTCGACCGAACCGCATTCTGTCGGAATTGTCTGATGCAAGAACAATGCTTGCGTCCGGCCTGGACGTTGTTGCACCACCAATCAATTGTAATACTTTCTTTAACTGTCTTAACGCGGTTCCTCATAGAATTTGTATGGCAAAAGGAACTTGTGACGTCACTAATGTACCAAGTCAGTGACACAACTATTTATTGCTATGAAAGCAAATAAAAATTTTACAGTAAACTGAAAAGTCATGAGGGTCTGAGTATAGTCCATAAAATCTAACTATGACCAGATTGAATCCTTTAAATCCTTAGCCAACCCAATAGGTTCTTGGTAGCTGAGAATATGCATAAGCATAATCAGCCTATAATGTTCCCACTGCTGGGACACACTCATCTCTGTGAGAGGGAATGGGCCACGAATCCACCACGCGAGCCCAGTGCGGGTTGGTAGATGTCACATGTCTTCGATTTTTTGGTTCTAAGACATGCCGGTTTCCTCACTATGTTTTCCTTCCCCGTTTTGAGAGCAGTGGTGATGAAATAAATTACACAAAGTAATAAATACGGAACTAGCTGCTAAGATACTTGCAAGAATATATTTTAATTCTACGTAGTTCATTCAGATGTTAATCGTTTTCATTATATAAAAATATTTTGAAAACATTTCCTGGCTTTTCAGCGATTCAGAGTAACGGTGGTTACTTTTATTACAGAATTTAGAATTTAAAAACTAGCGCGGTGTTATTATGTTACTTTAGCTCTGGAATAAGTTTTGTTTCTTTTTAGTTATATTGTAGTACGGTTTGCAAATTATTCCAAAGAGTTTTTTTAAATGTCGTTGGTTTGCCGTTTTCCCTATACCGAACTACTTACTACTGGTACTTACTTTTAGTTTTAAAAGTTGCATTTGTTGCAAATGTTTATTAAATACCTGCGCTTCTACATACTTTAAACCGCTATAGACCGACCGCTTTAATGAGTCAGTGAATATTCTGAGGGTTGATCACGTATTGGTTCAATTAGTATCGTAATACCTACGTGGATTATGATTATTTTAAAACAAATTACATGTGGTATATTGTTAGGACTTAGCCTTTGATGGGGCAAGGCGGAGGACTCATTAAATCGGTCGGTCTATACTAGCCCCACTGACTAGATCCTGTACATTCTGAGAATTTTCTTCGGTGTTTACATTTTACTTACTGACTTAGGATAAGTACGGAGTTTCACAAAATAAGAAACCAGCGTATGTCCGTTAGGTTATATTACCTAAGCTCTGACGTACTATACTTAGTAGCTATTTTGTTGATTTCATGAAGGTAAAAGTGACTGAGTAATGCTGTACAGTCGCCAGCACATCAACTTACCACAAACTGTCAAATTTCTCCAAATTATTTTAAACCATGAAAAGTTGAGGGTTAAGTTCAAAATCGAATGAAAAAAATTGACTTGTTGTGATGGCGACTGTACAGGGATTTTTTCGACGTTGCCGAAATCGGAACTATCGCCGCTTTTAGTTACAAATACATTTTACAAACTTTTATCAACAGCGCCCTCTGTCCAAGTCACTCCTCACTCATATAGCACAGTACACGAACTGAATTATTTTTGCTAGCCGTACATTCATACATACCTAAGGCAGATTACGAGATCATCATCAGTATCATTCCGCTGCCCTCACCCCAATTTATCTGGGGTCGGCGCAGCATGTCTTCTTCCATACTTCTCTATTACTCGTCATCACAGCAGTCACCTCCTTTTTAGCCATAATAATCATCCTCTACACCGTCCGTCATTGGCATCCATCGTTCCTTTGGCCAACGCAAATTACTGAGATGTAATCCCAAATATCCTTGAGAAAATATTGAAACAGAAAATCGGTCAAGAGGTGGTCAAGAGCAAGGTTAACTCGGCCTTCGATTTCCTCGTTTTTAAGAGTATAAGCACTTGGATTTCACTAGGGGTATATATATACATAACAAAACCACGAGGATTAAACCTGGATAAAAGTCACGCAAACCATTTTTTAACACCTAAATTGTTATTTTCTGTTTTTTAACCCCCGATGCAAAAAGGGGTGTTATTAGTTTGACCGCAATGTGTGTGTGTGTCTGTCTCTGGCACCGTAGCTTTTAAACAAGTGAACCGATTTGGAAGTAGTTTGTTTTTATTTGGAAGCTAATTCTTGGCGATGGTTCTTAGATACGTTTTTATCAAAATCGGTGCAGCCATTTAATAGATATGGGGGATGAACGTGGTGATGAATAATCGAATATTTTCAAATATACTCAAGTGGGGTATCAAATGAAAGGGCATGATGTGTATTTTACAATTACACATGTTTTATCAAAACCGGCTCAGCAATTTTATTGACTTTTAAAATGTTTGTTCACTTTTTTTGCTGCGATGGGGGTTTTTTAAATTTTAAATTTATTTGCGGGATTCAAAAAAATTAAATCTTTTGTTCGAGACTCGTCGTGCTTCAATGTCTCGGCGGTTTTCTGGTGGTCGCTGCTGCCGTTGATTCTGTCTTTCAGGATTTGCAATGGTAGGAACATAATGTGGTCCAGTCCAGTTAAAAAAAAAGTACCAAGGAAGCATAGCACAGAAGGAAGACTAACAGAAGGTACTTCCAAACCACAATCTAAAACAACGTCATTCACTCAAAAGGACCCGATTAATAGATAAAACTGCTTAAAGTATTGAAAAATCAACGTTTTATTTCTCTTGTTACAATTTGTACTTTCAGTTAAAGTTTCGAATTATTGTTATCTCCATCTTTATAGCTACATCTGTCTCGAAAAGTTTGAATTTTTTCGGACACAATCTTTAGAGACTTACTCAGACAGCACTTTGTTTAATTGTAGGTTGTGTATTGTGTCTAAACTTTTGATTGAGTAGACAATCTAAGCTTTAGACTCAAAAGCTTAGGAGTTACTATTTCTTCTTAAAAACAAAACTCATTTGTATTGTGGCGAAAATTAGCATAGAACTTGGTGCGTAGTACTGAACTGGTCCTATTTGGCGCAGCTATGAGGCACACCGTGTTACCTACATTTTTTTTTGTCTAGTTTAAAGTTTTCTTTCTTTCTCTCTTTCTTTCTTTCTTTCTTTGTTTCTTTCTTTCTTCTTTCTTTCTTTCTTTAGTACTGGCAACCGGCTTGCGTGTATGATGTATGAAAGTATTATAGCAGTGATGGTCTAGTGGTGTGACCATCGGAATGCCAAGACATATGTCTCAAGTTCGAACCCAAGACACGCATCTGTGACTTTTCATATTCATGTGTGTATCAGTGACGAAGGTTCCAAAGAACTCGATTCCTACCGGATTCCCTTTGAAAAATAACACCGTCATTATTCTACAACGTGTAACAGAATAAACGAAATTCCTGAAAGTAGTTAGTTCAGAATCGGCTTCTGAATAGATTTCCGTCATAAAAAATAGGTGTTAAATTTTGACGGAAAAATCTTTAAAATAACTTAAATTAGAAACAGTATCATGACAAATTAAAACAATCCTTAATTCAAGGAAATTGAACCCTTTACTCAGAGAAATAAAGGCTATTAAAACGCACGACATTACTTGTAGTTCGCTCATAGCTCGTAATACACACACGTAAATATTATCAATGCATTTAGATAAATAATATCAATGCATATAGACAAATAATATAATCACATTAAAGATATGTACTCCGGCTTACCTCTTACAAAAATTGACTCTTCGCTACTGGTGAAGGAAAACCCAGCATGGCTGAGAGATATTTCTGACGGCATGTAAAGCCAAGTCAGAAGACCAGGGGAGGTATAAAGATATTTTATAATTTTTAAATTTTTTATAATTTTTTTATTTTTATAATTTTTATATGGACAATGACTGAAGTAAATGATTAATAAAAAAAAATAAAAATAAAGACTTTCGACACCAGGTTAGGCATTAACCAGTTAACCACACGATAAAGAAAGAATGTGTTCGAAGCAAAAGCAGTACTGTAGGATCGTAGCAGGTGACGTTATGGTTTCTGCCTACCGCCACGGAAAATGGGTCAGGTTTCATTGGTTTTAGTTCATCGATGTATGAAAATGCATCTATACAGTGCTAATTGTTTATACAAGTTAAGTGCCGAAAATTTGTTCTTTACTTCTTCACATCTTGAGATTATCTGCATAATACAAAAAAAAAAACAAAAAGTGCAGTGAAGTCGGTTATTTTTTTTGCAAAAAAGTTTTTAATTTTACACTTTTTAGGTGTCTCACATAACTCCTTGTCCAGTATCAATTTTACAACTAGAAGTTATTAGCACGTCATCCACATAGACGAAGCAGAAAAAAACATATTCTACAGAGGATAACTCATAAAGTACCGAAGCAAAGTTAATAAAATGTATATGGGACCATCGCGCGACCTTACTCTACTAAATGAACAAATAATCACTTAAATCGGACCAGTAATCACGAAGAAATCGGTGAACATACATGAAAATAAAAAAATATGCCATATATCTTAGTCTCTGTCTGTTCATGTTCCGTGATCGACGGAAATTAAGCTTTCTCCCTCCATTCTCCCCTGTCAGCGCCTTATCATTCACTCTCCGTTCATTCATATCAACCCTAAGTAGGAGCAATACATTCTTCTACTCACATCGGGATCAACGTCTTAACAAAGATATTCCTTCCACAATAAACGTAAACTCACTGGAAAAACAAATGAAATTGCGAATAAACAAAACAACATCAATATTAGCATTCGATTGCAATGAACAGCGCTCATTTTCCCGCAAATAACAAACATTGTATTGAAATAGCTCACAATTGAACAAATGGAAACAAGAAATGATAAATTCGTTGCTGTAGTCTTAAAAAAAATATATTTCGCCTTCTGTTCACGTCTAAGGACAACCGGCGGCTGTCAATGGCCCTAGCTGGAAAATCAAAAGGATTCGCGTTTCCTTCATGTTTTTGCTACATAATTTTCTTGGCTCCACAAGTCCTCACAATTTTCTCCCCAGTCCAGTCGGTCCCGGACCGCAGCATTGAACGGTCGTGTCTCGCGTTCCCGTGTTTACGAAAAAACATTATTGTGTATGAAACATAAATATTGTGTGAAATAACTGTGTTTATTGTGAATTTTTATTGCTGTTTATTGGATTTTCTTATCGGTAAGTCTAATTTTAGTCATCTGTTTTGATTTTATCGTGCTTTCTGAGGGTACCTGTTGATTTTTGGATGGCAACATGAATTAGAAGCTGAGAATTGAAAATAATACGTAAAGATGAAAAAGTAAAACACTTGTGTTTCACTTTTTGAAAAAAAAAGAATGTTCATCTAATCAAAAAAAAAATGTTCATCTAGTCTTCTAGATGAACATTTTTCGTTCAATATTTATCAAATAAATGATTTGATTGATTGATTGATTGATTGATTGATTGATCAATGTATATTTTGTTCAATATATAATTATCTATGATTTAATAGGAGATAATTTTTTTTTTTTAATTTTAGCGATGCAACCACCCATTTATTTTTTATATTATTCTTTTTTAGGGGTATGTAGTGATGATAATTATCCTTATTCCGTTACTTGGATTTTTGTTTATTTTAGGACTTACCTTATTTTAATAGACCACCTTCTATTTAGACACCAATTTTTGCCTCTTACCTACTAATTAATATTCTTTGTTTCTCAACAAAAGATTGTCATTGGAGGATTGAAATTGATATTGTTTGATTTGAACTACGTTTAATCTCATTTGTTTAGGAAGGAACCTTTTTTGGGTCTATTTACTAACGTAGATGGAGAACATTAACACGAAGTTAGGTAGCTAGATATTGTAAATGACTTCGAATTTTAGGTACAGCATTGGATATTTAAAAAAAGCCCAATATCAAGCAGGATACGCACAGAAAATAACAAAAAAAAAAATATATATATTTTGGTTAAAAAACAACGCCTATCACTTTTTTTATAAAAACTAAAAAAATCACAGAAAGAAGAGTGGAAGGTTATGTGGGAGACCTTTGCCCAGCAGGTGGCACCAATACAGGTTTAAAAAAAAACATAAAAGTATAAAACGAGCTATTTCGATATGCTTTCAAGGATCACCGAGCAACTGGCGTGTGCTGCTACTTATTCGGGACATTTTGCTCGCACTAATACGAACAATTTGTTTTGCCAAATCTGGTGATTACGGTATCTATGTACAATATTAATTGTGTATTTAATGGGAAAGAAAAAAATAGCAGTAGATTAATAATTAGTCAAGATCAGTTCATCATTATCAATGTTATTTCACCCAGGCGCCGCCCACTGATAAGCATTCCTTTCCTTTCCGTCATTATATTTATTATATTTGGTATAGGATAAGCCATTAACACGAAATAAAGTTATCCTTTTACTCGGTCTTCTCATAGAGCCACTAACATTTTAAAATTATCGTCTTCCATTCATCAGCAAACAAGTCCAATCCAGTGTTGCTCTCCACGAGCGCGTTGAGCATCCTAAGCATACGCTGTATAGGGGAAGTGGATCGAGCTACAGTGCGACAATATGGGACATTAAACAATTAATGCTTTCTAGAGCGATTATAATTATTTGGAACAAATAATTGACACAGCTCCGCATGTAAATCCAAGGAGTCGGTATAACCATGTATAATTTTATACGCTGTTGTTATTTCGTCAACAGCACGCCTAACTTTAAGGGAATTAAAATTCAAACATCCTAAAAGAAAGTTAGTAGGATACTTAAATGGATAATATCCAAACACATACTTCACCGCAGTCCCGGGTGCCTTTGTCTAGTTTGATGATCATCATCTGCTTGCCTTTTCTCTTTTGCCCCGTGCAATGTACCCGGATGCAACTGAATATCAGTATTTTACATGGAGCGACTGCCATCTGATCTCCACAACTCAGTTAGTACTGGATACTCATATCAGTTATACCGAAACTCTTTGGTATGACTGGTTGTCAGATTTTCGGTACACTGACTACCTGTAACGACTACCAAAGATCTACAAATGACTGCTGTGTCAAACAATTTAACGTGATTTCCGAGGTACGGAGAAAACTGTATGTAATGGATGGTCAGACATCCACGGACCTCTGCAAGCGCGGCTGAACCTTAAAGATAGACCCATGCGGCTGTTAAAACGAATTTGGAACTTGGCCACCATTCGGCCATAAACTTTCTCTATGTATTGTTTATTTCATACACTTCCATTCCTTCCATTTACTACTAAAAAAATAGCTAGAGGGAATAATAAACATAGACAAGAAAAAGTGTACTTATTATCTAAGTAGTCGACAATCCATCGATGGAACATTTTATGTCCAACACAAGCTATAAAACACGGGGAAAATGGATTAGCGTGTGCGCGTGCGTGTGCGTGTGTGTGCGTTCGCGTGTTGTTCCTCTAGTCGCAACTGAACGAGACTAGTAGCTTTCAGGAAGGGACAATAAATATACGACAGGGGGAGAAAATGAATGCCTTTTTCGGGAAAAATGTGACCGAATTGCTGTGTGAATACGTTGTTTTTGGGTATGGTTTTAATAGCTGTCTATCTCAAAGAAAAATCTTTAGTCGTCTTGTAGTGTCATTGTTAGGACATTATACCAATACTAGCTGTTGCCTGCGACTTCGTTCGCGTGGAAATTTTTATCTATGTGCTAGTCCAGACTATAATTTATCTGTGTGTCAAATTTCTCCCTGATCCCTACTGGCGTGATTGAGTAACAGACATCCATCCATCTAAAGTTTCGCATGTATAATAGTAGTAAGATCATAGCAAATGTGGTGTCTAGATAAACAACAGTGACAGTAGTTTAAATATAATGTAGGTACCTGAGTGCACATCCATTCCGCAAGAGAACCAAGGTTACCGACGTAGCCCGGAGAATTGCCTAAATTAAGTCGCACGTTGCTCGCAGAACGGAGGATGGCCGATGGGGCCGAAAAGTTCTGGAGTGGTGACCGCGAACCGGAAGACGTTGCGTTGGAAGGCCTCCCACTAGGTGGACCGATGACCTAGTGATGGTTGTGGGGATCCCCTGGAGAGCGAGACGCACGGGACCGGCCAATGTGGCGACACTTGGGGGAGGGCTATGTCCAGCAGTGGATGTCTTTCGGCTGAAATGATGATGATGATGATAAAGCACACATGGGTTTTGTGATACGAGTATCACAGGGGTCAAGAAATGTAAATGCATATTCAATGAAATGCAATGTTTATTTAATAAAATTTTAAATGTTTTTTTCTCAAAATGGCAGCGGTGTCAGTTGATATGTCATTGCTTGTTTGCGTCAAGTTATCCCCCAGAAGTGCATAAGTTTGTGTTCTTAAGAACGTTGCGCCATTAAATTAGCACTTTTTTTTTTTTTTTTTTTTTTCGACCCCCCCCCCCACTCTGGGCGGAGCGGAAGGGAGTGTCAGATTTGTACTGACTAAAACCCATCCATGTTCCTTCTTTGCCCTTTGTGTTCCAGGGCCACGGTATCTCTTTCGAACAGTCCCGCAGCCCTGGCAGGCATCGGCCCATGCGGACCCCTACTTATTTGCTGACATCTCTTTGAGGCGCACGTGGAACACGAACGCGCCGTCGACACGGCCTGTCATCATAAGACGGCCGGACGACGAGCTAGCCCATAACTCGCCGTCCACAGGCCCGCGCCTACGGTGGCCGGGAGCCACCACGTGACCCCTAACGCCCAGGGCGTCTCCTGCGGCGGCTGGGACGTGAGGTTCTTTCCCTCTCACGTCCCGCCACCTCCTTCACTAGCATGACTGCTTTGCAGAAGGAGGTGACGGCTTCGCATTCCCTCTCGCTCCGGACCATGGCTTGGACCAGGGCCGGACGCGAGAGATCGCCGCCGCCAATCGCCGCTACGAGGACACGGTGGTGCTCCGCCCAAGCGGGGCAGACCTCCACGGCTCCACCGTGTCCTCCGGACGATCCTCGCAGTGGAAACACCCAGGCGTTTCCTCCCGCCCGATTCGGTGCAGGAACCTCCCTAAACCACCGTGTCCGGTGAGGACCTGCGTCAGGCGGTAGGTGAGGGCGCCGTGGCGCCTCTCTAGCCACTCCTCAAAGAGGGGACTTATCGCCACTATGGTGGCGTGCCCTGCACGGGGTTGCGACAGTCGCTCTCTCCATGTCGCCATGAGATCACGCCGGAGGTCTGTCCGCCGAGCGACAATTTGCCGCGGCAGCGGGGTTTCCCCCAGACGTAGTGCCTCCGCGCGCCATTCGTGCAGGCGCGCGAGGACTATCGCCTCCAGATCCCATGGCGGCATTAAATTAGCACTTCACTTTAAGTTCTTAAATTCTAATAAAAAACAAAATGCAAAGATAATCCAGAAGTTTGTTCTCCCGTGTGTGCAAGAGCCACAGGTGTTCCTAAAGATATAGAAACATATAACGTAAGGTTAATAGCGCTGAACACTTTCTACACGGTTGCATTTTGCCGCGTCCGCGTTTTTCACTTATCCGTTTTATCGTGCGGGCAAAAAGAGTTCTATTTTTTTTGAAGTTGTCCTTATGATGGTATACAGGGTGGCGATCATTCAGCCACATCCTTGCATATTCTACCCATCCAATTACTTAAACAATTTTCGCTATGACACTTAAATCCGAGTTGTGTAATAAGAAACAAATTTGTAAACACAGTATACAGACTCCCTTCGGCCGCCATCGAAACTGCTGGTTCTATTACGATCCATGTCTGTTGTCTTTTTTACGAATCGGATTGTGGAGAGATTCATAGCGAAATTTATTTAGTACTAGCTGTTGCCCGCGACCTTCGTCCGCGTGAAATTTTATAGTCTATAACCTTCCTCGATAAATGGGCTATCCAACACTAAAATAATTTTTCAAATCGAACCAGTAGTTTCTGAGATTAGCGCGTTCAACCAAACAAACTCTTTAGCTTTATAACATTAGTATAGATGATAGATAACACCGAAGGGTTAGGCAGAGGTGTTCCTAGTAGTACACCCGCATTTCGCCCGTTATGTTTTAAGTCCCTAAGTGGGTGTGAGCCTATTACCATCAACCGGACACAAATCCAGACTCCGTGGCTGCTACTGAGAAATTCCTGATGGAAAACCCAATAACACTGCCCGACCCGGGAATCGAACCCAGGACCTCTTGCTCGGCAAGTTTGCGACCACTCGACCAACGAGGCGTCTGCAATCGACATGTGATTGCGTTTTCCAATTTATTTCATGAAACTGTTTTTCCGCTTGTTTATGCCGTGAGAGCTTATTACTTTGGTATTGTTATTACGCGCACTGGCCCGCGTGGTGGATACAGCCCATTCCCTCATCCATATGAGTTATCGTCGTGTCATCATGTAGTCGGCTTCCAGTCTCACCGATATGCAGCTAAATACCAGTATTTTACAAGGAGCGACTGCCTATCTGTCCTCCACAACCTATTTAGTAATACGATGTTCCTTGTTAAGACTTATTGTCAGACTTTCTGGTCACTCACGACTAGCAGTAACGACTGTCAAAGATCTACAAATGACCGCCGCGACCAAAGGGTAAACATGCTTTCTGAAGCACGATGGAAACTGGGTGGTCACCCATCCACGGACCAGCCAAGGCAAGCGCGCCTTAACCTGGACATTGACCCGAGCGGCTTTTATTATTTAGCCACGAGCTTCTTTCCGTCTTATGAGTTCAATACCATAGCATAGTCAGCCTATAATGGAGGAGCTCGTGGCTAAGTGATAACAGCCGCTCGGATCGATCTTTAGGTTAAGCCGCGCTTGCCTAGGTTGGTCTGTGGATGGGTGACCACCCATTACATACCGAGTTTCCTCCGTGCCTCGGAAAGCACGTTAAGCCGTTGGTCCCGGGTGTCATTTGTAGATCTTTGACAGTCGTTATAGGTAGTCAGTGGCCCAAAAAAAGTCTGACAACCAGTCTTACCAAGGGGTATCGTATTACCCAGTACTAACTGGGTTGTGGAGGTCAGATAGGCAGTCGCTCCATGTAAAATACTGGTATTCAGCTGCATCCGGTTAGACTGGAAGCCGACCCCAATATAGTTGGGAAAAGGCTAGGCAGATGATGAGTCAGCCTATAATGCTCTCAAAATTATAGGCTGAGCATGCTATTGTCTTGTTCAATCCAAAACTGGTGGTTTTCTGACATAGACAATCGTAACGGAACATCCCATAGAAAAGATGCCCTGGCAGGCTCGTAAGACCTGTTTGTTTATGTTCGAACCAGTCAAATATTGGCACACAATGAGCGAGATTCGATTTATGAAAGGTTTTTAAGTAAAGTAGCCTACCTGAGTGTACCTACAAAGTGCCATGTAAAACCTAGAAGAAGGGTTATATGGTTGACTTGTATGTTTCTTCTCGGCTGTCATTTGTAGATCTTTGACAATCGTTACAGGTAGTCACTGGCCCGAAAGTCTAACAATCAGTTTTACCAACGAGTATCGTATTACCCAGTACTAACTGGGCTGTGGAGGTCCGATAGTCGCTCCATGTAAAATACTTATAAAGCTCAACTATGTTGAGATAAGGCTAGGCAGATGACGAAAGTCATAAAATCGTTCTGGTTTCAAGAACTATTTTGTATACTTTAACTCTTCTTGTTTCCGTGACACAAAAAATAAAATAAAAATACGTCACGGTTGCCAATCCATTATTTTATTGGTGAAAACATTAGCCTCATTTATTATTCAGAACAAAAGTGAAACGTGTATAAACTCTGAAACCAGAAAAAAATATATTGTGGAACATACTTACACAGACTTACAGCTTTTTTTAGAGCTTTCGAAGACTTTTCAATTATAGTTTTTGTTTCTTAATATAAAAAGTTGCGATATTTTTTTTTTTCATTTTGATTATATTTATCGGGATAAGCTAAGCTAAACTAAAATATAGGTTTCACAAATAATGTTACTCTTCTTCTCCTTTTATTTATTTAACACTTGAAGTGTTAAATAAATAAAAGGAGAAGAAGAGTACAGAGGCGGACTCAATGCCATAGGCATTTTCTACCAGTCAACCTTTGGGTGATGCAGAGTCAAACAGTGGTAAGTATATACAGGGTGACCTGCCATAGCAAATTCGGATATAGAGGAGGTCATTTGCTACTTATTAGACCTAACTTTCCCTAGCTAAAGTTTTACAGTCTAGGAGATATGTCCATTTTTATATTTTATTGAGATTTTTCTAAAATTTTACATTAAAGCATTCTCAACTTCAGTTTTTTTCATTATTTTAGTATTTTTTATTATTTGTTGGTAGTCATACAGATTTGTGATTAAAATACGTCGGAACTTTCTTCGGGTTAAAAAAAAAAAATAACATCTTACTAAAGTATAAAATACATATCTCCCAAACTATAAAACTTTAGATAGGGAAAGTAAGGTTCAATAATTAGTAAATTACCTCCTCTATATGCGAATTTGCAATGGCGGGTCCAGATCCTGTCACCCTGTACATCTGTGAAAAAAAAAAACTTTTTTCTTTTCGTGTGAAACTCAAAAATGGTGTTACACCAGTATGCTGCCACCTGCACAGCTCTAAAATTTGCTTCGATTAAATCTGAAAGGTGCTGGTGGTTGTGCAGGATGGCCAGACAGGAAGTAAGGCATATCCTATTTAATTAAAATCGGTCGAGCCGTTTCGGAGGAATGCGACCACAAACACCGTGACATCGAGATCATGGAGAAGAAGATAAAAAAAAAGTAAGAATGTATAACTGACGTTTCTCAATTGCGGATACAATTAGGTATTCGGATCGGTAGATTCCTGCAGTTATGTCCCGAGGATATATTGTTGCCAATTGGATAATTGACTATCTCCCATTGTGTTGCTGTATTCAAATGTTGCACAATAAATTTCTATTTATAACTTCTATACTTTCAAGACTTAATACTGTCACTTACGGGATATCTTCCGTGATTGTTCATTATTTTGAGCTCCCGATATTTCGACGCTGTTGCAAGCGCCATGATCGTGGGTTGACTGGAGAATGCGGGTGGATGGAAAATAAATTGTTAATTCAATTCAATTCAATTTATTTATTTCAATCAACAGTTGGATCATATAATAGTATTAGGTACATTGAATAAAAGGAGCGAGGAGCTCGTGGCTAAACAATAACAGACGCTCGGATCGATCTTTAGGTTAAGCCGTGCTTGCCTAGGTTGGTCTGTGGATGGGTGACCACCCATTACATACCGAGTTTCCTCCGTGCCTCGGAAAGCACGTTAAGCCGTTGGTCCCGGGTGTCATTTGTAGATCTTTGACAGTCGTTAGGTAGTCAGTGGCCCAAAAAGTCTGACAACCAGTATTACCAAGGGGTATCGTATTACCCAGTACTAACTGGGTTGTGGAGGTCAGATAGGCCGTCGCTCAGATGATGATGGTCACGTGTATTAGATTAATCTAATACACGTGCCCATCGTCATCTGCCTAGCCTTTTCCCAACTATGTTGGGTCGGCTTCAAGTCTAACCGGATGCAGCTGAATACCAGTATTTGACATGGAGCGACGGCCTGTCTGACCTCCACAACCCAGTTAGTACTGGGTAATACGATACCCCTTGGTATGATTGGTTGTCAGACTTGCGGGCCACCTGTAACGCCTTTCAAAGATTTACAAATGACAGCCGGGACCAACTTTCCAAGGCTCGGAGGAAACTCAGTATGTAATTGGTGGTCACCCATCCACGGATAAACCTAGGCGAGCGTGGCTTAACCTGAAGATTGATTCGAGCGGCTGTTATTATTTAGCCACGAGCTCTTGTCGCAGATAGCTGAACCATTATTTTATGATTTCCGCACAGAATATTCTAATAATTTTGAGTGCTTCCACGAAATATTCATTGCCGGAACTATCTAGATAAGAGGTGCTATCTCTGAGTCATGTAGAAGAGTTGAGATAGTGGGAGTGGGGTTTAATAATAATTATAGACCGACCGCTTTAATGACTCCTCTGCCTTGCACCGTCAAAGGCACATAAAGCGTCCACAATGTCCTAATCCACGTAAGTATTACGATATGTACATTACGAAGGTTGATCAAGTATTGGTTCAATTAGGAACCAATACTTGATCAACCTTCGTAATGTACATTGGTAATGCGGAAATGTAAAGTTAAAATCGGATCTTGTTTTTTTAATGCTTTGCACAGAACAATAGGGAAGACCGTTAAAAGCTAATATTGTAGATGGCGCGACTATAGCTAGGTCTCAATCTGACCAATGACGTCAAGCCATTTTGAAATATAAAATGACATTACCAAATTTTCGACCAATGACGATGTTTGGCACAAGCTATGCTAGCGCCATTTTCAGTTTCACAGTTCCCTTCCCATAGCACCGATGTTTACCAACAACGCTCCCTGTCAATGTCATTCGAGTGTCAAAAGTTGCTTTAAATACTGTGATTTTCACCATAGTTGATCTTTTTCTTCCATACTTCCCTATTAGCCGCCATGTCAGTACACTCCTTTCAAAGATTATAACGGCTAGCAAATATGTTTGCCAATCTGTGGTTTGAATGAGTCCTCTGAAGAATATAATTATATTTTTATACCTACTTAATAGCTGACGGTGAATAAACTGAAAAAACAGTAGTCAGCCCAGGACCCAGTGCAAATATAAAAAAAAAAAACAAAAGAGAACACATACTTTTAAGTGTCAATGAAACTATGCTGATTCAATTAGATTCCTTTTTTGAATTTAATGGAAAGCGCGGGAATTTTGGCACCTGTCAGAGAGTTTTATTTTTTTTCATTCATCTGGTTCTTTATATCAGTTAGACTATAAGTCTTAAAGGGAAAAGGATTTCCTAAAATATATACCCTTTATCTTTAGCCCTTTAGGTAAAGAAGGAACAGGAATATTTTACGTATATTTTTGGAAAAGCAGCTCTATTTACTTATGCTTTTGTGAAGAAAATAATATGAGTACATACTTCCTTACCTACTAATACATACTAATATTCTGAATGAGAAAGTAATACTCTGTCAGTCATTTGTATTTTCACGGCTTAACAGCTAAACAGATTTGGATGGGCACAGAGACAAAAAATGATCAGGACTATTCGGTTTATCCTGGTACTACGTTCCTGTGGGACAATTTCAGAACTCCACGTGGGCAAAACCGCAGACTTGAGCCAGTTTTACATATGTAAAACCGACTTTTGTCCGCGGTATTACTTCTATACATAAGTATATACATATTAAAGTACTTAATTTGGGTCATTTTTGTACAACAAGAACAGAAAATATATAAGAAATAATATTCTTTTTATTATTGGTTTAACCTACATCGGCTACATCTTATAACACATTAAAATGTTTGGTATTTACCTACATAAGTATAATAACTACGCCACAACCTCGTAACTTTGTTATGGCTGGATACTTACTATTTAACTTACGAACCCTAGCGGTTGAAATTGCAACTCGTGTATTATACCACAAATGGAGCGAATGAGCAAAGTCTGTAGTTAAGCCAGTAGAGTGGAAGGAGATTTTCCATCCATTCTCTTTTCTACAAAACTTTTTGATAAAACTAATGTTTTTTTTTAATTATTCTGCTAGGTATAGGGTTAATGAATTCATCAAAGAAACAAGAAATGAGTTTTAATACGGAGAAACTCAAGCAGTTCTATCGAAATTGGGTGCATGTATTGTGTATATCATCTTAAAAATAATACAAAATAGAATATACACGTACCACGGTCAAAATGTATGGAACAGCTGTTTTTTTTTATAAATTACCGATGAAATCTTTTTATGAGGAATGATATACTCAGAATGATATACTGAATAGGTGGTAACCGTACACCCTGTATAAAATTTACAAGGCAGATGTGAGTGGCAACGCTTGAAGGGGATGTCCTAGTAGGACACACACACACTTACTTTATTTTACATTTTTAGCAGTGTAAGTATCACTTTTGTAGGAAAGAGCTGTTCTTTTTTTTAAATTGCCCCTGCAAATTTTTTTTTGTGCTTCAACGGTATGATGTACTGAACACGTGTTGACCATTTGGGCATGTCCCTACCACCCTGTTATCACGCCTAAGGCAGCAGTAGAAGTAGGCGGTCATGAAACATTTACTTGGAACATTCACATTTCATCAGTCCTATTGAATTGGGGAGCTCGTGGCTAAATAATAACAGCCGCTTGGGTCGATCTTTAGGTTAAGCCGAGCTTGCCTAATTGGGCCGTGGATGGGTGACTACATACCGAGTTTCCTCCGTACCTCGGAAAGTACGTTAAGCCGTTGGTCCCGGCCGGCTCAATAGTAAATGTTTGACAGTCGTTAAGTAGTCAGTGGCCCGAAAGTCTGACAACCAGTCTTACCAAGGGGTATCGTATTACCCAGTGCTAACTGGTTGTGGAGGTCAGATAGGAAGTCGCTCAATGTAAAATACTGGTAGTCAGCTGCATCCGGTTAGAATTGAAGTTGACCCCAACTTAGTTCGTAAAAGTCTAGGCAGATGATGATATTGAATTGGGGAGCCTATTGCCATCAACCGGGCAAAAATCCAGATTCAACAGAGAAAAAACCTTACAACAATTAGCAGACCTATATTCACAAACTATTTATAAGTTTGATTATTATGTTTTTAAATAAGCCGAAGAGAATAACTAAGAAATAAGTCACCGCAGTCAATAACCTCCAAAAGGCATGTATTTTAATATTTAATCTGTTAATAGGACAAAGAGAAGGTACTTCCCTGCGAAACGAACCAAAGTGGTACAGAACAGACGTTTTGGCACCCTTGTAAAGTAAATTAATTCGGAATAAGGACGTTCTTTTACATAAAATATCGAGGTTTTACGAACCAAATATCGAACTTCATTGTTATATTTTTTTCTAAGTTGCTTAGCATTGAAGGTGAAGGAAAACATCGTGAGAAACCGGCATGTCGTAGAACCGAAAATTCGAAGACATGTGATATCTACCAACCTGCATTGGGCCCGCGTGTTGGATTATAGCCCATTCCCTCTCATAGAGAGGAGGCCTGTGTCCCAGCAGTGGGAACATTAAAGGCTGGTTATGCTTAGCCTTTTCTAAGTTGTTCTTGACTTCCAGTTTATCTGGAGGCAGCTGAATACCAGTATTTTAGTAGCAATAATTGGGTAACACAGCATGGTTTTTAGATACTGCTTGACAGACATTCGGGGTTCTGAATACTCTTAGGTAAAGACTGTTTTAGATCTACGAAATAATACTATAATTACATAATTAATCATTGAAATGTTTACAATTGCCAATTTCATCATCAACAGTGCTACATTCATTACACTTTAAAACCAACTGACATTTATCTATATCTTGCCACCTCATAGATGTAGGTTACCAAGTGGCCCAGTGATCTAAATCCATTATCAAGTTTAATTTGTGCTAAGCAAATGCGGTCAAATGAACTTAAATATGTACTATTACATAGCAATCACGTCATAGTCGATGCATGTGTAATTGTGTACGGAAGACATACTTGATTGATTATAATTACATTGAAATTATCTCCGTCTTTGTGTCGCTGGAACGACAAAGGTACGGATGTCAAAACCACTTCCACGGCGACCTGCGTTCGCGTGAAATTATTATAAAATGTTATTTCTCTATTTTAGTCGGATTTTGTTATCAATTTAATTGGTTAAATTTTTTAGCACGGAACCCTAATCTTTCGTCTAAAAAAAGGTCTAACGTAGGCTACTTTTGAGTAGCTTACGTTAGTCCTTATAACATCAGCTATCTGCCAGTAAAAGTCCCGTCAAATTCGGTCCCGCCGTTTCGGAGATTAGCCGGAACAAACAGACAGATAAACAAAAAAAGGGTTTTTTGTTATAAGTACCGTATTTACTTTCTATTCAGTAAAAAGCTGTTATTTTGAAATTACAAACAGACTCTTCAATTTTATGTAGACGATGAGTACAAAGAAACTTACATTGTTCACATCAATAGAGTATCGATAGAAAACCGCAGGTAACAAAAAAACATCGATAACAATTTCGCGCTTCCCTAATTTTATTGCCTCTCTCTGAAATTCTCCATTTAGAGCTCCACGTTCCATTCAACGAGTAATTACTGATTCAATCCCAATCATGGCGACTAGAGGTGCACCCCTTGTTGCCTGCCGACGTAATGCTACTAATTAGGTAACCAATTATCCATTTTATATTGTTGGCAACATCACTCATAATCTCTGACAGTCTTTGTTCAATATAAAAGGGGTTGGTAATTCTTGGGACTTAGTCGTTAGAAAATTTTGAAAAGAGAATTTTTGATCAGGGGCTCTAAAATGGCCGCTTTCGCAGAAGCATAATAGTATGAATCACGTTGAAATTCTTAAAATGGTCACAGACGCAGTTAAAATTATGAATTGACACTTTGTCATCATTTTACGAATTGTAACATTATTCATATTATCTATCCTATAATGATTCCACTAAAGCGGCCATTTTTTTTTTTGAAACTTCTTCTTTTCATCAAACTGAGTTTCTCACGCTCGCTTATGAATTGCTCTCGATCAATCACCAGTCGTTATACATTTGAAAAATAATCTTATTTACGAAACTTGCAGTCAGATAACTTTGAAGCCGTAAAGTTGCGGGCGAGTTCATTTAATTTTTTATAGTGCAAAGAGAGCTTCTATCGCTTAAATCTAAATCGGTTGCATTATCGCGACATTTCGTATGCTGTTCGGTTAAAACTTCGTCGCAGGTATATTAAAAAGCGGACTGTACCCATTTTCTCTTCTATTTATAGATGTCTAAAGAAGTAATGGACATTTTTTTACTAAAATAAGATAGTTGAATTATTTCTCGGGGACTTGTCCAGCGCCATTGCCTCGGCGATTTTTGGTGGTCGTAAAAAAAAATTTATTATTATTATTCTATTCTAAAAGAAAGGCCAGGAAAGAACCGTATTTTCCGTTACATTTTGCAGCTTAATCAAGATTAATTACCAGGTGGTAATAACGACGGTAAAATAGGCAGCTACAAGCACAGTACGGCTACAAAGTTGCCAGTTATAAATACTACGCCAATTGAGTGAAACTACGCCGTTTGAGCAATACTACGTTGTTCTACCTAACACACCACACGTGGGCGTAATAAAGAATTATACCTGCTGGCTTACAGCGCAGTGTGACATGACAATGTTCAGGAATTTTAACACATTTCTCGTGATTAAAATAAGTCGCAGATCAGCATACGCTGTGACGAGACAGGTGTTGTTTCTTTCGTCACATATCTCTTGCGATTCATTTGCTTTCAATCTAACTATAACCAGATTCAGCTGAATGCCAATATGAATCGCAAGCGCGCCAGTGGTTTCATCACGCGCCCTGTTTACCAGTCTACCCACACCACAGCGTGCTTCTACAGAGTTCTGATGTTTACGCTCGAGGCGAGGACGACAGTCAATGTCTGATCGCAGCGGAATTGAGACGTCCTGGAACTGTACCCGATTCATTGTGCCCCGTCTTATTGTGTTAAGTTGTAATCTTAAGTAATTCGTTAGTTTTGCTAGAAACAGTGTATCGCACCCAGTGTGTTTTCATAGCACGAAACCGATCGTCTGCCCACGTGATGTACGAGCCTAACGGAATAAATCCTGACATATCCGACTTACTCGTACATATGGATATTGTTACTCGAAATGTAAACATTTTTAAATATTGAAGTTCAACACTTATGGAACGACTGTCAATCTAAATTCTACAACCCAGTTAGTGGGTCAGCCCTAGGTCCACGTGTTTAGCTACCATTGTTGGAACTGAGGTTCTCTGAAACGTCTAAGTTTGTCCTTCTAAATTACTTGGCATAAGGAAGCTGAAATATTATTATATTAAAACGTAAATAATGGATTCCTGTCATAGTTTAATGTTCGCCTTTTAGTTGAACGACACCCACGCGCCGCGGGGACTGTCATTGATTAATGAGAATTCTTTGATCCGATAAATTGTGATGGCACTGGGAGATATTGTAGCCAATATTACACGGTAACTTCTACTGATAGCACCTGATTTGCCTCGTTTATTTGTTTTATTTCATTTTAGTTATGAATTACTAAAATTATAGCTCATCATCAGCATCTGCCTAGCCTTTTCCCAACTATGTTGGGGTCGGCTTCCAGTCTAACCGGATGCAGCTGAATACCAGTATTTTACATGGAGCGACTGCCTATCTGACCTCCACAACCCAGTTAGTACTGGGTAATACGATACCCCTTGTTAAGACTGGTTGTCAGCCTTTTTTGGGCCACTGACTACCTAACGACTGTCACAGATCTACAAATGACAGCCGGGACCAACGGCTTAACGTGCTTTCCGAGGCACGGAGGAAACTCGGTATGTAATGGGTGGTCACCCATCCACAGACCAACGTAGGCAAGCTCGGCTTAACCTAAAGATCGACCCAAGCGCCTGTTATTATTTAGCCACGAGTTACTAAAATCGTCTTCGTAAGTCTCGAGATGGTGAGATGGTGAGAGTCGGGACTCGCACCACAAAAGACTTAAAGTTAATCAACTATACGATACGTAACGTATACTTCTGTTGCATTTTTTTTAGCTTTATGGTACTGTTCATGGCTTGAATTTCGCCTGATAGAAAGTTATGGAAGTGGTCTGTGTTAGAACTACCGTGCCTTAAAGATCACTGATGCATCAACATCACTCTCTCATATTAAGTCTACAACTAAAATTCGTCAGCTGTTTACTTTTCCCATCCATTTACGAATGTTCGTTAATAATCTTTCATAAACGTCCAGTAATAGGAATCGAACGGCTATATTTACCGATTTTATTGCAATTGACGTAAAGTTTGACGTAAGTAGTTAGTGTTAGTACCTAAATAGTTGTATGGATTGTGTGGGTTACAAAGTATTTCGCCTAATCAATGTTTACGGGAGAAAGTCTAGCGGAAAGTGTGATATGGATGTATGATTCACGAAATGTAATGTACTTAGTACCTAAATAAGTACTTTATTTGTTTATAATATGTAGTATACAGTCACAGCTCTTTCTAAAGGCAAATGCTATATAGTTCGGCTTGGAGGAGCTCGTAGCTCAATAATAACAGCCGCTCGGGTCGATCTTAAGGTTAAACCGTGCTTGCCTAGGTTGGTACATGGATGGGTGACCACCCTTTACATACCAAGTTTCCTCCGTGGCTCCGAACACGTGGAGCTGTTGGTTTCGGCTGTAATTTGTAGATATTTGAAAGTCGTTATAGGTAGTCCGGTGGCAAGAAAGTCTGACAACCAGTATTACCAAGGGGTATCGTATTACCCATTACTAACTGGGTTGTATAGGTCAGATAGGCAGTCGCTCTATGTAAAATACTGGTATTCAGCTGCATCTGGTTAGACTGGAAGCCGACCACATAGTTGGGAAAAGGCTAGGCAGATGATGATGTTGATGTTCAGGGTAAAACTGCTGTACAGGGGTAATCTGCTGTTGACTCCAGGGTGGCAACTTAGGTAAAAACGGTCAACTTGATATCCTACAGACAGCTGTTAACCAGAGGCTAGTTGATCAAGCTATTCTAAAACTCGGTGTTGCCAGCTCGCATGAAACTATGTTAAAAGGTAGATTTACGAAGCTTATTGCACATCTCCTTATCTGTTCTGTTTACTATAGATATCCTAATAATAGCTCGTCACAGATACGAGGCGTTAGGCTAGATAGCCTGTCATGTTTGAGTGATCGTCTCTTTATTCAACTTTTATGGAAATTTTCATTAAGTATCTATTTATTTTCTCCAATAATGTGGTAAGATTTCGTTTGCTAGATTGATGTATTGTTTTTATATTGAGTGCCGTTTGAATATAGAATGGCAGAAGATTGCTATTTGAAAACACAAAATAAAGCACAGTTTGGTCTTTCGACCTAATTTTTACACCAGTCATGGTCAAACATGTTGAACCAAAGAGTACCTTGTAACATCTATAATAAGCATCATACCATGTATATTATCTACACATGTTTTTGTAAATAAATGAATTTTAATGTTGAATTTTTTTATATAAAGGAAGTTTTTTAAAGTTCTGTCGTGGATATTTCTTAGCTTAGTTACTTACGTTCAACAGATTGCAAAAATTTTATTGCAAGTTAATGGTTCGCTTAGGAACTGAAATCGGAGCTGAGGCAGATATAGCTCGGGCGGCCTGTGGACGGTGAGTAATGGGCTAGCTCGCCGTCCGTCCAACGGCGCGTTCGTGGTCCACGCGCGCCTATAAGAGATGTCAGCACACAGAAAGGGGTTCGCAAGATGCCTGCCGGGGCTAGAACACGAAGAGCAAAGAAGGAAAATGGATGGGTTTTGGTCAGTAGAAGTCTGACACTCCCTTCCACCCTGCCCAGAGCGGGAGGGGTCATTTGATGATTTCCCATCCGAAAAAAAGGTAGATATAGTTGAAAACTTATGGCATTACGACATGCGTACACAAAATTACGCTTTTCGCGGTGATAGATACAAACTACAGAACAATTCCATGCTTCGATACTACTTACATAAAGGTACTCCTTTTGCTCCGTCTACGTTCATATATATTTCACTGCAGTCTGATGAAGTTCACAGGAGTAGCACTGAAGTGCATTGAAAATATTTAGAGGTGTTCCTATTGTATTTTTAATTTTTAATAGTGGTTTTCTTTTTTTTCTTTTTTATATGTATTCTGATTGTGTTTTAATTGTATTTTTGTTAGCTTTTGTAAGTTATCGTATCTTGGTGGTGGTAACATCGCATTGGCGTTATAGCTGTAAAGGTGTTGTTTACATAATTTTAAATAAATAAATAAATATTCTGGTTGTATGCACACGTCGGTTGCCAGTACTACGCACCTAACCTTTTCTAAGAACATCACCAATAAAGCCAGAGTGTGTCCTGGGGGTGGTCCATCCCTTTCATTTGTTAATGGATGGGAAAGATGTTTCTTATAACTTTGCATCCGTACGTGGGCTCAAGGACACGGAACGTTTTGGGACGATCTATCATAAATCAACCATTTTTTGGAAGATTTAGGAGTAGTAGACTAAAGATCATTTTATGTTAAAATACATCAAAGGAGTTGTAAGAGTAATTAAAAAAAAAACCCTTCCTGTGAAAAGTAATTTATCCAAGAAAAAACGCGGAATGTCGTTATTTTTGTAGTCAACGCCCGATTAGCTTCGAAGCGAAAGTGAATTATCTCCCTGCGTTACTGCCGTGTTCTTTAGTACCTACCTACCTGTGCTTACAAAGAATAAGTACTTATGGAAGCGTGATTCTTGCTACGAACGCTCTTAGGGGCTCCAAGCAGTGCCTGAGCGTAATTTACAATCCTGACTAAGTTGAACATACTTAAAGGTTCATAATTTTAGTTCGAATTGTGGTTTGTGAATTTGAGTTTCATTTATTATTCCGAAATTTTATTTGTTTATTTATTTGAACTTCACATTAGCCCTCGATCGAAGAATTTAGAAGTCATGGAGAGACGCCTTTGCCCAGCAGTGGGATGACGCAGGCTAACAGTAGTAGTAGTACAAGAGTGGTACATAGGCGGCTTAATGCCAAAAGGCATTCTCTACCAGTCAACCTTTTGGTCAAATAGGAAAGCATTATGGGCGAGTACAAAAAAAAATAAGAAAAATACCAAATTTTGTAAATTAAGTGTGCCTATCGACCTACTAAATAATTGGTTTTCATTAAAAAATATTATAATAATATTGTTGACGCACTAACTCCTAAACTGAACAATGCCGTCACTTTTATTTACCTTCCGAAGATAAACAACCTTAAAAGTGGTGGGGCGTCAACTTAGTCACTCAATTGAACACCAAAATGTTTCTTTTTAATCATCTGCCTAGATTTACCAATTATATTGCGGTCGACTTCCAGTCTAACCGGATGCAGCTGAATACTAGTATTTTACATGGAGCGACTGCCTATCTGACCTCCACAACCCAGTTAGTACTGGGTAATACGATAGCCCTTGGTAAGACTGGTTGTCAGACTTTTTGGGCCACTGACTACCTTTAACGACTAATAAAGATCCACAAATAACAGCCGGGACCAACGGCTTAAAGTGCTTTCCGAGGCACTGAGGAAACTCGGTATGTAATGGGTGGTCACCCATCCACAGACCAACCTAGGCAAGCACGGCTTAACCTAAAGATCGACCCGAGCGGCTGTTATTATTTAGCCACGAGCTCCTCAATACCGAAGGGATACCGTATACAGTATAAGGGGTGTAAATAGATCCTTAACATAAACGAAAGGCACTTGTTCTCCCCGTCACTGCGATCATTTTTTTTGTTCTAGACCATACCAGGGAACCTTCTAGTTTCGGAGATATTAGGGGTCAAAGTTCCAACTTTTTCACAAGTTTTTTTTTAAATACGTGTTTTTAATGTAAGATTTTTACTTTACACACTTTCACGACACCCGTACTATTCAATCCAGTCATCAGCACAATGCTATGAGTGATTTCCATCGAGTCTACCGTAAAACGTGATTTTTCACCCCAAAAAAAAAGTCGATTCCCAACAATAATTTTTACGTAAAGTTACTTAGTTTGATGTACAGAATGCTTGGTTGACGGATATGTGAAGGGTCTGTTTACACCCGGTATTATTAAAACTAAATGTGCTAAACGCCCCGGCAAAACCATGACGATTTCGGTAGCATAAGCGCCCACACAAAGTGCGTTTCGCTTCCATTCAGTTATCTTATTCTACGGTAAGTACTTACTCGCTTCGTCTCCCTCTAAAATTCGGGATAGAAGCCACAGGTAGTAGTGACGTCAACGACAAGCACACTGACGTAAAACGTACAAGGTACTGTTATACGGATCGTAATGATACGCTTTGTGAGGAAACTCGGAGATAAAGTTGATGTCGTCACCTGTTGACACAGTTTGGTGATGGTAAAGTTTACGTTATACAACACACGTAGCATACATTTCTAGGGGCTCTTGACTAAGTAATAACAACCTTACGGATCGATATTCAATGTTAAGCAACGTTACTCTAGGTGTGCATGGGGGACCATCCATTACAGACCGAGACCCTCTGTGCCTCGTATAGCAACTGACTGTTATCAGCAGTCGTTCCCAGCTGTAATTCGTACATCTTAACCGTCTTTATTACCGGTCGTCGAAAGTCTGATTTCCGGCGATTCATGCTCTGTGGTTAATAAATTGAGTCATATTACACATGTTGGTTGTTCGATGTAAGAATATCAACGAAGTTTTACGTGTCTTCGTGCTTAACAAAGGTCGCCCCTTATAAAGGGTGTAAAAATACCCTTAACGAAGCCGAAAGGCTCCTGTTCTCCCCGTCATTGCGATATTTTTTTGTTGTTTCCCTACCTGGGAACCTTCTAGTCACGGAGATATTGGAGGTCAAAATTCTAATATTTTACACAAGTTTTTTTAAATAGTACTTTTTAAGGTTTTAACTTTCCTTTAATTACCTCCATGTCCCGTTACTATTCAGAGCATCCATCATCACCAAGTTTTGAGTGCATTACATTGAGTTTTACCGTAAAACGTGACTTATCACCCCAAAAAAAAAGTCGTTTCCCAGTCCAATCCTTTTTTCGTAGGGTTACTTTGTTTGATGTACGTAATGCTTGGTTGACGGCTTCGCGAAAAAAATCAAAATATTTTATTTCACATAGGCCTAGATGGGCACTTATAAAACGTCGACAAAAAGGTGCACGGTTCGGGTTGGTCGTTTCCTATGGAGAAGAACCGCCAAGAAACTCCATGGTTACTCGTTTCAAATCATTTGGTATTACAATATTATCATGGATACAGCATTTGTACTTAAGTATGGGGGGACAGCGTAGGCCCGACAATAAGTCGATGCTTACTACACAAAAAATGTAGAACAAAATAAAAAGTTACCAACTAGGAAGCTAGGAAGCCTACAATGCTCACACATTCACAAACAATCGATAAAAAGAATTTATACAAAGGTAAGAAAATATTGTAAAATACTAAATTAAACAGGGGGGTCCGTTTACACCCAGTATATATCTGTGGAGCAAGTATTAATCACTACGCTTGTCCAGTGCAGGATTTCAAGTATTTGCCACTCTGGGCGGAGGGGAAGGGATTGTCAGACTTGTACTGACTAAAACCCATCCATGTTCCTTCTTTGCCTTTTGTGTTCCAGGGCAACCGTATCTCTTTCGAACAGTCCCGCAGCCCTGGCAGGCATCGGCCCATGCCTGCTTATTTGCTGACATCTCTTTGAGGCGCACGTGGAACACGAACGCGCCGTCGACACGGCCTATCTTCGTAAGACGGCCGGACGGCGAGCTAGCCCATAACTCGCCGTCCACAGGCCCGCGCCTACGGTGGCCGGGAGCCACCACGTGACCCCCGACGCCCAGGGCGTCGGCGTCTCCCGCGGCGGCTGGGACGTGAGGTTCTTTCCCTATCACGTCCCGCCACAAGTAATTGCCCTTTAATCGTAGTGTCACATTGACACCCCTGTCATATTTTTATTTAAAGAAAACATCTCTATACCGTCAACCCGTCAGTTCGCGCGTGCAGTGTTGCGGAAACTGGTCATATTGCAATACATATCTAACAGTTGTGACATATTGCATTATGTTATCTACCAGCGTGAGTTGTGTCCCACCAGGTGACGAGATTTATAGTGCTAATATCGTACCCATACATTTATAGTGGATGTTAGAATATGTGGCTTTAGATGGAATGGTTATCTGTCATAGTTCTTTTTTAAATGTCACATTTATATGTACTTTTATAGATTAGGTAAATATTATAAATTAAAATAACCTAAAATACCTAACTAACTTAAAAAATGACGTCAAAAACTCCTCCTCAACACTGTCAACAGGTACTACACTCAAAAGACTGGCGGCGTTGCCACGTTGTGTGGCAACGCTAAGCCTTTGGCCAAGGTAAAAGCCAGCCTTTGGGTCACAGGAAGTGTCAACTAAGCGATTAGAAATGTGGTAACGATACACTGCGTATGAGGAAATAAGCAAATCAAATTTATTGGATTCCCATAACGTTCCTGAAATAATGAAATACTAAATTCACCCCACCAGTCTGCGGAGGGCTGTCCCTTACACCCTGCATTAAAAACATTGAGCCTGTCTAGCAGTATTATGAACTCTATACTGGATAAATTAACCAGAATTTACACGTAGGTGGTAAAACCAGACTTTAAATTAGGGAAACAGACGAAAATGTCATGTTTTTGAACAAAGGGTACCCCATCCTGTTATCGTAGGCGTCATAAGATAAATAAATATAATTATGACAGTGAGGGAGGTACAGACACCCACTCATACAGCCTATAATAATGTGACTGTGACCGTCCAAGCATAGTAATCAAATTATGACGATGATAAACATACATGCCTCGATGGTCTAGTGGTCGCAAGCGCGACTGCTGAGCATGAGGTCCTGGGTTCGATTTCTAGGTCGGGCATAGTGTTTTTGGGTTTTTCCATCAGGAATTTCTCTCGGGCTACGGAGTATGGATTTGCGCCCGGTTGATGGCAATAGGCTCGCCCCCTATTACATGGGACTTAATATAACTGGCGAAATGTGGGTGTACTAATAGGTACACCTCTGCCTAATCCTTCGGGTATTACAGGCGTGATGTTATGTTACGTTAGTGACTTTTGTGAATTTTCTTATTCTATAATTTCATATTAATATAATCATAGTATTTTCCAACCAAACCTTTGTGAAATAGGTCTTATCTCTCAAAGGTTACAATAATTTCTGCACGAGAATTGCTTTGGATTTTTGCTTACATATGTCGGATTTGTCAGGATTTATTCCGTTGGGTCGTACATCATATGGGCAGACCATGGGTTTCGTGCTATGAAAACACACTGGGCGCGATACACTGTTTCTAGCAAAACTAACGAATCACTTGAGATTACAACTTAACACAATAACACGGGGCACAATGAATCGGGTACAGTTCCAAGACGTCTCAACTTTGCTGCGATTATACACTCAATGTCCTCCTTGCCTCGAGCTGTAACATCAGGGCTCTGTAGAAGACACGCTGTGGTGGGGGTAGACTTGTAAGTAGGTCGCGTGACGTCACCACCAGCGCACTTGCGATTCATTTTATGTCCGTGCTAATGACCGGTTCCGACACAAATATGACAGTATATAAATGTCACACTGAAACCCGCATGAATAAATGAATTTGAATTCCTCTTGATATGCTAATTTCACAAAAAGAACGTTATTGTTATCAAAACCTCAGCATACGAAATTAAAGTAATGTTTGCATCTGAATTTAATACCTTTAATAATTATTACCCTTTGATAAAGCGCGAAATTCATTAGATTGTTTTTTGGCGAAAGTTCCAAATAATGAACGAATTTTGGGTAGATATTTATTTATATTGCAATTTCTTTTCAAAATTATTGAGTGCTGGCTTGGTTATAGGTAATCATCATCACCTGCCTAGCCTTTTCCCAACTATGTCGGGGTCGGCTTCCAGTCTTACCGGTAAAATTCATTCAAGAAACATTCTACAAAGTAACTGCGACAGTTGATTCAGGATATTTACATCTGTATTTCTATACCAATGTTATAAAGGGGGTAAGGTTTGTAAGTTTGGATGTACAGGATAATCTTCGGAACTACTAATCCGTTTCCGAAAATTCAATAATAAGGAGCTCTAGTATCGCCAGGTGTCATTGCCACGCAGTCGCGTATCTGACCTCCACAACCCAGTTAGTACTGTGTAATACGATACCCCTTGGTAAGGCTGGTCGTCTGACTTTCGGGTCACTGACTAACTGTAAAGACTGTCAAAGATCTATAAATGACAGCCAGGACCAACTGGGTAACGTGCTATAGGTATTACAGAGAGATAAATAGAATAATAAGGTGCAAGTGTACAGGTGGGGCCAGTCTTAATAATGATGTCAAGTCAAATTGCATGACATTTTATTTAATATTGCTCTCGGCATAACGTGTGATGGTCGGAAATGATATCATGGGATCGTACTGCCGCGATAAAGATAATTCTTTGTCCTTACTCCAGGTCATTTTTTAATATCAATAGGTATGCCAAACATCAAATCCTGTTCAGTCAAGCGAGAAAAGGTAACAGACATACATACATACCTTTATAATATTAGTAAGTATGATTGACTCGTTAATCTTTTAGTCGCAAGCGCGACTGCTAAGCATGAGGTCCTGGTTTCGATTCCCAGATCGGGCTCAGAATTATCGGGTTTTTCCATCAGAAATTTCTCAACAGCATCCTCAGAGTCTGGATTTGTGCCCGGTTGACGGCATTAGGCTCGTGTTTTAATTGATTTTTACCTACCTCTTACTTTTTATCAGCGTATTTCATGTATGACTAAAATACATAAAGGATGTAAAATACACTGTTATCCATACATATTAGCAGATTACCCTTTTGCTTTCAAAGCGTCGCTATGAATAATTCCTTTTCAAATCTCCCCTAGTTTTAATGACATGCTGATCGATATTGTAATCTGTGTTCATTAAAACCTTGCTATTTGCGAGTTGAACACAGTTCGCTGACATTAATTAAATCGGTATATATAATCACGGAGTGTGTTCGAAACGAGCTGGAGAGACGAGAACTGTTGATTCTTTTAAATAATATCAGCGAGATTGGGGTTGGAACTGCATCCTGGCTACCCCTGCATCAGCCAGGATGGTGTACAGGCTCTGATTTGTCAAGCCAAGGAGTGGAATTCCCTGCCTGCGTCGGTGTTCCCAAGTTCATATGACCACAATCTATTTAAGTCACGAGTTACTAGGCTTCCTTTGGGCTAGCTCGTTCCATCTTCGACCTCATCTCTGTCCTCAGGACTAGATTGAGGTCAAGAGTAAGCCCACAAAGTATAAAAAAAAAGATTAAAACCCTCTAATAAAATAAAGACAAAAAAACTATATCGGTAAGCGCAATTTCTAAACCAAAATCCATATTCATACTTCCTTACACACATAAACACATACATAAAGTCATGCCTGTAACCCCAAAGGGTTAGGCTGAGGTATACCTAATAGTATGCCCACGATAAACTGTCCCACGCAATAAGGGGGATTACTAAAAGAAGATCAGAAGACATAAATCAAATCAAATCATTTATTAACAGAAAATCCAAAACAACACAAAAAAACACACATAAAATAAAAACAAAAAATCACACACACACACACACAAAAACACACACAAAACACACATAAAACCACACAAAATTAGGCCCTTTTAGCCTAAAAATCACTAAATTCATTTAAGGCTAAACGCATTTGAAATCCTTATGTCTGTTAAGAGCTCGTGTCTAAATTATAACAACCACTCGGGTCGATCTTCAGGTCCGTGGATGGGTGTCGACCCATTACATACCGAGTTTCCTCCGTGTCTCGGAAAGCATGTTATCCCGCTGGTCCCGGGTGTCATTTGTAGTTCTTTGACAGTCGTTACAGGTAGTCAGTGGCCCGAAAGCTAACTGCGTTGTGGAGGTCAGATAGGCAGCCGTTCCATGTAAAATACTAGTATTCAACGGAAACCGGCTCCACCATAGTTGGGAAAAGGCAGGCATATGTTGATTCTGTCACCGACATCTTCAAAAGATTGACAGAAAGAGAATGATGTATTAAATTCGCTTTAGTAACTAATGCTTCAAGAAATATCTACCAGTTTTGTCTATCCGTTCGTTCACACAAATACTAACATTGCAAAAAGTAGTAATCCATCTGTAATCGTTTTTCTGTCACAAGTCACAGTTCCAGTGGATTCCTATTTAACTTTTACTTGTTCACATCACCATCTGTTTATGTCCCTTGAACAACATTTAAAATTGTGTTTATTTTACCAAACCTCTACTACAAAGCGCAGTTAATCAAAATGTCACAAAACCGGAATACAAACACATATCACATAACCATGCAGAATGAATGTTTGTTGATACCGCTTGCATACCTCGTAGCAAAGCCTCGTAGCATCACATACCTCGTAGCAGCGTAGCTCGTAGCACGTAGGTGACTACCGCAAATGTTCCGCGTAGCTGCGTAGCGGTGTGGAACAAATGGCTTTACCTTTGAACATAAATGCGTTCGGTACAGACGAGTATAATAGTGCTTCACTACATTAAAACTGTATTGTGTTTTTCTGTAGGATAAAATTATCATTCTCTAGACCTTATTTCAATTTATTTGGGGTTGGTACAGGATGTGTTCTTAATTTTAGGAAATAATGTTAGATGAATTAATTTAGTTTCAATGCATGCCAGTCTCGTCCAAGGGGTATCGTGTTACCCAGGAAATAAACTAAGTTATAACGGCTGGTCTTCAAGGTTAAGCTGTGCTTACCTATGTTGGTCCGTGGATGGGTGACCGACCATTACATCCTCCGTGCCTCGGAAAGCTCGTTATGCCGTTGGTCCCGACTGTCATTTGACGATACAGGTAGTCAGTGGCTCGAACGTCTGACAACCAGTCTTACCAATGGGTATCTTATTACCCAGTACTAACTGGGTTGTCGAGGTCCGATAGGTAGTCGCTCCATGAAAAAGACTGGTATTTAGCTGCATCAGGTTAAACTGGAAGCCGACATCAACATAGTTGGGAAAATTGGGATGTTGGCAGATGATGCATGCCTGACGATATTAATGAGAGAAATCGCAAAAAAATGGCTTTGTGACAGCCGCCATTTACACATAGGTCATTTAATTCACACGGATATATTTATTCAAGGAATGTAAAAGCACTACATCAAAATCCATACTAATATTATAAAGAGGAAAGATTTTTGGTTTGTTTGTTTGTTTGTACCGAATAAGCTCCGAAACTACTGGACCGATTTTAACCATTTTTTCACCAGTAGTAAGTTAAATTATCAGGAAGTAACATAGGATATAAATTATATTTTTATCATGCAAATTAGCCGTGCTATATCAAATTTTGCAGACGAAGTCGCGGGTGAACTTCTAGTATATTATACAAAAAAAAACCCAAACACCCGGTCAAGTGCTCTCTGACACTGCAGGTGCCCTTTGCCCCAAAAGTATCATCGAAGACCCACAAATGCTCATTAAAGACCCTTCGCAGGGTGAAGAGCCGTTTGAGCCATAGTTGCTCGATTCGAGAGCACTGGATGGTTCAGGAATGCTCTTGCCGCTTCCCCAATGACAGCAAGAATGCCAAGTTGTTATCTTTTGTTTAGATTTATCTTTTAATTAAGTCGAGTGGTACTTGAGTTGTCAAAATAATGAAGGGTAAATCCAAAAACAATAACTTATTGTAGGATAAAGTGTGTATTAAAAAGGTGTGTTCATTTCCAATAGGGAAAAAACATAAAAAAAAAATCAATACTCGACCCCAATGAATGGGAATTCATTTGGGTCGAGTATTGTTTTTTTTTTCTGTTGGACCCGTAAATATGACCAAACTTTCTGAAACATTTTACAGAGATATCAGGAACAGGATCGAAAGTTTTTCATCCTCTATAAATTATAAAAGAGAGGTGGCTACTGAAATGTTGTTGTTGGGAATCTGATCAAATATATTAAATATATTCCGTCTAGAGAATAAATTTGATTGCGTGGTGCACGGAGGGAACTTAATATATCATATATGGTCACCAATCCACGTAGCGGCTTCGTCAAACTGGCTTAACCTTGAAAATCGGCCCGTGTGGCTGTTATTATTTAGTCACGAGTTCCTCCTAAATTTCAGAAATAATATTGAAATAAAAAACACAATTTGAGCGCACCCTTAAGCCTAAACCCACTCCATATTACCCCACGATCCATCAAAATTGACCTGACCGTGTTGTACACATAAAATACGACATGGCTATACGGCGAAATTATTTAGCAACGGATGGTCGGGTCGATATGGCAGGACGAGGTCAACTAGGGTCCGTAAAGGGTTAATTCAAAAGGGCCCCTACATAACTACGAAATTCTACAGACAATCAATTTGACTGTATAATCAAATTATATAAGGTCTATCTTTTCACACACGAAATATTTTAAGAGTAACTTCTATAAGTCGTAAAGTGGCCATAGCAACGAAAAAAAAAATTATGGGAGTGTTTTTCTTTTTACAAAATTATTATAATTATAAATTTTTTTGAGACTTTTTGCATAAAACCTTAACTCCCATATTCTAACAATGACAGTAGGTAAATACGATGTAGTAAACTACCGTAATGGATGCTTAAAAATAAGGAGCCAGTATTTATTTTGTGGGTCAAGTAATTTTAAATTATTAATTTTTTATAAAAAAATATACTCAGATAAAAAAAGCCCTTGAAATGGCTTTGTTATAGCCGTTAGATGATTCCCTGAAAGTATTTCGTGTATGAATATTTAGACCCTATATGTTCGAGCGACTTTTTGCAGTTGATTTTTTAGGGAACAATACGGAGCATATTGTAATCATCAGCATTGGCAGCGTCGTTCCAGCCTTACCAAGGGGTATCGTATCAACATAACATTAATTTATTCTCAGTCAACTTTGGCCCATAGCCATACAAGGTGTTAACGGACTCTTCACGCAGCTGTCAACCAAGCATTCTATACATCAAACTAAGTAACTTTACGCAAAAATTATTGCTGGGAAACGACTTATTTTTGGGGTGAAAAATCACGTTTTACGGTCTCGATCGAGGAACGCACTCAAAGTATTGTGCTGATGGATGAATTGAATAGTAAGGGAGTCATGGATGTATTTAAAGTAAAGTTATAACCTTAAAAACTAGTATTTAAAAAAAAATTGTGGATAAATTGGAACTTTGACCTCAAATATCTCCGTAACTAGAAGTTTCCCAGGTCCAGAAGGAAATAAACTTCGTTAAGTGTGTTTTTACACCCTTTACACCTTATAGACTAACATATGATAGTGACATAAATATGATAAAATCCAATTTGTGTTAGTAAATAATGATCGACCAGTCAGCCACCTGCACAGCTCTTTCGAACCTTAAAACTATGTTAGTAACACTTCACTTGTGCACTCTGTCACTGTGCGTTCAAATGGCACTTGCCCGTGGAACCGACGGAACACTACTCGCTGCTGCCAAAAGTCCTCCTCCAATACAGGTGTAGATAACACGTTGGTATTCGCACCACGAACGCCTTAAAGTTGACATAGCGTTGTTTAATGTTTTTAAGTTACCCAGTACTAGCTGGATTGTGGAGGTGAGATAGGCAGTCGCTCCGTGTAAAATCATCATCTGCCTAGCCTTTTCCCAACTATGGTGGGGTCGGCTTCCAGTCTAACCGGATGCAGCTGAATACGTGTATTTTACGTGGAGTGATTGCCTATCTGACCTTCACAACCCTGGTACTGGGTAATACGATATCCTTGGTAAGACTGGTTGTCAGACTTTTTGGGCCACTGACTACCTATAACGACTGTCAAAGATCTACAAATAACAGCCGGGGCCAACAGCTTAACGTGCTTTCCGAGGCACGGAGGAAACTCGGTATGTAATAACTGGTCACCCATCCACAGACCAACCTAAGCAAGCACGGTTTAACCTTATGATCGACCCCAGCGGCTGTTATTATTTAGCCACGAGCTCTTCGCTCCGTGTAACGTACTGGGTATTAAACTGCATCAACTTAATCTGTAAACCGACCCCAACATAGGAAAAGGTTCAGCAGATGGTGATGGCAGCTTGTTTCACCCACTGCTAAGTTTCCTTCTCCGCTATGCTTCCCTGGTCTGCTCGAGTATCAACCAGGTCTTTTCCGCGATCTTTTTTTTGTTATCCACCTAACTGGCTGTTGGTTAGCCAATAGTGCTTTTACCATTTTTTATAGGTTACTGCTAAAATCGTTATGTCGATACCGGGAAAACATTGGATATTTGGAATTTAATTTACCGTGAAACTCTCAGTAAAGTCAAAACTAGACATATGTCATCATTCTCTTGCCCTTATCCCAATTCATTTGGGGTCGGCGCAGCATGTGTTCTTCTTCCATACTTCTCTATTACTCGTCATCTCGCCAGACACCTCCTTTCTTGCCATATCATTCTTTACACAGTCCATCCATCGTTTCTTTGGTCTTCCTCTACTCATATACCCATCCACATACATACTCAGAACTTTCCTCACAACATTTTCCTCATTCCTCCGCATCACATGCCCATACCACGACAACCGATTACCACACAACTTTTCAGTCACCGGCGCCACTTTCAAACTTCCTCTTATATACTCATTTCTTATTTTATCCATTCGCGTAACACCACACATCCCCCTTAGCATTCTCATCTCCGCCACATGCAAATGCCTTTCATTCATCCCTTTAGTGGCCCAACATTCTGATCCATACAAGACAGCAGGTCTAACCATTGTTTTATAAATCTTCCCCTTAAGTTTAAGGGGAATGTGGGAGTTGCAGATTGTTCCCGTGACCTGCCGCCATTTCATCCATCCCGTGTTAATTCTGTGCTTTACACTACGATCTATTTCGCCATCGCTTTGCACGAGTGAACCGAGATACCGAAAGTCGGAGCAGACAGGAAGAAACGCGCCATTAAGCGCTATGGCTCCAGAACTAGAGAGACCGCCGAAATCGCAGAACATGTATTCCGTTTTAGTTCTGCTGATTTTCAAGCCAACATTCTCCAGCTTCTGTTGCCATTTCTCCAATCTGCTCTGGATCTCAGATCCATCTTCACCGACAAGAACAATGTCGTCGGCAAACAGCATGCACCAGGGTGCCTCTTCCTGTATGTCCGACGTCAAAGCGTCCATAATCAACAGGAAGAGGTAAGGACTTAAAGCCGACCCTTGATGCAAGCCTACAGCCACATTGAACTCATCGGTGTTGCCAGCAGCTGACCGGACGTAAGTACAAGATTGACTGTACATAGCACGAATTAACTCTACATACTTCCCAGGTATACCTTTCTCTTTCAAGGCCCACCACAACACATCCCGAGGTACCCTATCATACGCTTTCTCCAGATCAATGAATACCATGTGCAAGTTTTTGTGTGCACGTCTATACTTCTCGCACAATTGGCGGAGTGCAAAAGTGGCGTCCATTGTTCCTCGACCTGGCATAAACCCAAACTGATTTTGGGTAATCTCACTCTCCTCTCGCAATCTTTTCTCTATCACTTTCTCCCATACTTTCATACATATGTACACAACTTTATTTTAATTTTTCAGGAAATCGTAGTACCTACAAACAACTACAACATAACATTTTTATGCGTGAATTTAGTTTTCATAACCAAAAAATAATATTTATTGGCAGCAATTCATGTTTTTTAGTCTAAAATATAACACAAATCAAAAACCGACGAATGACTGCCCGCCAACCAATAGTCAATAGCAAGCAGAAACACGACGCCATATTTGAATGGCATTCAATTGATTTGAAATTCGAATTATCGAACTATTCAAACAGATGAAATGGAACGTCGAAAACGAGAATACCGGCCAATCGCGATTCGGCCTCGCACTCAAAGAGTTCGTAAGTTTTTGTATTGCCATTATTTAGATGAAAGAAGAAGAAGAAAAATGTGTCAGTGAATAGTTTTCAGTACGGAAAAAAAGGAAAAATACTGTTGAAATGCGCTTTACAATTTCTTTTACCAGAGAATAAATCTGATTTATTAAATTTCACGTTAGGTTTCCTCAATAGCGTTTTTATATTAAACTAGCGACCCGCCCCGGCTTCGCACGGGTTCAATATATAAATATAAACCTTCCTCTTGAATCACTCTATCTATTAAAAACCGGATCAAAATCCGTTGCTTAGTTTTAAAGATCTAAGCATACATAGGGACAGACAGACAACATACTTTGTTTTATACTATGTAGTGATATCATTTAGCAACTGTGGAATATGGAGTTATACCACAATAACCACGTGTATCATCATCAACTGCCTGGCTTGTTCACAAGTATGTAGTGGCTTCGAGTCTAACCGCAATGACAACGCGGTTCCTACGTTATTATTTAAGTTCTTTAGGTAGTCCATCTTGGTTTGTTGACGTACTGCCTGTCGAATATTAAACTTAAAGACGTTCTTAAGAGTATTTCTACAATTACTCCGTAGGCAACCGCCAACCACAACTGCTAAGCCTTCCGTCCCTCAAATATGGGGTACCTACTGGCCAATGGCTGATATTCGCGTTATGCTCGTGAACGGGTGCTGCTTGTGGTAACTGGTCGTCTTGTGGACCAGGTTTCTTTACTGTTATTTTCGAGTTACTACAATAGGTGTAATACAATATAGGTATGTATAATAATGTATAATCCAACATTACACGTGTAAGCGCGCGTTTTATTTTAGTTTCTCTTTTTTTTGTACGATGGTCCTAATTTGTCATTTGTTTATCGTTTGTCACATATGAAAAAGTCACTGCTATATGTAGGTGTGTTTGTTTGTACTATGTTCGGACTATGTCTGAAATAAATGTGTTCTATTCTATTCTTCTATATGTATAAGCACGCTCTCTATGTCTGGAGACTTATTTATGCTTGAACATATTTTCTATGTTTATTGGTATTTTTAAGCTGATATGTGAAAATAATTTAATTTAGTGGATTTTTTGTTTATGCTTGTATAAAGTAAGTTCTTCTTACGGACAAATGTGTTGCTGAGGAGTATGTTCTTTCACTTATTCCCAGCTAATACACTAAGGAGTGGTGACTGTCTCTTGTAAATGTTGACGTTCAAAAACTGCAGATACTATCAGCCTAAATTGAATAAATGACTCTTGATTCTAATTTTGTTTTTGAAGATCGCAGCGATTATACAGCGTGTATTAGAACGGTACGGTCATAATTCAGAGTATGATTCAGACCATCAAACTGAACAACTTTCTCTATGGAACTATCGTGGAAATCACGAAAAAAATCTGCTGTCCCATACATTTGGGTCACTCGACCCAAATGTATGGGAGACAGCTATTTCATTATATAATATTATAGTATTGAAGTTTTGTACTGGACAGTTGATTTTTTTTTTCGTGATTTCGATGATGGTTCCATAGAGAAAGTTGTTGACGTTGATGGTCTGTATCTCAGGCTGGAATATGAACACACCTTTCTCGTACAAGTTAAGTAATTAATTAATTATACATGAAATAAAACGCTTCCGTAGAAGTTGCAGATTTTATGGTGTGATGTAAAAACCACTCGTGTCTGCATTTTAACCTCGTACTGGACCAATTTAGTTTGTTTTTAATTTTTTGGCTTTTTTACTTATTTTTTATTTATTTAATAAATACTTCTCCTTGATCTTTATTTAAGTAAGGTTAATAATGTACATTATATACAGACTACAAAAATTATGATAAAAAGACTTTTTCTTATGTTTACTTTTTAAATGAATTTGTTTTGTTGAATTTAACCGTTTTGTTTTGTCCTGTGCGAGACAAATAAATACTTTTTCTTTCTTTGTTTATACCTTGTGTCTCTTTACGTATTTCGAAAATTCAGCCGCTAACCCTCTCTTAATCCATTAAGCCCATGTTTTCTAGATAGTCCTTCTTACTTGGCATTCTCCAAAACATTAAACACATATATTTTAGTAGCATCTAATTTTGTTGGATCACTGTTTTGTATCACGTTTGTTTTAATCGATCTTTGTTTCCGGATTTAGAATCATTATTTATGCCTACACATTTAGCGTCGGCTGAAAATATTATTTGGGAACGATTTATTTTTGGCGTAGTCCCCAGATAATTTTGCTCTAAACTCGACGTAACAACGTAGATATAATAAGGCATAAACATAACATCACGCCTTTAATCCCCAAAAGGTTAGGCAGAGGAGTACCAAACGTACACCGACACTTCGCCAATTATGTTTAAGTCCCATGTAATAGGGGACGAGTCTATTGCCATCAACCGGGCACAAATCCAGACTCCGTGGGTGCTACTGAGAAATTCCTAATAGAAAAACTTTAATAAAAGTGCCCGACCTGGGAATCGAACCCAGGACCTCATGCTAAGTAGTTGTGCTTGCGAGCACTACACCAACGACGCAAAAATAACTTAGTCTATTTGTATTTTATCACTCTTGAAATAAAAAATGCTTAAATAACAAAAGTGCTTTTTAATTTAAGGAATGCCTTAAGTGCCAGGGTATTTTCGAAATTCAATTTTTCTTACGATTTTGCGATTTCCAAAACAAATGTATACATAGTTATAATCATTGAAATCATCAATACAACCCTCTAAGTTCATTTAGTTCCATTTAAAGGCTTTTTCGTAAAATAGGCATTCAATGGTCATTAAGTCATGCTTTCAATTCTCAATTCAAAAACTGGCTGTAAATGTTGAAAACACAGCTTGAGTATTTAATGTCGAAAAAGAGAAATAAAAATCCCCGCGGCAAATTGATCCTGATTGAATTGATAATCCTGTTTATTATAAAAAAACGTAGCCGACATACTCTACTGAAATATTTTAAAATTCTGGAGCGGTAATTTAATACGGTCATGTTTTCAAGTTGATTATAAAGTACGGTACGTTAATTAGTTTATCGTTTATTTTTAAACGAGTACTTAGGCGACGGAACACTGCTCGGGTGAAAATAGAGAAATTATATTTTTTAATACACTTTCTCGAAAACTGGTTCTTATCGCACTACGATTAGGTTCAACATGCAATGTATTTCATACGCGTGGATTTTGAATATTTTTCCGCACACGTGCGGATTTAAAATTTCCACAAATAACTAAACTTATACTAAGTCCAAATGGTTTCAATGACTATGGTCGGCTATGATTGTTTTTTTTTTATTCTTGCAAAGAGAAATGTGTCTTTACGGCGTAAATATTTTTCGAGTATTTAAATTGTGTTTATAAATAGAATATCATAGATAAACATGATTAAAACAAATATTTACTTTTATCAATAAATTAACATTTATTAGTGTTCTAAATTCAAAAATATTTGAATTTTCTATTTTTCATATTAGTGTTTTGCGGCATCACACTTGCTTCTTCTTCAACCTGGCGAAAGCAAAGCGCGGAAAAAAAGCAAATTAAATCATGGTATTCATAATATTTCCTGACAAAAATACTTTCCCTTCCAATATTTTGTTTCTTCGAAAGTGTATTGAGAAACGTCGTTTGCTACGCGTGGGGATTTGTTACTGCAGTTCTCGGCTCCCTAACAACCTCGCTTGCGGCTCGGGTGTTAATTCCGCCTCGAACGCAATAACAAAGTTTCCCCACTTATATCAAAAAGTACTATCCTGAGATATTAAGACTTAGCTAGATCGGTTTTTCGCCACCGTAAACCCATATATTGCAACTTTCGAAATCGTTAGAGCCGTTGTCTGTCATTTGTAGATCTTTGACAGACTTTAAAAGTAGTCAGAAGCTGGAAAGTCTAACAACCAGTCTTACCAAAGGGTACCGTGTTACCCAATAACTGGGTTGTGGAGGTCAGATAGGCAGTCATTCTATGTAAAGAACTGTATTCGGTTAGACTGGAAGCCTACCCCAAAATAGTTTGGTTAAGGCTAGGCAGAGGATGAGTGATTTTATCATTTAGAAAATATGTATTTTTTTAGTTTTTTACACAGACCAAATAAATACAGTGAAGCATGTGCAAAACTACGCCTCGCTCTGTGCATACACACTCGCACGCACACATTTACAACAAACTACAACTAAACTACACTCACTAAGTGCACACATGTTTACGAAACTAGCTTCACGTCACTGTTGACAGCGCTGTGTCTTGGTTTTTTATTTGGTCTATGGTTTTTTACTATGCGTTGCGACCTGCACAAATCTGCACCAGCCTTTAAAACTTGTTCCAGCGTATACTCTTCCCTACAGTAAGTAGTGTTGTGTTAGTTAAGTCGTAGAACATCAAAGTGAGTATAATTCCACCTGAACGGCGCCGCTCGTGTTTACAACGATGTTAATTACTTGAACATTGTTCTAAGACGCCTCGACGCTATCTTGTAAACGGCTTATGAACAATGATAGCTTTTAGTTGTAAGCTTGTGAGATAGTATTTAGTTTTGTTAGTAGGAAATCTTGGAAAGTCATGTGATAGGTACACTTTTTGATAGTCGAACATTTAAAAAGTTTATTTTTATTTACTGGCTGGCTGGTCTAGTGGCCGCGACTGCTGAGCATGAGGTCCTGGGTTCGTTTCCCGAGTCAGGCAAAGAGAAAACCCACTTAGGGTTTTTCATCAGAAATTTTCTCAGAACAATTTTTATATCAAAATGTACTATTGCGACTACGATGCTGTCCTGAGGAAAGTTTAGAGTATAAATGTGGAACGGTATAAGAGTAGAGGAAGACCATAGAAACGATGGGTGGACTGTGTGAAGGATGATATGGCACGCAAGGAGGTGTCTGATGAGATGACGAGTTATAGAGAAGTATGGAAGAAGAAGACATGCTGTGCCGACCCCAAACGAATTGCGTAAGGGCAAAAGAATGATGATGATGATATAAGAAATAAGATTTTGAAAGTCAAAGTCGCTTTTCGTTTGCTCATTCAATTCAGTTCATTCATAGTGGAGATGACGTCATAAACGTTTTAATTCCAAAGGCGCGAAGACAACCCTATTTCAAAATTATTTTAAATGCAGAAGCTTCCACGTGACCGTTTCAATAAGTTCTTAATACCTGTATGAAAGAATTCGTTAAATGTTTTTCTGTAAAGGTTTTATTTGAAAAACTACGCCGCATTACTTCCCTTCATGGAAAGATCGCTACTATCTTTCCATGAAGGTAAACAACTCAATTTAATCCGTTTTTTATGTTGCAAACAAGTACTTAGTTTTGTTCGGATCCTTGTTTGACACTTCGAGAGCTCCGAACAATGCTTTTATTATGTATCAAAGTGTTCTTTGCTAGTTTGTTCTAGATAACTGAGTCAAAGTTTCAGGGATCATCGTTTAAAGAAATACCTTCTCCAGTTTTCTGTAAGCCTAGTACCTGTTCAAATTCTGTTAGGAAACTAATATTGACTTGCAAATATGATTGGTTGTTACTAATCGGTATTTTCATCTATTTTGGTAGATGTAGACCAAACACAAACTGCAGACGTGAGATTTGACAACTGATTTGCTAATCTGGTACTTGATCACTTTGATCAAGCAGGTCTGTAGAAAACGGAGTGAATCGTAAATCATTATTATCTTCTCATTTTGTTTGGCTTAATTTCTTGCATATCTGGCTATAAATGATTATGGAGTCAAGGGCTCAAAACAAAGGTATTGTGATCAAAAATTTAAAAGCCACATGTGGTTATAATGACAAAAAAACACACTCCAGGCAGTTTCACTTAACAGAGTCCATTTTTAGCAGCGGTCGGTGAATATATATTAGACGAAACGTGCCTGCGGTTTTTTTTACAGTGTGCAGAACAAGTTAAGCAGATCACCGATCCCCGTTACCACCGCAACTATAGTTGGATCCTGTAATACTGGAAGTCAACCCCAATACTGCTGGAAAGGCTAGGCTTGGATGTGCACACCAACTGTAAACTGACCGTCCGTGCTCAAAACTTGCCATGCAAATGATTTGGTATCTTAGTATCCACAAAATATTAAACTAAGAAATGATCAGTCATATACATACTACAGTTTTTATGCTTCTCCTGGAAGCGTCCGAAATACATAAAGTTGGTTTTCACGCGTCGGCAATAATCAATAATTTTATCAGTAGATAAGTTCGCTTGCCGATACGGGCGAAATTCATGCGTCCGCGTTACTAACCCACTAAATGATGTACTCGCCTACTTGATGAGGTTCATTTGTGTTTAGAACTTCTTATTCATCTGCTGGCTAAAACTTGATGGTTGACGGAGCTGAATTGGTTTTTTACTTGAGAATATTCAGGCCCCGTTCACGGCTTCGGCCGGTGCGCCTTGAGACGTGACTAAAACTAATGGTCCAAGATCCCAGGGCCGCCAGACCATACTATTATTTTCTGATTAACAAAATGTATGGCATCGAGTAGAGTTAGTACGTATCTATTGTGAAAGTATGCATACCTGGTAACTTGTGCCGACGGCCAATTTTTAGATAGTTGAGTAAAAATAATAGTATTGAGTACTGATTTTTGTATATGTTGCAGAGAATAAATTATTAAAACTTAGTAATCAACACTGCCTGACGCTTCCCGTTGACGGAAATTTCTGCCAGACGCTTTAAAGCTCGTTAAAGGTGTGTGAAACGGATCCTCCGCTTACACTTGTTGGTTGTTCATACGCATGAGAATTGAGGCTAACTCTTTCTTTCTTCTTTCTGCTTACACATTTTCTATAACGATCTGATAGACTTTGAAGGAAATTCCTGATACATTGGTCTGATAGGTTTGAAAAAATCGTGTGCTGAATGTTGTCGAACTAAATAAAGGGCTATGTGATTGAGTTACGCAAGTACCTACATGGTTTAATCTTATTGTGTACCACATTTCTTCCAAATCTGTTCAGCCTTTTACGCGTGATTACAGTAAAAATATCTTTAATTAGTTAGAAATTTATTGGGCCTAAATTGCCTAAATAACCTTACATAGTTGTGGTCAGGATTCCTTCAAATTAGAATGAACATAATATCAAAATTATACAGAAATACCTTATTAAGATTAGGCTGAAAACTTTTAGTACTCCTTACATAAGAATTTTCGGCATTTTAAAAGTTAATCAGTACGAACAAGTCTTCGAACTTCGAACAACGCATTCCAAATTTCCGTCATACTTTTACTAATTAGGTAACAATGGTTCTAATGTTTTTTTTAAATTCTTGAAAACGGCAAATAGTAAATGTTTTAGTTATGAGAAGTCATTAATCTTGAAAAATATTAAGCTGTTCCATACATTATAGGTAAAGTCACCAGCAGCAATATGTAAACACTTAACTACTTTTAAGCGTTTTTCTCCAATTGTTCTGATTAAATTTGACGTCGTTTCGACCATAGTATTTTGGAATTCATATTTTTAAGAAAAGGATTCAATCTTCCAGTTACAATGTTATTTCTCACGAAAATTGCTTTTATATTTAGGAAAGTGTATACATATTGGTGCTCGTGACTGTACGTCCCTACTCGACCCAAACGGATATGGGACGGCTGTTTTTTTTGGGGAAAGACACTTAAAATAAAAAATATATTTCAGGGACAGATAAAACTTGCAATTCCCATCTGTCCTCATTTATAAATTTGGGGACAGACGTGCGTCCGAGGCACGGAGGAAACTCAGTAAGTAAAGGGCGGTTACCCATCCATGGGCTAACCTAGCCAAGCGCCGCTTAACCCGAAGGTCGAGCCGAGTGGCTGTTATTATTTAGCCACGAGCTCCTCTCTGAACCACACCTGTCTGATGCTTCTATGTTTTTCATCAATTAAAATAATAAGATGTTAATCAACAACGACAGCCTTGTTTAATGAAGTAAAGAGTCACTTTGCTAGACAATCGCTTACCGAGACCATTACCGTAATTAATGTATCTACTAAGTACTAACTAGTTTTATCTTGTTACTTACCGCTTACTGGAATATTGAAAAACAAAACACTCCCGTTAATACAGGCTTGTTTTCCTTGTCATATGCCAGCAGCTTTACGAGAACATTCTAGATTACGTTTGAGTCTAGAACGTTCCACTATGGGACTGTCTAGAAGATTTGCGAATAATCCTAGAATGTTCCACTATGGAGCTGTAAAGAAGGAGAAGGAAGAAGGTTCCAGAAAGTTGTGGAACTTTCTCGAAGGATCGGTCGGCATATAAATAACCGTCGGGCTTGCGGCAGCTGTCAGTCTAATCGAATCGAAGTGATAGTTCACGTCGATTCGCTTCGTTGTTTAGCCGAAGTGCGATATCTAAGTGAATAGTGATCAGTCGTGAATTTGTGATTGAGTATAAGTGGTCTGTGTTAAATAAAGATTTTTGCCGTTTAACTGGTATTGTTTTAATTTATCCAATACCCAGCTCGTAACACGACGAAGACTCCGTGGCTCCAATTGAGAAATAACTGATCATCATCAGCCTAGCCTTTTCCCAATCATTTTGGGGTCGGCTTCCAGTCTAACAGGATGCATCTGAATACCAGTATTTTACAAGGAGCGACTGCCTATCTGACCTCCACAACCCAGTTAGTACTGGGTAATACGATACCCCTTGGTAAGACTGGTTGTCAGACTTTTTGGCTGGCCACTGACTACCTAACGACTGTCAAAGATCTACAAATGACATCCGGGACCAATGGTTGAACGTGCTTTCCGAGGCATGGAGAAAACTCGGTATGTAATGGGTGGTCACCCATCCACAGACCAAACTAGGCAAGCACGGCTTAACCTAAAGATCGACCCGAGCGGCTGCTATTATTGAGAAAAAACTGATGAAAAACCCAATTACACTTTGCCTACCTCGGGAATCGAACCCAGGACCTCATGCTCAGCAGTCGCGATTGCGACCACTAGACCAATAAGGCAGGATACTTACGATAGGATTACCTTATTAAGAAATATCACTCATGCTAGTCAATGCGTCAATTTATAGGCGTTTCCTCAATCAACTAAGCTTGTCACAGCTCTCTGTTGGTCTTTAAGCCTTTAAGCAAGGTTTAAGCAAGCAGTAGCGAAGGATCAACTTTTGTAAGAGGTAAGCTGGCGTACATATCTTTAATGTGATTATATTATTTGTCTATAGAATACTGACTGTGCCTTTTTTCAAAGGGAGGAATCGAGTTCTACGGAACCTTCGCCACTGGTATCGAGTTACCCAGAAACTGGTTTGTGGAGGTCAGATAGGATTTTCTCCCCGTAAAATACTTGTATTTAGGTGCTTCTGGTCAGACTGAGACCAAGCTGAAACTCGTTGAAACCGAGGACCGAGAATAAATTAGTACCCAGAATATTCAAGAATTACATGAGATCCTATTGAAAAGTATAATTAATTGAAACTCGACCCTTTTCGTCCGTCTGCAAACATGGCTTAGTGATTAACCAATATAAGGCGCGCTACACATTTGTTCGATTCGTTTTGGTAATATTATGTTGAAGCTCCCTCTATCCTCAAGTCGTACTCCCCATTACTGAGGGTCGTGGTCCTCCCTTGAAAACATCTTTTCCCTGATTTCGTTGAAGCTAACCGACAGCAATTGTTCGGTATTCATTCAAGCTCCATCAGCATCTAACATCGGTGAAACATGTTCAGGGCGGCTCTGCACGATTCAAGCTTTTTCTCGTTTTTATAATCCGACGGCGCGGTTGGCGCAGTGGCTGAGCGATTGACTGCTGCGCTGCGTGTCGCGGATTCGATTCCCGCACGGAACAAATATTTGTATGGCCTACAGGTAGTTGTTCCGGGTCTGGCTGTTTGTGTATGTGAGTTTAAATGTTTGTAAACGCACCCACGATACAGGAGAAATTCCTAGTGTGGGGCAACGTTTAAAAAAAAAAGAAAATTCCAGGTCGGCCAAAGCGTTTTTTGTTCTTTGCCGTTAACTTCTTATTAGTAGCTCGCAGTTTGGATTTGTGTCCGGTTGATTACAACAGGCTCGTCCCTACTATGGTACTTATACCTCAGCCTATTCCTTCTACGAAATACCGACGGTCCGTACGTACAAAGCGGCATGTCTAACAAACATGGTTTACAGGAGGAGAGAAAGAGTGTTTTAAAAATTCTATAATGAATTTTATGAAATAATGTTACATTTTACCAATGTAATTTTGAATTCGAAATAGAGTTTTAATTGTGTTACGCTTTTTATTTAACATTCATTATATGAATGTTACGGTCTTAAAACGCTTTTCTGTAAACTATGTGTTGAGACATGTCGCTTTGTACGTAAAGACCGTCGATACAGACGTAATGTTATGTAAATCTACATATATAAATATTGTAAGCTTCCCGACTGTGCCGTATCACGTCGACCCGATAAGTGTGTAGAACGCCTAAGTTACCTCCATATACAACATTGTATCCATTTTGGTTACTAAGAACCCGATGTACCAACATATTGGATATGTCCATTACGTAATGAATAGCTGTTACATATTATTATAATAATAACATAACGAATATTAGTATCCTGTCTTGTGTAGGTAGAAAAACTTTCAGATCTTGTTATTATTACAAGTTCGACGGGGAGTATGAATAAGATAAGCTGTAGGTACCACTCTCTGTGCCTCTCTCTCTCTGAATTTTCAAGTGCTTAGGCCGCTCGCCCACGTCGACTTTTTGTAGCTACTATCGCACTGTCGCGCGGTACAGAATTGGTCGAAGGTACACAGTATCGATACAGACAGCGACAGCATTGCGGCTGTATCGATACACATGCGCGACAGCATCGCTACAAAAAGTCGCCGGGGGCGAACGGCCTTATAGTTTTTATGACGATTTAGGTGCACGGAGACGGTATTGTTGGTTCTACTAGCAATTAGTGTCGACAAACGTGAATTTCTAACTTCTAATGTCCCTTTTTTAGTCGTAAAATCTCAATGAATTCGTAAATATAATTATTGCACTGTTAGAATTTCGATTTCCGGCGCTTAGTTTAGCGTTGGAAAACTTTGAGATTTAGCTTTCAGGCATTAGTTTAGGTGTTACAGAAAGGAGAGATAAATCATCTGTAGTCAACATGTTTCATTGAACATTCCGTTAGGCAGGAATACCATTATTTATTAGAAAACCTTGCGTTTATAATAAAATGTCACCAAAAAATATTGAAAATAAAATGTCACCAATAAAAAATTGAAAAAAATGTCACCAATTTTTTTTTAATTGTCTCATTTAAAATAATCCCCACAAGCGCTCTACATATTATCCATTCATACTCCAACGTGCCTATTTTCGTATTTACTTACCGATAGAGCAACCGTACATCCCTTGGGAGCCATGGCAACGATCACGGTAGACTGTCAGGAGAATTGGCGTAGTTCCTGTTTGCTCACAGGACGGACCCTCAACCTCCATGGGGTCATGAAAAGCTATTATGGAAGTAGGTACAAATATAATTCTGGGAAAATTGGAGGGTTTTGTGTCGTAATGGGGTTGTGAAAGTGTTTTTATAAGATGAAATGTGACCATGTTTTGTGGTACTTGTTATTCGTCTTAAGGATGATTTCCTCCAAACGGCTCGCATCGTATCGGATCGTAACATATTTTACAATCTTTAAACATAATTAAATCGTGTACACAGTATTTAAAGTCTATATTACCAAGCCACGCACAGCAGGTTGACCGCGGGTGTGTTCCGCGATACGCGTTCGTAGCCGAAAGTATTTTTGGTGGATACATTTGTCCTTTAGACAAATGTATAGGTGTATGAAGAACAGGGTGTAAAGCTCTTCATCCCCCATAGACAAGGGAGGATCCTCCGACCTGACGGGTGTTGTGTTTAATGGGCCACTGTCCAACAGTACCCCAACTATGATAAATGATCTATGGTATCCACATTAACCAGATGCTACTGAATACCTGCGTTCACCATGGTGATTGCATATACATACAGAAATCAAAGAACGCCATCTGCTACGATTTTTATGTATACTTCTTTTGCCTCAGCACGTTAAGCCGTTGGTCCCGGCTGTCATTTGTAGATCTTTGACAGTCGTTAGGCAGTCAGTGGCCCAAATAGTCTGACAACCAGTCTTACCAAGGGGTATCGTATTACCCAGTACTAACTGGGTTGTGGAGGTCAGATAGGCAGTCGCTCCATGTAAAATACTAGTATTCAGCTGCATCCGGTTAGACTGGAAGTCGACCCCAATATAGTTGGGAAAAGGCTAGGCAGATGATGATGACTTCTTTTGCCTCATGCCTCTGTCCTTGTCCATAAATGGGGTCATACACGCGCCCCGGTGGCGGGTACTACGCACCTGACCTTTCTGAAGAACTTCACCAATAAGGTCAGTGTATGTCCTTCCAGCGTCCGCTCCCGGCGTTGCCAGTCATATGACCAAACTATCTAAGCATAATCTTTTAATTTTTTTTCACTAGATCTTCTTTTAATCCGCAACGTTCCAGGATCCAGTCACTGTTAACACAATATCCCTTATTCCCGATTCCTGCTGAGACGGGTTTCCGGGTTCTGTCAAACCTTCAATCAAAACGTTTATTTCGAACAAGAGTCCATATGGGTTAGTAGTGAGCGCTTAAGAACTATGTTAGTACGACTTTTAGATATAACTCAATTCAATCCTATTTAATTTAGTTTAATCCAATTAAATTAAATTAAATTCAATCCAATTCAATGTTTTTTTTTCGGATGGCAAATCATCAAATGACCTCTTCTCTGGGCGGAGCGGAAAGGAGTGTCAGACTTGTACTGACTAAAACCCATCCATGTTCCTTCTTTGCCCTTTGTGTTCCAGGGCCGCGGTATCTCTTTCGAACAGTCCCGCAGCCCTGGCAGATCCAATTCAATGCTTGAAGTAGAAGAATGACTAGTACCTATTATAAAATTCCTTTGACCAATAAAATATGAATCAAAAGCCACCCACGGAAAGCCTAAATTGACAAGTAAATCATGCTCACACCTAATATAAAAGTTTGGCACTTGGCGACAGCGCGGGACTCGGGAAACGAAAACTACGTGAATGATGTCAATTTGTGATATCAACCGATTCTTATGAATTACTGAATGACGTCAACTTGAGGCTACTTTTTCTTTTGCTATAATAATGAAGTCTCCTTGTATTGTTTCTTTAGTTTTCAGTTCACATTTCTTTTTTACATTAAATAGGCCTACTCTTGTCCTCAGGATAGAGATAAAACGAGCTAACCCAAAAGAAGCTTATTAACTCGTGACTTAAATACTTATTTATTTATTTAACACTTCAAGCACAAATTACAGAGGCGGACTTAATGCCATAGGCATTTAATACCAGTCAACCAGTAAATAGATTCGGGTTATATGAACTTGGGAACACCGACGCTGGCAGACGATGCCCGAAAACTCTAATTAATGTAGAATAATCAATTGCCTGGAAATACACAAAAACTTTATCAATTACATAACAATATTCAACAAGGGATAATGTATATATTTACATTATTTACAAACTACATCTATAATAGTAATAAAAATACGACCAAGTATCAAAAGGGTTACACGGTGTCAAAAAATTCGTTCACATCGCAGTCAACAGGAAAAGTGCCCAGAAGGCTGGCAACATTGCCACGTTGGATGGCAATGCTGATTCTTTGGCCAAAAAATAGGCCCGCCCTCGCCAATTGGCGATTTCTCGAAATACTAGGTGGGCACCCTGACCCCTTGACCCTATGTTTCAACCCCAAACGGCTCAAACACATAACTATAGATTAAATTATTGTATTTGCACCGTTTGAGATTTTCAGCAGCCGCCCCAGCATAGCTCACTGTGCTAGGAAGATAGGATGGCGCAAGGGTGTCGACGCAACTTGCATCCCACACCAACGGCCTACCCAACCTCCTTGGCATTATGGTCATACCATCTGGTCTCTTCCCATCGACGCGTGCCAAGCCATTGGGTTCTAAGATAGCACCCCGGCGGTGGCAAGATCACGATGGATGAGATCATTAATGAGATCATTATACAACATTAGATTTATATATGCGAAACCTGAAACACGTGTCTAGTATTTTTAATTAAAGAATCTATGTACAAAATTTCAAAACTGTATCATGAAAAATGACAAAGTTATAATCTTGTTCTATTACCTGGTTTTCCGCACAAAAACGCGGTCACCAGGCGGCGACGCCGCGCGCGTGCCTCCAGCGTCGTCTTTAGCTCATTGATAATAATAATTTGGCAGTAGGTACCCAAATGATTGCGATAGGTAGTTAGTCGCTCGGTGTCCAACTTGTAACCTTTTTTATATATTTTGGGGACAATATATAACACGGTTTAAAAATTATTGGAATCGATTCAGTTACTTATTCTGAACAAACTATATTCAGGTTTCGCATTTATTAAAAATAATGTTGTATAATCAATTACATTGATTCAATATTAATTTAAGCCAAAATTAGCCTCATAACAGACAGACTTCAGATAAAAGGCAAATAAGTCGGTCTCTAAATTACCCTCGGCTAGAGAACCAGGGTTGGCCGTAGGCGTTATTAGAGGAAGTTGGAATACATTAATGGACCTCGCCCTGCCTTAGACTAATTTTAGACTGGGTGACTAATACTGGCTTTTATCGGAGGGACTATGAGTCTATGTCTACTTATGTTGAAGGAAGGTTTGTTTTGTTAGGTTCATTTTATTTTATTTTTTTTTACCATTATTTTGGGTGGTTTATAAATATCACGTTATCACGTCTGTAGACCCGAAGGGTTAACTAGAGGTGTAGATATCATATCGTTCACCCATATTTCGCCAGTTATGTTTAAGACTCATTTAATAAGAGGGCGAACCTATTGCCATCAACCGTCCACAAATCCAGACTCCGTGGTTGCTACTGAGAAATTCCTGATAGAAAACCCAATAACACTTTACCCGACTTGGGAATCGAACCCAAACACCCACTCGGATCAGTATTTCCGAATATTACTCCCTACCTCCAAACTTATAAACTTTACCTCGTTATACTATTCTTATTAGTGTTACTAAAATTACATGAAATTAAACATTAAATGTATCGTTAATTGTAATTGTTAAATGTTTTTTCAAATGAATGAAACGTTAAATGTATTGTTAAATGAATTAAATATTAAATGTAAAGTTTGTAATGTTAAATGTATTTTAAACGAAACGTTAAATGTATTTTTTTATGTAATGTAGGTACGTTATGTTTTTCTTGATTCTTTTTTTATTTTTTAATGTAAAAACTAAGTGTTTGGCGGATATGTCCTGAACAATACTATTTTATTTACCAACTTTGTGTCTTCCGTATCCTACGAATAACATGTCCTGGTCTTTGACTATTTTCTCGCTCAAAAAACGTATTGTACGTTTATATAACGCTCGGGTCAGTAAAAAAATAGCAACAGTTGATAGCTGGCTGGTTGCCAGTGAGAATTCTGTTGGTTGGTGCAATTGTTTAATAATTAAAAAAAAATTACAAAGTGTTGCACATTTAGCAAATTGCACATATGCTTGAATACACATGAATGAACCGACACTCAGCTTAAAAGAAAACGTTTGTGAAAATTCCTAACATAATTTGCCCCTTGGCTGTATTAACGTCATAAAAAGTTTACACCCTAATGGCTTTGATGAGATACAAGTGGGGGTAGAGGGAGGAGAAGGGGGTGAGTTTGACGTAAGAGGAAGAAAGTAGCGAGGTTGAATGAGATCGTTCAAAAGTGTAGCTCCTCCTTGTTCGTGTTGCAGTTTGTTCAAGTTTACTGTTTTGGTTATGTTAGTATACAAATACAATACACTGTAACAGGTAGCAAAGAATGCTTTGGGGTTATCGATAACTATGGTTGCCGCTGTCTCAAAATTATTGCTTAAGGTGGAAACGCCAGGGAAGCCCGCGAAATTTAAATTTAAATTTTCTTCCTTTTTTTTTGCAATTTACAGGTCAGTGTCACGTTGTATGTTGATTAAGATATGATTCGCGATCGTAACAAATATGGCTTTACAGAATTAGAGTCATTAAACTCTTCAATACAACCCTCTAAGTTCATATAATCCCATTGAATGAATTTTGCATGAAATAGTCATTAAATGGGATTAAATGAACTTAGAGGGTTGTTTTGATGATTTTAATGATTCAAATTCTGTAACTACATACGTGTTACGGTCGTGAATCATATTTTGTTTCACATATAGCCTGAAACTAACCTGCAAATTTCAAAAAACCTAAGAAAATTTAATCTATCTAGTAAAGGGGAACTTCTGTTTGATGGGTAACAACCTAACCTGGAACAGAACACTGTTTTTAACTTTCACGGTTTATAACTAAACTTTCACTGTATGGGGATCTTCCGTGATGATCAATTATTCTGAGTTCCCGATATTTCGACGCTGTTGCAAGCGCCATGATCGCAGGATGACTGGAGAATGCGGTTGGATGGTAAATAAATTGTTAGGTGCAAACAAATCTCTCTACCCTCTTTCTTAGTCTTTTGCAACGCGCACTACTGGAACTCGATACAAAGTCACGGCAAAACGCACTCACAGTATTACTAGGTTTGGTGGAGTCCTTATAACGACGCCGCCGCCGGTTGTTGCTTTTGAGTATACTTAAAACTCGATTCCACGTACTTGACAATATGAAACCCTCCAGTCGATTGAAATTTTTGTGTTTTGCTATTTCAATTGCTTCTCTTGCAAGCCTAGGTATGTAATGTTTGTCCGTTGACAAAATACGTGGATTGTGAAACTTGAACACGTCCCGTATGTGACAGTGTAAGTTCAACTAAAAATATCTCAAAATCTTATTCTTTTTACCCGACTGCAAGGGAAAGGACTAAATCTATCGTTTTAGCCTTAGGTGTATGTTGTCTTCAGATATGGATTTTCTTTTAAATGCAAGTGTCTTTCGCGCGTATTTTGTATGTTTCTTTGTTTGTTTTTTGTAAATATCTTTATTACCTCGTATGTTTCAAATGGCTGGATGGATTTCGACGATTACGGTAGATATAATTAGATTCGTCTCAAAAACCCAAGTGTCCTTAGATAGGTGTTTAAAAACAATAACAAAATGGCGGATTTTTGGCGCTAAATTGTAAGTCGTTAATAATTTTTTTTCAACCAAACCCATCGAGAAGGGTTTCAAAATGAAGGAAATTAAAAGTAGATCACGAATACATGTCGGATATGTCAGGATTTATTCCGTTAGGCTCGTACATCATGTGGGCAGAAGATGGGTTTGCAATGAAAATACACTGGGTGCGATACACTGTTCTATTAAACTAACAAATTATTTGAAATTACAATTTAACACAATAACACGGGGCATAATGAATCGAGTACAGTTCCAAAACGTCTCAACTCCACCGTGATCAGACATTAAATGTCGTTCTCGCCTCGAGCTGCAACAGGGCTCTGTAAAAGCACGCTGTGGTGTGGGTAGTCTTGTAAGTACGTAGCGTGATATCACTAACGGCGCACTTGCGATTCACTTTATGTCCATACTAATCGGATAGACCGGATCCGACATACATATAATATATATTTACTTAATACAATCTGAAGTCGGGTTTTTTGATACTTTTAATTAAATGTTACTTGTTTATTCCTCAGCTTCTACGGCTTACGAAAACTTCTTCAAATCGTGCTGTACTGTACCTACTAACACATGTTTCAACATGACTGAACAAGTGACGTTTCAAACTTTTAATAGTTCCACTCGTATCCATTCAAACTTCACCATTTCAAGTGACTTCAGAAATATAACTTTAAATGCAACTACTAGGAATAAAGTAGTTCAAGAAGTTTTTTTAAAGTGTTTCTGCAGTTCAGAAATAAAATGAATTGAGAGAAAATGTTGAGGAGTTTTGTAATAAGAGGATTTGGAAGTAATTGGAGTGGAAACAATAATTGGCCTTGTTATTGACTTTCAATCTGATATTATAGAATCGTTTGAAGGAAAAATATATATATATTTTTTTAATAGCCTTGTATGTCCAACTGCTGGGCAAAGACCTACCCCATATACTTCCAGGTACTCTTCTCCTGCGCCAGCTCGAACCAGCCTTCGTGATGCGCAAAAACTACATTAAATAAGAAAATCATTCAAGAAAATTTCGAGAGCTGTGAGCAGGGTGCGATGGTCTAATTGGTTAAGACGTCCGGTGTACTGAATCGGAAGGTCGCAGGTTGAAACCCTGCTCGCACTTGAATTTTTCTTTCCATATCAAAACAGCTGTAGTTCCCTACGCAGGGTTTGCGTATAAAAATATTAAAAATAAGAAAATCATTCTTTAAAAATCATCGTAAAAGTTTTCATCCTTTTGGATATAATATTCTACAAACAACGGACGTCGCTGCGATTATTAACAAAACAAATCATCTCGGACACGAAAATCTATTCTTAGAAAACAAAGTCCATGTTTGTCCAATAAATTCCTTTCACCTCGATTTACGTATAATAGTTTTGGGGTCACAATAAATCGAATATGCCACTTGAAACGATCGACATAACCTCGAGAACATTCCCGCCTCCATTTTTCTAGTATTTATTCAAATGGAAACATAATTTCAGACAAAGAAATGTAACAAATCAATGTCGTGGCCAGAAGTTCAGAATGCGGTACCCGAGCTCGTGTAAGTGTGGGTGTTTTTATATTTCGGGATCTATCTGTAAATTGGAATACCTTTGTGCCCATTCCCCTAGTCCCCAACTACTATAGAATAGAATAGAATAGAATAGAAAGTTTTTATTTCAGACCAGGGTCCATAGGGTTAGTAACAATTTTACTTAAGTTCTAGTGTAACCTACGTTACAGACACAGATGAAAATATACAAGTTAAAATACAGCATGGAGCCGCATCCACCTTCGCAACATCGGGGAATCCCACCGATCTGCGAACACACCGAGAATACTGTTGGTGCTGCCGCGAACACGAGTAATCAGGGATGCACATCTATTTCTAATAATGGCGGCAAAACCATCAACACACTACACACTATACAGGCTACATGAATTTAAAAAAACATCATCTTTAAGCGATTGATTTTTTGTTAAACTTTTTTATTCATTTATTCACATGACATGTTTCCTTTGCTATTTCACGTCAGTTTTGTCATTTCATTTCAAGTGCGTAACCACTATTTAAGTCGGAATAAATAGCTCTCTCTCTATTAGAAGTTGAGTCATGGTAATTATTATTAGGTTTCTCGTTTTTAATTTTGGTATTTGTTAAAATATGTATTAGTTTATTGTATTTGTATATAAGTATTAGTATCATTATAAGTGCCTATATAAATTTTCGATAGCAAGAAGTTATAAATATTTATTTTGTACCCTATCACAATGTTTTCTTATTTAACCCAAAGTTTGACTGGTAGAGAATACATTGTGGCATTTAGTCCGAATATGTACCACTATTGTAATAAATCTAATGCGACAAAGTAACTTAAAATATACTTAACTATACCTTACTTGATACACGGTACGTGTAGTGATTTGTGGTACAAGTGGGCCGTTAACTGTCTAAGTTAATCCATAACCTGATAATATAGGTACATCAAACCGACCTAGAGTGTTGATCTTTGTTCAGACCCCAAATAGACGAAAACGTGAGATGGATTACTTATATCTACAAAGCTAGCAACTGTTTTCCAGCAGACCTTGACAAAAAAACGAACACTATTAAAAACTCTAACTAGTTACGGAACCGCCATTCATTTACAAAATACTCCTCAATTACCATGTACTGGAGGAGTATTTTGTAAATGAATGTAAAAACAAACAATATAGTTATCCATACTAATATTATAAAAGCGAAAGTACCTCTGATTGTTTGTTTGTTTACTTTTTACGACTAAACAGCTGATCGGATCGTAATAAAATTTGGCAAGGATTATACGTTTTTGTTTTGTCTTACGTACACGACAAAATTTCCACGCGAACGAAGTACGCAGTACGAAGGAAAAATGTGTTGCGCCGACCCCAAGTAATATGGGACAAGGATGATGATGATGATGATGAAGTCGTGGGCAGCAGCTAGTTTACTCATCATCTGCCTAGCCTTTTCCCAACTATATTGGGGTCGGCTTCCAGTCTAACCGGATGCAGCTGAATACCAGTATTTTACATGGAGCGACTACCTATCTGACCTCCACAACCCAGTTAGTACTGGGTAATACGATACCCCTTGGTAAGACTGGTTGTCAGACTTTTAGGCCACTGACTACCTAACGACTGTCAAAGATCTACAAATGACAGCCGGGACCAACGGCTTAACGTGCTTTCCGAGGCACGGAGTAAACTCGGTATGTAATGGGTGGTCACCCATCCACAGACCAACCTAGGCAAGCACGGCTTAACCTAAGGATCGACCCGAGCGGCTGTTATTATTTAGCCACGAGCTCCTCCAAATGTAAACAATACAAAGATTACTAACTCCGAATACAACATAAGAAGAAAAATAAACGTCAGAAAAAACACTACAGCAAATATAAAGTACCTACACAATGTAAGCATTTCTTCAACAAACTTGGCTACACAAACAAAATTATTTTCATAGCATTTAAGGAAGGAAAGTAATGCCTTCGTTAAACAGAAAGAGAAATGTCTAATTGAGCAAATGTTAGCATTCCTTGTTGAGATTTCAGCGAATGACGTCACATTTTTTTCTTTTTCTTTTCGTCGGACGGTAAGTAGTGAATGTTGCCAGTTTACAAGAGCGAGTCTGAAGATTCTGTTTGCAAACTGTTGAGTCAGACGCTAAAGTTAAAAAAAAAAAAAAAACTGCGAAGAAAAGTCTGAAGACTTACTATAGGACTTACTGTTTTTGTAAAGAAAATTCAACCTATAAAATCACGATTTTATTACCCAAAAGGACTGTTTGAGGCGTAGGTATGATTCCGTCACATTTAGTCACTTATGATTAAGTTCCATGTAATAGGGATCTAGCCTGTTGCTATTCATCATCTCTCTAGCCTTTTCTTTTTTTTTATTGCAAAATGAGCCTGCTCTTGACCTCGATCACGCCTGATGGAAAGCGATTTTCCCAACTAAATTGGTTTCGTCGTCTTGTCTAACCGGATGCAGCTGAATACCAGTATTTTACATGGAGCGACTGCCTCTCTGACCTCCACAACCCAGTTAGTACTGGGTAATACGATACCCGTTGGTAAGACTGGTGGTCAGACTTTCGGGCCACTGACAATTGCCCATGATTAAATACAAATACCAGCTGTATCACAGTTTCTATCAAAATCCTAAGGATTTTGTAGGAAATTCCTCACCTTCATAAATGTTTTGAAAATTCGTCTATCCGACAATTTGAATAACGTAATGAATGTCGTTGAAGTATCGAAATAATGGACGTCTATCGGAGGAAATCGCCGTCGAGGTAGACTGCGGCGAAGGTTGTGTGACGATCTGATCTTGTTTCCAGGGCAAACATAGCCAGAGATTGCACAGGATAGAGAGGTTAGGAAGGAGAAAGTGGAGGCCTTGGCCCAGCAGTGGGACACTCAATAGGCTAAAAAAAAATGTATTGTCATTGTAGGTGTTTTACTCAATCACCCCACTGACTGTTGGCATAATCAACGTATACAGTTCCCACTGCTGGGATATTCCAACTATTTGCTGTATGCTGACTGTGTACCTGTCAAAAAACAACACTATCTTTTTGACAACGATTATGTTTCCACAGAGGCTCATTAATTCGGCTACAAGAACGTTAAAATCCCACAGATCATAATCACGAATCACTATACTATATTAGTACATCAAACTGTTCATACTACGATCCAACTGACAGATATTATATCACAACATTTGCATTTCAAGGTTGTGCTAACAATACCTTCCCACAGCTTCGATCATTGACTTACAAAACAAGAGAAGCACCAACTTCAATTCGATCTTGAACTGTCAGAAGTTCATGAACGAACCCTTGAACTAGTGAATGATGAATGAGTGAACTGAATGCGATCGCCGACCTACCTATGAAGACTATGAACCTGGTTCTAACAATAGCATTGTTTTGGATTGGGTAGATGAGTTGGTAGAAGGTTATCAGCTCCGGCCGAAATATGCAAATCGATGGATGAAAACAAATGGGTGTGAAGGTTTGTATCACAAGACAAGCTTGATATCGTAAAAATAATTTTTCAAAATATTCGAGATGTAGGCAGAACCGAATAATTAAAAAAAAAGTAGTTGATAAAACTAAAAAAAAGCAACTGAAAAAACTGAAAAGTATAAAACTAGCACATTTTAATTTAAACAAAAGTTGGAAGTAGGCGGGCCCATTTGAATATAAAATTATGAAAATGGAACAGGCTCACTTGCTTCCAACTCGCGCCACCAAGACGAATCTAACGACGTATAAATTTATCCAAATCCGTTCATCTGTTTAGGGGTTACGAGGGAACATAGAAACAGACATACATTTTTACTCCTTTTGGGCTTCGCCGCAGTCGGGTAAGAACAGCATAGAATAATTGTTATTTGTGTTAAAACATGGTACATTAGGGTCTTATAAATAGGATTATGATCTTACATGTTTCGCCGTAATCTGGCATACAAATATTAGAACATGTAAAACGTAACATTTAAATACTTAAACTTAAAAAAAGATATTAACATAATAAAATGTCTAAGTAAAATTATGTTTACACATATTATACAAGAATTTGTGTGGTACACTACAACTAAAAAACCCGGCTACTGAATAAAATGTAGCCTATGTAACCCGGGCCATAATAACGAATCAATTGACACATTATTCATTAAAATCGGATGAATAGTTTAGGCGCTACGGACAAACATACGTAAATACAAACATGCACACATACATACATACATAGACTGCTAAAATTGTAACCCTTCCTTTTGGCTTCGCCGCAGTCGGGTAAAAATATGGTTTCGTATCATCTATTCAAAATCTTAACATGAATAGAAGCTTAGAATAAAAAAAATTAAAAAAATCTTTTAACACTTTCTAAAACTCAGTACCAGATACTTTTTAATCGACTTAAAAAAAAAAGGAGGTTCTCTATTCGGTTGTTTTTTTGTCAAAAAAATCTTAAAATCACATCCATCTAAAGCAATCACATACATACCAACAATATGACGCTCGCTATAAACTGGTCTAAATGTTGCCAGCACTGAACTGTATCAAACATAAATAAACTACACGCGTCTATATCACTACATTTTGGTGCTGTTTTACGCAACGCTCCTGAGATGTTAGGGCTTTGGTATAATGGGAGATATTATGCAGTTTATTGACTGTATTTTAATAGTAGTTATGATGTTGGTTCAGAAATGAATATGTGACCTGTCAACCATGAGAAAGATGAGGAGAAAGCATCATGATGATACAAAGAGTTAGAAAACAGCGATACAATAAAATTGGGCACTGTACGGCGCCTGTTTTTTGCAGGTGAAAAAAATCACTCGGTCTTCACCAGAGCCTTAGAATTGATTAGAGATAAAAAAATTGTAAAAGAATAAAACTGATAGAGTAAATACCAGCGCTGTGACTTTTTTTTAAAATGTTGCAGCAGTATGCTGAGATACCTTTCGGCCTCGTACAGGACCAATTTCATTTGTTTTATCTTTTTCTTATGTTTACTTTTTTTATGTAATTTTTGATTTATTGTTAATTCAACAATTTTTTTTTTGTTTTGTCTCGTGTGAGTCTAATAAATACTTTATCTTTCTTTCTTTTTTTTTCTTTTACTATCAATCGTCGTACCATGCATGTGTGTATGTACATTCAAGCTCACCAACAGTTATGTACATTTTAATTTAAACAAAGGTTGGAAGCAGACGGGGCCAGAAGAATATAAAATTATGAAATTGGAATAGGCCCCGCTTGCTTCCGACTCTCTCCTCCAAAACGAATCTAACGACGTATAACAATTTATCCAAATCCGTTCATCCGTTTACCAACAGTTATGTAGGTACTACACTTGTTTTAATAATTCTGCATCACACAGAACTATCTCTAATTCAAAATTACCCAATGTGCCCACACCTTTAGCCGACATTCTTTCCGCTTACGTTACTTGTATACCTATCCATCTCCCCTGATTTATAGACTCCCATCTTGACAGTTTATTCTCCAACTTTCTGACCCAGTAGCTGACACTATTGACAGTTATTTCGTAACGTTTAAAAGGGCCAGAGTATTTATTATTATGAATAGATTGGTCTGGCATTTGGAGTATTTAGGTCAAACTCGTGATGTGTGGAATGTGATTAAATGTGACATTTCGTTACGGGGTGGGCTTGCGAAGTGACATTTGTTGATATTTAACAGAAATCTACAGATTGCCACGTTGATCTAGTGGTCGCAAGCGCGACTGCTGAGCATGAGGTTCTGGATTCGATTCCCAGATTGGGCTTTGTTATTTGTTTTTTTTTTCATTGGGTATTTCTCATTAGCGGCCATGGAGTCTGGATTTGCGTCCGCTTGATGTCAATAGACTTGGATCCATTACATGTGTGTTAAGCAACAGGCGAAATGCGGGTGTACCTCTACCTAACCCTTTGAGGATTACAGGCGTGATGTTATGTAAATTGGTCTGGCATTTGTAGTATTTAGGTCAAACTTGTGATCTGAGGAATGTAATTAAAAGTGACATTTCGTTACGGATGGGATTCCGAGTTGATATTTAACAGAATTCAACCTTAATGCAATGTTGTGGTTGGTGCATTACTAAATATCACAGCGATGTGTTTGCGTACGTGCTACGAGAAGCCGATAGCATCAACCTTGCCGTGAGTAATCTTATCTTGTGACGTTGGATTACACAGGAATCCAGAAATATCCGAAGAGGTTATTACGTAATCTGAATACCGTGTGGTGGGACCCTGGTGATCTGATAAACAGGTTTTCCTAGTGTAGACCTCAGTCGCTCAAAAACTTATCTATAATTACCTTAATTTCAAGCTCTAATTTTCATAATAAGTCATGTTTGTGAAGAGATAATAAATTAATTTGAATTTTAATTACTAACTTGTTTTACAGCAGTCTTTTCTGCACAATTGTCTGAACAGTGGTTACATATCGTAGGACACGGGTAGGTGTATAAAGGGTTTAAAAGAACTCTTAACGAATCTGAAAGGCACTTGTTCTCCCCGTCACTGCGATCATTTATTTTTGTTTTAGTTTTTACCTGGGAACCTTCTAGTTACTGAAATAATGGGGTCAAAGTTCCAAATTTTTCATAAGTTTTTATTAAAATACATATTTTAATGTAGGAACTTTACTTTAAACACATCCACGATCCCCGTACTATTTTCAATCCATCCATCATTCCAATGTTTTGAGTATGTAACGTCGAGTCTTACCGTAAAACGTGATATTTCACCCCAAAAAAAAACCAGCAATCATTTTTGCGTAAAGTTACTTACTCGTAGTTTGATGTACAGAATGCTTGGTTGACGGCTTTGTGAAGGGTCCGTTTATACCCTGTATGTACCTATATGGTATGATCTACCTATATCTGCGGGGATGATGGTAACACATACATATTCTTTACTTAAGGTACCTAATTGATTCCATCACCACTCTTATCAAACCAACATGGTTGTGATAAATGGAATGTCCTTGATCCAAAAAAATTACATACAGCAACCTGCAGTCTGCACTGAGCCCGCGTGGTGGTATACAGCCCGCTCTCTCTCACGGAGCAGATACCTGTGTCTCTTCAGAAGGAAAATTATTGGCTGATTATGATATTTCCATTGCCTTCCGACTGCAAAAAAAACGCCAACAGAACTCCATTTTTCCCAGCCCTCGTTCAAAGTTTTAAAGTAGTTTACTAGCTTTCGATATGAAACTGAATCAACCACTCTTCGAAGAGCTTATTCGAAACAAATTGAACTTTATGCGAGTAAAAATACAGCCAGCATTTGTAGCTAGGTACTTAAATATACAGCAAGATGGCTCTTATGACAGTTCGTCCATCGAACTGTCATAAGAGCCAGGACAGGTAGGGCTGCCACACATTTCTCTGGGTTATAGAACATTCGATTTGTCAGTATCTGTTGAATAACATTGACTGGACTGCCTCGTTGGTGTAGTGGTCGCAAGCATGACTGCTGAGCATGAGGTCCTGGGTTCGATTTCCGGGTCGGGCAAAGTGTTATTGGATTTTCCGTCAGGAATTTTTCAGTAGCAGCCACGGAGATTTGCGCCCGTTTGATGCATTAGGCTCGCCCCCTATAAATGGGTCTTAGTAATAACTGGCGAAATGTGGATGTACTATTACTTCGTGATGTTTTTTATGTAGCACATTCGATTGGAAATTATCTGCTGAATAACTACATATTCGTTTTCATTCGTCTCATGCCGATCGGCAAATACCGTTCGGCATCTACATTTGCTGACTCGTATTCGGTTCGGCACCATTTGAGTTTATATAAGCCGAACGGCCCTCTCCCAAACACATTTATTGCTGTGGGTGGTTGTGTCGTTTCATACCGATCATGTGACACACCCCTCACAAATTGAAGTTTATGCATTGGTAGGTATGTACTTAAGTACATGTAGCGAGATGGGACTTGTGACAGTTCGATGTATTGCGCGGTACGCCTGATGTCCCATCTCAGGGCTGCCGCTGAAAATAGCACGGACCATAAACTAGCTTTTAAAGAGAACCTCAATGGAGAACGTATCATCTGCCTAGCCTTTTCCCAACTATATTGGGGTCGGCTTCCAGTCTAACCGGATGCAGCTGAATATCAATATTTTACATGGAGCGACTGCCTATCTGACCTCCACAACCCAGTTGGTACTGGGTAATAGGATACCCCTTGGTAAGACTGGTTGTCAGACTTTTTTGGGCCACTGACTGCCTAACGACTATCAAAGATCTACAAATGACAGCCGGGACCAACAGCTTAACGTGCTTTCCGAAGCACGGAGGAAATTCGGTATGTAAGGGGCGGTCACCCATCCACAGACCAACCTAGGCAAGCACGGCTTAACATAAAGATCGACCCGAGCGGCTGTTATTATTTAGCCACGAGCTCCTCTCAAGGAGAACGTATATATATAAATATTATGTGGGTCATTACTAAGACCTGCACATACTTAGTTAATTGATGTTAATCAATATGTTATGTCAACACCTAATAAGGTAATAATAATATGTTTTGATGTTTATAAAGGCGATATATTTAACCTATGTTACAAACTAAATCCTGACTGGCTAACAAATAGAATAAGATCATTTGTAAGCAGACTGTATTTTAACATTATATAAATAAAGACCTTGAAAAAGAAAAGAAGAAATGGAGAACGAACGGATTGGTGTTTGGGTACTGCGTACATAATTATGATTCGAGGGTTGGTACCTTTTCAACTTTTTAAGTAATTCAAACATAATTGTGAGATTGACATGCAAACTAATCTACGGGACATGAGTTAATAGTCAATCTATCAATGATAGTTGATTGTAGATGAAAGATTTCTCGGATCAGCATAAAATTGGAAAAAAATATAAAGGGTGTAAATATACCCTTAACGAAACCGAAAGGCACTCGTTCTATTCGTCTTTGCGATCATTTTTTTTTGTTCTTGTTCATACCTGGGAACCTTCTATTTACGGAGACATTGGGGGTCAAATTTCCAACTTTTTCACAAGTTTTATTTAAATACATGTTTTTAATGTAAGATTTTTACTTTAAACACCTACACGAGCCCCGCACTATTCAATCCATCCATCAGCACAAATGCTTTGAGTGCGTTCCATCGAGTCCAACCGTAAAACATGATATTTCACTCCAAAAAAAAAAAGTCGTTTCCAAGCAATAATTTTTGCGTAAAGTTACTTAGTTTGATGTACAGGATGCTTGGTTGACGGCGTCGTTAAGGGTCTGTTTACACCCGGTATGTATTTTTTAAACAGTATTACAGGATTGTACATAGCTGAGATCCATTTCAACAAGGGGCAATCGGTTACAAATGGTTTTGTGTTCCTACGAAGACTTTTAACAGAATTAACACCTTTTTACAAACTAATTCTTGCCTCGTTCACGTTCATACATCTGGTCACACACGCACGCCGGGTGCGAGTACTACGCACCTGACCTGAGTAACATATCAACCAGAGATATTTCTGAATAGCTGATAGAAAGTCACCTTATCAAAGGCTCCCAAGATTCGCATGATGGGTATCTACAACATTAGTTTTAGTATATACGAAACATGAAACACGTGTCTAGTATAAAAATGTAAAGAATCTATGTACGTTATAAGCTTATTCTGTTACCTGGTTGTCCGCACAAAAACGTGGTCACCACGTGCCTCCAGCGTCGTCTTGAGCTCATTGATAATAATAATTTGGCAGTAGGTACCTAAATGATTGCCATAGGTACTTAGTGTCGCTCGGTATCAATTTATAACTTTTTTAAATATTTTTGGGACAAAATATACCATCATCATCTGCCTAGCCTTTTCCCAACTATATTGGGTTCGGCTTCCAGTCTAACCGGATGCAGCTGAATACCAGTATTTTACATGAAGCGACTGCCTATCTGACCTCCACAACCCAGTTAGTACTGGGTAATCGGTACCAAAGTTTACCATGGTTTGAAAATTATTGGAATCGTTCTTTGTTCTAATCGATTCAGTTACTTATTCTGAACAAACTATATTCAGGTTTCGCAAATACTAAAAAAAATGTTATATAGATAACAGTTTAAAACTAATAATAGCCTGATTGAAGTAGACAGGCTATAATATTACCAGCTCTTCCCAGCTTACCTAACAATAACGTTTATTGTAATATTTTGACATCAGTCCTCCACAAAAGGGTAACCTAAAAATAGTCCCATCTCCGGAGGATAAAATAACGTAATCTCAGTCGAATCACAAGAATACAATGTTTCGATATTCAGTTATTCAGGAATTAAAATGTCGTTGTTGTTGGGAAATAAATAAGATTTATACTGATACTGTTAGCCTGCGTCATCCTAGTTAGACTTATTAGACTTCCAGTGGTTTCCATCCAGGGCTAATGTGGACCACTGGACGTTGGTAATTTAATTGACATTTATACTTATTTATTTATTTAAATTTCATGTACAGACAGCCAGCACGTCAAGCTGCTAGAATCTGTCTAGATTTTCAACTTTATTGCTAAAGCATTAGGTTCAAGGTTGATTGGGAAAATTTGACAGTTTAGGGTAGCTTGATGTGACTAAATGCCACAATGTATTCTATTCAAGTCAACATTTGAGTTTAATAGGAGAGTATTGTGATAGGTTGGCAAAAATAAATAGAAAGTAACCATTTTGCAGTTATAGTGAACAAAATGAAAGCGTAACGTTTGATAGAGGGCAATGGATTTCTCAGTGAAATCATTAAAAATGTCTGGAGATTGTAGATTTCACAAAACTATAACAGTAAAATTTATTTGGACACTACCAATAACGTTCACAAGATTTGCAGCCTCATAAAAGCGAGCTTTCAATGAAAATAGACAGATGTGAGCAACCCTGACCCCTATTACCTTTCAGTGTGCCCCATTCGCTTTCACAGTCAAGTGCAGTGCACACATATTGCTGTGGCGTAGCCACTCTACTATTACGTCCACAGAATGCATAAAATGTTTACTTTACGTACGATTAAAGTTATTAAAACCAATTTTTGATCTGTGTTTTTGAAATAGATAGCAGAAGTTTATCTTTTGTTTTTGTAGCTAAATGCTTCGTTTATTTTTGTTTATGCTCGTAAAATGTTAATTGAGGTTGAGGTTACGGTTGATAGTATTTGTTTCTTTCGATTTTAGATTGTTTTCTTTACGTTTTTAAGCGTAAGTCATTTGTTTTTATGTCTGTTTTTTGTTAAATTGTGCGGGATCGTTTTCTTACCGGCAGAACTCGATGATCCGCCGCTTTCGGTTGGCACACAGGTATATATAACACTGGTTATGTTTAAACAAAAGTGCAGAATATTCACTGGATGTGGTGAACAAATGGTTGTAGTTCTATGTCCAATATTTAACACTTTCTGTGCCGCAGTCAGTTTCTTTTTTTTTTTAAACGTTGCCCCACACTAAGAATTTCTCCTGCATCGTGGGTGCGTTTACAAACATTTAAACTCACATACACAAACAGCCAGACCCGGAACAACTACCTGTAGGCCATACAAATATTTGTTCCGTGCAGGGATGATTGTGCGTGTTTTGAAGCTTTCGGTTATATTATCTGTATTTAGTATACAAGATAATACGATAAATGAGGAAAATGTAGTGAGGAAAATATCGAATACGAATATAGAGAGCTACAAGAGTGGAGGAAGGCCAAAGAAACGATGGATGGACTGTGTAAAGGATGATATGGCTAGAAAAGAGGTGAATACTGAGATGCCGAGTTATTACTCGGCATCTCAGTATTCACCTCTTTTCTCTATTGAGAAGAATGGAAGAAGAAGACTTGCTGCGCTGACGCCAAATAAATTGGGATAAGGGCAGAAGAATGATGATAAAACGATAAACTGAAGATTTTTTAGTAAAAATAGAGGTGGCAGTCCATGTAGTCACGAATGGCACTTCAAACCTACTAGTAAGCCATTGGTATATTAAAAAAGTTGTTGGTAATATATCCCATTACCTAATGGCGACAAAAACTAAGCTGTTCCTGGCAGAGCTAGGCAAAATACATGCTTTGTTTTCATTAAAATACAAATTACAAAATACTATCTCTCATGCATTTAAAATACGAAATACAAAATATTTTTAAGTCGTGTATTTGAAATATAAAATACAAAATACAGTATTTTAACTATTTCTATTTAAAATATAAAATACAGATTACAAAATACAGTCAGGTGTTAGGTTACGTAAATAGAATAGAATAATTCATCGTGACATTCGCACTTCTATCTTTCTTCTTCTTCTTTATCGTGTGGTTACTGCCTAACCTGATGTCAGAGTTTTTATGCCGCCTATTCGTACCTACTAATAAGGTAATACACAGAAGTTTTGTGAAAGTAAACGTAATAAGAAGGAAAATGACAATTGACAATTGACGTACGGTAGAGGTGCAGTGTTGCCAACTTTAAAAGTTGACATATTTAGCAGTCGCCATTTTGCTTACGAAAGCTATCGAGTGCTATTTTCTGCAGAACGCACCCATTTATAAGATCGCTAAATGTATTTATGTTCAAATGTATTTTGAAGCTTGAAAATACCTCAGCGTCAGGTATTTTAAATACCAATTACAAATAATATTTTTAAGAAGTAATTATATTACAAATACCAAATATTTGTTACGTATTTTAATTGCAAGTAATTCAAATACTGCCCAACCCTGGTTCCTGGTTATTTCTATTGCCTCGTCCTATAACCAACTTCACTTTCATTTAAAGCAATTGCGCCTACATTCCGAGTTCCCAGTTCAAGGACACATGTTTCCAACCTACCCTTGACGTAATCCCTTAGCACACTTCCCATATGACGCCCGAGGGATGGATGGGGTGTTCGGTGTAGCTATTTATATATTGAAGGACGAAAGTATCACATGGTGGACAGGATGCTTGGTTGTCGGAGGAATATCGCTGAATTTTAGTGTTAATTAAATTAGCCTTTGGTTCAGGCTCAATCAGATATTGTCGTGTATGAATGAAAAGTTTTTGAGTTTTTGATGGCACGGTTGACGCAGTGGTTGAATGATTTAATGCCGCGCTGCGTTCCGCTGGTTCGATTCCCGCACGGAACAAATATTTGTATGGCCTACAAGTAGTTGTTTCGGGTCTGGCTGTTTGTGTATGTGGATTTAAATGTTTGTAATCCACAACACAGAAGAAATTCCTAGTGTGGGGTAACGTTTTTTTTTTTAACATGAAAACATATCGAAAGAAGGACAGTAAAGCCCGCTGTCTGTCTACGTGTGAAAATGACATTAAGCAGCCTTCTTGTAGCCAATCATATTAGTCTAGCCGTTTTTGGAGCTGTAAGCGCAAGAAATACTAACAATAGACCCGAGCTACCGACTTTACTTAGCCCGTGTTTGGCTTAAACCTGTTCCAGGCTCTATTCCACTTATTATATCAGTTGTGCTATAATGCTAGTAAAGTTTTAAATCTCGACCTCCAACCCTCGTAGAAATATGATTATTGCTCGGTCATGAATCAGGGTAACAAACCGAAAGTGTGAGTGACCAGAGGGCTGGCTCTTTCTTTGGCCAAAAATTAGCATTTTTTTTTCGTTGAATTGCAATTCAACGTGGCAATGCTGCTAGTCTTCTGGGCACGTTTTTGAAAGTAATTTATCCGCATTTCAATTCAATGTCCTTCATTAATCCAGCTGGATATTGCAGCTCGTCGACATTCAATTCTATCATTCATTTGCTATCAACAAGTAGTTTATCGGAACAGTCCCGTGACTCCCGATATTGCCTGCATTCATTTGTGATCAAAGGTCCTTTGGTGCAGCAGTTTCTGATACTAATCTAGTTATTGGTTTCGCTTTAGTGGAGACCAGGTAGGAAGAAAAATAAAAAAATATTTTGCAACCTCATTTATTTTGCTTGTGGACGGAGGCGGAATTATTCGAAGATGTGGGAACATCGAATGTAAGTAGGCGTGCAGTCAGGGTTATAAACAGTCAGGGTACAGGGTATATAAACTTTTGTGAACACACTTAGTGTCATTGTTTACACTAGAACAAAAGAAGTTAAAAAAAAAAAATAAAAACAAAAATTAAAAGACCCCGAACGCCAAAAATAAAAGCGAACAAACATTTAAAAATAACACCTATTGTATTTAAAAATAAATGGTTGGCACTTTTTTTTTTTTTTCGGTTGGGTAATCATCAAATGACCTACTCTGGGCGGAGCGGAAGGGAGTGTCAGACTTGTACTGACTAAAACCCATCCATGTTCCTTCCTTGCCCTTTGTGTTCCAGGGCCACGGTATCTCTTTCGAACAGTCCCGCAGCCCTGGCAGAGATGGATGGTACTTTAACATTTGCTCGTTAAAATGGTGCTACAATGCCGCGGCGGGGTACCGTTGAACTAAATCAAGCCCTTTATTCGATTGACTATGTATTAATTTACTAGGATTTATGGCAATTTTGGGATACGGAAACAACGTTTAATTTTATGAGCAACATGAACAAATGAACAATCATCATCATCATCATCTTCATCTGATGTTTAAACCTGTTAATAAAGATTTTATTTATTTATTTTTATGAAAGTTCATTAAAATTACGTAGAACAGCATTTCAAAGTGGAATTTATTACGGCGAATATTCCTATCGAATATCAGTATTATGTAACACTTTTTAATTTCGTTAAATTTTCTGAATTGCTTTGTGTGTAATAAAGAGACTCAATATTTTACCGTTTTTATGCACCAATAGAGATAGTAATTACTCGCATTCATTCGAATATTGCTGATGGAAACAAATACAAAAGAGAGATTGGAAATTGTATGAAGGGTATTATTTAAAATATGAAATATTTAATGGAAGCAATTTTACAATGAAGCTGGATTCACAGTTTTTACCTTTTAAGGATAATTTCCCACCAAACGGCTCGCAACGCATCGGATCGAAACGGATTTTACAATCTTTAAACGATAAAATTAAATCGGGTACACAGTATTTAAAGTTTATATTACCAAGCTGTGCACAACCGTTTTTCCGTGGGCGTCTACCGCGACATGCGATCGTAGCCGAAAGTATGCTGCGACACCAGGATGGGCACCATTCGCCTGTCGTCATATACTATCGGATGAAATGTAACATTTGACTAAGCGCAGAAACGGATATGTTCGCAAGTGACGGTATGCGTCGACATCCTGCCGGACGCTGGCGTCGACATCCTTTCCGATCCGATGCGATGCGAGCCGTTTGGTGGAAATCATCCTTTACTCTTTGATGGCAATTTGATTATTTAAAGGGCCTCGTGGTACAAGCGGGCCTTGAAATACAAAGTAGATCTCGTACTCTACTTTCTAGGTATTGCAACGTTCGCTTGCATCACGAGGTGCATAACTTTTTAGTATTTTCGAGAGCAGCGGTGGCCCAGTGGTGTAGACCCCGACTTACGAGCCGTAAGTCGTAGGTTCGAACCCAGCCAGGCGCATTACTTTGTGTAAGTTATCACCACTGCTCTCAAAACGGTGAAGGAAAACATCGTGAGGAAACCGGCATGTCCTAGAACCAAAAATTCGAAGACATGTGACATCTACCAACCCGCACTGAGCCCGCGTGGTGGATTATAGCCCAATCCCTCTCATAGAGAGGAGGCCTGCGTCCCAGCAGTGGGAACATCAATAGGCTGATTATGCTATGTTATGCTACGTGAAATTTACAGATACGGGCGATGTTTAAATATTTAAGCTAATAATAGTTTTAATTGCATTAAGTGATTAGTGATGCTAGTGGGAATAAGTCTGTATAAAACAGTCAATATAGTAGTCAGTATCATTCATTTCATTTGCCTAGCCTTTTCCCAACTATGTTAGGGTCGGCTTCCAGTCTAACCGGATACAGCTGAAAACCGTAAACCCGTATTTTACATGGAGCGACTGCCTATCTGACCTCCACAACCCAGTTAGTACTAGGTAAAACTATACCCCTTGGTAAGACTGGTTGTCAGACTTTTTGAGCCACTGACTACCTGTAACGACTGTCAAAGATCTACAAATGACAGCTGGGACCAACGGCTTAACGTGCTTTCCGAGGCACGAAAGAATCTCGGTATGTAATGGGTGGTCACATATCCACAGACCAACCTAGGCAAGCACGGCTTAACCTAAAGATCGATCGGAGCGTCTGTTATTATTTAGCCACGAGCTCCTCTATAGTAATCCTACTAATATTATAAATGTGAAAGTGTGTGAGAATGTATGGATGTCTGGCTGTTTTTTTACTCTTTCACGCAAAAACTACTAAACGGATTTGGATGGTACATAGTTTATAACCTGTATCGTTCTACCGGGATAAAAAGTTTCCTATGTGTGTAGTATGATCCCTTGGGACAATTACCGACCTCAACGCTGGCAAAGCCGTGGGCATAAGCTACTGTAGTATAATTCTGTAACACGCAGTGAAGCAACGCGATGGTCAATGCATTTTGCCATTCCATTATGCTCACAATTTGTGATACACGTAGGTACAGAATAGTCTGCGTGATCGATTGCTTTGCGTACTACTTACAGATAATTCTTGCATAAAATATAAGTTACTAGCTGTTGCCCGCGACCTTCGTCCGCGTGAAATTATATATAAATATAGCCTATAACCTTCCTCGATAAATGGGCTATCCAACCCTAAAATAATTGTTCAAATCGAACCAGTAGTTCCTGAGATTAGCGCGTTCAATCAAACAAACAAACTCTTCAGCTTTATAATATTAAGTATAGATAAGTAGTCACGTCACCTCGATGACGCATCTAACGTCTGCCAGCTGGTTTATTCATACATCAAATTATGTCACCATCACCACCATCAATATTGTATCACCAATGTGGAGCCTTTAGCCGGTAGTCGTTGATATTAATGCGAGTGATCGCCATGGTTATTACTGTCAAATTTGTGGGCCATATGTTCGAACATAGACAGGTTCTACTTTTTGTAATTTATTTCATCACCACTGCTCTCAAAACGTGGTGGAAGCAAAAGGAATAAATTGTAGCAGACAGCGTTTTGTTATTTCTACCTGTTCTCATGGAAAAAAAGCGTGAGTTTATGTTACATACATAAACTGCTCTCAAAACGGTAAACAACATCATTTATTTTAAGCTACAATGGCCCATAAATATATACCTTATAAACTAACATATATGAAGCAAATCCAAAACTTCTGTTAATAAATAAGGCTTAAAACAAAAAACACAACAAAAAAAAAAAAAAAAAAAAAAAAAAACAAAAGAAAACATCGTGGTTAAACCGACATCGACATGTTCTTGGACCAAAACTTTGAAGACATGTGAAATCTAGACTGATTATTTTATTACTCACCAATTTTAACCAGTGTCCACCACTGATCCATTTCATCTGAAGATTATCCCCTTCAAACCATTTCACACAAAGTAACAATATTTTTATCAAATCCTACGAAACCCACACATCTGTTACTTAACCTCAATTTTCTCAATGATATCAATCCATATTGACTTACACATATTTACGTCAAGCCAGCTGAATAGTCGTCGATTACTTTGATGTGGGTGACTCCATTGAAAAGTAACGACGCGACTCGGAGGACAAATTACGAGACACCCTTTGGCCTTCAGCGGGTTCGGTTACGATGGACAGACAAAACTGGTCCTTTGGCGTAGTATGAGATAGGATATTAGAAGGTTGGCTAGTAATTGGAGAAGGTATCTATGGTGTTTTTTTCGTGTCTCATTGGAAAAACAAACAAAAATGAATTTAATGTCAATTATAAACTTTGACAACGATGAACTTGACCTACTTTAAAACAGTGTTTTAAGCTTTCACGGTTTACAACTAAACTAATACTGTCACTTACGGGATACCTTCCGTGATTGTTCATTATTTTGAGCTCCCGACATAAAATTTCAATCGAGAAGATGGTTTCTAATTGTCAAGTACGTGGAATCCAGTTTTGAGTACTTAAGCTCAAAAGTAGCAGCCGGCATCGTAATAAGGACACCACAAAACCTGGTGATACTGTGAGTGTGTTTTGCCGTGACTTAGTGTCGAGTTTTAGTAGTGCGCGTAGCAAAAGACAAAGAAAGAGGTTAGATAGATTTGTCTGCTCTTCACAATTTATTTTCCATCCACCCGCATTCTCCAGTCAACCCGCGATCATGGCGTTTGCAACAGCGTCAAAATATTTCTGTAAATTGGTTTACAAAACTCTTTTACATGTCAACATGTTATGTTTTAAAACTAGATGGGGCCGGTGTTTCGTACCTGACTACTCTGAGAAGAAACATCCGAAACAAACTCAGAGATCACCGTCTCTTTTAAAGTCCAGACATTGCTCAAGTCATATGAGGACCATGTAGATTAATGTCTGAGATGGTCTTTTGAAGAAATAACCACACAGATTTAAGTGGACCTGTCCAGACAGTGCAAGCATTTGTCAGTGATCGTGTAGCTCGACTCATAATCCAAGGAGCTCAACGACACGACGAACAATAGGGACATTTGGGTAGGCCGCATATAGTACTCAAACTGCCAGACAATCGTGAAACTAACTAAACTAATAAATAATAATAATAATAGTATGTTTGAAGATGGCACCGACTTGCGTTTGGAGTTTCATGACTATTCATTCTTGTATTATTTCCATTGTGACCATTTTGTTTCTTCTTACTATATGTAAGTGATTTCAGGCCCCAGCCGTAAACAGACCGGTGATAAAAATTGTGTAATAAATGTATTGTATGGTCTGACGATGTAAAGAGGGTGGCTTCCTTTATTTTCGAGTTGTAAAACCTTCTCAAAGGACAATGTCGTTTTAAGGGTTTGTCGTTTCGTGTCAAAATAACCTGTTACACTGTTGTGTATCAGGAGGAGAGCAGAGAGGTAGGAGGTATCATAACTTCATTTCAAGCTTTTATATGACAAATGTCAACGCTCATTTGCATCATTAACATAACATCATGCCTGTAATCCCCGAAGGGTTAGGCAGAGATGTACCTAATAATACACCCCCATTTCACCAGCTATGTTTAAGTCCCGTGTAATAGGAGGTGAGCTTGTTGCCATCAATTGGGCACAAATTCAGACTCCGTAGCTGCACTGAGGAATTCTTGATGGAAAAACCTAATAATACTTTGCTCGACCTGAGAATCGAACCCAGGACCTCATGCTCAGCAGTCGCGCTTGCGACCACTAGACCAAGGATGCAGTCATTAAATTATTAACTTACTTATTTATTAGACTGTTAGCTTTCTGACAACAAAATAATTCATTCGTTAACAAACAGTGCACTGCCTGACCCGCTGGGTCTAGAAAACTAAAATTTTTCACAAAAGTTCCTTCACGGAAACATTTTTGAAAATTCATCGCCTGTAAAGGTTAAATATGAAATGAAAGATTGTGTGGATAATCCCGTACGACTTGTTCTATACACTACAGGGTTGAAGGGACATTGACGCTCAAACTATAATCACTTAGATTATCACAGATTTATCATTTAGTTCACCATTCTGAACCAGAACATCGTTACATCGGTATTTAAAAAAAAACAGGTTTTTCCTTCAAAAGTGCAATAAGATTAAAAAAAAAATACTAAATGAAGGTCAGTGTGTGTCCTTAACGTAGATAAAAGGGTGCCCCCGTTTTATCTACGTTTGGAAAATAAAGGGTGTAAATAGACCCTTAACATAGCCGAAAGGCACTTGTTCTCCCCGTCTTTGTGATATTTTTTTTGTTCTAGACCATACCTTGGAACCTTCTAGTTACGGAGATATTATGGGTTCCAACTTTTTCACAGGTTTTTTTTTTTTTTAAATACATGTTATTAATGTAAGATTTTTAGTTTACACATCCATGACCCCCGTAATATTCAATCAATCAGCACAATGCTTTGAGTGCTTTCCAAGCACTTGAAAAATCACGTTTTACGGTAGGACTCGATGGAAAGTTTCCATCGAGTCCTATCGTTAAACGTGATTTTTCACCCCAAAAGAAAAGTAGTTTCCCAGCAACAATTTTTGCGTAAAGTTACTTAGTTTGATGTACAGAATGCTTGTGAAGGGTCTGTTTACACCCTGTGTAGCACGCAAACAAAATCTGCGTTCAATCTATGTTACTACATTTTATAATCCTCCATTTTGGCATTTGGAGTTACTAATGGTCGCTCGGGGACTGTTATAATCTCTGACTGACGTTTATGGCCGCTAAATGTGTTATATAAGCCATAGGTACATGTACTTTGTGTTATATAACCACAGCTTAGATATTTACAGGTTTGTAGATACTCTCAAAGTAATGTGTGCTTTCTAAGAGACCCATCTGTAAAATTTCGCCGGTGAATTTGAAAATGCCTCGGTATACGTAGGGTCATAACATATAGTCCAGATTTGATCAGAAATGTGCGATTTTTCGAGCTCTCACTGTCTGCACTTTGTCTGGTTTTGTAATTTTTTCGAACTTTTCAGCATAAATAAAGATAATAATATAGTATTTTCTTCTTGCAAATGTCAGGATTTTTTAGAAATATCTAACTACCCCTGGCTGACAAAAAAATCGGTCAACCAAAATTTTTTCAATTTAAACTAAAAATTAAATTTGTTTATCATTTTCAATGCTAATATTTTTGCATAACTGCGCAAACTCGTAATTCAATTTTCAACATATTTATTATCATGATTACAACCTAAATAGAGTACATAAAAAAAATCATAGCCAAAAATAAATAAATGTGTTATCTTTAGATTTCAACACTAAGCTTCAATAATATTTAAGCGTAGGCGAGTGTGTCCTTTCAAAGACGTGGGTGAAATTAACACCCACATCCTCTTGTTGTCAGTGGTGCCCCCGTAAGCCAAAAAGCGGGAATTAAAAATATTAAGTTTTTGAGAGAACAGAGACTGCCTATATGAAAATTTGTCTCTCTTTTTCATTACAAAATGAAATGTACATTAACTTTCTTGCTGGTTTTTTAAAATAATCCAATAAGAATTCAATTATTTTGGTTGAAACATCTGATGCGAGATCCTGTCAGATCTAAAAAATAACAAGATTTTCTTTTTTTTAGTTAAGTCTTTATGGCTTATGAGAGAAAAATTATGACCAGACCTGATGCCCTATATACATATATAGCAGATAAGCGCAGCTTAAATGTAAAGTTTTTTTAAGTGCAAGTTTTAATGTTATTACATTTACTTTATTTATTTATTTATTATTTATTTATTTAACTTACAACTAAATGCATCCACAACCTCCGTACGATTTAAAGCATACATCAGTACAATGTTTTGAGTGCGTTTTATTAAGTCCTACTGTAACGTGTCATACGTGATTTTTCACCTCGAAAAAAAATTGTTTTCCAGCAATAATTTTTTGCGTAGAGTTTAGTTTGTTATACATAATGTTTGGTTGACAGCTTTGTGAAGGGCCGTTAACACCTTGTATTATACTTTTATTTGTCTGGCAAGCACATTTTCAACACAAACCGGGCTATAAACCGTCTCCGTGTAAACAGGCTTCAGAGGTTCTTTGTAGTTGAGTCATCATTATGAAAACTGAAATATAAGCCTTTGGAACGATATCAATTTCTTGTTCTTGTTCGAAGAATCGATAGTAGCAACTTTAGTTTCTATCGTTTAGTTTAGACTTATCGTGCAAATGAGAAACGTTAGCTGTGCCTTGGGTTACCATCAGTCTGGATTTATCCAGAAATGGCTAGTTTTTTTGACCCCGTAAGGGTTTTCTTCGACCCACATTTTTCAGACTGTATAATATGTTAGATATGCTAAACTGCATATTGCCATATTTAGTTTTACTGCCTCGGTTGCAGGCGCAACTGCTGTGCATGAGGTTCTGGGTTCGATTCCCGTGTCGGGCAAAGTGTCATTGGGTTTTTCCATCAACAATTTTTCAGTAGCTGTCATGGAGGTTGGATTTGTGCCCGGTTGATGGCAATAGGCTCGCCCTCTATTACATGGGAGTTAAACATAACTGGCTAAATGTGGGTGTACTTGTTAGGTACACCTCTGCCTAACCCTTTGGGGATTACAGGTGTGATGTTAAGTTATCTTAGTTTTAATTCCGCTTAAAACTAGCTCCAGGCTGGCTGGGTGGCTGTACACTCTCGTCGAAACACTCCCGAGTCAGGGTGAGTGCAAGAGTGTACACAGTACCGCTCATCTAGCCTCTGTATCTCTCGTCTACTCTCCGTCCGTGTCGGTTCTTTGCGAGATGTCTCTGAAGAGACATAAAGAGAGCTCTCGGTCGAGAGTGTACAGTCTCCATAAGATACATAATTAAAAGAAGGTTATATTAAAAGTTGTTACACAAATACGAATAATACGATACGCTTTGACAGATATTCCATGAAGCTAATGCCTGAGGTAACCTGGCACTCACTGAGATGAACCAAATTATAGCAAACTAACTTTCTCTTCAGTCCAAAGATTACTTCTAAACCTAATGATGGCCTCAAAAGGATCCTTTTTAATTACCTAATTATCCAAATCCCTTCCTTACTTAACATCTTAATGAAAACATATTAAACCTAAATACATGATTATGTGTTGTGTATTACCACACGTTATGTACGCACTAATAAGTCAACTGGCTCAGTCATCATCATCTGCCTAGCCTTTTCCCAACTATGTTGGGGTCGGCTTCCAGTCTAACCGGATGCAGCTGAATATCAGTATTTTACATGGAGCGACTGCCTATCTGACCTCCACAACCCAGTTAGTCCTGGGTAATACGATACCCCTTGGCAAGACTGGTTGTCAGACTTCTTGGGCCACTGACTACCTAACGACTGTCAAAGATCTACAAATGACACCCGGGACCAACGGCTTAACGTGCTTTCCGAGGCACGGAGGAAACTAGGTATGTAATGGGTGGTCACCCATCCACAGACCAACCTAGGCAAGCACGGCTTAACCTAAAGATCGATCCGAGCGGCTGTTATTATTTAGCCACGATCTCCTCCTAGTCAACTGGCTCAATCATGACTCCAGTTAATATTGTCAGTTTTCGTGATCAAAGTGTAACCTAGTAACGATATAAATGATATTGTAATTCAGGCGTATGTTCTGTGACATTATCATTGATAGCATTAGTCTCTCATTTTCCGCACGCAAAATACGCGCTTTGACGTGGAGTTGCGGACACCAGCCCGTTATACTATACTATATACTATACTATAGCATTTGTCTCATCCACTCCTACTTTGTAGTCCTCCTCTATTGTGTTTAGGTACCTAATCACGGTTCTGATTTTCATAAATTGTAAACGTTGACATCGAGTGACCCAATACCTAAACATTTTTAAGCGGCAGTGTAAATATTGAATAAACTTGAAATAGAAAATTGCGTAACATAATATCACGTTTCGCCTTAACGTCAACCGGGCAAAAATCCAGTCTTCCTGGCTGTCTCCTGAGAAATTCCTCATGGAAAAACTCAATAACACTATGCTCGACTCGGGAATCGAACCCAGGACCTCATGCTCAGCAGTTGCGCTTGCAACCACTAGGCCAACGAGGCAGTCATAGAAAATTATCACATCATAATTCTTAATTAATATTACTTTCCTTTAAGCCACAATAAGAAAACAGTAGGACACCTAATTCTTTTTTACTACACGATCTAGCATTATTTGACGCATCTACGCCCAATTTTGTATACCATAAAGCCCAGCCCATATTCTACCTATCCTTATGCGAAACCAGACTGCAGAAAATAAAAAATCACCGAGACGGAAAATTGACATTTACACAGCTAGCCATACGCACTACTCACATAAAAGCATCGGATCGACACGGCTTATGGCTGTCCTATTGCATTTGCATCTAAACCAACTATACTGGAGAGCTTTTAGGGTCCCGTTGCCAAAGGGGGCCAACGGGATCCTATTATTAAGGCTCCGCTGTCTGTCTGTCTCAGGGCTGTAACTTTAGAACCTTAGAAGGTAGACACTTGAACTTTTCTTCATCATCATCATCTGCCTAGCCTTTTACCAGCTGTGTTGGGGTCGGCTTCCAGTCTAACCGGATGGAGCTGAATACCAGTATTTTACATGAAGCGACTGCCTATTTGACCTCCACAACCCAGTTTGTACTGGGTGACACGATACCCCTTGGTGAGACTGGTTGTCAGACTTTTGGGGCCACTGACTACCCGTAACGACTATCAAACACAAACACTTGAAGTTTTCATATTATGTGTATTATTATTATATTCTATGGCCGCTACATGTGATGGATTATGTGAGGAATGATATGAAAGAAAAAGGTGTAATGATTGCGTGACGGTTGACAGGAGAGAGTGTAAGATAAAAACGAGTTGCGCCGACCGCAAGTAATATGGGACAAGGGCAGGTGATGTTGATGATAATATGATAACTATGGCCAATAAAGCAACACTAATCTATATTATATAAAGTAAGAAACTGACTGGCTGTCTGATTCACTGACTGGCTGTCTGATTCACTGACTGGTTGTCTGATTCACTGACTGGCTGTCTGATTCACTGACTGGCTGTCTGATTCACAGACTGATTTCGCGGTTTCAGCTGTGCGTTGATCGATCATCGCTGAAACCACTGGGTCTAGAAGCATGACATTTTGCACTGGCGTTCCTTAAATGACGTAAGTGTGCACTAAGAAGGGGGATTTTTGAAAATTCATCTCCTGTGAGTTAAAACGAGGGTAGAAAGTTTGTATGAAGCTTGGTCAATTTTGCGAAAGAAGTCAATAAAAATTAAAGAATCCTCTAAAAAGAAGCGTATTTTTCGCCAATTTTAGTGTTAAATATTGCACAGAGGTACGGATCCATTCGTTTGCACACCATACTAACATAGATACAAGTCCGACTCGCACTTGGCCGGTTTTTTATGAAAGCAAAGCTGAAAACTCTACAGCCGTACAAATCCGATGAGAGGATTCTAACAGCGCCTCGGCAAGTTCATTTTTGGTTTCTCATGTCGTTTTTTGCGTCGCCAGTGTAACGAGTATCAGGGCTGCGGGACTGTTCGAAAGAGATACCGTGGTCTTGGAACACAAAGGGCAAAGAAGGAACATGGAAGGGTTTTAGTCAGTACAAGTCTGACACTCCTTTCCGCTCCGCCCAGAGTGGGGGGGGGGGGGGGTCATTTGTAACGAGTATCGACGAAATCTGCATAACTTCGATTCGAAAAGTCGTATGTTTATCTTTTTTTGGCGTTACGAAAGCGAGCGAGGTAGACATCCGACTTTCCTTCCGAATCGAAATGGAATCGAAGCGTTTGTGAATAATGCTGCTGTATTGCATTGTGTTGTGTTTTTTGGGTGTCGCGTGGCTTGTATATCTTCTTTACAAATAAATAAAATTGAAGTGTATGTTTGTCTGCGGGACAGTTCGAAAGAGATACCGTGGCCCTGGAAACCAAAGGGCAAAGAAGGAACATGGATGGGTTTTAGTCAGTACAAATCTGACACTCCCTTCCGCTCCGCCCAGAGCGGATCATTTGACGATTTATCAAAAGAAAAAAAAAAGAAAAAAAAAGTGTCTGTTTGTAATTTCAAAATAACAGCTTTTTACTGAATACATATCTTCCTCTTCTTGTTGGCCGCTGCAGATATTATATGGTCAAATGGGGTATCCTCGATTCATCCCAAACAGATTGCCAGTGTGGAGTCCCTCTGCAGGATATGCTCCACCTCTTGTCCTGCACAACCACTTGCACCTGCCAGGATTTTTTTTTTTTTTTAAACCTTCCCCCACCCTTGTAATTTCTCCTGTATCGTGGCTGCGTTTGCAAACATTTAAATTCACATACACAAACAGCCAGACCCGGAACAACTTCCTGTAGGCCATACAAATATTTGTTCCGTGCGGGAATCGAACCCGCGACAGGAAGCGCAGCAGTCAATCGCTCAGACATTGCGCATACCGTGCTGTCAAAATTGAAGCAAATGTAAGAGCTGTCCACATACTGGTCTAACACAATTTGAGTTCATCGACACGTAAAGAAGAAGAAGAAGACCGAATGCATATGAAAATGGGTATATACGGTACTTAAAACAAAAAATCTATGGCCACTTTTTTTTTGTTTAATGTACTGAATACGTGGTAACCGTTTTAGCAATCAAAAAATCAACAAATACCTCACACTATCCGTAAAAGGTTATTTCTGGTGCGAAAACTAGAAAATAACGTTTTCCCAACATTATGGACGAAGCGTGAAATGAAAATCGCTAGTTTAGTGCGGGTGCAAATATTCCTAGTGCTGGCCTTAAGGTCAATATTTTGCTGAACGCCGAAGGCCGAAACCAGCCGATCCCAACATTTTAGTTGCGGCCGAAACCAAAACTTCGTGTATGTTTTCGTGCTAAATGTACGTAATAATATTATGAAGGGTTTTGCTATTTGCAAAGGATTCTGCAAATATTTGGTACTGAATTTGTTCAAATAACTAAGTTTATATAGTTTGCACGAGAATTGGGTCACAGTGGGTTTATCTGTAGTAATAATTGATGAGTTTGCAGATTTTGCATAAGTTTATTTGCGTAAATTTTATTAATCAATTTGAAATAATAGACTGTTAGGTAATTCGAATAGGTAAAACTATTATTTAAAATAAAAAAAAATGCAGATTGAATTAAAAAACGCGTGCTTCGTTTTAATGTTTTCCTTGGCACAGTGACATTTGACATTAGTGAAATAACTGACATATTTAATTAATCATTAACTAAATGTTGTGTTGCCAACAGAGACATCACTTTAAGTTCAAAAATGGCCGAAACTGAATAGGTATTGTACACATACAAAAACGTCACACATCAATACACAATACAATACCTATTCAGTTTCGGCCATTTTTTCCAAGGCCGAATTCCGAGCCAACTTTCGCCAACACTGAGACTACAGTTGGACACTAGACGTCATAAATTCCAAGTTTAATCTAGCGTGAAGTAATGACAGTCGTCACCCTCGTAAACATAAACGGATGTCAAGATCCCAGATACTGGTCAATGGTCAACTAGGGCGTGTGCCTTGTCACAATTAAAGTTGTTGAAAAGGAAATACTTCTTAGCTGGTTCACTGCTAAATTGGGGCTCCAAATGTCTCTAAATATATGATGAACGGTCACGTGGTTGCTTTACTTTGAGTTGCGCATGAAGGGTTTTGCACCATTTGGTAGGGGAGCTTTAATTATTATTTTTAAATAATTTGTTGTTATAGCGGCAATAAAAGTACACATTCTGTGAAAATTTCGACTGTCTACCTATTACGGATTATGAGATACAGTCGACAAACAGACGGACGGACATCGGAGGCTTAGTAATAGGGTCCCGTTGGTTACCGTTCGGGTACGGAACCTTAAAACCGATATCAAAATATACCTACATTAAAATCAAATAATTGATTTCGTTATGTTTTGTAGTCCTAAAATAGCACTAATTCTTAATATTTGCACATAAAAGTTCAAGATTTCATTTCATTCAATTTGTCCGTTACTTTATTAATATCTACTTCTAAGAAAGTGTATTTCGAACCTTTCCCTTTTTAGCGCAACATTTATAAAATAATCTAATTTCAGGTTAAGCTAGCTTTTGTAAATAAGCTGTAATTCTGCAATAATTCTATGTAGTTTCTCTGTGCAAAACAGAATAAGATGTATTATTTTAATAAGACACTCAATATAGTCTGTTTGAATATTTGATATAGCATAGCATAGCATAATCAGGCTATAATGTTCCCACTGCTGGGACACAGGCCTCTTTTCAATGAGAGGGAATGGGCTATAATCCACCACGCGGGCCCAGTGCTGGTTGGTAGATGTCACATGTCTTCGACATTTTGGTTCTAGGACGTGCCGGTTTCCTCACGATGTTTTCCTTCACCGTTTTGAGAGCAGTGGTGATGAAATAAATTACACAAAGTAATGCACCTGGCTGGGTTCGAACCCACGACTTAAGTCAGTCGTAAGTCGAAGCGGCCACTATTGGGCCATCGGTGCTCTCATTTTTTATATAAAAAAAACAACAAACGCAACAATGCAAAAAAAAAGAGGCCTAAAAACCAGAGGCCAAAAAAAAACTAGAGGACAATAATAATTAGATTCCCTATGGGGTAGGTAGGTAAGTAGCTACCTATATCTCGGGTAACTCACTCAAGTGCTTACATAAATATTATCTAAGATTCTTTAAACAAGTACCTAGTAAATAACATAATAAACTACACATATCATGATTCTATTCTTAGTAAGCAAAAAAGTGTGCTTAGACAACTAAACATAGTAAGCAAGTTTGAAAGTTGCGTCAGTTACAGAAAAGTTAAAAAGGAATCGACTGTCTTGGTATAGACATGGTGATGTGAGACGAATTGCATGTGACTAAAAGAGTGATAAATATAAATGTTGGAATATAAATGGATGGAGAGGGAGAGGAAGACCAAAGAAACGATGGATAGATTGTGTCAGGAATAGGAATATGAAAGAATAACGTAAATGATTGCGTGACGGTTGACAGGATAGAATTGAAAAAAAAAACGTGTCGCGCCGACCCTAACTAACGTGGGACAAGGACAGGAAGTTGATGAAAAAAAACATCATACACTCGAATACAACAAACGTTTATGTGGGTATTTACGATAAATGTCTCGTAGTGGCCGGTGGTGGGGGGTGTAGTGACCGTATTAATGCCATTAACGACCGGAACGTGCGAGCGGACGGTCGCGTCGCATGTGCGGCGATTATCACGTAGATTAGCTGCAACACTCGACCGCTGACGTTTATTTAATTACGATGAGGAAAACTAGAAAGTACTGTGGGTTTACTGTTGCTGAAATGTACGGATAATAGAATTAAGTAAGGTTGGGTTTTCTTAGTAATCATTATACGGAGTACAACTATAGTTATTTCCTACTAGATTTTACCTGTTGTTTTATCCTAGTTGATTTTAAGAATTATAAAGGGTATAAATACACCATTAACAAAGCTGAAAAGCACTTGTTCTCCCCATCATTGCGATATTTTTTTGTTCTAGACTATACCTGAGAACTTTCTGGTTACGGAGATATTGGAGGTCAAAGTTTCAACTTTTTTACAACTTTTTATTTAAATACCAGTTTTTAATATTATAACTTTACTTTAAATACCTCCACGAACCTTGTACTATTCAATGCATCCATCGGCTCAATTTTTTGAGTATGTTACCTCGAGTACTGTAAAACGTGATTTTTCTCCCCAAAGAAAAAAGTCCTTTCCCAGCAATAATTTTTGCGTAGAGTTACTTGATGTATATACTGCTTGGTTCCTCTTGACCGTTTTTGGTCTTAGCTGAGATTAGCCATCGGCCTGGGCAGTGCACAAATGTGTGCGCAGGCACAGGTTCACTCTCTGTTTCCTCACTCTCACAATCCGATGGGACGGCAGTCCGACACGACCGGAGAGAGATCAAACGCAGGACCAACGGTTTAACGTGCGCACCGAGGCATGGGGCTACCATACCGCCATCTTTTAAACTCCGGGCTACTACTGATAAATTCCTAATTTGAAAAATCCAATATCACTTTTAGCCCTACCGGGTTGGGCAAAAAATCGAACCCAGGGCCCATGCTCAGCAGTTGCGCTTGCGACCGCTAGACCAACGCAGCAGTTCATACTATCGGAACGTACTTCTGGGAAACATTACGCCTTTGTTGTATTGTAAATAGACCCTTAACGAAGCCGAAAGGCGTTTGTTTTCCCCGTCTTTGCGATCATTTTTTTGTTGTAGATCATACCTGGGAACTTTCTAGTTACGGAGATATTGGGGTTCAAAGTTTCAACTTATTCACAAGTTTTTTTTTAAAATACCTACATGTTTTTAATGTAAAATTTTTCTTTTCACACCTCCACGACCCCCGTACTATTCAATCCATCCATCAGCATAATGCTTTGAGTGATTTCCATCGAGTCCTACCGTAAAACGTGATTTTTAACCCCAAAAAAAAGTCGATTCCCAGCAATAATTTTTGCGTAAAGTTATTTAGTTTGATGTACAGGATGCTTGGTTGACGGCTATGTGAAGGTTCTGTTAACCCAGGTCATAACGCGGGTAGACCGTGTAGCATGAAGGGTTGTAGAGAGACAGACTGACAAATAGACCTACATCACCCCACTGCTGGGCAAAGGCCTCTCTCCATGACTTTCAGTTGCTTCGATCCAAGGCCAATGTCAATAGACCACTGGTCGCTGGTCTTGTCAAGATCGTCCTGCCATCTTCTACGAGGTTTTTCGCATGCCCTAAGTTGTGGGCCAAAATAAACACTTGGAGCTCTGACACAGCCAGAATTGCTTGTAGCTACCAACATTGCTTGACTATCAGTCGTTAATTCTTAACAATATTTTTTTAGTATTTTAATGCTTTTATTTATTAAGTCGTAATCCATCTTAAGATAAAGATTTCAAAAAAGAATAATACGCTTTCTACTTTAATAAAATGTCGGATTAAGTTTATTACCCTAATCCATCAAATCGGTTTATCAATCATGCGTGTCTAAATATCAGATTGGCTTTCAGTCTTGCTACAATAGAGAATAAACGTTATTATTTATTACATAAGACGGTAAACCAACTCTTGAAATACTTTAACTTGTTACATTAACATAAGTCATCTAGAACCAAGGTTACCGACGTAGCCCGAATAATTGCCAAAACTTAAGTGGTAGTGGGCAGGGCACATTGCTCGCAGAACGGATGGCCGATGGGGCCGAAAAGTGCTGGAGTGGCGACCACGAAACGGAAGACGTTGCGTTGAAAGGCCTCCCACTAGGTGGACCGATGACTTGGTGAAGGTTGCAGGGATTCAATGGATGCGCGATGCACGGGACCCCCTTACGCCCTTAAAGGGGGCTACATCCTACATCGATGGTACGGAACCCTACATGCGCGAGTACGACTCTCACTTGGCCGGTTTTTATTTCCTTTACTCTTAGCTATTCGCACACAAAAAAAAAAACAGTTAAGTATAAAAAAGGTCAAGAAAAAAATCTTACAATTTTTCACAAAACAAATGTAAACAAATAACTCAGCTTAAAACAGAAACAAGATACAAAACAAAAAACAATGATCTTACACACTTTGTTTTTGAAATAAGTGTTATTTCATCCGTCGAGTCCCTTCGGAAGTTTCGGCGTAATTCCCGGAGACGGGCCGGACAAGTTTGAATACGGTTCGGTCCGGTTTGACAGACAAGTTCTGTTTATATTGACGGATACACGGGGACGGTGTGCCTATGTTTGTGTTTAAGGTTTAAGTTCCATTTCACTCACGGGGACATCCCCGTGTTGTGCGATGTTTTAAGTTTGGGTTCTCTATTTTGGTTTATTTAGGGAAAGTGTCTGGGACTTAAATATACAGGGTGGAAACTTTCAGCGGGGTAATAAAGGGAATTGTCTTAACCGTTGTAGCTACACGAAAATGATTGTAGGACTATCTATAATTTTTCGTGAAATTTTGATCCTCATTTAAAGATTTCCAAAAAAAATTACAGTGAGCAAGAAAATTCAGTTCACCCATTTTTTTTTTATTAATGCCAATGGATCCTGTTTCTAATACTCCTCGAAAACTTCAATGGGACCAACCCAGGTCGGAGTACTAAAAAATCAAGAATTGCAAAAAAAAGGGGGGGATCAAAATTTCACGAAAAATGATGGAGCTGCAACGGTTAAGGTAGTTTTCCTTACTACCCATCTGAAAGTTTTCACCTTATATATATATCAATAGGAGCTTTGGTGAACCGGCAACTGCCTTGCAATGTGCGTACGTATTTATAACAAAATACCAAGTCGCTTTAAAATATTGAACTCGAGAAAATTTAAGACAGAATTACACAAGTGGCTTATTGAATGTAATTTTTACAGTTTAAAACATTTTATGGATGTGAGATGTTGATTCCCTTTGTCAAAATATAAATTTTTGCATGCTATGTTATATCTTAGCGAAACATGTTGAGCTACTGTAATAATATTAACATCAATGTATACCATGTTTTACGCAAATAAATGATTTACTTACTTACTTACTGGGCCGCTTGGTTAATTATGGCGTATTCACTCTCTCAGAGCGGTAGCTTTTGCCCCAACACTACTGATTTTACTTTAGCGAAAATAGGCAAAGAGCAATTATTTTAATCAGATTTCATGTTCTCATAAACTTAAAAAAATGGTCCATTAACGTGACAGAAGGATTTATAAACCGCATCTTACATAATGTATTTTAAATGTAATCGTACATTCCACCTTTTCGCAGCTTTTCGAATATCATCGAAAATAAGTAAAAGGTTGATTCACGTGGCTGAACACATAGTCTATGTTACGTATTTCATATCTGTATTATTTTATTCGATATACGATAAAACAATATTTTTTCTCTTAACAAATATTTGAAATGGTATAAAAAGAATGAAAATTAAATAATGGTATAAAAATATTATAGTCGATAGAAATACGTTTCTACCTACCAAAGCTTAATAATAACATCTACTTTTTATTTCTTTGCAGATGAACAGTGTAATGGTGTTCAAGTGAAAGTCAAGTGATCAAGATGGCTGTCAACAGCCCCGGAGGTTACCCGCCTCTTTCCCCAAAACCACACACTCCAAAAAGCCCTCGCCACTTCATATTCCCCCAGAAAAGTCCTTCCATTGCATCCAGCACTTCTTCATCAGGCTACTATACCCCTCAATCTGGCTGCAGTTATGACAAGCACAACCAGCCTCCCAAGTCCCCAATAGCCCATGGGCACAGATCTCCGATGTCCCCAAGGCACTTCAACTTTCCCCAAAAGTCCCCATCAGGACGGTCCAGTCCTTGCGTGGACAGAACCAGCCTGCAGTATACCGCGTCCCTTAAGCACAGTCGTCGGGAGAAGTCCAGGTCGCCAAAACCGCCTCCTGTGCACATACACACGAACCCTGGTTATGTCTCCCCTAAGCATACGAGGAAACTGTACAGTTCTACTTCCACAGTCAGCTCACCGAGGATGGTGACGTCACCGAGTATAGTGTCCAGTCACACTGATGACTCAACAGACGCGATGCCTGGAACACCTTCTGCGATCCTTCATGACGTTGACGACGAGTGTACTACGATTTCCTCGAAAATATGTCGAAAATCGACATCAGATTTGACAGACATGACGGATGATACTCCTCACACACGATCTACCAGCATCAGCAGACCATGTTCTCCAATGCGTAGAGGGTCCATGAAAGGCGGTTTGGCGTACTTGGCGAGTAGACGAGGTTCGAGAGAATCTACCATGTCAAACTGTGACTCTGTGGAAGACATTGGGCCGCTGAACTTTCAGAACACTATGAGGGGTCGACAGCGTAGGACGTCAAACTTTTTGGAGTTACCTGGTGAGTACTTTGGTACCTTTAACTAACTCTTGCCGTTTAATCGATTGACGAGAGCTGCTTGTGACGCACCGATATAATTTTGATGAGGGTACGCATTGATTCGAACTGATTAATTATTCACTTTTATCCCTAATGCGGGTTTCGTTAATTTTGTATTAGATTTTAACCGCTTTGAGTTGAAAGATAAAATGTATCTCAAGGAGGACCGAAAATGTTTTTGCTTGAATATTTTTGCATAACATTTTGTAACAGCACTTATCTGAAAGCAGCGTGAGTAAAGTGAGATAAGGATATGTGGCTCATTCGTGCTGGAAAGAGATAAACCATGGCTGTCATGTGGCAAGCAGGTTCCGTGTTATCTTACTGTAAGTAGGTAGGATATTACGTACATATTAGATGAATAATGTAAGAACCAAACCTCGTGTTTTAAGTCCAGTGTAGGGAATAGGAAGCGAGTCGTTTGCCATAAAACGGACGCAATGCAGAAACTGCGGTTAAATATTTCCCATTAGGAAAATTCATTAACTCTTTGCTCGACTTGGTAGCGAACTAAAGTTCCGCTTCAACCACTAGACCAGCAATGTGTTGCGTGTGTTATCTATGAGCTCAAGACGACGCTGGAGGCGCGCGCTGCGTGGTGACCACGTTTTTGTGCGGACAACTAGGTAACAGAATAAGCTTATAACTTTGTGATTTTTCATGATACATTTCCTTACTTAAGCGGGTAGGAAACTAAAATTAAATAAAACTGAACTTTTAGTTTTTTTTCTATATAGGTATTGCTTCCTTACAGTTAGTGACAGTGATAATATTTGTACTTTTGCCGTAAATAGGCACAAAATGTTTTTATTTTTGTGAGTAAAATAACAATAAAAAATATGTATTTGACCCCCTTGAATGTTCTTCTCTTTTTCTATATGTACATATTTCTATTTTAAGTTCGTATATAGTTTGTAATAATATAATAATAGCGTTTATAATTATTATGTTAATTCTAGATAAACCTAGTAACATTCTACCGCTTTTTTTTTTCGGATGCGAACTTTTAACATTTTACCTAACTTGGAGATCGAACTTAGGAACCTTTGGCTCAGCAATTCCGCTTTTGACTACTATGGCAGTATCAACGAGACAGGCAGCTCTGGTTAGATAAATCAGCTTTCCATAACTTATCATAATAATACCAAAATGTACAAACAAATTCAACTTGATAAGAATATCTTAATGTAAATCAGACCCATTCACCAATGTAAATCAATATCAAATCAGCTTTACGATTCAAATTGGATTACAGATTTACGGAGAATCTCGTTACTAATACATTTGTGTTGTTGATGTTTTGGAAAATTATTAAGAAATGGATTATATTGTGATATTTCTGCGGTAAAGTTTCGTCTTTCTGACGTCATTTCCTTTTGTGTATTTAGAATTATGCGATTGTAGATAATCAATGCAAAATGGGTTAGGGAAAATTGTACTAAGAAGCACTCTGATCAGTAAAGATGTCGTGAGGAAAGTTATGAGTATGAATGTGGATGGCTTTATGAGTAGAGGAAAACCATACTAACGATGGATGGAGTGTGTGAAGGATGATATGACGAATTACATAAATCGATGAACTCAATTCTATCCAAATTGTAATCACGTCAAAAGCATAAAACCTCTTATTACAGGAGGTAATATATGACTGACGATATGTGGGTATTCTATGATAAACCTCTGCCTAACCCGAAGGCTAGTAGGCGTTATGTTGTGTTAAGGTTCATTTGAAGAATCTTTACGTCAAACCTTGAGACTATAGTGATTTTAATGCGTATTATAGATCTAATTGGTGCAGCAGTTCGCTGCACCAATTAGAACCCAATTAGGTGTACCATAGTGATGTTCTTTCGTTGAAGTGGATTTTCAAGACTTAACTACATACCTCATTATTACAGCAACAAGAAAAATGTCATGTTTCTTACTTGTTTCTCTTAGATTTTAAAGCTAAAAATATTTCGTAATTGGCCGCAACCAGCAGCCAGCTGGGACATCTTCCAGGTTGATATTAACTGTTCTATGTAACCGCTACATAGACTGAAATCTAAACTTTTTTATATTCCTTCTTTATCGTATGGTTAGTGCCTAACCTGGTGTCATAGTTTTTATGCCGCCCATGGGCCTCTGACTTGGTTTTACATGCCGCCGAGGAATAGCTCTCAGTCCTGCTGGTTTGGTTTTCTCACGATGTTTTCCTTCATCGAAACAAATGATAATTATATAATACGCACATGAATCCGAAAAATCAGAATTAGAATGTTTATTTGTTAACATAGGTAGTTACAGAGTATGCGAGATGTTACTTTTTAATATGTGCTCTATGTTTTGCCGTTTGGCGTTCAAATATTAATATCAATTTAAATTAAATTCAGTTAATTACATGCAACAAATACCATAATCAATTAAAATTCTAAAAACAAGAATGTCAAAGCAAGTCGATCAATAAATATTCTCAGAATGTCAACAATAAAATTTAAGTAATAACAAAAATGATAAATGTCAGAAGGTAGAAATACAAATAATTATATAGAAGATAAATAATGGCAATTATAACATTTTTAAATTAATACATGAATGTCAAAGCAATTAATAAATCGAAAACTATTTCTAAAATGTCAACAATAAAATCTAAGGAAGAATATAAATTGAGAGTTGAGTGACTTGGGTTGGAACTCAAGACCTATGATTTGCCAGTCCTACGGTCACACCACTAGGCTCTTACTCTTATATTGCAGAGATTGTATGTGTATTGCTGTATTACAGTGAAAAACAAGTATGGAGTTACAAAACAAAGCGCTTGTTAGAATTTTCCATTAACACAGAAATAAATTGCTACATTCCTAGTAGTACCAGGACCTTTTACTTCGAAAAGCAACAACAAAGCAAGAAAAGCAAACTGTACCTATGTTTATGGTTTATTCCGAAAACATAGGTACAGTTTAAATAGTACTTTGGAGACTGAAACTGTGCAGTATCGTGTGTCCATCGTTCCATACACTAACTGCACACTTAAAAAAAAACTGCACAGTTTGTAATTCATCATTTTACAGATATTTTTCATTTTCCTTTATTCTTTTGTTTCTAGACAGTCTTTGTAAGCAACCATTACCAGTCATAACCATAATAAAGTGAGAAACTAAATTAGTAACTGTTTCTATTTCATCACTCTCTTGCCCTTATCCCAATTCATTTGGCAGCATGGCTTCTTCCTCCATACTTCTCTATGACTCGTCATCTCATCAGACACCTCCTTTCTTGCCATATCATTCTTCACACAGTCCATCTATCGTTTCTTTGGTCTTCCTCTACTCTTATACCCATCCACATTCATACTCAAAAGTTTTGTCGCAACATTTTTCTGTTTCTATTTACTAATAACTTTCGCACACAGCGCAAAATCCACACAGATCGAAATCAACACAACCTCTAATCACCAGGTACTTTTCTCATATTTATCACACGTCGTTCGCGACACGACGCGCAACAAGTCGTCCCCAGGTGAGGTCTGTTAGCGCGGCCATTACTCGTTATTACGGGTTTAAGCGCGAAATACAGCCCTGATGTTATGTTAAGTATTTTTGCCCTGAAACAACCATATAATGACCACAATTAAGTTATTGAAGTAATTGTTTCTCTTTAAATCGTGCACAAAATTTACACCTACACACTGTGCAAAATTTGCACAGATTGAAATCCACACAGTCTAAAATCCTCACAGCCGTGCTTTTTTCATATTTATTACACGTCGTTCGCGACACGACGCGCAACAAGTCGTCCCCAGGTGAAGTCTGTTAGCGCGGCCATTACTCGTTATTACGGGTTCAGGTGTGAAATAAAAGTGCCTCTAAAAATATCATATACTGAGGGAGACAGTAATCCGTTGTAAAAGCGTGTTGAGTGGGGGTATTGTGTGCCAGGTAATTCGATGTTTTTGTAGTCTGATTAAAACAGTCATTTGCCTAGCCTTTTCCCAACCAAGTTGGGGTCGGCATCCAGTCTAACCGGATACAGATGAATACCAGTATTTTACAAGTAGCCACTGCATATCTGACCGTCACAGTCCAGTTAGTACTGGGTAATACTGTACCCCTCTTGGGAAGATTAGTTGTCAGACTTTCGGGCCACTGACTTCCTGTAACGAGTGTCAAAGATCTACAAAAGACAGCCGGGCTTAACGTGTTTTCCGAGAAACGAGGTAACTCGGTAAGTAATGATGGTCACCCATCCACAGACCAACTTTGGCGAGCGCGGCTTTACTTTGAAGATCGACCCGTACGGCTGTTATTATTTAGCCACGAGCTCCTCAGGCAGATGATGACTATGCATGAATTAATTTAAAACATGCCAACATAATCCTGAATACGATGCTAAAATAGCAACGCCCACAGATGCATTTTACTGCAAGCAATCTAAATGAGCAAAGTTCTGTTTGGACGAACTTGGGCGCACTAACGTATGCGGGCAAGTTACAGGGTAATCTGTCTTCGTATACAGGGAGTGTTGTTTTTGTAGGACGCTGTAAGCTGTACGTAATAAACGTATGAAGTTTTGTTAAACTTTAAATTTACATTCTGAGTACAAGACTGTATAACTTGGAGTTATTTTTTATATTGAAGTATCGTGTTGCTTGTTGAAATGAAAAAAAAAATGCACCGTACGTGGTATGTGTGGTGCACGTTTGTGGGAAGAATAAAACTTATCCTTTGCAAACTCAACCAGTACTGTACTATAAAAATTCTCGTACTTATTAGCGATTAAAAACTTACAAAATATTCTCGATCAGAAATGCTGGTCCTACTATTGCATCGGTACATTGAAAGAGGTCGAGTGGTCGCAAGCGTGGCTGCTGACTGCTGCATGAAGTTCGATTCCCGGGTCGGGCAAAGTATGATTGAGTTTTTCCATCAGGAATTTCTCAGTAGCAGTCACGGAGTCTGGATTCGTGCCCGGTTGATGGCAATAGGCTCGCCGGCTATTACATGGGAATTAAACGTAACTGTCGAAATGTGGATGTACTATTAGGTATACCTCTGCCTAACCCTTCGGGGATCACAGGCGTGATGTTATGTTATTACGAGAAAAGAAGCTTTCAAGTAAAAAAAAAGTATGCGAAAAGCTAGTAAGTAACTTGGTAGTAAATATTTAGTAAGTAACTCTAATAATAATCTACTACAGTTTGTAGAACGATGCTACTAATTTACGAAGCTAGGCATATAACGAGCACAATTTTATTTGCCATCATAATCCAAAAATTAAATAACTTAAACACAGCTTTAAAAGAATGTCGCGACCCCAAACCTTACTTCTACGGACCTAAAACGCTTCCTAAGCTAAACAATAACCGTGCTATGTTACAACTTAAGTGGATAACTTTACAGCCCACTTTACAATTTGATTGGAAGTACTCTTTAAAATTGTTAAGCGCTGTGATACTTTGAAACCGAAGTTTTCCAATCATTTAACTTAACTTTAACTTAACTCTAACTTTGTAGACTTTCTTGGGTAACTTTTACTTAGTTTACTTGTAGCTTGTTTTTTTTTGTTTATAAGCTTTTGAAATGAGATGAAGCGGTGTAAGTTTTTGAACTCGACATAATAAGTATTTTTTGCTTTTATTTGTGTTTTCTGCTCATTCATAACATTTATAAACTAAAAAAAACACATGGAACCACACTGAAAAAATAAAAAACTAAAGTACACCGGTGTCGGTAGCTGGGTCCAAGCTTACGGTGATTAGGGCACCAGAGACAGGAACCTCCTCCAATGCGGGCCGTATCGAGGAATACTGCCTTCTGAATCAGGCCCTTGTCTTGGTCCAATCGCCAAGCGAGAGTCTCTAAAGATGTTCGTCGTGTTTCTTGGCCGTAATGTCAATCGGCACAATGATAGCCGATTTCACATTCCAAATGTCGACAACCTCGTGTGCCAAGTCGAGATATTTTCTTTATTATGACTGTTGGAGAATAAAAGCAATGGATATGAAGTGGTTTAGTGCACCCACTTGGCTAGTTTTGTTTAAAGCTCTTTTATGAAGTAGCGGATACAGTTCGATATTTATCAGGCCTAAATATAGACACCGTTCCATTACTCGGTATTTTTTATTTAACCATTTTGTTTCTTTTTTTTTACTAGAAAACCTTGCCTCACTAGGACTTTCCCCTGTATCGGAGGTGCATTTACAAACATTTAATTTCAAACACAAACACCCGGAACAACTACCTGTAGGTCATACATATTTGTTCCGTGCGGAAATATAACCCGTGACACGCAGCGCACCAGCCAATCGTTTAGCCACTGCGCCAACCGTGCCAAATTACTTAATTAAACCTGTTTAGAAAAAAAAAATGGAACAAAAATCAGAAAGCAGTTTCCTATTACAAAGATTTTTCAAGGCAAAATAGAAACAGACCTTGATAAAACGTCTTTGCTTTATAAATCTGATATTACTCTTACAAGACTTACATAATTGAAGTCTTTGTAAAACAAAGGGTTTCATTTTACCCATTTCTTGGATTCAGGAGATGAAAGAGGAAGTCGTTTCATGTGAATTATGGTATAATTGAGCTGTATCAAAAACGAAGCGACGGATGGATTGTGTGAGGAATGATATAAAAGAATAAAAATGTGAACGATTGTGTGACGGTTGACAGAGGATAATGGAGAAAAAAAAACGTGTTGCAACGACTCAAAGTAATATGTGTGACTGTCTGTCACGTACTCCTAATTATTAAGTAGATATTTTAGTATTGATTTTTATTTAAAATCATCCCACGTTTTGGGCCGCTTATAAACACATTAAACTTCTATTTTATGGCTTGACAGGCTGGCAAGTGACCGTAATTAATAAAGATTTAGTGAGCTTTCTTCCTTGAATTGTAAAACAATATTGCACACTTAGAAACGCATAAATTCTTTACTTAATGGTAAAGGGACTAGGGACTGACAGGCCAAATATAAAAAATATCTAATTTCAATACGTAGTTCTGAATGCTAGTGCGACATGTGGTTGCAATTTACGCCGCTCTTAGGCGGTCGAAGCTCACTTAATAGAATTGAGACGTTTGCACAAAAAAGAAACGGATTCTGAAAAGGCGACCCAAGCGTGGTGGCTTTTGGAGGCTGGGCCGGAGAAAGCTGGGTGGATTCGAGGCAGTTGGTTTTAAGTCGCGGAAGTGTCGACACGTGGAGTCGAGTTAAGTCAGGGAGTCGGTCTAAAAACGGTTAAAAAGCTAGGACGAACTAGGTTAGGTTCATGTAGTTAGCGTAATCTTGGTACCAAGATGGACATGTCCCAGAGGACTGTCGTAAGAGAGCGATTAGCATTTTATAATTTAAATATAAATAGAAGCTATATGCCTAGTTAAAGTGAGTGACGAGATCCTGAAGGAGATGCTGTAGCGGAGGCGAGACTGGTAAAGTGTGCAGTACTCTGTAAGTAGCTCGGGGATTAATCCTCTTCAATGAACAATGAACACGTGGTAAGTGTTAACTATAATTAACTCCTAGCTTAAGTAGCAGTTTGGCGGAAACGCAGCGATGTTAATAATTATTTATTTCAGCATGACGGCAGAGCCGCTTTATCATCACAATGTATAATATTATGTCCTGTGTTATGTGTCCTAATAACTCCTAACCTTGGCACATATTCTTCATCTGCGTTTGGTTATAGGGACGGAGACCGCCTTTCGCAACACTATACACACATTTCATGCATACGACAAACACACTATACACCAACACACCCGACTATTGACGAAAGTTGACTTTTATCTGACTCACTACACATGAAAGGCCGAACCGTAATATTCACATTAAAATTGAGATAAAATATATTGTTCAGTAGTGAAGGCAACACCGTAATATTCACGAATTTATTAAGACAAATTATACTGCTCAGTTATATAATGCCGACTAGTACTTGTGGTACAAATCAACCAAACGTTGCTGATGAATACTGCTTCCTGTAAAGGTCTAGCTCAGAAACATTGCGTAGAGATTGTTGGCGCACATTTCAGGGAGCGGGGGTAGGCTTCACCAAGTATCCTAAACTGATTGGATAGCTACGTTCTTAGGAACGCTAGGGACTGTGTCTCGTTAAAACTAACCCCGGCTGCCACAGGCCTATTACTGAATCGACACTATTTAGCGAGACACGCAACCACGACATGGGGCAGAGTAAAGAAATGTGAAGTGACGATGGAATAACCGCTTCGGCGTCCACCAATAACAATCGCAATATGTTCTGCTACAGACTGAATCTACGGTACGCTCGTGCAAATTGTGTTACAATACAGTAATTGGGGTAATCTGCCGTAAGGGTGTTATTAACGTGAGTACGCGTATAAGTAGAAAACCTAGAAACCTGTCTTCCTCAATGGCAGTGGCCTCACAACCCACTGCCTTAGGATTGGGAAAGATATGTAGATGGAGCCTAGGGAACGTGGCCTGTTAGAGTTCATAGCAATGTTCTCAGTAGGACTATGCACTTAGGTCTAACAGTACACGTACGCCGAGCAAACGTTGTAAAACGGTTCCATGTTGTAACATGGAATCGTTTGCGTTTGCAAATCGGCAACTAGTATTTTGGAATCATCAAATTAACGTAACTGTAAAATAATGAATCTTTTAGGCGCAAGCGTAACGTCTCCTTTCACCAACCTTTCATCATATATATATCTTTGCGCCCTCTTGTCTTATTAGCTTCATACTTTATTACTGATTTAGTTTTATAGGATTTGATATTATTCATGTATATGTCTTAACTGTGACCTCCCAATAATAACTACACCTTGTACCCCTCCCTGTCCCCTAGCTTCTAAAGTCGGGACAGGGCTGGAGTTCAATTTAGTAGTCGGTGGAAAGATGACCAGTTTGGTGTCGAGTCTTACAAGGCCGTGCGGACGGAGGGGCACGGCCTCTCCTCCTTCGGGGGGAGCCGACATTAATACTAATTTGTGCATGATTTAGGAAAAACGAAAATTTTATCGACAGGAAGATGATGATTATGATGATGAATTCAGCTGCATCAGGAAAGATTGGAAGCCGATCTAAAAGTTGGGAAAAAGCTAGGCAGATGATTATAATACAGGGTCTAAACAGACCCTTCACGAAGCCGTCAACCAAGCATTCTGTACATCAAACTGAGTAACTCTACGCAAAAATTTTTGCTGGGAAACGACTTTTTTTTTTGGGGTGAAAGTCACTGATGGATGGATTGAATAGTACGGGGGTCGTGGAGGTGTTTAAAATCTAACATTTTTATGTATTTATACATGTATTTAAAAAAAAACTTGTGAAAAACTTGGAACTTTGATCCCCAATATCTCCGTAACTAGAAGGATTCCAGGTATGCTCTAAAACAAAAACAAAAATGATCGCAAAGACGGGGAGAATAAGTGCCTTTCGGCTTCGTTAAGGGTCTATTTACACCCTTTATATAATTCCAAGAGAGTGAGAGTTGCTAGAAATTGAGATGAACGGCGTGCGAAAAAAAAAAAGAGGCCTATGTCCAGCAGTGGATTGCTATAGGCTGATGATAATGATGATATAATTCCATCGAAAATCTGAATTTATTATTTTAGATTTGAAGTTCATTTCAGTTCCGTCAAAAACGTTTTTCTCTTACTCTGTCGCACTTTCCCCAACGCGAAAAATGATGAAATCAATTTTATTTACTTATTTCATATTTGTATTAGATATTTCAACGTCTGACTGTGGATTATTTTCCAATAAAATAAGTTTATATTTACACGTAAACATTTTCGTTTATTGAAACATTAATAACTTGCTCTGTCATAAATGTCTAGACAGCTTTTTGGGAAAATCCATATTAACATTATAAATGCGAAAGTAACTCTCTGGCTGTCTATTACCTTTAATGCCTTGGATGGTTGGTTTGGTTGAATGAATTTTGATGATGTTAAATGGTACACGGGTAGAACATGACCTGGATTAGGACATTAGATACTTTTTATCACAGTAATAAGTCATCATCTGCTTAGCCTTTTCCTAACTATGTTGTCGGTTAGCTTCCAGTATAACTGGATGCTGTTGCAACCTATCTAACCTCCACAACCCAGTTAGTACTGGCTATTACGATACCCCTTGGTAAGACTGGTTGTCAGACTTTCGGGCCCACTGATTACTTGTAACGACTGTCAAAAATCTACAAATGACAGCCGGAACCAACGGCTTAACGTGCTTTCCGAGGTATGGAGGAAACTCAGTATGCAAGAAGTGGTTACCCATCCACGGACCAACCTCGGCAAGCGCGGTTTAACTGTGAATATTGACCCGAGCGGCTGTTATTATTTAGCCACGAGCTCCAGTACTAAGTATAGGGGAGATAATTTTGGGAACACCACGTAGGCGAAGCTGCTGGTAAAAGCTAGTGTTAAATAAGTACTGACAGGCTGAAAAATAAATTGAACCAGCCGATTGACAATATTAAAAAATTGCAGATGATAGCAGTCTGCTATTCGATTTTTATGTAGAAATAGGATCAGCACACATGATCACATTGGATTTCAATATCATCTTCGAGAAAAGTAAATCTATACATATAATAAAATTGTAACAGGCCGATGGCTGTACATTGAAGATAATGAAAAAAAAAAAAATGGGATGTCTTTATTAGAGCAACAGAAGATAAAACAACACTTTTTAGAATTTTTGTCTGTCTGTCTTTCTGTCTGTATGTTTGTACGCGCATCACGCAAAAACTACTGCATGGATTTGAACGCAGTTTTCACCGCTCGACTGCTAGATGCTTAACTAAAAAAACTTCAGTTGAAAACCAGCGTCGGGCACAATCTGCTCGGCAGTTTGCTGAACTGGGCCTATTTGGCGCAGCCGGGAGACACACAATATTATCTCCTTTTTTTTTGTTGTTTTGTTTTAACATTTTTATTGTATAAATTAAGTTTTTTTTTTTTTTTGTGCTTGTTGTGTGCACCTGTGGCATGGGTCAAATTAATATGTTTTCTTTCTTTCTTTCTTTCTAAAATATAAGCTACATTAGATATAGTTTTGGACCCGACAGGTGTCACTGTGCGAAGCAAGGGCGAGTCTCTAGTGTTGGAATAAATGTTATAAGCTCGCGGCTTTGATGGTTTTACTTACCTGCGAAACAAACTTTAAAACTAAGTAATACGGCAATGCAGTTTATGATAAAGATAATATCATGAAGACTGCCTCGTTAGTTTAGTGGTCGGAAGCGCAACTGCTGAGCGTAAGGTCCTGGGTTCGATGCCCGGGTCGGACAAAATGTTAGTGGGATTTTCCGTCAGGAATTTCTCAATAGCAGCCACGGAGTCAGGAATTGTGCCCGGTTGATAGCAATAGGCTCCCCCCTATTACATGGGAGTTAAATGAAACTGGCGAAATGTGAGTGTATTATTAGGTACACCTCTCCCTAACCCTTCAGGGATTACAGGCGTGATGTTGTAATATTATTAAGCCTTCGACGTTCCCGTTTTTAAGGTCCATCATCTTCCAAGCCTTTTCCCAACCATGGGCTCGACTTCCAGTCTAAATGGATGAAGCTGAATACCAGTATTTTACATGGAGCAACTGAACTCCATAGCTCAGTTACTAGGTTATTTAAGATTCCAACCCAAAACTTAAAAACTGGCCAAGTGCGAGTCGGAATCGCGCATGAAGGGTTCCGTAACATCGTAGTAGGGGAGCCTCCTTTAATTTTTAATTTATTTTTATTATCAAAACACATTGTGTGAAAATTTTAATTTCTACCTATTACACATCATGAGATACAGCCCGCTTACAGACAGACGGACAGCGGAGGCTTAGGCGGCCCTAAGCGTTGCCATGCAAAGGGGCAACTCCCCCAGTCTCTTGGGCACATTACCAGTTGACAGCGTTGAAGAAAGTTTTTAACGCCATATTTTGTTTATTGTTAGGTTAATTACTTTAGGTTCTTTTATCGTTTTAATTTGTTTCTGAACCAATTACAAACTTATTTAGACGAAAATTTAGATCACTATGATTTTCACAGATCTCTCGGTAGCTGCAACCTGACAGCGACGTTATAGTTAAGAAAATAAAGATCAATGTCGCAGTGACGCAAAATCAGAGATACAGGGTGTAAGGGACAGCCCTCCACAAACTGATGGGGTGAATTCAGTATATCATACTAAGATGACCGGTACAAGAAATTATTTCAGGAATGTTATGGGAATCCAATAAATTTGATTTGTTTTATTTCCTCATACCCAATGTATCGTTACCGTGGCAAAACACACGTAGCGAATGGCAAGCGCGACGACGAGTTCGATGAACTCTGTAGCTAGGCAGGAAGTGAACAGCTGATTTCACGCGTCGTTCTTTAGAGTATTTTAACATCCATTGTTGGATTTTTTATTTTAGCCGTATTATTTACATAAATGGGAATACAATTTTACAGGGAATGTAATTTCACATGAAATAAAGGAATAGTAACAAAAAAAAGAACTTAAAAAATATCCGGAGAAAAATTCCGGTGGAATATGATTCAAAATAAGGAGCTGAATGAACCCTGTCAGTTTGTGGAGGGCTGTCCGTTACACCCTGTATACTGTAAAAGCACTGTAGGTACAATGAGCCATAGATTACGAAGACCCAGCCGTGTTCGATTCCTGCCGTAATCCATTCATACGGCTCCCTGAAGATATTGATTGAATTTATTCAATAGCGCATTAGACCTTTTGTTATTAAAATGCAGAAAGTGATTGCTGGGTTTTATAGTTTAATGTTTGAATAACTCGTTATTGAGTATTATCTTAGAATTCGTCAGTCTCTGTTGTTTTCTGGAGACTATGACCTCTGAGTTTGTTTCGGCTGTTTCTTCTCAGAGTAGTCAGGTTCGAAAGACTAGCCACGTCTAGTTTAAAAAAAAATGAAGTGTAAAAGTGTTTGTAAAAACCTATTTGCATAATAAACATCATTTGTCATTTATCTAGTAAGACAATACTTTTTAATTTTATTTAGGTGTAAATAGAGACAGGTCGGGCAAAGTGTCATTGTGTTTTTCCATCAGGAATTTCTAAGCGGTAGCCGGAGTCTGGATTCGGCCTGGTTGATGGCGATAGGCTCTGTTACGTGGGATTCAAGTATAACGCGGGGATAAAAGGCTTGCTGTTATATTATAAAGGCTTTAAAAAACCATGACACTTACGTCGTCTACACATACTGTACATCAAATTAAATAGGGTTGAGCTAGAATAACTCCAACATCAGCCGACCCCAACATAGTTGGGAAAAGGCCTTTTCTAACTAGCCTTTCCAGTCTTAACTGGATGTAGTTGAATACTAGTATTTTACATCAAGCGTGTGCCTATCTGACATCCACAACCGAGTAAGTACTGAGTAATACGATACCCCATGGTAAGACTGGTTGTCAAACATGAAGGCCGCAGGTAGGTATGAATGGCTCACACATAGCGAAAAGAACATTGCAAGAACTCCCGCCAAGTGCGGTCCGGCGTGCTGCAGGTGCTCAATGCTGAGTGCATCGTGACCAGGGGACTTTCCCCGCTCAATCTGGCTTATGGTTTTAGCAATATCTTTCGTGAGGAAACGAATCTTTCGCGGCGACCGGACCGAAAATAAAGGTCTACAAATGACAGCCGGGACCAACAGCTTTACGTACTTTCCAAGGCATGCCTATCACAGTAACATACTTTTATTAAATGGAAAAAAAACATCTCATTAAAATTATTCCACTAGTCATTTTCACAACAAGCTAATAACATCATAATTACTACCACTCAACCCTACGAGATCGGTCCGACAGATTTGCTGTGAAATAAAGACGTTCTGAGAAAAAAGTAAATTATTATTTCTTTTGTTTTTAATTTATTCTTCTTATTATACTTGGAAAACAGTTGTCGTGGGAGGGTATGTAGGTGTAGCAAAGGTAGGATTAATTAACTTGATATTTATTTTTGCTTTTTATTTGTTTCTGTTTAGCCCGTTATCAAGACAGTTTTTGTAGTCTGATTTATCTGCCTAGCCTTTTCCCAACTATGTTGGTTAGGATCGACTTCAAGGCTAACCGGACGCAACTGAATACCGGTATTTTACAAGGAGCGACTGCCTATCTGATCTCCACAACCCAGCTAATACAGGGTAATACGATATCTTCCCTTGGTAAGACTGGTTGTGAGACTTTTTGGGCTACTGACTACCTAACGACTGTCAAAGATCTACAAATGACAGCCGGGACCAACGGCTTAACGTGTTTTCTGAGGCACAGAGAAAACTCGATATATAATGGGTCGTCGCCCATCCACGGACCAACCTAGGCAAGCGCGGCTTAACCTGAAGATCGACTCTAGCTGCTGTTATTATTTAGCCACGAGCTCCTCACTACTACCTACATAAATAAAAATTGAAATATTGCCGATATATCAATGGATATGTCATATATCATGTAATATAATATTTAATTTTTATTTATGTCGCTATGGCGATGATCGGCAGAGAGGCATTTGTCATTATGATCATACATCTTTGTAGCCTTTTTATGAAGAAATTAATGACAGTATGTTGGTATGTACATTGACTTATAACAATAAGTAAGTACACCGTATGCCAGTTTTCAATTGTCTCTTTGCTAAAACTGTCCCTGGCAGCAAGATATACGGGAAATGATCAAAGGAAATGAAATTTCTCAATACTTCCGATCGACTTTGTTTGTTTCATACATAAATGTAGATAAGATACATGAAACATGCCCTTATATGGTACCTGATATTGATGGGTCTATTTCCTGTTGTCAGCTACTCGGATAAACACATTAACTATCTAAACTCGATCTTGGAGAAACGTCAATAACCAATACCAATTGTAACTAAAGACTGCCTCGTTGGTCAGTGATCGCAAGCTTGACTGTTGAGCATGAGTTTCTGGATTCGATTCCCAGGTCAGTTCGATCGTCAGGAATTTCTCAGTAGCAACCATGGAGTTTGGATTTGTGCCCGATTGTTGCCAATAGACTCGCCTCCTCTTATGTGGGATTTAAACATCATCTGGTTAGCCTTTTCCCAACTATGTTGGGGTCAGCTTTTAGTCTAACCACAATCCATTTAGTACTGGGTAATACGATACCCCTTGGCAAGGCTGGTTGTCAAACTTTACCTGTAACGTCTGTCAAAGATCTACAAAAAATAGCCGGGACCACCGGCTTAACGTGCTTTCCGAGGCATGGAGGAAACTCGGTCTGTTATGGGTCCACGGACCAACCAAGGCAAGCGCGACTTAACCTGAAATTCGACCCGAGCGGCTGTTATTACTTAGCTACGAGCAGGTGGTACTTGAACACAACAGGATAAATGTGGGTGTACTATTAGGTACGCCTCTTCAATTCGAGGCTTACAGGCGTGATGTTATGAAACAAAGACATGAAAATGTCGTGTAGTAACAATAATAACAATTTAACAACCTACCAACGTGTCCCCATTTATTTTGCGTTCGGAAACCAAACCAAGTAAGGACAAAGTTAATCAAATCAAATCGTTTATTCTATATCCATAATGTACACTAACAGGTGGTAAATAAAAAAAATAGAAACAATTATGAGCCCTGTCGGGCACAGCAAATTTTCTAAATAAGTAGAGAGAGGAAGAGCGCTTTATTACTTTTCCTTGTAGTTAAGTTGGAATTATTTTCTATCCTATTAAGTATTTTATATTTCCATTCATTTACTTATAATAGCATCAGCCTATAATGTTCCCACTGCTGGGACACAGGCCTCCTCTCTATGAGAGGGAGTGGGCTATAATCCACCACGCGGGTCCAGTGCGGGTTGGTAGATGTCACATGTCTTCGAATTTTAGGTTCTAGGACATGCCGGTTTCCTCACAATGTTTTCCTTCACCGTTTTGAGAGCAGTGGTGATGAAATAAATGACACAAAGTAATGCGCCTGCCTGGGTTCGAACCCCCGACTTACTGCTCGTAAGTCGGGACCGCCACCACTGGGCCACTGCTGCTCTCGTTTACTTATTCTATTAATATTTTATATGTAAGTCTATCTATTCATTTCTTATTTCTTATAGGTATATTATCATAAAATCATTGTTTTTCTATCATTGAGTAGGTAAATGTAATGTGTTTCACGTGGGAAGGCATTTATGAAAAAGAAACATTGGTAAGTAACTACATAAAGTATATTTATTTTTTATAAATGATATTCTTAGGGAAAACGAAAGTCTCGAGAATTTTCTTAGTTGGATGATGAAATATAAATTACATCTTGTTGTTACACCTACGAGTTCATTCAAGAATATGTGTTGTACTTAAGTCCTATTTTAATAAAACTCTTGTTACCAATTCAATGAACTTGGAGCTTTATACGAGTAACATAAGTAAATAAAAGCGTTTCGCAGGAATAGCGCCACCAGAAGTTCGCAGAACAGTGGCAGGCTCTAGCGAAAGAGCCAAAATGATTTCAGACATATGACACCCTTTACATCTAAGTGTACCCTTTTTTTTTTTTTTTTTTCGGATGGGAAATCGTCATATGACCCCCCCCACTCTGGGCGGAGCGGAAGGGAGTGTCAGACTTGTACTGACTAAAACCTATCCATGTTCCTTCTTTGCCCTTTGTGTTCCAGGGCCACGGTATCTCTTTCGAACAGTCCCGCAGCCCTGGCAGGCATTGGCCCATGCGGACCCCTACGGCTAGCCGCCTCGCCTGAGATCGTGCGGTACCCCCGGATTAGCCTTATGGCTATTACCTTTTGGGGCGCGTTTAGGTAGTGGGCGGTTTGCCGCCTCAAAGAACACGCCCACACCGGGGCCCCGTAAAGGGCCATGGACCGCACGACCCCCGCGTAGAGCCTCCGGCAGGAGGCGTTTGGACCCCTCAGGTTGGGCAAGAGCCGCTTGAAAGCAGCCCCTGTCCGTTCCAGTTTGGGAGCCAAACGTCGAAAGTGCTCCACGAAGTTCCACCAGCTGTCGAGGAAGAGTCCTAGGTACTTCAACGTCGACCCGACGCCGATGGAAACCCCTCCTGCCGTCAGTAGGGATCCCGACGGTGGCGCATTCCGAGGCCCATGAAAACACATGGCCTCGGACTTGTGCAGTGCCACCTCGAGACCCAATTGCCGGATCCTCTCCACGACTATCGCAATCTAAGTGTACCCTCGTGTCGTAAAGGCTGAAAAGCCGAAACAGCTTTCTGAAGTGTGTCAAACCACTCACTGGCGAGCGGTTTACTTAAAGACAAAAGATGTGGCCAGGTAGTGCATCCTTACCTAACCCGTTCGTTCCACCTGCTGAAAATCTCCCACCTGGATATGAGTTGCCATGGCTGACCTGGAAGTCTTTAAATAGACTCTGGACCCAGGTTGGTCGCAGCAAGGAAAACCTGCTCAGGTGGAGATTTCATTAATGACTCTGCCCTGGAGTATAAATGTGGTGCTGCTCTACAAACGATGGGGCACTTAATATCGTGTCCTGCGTGTCCTGTTGTTTGTTCACTACAGGAAATTATGGATGCTACGAAAGTGCCAAACTAGTAGCTCAATTCTGCGCTGACACAATTTAGATTGCCATCGACACGATAACAAGAAGAAGCGTTTCACTTTTGTTTTTAAGTGTACTTTTCCAACCTCGAGGTCAAGCGTAAACTTTTTAAAGCAGATGTGATTTGTTTCACGAGTCGACATAGCGGGAATTGAAATGATTCTATAAACCGACCGTGAGTCCTTAGCCTAGCTCCATCAAAGGAAGACATGAAAGGCACATTTACCTTTTGACCGCCATCGTCACATATACTTGACAAGCAAGCGCGTGCCCAGTACGCCAAACGACACAAATATGTGTCAAAATGGTAGGAAATTGTGGCTTGGTGGCACGCGCGTGCGTTTATGCTCTGGCGGTTAAGCGTAACAAAGTCCTAACAATATCCCACAGGTTATTTACTTTAAAATAACCATAATCCACGTAGGTATTATGATACTAATTGAACCAATACGTGATCAACCTTCAGAATATTCCATTTAAATTAATACCTTCGCGAGGACTCATTAAAGCGGTCGGTCTATATTAGGATAAGGTGTACTTCTCATTTTTTTTTGTGATAAAAGACGGAAAAGAATTTGTGGGTGTCATTTTAGCATTGCATGTCATATCATGTGTGAATAGGAACGTTATCAAAAATCAAAATCGCGATTTCTTTATTTTTCCAGTAATGATCTAATAATTATGATTAGATCTTATAAGCTCAAATTGCAACTCTCTTGTATGTAGTTATCCATTATTAACTAATCACGGTATGATTATATGCATCCAATCATCGCAAAACCATCAAAGCAAATGGACCATTCATGCATTGAACAGAATTAGCATCACAATGAAGCCGTTAAAGCATTAAGTCATTTACATACAGGACTTGTTATCAAATGCACTGAACCAACTAATTAGATTACATTAAATGGCCATATAATAGGGAGCGAGCCTACTGCCATCAACCGGCCGCAAATCGAGACTCCGTGGCTGCTACTGAGAAATTCCTGAAAGAAAACCCAATAACACTTTGCCCGACCTGGGAATCAAACCCAGGACCTCATGCTTAGTATAATTAGATCAACGAGGCATTCAACAAACAAATAACAAAAAGAAACAATTATCGAATCTAATTTGCCTGTAAAAATATGTAGCACCCCTTCATATTCATCATCGTCAGCCTACAGCAGCCCACTGCTGGACGTAAGCCTCTTCAATTGCACGCCACTTAACTTGATTCTCGGCAACTCTCAACCAGTTGCTACCAGCCACTCTGCGAAGACGGTCGCTCGGACGGAGCCTTTTTTTTTTTTCCAATTCATCAAATGGTGGGGCGGAAGGGAGTGTCAGACTTGTAATGACTAAAAACCATCCATGTTCTTTCTTTGCATCTCTTTCGAACAGTCCCGCAGCCCTGGCAGAGCTCGGACTGAGCCTGAGGGCGTCCCACGTTCCGCCTGCCGATCCACGTTCTCCACTCAAAAACACGCCTACCCCAGCGGTCATCGGTCATGTAACGTTTCACCAATCAACAGTTAAAAGAATAAAAAGCAAATCTAAAAGAATTTGTTTCAACGTATCATAATAGTTCGTGCTGATACGAAAGAAATCAAAAATTCCATGGACTTAGTATATTTATGTATTTTAAATTCAATAAAAAACAAAAGACACGTCTCTGACGTCATGAATGAAACGAAAAGGACATTAATAAAGTTATTGGTCTAGACATGTCAATCGTTGCAAGTCGTATGACATTATCAGTCTGTGTATGTTGTTTTGGTCATAAGGTGTTTATATTACTACGTATCCGGCCTGTGTGGAAGATTTTGTTGAAATGAATTGTTGACCATGTTTTTTCCTTTACATTGTTTACACAATTATGTAACAATGGTTGTAGATAGTAAAATGGTTCCTTATCCGTGTTTCCATGTTTTTGGGTCTGACTGTACTGTTAATGGCGACGCTTGGGGGAGGCCTATGTCCAGCAGTGGACGTCTTTCGGCTGAAATGATGATAATGATGATGATGTACTGTTAATACGCGTCTGCCTAACCCTTCGGGAAAATAGAGGCGTTTATCAAACTATAAACCGTTGATTTTACAGTGATACCTGTTTAATCATATTCCATTCCCAACTATTATCTTTTTAGGTCATAAAGATACCCCCTACCCCCCTACGCTGCCCCGCTGCTGGTCTCGTGGTCGCGAGCGTGGGGTCATCGGTTCGATTCCCGGGTCGGGCAAAAAATGCGATTGGGTTTTTCCGTAGTAGCCCGGAGTTTGGAAGTTGGCGGTATGATACCGGGGGTATGCCTCGGAGAGCACGGTAAGCCGTTGGTCTTGCGCCTCATCTCTTAGGGTCTTGTTCGATTGCCGTCCCAGCGGATTATGAGACTAAAAGGCACAGAGAGTGCACCTGTGCATGCGCACACACACCTGTACTATAATATCTCCCGCGCCGATGGCTAATCTCCGCTCAGATTGGCCGCCGTGACCAGAAATGGTAAGGACTTTATATCGTCGGGGATAGTGCAAATTCGCGAATCTACCATACGTAAAGTGCGCGTATCTGCACTACGTGTAGGTTTACAGAGGAAGCTTATAAGTTTTTTTTTATTTTTTATTATAACGATTTTTGACCTCATTTTTACATGAATAATAACAATTCATGTGTTCTATGTGTTGTTAACAGTAGAAATCTATTAAATTCATTCATTTAGTCGCTACGACAATGCGTAATTGATATTGGCTACATTTGTCAGATACGCGGAATTATCCAATGCTAGTTCCGCGGTTTAGCACTATCCCCGAAGATATGTCACAAAGCAGCATACACTTACTCATAACAATCAACTCTAAATTTCCTCTTGTATGTAATAACGTGCCGTCTTCATCATTAAGCCTGTTTGTTATTACTACGGTCAACATAATAAATAACTTGGTCGTTCAAGACGAAAGTACCAACTAAATTCCAGTATATTCGGGGCCATTCGGATTTTCTCGGCTATTTTCAGCAGTCATCAATAAAACATTACGACGGTATGCCTTCACTGAGATTGTAAGCAGTGATTTAAGACGACCTACTGTTTTTCTTGTAAATTACTTGTGACCCGCCCTTCTGTGTAGTGTTTTCTTTGAATATTATTTTAATATTGTGGTTGCGATGGAGTAAAACGAATACATAACAAGTTACATAATTAGAAAAATCAAAAACCCGACTGTAAATACTATAATAATCATTATATTATTTCTAATTAAATTTAAACATAATAATTTAAACATATTTTTGGAATCCCCTTTTCATCACCGTCTGCCTAGCCTTTTCCCAAGTATGTTGGGGTCGGCTTCCAGTCTAACCGGATGCAGCTGAATACCAGTATTTTACATGGAGCGACTACCTATCTTACCTCCACAACTCAGTTAGTACTGGATAATACGATGCCTCTTGGTAAGACTGGTTGTCAGACTTTCGGGTCACTGACTACGTCACGACAACGACTTAACGTGCTTTCCGAGGCACGAAATCCCCTTTTAATTTCCTTTATTTTAAGACCCTACTCGATAGATTTGGTTATTACGCGCCTAAAAGCCGCATTTTGGTTTTTTTCTTTCAAAAACATATGTAAGGACACTTGAGTTGAAGTACCTAGGACTCGTCCTCGACAGCCGGTGGAACTTCGTGGAGCACTTCCGACGTTTGGCTCCCAAACTGGAACGGACAGGGGCTGCCTTCAAGCGGCTCTTGCCCAACCTGAGGGCTCCAAACGCCTCCTGCCGGAGGCTCTACGCGGGGGTCGTGCGGTCCATGGCCCTTTATGGGGCCCCGGTGTGGGCGCGTTCTTTGAGGTGGCAAGCTGCCCACTACCTGAACGCGCCCCAAAAGGTAATAGCCATAAGGCTAATCCGGGGGTACCGCACGATCTCCGGCGAGGCGTCTAGCCTCCTTGCCGGATTGCCGCCATGGGATCTGGAGGCGATAGTCCTCGCACGTCTGCACGAATGGCGCGCGGAGGCACTACGTCGGGGGGAAACTCCGCTGCCGCGGAAAATTGCCGCTCAGCGGACAGACCTCCGGCGTGATCTCATGGCGACATGGAGAGAGCGACTGTCGCAATCCCGTGCAGGGCACGCCACCATAGTGGCGATAAGTCCCCTCTTTGAGGAGTGGCTAGAGAGGCGCCACGGCGCCCTCACCTACCGCCTGACGCAGGTCCTCACCGGACACGGTTGTTTCGGGAGGTTCCTGCACCGAATCGGGCGGGAGGAAACGCCCGGGTGTTTGCACTGCGAGGATCGTCCGGAGGACACGGTGGAGCACACCGTGGAGGTCTGCCCCGCTTGGGCGCCATGGTCCGGAGCTAGAGGGAATGGGAAGCCGTCACCTCCTTCTGCGAAGCAGTCATGCTAGTGAAGGAGGTGGCAGGACGTGAGAGGGAAAGAACCTCACGTCGCAGCCGCTGCGGGAGATGGCGTCGGGGGTCACGTGGTGGCTCCCGGCCACCGTAGGCGCGGGCCTGTGGACGGCAAGTTATGGGCCAGCTCGCCGTCCGGCCGTCTTATGACGACAGGCCGTGTCGACAGCGCGTTCGTGTTCCACGCGCGCCTCAAAGAGATGTCAGCAAATAAGTAGGAGTCCGCAAGGGCCGATGCCTGCCAGGGCTGCGTGACTGTTCGAAAGAGATACCGTGGCCCTGGAACACAAAGGGCAAAGAAGGAACATGGATGGGTTTTAGCCAGTACAAGTCTGACACTCCCTTCCGCTCCGCCCAGAGTGGTCATTTGATGATTTACCATCAGGAAAAAAAAAAGGACACTTGAGTTTTTAAGAAGTATATAACGATACCTTAACTGTCGAAATCCATCCAGCCGTTTAGAAGATACGATGTAATAAAAAAAAATTACAAAGAAACACAAGATACGCGCGAAAAACATAACCTTTTCTTGGCAGTCGGTTAAAAATGATAAAATAATACAAGAATTGCGTAGCAGCTACGGCGTAGCGGCCTACGTGTAGGCCTAATGCGGTCAATTCGACTGCGTCTTTGACAATTTCAGTACATTATCTGTCTAAGTGCACTATCCGTAGTCGTCCATTCTCCAGTCCACTGCTCGGTTTGACCGCACTACTTAAGTGCAGTCATAAACACAATTTTTTTTCAAACATTCGTACTAACAGCTGTTTACGTGGTGTTGCGCGAATGGATAAAATAAGAAATTAGTACATCAAAGGAAGTCTGAAACTGGCGCCGGTGACTGAAAAGTTGTGTGGTAATCGGTTGTCGTGGTATGGGCATGTGATGCGGAGGAATGAGGAAAATGTTGTGAGGAAAGTTTTGAGCATGAAAACCAAAGAAAGACCAAAGAAACGATGGATGGACTGTGTAAAGAGTGAAATTACAGAAAAGGAGGTGACTGACGAGTATGTACTAGAGAAGTATGGAAGAAGAAGACATGTTGCGCCGACCCCAAATGAATTGGGATAAGGGCAAGAGAATAATGACGATGATGTACTAGCAGCTGTTTAGAATGACGATACTTAATAAGGTACATCTCAGAGCAGACTAGCTCTTCCACCAACCCTACTGATTACCCTATAACTATTGCAGATACGAGGGAAAACAAACCTAATGAAAACAAGAATAAATTGCGTAGTCGCTCTGTCGTACCCGACATCAATTCTACGACTGCTACGTGGTCGTAGCAAATCGCTGATTGCTTCTTCAAATGCTAAGTGAAAAACGACCACGTTTTTGAAGAGAACGCTTACACAGGCGCTATGTTTCCCTAGTACTTTTTCTGTTAAATCGTTCGTAAAGTGCTACGCTACGACTTTACGAAGAATAAATTATGTTGAAACAGAATGGTAAGGGTCGATGGACGCTGATGTCGAGTTAAAACGCATTGATGCGTCAGATAAGACTTTTTTGAGGTAAATAGCATCATCAATCGGCTAAATAATCGGCTAAATAATAACAGCCGCTCGGATCGATCTTCAGGTTAAGCAGCGCTTGCCTAGGTTAATCCGTTGATAGGTGGCCACCCCTTATGAGTTTCCTCCGTGCCTCGGAAAGCACGATAAGCCGGTGGTCCCGGCTATCATTTGTAGATCTTTGACAGTCGGTAAGTAGTCAGTTGCCCGAAAGTCTGACAACCAGTTTTAGCAAGGGGTATTGTATTACGCAGTACTAACTGGGTTGTGGAGGTCAGGTAGGCAGTTGCTTCATGTAAAATACTGGTTTTCAGCTGCATCCGGTTAGACTGGAGGACGACCCCAACATAGTTGGGAAAGGGCAAATGATGATCTTTGTTCCTACAGACTGCTGAAACCATATCAAACGGGCGAGCTCTGTGTGTGTTGCTAGATGTCGCATGTCTTCGAAGTCTTAGTTCTTGGACACGCCAGTTTTCTCACGATGTTTTCCTTCACCGTGTTCACGAGCGCGCGATGTAAACGTAACATAAATACGTCGATTTTAATATTAGAAATACTCGTTTCACATTATATAATATTTTCGTAATTATAAGAATTTATTCATATCTATGTGTGATACTGATTGTACTTGTCGCAAACAAAAGAAACTAAAATGCTATAGGATAATTGTATTATCGATTAAAAAATCGATGTATTTACCTTACGTTAACACCGCGCGCCCGAGATATGATAAAATAAATTACACGAAGAAACCTGTCTGCCTAGGTTCGATCCCGAGACCTACGACACGTTAGTCGGGGCCATTACCGTGTGACATCACAAAGATCAATTTGTTAAGTAACATTTTAGTCATGCCACAACTCTGTACTAATGATATTCGACCCTGACATGACACATCGAGTCTTTACAGGGTGGAAGAGACACCGACTCTAAAACGGTTACCATGTATTCAGTACATCATTTTGAACCCCCACACTTAGCAAATTTACGTCAGTTATTTAAAAAAAAAACAGGTGTTTACCGCAACACTGCCATACCTACACGGTCAAAATGTATGGAACAGCTGTTTTTTTTTTAAATTACCGATGTGGGGGAGGAGCCTTTTACTAGACACGTTCCTAACTTCAAGGTACACACTTTCATAATTGAATGAATAATTTTATTACTCCCACATGAAATTGGAAAGTTTTGTTGACGATAGGTATCTACCATCTTCCGAAAGTACACGAGTGTACTGAAGTTAGGTATAATTAAATTAACTAACTTATTATGCGTGGTTCAAGTAACATCATGTGAAGGTTTTTGGTATTTCAAAATAATATTAGCGACGAAAACTGTTCTTGAAATTATTAATGTAAAGTTTTTGAGAACTTTGTTAACCGATTACATGACGCTTAAAATTAGAAGTTATAACTTTGACAGTTTTTTATTTAGGATTCCTTACCTCAATCGGGAAAATCGGAACCCTTATACTATCACTTTGTTGTCAGTCTGTCTGACGGTTTGTCAAGACTCTTTTTCTCAAGAACGCGTGGAGATATCAAGCTGAAATTAATTTTAAATACTTAAATTAGCTACCCTTTAGGATAGTGAAAAAATCAAACTTGTAAATCAACGCGATTAAAAGATATGACCGTTTAAGTCGCATATTTTGAGACTTCACAAGGGAATTAAAAACTATAGGGCACTTCCCGTTAACGTAGAATCATGAAATTTGGCAAGAAGCGTGAAGAGTCGACAAAATGAAAGATTAAAAAAAGAAATCTGTCATTTTGTCGATTTTTTTAAATTTTTTTTTTCGTTCGTCTTTTTGCATCAATATGTTCTTTTCAATGTAACCTTTTAAGATTTGAACAACTTTTGAGGGTCAACATGTGGCTAGACACCCCATGGCTAGACCAAGACAGTTTATTGAATCTCTTTTCATATAAATAGAAAAGTCGAAATAAAAGAGAAGCAAGATACGTAAACAAATTAACTTCCACAAAGAGGCGTCGAATACTCACACAAAAGAATATTATACCTATTCTATTAATTTGGTATGAAAAGAGAAAACCTTCATGAAATTACTTCATAACCTTCATTGACAAAGCTTTAGAAAACGAATTATTATAGAGATTCGGGACAGCTGGTATAATATTATAAGAACGTTGTTGCTATGCTAGATGTAGAAACGGAGTTCAGAAATACTAAAAGCAGAAATACTCAAAAACACATACAGGGTGTAAACGGACCCTTCACGAAGCCGTCAACTAAACATTATGTACATCAAACTAAGTAACTTTACGCAAAAATAATTGCTGGGAAACGACTTTTTTTTTTGGGGTGAAAAATCACGTTTTACGGTAGGACTAGATGGTACGTACTCAAAGCAATGTGCTAATGCATGGATTGAATAGTATGGGGGCCGTGGAGGTTTTTAAAGTAAAAATCTTATATCGCAAAGACGGGGAGAACAAATGCCTTTCGGCTTCATCAAGGGTCTATTTACACCCTTTATACGAGTAACTATTTTCGTGGAAAGTAGTACTTACGAGTATTTCATAGAAAGACCCTGGGCGTTCTGTTCTCCTAGTACTTTCTGTTCAAATTCTAAATTGAAAAAAGCTCTCTCGAAACAAACCTTAGTGTGCCAGAAAGAGACAAAAAATAGCAACTGCATCAACAAGAAGTTTCCTTGTAACTTTGGGGGCTGACTGTACTGTACAAAAAACAGTTGTTTATGGTTGACAAAACAGGACTCAATGTATGAAGATTAAAATAGTTACTATTTTCGTGGAAAGTGGTACTAATTTCATAGAAAGACCCTGGGCGTTCTGTTCTCCTAGTACTTTCTGTTTAAATTCAAAATTGAAAAAAGAAACTCTCTCGAAACAAACTTTAGTGTGCCAGAGCGAGACAAAAAATAGCCACTGCATCAACAAGAAGTTTGGGAGCTGACTGTACCGTACAAATAACAGTTTTTTATTGTTGACGAAACGGGACTCAATGTATGAAGGTTAAAATAGTTACGAAAAGGCATTTTTTCACTTGTTTGACATAGGCCTCCCCCAAGTGTCGCCACATTGACCGGTCCCGTGCGTCACGCATCCAGCGGATCCCTGCAACCTTTACCAGGTCATCGGTCCACCCAGTGGGAGGCCTTCCAACGCAACGTCTTCCAGTTCGCGGTCGCCGCTCCAGAACTTTCCGACCTCATCGGCCATCCGTTCTGCGAGCAATGTGCCTCACCCACTGCCACTTAAGTTTGGCTATTCTTGGGGGTTAAATCGATGAGCTCTAAAGTCCACATTCTTCTTTAATCCACCCTGTAGTTTTACTCAACATTTTCCTCCTTCTTCCACAGTGGTAGAACACTCCCGTCCCCGCGTGTGCTCGCTACCAGAGAAGCCGTACAACCCTCGGGTGTCGGACGACCTGTACCGTCTGCGCACCTTCAGCATCACCACCAAGGGCGGTGTGGTCAACTGTGGTGACTCCATCTGCAATCGCCGAAGTCGATCCAATACCTCGGTCAATTCTACTAATAGCAGGTAAGAATAATAATATTAATATAATAATTATATTATCTATACTAATATTATAAAGGTCAAAGTCAGTGTCTCGGCCAGTAGAAACAAAGAACGGCCCCCACCCAAAACCAGATGGCGTATGATTGAAAATGAAGAATGTACAAGTATGTTTAAGAGTCAAGTAGTAGATAAGATGATTGAAATGAAGGATATGGAAGGAAAATCTGTAAATGAATGTTGGAAAGAGATGGCAGATTGTATAAGGAGAGTAGCAAAAGATGTTTTTGGAGAATCCAAAGGGAAAGGTATGATAGACAAGGATACATGGTGGTGGAATGAAGAGGTGCAAAAGAATCTGAAAGAGAAAAAGGTTGCGTTTAAAGAATGGCAGGGTGTAGCAAACAAGAACGACAGTTTGAAAGAAGAAAAGAAGAGGATCTATTAAGAATGGAAGAGAAAGGCAAAATAGGCGGTAGCAGTTTCCAAGGCTAAGGCACAGGAGAAGTTATATGACTCACTGGACAGTCCTAGAGGCCAGAAGGAGCTCTACCGGATTACAAAAGAAAGAGAAAGGAGAACGAGAGATATGAATCATATAAAGTGTATGAAAGACGGCGCTGGTAAGGTTTTATCTGAAGATGATGAAATAAAAAGGAGATGGAAGGGTTATTTTGAAAAGCTAATGAATGAAGAGAATGAATGGAGCGGTGTGCTTAATGAGGTACAAGTAAATATGGGTTTGGTGAGGCAAATTAGCATGGATGAAGTGAGGAAGGCAGTTCAAAGTATGAAAAATGGAGAGGCCATAGGTCCTGATGAAATACCAGTAGAAGTATGGAAGTGCTTAAAAGAAGACGGATGTATGTGGCTGACTTTATTCTTCAATAAGTTGTTGTATGAAGGAGCGATCCCACAAGAATGGTGCAATAGTTCGCTAGTGCCCATCTTCAAGAATAAAGGTGATGTGCAAGACTGCAACAACTATCGGGGGATAAAGCTCATGTCACATAGTATGAAAGTATGGGAGAAAGTGATAGAGAAAAGATTGCGAGAGGAGAGGGAGATTACCCAAAATCAGTTTGGGTTTATGCCAGGTCGAGGAACAATGGACGCCACTTTTGCACTCCGCCAATTGTGCGAGAAGTATAGACGTGCACACAAAAACTTGCACATGGTGTTCATTGATCTGGAGAAAGCGTATGATAGCGTGTACCTCGGGATGTTTTGTGGTGGGCCTTGAAAGAGAAAGGTATACCAGGGAAGTATGTAGAGTTAATTCGTGCTATGTACAGTCAATATTGTACCTACGTCCGGTCAGCTGCTGGCAACACCGATGAGTTCAATGTGGCTGTAGGCTTGCATCAAGGGTCGGCTTTAAGTCCTTACCTCTTCCTGTTGATTATGGACGCTTTGACGTCGGACATACAGGAAGAGGCACCCTGGTGCATGCTGTTTGCCGATGACATTGTTCTTGTCGGTGAAGATGGATCTGAGATCCAGAGCAGATTGGAGAAATGGCAACAGAAGCTGGAGAATGTTGGCTTGAAAATCAGCAGAACTAAAACGGAATACATGTTCTGCGATTTCGGCGGTCTCTCTAGTTCTGGAGCCATAGCGCTTAATGGCGCGTTTCTTCCTGTCTGCTCCGACTTTCGGTATCTCGGTTCACTCGTGCAAAGCGATGGCGAAATAGATCGTAGTGTAAAGCACAGAATTAACACGGGATGGATGAAATGGCGGCAGGTCACGGGAACAATCTGCGACTCCCGCATTCCCCTTAAACTTAAGGGGAAGATTTATAAAACAATGGTTAGACCTGCTGTCTTGTATGGATCAGAATGTTGGGCCACAAAAGGGATGAATGAAAGGCATTTGAATGTGGCGGAGATGAGAATGCTAAGGGGGATGTGTGGTGTTACGCGAATGGATAAAATAAGAAATGAGTATATAAGAGGAAGTTTGAAAGTGGCGCCGGTGACTGAAAAGTTGTGTGGTAATCGGTTGTCGTGGTATGGGCATGTGATGCGGAGGAATGAGGGAAATGTTGTGAGGAAAGTTTTGAGTATGAATGTGAATATGAATATGAGTAGAGGAAGACCAAAGAAACGATGGATGGACTGTGTAAAGAATGATATGGCAAGAAAGGAGGTGTCTGGCGAGATGACGAGTAATAGAGAAGTATGGAAGAAGAAGACATGCTGCGCCGACCCCAAATGAATTGGGATAAGGGCAAGAGAATGATGATGATGACTAATATTATAAAGCTGAAGAGTTTGTTTGGTTGAACGCGCTAATCTCAGGAACTACTGGTTCGAACTAAAAAAATCTTTTAGTGTTGGATAGTCCATTTATCGAGGAATTCTATAGGCTTTATAACACCACGCTACGACCGATAGGAGCCGAGGAAAAAATAGTTATATATAATTGGTATAATATTTTCCAAGTATTTTTCAAAATTCCTCATAGTTTCGGATTTAGCCATACACGGCCACTTGAAAAATTCACACCTGTGTTTACGTTTTCACTTGTACGCTATACAGGATAGCGTACAAGTGAGAACGTAAACACAGGTGTACTGTCCAAGTCTTTTACGATTTTTGACGGCAGTCCGACACTGCTGGGCATTGGGGCAGAACCAACGACTTGTCGTACTTTTTGAGGCATGGGAATAGAACCCGGGACCTCACACCTTTCTGCTTGCGACCACAAGACTACAGTCGCTTCGAGCACACATCACATTTCCATAGAAAATGTTTGTAGAATGTGATGGTTAATAATATTCCAAAAGTTCGACAATTATATAGAGCGATTTTTACAGACGAATCAACACGAAATGTGCTACAAACTTTTCTTGGCAAGTTTTAGTTCAGAGTAAAGGTTAAACACCTCAAACTGATTTTAATTAAATGAACCCACCTGGAAAATGAAATCTGACAAAGTTATACACTAGCTTTTTCCAGAGTTGTGACAAAAAATTGAAAAAAAACAATTGACTATGAGTTTAAAAGCTACGTTGCAACAAGAACTTTTAGAGCTCCTACTCACGACCTGTTTTTGCCCGGAGCGGTAGCGCCAGCTTCAGCTTACTTCAGTTTCTAGCCAAAGAGGCTATTTTTTTCATACATGAAAGGGACACCGAGGCCACCGTATCCAGTACATCATTCTAAACCCCAGCACATAGAAATTTTTCATCGATCTTAATACTGTTGTTTTACGTTAGTTTTACTTATTGCACATAGAAATTATACATCGATCTTAATACTGTTGTTTCGAAGTTAGTTTTACTTATTGCATTTCACCTCCATATACACAGTATATCACAAAAAATATTCTTGAATTTCAATAACCATTACAACACAGGCCTATAGTGGTATATTTTAAACTTTTACAGATTAAATTAGATGCAAAAGGGCAAAAATGAGCAAGTTTATAGAACAAAGTAGTTCTATACATGTTATTATTAAGCCTTATATAGTACTTTTTTATAATAGTTGTATAAAATGGTAATGTAAATACATCACTAGCTTATAGAACATTTTTTCTGTATAAGCCTAGAGCAAAAAAGTGTTGTCAAACGCCTTAATACAACATGCTCTCACCATAAACACCGTTATATCACGTTTACAAAACTTTTTTGCGAAATAAGTTTTTGTTATACTACAATTTTGCTGAAATGACTCAAGTCAGAAATCTCTAAGGATCTTGAACCACACCGCAGTCGGCAATCGTGCGGTTGCGTGTTTGAAACTATCAGGACTTACTTCCGATGAAGGAAAACATTCTTACTAACGACGGTAATTTCATGGATTAAACCGCGATTTTAGTAAACCTATTTCTTTGTAATGAATACTTAGGATCACGAGGTTACTTCATTTAATAAAAGAAGGGGTAAGCAGAGAGTGCTGTACCAATAGTTTACCTTTAGAAGTTTCATAATTATAAGACGCTAGCGACCCGTCCCGCCTTCGCACCTGTGGACATTTTTTTAAGAGCCTATGTTACTCAGGGATAATGTAGCATTCTAATGGTGAAAGAATTTTTTAAATCAGTCCAGTAGTTTTTGAGTTTATTCGTTACAAACATACAAATCTTTCCTCTTTATAATATTTGTGTAGATAACAATATAACATAACATTACGCCTGTAATCCCCGAATGGTTAAGCAGAGGTGTACCTAACAGTACACCAACATTTAGTCCCATGTACACGGCGGCACATCAAGCTATACATATCCAGTATATCCTGACGTCGCTTTGTATGAGCTTCCCGTACAGTGAAAGATCAGCTTAATTTGGTATTGTGTAGCCTGATTAGTTGTCGTGCGTAATAGGCGGCGAGCCTATTGCACCAACCGGGCACAAATCCAGGCTCCGTGGTTGCTACTGAGAAATTCCTGAAAGAAAAATCCAAGAATGGTCAAAATTTATATTTCTCAATGGGAACAAATTTTTTCCTTATTTTAAAACGTGGACCCCCCTTGTGTTAGTGTTGGTTAAAGTCAGAGTGGAAATAAATTAAAACGGAGTATTATGAAAGTAAGTCTGTGACTCTGTCTGTTAAGAGCGTTAACGTCTTATGGCATTTCATACAAATTTACAAGTGATTTTTTTCGAAATGACTGAACCGATTTTAGTGAAACTTTGTACGCATAAGCAAGATACATAAGTCTAAAATCTTGACAGAGAACATTTTCGAAAAATGTATTTACATCTAAATTAGACCGATTTTAGATTTTCCACAGAAACACAAATTTCCAATTATCTTTTTTATTAAAAAGACATTTCTAAAAGTTCTCTGTCAAGTTTTAGCACCCGATTTATGACATAGGATATTTTTATCAATAATTACTACAAGTCCGAATACGCAGGAAAAACCATCACCAAATAAATCCACTCCAGTAGCAGAATTACGATACAACATCACGCCATCATGACGAAGCAAACCAAAGACAATGCAAGTAGTCACCCACAAAGAACAGACGGTGTCTAATCAGATTAAAAGAGATTTGTAACTGATTACCGTGTGGCGTGACCGTCGCAGGGTTGACACTGGTAAGATAGCTCTATCGTACCCGGAATGAGGTGATCCGACACAGAATCAGATTAGTCGAAATGCAATGGAGTTACTAAGGTCGTTGGATTTTGTGGCGGTGCGCCGCTCGTCCGCGCGGTCGGACGGTGTTATTGTGCTTGGCATCAACGGATTTTATACTAGCCAATGCGACGGGACGTCCGCTGCACGTGCCGACCGCGCGGATGAGCGGTGACGTGTGGAAATCGCCTAAGGCCGTAACACCGATAAAGTAGATGTTTACTTAAAGAGAGACCGCGGATCGGAAAGAAGCCGCCACAACATAACATCAAACCTGTAATTCCCGAACGATTAAGCAGACGTGTACCTCATAGTATACTTCGGCAGTTGTTTGCGTCATGTAATAGGAGCGAGCTTATTGACATCAACCGGACACTAATTTGGACTTGATACTGTTGTGTTCTCCATGGCTGATACTGAGAATATTGACGGAAAAACCCTTTTTCGTTTCGCACGTGTGACATTTACTGAAGAAGAATTTGAAATATCAAAATTTATTTCTTGCATAAAAACCTTATCTTTACAATTGAACTTAAAAAAAATCAGCCAAATCGATCGAGCCATCCTCAAGTAATGGTCCGTCATACATGTGGCAATTCATTTTTATTTAAATAGATAACTAATAGACATGTAGCGGCATTAGAAAAAGTACTAAAGCAACTAGGACACAAATGAAGAACTATAACATCAGATTTTTAATATTTTATTCGCAAACCCTGCGTCGGGAACTACAGCAGTTTCAAACCCTGCTCGCACTCGAATTTTTCTTTCCATATCAAAACTGCTATAACATCAGAATTCTGAACAGCGCTATTAAAGTTATCCGTGACTTAAGACTATTCAGAAAAACCATACACCAAGTGTCAGGCAGTAGCCCACCAAACGCAACACCCGTATCGTCGGAGGTTCCTCCCTTTTCTATGGAGGATGAAGAACTTCAAACCCAGTTCTTCATGCCCCTATAAGCAGCAGCAGCAGCCTATAATGTTCCCACTGCTGGGACACAGGCCTCCTCTCTATGAGAGGGAACGGGCTATAATCCACCACGCGGGCCCAGTGCGGGTTGGTAGATGTCACATGTCTGCGAATTTTAGGTTCTAGGACATGCCCCTATAAGATAGATTTTGAAATATAATATACTTTCTTAGTGCGCCACCCCTACCCGCGACCCACTTCCTCGTTCGCTCCCCTCACTGATTAACGTGCGGCCACTGAGCAGACTGTCTTATACTATGACGAGTGTATCGACTACATAATGAAGGCCACCATGCAGGACTATTAACGTACTTTTGCAGTTTTGATTTTGCCCTAAACCTAGTGCCATCAAACACGCCTTTCCCACAATTGTAAAAACCTTCAAAAACCAGCGACTCGATACATTGATCGAAAAGCGCCAAATACGTAAAGAGAGACCTAAGCCCTCCTACACCTACACCTACAACTCCACCGGTCAACTCTACTGCTTTAGTTGTGACCGGGTATTTAAGAGCAAATTCGGTCTGGCCAGCCATATAAGTGCACACGCAAGGAAATAGCATTAAAGAGTCGCCCTTACCGAAATCGGTAAGGAGGACTAATATATTAACGTACTAATAGACTTATTCCACAAGACTGTCTTGGTATGGACATGCGATGAGGAAATCTTTAATGACAAATCGCTCTAAAACTATACTAATTGAAACTATTCTATTTATTTTGAATCGCATGACTATTTACCTATTTAAAAAATAAAAATATTGTTAATGTTAATAGTATTTTCGTATTGTACCAAAAGGTTCCTACCAAACACCGTCCTACCCTGGACATTTATGGACCTCACCCCAATACAGACCTTCTTAATTGGGTCACAACCTTCAAATTCCTTTAAAACAATTCACACCTGAACACAATTCAAACTTGCACAATGGACAAGGATTTCGAAACTCAAACTGGAGTCAGTCCTTCGTAAGAGTGTACGTAAGACCGGTCGTTCTTCGTTCACCGATTCTGAAGTAAAAAAAAGGGATGGCGCTATACGTCTTGTATAGCTCTATCTCTTTGTTACACTGTAACAATTTATGAGTTTGACACTTCCGTATTAAGCTTCGAAGGTGGTGACTGACCTTTTAGTTTCCTCTGATTTTACAATAACAAGCTTTATTCTTGTTGAAATAAGGTTTATATCATAGTGCAAATAACTGAAAGGACTGTATTGTTGCGAGCTGAGCGGAGTCATTACTCGTTCAGCTTTGTGGTGAGGAAGGAAATGTGTGGTTTTGCTGGTAATGTAACCATTTGATCTTGCGTGTAGGTGTTTGTTAATTATGTAATTAGTTCCTTGTATATGTACATATTGCGTTGCTGTTTGTAGTCAACCCAAGTAATGTGTTAAAACAAGCCAAGTAGTACCAAGGTAACATAAACCGAAGGAATGTTGAATTTTGTCCTCCAGATGAACTCCTCTCACCGTTGCGTCCTTATTATTGGCAAGAAGACTCAAAGCTAGTTAGGCGTCCACCAATTGAACCGCCAACCTGGTAAAGAATTGCTGGACCTAACACAACATTACGCCTGTAATTCCCGAAGGGTTAGGCAGAGATGTCCCAAGTAATAAGGGCGAGCCTATTGCCATCAATTGAGCACAAATCCAGACTGCTGCTACTGAAAAATTCAAGATGAAAGAACTCAACAATATTTTGCACGACCTGGTAATCGACCCAAGTCATCATACCACTGGACCAAAGGCATTTCTTTTCAGTTAGTAAAATATCAAGCTTCGCTTAAAAAATGTTACTGTCGTTAACGCACCACCCAACTTCGCCTCTACATCATCATCTGCCCAGCCTTTTCCCAACTATGTTGGGGTCGGTTTCCAGTCTAACCGGATCCAGCTGAATACCTGTATTTTACATGCAGCGACTGCCTATCTGACTTCGACAACCCAGTTAGTACTTGCTAATACGAAACCCCTTGGTAATACTGGTTGTCACACTTCCGGGTCACTGACATGGAACGACTGTCAAAGATCTACAAATGACAGCCGGGACCAATGGCTTAACGTGCTTTCCTTGGCACGGAGGAAACTCTGAATGTAATGGGTGGTCACCCATCCACGGACCAACCCAAGCAAACGCGGCGTAACCTGAAAATCGACCCAAATTCGCCTATATATCTCACGCATTCAACGCCCGGTAAATCACGGCTTATTCCGAATAGTTTACAAGAAATTCAGATTTATTAGAACATTCACCTGAATTGTTCATTATTATAATTATAGCTGGTAATTAATCTAAAGTGGGCGTTGACTTTGATTTTGAACTTCGTTTGTTCGTCGTGGTAGCCACCACGAAGAACAAAGATTGCTTTGGCGAATTTATAATTGTATTTTGAGGTTCAAATCGAAGTGGTATTCTATGAAAAGACAAAGATTAGCTTATGTCAATAACTAGCTAATGCCTGCGGCATCGCCCGCGTGGAGTTCGGATTTTGTCCCAGAGGATTGCACTACTGGGTCAAAAAACCCATCAGTTAATCCAGGTTATAAATAACCTAAGTGCCAAATTCATCCAAATCCGTTCAGTAGTTTTTGCGCGAAAGCATAACAAACATCCATAAATACATCTATTGATCCAACCTCACAAACTTTCGCATTTATCAAAGTAATGATTTTTGACTATTAGCGTTTTACAAATTCGAAACGTTTTGAAAACGACTGCTAATTTTCTAGACCCTTTGGCATATTTACATCTATTATTATAATTTGAAAGATCTTTTTCTGAAAAAAAAAACTCTTGTGTTCTAAAACGACAATAAAAGAATTACACCTGTCTGACAAACGAAATAACATGACGAAAAATAATGCATATAAATGACTTCTTTAATTCGTTAAATAGAACCTTCTTTGCTTCTTGCTGTTAGACTTTGTATGCCGCCCTCTGACTGGGCCTCTGACTTGGTTGGTTAACTCATAATGTTTCCTCACCGAAGCAAGTGAAAATTATACAATACGTACATGAAACGATTCTGCAACCGTGCTCCTATGCCAATTCACCATTGGATTATTCGTCGACAGGATGATTTATTTATTTCTGTTTCCCCAGCAGTCACCTAAGGCCATTTCGCAGACAGAATCTTTCATCTGAGTCACTTTCGACGACAGGCCTTTCCAGCTACAGAATGTTGCAACGACACGACGATAAACCTACAAGTCTTTTAACTAAAGTAATTTCCATCTACGGGGAACATAAAACACGAATCGGACCAACACGCTAACAGCCGTCTGTAATGCCTTTTCAATTTCAAAAACAAGTATGGTAAGACTTTGCGCTTTTAAGTTACAAACCCTAATGGAATAAAAATGTAGTGAATTGCTCATGGAGTGCTTCGTGGCTTAACGCTTGGCCACGACTTACATGATCAATTGAAACGCGTCTTGCACTACCGACTGCGGAGGAAACAAATGAAAGAAATAGCTTATAGACCAAGAGCCCAAGAACGCTAGACCTACGTCATTTTATAAAAATGGAAACTTTTTCTGTTTAGTACGTATAATAGTAATATACAATTGTTCTCAACTAAAGTAAGTACCTTACTTTAGTTGAGAACAATTGTATATTATGAAAAATCGGTCGTGGTGGATTTTACAGATTTTAGGTAACAAAAGTGTGCTAAGTAGCTGCTAAGTTACGTCATACTATAAAGCGTGATTTTTGGATGTTACATAAGGGCTAGTTTGATGAACTTACGTAGTAACGTCATTTGAAAATGACTTAAGTTCAATTACATTTAATCACACTTTAAAGGTGTCTGGCGGTGGGTTTCCACCACACAAAATGTCTGGCAGACGTGAATCATCCGAGTCCGAGTCACCGCGACGCAACTTGTGATGCGATTACAATACCTACTTACGCGAAGGAACCAAGTAACGCATGCGGGTATCGCTTGATACCAATCACATCGCCCGAGGTCGTGGACGGGGCACAAAAATATACGGTAGAAATGTGCACTCGTTCTTACTATTTGTATCTGTAGCTAGCGGTTTAAAGTGTTATTGCTTGTATGAAATGGCACAAATTCAATAGACTGTAGGACGTTTCAATGTTGAACAGAATATACTTTTATGTGGGTATGTTTAGAAACTAAAAGAATATGTATTTTATTTAAATAACTGTGTATAAAAAAGTACATTAATCTAAACTTTCAACAACCTAAAATATAGCATCCTCAACACTGTCAACCGGCAATGTGCCCAAGAGGCTTTACTACTTTTTCCGTTTGGTTCTGCTTTCGCGGAACAACTGCACAGGCATAACTGAGCGTGTGTGGCAGGTCGCATGCACAGCTCTCAGTTTTCAGCTGTTGTCTATTTTTTTATAACTAGTAATAAACCCACTAAAGCAAGCGTCGTCCGTTGCCGATGATGCCATGCTTGCACATGCGTCAACCGACAGGCTTGGAGTTACATATGTGTTCTCTATGGACCTCGATTTTGCATGCACATTTAAAGCTGTCATGCATAACCTATCGTCTATGGTCTTGTGGAAAGCCAATACTCCGTCTGTAACAAAATATGATAAGGTCCTGTGGATTAAAACGCTGCTAAAACTAAAACATAAATATCAATACCAATAGTTTTATTTACACCAAAACTCAAGAGAAATCCAATATCAAATTACCCAACAAAATAAATGCTCTAATTGGCCAATAACTACGTTTGCTCTCACTTCACATTTTCTATAGAAGTTTCTTAAGAAAACTAATCTCGAAGGTACTCAATTGAAGCCCAATCGGTTTAAGATTTCATTAGCTTTTGCTGGAAAATCAGTATTTATTTCTGAGAAGGGTTTTCCTCCCTTTCATTAGCTGGCTAATCTGATATAAATGGGTTTATTGAAAAATAAACTGATAAGAAGGAATGTAATCAGATAATTTGTTAGTTATTTACGCTCTAGTGAACTTAGGTTTTCGAAATCGTCTACTCTTCATCATCTACCTAGCCTTTTCCTAATTATGTTGGGGTCGGCTTCCAGTCATTCCGAATGCATCTGAATACCAGTATTTTACACGGAGCGACTGCCTATTTGACCTCCACCACCCAGTTAGTACTGGGAAATACGTTACCCCTTGGTAAGACTGGTTGTCAGACTTTTTGGGCCACTGACTACCTGTAACGACTGTCAAAGATCTACAAATGACAGCCGGGACCAACAGCTTAACGTGCTTTCCGAGGCAGGGATGAAACTCGGTATGTAATGGGTGGTCACCCATCCACAGACCAACCTAGGCAAGCACGGCTTAACCTAAAGATCGATCCGAGAAGCTTTTATTATTTAGCCACGAGCTCCTCAACGAGAAAACGTCTACTCTTACGTAATGAAATTAATATTAGGTTCGTGTTTATAAATATGATTATAACATTTAAAAGATCGATTTTCGTTTTACAAGTAACTAGCCTATTTATTTGTGAATTCAATGTCATCTAGAAAATTAACATACTATAACATCACGCCTGTAATCCCCGAAGGGTTAGGCAGAGATGTACTTAATAGTACACCTATATTTTGCCAATTTTGTTTAACTTCCATGTAATAGGGGGCGAGCCTATTGCCATCAACCGGCCACAAATCCAAACTGCGTGACTGCTACTGAGAAATTCCTGATAGAAAAACCGAATAACAATTTTCCCGACTCGGGAATCGAACCTAGGACCTCATGCTCAGCAGTCGCGATTGCGACCACTAGACAACGAGGCAGTCCATAACTAGTTCTAGAAAAATTTAGGACTATAATCCAACAGAGTACTTTTATTTGGCTGTCATCCAGTGTATGTCAAAACGAGAAATAAATACGTTCGAGTTCTAACTATCAAAATATTAAACTAGACCGTATCGATCGATCAACAAAAATGACAAGTATAAGTACAGCCCACTTATACCGGTCATTTGTTGATTGGGATATCATTTCACACTTCTACTACCCCGTTGTCTTTCAGAGATTCTCGTCTACTTTACGAATAGATATCTATCATTATACCTAATTAACTATAGACCCACCGCTTTAATGAGTCCTCCGCCTTGCCCCATCAAAGACACATTAAGCGTCTGCAAACTCCTAACAATATCCCACAGGTTATTTGATTTAAAGTAACCATAATTCACGTCGGTATTACGATACTAATTGAACCAATGCGTGATTAACCTTCAGAATATTCCATTTAAATTGATACTTTCGCGAGGATTCATTAAAGCGGTCGGTCTATAGAAATCGATTTAAATCAACAGAACTTGTTGAATGATAAATTTAAATCTAGTATAAAACGCACACTATGTAGGCAAGCAAGTAAGTAAGTGGCGTGTAGTAAGTGGTGTGTAAGTTGGGGATTATATTGATGATAGAAATGCTTGGCTCAATGCTGGTCCTGCTCTACAACCATAGGGGCAAACTAATTGATTACCAAGTGAAGTTCTTGTGGAAGCTGCAGAAGATTGTAATAATATCTTTGCATTGTATAGATTCATTCTTTTAGTTTTTTTTTACTACGCTTCGGAATGGGCAACTACTGTTTCTTTTTAGTAAGCCTTGTGTCTGTGACTGTAGCTTCGCTTTCTTTGTTTTTCTGACATTCAAAAGTGCCTGTTATGGTCTAATTGAAATAAATGCTTTGAGTTTGAGTTTGAAATATAAACAAAACCATTTGACCTCATAGTTTTTCCTCTAACGTTGTAAACGTACTGAGAATCAGTGGTCTGAAAAATAACGTTATAACGTGTTTTAAAAGTCACATTTTTAAATGGCATTCTAAACCGTGTCAGTTAAAAATAAAACCGATTCAGTGTTCCCGCCTGAATGCCTTATTAATTATTTAGGTATGACTGACTTCAGGCCTTTTTTTTAACGCAACCGCTCTATTATATGTGCCTATTTATAAATGACCTCTTATGGTATGAAGCACTTTGAGTGAGGAATAATCACCTATAACATTATTGTTTTTTAGATAAATAATTTTTAGAGAAACAGTGAAACTTGTGGCTAAATAACAACAGCCGCTCAGGTAAATCTTCAGGTTATGCCGTGCTTGCCTAGGTTGGTCCGTGGGTGGGTGACCACCCATTACATTCCGAGTTTCCACCGGGCCTCGAAAAGCACGTTAAGCCGTTGGTCCCGGCTGACATTTGTAGATCTTTGACAGTCGCTACTGCCATGCCAGTCAGTGGCCCGAAAGTCTTACCAAGGGGCATTATCGTATTACCCTGTATAACTGAGATGTGGAGGTCAGATAGGCAGTCGCTCCAAGTAAAATACTGGTATTACATTATACCGGGTGTAAACAGACCCTTCACATATCCGTCAACCTAGCATTCTGTACATCAAACTAAGTAACTTTACGCAAAAATGATTGCTGGGAATCGACTATTTTTTTTTTGGGTGAAAAATCACGTTTTACTGTAGGACTCAATGGAAACTCAGAGCATTGTGCTGATGAATGGATTGAATAGTACGAGGGTCATGGAGGTGTGTAAAGTAAAAATCTTACATTAAAAACATGTATTTAAAAAAAAATACATGTGAAAAAGCTGGAACTTTAATAATAATAATAATAATATTCTTTATTTTTCGGACAACAATGATCCAACGTGTTAGTAAACAATAAAATAACTTATTACTAGTGTTAGTACTTAAACTAAAATAGAGACACAGAATATATATTATTGTGAAAAGGACAACCCCAAATTAATGTTGAGTGATTGTCCTTCTCACAAAACCTTTAATAATCGGAGAGTCGATACTCTCCGCCACAGTTTTAAGAATGCTGTTGGCACTCGCCCGCAACCTTGACAACAGCGACGCGGTTTTCTTGCGAATGACGGCATGGAAGCCGTCAGTTCGGTTTTGCGTAAACATCGCAGAAGCGCTGCACCATCGAGGCAGTCCCAACAGCATCCTAAAAATATTATTATATTGAACGCGTAGGCCATCCAGCGTTCTTTTGGTATAGTTGACCCAAAGATTCCCCGTGTAAAAGCTCTGGCAATATGCCTTAAACAGTGTTACTTTTACTTGACTGCCACACCGAGCGAATCTTCGGGCCAACATGTTACCTCGGACCGCCAGTGCCCTACGCTCCCTTTCAATGTCAACATTGTCCTTAAGGTCGTCGGCGAGAAGATGCCCTAGATATTTGAATGTTGTCACTCTTTTGACGTTCAAGCCGTTTAGGGTAATGTTAGGTATAGTATCTGGGCATTCACCGCCGGCCTTAAAGACAATGTATTCGCACTTCTTGACGTTATAAATAAGTCCGTGCGAGGCAGCATACGCCTGACAGACCCGCAGCATTTTGTTTACAGCACCTGCCGTCGGTGCCAGCAACGCCATGTCATCAGCGTAGCTGACACTATTTATTTTTACACCATGGACGCTACATCCGACTCGCATATTGCTGAGATCCACGATTAGGCCATTTATATATGTGCTAAATAGCCTAGGGGAGGTCAGACCACCCTGCCTCACACCGCATTCTAACCTATAAGTCCCAGAGAGTGCATTGGACCACCTAACAACATTTTCTTGGTTCCCATACCAATACTGTAGGATCCTGAGGACACCTACCGATACGCCCCTATCTTCAAGCTCTCTCCAGAGTACATCATAATTTACCAGATCGAAAGCTCTGGAGAGATCCAGAAAACAGGCGTATACCGGCGTCCTTCGATCAGTGTAATACTGGACCGTATGCTTGAGACTTACTATGGCGCTTTCCGTTGACAGTCCATGTTGAAACCCGAACTGTGAGTCATGCACGGATAGACATTCCTTCAAGCTAGAATCAATCATACCGTCCAGTACTTTTGCCATTGTGGTTGCGAGAGATATAGGTCGATAGTTCGACTTATCTGAAATGTCGCCCGTCCTGTTCTTAATTATGGGGACCACCAGTGTTTTCATTAGTCCTGCGGGCAAGTAAGAGTGACTTAGGCACATGGTGTAAAATAGCGACAAAACCCTTGGCAGATGAACCCCAGCAAACTTGAAATGCTCAATACTGAGCCCGTCATGGCCGGGAGATTTGCCTCTGCTCATATTTTCAATGACTGTTGCAACTTGTCTGGCCGAAAAGAACATTAAAGAATTCACTCCGGTCATTTCAGGCCCAGCATTGATCACACCAACTGAGGGACCCAGAGGAGACTGCACTGTAAAATGTTCCTTGAACATATTTGCAATCTCCCACGGATCGCTCCTCCCACCGACATTCACAGACAGGCCAGGCTTAATATCAAGCCTACTCGTGGACTTCCAAAACTTAGCAAAAATATTTGTTGCTCTTGCTTTTGCAATCGTATCCATCTTTATTTGCTCCTGGTTTTTTTGGCACCATTTTAGCCGAGCCTTGAAGATGTTACGGGCCACTCGCATTTCTTCAAAAACAACTCCAGAGGTTGGCCGATTGTGTAAAACCCACATTTCGTATTTAAGCCTGGCCTCCCGGTGTGCATCTCTTACATGGTAATTCCACCCGCATATTGTCCTGTGGTTCCTACACCTACCTACAGTCCCTACCTTTTCATATGTTTGCTCGGCGGCATCACATAATGCATATGATATTTTACTGTATAAGTCATCTAAAATAGCTTTGTGCTCGCTTGAATTACAAAAACCATGGCTACACTCTTGAAAATCAGGAGGGAAATCAATGTCACGCAGCTTACTGTTACAAAGCTCACGGTATCTGTCAACTTGCGTACCATTTCGTTCCCCCCAAATTACTTTATTCCAAGGAGTAGGAATTGTTACCAGCTTGGGTCTTACTATATTTAAGTCGCACTCAATGCAAAGTGGTAGATGATCTGACGTATACACGTCCTCTTTTATAACAACCATATTCACTGCAGCCCAAGCTGACAGAGAGACTATACAGTGATCAAGCCACCTCCTGCATCCATGTGCCTCACTGATAAAAGTATAGCTACTAGAATTTTTTCCTAGTTTTTCAACATCAGCACAAACAAACGATTGATCTGCACAGAAACTAGTGAGTTCCCTAAAAAATAACTCATTTGGATGTGCATTAAAATCACCCAGTATAAACAAACTCTCGACCCCACCGCCCGCAACCACTGCACTGATCTCACCTAGCACTTCCGTAAACATAGGCAAGTTATCGGGCGAATTAGTCGGCATATACACACATACTACAATAATCGAGCGCCCGCCAATGCTAGCTTTGACGGCCGCCAAGCGACAGCTGTTACATTCTAACACAGTGACTGTATCAAAAACACCTTTCCTCCACAGTATGGCTACTCCCCCATACGGCCTTCCAATCAGTAATCCGGCACTTGTGTCAACGGCAGACTTACCCGTATATTCAAATTCATCTGATATGGTACTTAAAATAGGAATATCGTGGGGTAGAAGCCAAGTTTCTTGGAGGCATACAATATCACTCATATTACATAACCTTCTAACACTTTCCATCGATCTTTTAACAGACTTACAGTTAAAAGTAATGATCCTACAATGTTTGATCTCATTTAGGTTCATAAAGAAAAGTTTTATCAAGCTATAACTTGTTCTTGTCACTTACGTTACGGTACATAAACCGCACAAAACGCCTAAATGTTATGCCGTCTGGCCACAACTCGTTATTCAAAAATAATTCTAACTTATTCTTAGAAACAAATAACTTAAAGGCGTTGTATTTTCTAGACGTTTTCACTTTGACCCCCAATATCTCCATAACGAGAAGGTTCCCAGGTATGGTCTAGAACAAAAAAATTATCGCAGTGACGGGGAGAACAAGTGCCTTTCGTTTATGTTAAGGGTTTATTTACACCCTTTATACAGCTGCATCCGGTAAGACTGTAAGCCGAACCCAACATAGTTGAAAAAAGGCTAGGCAGATGATGACATCTGGTACATGTTCACCAGTGGGTTTTGCAGTGAGTAATTAATACACATACATACATAGACATAAAGTCACGGTTTTTCCCATGAGGATAGTCTTAAACTGTACAAAACCACCAATACCATCTACCAGTAGCGAAGGGTCAATTTTTGTAAGAGGTAAGCCGGAGTACATATCTTTAATGTGATTATATTGTTTGTCTATAGAATACTGACTGTGCCTTTTATCAAAGGGTAGGAATCGAGTTGTATGGAACCTTCGCCACTGATACACATAGACTAAAAGTCACGGTTTTTCCCATGAGGCAGAAACTGTACAACACCACATCTTATCTACAATTTCTTTCGCAACGTCCAAGTTCAATAGCTAGTCTAGTCTGGTGAGTACCTAATATTTCACCTTAAAAATCAAAGGCAACCTAGCCTACAAAACTAATCTATAGCACCTCAAAGATAAGCAATAACAAACGACTTGCCTAAAAGCTAAAAGGTGCCGCGTGAACCAGGTCAGTTCATTTCCCTTCAAAATGTCGCGAATGCTAATAGTTAGGGAAGTAAGAAGGTGATCGATCGAGCATAAACCATGGTACGGCACTATTCATAAATGAGGAGCCTTTTATGAAATAAACTGGCCAAGTGCGGGTTGGATTCGGGTACTAACGGTTCAGTAAGTATGGTCGTTCTGACTGTTTTCGGTAGTGTGTGTCTGCAAATACCAATGCACGTCTCGTCGCTCATTCTCTTAAGAATAAGCGACGAGAGAGAACTGTTCTCTATCTGTGCTGTCTCTCTTGTCGTGGCTTGCCGTGCAATTATAATAATATTTAGAATTTCTCAGTAGTTAGTAGCCCGGAGTTTGTATGATACCACTGTGCCCAAAAAAGTGTATGAAATCGATGGTTCACTAAGTATCTTTTACCTATACAGGGTGTAATGTACAGCCATCCGCAGACTGATGAGGTAAATTCAGTATTATATCATACTAAGATGACCGGTACAAGAAATTATTTCAATAACGTTATAGGAATCCAATAAATTTGATTTCTTTTATTTCCTCATACGCAATGTATTGTTACCGTGGCAAAACGCAAGCAGCGAACGGCAAGCGCGACGACGAGTTCGATGAACTCTGTAGCTAGGCAGGAAGTGAACAGCTGATTTCACGCATCGTTCGCTAGACTATTTCAACATCCATTGTTGGTTTTTTTTTATTTTAGCCGTATTATTTAAATAAATGGAGTGCTGAGTACAGAGAATATAATTTTACACTGGAATAAAGGAATAGTAACTGAAAAAACTACTAAAAATAAAAAAAAATGGTGGAAGATGATTAAAAATAAAGAGCTGTTTGCATCAGTTTGCGGAGGGCTCTTCCTTACACCCTGTAGTTTTGTCATGAGAGAAATTCGAAATTACGAGAAAAGTCTATCCATTGCAGGCTCTGTGACAGACAGACAGACGCCTTAAGGTTCGTTCCCGTTGGCACCTTTGATTTCTTCTCCTTTTATCTGTCACGAGAGACTGGCGGTACTTTATCAACCGACTTAAAAAAAGAAGCGGTTATGTACTCGACCAGTTCATTTTTTTCTGTTCCAATCAGTAATGATAATTCACCATTGATACCATTGACTACGGAACCCTGAAATGTGTCCCCTACAAGTTTCATATAGTCATCCACCTTATGTAAAGACTTGCCTTGACTGACGCTTTCATGGTTCATTGACTCGTGACTCGCGAAATAGACGTCTTTGAGGAAATATTTCTCGTGAATATTGTTCTAGAAGTCAAGGTTATTTGCTTTGAAGGTATTTTGTGAATATAGACTGTTATGTTGGAACTATCCTAAATTGAATAAATTAAAAGCTTTTTATGAACACTTCACGATCTCTAAACGCACACACAATATAGTAGGAATTTACACATTAAATGTGTTTTCGAAAAAAAAAAAATGTTTAACACCCCCTCTTCGTCCAGCTTCAAACATACATTATAACTTTTTCACTAGTACTAGTGATTCTGAAATCAACATAATTAACACCAACCTAAAGTTGATATTTGTTTAAGCGGATATAAACACAGGGACTTGAATAAACTTTACAGGTATATAAGAATATTATCATACAGGCTGGAAAGGACACCGCCGCACAAACGTAACCCCGTACTTAGTACATCATTTTGAACCTGAAAATTTCGGTGCCCCCCCCCCCCCCCCCTCCCTTATAAATTTTTCATCGGAAATAATCAAAAACCGGCCTAGTGCGAGATGACTAGCACATGAAGGGTTTCGTATCAACGAAAATATTTTTATTATTTGTTGTTGTAGCGGCCAGTCTTACCAAGGGATATCGTATTACCCAGTAATAACTGGGTTGTGGAGGTCAGATAGGCAGTCGCTCCATGTAAAATACTGGTATTCAGCTGCATCCGGTTAGACTGGAAGCCGACCCCAACATAGTTGGGAAAAGGCTAGGCAGATGATGATGATGATGTTGTTATATCGGCAACAGAAAAACAGATTCTGTGAAATTTTCAACTTTACCTACCTATTACGGATCATGAGTTACAGCCCGGTGACAGACGGACGGTCGGACGGCAAGACAGAGGAGGCTTAAGAATAAGGTCCCGTTGATTACCCTTCGAGTGCGGAACCCTAAAAAAACAACAACAACAGGGGGTTCAAAATGATGTACTGAATACAGGATAGCCGTTTGTGCGTAGGTGTCCTTTCCACCCTGTATACATCTCAGTACCCGCCGCGGCTCTCCCCAAAATTAGTCTTAATACAAATTAACTAACCTGAACTCGATGTAACCGTCTCTAATTGAATTAGATTCAATGTCTGACACCATTCTACAGCTGTATCTGATACTGTAAAAGGAATGTTATCTAAGCTGTGTATCTAAGTGTTCGAGAATACCTCGAAAATGCTTTGTGTGTTAGAATAATTGTTCATCGGTAATTAGTAATCTTAGGCAGGTTTTGGTGGTGATTTGTAAGTGGTAACACATCACGCCTGTAATCCCCGAAGGGTTAGGCAAAGGTGTACTTAATAGTACACCCACATTTCGCCAGTTATGTTTAAGTCCCATGTAATAAGGGGTAAGCCTATTGCCATCAACCGTGCGTAATCGAACCCAGGACCTCATGCTCAGGAGTCGCGCGTACGACCACTAGATCAAATACAAAACGTCTCCCTATTGAAACAGAAATCTTCTAAAACAATTTATTTATATTTCAATTATTTTCACAAAACATTCTCAACGGATATTGTTCATACATATGAAAACAAACTGAATAACACTAACAACGTGAAACATATCGAGTTTGGTTAACTTCAGAATTATTCATGTTTCTCAAAATATTGTTACAGAACACCTATTCGAAGTTGGAGTCTGTTTTATGTCTAAAATTAAGTTCTAAAAGGATGATATTCTTGGGACCTACAGTAAATATCTGAATAAGGACAGTTGAATAAAGATCAGGTCATCATTCAGGTTTCTGCCTGCATGGAAATTTCCACAAGACCTGAGCCTTATTTTTCTCACGTAATAATTTGCGCTCCATAACTCAAGTAGCTGATGTTGTAGTTAAAACAGCCAAGCTAAAGTGGGAGTGGACTGGCCACGTCACACGGATACACTCGGACGGTTCGGCAAAGATAGTCACTTACTGGACGCCTGAGAGTGCATATCGCCGAAGAGATCGACCACGGCGAAGGGGGTGTGTGATGTTACGAGTAGCTTACCCTGATCAAAATGTTTTCTGTTTCTTCGTATGTTAGAGATCTCAGATGTCGGGCAGGAGCCCAACAGACACAATACCCGGTCTGATCGGAGGATCTTCCTTTTTCAACGAGGGATGAGGAACTTCACACCTTGTTCCTTATACCCCTAAATGTGCGACAGCCTTAACGACAAATTTATGTCACACAGCAGCTTAGTATGAATTCACACATAATACTAAGGGTAACCCCCCAGTATTATTACTATAAAATACAAACATTTGCAAGAAAAAATTACTTAAATCGTTACTTACACTGTACTAGTTAAAAATATTCTTATGCTGAAAAGTCCGAAAAATTACAAAGCTAGACAAAGTGCAGACTAGTGGGAGCTCGAAAAATCGTACATTTCTGATCAAATTCGGACGTATGTTAACCCTAAGTATACCAAGTGGGTTACCATGACGTCTTACAGCAGGAGTAATTTCATTGTGGGAAAGAGACAGAGCTATACAGGTCGTCTAGCGCCATCTCTTTCCCGCATTGGAATTACTCTTGCTAAGACGTCATGGTAGGCCACCTGAACTCGGTAAAACTTTGTAAGAAATATTTTGTTTTAAATAAAGAACGGCCTGAACCTGGATACTTCAGCGGCGAGACTAACACTGAATATTATAAAGTTATTCCATTAGGGAAATTTAACAGGCTGATTTGGTTAAAAGTTGAAATAACTGGGAAAATGTTGTTTTACAGTGTAATTTAGGCTGTAAATAAAGTAGCTGTAACGTTCAGTTTTGTACAGGGTATACCATTCACGAAGCCTTCAACCAAGCATTCTGTACATCAAACTAAGAACCTTACCCAAAATTATTGCTAGGAAACGACTTTTTTTTGGGGCGAAAAATGACGTTTTACGGTAGGACTCAATGTAACGCACTCAAAACATTGTGCTGACGGATGGATTGAATAGTACGATATAGTAGTAAAATCCTACATTAAAAACATGTATTTTAAAAAAAACTTGTGAAAAAGTTGGAACTTTGACCCCCAATATCTCCGTAACTAGAAGGTTTCCAGGTATGGTCTAGAACAAAAAAAAATTACAATGACGGGAAGAATAAGTGCCTTTCGGCTTCGTTAAGGTTCTTGTTGTTTACTTAATTTTCCCCTGTCAATCGTAACGGTATCATTTACTCTTTTTTCCGTCATATCATTCCTCACACAATCCATCCATCTTTTGAGTTGGTGTTCGTCTCCCTCTCTATCCTATTCATCACTCTTTTAGTCACATGCGATTAGTCCCTCCTCATCACAAGACAATAGATTCCCTTTAGTAGCGTCCATCAATTGCTAAAAATGTTTCACTGATTAAATCAATAATTCATTGCAACATTTCTGCATTCTATATGTGGCTGACGTTGTTACCCACATATTCCCCATTTAAATAGATGGACAAACTATTAGAAATCATGCAGACCACCAAAATAAGGACAGTGGTAAAAAAAAAACATTAGAAAAACGCATTAGATTCAAGAAAAAAAATCAGCTTACGAAAATACACTAAAAATGTTGGTTGTCTAATGATTTTAGGTCAAAATAAAATCACTCTAATCAGTATTTTTTTTTGCTTGGATATCTTTGGTAAGACGTACTGAACGCTGTGTTAAAAATTGTCCATCTATTTTAATGGGACCTTATATACTTACACATCTTGTAGTGTATATCTAAGCAGCTACTATGCATTCAAATCCAATGGCCCGCGCATCGCACGCCCAAGAGCTAATATTGATTCTAGGAGCACTTTGACGGCCAGATTGGTAATTGCAGACGCTATTACAACATAGATCAACATAGAACATGGTGTTATCCACGTTAACCTTGTGTTTCAAGATACCAATTGCCCTTAACACAGTCTAGAAACTTTCTTAAAGATAAAACCTGCTTATAAATTATCATTCATCATCATCATTTCAGCCGAAAGACGTCCACTGCTCGACATAGGCTTCCCCCAACGGTCGCCACATTGACCGGTCCCGTGCGACTCGCATCCAGCGGATCCCAGCAACCTTCACCAGGTCATCGGTCCACCTAGTCCTGCTAACGCAACGTCTTCCAGTTCGCGGTCGCCACTCCAGAACTTTCCCGCCCCATCGGCCATCCGTTCTGCGAGCAATGTGCCCTGCCCACTGCCGTTTAAGTTTGGCTATTCTAGTTAATATATTTTGATAAAAAATAAAATATTAGTTTTTATGGTCCCGGGTGTAATTCCCCGGTCAGGAAAAGTATCATTAGATTATGGATTTTCTCAGTACAAGACCAGAGTCTGGCTTTGTGCTCAGTTGATAACAATAGGCTCATGTTCTATAATTTAACTTTAAATATGACGTGCTTTCCAAAGCAAGAAAGGGTCAGTAATGTAAATATTAAAAAACATTTTGGCAAAAAAAAACCTGATTTCCAAACAAACACTAAATCTTAAATGACTTTACTTTCGAAAGTCGGTGACTTTGTTTGTTTCATTGACTTTTTTGCCACCGACTTTCAAAAGTAAAGTTATTTTAGTTATTTTTTGTGTTGTTTTGGAAGTCGTTTCTTTTGCAGAGGGTTTTTTATTTTACACTTTTTAGTTGTCCACACAACTTCTTATCACGGGACCACTGCGCGCCTCTTCCAAATGAAAAAAAGAATCTCGCAAATCGGCCCAGTAATCATCATCATCTGCCTAGCCTTTTCCCAACTATGTTGGGGTCGGCTTCCAGTCTAACCGGATGCAGCTGAATACCAGTATTACATGGAGCGACTGCCTATCTGACCTCCACAACCCAGTTAGTACTGGGTAATACGTTACCCCTTGGTAAGATTGGTTGTCCGACTTTTTTGGGCCGCTTACTACCTAACGATTGTCAAAGATCTACAAATGACACCTGGCACCAACCGCTTAACGTGCTTTCTAAAGTGCTTTTGAAACTCGGTATGTAATGGCTGGTCATCCATCCACAGACCAACCTAGGCAAGCAAGGCTTAACCTAAAGGTCGACCCGAGTGGCTGTTACTCTTTAGTCACGAGCTCATATAAATCAATCTAATCGGTGAACATACATGAAAAAAAAATGATGCCGATGGAATACATAACACGTTCCATTTTTAGAATTAGGTTTAAAATGAAAATGCCTCTAGTAACATTGCTGGGTTTTTATTTTGACCAATAATGCAACAATAAATGGCAATCAATTTGTTATCTATTACATCCTCAGTCATGTGTAAGGATTACCGGCACGTGATTGGTTGTTTGTGTGCGTCAAACAGACGCGTCGCTTTGCGTCATGTTGTTTATCTGTTCGCGGTTCACTAGGTTTTAAAGTTCATGTGTATCTATGTGTCGATAGGAGAAGTTTCGAGACGTTGCGTTGCTGAAATTATTATTGCCAAGCAAGGGAATATACGTGCAGGATGTTAGGTTAATTCAGAGACATACTTTAAAGGAATTTAGTACTTATGGGAAAAACAATGGGAACTACTTTGAAATATCACTACATAGTATAAAATGAAGTCGTCTGTCCCTATGTATGCTTAGATCTTTAAAACAACGCAACGGATTTTGATGCGGTTTTTTTTTTTTAATAGTTAGTGATTCAATAGGAAGGTTTACATACATATATTGCACCCGTGTTAAACCGGGGCGGCTCGCTAGTCAAAAATAAAACGGTTTTTTTTTGGTTTGAGGGTTGGTACTTAATAGGCAACCAGACGAAGTTAAAAATTGAGGTTTGATAAAATGGGTGTAAACGGACCCTTCACAAAGCGTCAACGAAGCATTCTGTACATCAAACTAAGGAACTCTTCGCGAAAATTATTGATAGTAAACGACTTTTTGTTTTGCCGTGAAACATCACGTTTTACGGTAGGACTCAATGTAACGCACTCAAACCATAAAAAAAGGCTGATGAATGATTGAATAGTACAGGGGTCATGAACGCATTTAAAGTAAAGTTATAACATTAAAAACTTGTATTTCTAAAAAAAAAACAGTGAAATAATTGGTACTTTGACCTCCTATATCTCCGTAACTAGAAGGCTCCTAGGTATAATCAAGAACAAAAAAATGATCGCAATGATGAGAAGAACAAGTACCTTACGGCATCGGTAATTGTCTTTTTACACCCAGTATTATCCTAAGTATCCCAGTTTAGCAGCATCTGTAATACTACTCTATATTCAGTTTCATCATCATCATAATCACCATCATTTCAGCCGAAAGACGTTCACTGCTGGACATAGGCCTCCCCCAAGTGTCGCCACATTGACCGGCCCCGTGCGTCTCGCATCCAGCGGATCCCCGCAACCTTCACCAGGTCATCGGTTCTGGAGTGACGACTGCGAACCGGAAGACGTTGCGTTGGAAGGCCTCCCACTATGTGGACTGATATTCTGTTTAGCTATTCATAATCCAGTATTTTATCTCAGTCAAATTAAAATCATCTAACATTGATATATCTTTGTCCTCAGAGCATCAGACCGGTCTCCATTTGATGGCTCCTGCTGCTCGGGCTACCGGCCCGTGGACTCCGCCAGCCTCGACACTCCTGATGAGGATGAAATGGATCCGGTGAGCATTTTTATCCCTGTAACGTTACGCAATGGGTTTTCTCTTACATTTCTTCAAGTACGGATCTCTCGTTTGAATCAAGATAATAAAAATACATGCGAAAAACTGCATCGAATTTATAATGTTTTTAATATACAGCAGCACTACTAAAAGTACTACAGCGCCATATATGACACAAATGAAGAACTAACATCAAAATTCTAAATTTTAAAGTTATCCGCAACTTAAGACTATTTACAAAAACCCAAGGAGGCGCTCGTGGCTGAATAATAACAGCCGCTCGGGTCGATCTTTAGGTTAAGCCGTGCTTGCCTAGGTTGGTCTGTGGATGGGTGACCGCCCATTACATACCGAGTTTCCTCCGTGTCCCGGAAAGCACGTTAAGCCGTTGGTCCCGGCTGTCATTTGTAGATCTTTGACAGTCGTTAGGCAATCAGTGGCCCGAAAACTCTGACAACCTGTCTTAACAAGGGGTATCGTATTACCCAGTACTGACTGGGTTGTGGAGTTCAGATAGGCAGTCGCTCCATGTAAAATACTGGTATTCAGCTGCATCCGGTTAGACTGGAAGCCGACCCCAATATAGTTGGGAAAAGGCTAGGCAGATGATGACAAAAACCCAAGGAACTTATAAGTTCCTTGGAAAAACCAACAACTGACGGGCTGTAAGCCCATCCAAAACACCCGCCTGGTCGGAGGATTCCCCTTTTCTATGGGGGATAAAAACTTTACACCCTGTTTTTCATACTTCTAAAAAACGTTAGTTTTATAAGGAAATAAAAAAAAACACTTGTATTGGCCGCTGTAGCAGTGTAGCTGTCGAACCACTAAATGTCGTAGCGCTCATTGCGTAGCCAAGTTCTACGAAGCGTTGAGTCTGCGTAGCCAAGTTCTACGAAGCGTAGAGTCTGCGTAGCCAAGTTCTACGAAGCGTAGCTTGAAATTCGTAGCCGTCTCATAGCAAAGAAATAACAGTGAGCTATTTTCTAGGTTAAAGTAGCATAAAGTTCGTTTAAACAAGTTATGTAGTAAATATTTGTGTAAAGTGGGTTTTAATGAGTCTTTCGCAGCGTTAAATTGAATAACATTAGGCGCTGCGTAATAAGGAAAACAAGAATATTTATAGAATTAACGATATGTGTAAAAATTCATTACTATGGATGGAGTAATGATTTTTTAATTGCACAATTAGATTTGGTTTATGCATTGTTGTAGTACCCATCAGTGGAAACTGTAAATAAATATTTTATTATTCTAAACTATCTCAAGAGTAACGAAAATATCCTCTAATTGCTTTAAATACAGTTTCATTTCTAATTGAACGCCAGACAACGCTATTTGAGAGATACCTAAGCGTATTTGTACTAAGAAACGAAATTTAAAAATACATATTAATTAGACTGCTTCGTTGGTTTAGAGGTCGAAATCGTGACTGCTGAGCATGAGATCCTGGGATCGATTACCGGGTCAGGCAAATTGTTATTAAGTTCCTTCATCAGGAAGTTCTCAGTAGCAGCCACGGAGTCTCGGTTTGTGCCCAGTCGTTGGCAATAGGCTCGCCCCCTATTACATGGGGCTTGAACATAACTGGCGAGATCTGATGAGAGAAATGATGGAGTACTATTAGCTACATCTCTGCGTTGCCCGTTGAAGTTTACAGGCTATGTACTAAATAACAGTTAGTTAAAAATATTACCCATTTAAGATGAAAAAAATATTCACACAATTCCTTGCATTATACGAAACCTAATAACGACATCAAACAATATAACACCATAATTCCTTATACGAACACAACGTAAATCCAATATACATGCCGCCAACCCTTTTCAAGCGAATTTCAATCATAATCCGTAGCTTTACGTGCCAAAATTATTTGACACATATTTCCATGCCAGTAAAGAAGCTAATTTAAATTTATATTGAAGAAAAAGGCCCATTTATTCCCCTGTTTAGAAATCTGGTAAGAATTATTATGAAAATAAAAAGTAAAATTGGTTCTTGAGCTTTTTGAATTGATAAAAATCTGTCTTTAGGACTGAGGTACTCTTTTTAAGTAAATACAACATTTAAAATATTCCAATTCGTAATCGACAAATTTATTGTTATATAGTATTGTGTGATATCATTATCATTCTCTTACCCTTATCCCAATTTATGTGGGGTCGACGCAGCATGTCTTCTCTTCCGTACTTCTCTATTACTCGTCATCTCAGCAGTCACCTCCTTTCTTGCCATATCATCCTTTACATGGAAAGTCATAATTATATTATACAAGCTGTTGTTAACATCACGAAGATAACAGTGGACGGCTATGGGGGAGGCCTTTGCCCAGCAGTGGGACAATATAGGCTAACAAAAAAAAAAAAATCTTGCCCGCGACCTTCGTGCGCGTGAAATTATTATTAAAATACAATTTTTCCCGTTTATGCAATATTTTTCTTTGGTGCTTCGCTTTCATTGGTTTTAGCGTGATGTTAAATAGCCTATAGCCTTCCTCGATAAATGGGCTATCCAACACTAAAAGAATTTTTCAATTCGAACCGGAAGTTCCTGAGATTACAGCGTTCAACCAAACAAACTTTACAGCTTTACAATATTTATAGATCAAAAGGTTTGATTCGATAACTCCCTGTAGTGTAGTTATGTCGCAACGCTCAGTTAATTTATTATACAAAAACTAGATATTGTCCCTATCGGATTTTATCGCTTTTACACAAAGCTTAGAACTTCTTCTATATCCACTTCTTGGTTCTCATCATCTGCCAATTCGATGCAGCCCAATTGCGGTATTTTACATGGCGTGGCTGCCTATCTGAACTCCACACCCCGGTTATTCAGCAGTGGCTCTAGGAAAATAATATCTAAGCTCGTGGCTAAATAATTACAGCCGCTCGGGTCGATCTTTTGGTTAAGCTGGGCTTACCTAGATTAGTCCGTGGATGGGTGACCACCCATTACATACCGAGTTTAATCCGTGTCTTCGAAAGCACGTTAAGCCGTTGGTCTCGGCTGTCATTTATAGATCTTTGACAGTCGTTACAGGTAGTCAGTGGCCCGAAAGTCTGACAACCAGTTTTGCCAAGAGGTAACTGGGTTGTGGAGGTCAGATAGGCAGTCGCTCCATGTAAAATATTATACAGTATTCACTTATTCAGCTGCGTCCGGTTAAACTGGAAGCTGGCTCCAACATAGTTGGGAAAAGGCTAGGCGGATGATGAAGTTATTTCTTAAAAGTGTTTAGTTAGACAGTGCGATGTAAGTCGATGGCTGTAAAACAATAGCAGAACTAGGGTTGTAATAATGATGTGTTCAAAATGAACGTCCTGCTGCAAAAAGGGATGGTTATACAGAATATTTCCATCTCTATTTCCCGGACAAATAATGACTTTTATACTTTTTTTTTTTGCTGTAGACTTAATTGAAATTGGTTTGATTGTGTAACAGTATCGAACAGAGTGATTCCAGCAAACGTATTGTTTGACAAATGAACAAAATATAACAAACGGTGCTTTTATCAAAAATTTTCGGAAGAATATTTGAGAGTAATATTGTTACTTTATGAAATGTACTACTGGATTTCTAAAATGCCAGTTTTATTTTCTTCTGAATTGATATACCTCTTTTTCTTCTTCTTGTCGTACGGATGTTACTTCCCTGTTGCTCAGTACCGAGATGAGATGTACCTCTTAAAACCCCATATACTGGTTGGAATTTTTCAACGCCACCTGGAGGGAAACTCCAGGAGTACTCTAAATACTGGAGATAGAAAATTTTACTCAAAGGAATCATTCCTTTATTTTTAAAAAGAAATGAGTCTGCATTCAAAGATTTTCGAAAATTCACTTGCCACACTCTGGAAACGAAGCGGCTAAAGTCCAAAAAAATAACACCCTGTAATTTTATGACTCAATCGATAGAGTCAATCATAAGGATCAAATCTCTCTAACAAACATGATAAATTAAATGAAAGGAAAATCATGAAATCTTAACTTATTTTAAAAGAACAAAAAAAAGGGTAAACTAACTAATTCGTTGCTCAAAATGAGCTCCATTTTGTTGGGTAGTTACAGAAATTTATTATTTTAAAGAATAAATTTCCAGTAACTTATAATAGCTGGATGTGATGAATACTGAAAATCGTATTGCGAACCTCAGTTCTTAACTCGTAGACAGTTAGGTTAGGTTTAGGTTCAGCATAGGATTTTTGGTAAATTTTATTTTTAACATATCCCCAAAAAAAATCTTAGGGGTGAGGTCTGGTATTTTCAACTGCCCCATTGGTATCTGAGCGTGGGGTCTTGAATTCAATTTCCGAGTCGAGCAAAGTCACATTGGGTCTTTCTTTAGGAATTTCTCAGTAGTAGCACGTTGGTCCTGGTTTGATCTCTCCCGTTGCCACCATTTCATATTTGTAATGCATTTATTTTACCATATTTTTTGTTACAGATACCAAAATACAGAGTGGTGTTACTTGGTGACGCCGGCGTGGGGAAGACAGCTCTAGTGTCGCAATTTATGACATCAGAATATATGAATACATACGACGCCAGTTTAGGTGAGCCATTCATTCCGAACAATCCCGAACATTCTCGAAAACTCCCGTACTTTTCCTCCCTTTTTTGTTTTGTGCGATATGATTCCTCCGGTTTATGCAGCCCTGGTACATTGGCCCCTACATCACATTTTTCAGATGTTTCCTGAAACTTATGAGTTATTCAATTTCCTTTTAATTGTTTGTTTTTTTGTCCCGAAAATTAGTTGTGAAAGTTTTTAATTATATTTTAAATTTATTTTTGTTTTTTTTTTATCCTTGCAGCACAAGAAAATATTTCATTATCAGTTTTCAATCCTGAATCTAAATTATTAAGCCAGCATGAACAATAGGAATCGCTTTGAAAATAAGAGTAGCATGTGCGAATTTCCAAACTCCAAAGCATGAGCCAGCATTTTTAGCATGAATTTTGAAATTCCTAGTGATTTAATGCCGGTTTCACATAGAAACTGAACACGTTCAACACATCTCAACGGCTTTCAAAAGCTGTCACTGTCTTCATTGACAACTGTTGAACGCGGTTAAGGTGAGGTGATCGCGATCACTTTCATTGCAGAAAATCACCCTTAAAAAAATATTTTTATTATTATAAAATCTCTATAGAATGAAATAGTTAACTAACTGATATTTTGTTTTAGATAAGAGGGACAGTAGCAAAAATAAAAATGGTTTGTAATACATTTTAAAATATTTATCTACTTCTTTTCTTTTCAAAGCATTAATTAGTATTTGCATTTTAGTTTCTATGTATTTCTTTTTTATTTCCTTTATGTAACTTTCCAGAAAATTATTATTATAGGTACTTTTTAACCACTTTACTGAAGCGTTATTGTTAGATTATTTACAGACGATGATATTGAACATAATTTAAGGAACAAAAGATATTATTTTAAACTACTTGTCATCAGAAAACTGGTTATTATGATGCTTTTAGGCAAATAGTAGTCTTTTATACTAATGCCATACTATAATGAACTAAGAAATAGTATTACTTACTCGGTAGTACTACGTTTAAAGAACTACTTTTTTTTAGGTTGTCCATCAGTACTGTCTCGGTAGTAGCCAGGAAACTGGATAAAAAGAAAAAAAAACTTTATTGGCACAAAAACCTTTGCATACAATAGCATTACATTCTACATAGGTACATTGAAATTTTAGTAGAAGGCTGTACAAATAGTTAAAAACCCTGCCTCCTAAACTAGGGGGACCCTGTGACCTAGGAGTCAGTGTTCTACTGTAACTTCGTGTACAAATTAAAACCTTTATTTGTGTGTTAATAAACCTACAATGACCTGGTTTAACTCTGCTTATGAATGTGTGAGAATGTGTGTAAGGAGGGACGGCTGTATGAGTGGGATGTGATGTGCTGTGATGTGATGTGGTGTGGTGTGGTGTGGTGTGGTGTAGTGTGATGTAGTGTAGCGTGGTCTGGTGTGGCGTGGCGTGGTGTGGTGTATGAGAAGGGGGGTGTGGAGACGTGTACGGTATGTTCGTGTGATGTTGCATGTGTTTCTATATACTCGTACGTTTGTGTGCCTACTTTATTTTAGAAATGAGATTTTCTGTACGGGAATAATCCTGATTGTACAGCCAGTTTTGTAATTTGTTTTTTAAATCATGTTTGATAGAACCCGGTTAATGGCAAAAGGCTCGCCCCTTTTTGTGATAGACCTAAATTTAAAAAAGTGGCAAAATGTGTGCATAGGTAATATAGGTACACCTGTTTCTGAACCCTCAAGGTTTATAGGCATGATGTTATGCTTCCTGACTGACCTGCTTGATTGCTTCGTTGGTCTAGTGGTCGTCATCGCGACTGCTGAGCATGAGGTCGTGGGTTCGATTCCAGGGTCGGGCAAATTGTTATTGGGTTTCTCCATCAGGAATTTCTCAGTAACAGCCACGGAGTCTGAATTTGTGCCCGGTTGATGGAAATAGGTTCGCCCCCTATAATATGGGGCTTAAACATAACTGGCGAAATGTGGGCGTACTATTAAGTAGCCTAACCCTTCGGAATGCATCTAAGTTTCACATAAAAAAAAATAGTTCGAATTCTGACAGTTTTATTTAAAAATGAATGACTAAACATTTTCGTTATTTAAATAATACAAGCTAAGACAATTACATTAACTCAATATTATAGTAAATCCACGAAATATAGATCAAATATGTCAAAATCAGCGTTGGCCTTATTAGCCTGTCGTCATTGCGGCCATATAATACGAGTGCCGTTGACAGCTGCCAGACGCATAACGTGCGCCGTAGATATGACGTGCGACACGTCATATCCACTACTATTGTTGTTTTAATGATTAATATGAAATAGGTAATTACATTGCATCATCGGAATTAAGGTTTTGTTTTTGCAAATAAAATTTACAAATGTTTACAGACAGCTGTCAATGTCATTTATATGTCAAAAAATCATGTAGCACTACATCATCTGCTTAGCCTTTTCCCAACAACGTTGTGGTCGGCTTCCAGTCTAACGGGATACGGCTGAATATTAGTATTTTACATGGGGCGACTGCCTATCTGACCACCACAATCTAGATAGTACGGGGAAATACGATACACCTTGGTAAGACTGGTTTTCTGTTGACTGTACGAGGTCAAAAGGCGCATGCTCAGCATGGTGCTGAAGCATTAAAAAAAAAGACAGCGCTGGTATTCTAAGAGGACTCAAAGTGAAGTTTTACGAATACTTTCACATGCTATTTTGCCATTACAAAATGTACTCTAGAAACAGAAGCTAAGATCGTTTTCCATATTCTTCGCAGTCAGCTTTAAGAAACGATAAGATTATCATAACGTAAGTACATGTTTAATAAGGAAAATATCCTTTTCAAACACAATTTTAGCCAAAATTTACTCAAAACCACAAGCACTTTCAAAACTACATAATTAAAATTACCCACTCGAAAACTTTCAATAAACAAGAGCCTAATCCACTTCATCAAACGAATAGTGCCCGGCGGCCATTTTAGTTTCCTTTTATTTAATGAAAATAGACATAAATAATCAACACTTTCAGGTCTTATCAAAGGCTTTTCACTCATACAAAAGCCGTGAGAGCTTCTAAATAGGCCAAATAACTGATTTTATCCTCCTTTTATCAACTATAAGTGTGTAGTAAGTGGTTTTTGCGAAGTACCACCATTAAGCCGTTTTCTGTTGAAAAATTTATGATGTTGACTGTACAGTAGCGAGCACCAATATGTGGCAATTTTTAAAAGTGTTTTTTTTTATCGTATTGATTGCAATTTTAGGTGGTTAAAAAAAAGTATAGATGCAAGTGCCCGCGGCGTCGCTCGAGTTATGGTGGGAAATTATCATCTCATGGCAACGTCCAATTTTTTTAAATATATCCTATGACACTTGGGCATAATGTAGCTTCTCATGAATGAAAGAATTTTCAAATTTGATCAGTTCAGTCAGATTGAGTTCTCCGTTGATTACCTTTTATCAAAACTTATAAATTTTACCTCTTTGTAATATTAGTGTAGCCAAGTCTTAGCGCAAATCAGCCCTCGATTTTTCTTTTTTACATTTTTGACATTAGGTAGCGCAGTGGCTGAGTGATTGGCTGCTGCGCTGCATGTTGCGGGTTCGATCCTCGCACGGAACAAATATTTGTATGATCTACAGGTAGTTGTTCCGGGTCTGGCTATTTGTGTACGCACCCACGATACAGGAGATTTTCCTAGTGTGGGGAAAAGTTAAAAAAAAGAAAAAAAACTTATTGGTGCTCCTGACTGTACCTATGTTTGGTCCGTAAGGTTTTTAGGTTAAGTGCGGTCGAAATACATCTTCTTTAGGATATGTCGTTCGTGTTTTAGTGAGTAAATAAATGTTTTTGGTGGGCTCCTCTTGAGATGTTTTCGATGAAATGTTGGGTGACGACCCAGGACGACATATAAAGAGTATTTCATAAATTGACAGTGACCTATAGACTTTGGGTTTTTCCATCTGGATATACAAGGCATAACATAATAAATGCAAAACCGTGTGTTTCCTGTGGTCTCTCGGACCATCAAAAATCAAAATCAAATCATTTATTTCTTTGCGAACATGGGTAATAGATGTTCTTTTATAATAAGTTTCTCCACATTTTGCCGTCACATAGGCATGCAAATAGTTTGTTTACAATTTTAAATTTAAAATAAGTGGCATGTCATTGGAATTGTATAAAATAAAAAGAAAAAAAAAATGTCATTATGGTCAAAGTAATAAAAAAATTAAAATATTATCAATAATGTCAAACGGAATAGTACTATGCCAACTTGAATAACAATATGAATACATTATAAATCGGTCAATAACAGTAGGTATATCAATCAGTTAGTGAATCATCATTTAGAAAGTCGTCAATTGAGTAAAAGCTTTTCATAATTAAAATTTCCTTTAGCGTCTTTTTAAATTTTAATACAGTCATGTTTTTTATAACATTGGGTAATCTATTATATATGTGTGGGGCGATACCAAATAAACTTTTTTGCGTTAGTGCAGTTTGAAACCATGAAACTGAACTTTTGTTCTACGAGTACTAGAAATTCGCAAAAAAGTATTGGATTTTCTACAGGAATTGACGCGATCCGCTGATCAATATGTATGGTAAAACTTAAAAAAAAGTTATGAATTTCCAAAAGTCATAGAACAAAAGCTGTTTGAATTCATGGTCAGAGAGACCACACGGGAGGTTTTGCATTTATTATGTTATACCTTGTATACAAATGTACAGGGAGTAACAAGGCCCTTAACGAAGCCGTCAACCAAGCATAATGTACATCAAACTAAGTAACTTTATGCAAAAATTATTGCTGGGAAACGACTTTTCTTTTTTTTGGTGAAAAATCACGTTTTACGGTAGGACTCAATGTAACGCACTCAAAACATTGTGCTGATGGAAGGATTGAATAGGACGGGAGTCGCGCAGGTGTTTAAAGTAAAATCTTACATTAATAACATGTATTTAAAAAAATACTTGTGAAAAAGTTGACCCCCAATATCTCCGTAACTAGAAGGTTCCCAGGTATGGTCTAGAATAAAAAAAACGGGGAGAACAAGTGACTATCAGCTTCCTTAAGGGTCTTGTTACACCTTTTAGAGCTAACCGACACTAGTATTTCGCCCGCGACTTCGTCCGCAAAAATTGTGATAGCTCGGCTAATTTGCATGATATAAATATAAATTATAGCCTATGTTATTTCCTGATAATTTAGCTTTCTGTTGGTGAAAAAATGATAAAAATCGGTCCAGTAGTTTTTGAGTTTATTCGTTACAAATATACAAATCTTTCTTCGAATTCTTACAGGAATCTGGATAGGTATAGTAGTTTTTGAGCTTATTCGTTACAAATATACAAAAATACAAATCTTTCTTCTTTATAATATTAAGTGTAGATAACGCATAGGGCATTCTTACAGGGACCTGGACAGCTCTGCCGTTTGCCTCATCATCATCATCTTTTCAGCCGAAAGACGTCTACTGCTGGACATAGGCCTCCCCCAAGTGTCGCCACATTGACCGGTCCCGTGGGACTCGCATCCAGCGGATCCCAGCAACCTTCACCAGTTCATCATCCATCTATCCGCCGCTTTCCTCATCCAAAAGAAAATTTGAATTTCGCGGGCTACCCTGCTTCCACCACAAAATCCTGTAATACTATTGTATCAACACGTTGAAACATGTTGTGACAGGCACAATACCGGATATGACACGTCTGCGTCACTGCCTAAACACAGGAAAGGACGTGTTATTGACAGGTTCGTCCTAGAATCACGTTCACTAATATTGTGATAACGAGAGTGATAACAAATTAATGGTTTTAGTTCTATGACACGTGTAGATAGATTAGGATGGAGTTACCATCTGTTTCTGAATGTGGTATTAAAGTCTTGAACTTCTAATTCAAAAGTGACATTCTTTTAGGTATTGAAATCAAACCATGGATACTAATAACATCACACATATTGAAGAAATTGAAACAATACGTTACTCTCCTGCGCACTCCCGAATATAGAGCACTGTCGATCGGCTGATTGTTACGTGACATAACCATCACGTCAGTAATCCCCAAAGGGCAAAACTGAGGTGTACGTGTAAAACACGGGAGAGGGGCCTTGCCATTCCGTGAACAAATCTAGAATCTCACAAATTCCTGATGGGAAAATCAAATATCGCCCGAGCTAAAATACGATTCCAAAAAACTTCATTCAAGCAATAATAACTTTTAACACCAAGCATACAAGTTTAAATTCTAACCACATTATGTAATACTCACAGAAGGTTTCGACTTTCCATAATGACCCGACATACCGACTTCGGCCGTCTTCGGTTACGGTCGGCGGTCTTCGGATAATAGAGTGATTACGGCGTAATTGTTAGTACTAGACCTTCAATTTGAGGAGGTACGGGGTAACCACAGCATATCGGTAATTGCTATAATGGTTTGCGTTAATTAAATTAGTGTTTAATTTCATAGTGCGGTCTAGGGGTGGTTTGGACCTCATTTTAAGGTTAAATCTGTGGTTATTTAATGCAGTAAGTTTAGTAAATATCAGTGGAATCATGTAGAATCCCTATTTGATACAAAAAAAATAGTGTGAGAGCTTTATCAGCCTGTAATGTTCCCTCTACAGGGACAGAGGCCTTTTCTCTGAGAGAGCTAGTGTACCATAACCCATCATGTGGGCTCAGTGCAGGTTGGTAGATGTCATAATCTTGTTTTCGAATTTTTGGTTCTAGAACATGCTGGTGCAATGTGTGTAGTTTCAGCAGTTTGATCCATTGCTAAAATTATACAGGGTTGCTACGACAATTCGACAATACCCAATCTCGCTAGCTCAGCGCGCTCACTAATTGAACGTACAAACTTGCAGCACATTTGATGTGCGTGTGGATTGAGAGATCTTTTCGAAAAACTCTTCCAATCCCAACCAAATTATAAGAGAGAGATTATTGTATTTAGGAAATAATTGTGAAAACTTCATGGTAAGGTATAAAATTTGTGAAACCTAAACAAAGAAAGTTAGAACTCATTAACTGGATCTCTCAATCTGGACAACTGAAGAAAAAGCCATAACGCGTATCCAAGAATATACTGCCTACGTGTTTATAATTTGCATTTCAATTAATTGTGAAGGATTTGTGAAAGCTGCTAAACAAAATTTCAAATGTATGCAGCTAAATTTTTAATGCAGCAGCTCGAGAGCTGGTCGTGAAGCGGGACTAATCCTGGTCGTGGCCGCAACCTTGGCCGCAGTTTGGCCGTAGCTTCTGTAGCGCGTGAGGTCGCTTAGTGTGTCACATATTATTGGGCCACGTTTTTATCAATATTTCTCTTCAAACTACCAATCTCGATCTAATTGAATTTGTGACTTCAACAATAAAATACTCTACAAGAAAAAGTAAAAGAACAATAAAATCCGCCGTAAATTAAGTTCACTGCGACCCAAATCAGCCATTTTGGTAAAAACTTTTAAATCTATTACTTAGTTATTTCTTTATCCATTTGCAAAAGAATCGTTTGTGACCTTTTTATACAAATGGAAAATCCACGAAAATAACTTGTTTTTAGTAAATTATATTGTTTTTGTTTCTAAAGGTGGGTACAGGTGGCCTTCCATGTCATCTTAAAGAAGGAGTAATTCCAGTGTGGGAAAGAGATGGCGCTAGACGACGTGTATAGCTCTGTCTCTAGTAACCCCCCAGACCTGTTTAATATCATTGCCTATTAACTGTTGCCTTCAAATTTCGTCCGCGTGAAATTATTATAATAATATTACTTCCCTATTTGAATCGGATTTCGTTAACAAGGGGTTTAATTTTTTGCACGGAACCCTAATTCTTGTTCTGTAATAAAAGTAGCCTAAGTTACACCTTATAACATCAGCTATCTGCCAGTAAAAGTCCCATCAAAATTGGTCCAGCCGTTTCCGAGATTAACCAGAAGAAACAGAAAGACAAAAATTAATAAAAAGTTATAAGTACCGTTTACACTTTCATATGCATTAGTAGAAATATGTTATTTTTCAATTACAAACAGACACTTCAACTTTATTTTTTGTATGTACAGAAAATGCCTTTTAAAATAAACTTTTATACATACATCGTGGACATTGAACTATATACTTACAATTTGCTAATTAGCAGTAGATCTTGGAATACTAGAGATTCAAGTAGCAATTGCAATGAGTAAGACGTTGTCTTTCAACAGAATGAATACTTACCGGGTATTATTTAGTTTAATTAGATTAAAAGCAGAGGATTTCCTCCCGTCTGAAAAGCATCATAATAACTATAGTCTTCATAGTTAAAAACTGCTCTGAAAGGCTTACAACATTACGTAATATTAATTTACGCAAAGTTGTACTAAGACTTTAGAATATTATGGGTAGTAATATTCTGAACTCTGAGTACAACTTTTTCTAAATAGTACATAAAGTTCCTGCGCTTGCCATTTCCCTTTGTTTTCGAAAAGAAAAAGTTACCGCAGTGAACCAATTAATAACATACCTAATTATTTTTAAATTGTAGTTCTTTTAAATTGATATCGCTATAATTTACCGGTTTTTTTGTTGATATTCTTGTTTTTGGAGTGATACCTATTTTATTTAATAGCAAAAGAATTACAAATTACAAAAAAATATAAGGCACACGCCTTATTTTTTTTTGTAATTTTTTTCAACATCGCTTTATTCTATCTACATGATTATTCTTTTTACAAAACAAGTAGGCTCTTTAAGTAGGTATATTTAAATTGATTAATTGTAACGAATGATTAATCTAAACTTATTAAAAAGGAGTTTTTGTAAATTAATATTTTTTACGTAGCTGGCTGGTTATGTATAAGCTTAACTTAGGTATGATGACGATGAGAGCAGATTTAGTTAGTAATTAACTATAAAATATCAACAGAATAAACACAAATTAAATAAAAAAAATAATTATATGTATATATTTCACCCTGTATACTGAATTTAAGGATGTTTTACTGAAATTGTATCTTACTTATTACTTAAAGTGAGATTAGCTAATTAAACAAAGAACATACTACCAGTTTCGATTTCAGGACTAATTAATGAAATTCTAATTGTCTCGCTAATTACAACTTGTCTGTTACCTACTTCATTTGTTTACGTTGGGCGTAATATGTTCTCGTTTACACCTTCATTGTAAGACGTTTCCACCACTATTAACTCCACCTCCTTCAATCATATTGACAGTTAAAGTTTGTAAGTCCTTTACTTTGGGATACTAAAAAGTGTTCTGTTGACTGCGAGTGTGAGTAACTGAAAAAAAAAAATTAAAACTAGTGCGATCAAAGTTTCGAATCGATTAAAATCTTTGTTTGTTGACTCATCTCCATCTCCATTTTGTAATAGTGCAGCTCTTATAGAAGTCGTTTGTCAAGACATTTCGTCTTATTTTAAAGAAAGCTACGCACCTACTATGCGTCTGGTATCACTAAAGTATTATTGATTATCATATTTAAATGAGGTCCTTCGAGCCGGATCGAGCGATCTGTTGTTAGCGTGTTTGGATGCAGAGAGAGAAAATTCACAAATATCTAGAAAGTCGACTCAAAATCTTTGAGAGAAAACACAAAATCTAAAACCAATTTAAATAGTATTCTTAACCTTGACAAATATTTTCTCTTCTTTTCTTTTAAAAATCATTGCCCCACACTAGGAATTTCTCCTGTATCGTGGGTGCGTTTACAAACATTTAAGCTCACATACACAAACAGCCAGACCCGGAACAACTACCTGTAGGCCATACAAATATTTTTTCCGTGCGGGAATCGAACCCGCGACACGAAGCAGCAGTCAATCGCTCAGCCACTGCGCCAACCGTGCCGTCATCAATATTTACAAATAAGTTCGATTTTCTATCTCAGACATCCAAATTAATTTGCTTGTATTTACAAAATGTAATTAGATTCGTAATACCACGCCTAATTGAATAGCCAATGAAATCGAATTGTAATAAATTCTGTCTTCACCAAGCAAAAGGTTTTTGAGATAAATGATTTCGGAATATTAGCACCTGACCTTGTAAATAAAATTAGAGTTTGTTTAATAGGAGGTAATAAACTCTAATCGAAACCGAAGCCGCGGCAACCAACCGAAACTCGTGTGGTTGCCCGCAGCTCCACCCATGTTGAGGTCAGGAAATTATCCCGGAGGAGCGCACTACCATACGTCCAGGTTCTGATTCAACACGCGTAGCATGACCACCGTAGAAACGGGTTTTGTCGACGGAATAATCGACAAAATGACAGATAAACAAAAGAAATCTGTCTTGTCCGTTTCTATGGCGGTCATGCTAAGCGTGCAGGTCGTGGCTTCCTGTATGCCTATTTTTCGATTTAGTTTAGCCGATAAGTCGTGAAAAAGTCATATTTTTTCACTTTCATCAAAATTCTCTTGCCTTTATCCCAATTTATTTGGGGTCGGCGCAGCATGTCTTCTTCTTCCATACTTCTCTATTAGATACTCGTCATCTCATCGTATAGAGTTACTTTCATAAAGTATACTATCTAGTTTGGAACTATGGATCGTAACCTACGTTTTACCAAAAATAGGCACTTATAGACATTGTTTTCTAGGCTTTTCTTTATTAACGAAATGTCTTATAAATTCTGCAGAGAATTAATTTAGATTAACATAGAAAAAATAAATTAAGTATGGCTGGAATTTAATGAAAACTAGCTTATTAGTAAGTCAGGTCATCGGGTCAGTAACCTTTTGTGTCGAATATAATATAATGACCCTGATATTTAACGAACTTAGGTATTACAATAATATTTTCTTTATTACTGTTATATGCCTTGCCCGTTCGTTGGTACGTGATAATTGTTTCAGACATTTTTGTTTCATGCCTGATATTGTCGATTTGTAATTACGATATTCAGGTTATACTATACTCAACACTAGTTGAGAGTCCCAAATAAACCCACGTTCACAAAGGCGTGGGCGTCTGTTTTAACGAGTATTTTTGAATGCGTCCTCGACTTTTCAACTCTGAGCGCTGTGGATCACACAGCAATTTTTTTTAAAACAAGTACACCTTAAAAAACGTCTCCTAAAAAGTTCCCATGTGAACGCGGTCTTACCTTTCCACAGATGAGGGTAAACCAATCCATTAGGGTTTCTCCACAAAAATAAACTATTCTTTTTAGCAATGACATAAGGAAACGATTTATTGAACTTGACCTACCAAGGAAGTACTAGTTATTACGATTACTTTTGGTGAAATCAAGTATATTTAGGGACTTAATGTTACCGTTTTATTCGATACAATCTGCTCTCATCTACAATCAATAGCAAGTATAGCAACTTTACTATAAGCACAAACGTGGCTGCTAGCTCTTCTGTAAATAACATAACTTCTTTTTGCTGCTTGCGTCTGGTGAAGCTAAATGCGGTAAGTGTATGTCACCCTTTATTATAGTGTGTCCTTGCCTTTATACTCCGCTATCTACGTGTGTGTGTTGTGTAGACATGTAGACTAAGCATTAATTTTAAAAAAACCGTCTTTATATTGCCGTTAAAATTGTTATGATATTTAACTGACTTAAAAAAAAAGAGTTTTACAATTCGATCGGTTATGGTATATTGTTAGAATTGCATAATATTCGTATACGTTAGTCTATGTGGGATTTTAAGCACGTACACATGCGTTTGAGTTCGCATGCACTCGTATGTTTTTTTCACAATATCGTTCGTAGTAGTTATTTTTATTAATGTGAAGTTTCATCAAAATCCGTTTGGTAGTTTTTGCGTGAAAGAGTAACAAACATCCATACATCCATCCTCACAAACTTTTTCGTTTATAATAATATAGTACTAGGGTAGCAAGAAATAGTTGGATGTTTCTGTTTTCTTGTGTTTGAGGAGCAATGACCTCGGCCACGGCTAGGAAGTCATTAATTATCTAATGTTATTCATCATACACTCATCATTTATCATATCAGACTATAAAGGTCCAATAGCGTACCATGATCCTTTTAATAGATTGGTAAAATGAACAATATAACACGGAATACCGGACACCGTATCGTTTCTGCGTTCCTTGGTGGTCAATATGACAAATTGCTTATTTGTCATATTTTAACTGTGGTCGTGGCTCGCACAGGTAAATAAAGGTTTCATCGAAAAGCGAGCGAAACGAACTGGAAAATTCTAGCTTTCTGGGCCAATGTGTCAAGTCTTGATTAAATGAAGACTAAATTAGGGTTTTTTGTTTTCCGTAGAGTTACTTAGTTTGATATACGGAATGCTTGGATGATGGCTTCGTGAAGGGGCCGGTAGCAAGACAGCCACTACATAATCGCCCTATGGTACTGTCAATGTCAATATGTTACTATAGGTGTGCAGTTAAATGCACCTAATTGATGACATTGCTGACAGTGACCTTGGATAAAGTCGTTCTATTTTGATATCGCTTAAAGTCTGTAACGCTTAAGCAATCATCCATAAATGTCACGGTTTATTGTAAACGCCGTATGTTTGAATACTTTAAAACAGACTTTATGTTCTTCAAATATACAGTTTCGGAAACAATAATAAAATTTACAGGGAGTTTCAGAATTGGTGGGTCCAAGTTAGTATGGTAGTAATACAGGGTGTAAGGGGCACCTCTCCATAAACTGATGGGGTGAATTCAGTATATCATACTAAGATGACCGGTATAAAGTTCAGGAATGTTATGGGAATCCAAAAAAAATACATTTGTTTTGTTTAACGGCAAGCGCAACGACGAGTTGGATGAACTCTGTAGCTAGGCAGGAAGTGAACAGCTGATTTCACGCGTCGTTCGTTAGAGTATTCCAACATCCATTGTTGGATTTTTGATTTCAGCCGTATTATTTACATAAATGGAGTGCTGCGTACAGGAAATGTCATTTTACATTGAAATAAAGGAATAGTAACCGAAGAAATAATCCGGAGAAAAATTCCGGTGGAATATGATTCAAAATAACGCCCTGTCAGTTTGTTGTTCCATTTCTTTTTTTATGTATTTAAAGAAGTACAACCAGGCAACTGAACAAGTGTTCCATGCAAAACTTCAATAGGTATGTACCCACCTACTCGAGCTACACGATAACTGGCAAATGCTTGTACTGACTGGATAGGTCCACTCAAATCTGTATGGTTCTTTCTTCAAAAGATCTTCTCTGTCAGACGCTAATCTACATAGTCCTCAAATGAGTTAACGAATTTTATGCCTGGACCTTAAAAAGAAGGTTAAGCATGTGAATAGGCCATGGTATATCAAATGTGTTTCACGTTTTAAGTAAAGCGTCTATTTTTGAATACGTTAAAAACTAAGTATTTACATACAGTATTACAATAGGGAGTTAAAACAACAATTAAAACCTAATTGTAGATGACGCGACCATAGCTAGGTCTCAATCTCAATCAATGAGGTCAAGCTATTTTGAAATTGACGGCACGGTTGGCGCAGTCGCTGAGCGATTGACTGCTACCGCGAGTTCGATCCCCGCACGGAACAAATATTTGTATGGCCTATAGTTGTTCCGGGTTTGGCTGTGTGTGTATGTGTGTTTAAATGTTTGTATTTGCACCCACGATACCGGACAATGCTTGGACTAGCGCCATTAGTTGCCATCCCCGTTAAAAACGATTACAGTAAATAGAAACAGCCTGTATATTTAATAGATTCAATAACAATAGTGGTCAGGACAATAAAATTAGGTACCGTACATACTTACGCAGTTAGCATGAAGTCAAATAAATATTATAAACGCCTTGTCAAACAGCTGTAATTGTTTTCTAGAAATGTACAACAAGTTTTACCTTTATTTAACTACATTAAAGATGAGCAACCTTCCCGTCCATTATTATCTGATTCTGACCTGTTTATACGCCATCTACTTGAAGGTCAGCGCACAGTTATAAGCACTGCACGGTTTCACCATCGCCTCACCTGACGAAGGTACGTACGATAGATTTTTGAATCGAAAATACAACTTTATCTTAGTTAAATTTACAACTAGCACAGTAAGTATGATCCCTATTTCTCAAAATTAAGTAAATTGAATTGTGAAACGAGCATTATACATTTTAAATGGTTCGAATTTACGTTTCATTAACAACGGTTATTAAAAATAATAATAAATTAGCGGTACTCCTGGACACGGCACGTATTGTTAGGAGGTTCCTCTCTCTAGAGCCCTGACTGCCGGTAGCTTGGATCCTGTTCCCGATACCAGGGCGCAACTATTTTTTATATTACTTTAGATTGTAATATTTAAAAATGTAATTAATGTGTACAAAAATAAATAAAGGAAATAATAAAAATGATATCAGTTAGGGTTGCGCCTCATCTAGCACCACGAAATCGCATTTTTCCATGCTCCTATCCTAAACAGAGCGGGAATGCTATCGCACGCGGCAGCATCGAAGCAGCACGCTCTGTTTCTCGTTCTAGCAAATGACGGTTCTGAGCAATAAAAAAGGATAGCAGCATGATGTGCGAGGCGGTAGTGATCGAGTGCAGTGCCTTTATCTGTTCGTCGATCTTTTCCCTCATCCTCTCTCAAAGGCACCACTTTACGAATAATGGTGACAGCACCCTGGGGGCCATTTTATCCAATTACGAGTCCATGATGAGCACATTCATTCGGACGTCAAATACATTGTTTATTTATAGACTGTAAAAATGTACATAGCTGGAAATACTTACAGGGTGATGTAAAAGTATGCAAGTAAAGAAATAACGGATCACACATTGCTTTTTTTTAAAGTGGTTTTTCAGCGATATTGCTTTTAATTTTTTTAAGAGTGGAAACACCTATTAATGCAGCGTGGCGAACAGTCTTGCCAAGAAGTATGTACCTATCGTGGTACCCAGAAACTAGGTAGTGGAAACTAGGGTGTGGATAGGTAATCACTCCATGTCAGAAACTGGTTTTAGCCTCACTCGGTAAGACTGGAAGCCGACCCCAACATATTTATGAAAAGGCTAGCCGGATGATCAGGAGATTTCATAAAGATTAGTCTGAAAAAAAAAAGTAGGTACACTCAAACAAAAATCACGAAAAAGACGTGCGACATTAATATCTGTCAAATAAGTTTACAAGTCTGCCACATAGCCCGCGGCTGTCGTATGAAATTATGTGAAAGTTTTTGATAAATCTAATTTCAGAAGTTTGATTTTTATTCGAATATACGACAGACTTGGAGATTAAAGTACCTACAACATTTTGGTTGAGAGGTTTATCGAGAAAAAAATCATGCTTAATTGCATTATCAAATAACTAGCTACCCGCCCCGGCTTCGCACAGGTACAATATATAAGGTCTATCTTTTTATACACGAAATATTTTAAGAGTAACTTCTATAAGTCGTAAAGTCGCCAGAGCAACGAAAAAAAAAATTATCTGAGTGTTTTTTTTTTTTACAAAATTATTATAATTCTAAATTTTTTTGAGACTTTTTGCATAAAACCTTTACTCCCATATCATAACAATGACAGTAGGTAAATACGACGTAGTAAACTAGCGTAATGGATGCTTAAAATAAGGAGCCAGTATTTATTTTTTGGGTCGAGTAATTTTAAATTATGTATTTATTATAAAAAATATACTCCGATAAAAAAAAAATCCCTTGAAATGGCTTTGTTATAGCCGTTAGATGATTCCCTGAAAATATTCCATGTATGAATAGTTAGACCCTATATAAACCTTCCTCTTGAATCAAGAGTGATTCAAGAGGAGACGGAGGAAGGGATTTTGATGCGGTTTTCAGTAATAGATAGATATCTATTACTGAAAACAGCATCAAAATCCGTTGCGCAATTTTAAAGATCTAAGCATACATAGGGACAGACAGCGGGAAGCGACTTTGTTTTATACTATGTAGTGATACACATAATTTTTTTACCCTTACATGTTTTGCTTTTGCAATTTAGTTTCTTGATAAGCTCAGACCAAATAAAAAACCAAGACACAGCACTGTCAACAGTGACGTGAAGCCAATTTCGTAAATATTGTGTGCACTTATTGAGCGTAGTTTTGAGCGTAGTTTAGTTGTAGTTTGATGTAAATGTGTGCGTGTGAGTGTATATGCACAAAGCGAGGCGTAGTTTTGCGCATGCTTCACTGTATTGTTCGCAGCGCTGTTTTAGTTTTTATTTGGTCTGAGGTCTGAGGTCTGAGGAGCAGAGGTCGGAATTAGGTAGATGTAAATCGTCAAAACCTTCCTACACAGAAGGTTCAGATTACGCTGCAACTATACTAGAACAAATGTGTCTTTTTTTACTAGCACAATGTTGATGTTTTTTTTTAATTTAAAATAAAAAGAGCTGGAAACAAATAAAGGGTGTGAATAGACCCTTAACGAAGCTTAAAGACACTTCTTCTCCCCGTCTTTGTGATCATTTTTTGTTAAAGACCATAGCTGGGAACCTTCTAGTTACGGACATATTGGGGGTCAAAGTTCCAACTTTTTCACAAGTTTTTTTTTAAATTCATGTTTTTAACAAAAGAGTTTTAGTTTAAGCGCCTCCACGAGCCCCGTACTATTCAATCCATCCATCAGCACAATGTTGTGAGTGCTTTTCATCGAGTCCTACCGTAAAATGTAATATTTCACCCCAAAAAAAGAACTCGTTTCCCAGCAATAATTTTTGCGTAAAGTTACTTAGTTTTATGTACAGAATGCTTGGTTGACGGCTTCGTGAAGGTTCTGTTTACACCCTGTATTTGAATGGGCTTTAGGTAGTACCATCTTATACTTTACAGTACCATTTTACACACGCTATTACTAACGAAATAGTTATATTAAGTACTTAAGTTGACATAAATTCCACGATATGGTGAATGGTCGTAAATTGCAAGCGTTATACGACTTCAGAACTAGGAGTACCCTCCACCAGCCATAACTTCTGAATGTGCCTTTGATGTTCATACGTCGTAGAATTAAAAGTTAGAACCTTTATGACTTGTCGCTCGAGTGAATTAAATGTTCCTATGGCATTGCAATATGAAAATACGTCATCATCTGCCTAACCTTTTCCCAACTATGTTGGTATCGATTTCCTGTCTTACCGGATTCAGCTGAATACCTGTATTTTACATGGAGCGACTGCCTATCTGACCTCTACAACCCAGTTAGTACTGGGTAATACGATACGCCTTGGTAAGACCGGTTGTCAAACTTTCGGGCCACTGACTACCTGTAGCGACTGTCAAAGATCTATAAATGACAGCCGGGACCAAGGGCTTAACGTGGTTTCCGATGCACGGAGGAAACTCGGTATGTAATGGGTGGGGCACCCAACCGCGGACCAACCTAGGCAAACGTGGCTTATCTTGAAGATCGACCCGAGCGGCTGTTGTTATTTAGCCACGAGCTCCTCTTCATGATATGAAGAGACGTAGGTATTAGTATAGGACTCATGGAGATTGTACTGGATAACTTTAATAGCGCGATTCAAAATTTTATTTTAGTTCTTCCTTTGTATCATAGATGGCGCTGTAATGCTTTTTGTACTGTGTTCCCGAAGTAGTTTTTGTACTATGTTGCTGTAGTACTTTTTGTACTATGTTGCTGTAGTAAATCAAAATCAAAATCAAAGCATTTATTTCAAATAGGCCAGTTACAGTTACTTTTGAATTGTCGAAACAAAGACAACAGTAAAAAAAGTACTTTTTGTACTATGTTGCTGTAGTACTTTTTGTACTATGTTGCTGTAGTACTTTTTGTACTATGTTGCTGTAGTACTTTTTATACTATGTTGCTGTAGTACTTTTTATACTGTGTTGCTGTAGTACTTCTTGTACTTTGTTGCTGTTGTACTTTTTACACTATGTTGCTGTAGTACTTCTTGTACTTTGTTGCTGTAGTACTTTTTATACTATGTTGCTGTAGTACTTCTTGTACTATGTTGCTGTAGTACTTTTTACACTATGTTGCTGTAGTACTTCTTGTACTTTGTTGCTGTAGTACTTTTTACACTATGTTGCTGTAGTACTTCTTGTACTATGTTGCTGTAGTACTTTTTATACTATGTTGCTGTAGTACTTCTTGTACTTTGTTGCTGTAGTACTTTTTGTACTTTGTTGCTGTAATACTTTTAGTTATATTTTGCTGTAGTACTTTTTACACTATGTTGCTGTAGTACTTCTTGTACTTTGTTGCTGTAGTACTTTTTATACTATGTTGCTGTAGTACTTTTTGTACTGTCTGCTACACCATCATCGTTTTTCTTCTTCTTATTTTTTATACTATGTTGCTGTAGTACTTCTTGTACTATGTTGCTGTAGTACTTTTTATACTATGTTGCTGTAGTACTTCTTGTACTTTGTTGCTGTAGTACTTTTTGTACTTTGTTGCTGTAATACTTTTAGTTATATTTTGCTGTAGTACTTTTTACACTATGTTGCTGTAGTACTTCTTGTACTTTGTTGCTGTAGTACTTTTTATACTATGTTGCTGAAGTACTTTTTGTACTGTCTGCTACACCATCATCGCTTTTCTTCTTCTTATTTGCGTGTCGATAGACTAAAAGAAAACCCAACCAGTATATAGCCACCTGCACAACTCTTTCGTTGGCTTCGTTTAAATCCTGGAAAGTGCAGGTGGCTGTGCAGGATAGGCAAGAAAGGAGGTGGGGCATATCCTGCAGAGGGGCTCCAAACTGACAATATATTTGGGACGGGTCGATGATCAGATCAGCCCATTTGATCAGATTATTTCGTTTTGTTATTTCTGGTAGAATGTCTAATAATTTCGGTAAAGAATCGAGAATGCTTTTCATATGAAAAGGTTTTACGAGGCCATGAAATGTTTGCCAAGAATTAATACCGTGCCCCTTTTATAATTTTAACTGATATTAATATTATATTATCTAATAATTAGGTAAACATTCTATGAAATTTATTCATTATCTGATTAACGGATTATTAATATTATGTTTTGGGTAAATGTTGAAATTTGTAAGCTGTTAAAATGTTTCGATATTTTTTAAATTAATAACAAAAATAAGCACGATGTGGAGCCCTGACACAGCCAGAAGGCGACGCGGTAGACCTCGCAGGAGATGGCGGGACCACCTGGACAAAACTAACGACCAGTGGTCCACATTGGCCCTGGATCGAAGAATTTGGAAGTCATGGAGAGGCCTTTGCCCAGCAGTGGGATGACGCAGGCTATAAGTATCAGTAAAATTAATAACAGTTGCCCGGGATTGCATTCAATGTACCAGTACATTGCATGCGCCTGAAGTTACGAAAGTTTCATCGCAATAGAATTAATATGTTGTTTAGAAATCATTTTCGTAACTTTTTAAATTAATTACTGTAGGGAGTATTAGTATTTTGGGACTCCACATTCTTGTTTTTTTTTAAAATATATTACTCCAACGATTATGTAGCTACATTTACCTAGAACGTATTCCGAAGTTAATGGAACTTTAACAGGTGGTTTGGGGGTACACCAGGAAGACTATTCTAAGTCATAGGGATAAAAACATATTTTTTTCTGACTGACTGATGTTGTTTGTAGGCCGCTTTTAATAACTCTGGTGTTGATCACTGCATGAACATGCAGTTATATGCTATGCTATACTGCAGAGCATATCACTGCATGAACACGCAGTTATATGCTATGCTATACTGCAGAGCATTTACGGCGCAACTATTGGCATGGCTGCTTGCTTTATTTGTATGCAATCTGTTGCTTCAGACTTTGAAACAGAACTTTGCTTTCAAAATCTTATGACCCTCAAAAATTTTTCATTTTTTTTATAGCATTTTTGCGAATGAACACGTCATTTTCCTAGCAGCGTAATTAGTGATTCATAAATCGTGCATTTTCTCGTATATTCATGTGAAATTTTACTTGTGGCTTATTTCACCAATTCTGAATGAAATCTGGGTAATCGATCTTTCAGATAACTTTAAGTTTGTGTGTTTCTTAATGATTTTATTCAGAAATTGTAAAACAGGCCTGTACTTAATCTTATAATTCATTATAATCACATAACCCCATATAATATACCATGTGTGTTTGAATATTTTGGTGTTAACACTAAACCTAACCTTATAATCATTACAATAAATTGTTATTTCCTTATAATAATTAATATATATAATAATTGTTATATGACATTGTTTCAGATGACGAATTTGGTGAGAAGTCAGTGTCCGTGTTACTGGACGGGGAGGAGTCCGAAATGATATTCATTGATCATCCTAGTACTGAGATGTCGGTTAGTTTACATCTATTTTATGAAAGAGTCAGTTTAACACTAAGGCTGTCATCATTCATCATCATTTCAGCCGAAATACTGCTGGACATAGGCCTCCCATAAGTGTAGCCACATTGACTAGTCCCGTGCGACTCGCATCCAGCTGATCCCTGCAACCTTCACCAGGCCATTGGTCTACCTAGAGGCCTTCCAACGCAACGTCTTCCGGTTCGCGGTCGCCACTCCAGAACTTTTCGACCCCAACGGCCATCCGTTCTGCGAGCAATGTGCCCTGCCCACTGCCACTTTAGTTTGGCTATTCTTCGGGCTACGTCGGTAACCTTGGTTCTCTTGCGGATGTCCTCATTTCTGATTTGATCACTCAAGGAAACTCCGAGCATCAAGGTCTGTCAAGTTGAGACTAAAACCAAACTAAAAGAAAGATTCGCTGCGATAGAGAACCAATGACAAAACACTTCATCAGTCATGCTTCGTTGGTTGGTCAAAAGCGCGACTACTGAGCCTGAGGTTCTGGGTTCTATTTCCGGTTAGGGCAAAGGGTTACACTTTGCCCTATTGGGTTTGTTATTGGGTTTTTCATTAGGAATTTCTCAGTAGCAGCCGAGGCTGATTTGTGCCCGGTTTGTGGCAATACGCTCGCCCTCTATTACATGGAACTTAAAACATAACTGGCGAAATATGGGTGTACTATTAGGGACACCTCTGTCTAACCCTTCGGGGATTACAGGCATGATGTTCTGTTCATCTGTCATCTCGGAAAGTTTCTAGCATGACAGCTGAATGAAAGTAACAAATATTTAATTTTATTCTCCACTAACTGCCCGCGACCGTCCCGTCCGCGTGGAATTATTATGAAAATACTATTTTCCATGTTTTGCCAACATTTCTCATTGATACGCCCCCCATTTGTCGTAGAGTGATGTGATATAGCCTTAACCTTCCTCGGTAAATAGGCTAAATACCAATACTAAAAGATTTTTTCAATTAATACATTACATTAATTGATAAAATCTTTTTCATAAGTTGGAAGAACTTAAAACAACACCAACAACTACCAAATTCTATAAGGTAACGTAGTTCAGAAAATTGGGTAACGATGATCCGATAAGTGTCCACAGAATAAAAAGAATAGCCCGTTGAATGATATTTTGTGTCTATGAAATGTAGTTTTCCATGTGTCTGTCAAATGCTTTGAAGAACAATCCCAATATAAAGTTTTGACAAGAGTAAGATTTTTTCATCGGAAACTATTTGACTACTACTGTTGAGTAAGGACCCTTAGAACAAACATATTCTGACACATGTGTGGTAATTATTCCCCAAACTAATTCTATCTACCCCCAACACAGGTGGAGAACTGCCTCTCAACCTACGAGCCACACGCCTGCGTAGTGGTCTACTCTGTGGTAGCCAAGAGTTCGTTCACTCGCTCAGCTGAACTACTGGCTTACCTCGCCAGGGAACAGTTCACTGTGGAGAGGACTGTCGTTCTGGTCGGGAATAAGGCTGACCTGGCTCGAGCTAGGCAGGTTTCTACTAATGGTAAGTGAATAAGGAGATTTTGGCCAAGATCTATAAAAGATGTAAAAATACCTTTTACGAAGCGTCATTACATTGCGTGCTCCCCGTCATTGCGATATTTTTTTCGTTCTGGACCAATTGGAAGCTTCTAGTTACGAAGATAGTATTGGAAGTCAAAGTTCCAACACTTTTTAACTTTTTTAAATATTATTACTTTACTTTAAATATCTCCATGACCCCTGTACTGTTCAATGTATCCATCAGCACAAAACGAAGGGTCCCTTTACACCTTGCACTACTTTGCGCGTTCTTTTGGCATATTCCCGTCACTGTCACTTGTAGTTTGACAGTTATGTGACAGTTACACAGATAAACCGCTAAGCCAAAGTGTGTGCTAACTTAGTAAGTAACGTTTGTAGATCTCGACCTAAGAACCCTGAGGGTTTACTCTAGGGAGTTAAGTAATCTTTTACGTTTCAAACAAGTGGATCTTAAAATCTTTATTAAAAAATGGAACCCTGTATTTACCGTCGCGTAGTTGGGTAAAAACGTTTGGTTTTGTAAGTAAGATAATTTTAGTAATTGAATGGAGTAATTAAATTACTTATTAACCTGTGTTTGTACAACAGAAACGATTGATTAGTTAACTAGCAATTCAAGAATAGCTTGAGTGTAACTCTTGATACAAATGCTTACCGAGACAATATTAACTGGTCACAGTGAATCTCTAAGACAATTTGATTTTAATTAATTCATTTTGTGGTTACCTAAATGCATTCCCGTTCGTTTCGTGGTCGCAAGCGCTGCTAAATCACCCAACATGAGGTCTTGATTCGATTTCCGGATCGGGCAGTGTTATTGGTATTTTTTCATTAGGAAATTGTCAGAAGCACGGAGTCACGAGTTGTGCCCGGTTGATGGCAATAGGTTCATCCCTCATTACAAAGGATTTAAACTTAACTGGCGAAATGTGGTAGTACTAAACGTACAGTCTGCCAGCGCTTCAAGATACCACAAACTGTCAAATTTCTCCAAATGATTTTAAGCCATAAAATGTTGGCAGTTAAGTTCAAACACGAATGAGAAAATCTGACAGTTTATGGTAACTGGCGAATGTACAACTCTGCCTAATATGTTATTTTTTCCACTCTAATTACCTTCTATTTTGCTATACAGAAGGCAAAGGCCTGGCTACGTCGCGAGACTGCAAGTTCATAGAGACGTCATCAGGCATCCAGCACAATGTGGACGAGCTACTGGTCGGGATCCTCAAGCAGATCCGACTGAAGGAGAGCAGGGATAAGAAGCATGCCAAGAAAGTTGGGAAGCAGGTTCGTTACTGACACATGTTACAACTCTTTCACAGTAACCTTTTATATCAGCAACCTATTATAGACCTTAATGACACAAGAATAAAGATCCCTGTAATTTCGACAGACTTGTCAGTCAGCAACAACCCAACATCAACCATATTGTAATACATATAAAGATCACGCTGTTGGGGACAAAACAAATGTGAGATAATTGTGAAATGATCTGCGGTATTTGAAGGTTTTGACATCAGCACTTGTCACTAAAGTAATAGAGACTGCTTTATTTATTTTCATATAAAATTTTATAAAAGTGATAAAATTACAGAAAGTGTGAAAAACTGTGAATTTCAGTTTATTTATAGTGTCATGAAAATTTTGGAGGAATTTAACAGGACGACGACGAGTGTTGCGTCAAAAATTTAAATCGATATATGGAATGAACTATTTTCACTGGTGTGATCTTATACTTAATAAGTTAAAGTATTTGAATATGACTAGACAAGTACCATTAATTTTAGTATTTACATAATTGACACGACTGTACCTACAATACAAAAAGTATTCTCCGTCTAATTTCAGATATTGATAACATGTCACTCAATCATACTTTGTGTTACTCAGAAAGTGTAAATATTCAAATGAAATACAAGAACACAGAAATTGACTATGCCGAAACAAATAATTCAGATCTTGAATAGCAAATCGAGGCATTAGTAAGAATAGCTTAGCAATTCCGAGATCAAGTACTGAAATATGTATAACATATTTGTCTTCAATAAAACAAGGCAGTGAGGGAAAAATAATGAGACAATGTGTTAACCTTACTGGTAAAAAGATACTCAATGTTCTTTAAAAGATAAAAACAAAAATAAGATCGCATGTATCATGTCTGAATATTTGCGTAATTGTTGCCAAAGTAAAGATAAAAGAGCTGGGATAAAAATGGGATCCAACTTCGAGATCAAACAGAAGTATTTGTGTTTCCTTCAAATTGAAAGAAAACATTTGCTCAAAGTCTGTATTTTGAAAGATGTTTAAGATTAATTATTTTGTTTTAGGAAGCGAAACAGCCCAAACTTGCGAGCTCTCGTACGCACATATCGCTAAGCATCGCACGAGAGCTTCTACAGAAGATCTGCATAAACGACATTACCAAATCCAAGTCTTGCGAGAATTTGCATGTTCTTTAAGCTTCTGGGCTCCTGGTATCTTGTGAATCAATAGATGTTTTTCTAATTGTTGATGTATAGAGGATTCTTCCTTTTAACTTTAATGTCTACGATTGTTTTTTAATTGATTTTTGACTGGGTATATAGTGTTAAGGTTAATTTTGTATGAGATAAGCGCTATAAATAAACTAATCTGCTTTGTCACTGGAATTTTCATATCATCTTTATTACAGTTTCTCCAATGCATGTCGCCATTCTCCACGAAATTCATAAAAGACTTGACTTTATCCTTTTTCAATTTTCTAAACACGATCCAGAATTCTTTATTCATCATAATTACATTTAACTTTCGCAAATCCCTTATTGTTACCACGAAAATAGCTGGTTTTTCCTCAATCGTTTACGTCAAAAGTATATCACGAGGAATTATTTATGAAAAATATTCGTGGTAAAGTAGCTCGAGAGGGTTCTTGAAAAGCGCGTTGATTTTCGCAAAAAATATTCTTATTTAGTAAGAAAAACGTCTGTTCAAGGTCGATTGAATATGGGTTGGTAACAATGGCTTGCTTTCAAGATCGGACATCAATATTCCCATATACAAGACATTCGAGAAACTCCTATAAATCAGCCTTCAGATTTATTGTACTCCATCCATTAATTCTTATAACAAGGTTTCGTCATTATTTCGTAACTTGATATATTTTTGCGCGCTTTTCTTTGTCCGAGATTATAATGTTGTCATTTTGTTTACTTTATTCGCTTCACGTTCTTTTTCGCTCAAATTTTTCAGCGCACCTGCGTCTTTTCTATCATTATATCTTCTTTTGTTACAATCAACGTCTATTTTATTATCATCTATTTTTCTAATTGGATCATTATTTTTATAAATTAACGCGTAAATTAATTCTGAGAATTTATCGTAGGAACATTCATTATTGAAGCTCTTGAAATAACTGTTAGAATAATTAATGATCAAACTTAAGTGGCCGTTAACATTCGAATGATTTGTAACTACTAATTGTCAAAGATAATTTCGGATTTCTTCAGCCATACTGTTTGTATAACCTATAACTAATTTGTTACAAAACTCTTCTTACGGTTTAGTGTTAAACTAAGTTTAAGTCTGTAGTTATAACAGTTTTGAATGTTTAGTAATATCATTGGAATTCATATCTTTAGTGTATGTTAATTCTATGTAATCTTCATTTTGTCCTTTAGCTTTTTGGTCATGATAAACTTTATCACTAACATAAAATCTTTCAATAGAACTTCCAAGAGGATCTTAATTGTCCTTTAATATTTAAATAACTTATTTATCTATTAAATAGCGTTGGCTTGCTTTCGTCAAGGGAAAACGCAACTTTGGTCTCACTTTGTAAATGTATAATAGATGACCTCAGTATCGTCAGGGAATATTAAACAGATCTATCTTTATTTGAATCTAAATAAAGCTTTGACAAAGAAAAGAAAATGAGATTAATAAGCAAAGAGAGACTTAAGTTAAAACTCACAGCTAATTCTAAACCAGATGTATAATAGATGACCTCAGTATCGTCAGGGAATATTAAACAGATCTATCTTTATTCAAATCTAAATAAAGCTTTGACAAAGAAAAGAAAATGAGATTAATAAGCAAAGAGAGACTTAAGTTACAACTCACAGCTAATTCCAAACTAAATATTGATTCAAAAATTCAAAGACCTTTATGTTATGATAGAGTAGTAAATGTTGTTCATTATGTGTACCTAAATATGTATAATATCGTTAACATAATGAGAATTTTCCATTAGAGTACTTGTTATGATTAGTGTTTACTCACGACTCGTGTTTCGAGCAATTACTTAATATGTTTGAGTACCAGATGAATAGAGAATGGAGCGTCTGATGTGATGCTTTACTGAGTTGTTTTTTGGGTGACTTTGCTGTCCAATAAGTAATGTGGTGGAGCGAAATGTTAATTAAATTGGGTTGTTTTTTCCTAGCCTACTCTGTGCCACTCTTGGGCAAAGGCCTGGGATCCACTCCTTCCATTTCTTGTGAACCCGCGGGTCTGGCGGAACCTGTCTAGTTTGCCCCCTATCGCCTTCGTAGCCTACCCTGATCCCGCCTCACAGTGTTAGGACAACAGTTTCCTACTATTTTGGCCCACAGTTTGTTAGATACGGCCGACATGTCCTGCCCAGTCTCATTTAAGTACTTTAACTGGTATTTATTTTCAGATTTTAAGTAAAGAACTAGGAATGGTGTCTACTGTGTATGGACTAATTTTGCTAAAAGTCTCATCTCAATATTTGTAGCATGATTATGGCTCACTCACACCACAAATCACTAAATGGGTTTGACTCTAAACGTAGGTATTAAAACTTCGCTCTGTCAATAGTTTGAAGTCGATAAAGATAGAATGAGGTTTTAAATATGTTTAGTGCGTATTAGAGTTTCCTTGCGTGATCGAATCAGAAATTAAGACATCTCCAAGAGTTTGCGCAATTGAGCAATTTTTCGGGCTACGTCGTCAGTAACCTAACCAAGGTTACCGACGACGTAGCCCGAAAAATTGCAAAACTTAAGTGGCAGTGGGCAGGGCACATTGCTCGCAGAACGGATGGCCGATGGGGCCGAAAAGTTTTGGAGTAGCAACTGCGAACCGGAAGACGTTGCGTTGGAAGGCCTCCCACTAAGTGGACCGAAGACCTGGTGAAGGTTGCGGAGATTCACTGGATGCGAGACTCACGGGATCGGTCAATGTGGCGACACTTGGGGGAGGCCTATGTCCAGCAGTAGACGTCTTTCGGCTGAAATGATGATGATGATGAGTGCTTATTAAACCCGTTATTTGTGGTGCCAGTGGGCTTTAAAAACAACAACAACAACATTAGTTTATTGTCAGGCAACTTTGGTCCATAGACATATAAGAAAAAAAAAATATTAAAAACAAAAAAACATTTATTTCAGACAAGATGCCCTACGAAAGCAAATTTAAAAAATTACATAATTGAATTGAATTGAATTTCAGAAATTTTTAAAATGTATAAAAATAAAATAAATTAAAATTCTAATTAAAATTGTTAAAAGGAATATTGACAGCCATGTACAAAGAAATAGTTAGCTTCATATAGTTATGACTCTCAATATTCCTGCTAAAAAAATTAATTAACATTTTTATTTATTTTATTTTAATCATTTTAAATGCAATTGTTATTATTACAATTTCTGAATCTATATACCTTACAGACAACATAAACATTTAACACGACTCAGAATATTTATTAGTTATTACTTCAAAATTAAAAAAAATATATTCCATGAGAGCTCAGTCCAAAATTGATACTGAATTTATATCTCTTCACAATCATATCTTTTGATTCGCCTCATTGACTTTTAGATCCTTTTGACAAAACCCAAGATATCCCAGTACCTTCATAACATCAAAGGTAACATGTATTTAATCAATACATTGAAGACAGGCCCCTCCCAGTAAAACAACTACAGTGACTGCTCCATCTTTGCTTGTTAATGGCCGACATTAACGTGCTATTTGTAACCAATACCTAGAAGCGATGGCTGACCGCGACTAATTGGATGAAGTATGAACTGGAAACATGAGTTATAGTGCCTAAGACTTGTTGGGGAGCGGCCAGGCTGACGAGAATATCAACTTAGATCTTTTAGTTATCGCAATCCGAGGCTCCTTGTTAGAGGAAAGTGGATGCTTTTTCTCACAGGCCAAAGTTGCAAATTCGACAGCATATTTAATGTCTCTTAAGATTTTTTTTTTGTTAAAATACCTTTTTACAATTTTTTTTTTAAATATAAACATATCAACACAAACTATCATGGGTTTAACAGCGGTATGCCAGACACTGCAACTCGGTGTCACGACATTATTGATTAATACATCACGAAGTAAAATCAAATTCAAGTGTCCACTGTCGATATATTAGTTGATAGTATAGTTTGTTGGTAGATATATAGTTTGTTAGTAACAGGTTATCTCCGAAAATACTAACCCGATTGAAAATTTTGTCGGCTGTCATTTGTAGATCTTTGGCAGTCGTTAGGTAGTCAGTGGCCCAAAAATTCTGACAACGAGTCTTACCAAGGGGTATCGTATTACCTAGTACTAACTGGGTTGTGGAGGTCAGATAGGCAGTCGCTCCATGTAAAATACTGGTATTCAGCTGCATCCGGTTAGACTGGAAGCCGACCGCAACATAGTTGGGAAAAGGCTAGGCAGATGATGATGAGAAAATTACATTATTCTTGAGTGATAAAGGATATTTTTTAACACAAATAAATTCACTGTTTCTGTGAAAACACAGGAGCAAAACCTCGGGGATAAATTTCTGTGTAGTAAGTTGCCTACTTAGTCTATTTCTATTTATTTAGACCTTTGACTAGATTAGTTGGAAATATTCTGTTTATAAGGCTATGGCGTATATTTCTGCGTTACATTTTTACTGGAAAATATGTTTTACAACTTCAGTCTTTGATGTCATTTTATTCTGGATTTATGCTCGTTTACACTAACACAAAATGATTACTATAAGGTGGAAGCTCCAGCGTAGACCGCGAAATTTAAATTTTCTTACGTTTTTTTGCAATTTACTGGTCAGAGCAGCGGTGGCCCAGTGGTGGAGACCCCGACTTACGAGCAGTAAGTCGTGGGTTCGAACCCAGGCAGGCGTTACTTTGTGTAAGTTATTTCATCACCACTGCTCTCAAAAACATCGTGAGGAAACCGGCATGTTCTGGAACCAAAAATTCGAAGACGTGACATCAACCAAACCGATACACCATCCGAAAAAAAAAAAAAAAAAAAGCGTCTACCAAGCACTGGGCCCGCGTGGTGGATTAAATGAACTTAGAGGGTTGTATTGATGATTTTAATGATAATAATTCTGTAACTACTTACGTGTTAAAATCGCGAATCATATTTTGTTCAACGTACAGCCTGACACTGACCGGAAAATTGCAAAAAAACGTAAGAAAATTTTTATTTCGCGGTCTACGCTGGCGCTTCCACCTTAGTAAAGGGACTGCTGGATTTTCAACGCTCACCTCAGTGACGAGAGTTGAAGTTTCAACAGTTCAATAACATTTAGGCTTTTGGCACTTAGGCTGCCATAAGACGGACTGCATCGCAGCACCATCAGACTGACTGCATCGCAGCAACCGCGCGCAGTCGATATATTTCGTCTATTTCATACACGAAATATTTTCAGGGAATCATCTAACGGTTATAACAAAGCCATTTCAAAGGATTTTTTTTATCTGAGTATATTTAAAAAAAAAAAAAAAATAATTAAAAATTACTTGACCCACAAAATAAATACTGGCTCCTTATTTTTAAGCATCCATTACGGTAGTTTACTACGTCGTATTTACCTACTGTCATTGTTAGAATATGGGAATAAAGGTTTTATGCAAAAAGTCTCAAAAAATTTTAGAATTATAATAATTATGTAAAAAAAAAAACACTCAGATAATTTTTTTTCGTTGCTATGGCAACTTTACGACTTATAGAAGTTACTCTTAAAATATTTCGTGTATGAAAAGATAGACCTTATATTCAACCTATTCCGTTAGATTCACCAGTTGAATTTATTGACAACGTGGTTGCTGCGATGCAGTCCGTCTGATGGTGGTCTTAGTGCTGGTAAAGAACGGGTATTAATCCTTTTCATCGTTAGTTTGGCCGTTCCTGTAAGCTTACAAGCAGCTCATATTATTTGAAGTGCTGCAAACTTTGTATTCTATCGCTGCAAATAATATCAGAACTTTGAGCTTTAGTTATAAGATACCCCGCGAGCAGTCTGTTGTGGTGAGAGCTATATTTTCAATGTAAAGTTTTGCTAGAACACGCTCGGGGTACACAGTGTAAAAAGGTACAGAAGTTCCACTATAAGACCTGCCCTAATAAAGAAGGATTAGGATTGCTGTATATCCTAAAAATCACACAGTTGACTGTACGTCGGTTGCAACACTTTGAATTTCAGTTGGCCTATCGTAGCTGGGAACTTGAATAGAATTACAGACCAGCTAATACTGCTTCGTTACCAATGACGACTTTATTATATTTACCAAACGGTGGAAATCGAGTATTTTGACAAAGGAATGTAAGGGTGTTCCCACACCAATCGATCGATCGCCGATCACCAATCGATCGATGGTAGAAATGACGACGATCAATCAATTGGTGTAGTAGAAACTGTCGATCGACGCCGAGTTATCCATTCTACCATCGATCGATGGCCTCGATCGACGATCGATCGATTAATGTGGTAACACCCTAACAGTGAACAAAATGTAAGTAAATGTGTCTTGGTTCTTCATTAATTGATACTACACAGTAACGAAATATATTAGAAAATATACTGGATCTTCTGTACTTTTTTATATTGTGAGATATATCAGTATTAATACTATTCATATATAAAATAAAAATTCACGCGCTTGTCTATACATAGCGTAAGTTAATGTTAAGCTACGTGTTACTATTAGAATACTAATTATATTTTTCTATACGAAACTTTCTACGACTTTTGAAATGACGAAAGTTGTTTTTTTACCCTGTTTTTTTATTTGTGCCAATGGAATATTTTTACCACTTGAATTAAGTAGTTATTATTTAAAGGTTAACAACAGGGGTCTTCACCTTGTATAGTTTCTTTGATCAATCCATCAGCGTGTGGTGAATGCACCAATTACGTCCCGTTGCGTCAATTTCAACAATTTGCGCAGCGGTAGTCTTGTTTATCGGTACTTTATTCTTCATTAAGCTCTTTCATCAAAATGTACTTTCCTTTTTGTTATTATGAAATTTTTTTATTTATTCAAGAATTAAGGTCGTTTTGTAGAACGATGTTTGATTCAAATTCAAATGTAATTTTATTTCTATTAATTGCAGTCGAAGTTTTATCTTTCTGGATTGTATGCCAAATCGTCTGCCCACCAGAAAATAAGTGCTCATCGTTACCAATGAACATCTGCAGTGCAATTTAGTGTAACATGGTTCTACTGACGCTGAAATTACATGAAAAAACATGGGTAAACATTTGTGAAAATAATTCTCTTAAAAACAAGATGGCGGCATTAAAGTCAAAACAACCATGTAGCATTAGACTGCAAAAGCGTTGCCATTTCAGCAGCTAAAATCGTATTTCTTGCTAGATTGTTCTTTAACAGATTGCCAAAGTTTAAAGAGCTTTTTCAAGGAAATTCTTTTCTTATTTCTTAATGATTTTATTTTCTTTTCAGCCTCTTTTTGGCCATACACAGCACACCTATTTTAATACACGTGACGTCACAGAACGGGGAACTAAAAATTGAATTTTAACGTGTTTTGTACCAAAATTATGTGGTGACGTGTTCTTGTTTCGTGACGCATAAAATATGACTTTATTTAATGAACTTTTAAAACAGATTAGAAACACGTACCGGTATTTCGTATTATTTCCTGTTTTATTTTTATTTATTGTATATTAAGTCGAACCAAATTTTTCATTGGCACAAAATAAAAAATGTCTTCTAAAACTTTTTGTAAAACAAAAAAAAGTGTCTTCTTTGTAACTAGTCTATGGTTTAGTGTCTTAGTTCTTTACCTGTAACTTTGTTAGTACTTAGAACTTATTTCAAACTATCTTTTTGTTTTCAACATTTGCCTCCGAGAGAGTTTCTAAGTATTTAGATAGGAAACAAATGGTTTTGGGGTTTGTGCGAATTTTTAACTGAAAATACTGATTTATTTTTAAATGACAACCACAGACCAACCAAAAAAAAAAAGGCAGACGGCGCGCCACGAACATCAAAAGTGAAGCCACAAAAACCTTGGTCCTGCAAGTAAATACGCTCATCGGTCCTAAGTACGTAGTACGTAGGAGCGATAAGCGTTTTCTTTGTAGTTTACAAAGACAACTAAAAAGAAAAAAAAAAATCGCGCTAGTCCGTTCTTTTTTATATACAGGGTGTACGGAACATTTTTAGTTACTATCCCTTTATTTCAATGTAAAATTACATTCCCTGTACGCAGCACTCGATTTATGTGAATAATACGGCTAGAATCAAAAATTCAACAATGGATGTTGAAATGCTCCAACGAAAGACGCGTGAAATCAGCTGTTCACTTCCTGGCTAACTACAGAGTTCATCGAACTCGTCGTCGCGCTTGCCGTTCGCTACGTGAGTTTTGCCACGGTAACGATACATCTTAGTTTGATAAACTGAATTCACCCCATCAGTTTGTGGAGGGCTGTCCCTTACACCCTGTATTTCAACTTGGAATTGAAATGTTGCCAAGCCAAATAATGATTCACAAATTAAACGAGAAATAATACCTAAATAGTAACTGACATACCATATACTCCACCTCATAAGTAAGTCCCTCACTAATGTAGAAATACGTCGAGCATGTACCATAAAACAGACGCTTGCCAGAAAATGTTTTTAATCATACTCTAAAGGCGCAAACCCACCGCGGTGCACGCTGTGCACGGGCACGCGACGCATTTTAGCTGCGTGGATTCATTTGTTTGACAACGTGGCTCTGTGGTTTCCACTGCAGTACACACTACACACCCACAACTATGTACAACTGTAGCGTACGTGGCTCACCACGGCATAGTCGTGGGTTAATATTCGTGTATAGCGTGTACCGCATGCACAGCGTGCATGGCGTTGACAGCATTGAGCCTTATTCGAGTTGTAGTAATGACGTCATTTGATGCATAGCATGTCCGTGGTTTGCAATGGAAACAATCACATACAATTTCTTGCAAAGCGAAGCTTAACACACGTGCGCCGCGGTGGGTTTGCGCCTTTACTCGTAGCTCGAATTTCGTAAAAGGAGAAACAGTGAAATATTAAACGCAGGAGAAAAGTAAGTCTTCTTGAAACCCGCACCGAACGTAATTAGAAGTAAATAGTAGGTAGGAAGCACAATTTATAAATTCTTCGTTGGAACTGAGATTTTTTTTTAATTACTGAGTAAACAGCCTTGGGCTTGAGGATCGGGGAAATCTTGAAAATCGGAAATTGTTCGCGTAATTAGAACTTTTTGGGTGTTTTGAAATTGGAGTACAGCAATTAGCTACCTAATTCTTTGAATTGCTGACTCAGCGCGAAAGGAGATCATTCAGGCTCCATACATTTTTGGGCCTTTTCTGAAAGTGTCAAAAAAAAATGGTACGTAAGAGATGGTAAATGGTTCAGAGCGATCCTACAACTTTTGTGCCATATTAACAATTGCTCCAAATGTCTAGTTATAACAAATACGATACCGATACCATTTTTTTTTGTTGGCCGACTTTCAGGAAAGGCGCTAAAAAATTATCTCCTTTGTAAACGTTACTTTCTTGTCTGTCTTTTGACTTTGCGCTGTTACTGTCACTGTCAAACTACAGATGCAAAGTTGAGAAAGGAACAAATTTCTGTCGAAGTACGTGCTAAGTAAAGTTTATAGATATCGGCTTAAGGATAGCGAATGCTTTCCTTTCCAACCTAAAGGCATTACAAAACATGGAACATTATCGTATAGCAAACTATTTAAAAATATTTAAACATTTTGATTATGTTGGTCGTTGGTCTAGTGGTCGCAAGCGCGACTGCTGAGCATGAGGTTCTGGGTTCGATTCCCAGTTCGGGCAAAGTCTTATTGGGTTTTTCTATCAGGAATACCTCAGTAGCAGCCACGGAGTCTGGATTTAGGCCCGGTTGATTACATAGGCACAGGCTACTACATGGGACTTAAACATAACTGACGAAATGTGGGTAGGTACACCTCTGCCTAACCCTTCAGGGATTATAAGCGTGATGTTATATAAAAGAATTCAGTTAAATACCCGTCTGAATGAAATCACAACGAACGCAAACCACAAGTGAATGTTGAATGAATGTAGGAGATAAAGAGGCGGTGTTAAAGAATGAATGGAATGAACCAATGTTTGTGGAGCAGTGAATGTGGTTACTACGCTTTTCTTTTTGCGTTCAAGATTTTCATTTTCTCGCGTGAATGAATTGCGAAGTAAGATGGTATTAAATAATGTATGATTCTATTTGTACGAGATTTTTAATTAACTTTCTGTAACATTTTTATTTCTTTCGTTTCTGTGGTTATTTTTGTTTTCTTATTACTTTGCGCTCTGTCTGTACCGCTGTAAAGGATGTGGATTCTTCGAAAAGATACAGTAATTCTTTCATCTTATTTAAATGCATAAAAGAGAAAAATAAACACTTTTGATTAAAAACAGTGATACGGATTTAAAAATGATTTAGAAACGATGGATGGACTGTGTGAAGGATGGTATGGCTAGAAAGGAGATGACTGCTGAGATGACGAGTAATAGAGAAGTATGGAAGAGAAGACATGCTGCGTCGACCCCAAAACAAATTGGGTTACGGACAGGAGAATGATGATGATGATGATGATGATGGTGATGATGATGATGGTGATGATGATGGTGATGATGATGATGATGATGGTGATGATGATGATGATGATGATGATGATGATGATGATGATGATGATGGTGATGATGATGATGATGATGGTGATGATGATGGTGATGATGATGGTGATGATGATGATGATGATGATGATGGTGATGATGATGATGATGACACGGATTTAAAAACACCTGCACAAAGTTCAACAGATCTTGTGCGGCAGAACAAATAGAACTCTAGAAGTTCCTTCTCTGGTATCTGAGTAGGATTAATTTCAGGACATTACGTTTCGTTCGCTTACTGCGCTGACCCTGTCCAAGTAAGAAAACACCAAGGTTTAGTACCTTGGTGTTTTCTTACTTGGACAGGGTCAAATTAAATTAGCTAGAGAAATTCCTAAGACCTGAAGAGTATTTATATTTTTAAACGATAAAAAAAGGTTTTTCGAGGTCTACAATTGCAGTTCTTGTAGTTACTTGAAAAATTATCAGTTTTAAAGAAATTTAAAAACGTTAAAAAAATAGACAGTATTGTTTTTTGGACATGTGTTAGCCGCAGTTATTCTAGTTACTTACTCAACATATCAATTATATTATTATTAAATATCCATAGTTTCACTAGCTAATTTAATTTGATTTTGTGTATTATCATTTCTTAAGTTTCCGTGTCATAGAGATGTGGCCTGTGTCCCAGCAGTGGGAACATTATAAACTGATTATGCTTATTATGCTTTATAAGTTCTTCGTCAACTAAGTTACTGTTAAGCCTCATGCAGACAGCTACGTCTTGTCGCGCGTGTCGAAAAGTAATAATAATATCTGAATCGGAATGCGTCGAACCGCGCCAGTCGAACAGTAGCGTCAGTTTTCATAGAAATTGTTCTACGGAGATTTACCGCCTGTGTGTCTGCTTGGGCCTTTACTGTAAGCTTGATTCATCTCATAGCTGGGCAAATGCCCCTTACCGCGCCTTGTTGTTGTTTGGTCCAGGGCTATTGTAAGTCCTTGGCTTTGTCAAGTACGCAACAACCTCAATAAAATTTTAAGTAAAATTCGCACAATCCCCAACGTTCCCTCGAAGGGAGATCGAGCTTTAAAAGTACCTATACTTAGTAGTGGGAGCGTGTGTCTACACGTGTAGACATGCACGTGTGTTTCTTGTTGTGATAATCGTGTAATTGTGCATTTTTCATTAAGACATCTTAAAACCCCTCTTTTAGTGAATAAAACAATCTCATGAATGACACGTAACTGGTGGTGGGTTGTAATAAGTTCAGCGAGGGTTAAATAAAACGTTTAGCAGAATCACCCCTAAAGTCGATGAAATCAAAATCATTATTTATTTCAAGTAAACCAGTTACAGGCACTTTTGATTTGTCGAAACAAAGACAACAATAAAATTAACCTACAGTCCCAGTCACAAGGCATAATAACTGTGAAAGTACTGTAGTTACCCATTCCAAAGCGTAGTCTTATTATGGAGAAGTATGGGCAAGAAACTCCATGAATATTCTTTTAAATGAGAATATTGTTACAAAACCTTGGTTACATCATTCATATTGAGATAGATTTTGTTCGACTTATGAGGTGTTTCTGTTTAGCCGCTGAATATATTTTTTTCCAAAGACCCCATATAGCACTCCGAGCAGGTACACTCGCCAGCACATGAAGTTACTACAAACCGTCAAATTTCTCCAAACGATTTCAAACCATAAAATTTTAAAGGTTAAGTTCAAAATGGAATGAGAATATTTGACAGTTTGTGGTAACTTGATGCACTGGCGACTGTACCTAGTTAGTCATTGCTAACTGATCCTAGACTCGTGAATGTAAGTTTGTGAGAAAAATCGCATTATTTCGTAAAGAGGGGTTTAAAATCCATCAAAATGCACAAATTCACTTAAATGTGTTAATTAATTTAAACTAAGTAACTTTTCTATATTTCCTTGCGTGCTTGACTGATGATCTTAGTGCTTTACACTGCTATGCAAAAAGATACAAGTCTACATGATACAGGCAACTTGTTACTTCCCTAATGAAACCTGCCAGCAGTCCACGACTTTTTGGACACAGTGTAGAGAATACAGTAAGACAATTTTCTTGGACACTTTGAAGGTATACTGAGCTTTTGTTTCCTTCAGGTAGCTTTGTACTAAATGTATTTCACTACAAGAAAATGTTCCTTAACGACTTTTATTTAAGAAGAAAACGTCAAACGGTGCAAATACAATAACCTAACTCTGTTGTAGTCACTAATTTGGTTATAGATAACAAGGCAAATAAACTGTAACATAAAATTATTTACACAATGTATAACCAAATAAAATGTCAGCTATGTACGGTGTACTTTGTTAAATTTATGTATTTCGAAAATTGAACCAAGTTGTCTTACCGTAATTTTTTTCTGTACAGTATTTTTAGTACTAAGATCCTCGGCTTTCCACGTATTTTGTATAAATATTCTCAAAGTCTGAACATTTCTTCTGTAAACTAAATACATACAAGTTGTTGTGTTTCACATAAATCATATAAATCCGTGTAGTTGATGTAGATTACTTTGTATACGTTCGTTCGATGTTTTTGGTGATTTTAAACTATTTATGTGATTGTAATAGTTGCAAAATAAAATATGATAAACTGAGGTTTTTTTGTTTATTATTTTAACACCTTACATCATCTTCCAACCGAGATACACACCTTGCAGACTCGCTTCTGAATGCGCATTGTAATTTTCCGAACAATTTACATCACGCCTGTGTAGGCGTGAAGGGTCAGACGGACTGTGTATTTTTTTGAAATTCTGGGCCCGGGAGATACAAGTACATTCGCGCGCTACCCCGACTGGTAACTTCCCGCTGTTCCCGGCGGGCCCATCACCAAGTGCGGCCTACCCAGAAACCGTACGTTTTCCATGAAGGCGTGCAGGCACCACTGCGCACCACCTCTCTGGGCCTGGCTGGTCGAGCGACGACTCAGCCCTAAGTTCGCCGCCCGCAGGATCATCTTTATGTTGGCCGGAGATCGTTAAGCGCCCTTCGATGCCCGGCTGCTCTTCTGGTGCGGGTACAGTGTGAGGCATGCTTTCTTTCCCTCTCCGCCACTAGGATCTGGATCTAGCGGAGATCGGTCCTTCGTGCGTCGACTTCCAGAGGAACAGGCCGCTGACCACGAACTGTTCCGCCTTCTTCCAGCGATATAGAGACGCAAGGATTTTTGCGCACATATTGAAGGACGTCGATCCAGTCAAAACGCTTACTGCTTCGTAGGAGATCGTACGGTATCTCCTTCTCCCAACGGCCATCGATCTCTGCGGTCTCGCTAAAAAAAATCGTTTCTCAGTAATAATTTTGCATAGAGTTACTTAATTTGATGTACAGAATGATTGGTTGACGGCTTCGTGAAGGGACTGTTTACACCTTGTATCTATCTATCTAGAGTTTCGTCCATCTGCCATTTCAGGGAAAATTTAGTTGGTGTACCTACAAACAAGTTAATGACCGGTCCTGTGGTGACAATAATACCAATAATTCAATAGCTTGTTTAATCCCAAATGTCAAAGCCATCCCCCGCAGATATGCTCATAAAATTTTATATGACTTTGATGATAGCACAGTGCGGTGGGAACGCTCGTAATTGAGACCATTCATACAAAATTATGTCTTCGTTATGGTTCTTATTTCTGCTGTGACGTCAGGAGACATTTTTATGTCTGTTCCTCGATAGGACTGAGGTGTAGGTAAGTATAGTAACTTATTTATTGGTAAGGGTTGTTTATGTCTTTTTACTGGAAACGATGCGAGCTAGAATAGTGGCCTAGGGGTGGCACAAGGAGTGTTGGCAGGCCAAAAGCCAGAAGGGGGACCTGTTTGAGATTCGCACGTGCCAGGTAAGCATGGCTCAAAGCGAAGTAGCCAGAAATGAAAGTAATAGTACTCTGTGGGTGGCACAAGGTGGCAAATGTGGATGTGATTGACTGCTGCGTTGCATTTTGATTGAATATAGACGTGATTGGGTTCGATCCCCGCACGAAACAAATATTTGTATGGCCTACAGATAGTTGTTCCGTCTGGCTGTTTGTGTATGTGAGTTTAAATGTTTGTAAACGCACCCATACAGGAGAAATTCCAAGAGAAGGGAATCGTTTTATAGAAATAAAAAAATGCTGTCCCATACATTTAGGTCGAGTAGGTATAGGCATTTTGTATGGGACCGCTGCTTATTTTTTCACAATTACAATGTTATTCTCGTAAAGTAGTAACATAAAGCAGTACAGTTTGATAGTTTGACACCCTTTAATGAGACCATCATCATCATCATCACCTTTTCGCCCATGTCCCATGTAACTTGGGGTCGGCGCAACACGTTTTTTTTTCTTCCATTCTCCTCTGTCAACCGTCACGCTATCATTTACTCCTTTATCTTTCATATCATTCCTCACACAATCCATCCATCGTTTCTTAAGTCTTCCTCTCCCTCTCCATCCATCAACATTTATACCATAAGTTTCTGATAAATTCTGAAGAGTACTATACTAATACTGCTACTGATGAGAAGATTCTATTTTCATCAATACAAGATCTGAATATAAAGAAATCGGTTATTAACGAATGTACCCGTAAATTCTGAAAGAAAGTTTAAAACCTTGGACCTTTTGAAAGCAACGTATCTAAGAGATACAAGTAGATAAAGCATTTTCCGTACGTTATCGAAGCTTTCACTGGGCGCACTACTTTTCCGACCGATTGCTCTAAGCGTACGCTTTCACTAGTATTAGAGAGACGCAAAGAGCTATCTTTATAGGTAAAGAAAGTGTACTTTAGAAAATGTGCCCATACATTTTGACCATGTAGGCATTTTTGTAGAAAACGGCTGTTTTTTACGACGGATTTGGGTGAAATTGGTACACACGGAGACACATCAAGCTGTTCAGTTCCAGTACAACATGGCCTCGCTTTATACAGGGTGTAAACAGACCCTTCACATAGCCGTCAACCAAGCATTCTGTATATCAAACTTTTTGACTTTTTTTTGGGGTGAAAAATCACGTTTTACATTAGGACTCGATGGAACGCACTCAAAGCATTGTGCTGATGGATGGATTGAATAGTACGGCGGCCGTGGAGGTATTTAAGTAAAGTCATAACATCAAAACTTGTATTTAAAAAAAAACTTTTGAAAATATTGGAACTTTGACCCCCAATATCTCCGTAACTAGAAGGTTCCCAGGTATAGTCTGGAACAAAAAAATTATCGCAATGACGGGAAGAACAAGTGTCTTTCGGTTATGTTAAGGGTGTATTTACACCCTTTATAGATTTCCCGTACAATGAAAGATCCGCCTAAACTGGTTTGCTTACTGGAGCTTGATTGGTCGCCGTGCTTACACGTTTGGACCTAGACTTGGGTTACGACATAGGACACTTTCTATCCCAGTAGAAAGTTCCAGTGGTATAATTTTCAACGCAAAATCTACTCCATATTTCTATAAAATCTACTACACACCAATAACACTCGATACTCGAAACACATTCGCGAAAATAGAATTACTATATCAAGGTAAGCTCTTTGCTATGGAATCAGAATTCCGATCACTACCCAAAGCTCATTCTATACGATACGTAATAACGATCTTGTTCGAACTGATCTTAATCTCGCTGTATATGGAATAGATATCCGAAGGGGGCAATTTCAATAAAATTCAACATGATACGGTAATGGTTACGGTAAGTGCTCGTATACCGCTGCGGGACTGTTCGAAAGAGATACCGTGGCCCTGGAACACAAAGGGCAAAGAAGGAACATGGATGGGTTTTAGTCAGTACAAGTCTGACACTCCCTTCCACTCCGCCCAGAGTGGGGGGGGGGGTCATTTGATGATTTCTCATCTGAGAAAAATAAAAAAAAAAAGTGCTCGTATACTTACGTTTTACCTTGTGATGTAATTTCAGAGGGAACTAATTTAATGCATTGTATAAAACAAACTAGCAGTAGCGAATGCTCAATTTTTGTAAGAGGTAAGCCGGTGTACCTATCTTTAATATGATTACATTATTTTTTTATAAAATACTGACTGTGCATTTTTGCAAAGGGAAACCGGTAGGAATCGAGTTGTATGGTACCTTCGCCACTGCAAACTAGAGACCCGCCCTGGCTTCGCACGGGTGCAATATATACATATAAATCTTCCTCTTGAATTACTCTATCTATTAAAAAAAACCGCATCAAAATCCGTTGCGGAGTTTTAAAGATCTAAGCATACATAGGGACAGACAGACAGCGGGAAGCTACTTTGATACCATGTAGTGATGTACCGTTTCAATGTAATTCTTGCACAGGCAGAAAAATATTGAAAAAAATGCTGCCGGATGCATTACAAATTATTTGCAGTATGTTGTTATTTTCTGCTGTAGCCAGGGTGTTTCCAAAATAATAGCAGAGCTTCCTCTCTCCTACCTCTCTAGCGTCATAATCATGTTCCCACTTGTGGGATACAGCCCGGGTCTCTATGAGAGTCAATCACTGTGATTGGGCCATAATCCGCGCGGGCCCAGTGTGGGTTTTTAGAATTTTAACATAACATATCATCATGCCTGAAAACCTACAAGGGTTAGGTAGGCGGAGGTGTACCTACCTAATAGTTCACCCACATTTCGCCAGTTCTGTTTAAGTCCCTTGTAAAGGGGAGCATTTTATGTGAAATTTCACCCCACTATCAATGAACAGCACAGTGCAGTTGCAACAAAGTAACTAGCATCTTAAAGTCTGCATACACTGAACATTGACAGCGAGATGATGACAATTATCTCTTAAGCCAATAACAGAGTTTCACGGCATTGACAAAGCTAGGTTAACTAGAAAGTGGCTAAAAGAAAAGAAAGAACAAAATACAGTGCAAAGTAATGTGGGATTGTTGACACATTGTTTAGAAATCTTAGTCAAAATATTTAAGTATTTAAGTGATAAAATGACCGACCAAACATTGGGAAAAATTACAGTATCGTAAAGTCCGATATTGAGAACGTGCTTTGTTGAATATGATATAAATAAGAACAGAATACCCATACAAAAAAGAGTAGCTAAATATTAGAAAGGGATATAATTATATTTATATTCCCTTATTTTAAGTTTTAATTTTAATTTAATTTAATTGGAGATTGGCACTAGAAAAGAGATACCTATACCAGCAGTGAGTGAATTCAGGCTGTGGATGAGAATCAAAGCACGCCTGCTATGAAAACAGAAAATGAAGACACAAAAGTTCAACCTTTAGATAACGACATTAGTTAGTAGAACATAATAATATATTTACAACAGCAAAACGAGAAAAATAAAGCTACAATTCCTTTTTGTTTCGTATTATCCATGTTTTTGTATATTGTTTTATTCGGTATCCACTCGGTGACCTGCTAAAATAGAAAACAAATGAACAACGTCTTTATTTCTTTGGTTTTAATATAGGTATTGTCACGAAAACTAATTAGGTAATGTGTTTAGGCTCTGAGTATTTTCTGAGAACACTAATGAAGTCTAATGAGGTAGATTTGTCATGTTGGAGGTGGGGAAAATTTGGTGAATAAATGAAGGTTTTAGTTTGCTTACATAGTCTAGCTGGAGTTACACACATACAACATAGCTCTCTAGGTTAATTAGTACGAACTGTAAGCAGCGGTTGGCAGTGGCTGAGCGAATGGCTGCTGCGTTACGAGTCGCGAGTTCGATCCCCGCACGAAACAAATATTTGTATGGCTTAGTTTACTTTAGTTTAGTTTATTTATTAATAATTATCGAAATTACAGGTCATATTTTGAAAAAAGTAAAAACACAAATCATCATAATACATTAAAAAAAAAATGCAAGTCATTGTCAAGCATTAAACACAAATAATCATAAATTAAAAAAATAATAATAATAATAATACACAAAACAGAATAATAGAACCATATAGTCACATAAATTTTTGTCATATAATGCCTGTTCGGATAGCCAGCCTTTTAGTTTAGCTTACAGGTAGATCTTTCGGGTCTGGCTGTTTGTGTGTGTGAGTGTTAATGTTTGTAACCACCAAACACCCGGAAGTCGCTGAACCGTCTCCGGACTCAAGTGGGAAGATGTAACTCCAACCTCGTTAAGTGGGGTTACCTCAACGAAACAGCAGCGGGGTGCAGTTGTGGAGCTGTGTCTCAAACTATGCTCCGTCTGTCCGTATGTCTGAATTCTACATGTAACGATTCTCAATGATCTACAATTGAGAGCGGGACCAACGGTTTAACGTGTTTTCCGAAGCATGGAGGCCACTCGGTATGTAATGGATGGAACCTAACTTGGCAAGCGCTGAGCTTAACCTTCAAGAGCGTCCCGTGCGGTTGTTATTAATTAGCCACTAGCTCCTCAGCTCCATCTTGATCATCATCACAATAAAATTAAACCAAATCAAAAGAAATGGCTACAAATTGCAATCAATTTCAAAGCAAAGCAAAGCAAATCGAAATAAAGAAGGAAAAATTAAATTTAAAATTTAAGAAACCCCCACATTGCAACAAAGAAAAACAAACAAACATTTGAAAAGTCAATAAAATGTCTGAGCCAGTTTTGATAAAACATGTCTAATTGTAATGTACACATCATACCCTTTCATTTGATACCCCACTTAGATATCCTATTTGAAAATATACTTTCATCCCCCATATCTAGTAAATGGCTGCACCGATTTTGATAAAACGTATCTAAGAACGATCGCCAAGAAACTAGCTTTCAAATAAAAATAACTGCATCCAAATCAGTTCACTCGTTTAAGAGCTACGGTGCCAGAAATAGACACACACACACACACACATTGCGGTCAAACTTATAACACCCCTCTTTTTTCGTCGGGGGTTAAAAATTAATAAGATTATAAAATACTTTTCTTTTATTAATTTTTTTTTAAAGTTAAATAATCGTTTGCGTCCACAATCGTCATCAAACCACGTCAGATAAAACCCGCAGAATTCACGCAAAATTGAACCTTCTGTCTTTAGCAAAAGGCAAAAACAAATGCGAGCATTCACAGATGTTTTTAATGAGACAGTTTTGTTGTATTGTCGCTCATAATTACAGAGCCGGATTCAGGAAGACAAAGGAGCTATTGAAGACTAGACTTTTCATTGAAAATCTCTTTTGTTTCGAAGGTTACGCGCCTAGCCGTGACGTCAGGTGCGATTCTAGACATTGCACGATGCGATTTTATTTTTCATTCCTGTTCTCCCATATTCCGGAGTTCATCATCATCATCAGCCCCTTCATCGCACGCCACTTAATTCGATTCTCGGCAACTCTCATCCAGTTGCCACCAGTCACCCTGCGAAGATCGTCGCTCCACCGAGCCTGAGGGCGTCCCACCTAACGATTGCCGATTTGCGGTTTTCACTCACGAACACGTCTACCCCAACGGTCATAGGTTCTACTGCTAATATGGCCGGCCCATCCGCCAGCTGGCACTCCGGAGTTCATCTGTACGTTATTTCGAAGAATAGTTTTGGGATCACGTGGCAGCTCTAATTGCATTTTGTTTTTAACATTATAGCTGGGCCCAGAAAGGCCATCCTTCTTTCTATTTGTTAGTTGAAATACTTGGTGTCAGACGGCTACTTAATTGTCGACTCTGCCACCATTGGTGGAGGGATTCACAAATTTAAGTGTCATCGGCCCCCAGAGGTAGGAGCAAATGCTACTGAATTAGACGCATGAGAAAAAAAGAAAAATAGTTGCCACTACCACCAGATAGACCGGTGGAGGCAGATCGGAATAAACCTTTTTGACATGTGATCCACATTAAACTTTGGTGGTTGGATTGAGGATGATTAGAATTTGATCTCTCGTAAGGTACCTATTTTCGCGAAAATACGGCATTTTCTTTTTGCTTCGCCCTAACAACGAAAAAAAAAACAAGCAAGGAACTCTTCAAAACATCGACAAAAGTAAATATCGCTTAATAATAGATAGCACCCCTCCCGGTACCTTCTAAGCGAAGTCATTGACCGTAGCACCGTGACCCTGGAATCGCTCTATTTATACTACGTAAGTACCCAGCTCCAGGAAAATATCAAGGTCGGAAATGCCCAAAAACCTGTACAAGTTGACCCCTGAATACCGACAACTGTAATGCTAAGACAGGTCATGAAATATTTGTTAGTCCCGTCCTCCAAGTGCGAACATCCAATATAAGTTGAAACTTGAAATCCTTGAAGCTTGAATCCCAAGGCGGGTCATTTGAAAATTGACAGAAAAATCTCCGAGTACAAATAACCGGTATAAGATGGACCGTGAAATCCCATAACTTGAAAGCCATGACGGGTCCTGAAATATTTGTCAGTAAAGCCTCCAGTATTTTCACACGTCACACTCATGGTTTTGTTGACATTATCATCAATCATTTTTGTGGAAAAACTTTAGTAGGTGGAATGTATTTTTTCCACAATAAACTACTAAAGTTAATGTAACGATCTATCAATATAAGGAATGCCGGATTTAATTATATTGTCAATGTATTTTGGGCATGCTTTTAAAAGCTTTTAGCGTTAAATGAATTGATGAAGTAGCTACAGAAATATTATGGAATTAACTTCGTTGTTATCGCTCATGTCTCGGAAACGTGACACTTTAGAACATTTTGTCTCATACAAAACTGGTTTGTATTGATACCAGCTATCGATTTATATAAGGTATATCTTTTCATGCACGAAATACTTTAAGAGTAACTTTTATAAGTTGTAAAGTCGCCATAGCAATGAAAAAAATAATTATCTAAGTGTTTTTTTTTTACAAAATTATTATAATTCTAAAAATTTATGAGACTTTTTGCATAAAACCTTTACTCCCATATTCTAACAATGACAGTAGGTAAATACGACGTAGTAAACTACCGTAATGGATGCTTAAAAATAAGGAGCCAGTATTTATTTTGTGGGTCAAGTAATTTTAAATTATTTATTTTTTGTAAAAATATACACTCAGATAAAAAAAAAAATCCCTTAAAATGGCTTTGTTATAGCCGTTAGATGATTCCCTGAAAATATTTCGTGTATGAATAGTTAGACTCTATAGAGGTTTTACGCGTGACCGCAACTTTAGTTAGGCTGGCCATTAAATTCAAACCCCTTTGTTGAGTTAACTAATTAAGTTTATGACTGTTCGATTCTGGCCTTTACCGTTGTCTTATGAAACAAAACATAACATCACGCCTGTCATCCATCTGCCATCAGGCTGAGGTGTACCTAATAGTACCTTCACATATTGCCAGTATTTATGTGAGAAAACATGTACAATTTAACAGACTAATTCAAGCTAACAGACAAAATACATGTAATACGGTATGAGCCTATTGCCGTCAACCGGTCACAAATCTAGACTCCGTAGCTGCAACTAAGAAATTACCTGGGAATCGAACCAGGACCTCATGCTCAGCTTACGACTATTAGACCAACGAACAAATCATGAAAAAATAACCACTCTATGTGTATAGATCGACCGCTTTAATGAGTCCTCGGAAGGTATCAATTTAAATGAAATATTCTGAAGGTTGATCACATATTGATTCAATTAGTATCGTAATACCTACGTGGATAATGTTTATTTTAAAGGAAATATTCCTGTGAGATATTACTAGGACTTAGTGGACGCTTAATGTGCCTTTAATGGGGCAAGGCGGAGGACTCATTAAAGGGGTTGGTATAAAGGGTGTAAATATGCCCTTAACATAGCCGAAAGTCAGTTGTTCTCCCCGTCATTGCGATCATTTTTTTGTTCTAGACCATACCTGGGAAACTTCTAGTTACGGATATATTGGGGGTCAAAGTTCCAACTTTTTCACAAGTTTTTTTTTAAATACATGTTTTTAATGTAAGATTTTTACTAAACCTCCAAGACCCCCGTACTATTCAATCCATCCATCAGCACAATGCTTTGAGTGCTTTCCATCGAGTCCTACCGTAAAACTTGATTTTTCACCCCAAAAAAAGTCGATTCCAAGCAATAATTTTTGCCTAAAGTTACTTAGTTTGATATACAGAATGCTTGGTTGACGGCTATGTGAAGGGTCTGTTTACACCCTGTATAGCAGATAGTGACTTTAAAATCGATATCCTGGATTCGAGCCTTGTTATTTCCCTGGAGGAGTTTCCCCAGCCGTTGCCAACAAAACAAATATTTTCTTCAAGTATTAACTTTTAACTTAAGTTTCATTTCTTTATTCAGGAACGAGAGATTTTTCAAGGTCGATCTAAGTGATTTATCTTGTTTTCCCTTGAGAAATTATCGTTTGTTATTGACTGGCTTTATTTTTCTCATCGATGTTCGATTTTTCAAGTTCAGAAATGTGTTCTTTTCTAATGTAGAACTAATGTTAATTTCAACCCCGTAGCAAGCGGGACTGCTGAGCGTGTGATTTTGAGTCAGATTCCCAGATAGGACAAAGTATTATTGAGTTCTTCAAATATGAATTTCTCAGTAGATACCCTGGAAAAATAAAATTGGTGGTATTTGTGCTTCGGAAAGCACACAAGTTTTTGGCTCTACGCCTGATTTATATCTGATTGTGTCGGGTAGCCGTCCCATCAAACGATGCAAAAATAAAAAATCAAAGTATTTATTTCAAGTAGGCCAGTTACAGGCACTTATGAATTGTCGAAACAAATACAACAATGAAATATTGCTACAGTCCCAATCACAAGGCACAAAAACTGTGAAAGTACTGTAGTTGCCCATTCCCTAACGTAGATTTCTATGGAGAAGAACGGGCAAGAAACTCCATGGACACTCTTTTAAATCAGAATACTTTTACAAAACCTTGGTTACATCATTCGTGTTGAGATGGTACATTATGTGAGAACGATGCAGCAAGATGTGTACGTTAAAAGTGTCCATAGTAAAAACAATTCAAAAATAAAATAATTAATTCAAATAAGCCGTGGCAAATAAGAGATGACCAGTCACAAGTGACAGCGCCCGTTCACCAAAATAGATTAAGGAAGGATTCGGGAAGATAGATTGTACCTAATTTTGAATTATAATATTTCCTACGTTTGTAATTTTTCTGACGGCAAGTACCGTCAGAAAAATTACAAACGTAATCGGTAGCAAAATTTTGTAGGCATCCAAAGCTTGATGAACTATGAGTTAAATGAACTATAACCTCGTAAGTACATTCCTGTCGGATATTCTCTGACCACCAAGTAGGCGAAGCCTTCAATGAGATTGGAAAGACCACAAATTGCTCGGTAACCTCTTCCTGAATATGACATGTTTCCATTAGAGCCTCATTGTTCTTACAAATTGATGAAAGTTCATTTTTCTCCCCGAGATTTTCTATTGCATCGGATTTTCTATTCTTACTTCATATTGCGAAAACTGGGTCAAAGAATACCAGGTAAACAGACAGCGTAGATGCAAGTCGGGAAAAGTAGATTAAAAACCATACAAATTCAAATTATTTTGTAATACCAGTACCAGCGTACTTTATGAAAGGGCTCGTTTGCACGTCATGGATGTTGTACTGTAATATTATACTCCTTTTAAGTTACCAAGTAGAAACGTAGTATTATGTTCTGGGTTGAAATATATGGATGGTCTGATAGAAGGCACACGAAACATTGTATTATTTTGCTTTTGGCTTCATTTTCATTGTTGTTAAGGCAGCTGACCCACCACCGACAAAAAAAAATAAAAACCGACTTCCATAAAACCACCATAAAATGAAACATAACTCTAGCCTAAGAAGTCGGTGGCAAAAAAAAACTGAATCAAACCAACAAAAGTCACCGACTTCTGAAGCTAGAGTTATTTTTAAGTTTATAACCGACTTCAAAAAGGTCGTCGGCACGGTTGGCGCAGTGGTTGAGCGATTGACTGCTGCGCTGCGTGTCGCGGGTTCGATTCCCGCACGGAACAAATATTTGTATGGCCTACAGGTAGTTGTTCCGGGTCTGGCTGTTTGTGTATGTGAGTTTAAATGTTTGTAAACGCACCCACGATACAGGAGAAATTCCTAGTGTGGGGCAACGTTTTATAAAAAAAAAAAAAAAAAAATGTATTGTAAATGCATAGCAAACATTTGTGTATTATATTACAACTAAAAATGTTAATTAAAAAATCTTTTTTACATCAATAAAACTGTCTATAGTCTCTGCCTTACCGGGCAAATGCCGTGAGTTTATGTACGTAATTACGTGTGAAGGTTTCCCATACTGGAAACACACGACAACAATTGTAGAAAAAAAATTATCTCAATAAATTGTGTAAATACAAAGAACAAGGCCTACAGACATGATATCAGATTCAAGCCAATGTGGCTACAAAATTAGAATGTCTACGAGCGATAACGTCCCAACTTTCCTTCACAATGGTCATTCGTTTTATTTTCTATCTCGCCTAGTTTTTTGTATAGAATATAAATCGCAGCAGGCTACAAAATCTCGTTATTTTTAGGACATTTTGTTGTTGACGCTGAAAATGTTTAATTTCGTAGTCTTTGTTTGAACGTAGGACGTATTCGTATTCGAGAAGGATCCGATATTGTTATTTTTTTGTTTATTACGCCCACGGCCTTAAAAAATATTTTAAAATTCACAAAGTCGTAGGCGCATTCGTGAAATTCGCGTTTCGTAGGTATTACGTATAAAAGTATTAGGAATCGGGTGTAAAGTTTCTCATCATCCGCAGCTCACCCAATAATAATATGAATACGACCATCTTTCGAGGCTCTCACTGGGCGGTTGGATCAAGTTCATGATTCAGCAGGCTCGCATTGTGAGGAGGTTCTTGTCTCTGAAGCCCTAACCACCACTAGCTTGGAACCTGCTTCCTTCACCGGCGGACAACTCTTTTTATATTTTTGTTGTTGTTATAAGAAATATTTGTAAAAAAATTAATAAAGGAAATATTGATATAATTTTTTTTTAATTACTAATATTTTCGTTTAGAACGGACGTAATGGGGCTACCTCGATGGAACAGCAGCAGGGTGTGAGAAGACAAGTTTTGGGCCGACAAAATAAAAAATACAATCGTGCCATATGCGACACGAAGAATGAAATGGGGTGACAGAGTTACTGCCGTTAGCTATACGATCGTAAAGGCGGCGGTACGAAGCTGCCAGTGGCGAAGTTAGTCATTAAAGGGCCCTATATAAAAAAAAAATTGAGCCGAGTGCGGCAAAACCCAAAAAGAGGGTAATAAACAAATGAGCAAAATAAATAAAATAGCATCATGACTTGTATCGCTGAAACTGTCTTTGGGTGTTTTTAAGAGAGAATGTTAGAGCGAGTGAAGTGATACAGAAAATTGAGTAATCTCGAACGTTGCTCGAGCGATAAAGAGCGAGCGAAACGACCTAAAAGTTAAAGCATCCTGACTGGGTATTTGTCAAGTCTTCATCGAAAAGCGAGCTTAGCGAGCTCGAAAATTGGAGGTTTCTGGACCGCCGTAGTAAAATTTAATATTTTTCTCATTCTTCATCTCTTATCAATAACAATTTGAGGTGATACGATACCCCTTGGTCAGACTGGTTTTCAGACTTTCGGACCAGCGACTACCTGTAACGACTGTCGAAGATCTACAAATGACAGCCGGGACCAACGTCTTACAGTGCTTTCCGAGGCACGGAGGAAACTCGGTATGTAATGGATGGTTACCCATTCACGGACCAACGTAGGCAAGTGCGGCTTAACCTAAAGATCGACCTAAGTGGCTGTTATTATTTAGCCACGAGCTCCTTCCAGATCCATGGCAGGATAATAAGTTTTTTTAGCACTTCCCCAAATGAAAACAACAGTTGTGATCTAGACCTTGGTAACAATTAAGCGTAATTAAAAACATTAATCGTCATTAACTCTCCAGTGACGCATTATATGACCTTTTTACTCAGACGCCATGTTTTCGTAAGACTCACCTTGACTTTTCATTGTATGAGTTCTTGTTACGCTCATTAATGTACTCATAATGTTGTACTGTATTATAACATCACAGTACTGTATCTAGGCCGTATTACATGTCATCTGACTTTACTTGTGAGTTCATTAAATACACGTCTACCTATTTGGGAAACTGGCTTTTATTTTTTTGTTGACACATTTCGACATCATGGGAATCTATAGAGGAGCTCTTGGCTCAATAATAACAGCCGCTGGAAGCCGACTCCAATAAATTTGGAAAAAGGCTAGGCAGATGATGGCAGATGATGGGGATCTATAGGGCGCCTCACATTAAAAGTCACAAGAGAACATACTCATTAGACGTGACGAATACTGCACGCTTACGTCCAATTTGGACCCCAAATTATCGGGGTCAAAATTGTTGCAAATTAGGTCTAGTATCACCCAGGCGAGATGGCCAGACGACATTTTTAGAACGGCCACGTTTTTAGAATACATAAGTCTAAAAACTTGATTGAGAACATTTTCGAAAAATAGTGTTACAGCTAAATTAGACCGATTATAGATTTTCCATAGAAACAGAAATTTCCAATTATCATTTTTTTAAAAAGACATTTCGAAAAGTTCTTTCTCAAGTTTTTAGACATATGTACTCTGCTTATGCGTACGAAGTTTCATTAAAATCGGTCCAGAAATTTAAAAAAAAAATGACTTGAATGTTTGTATAAAATGCCGTAAGTCGTTAACACTCTTAAGAAAAACTTTGCTTACAGACTTCAATAATACTTTGGTCAAACAAAACCACCGATTTGGAGCTATATTTTCTAACAACAGTATTTCTCCAACTCAGCTTTATACAAAAGTCAATTCCTCCTTATGATTGTTTAAGAATTACGGGTTACACTGAGTCGCGATCAAATAAAGCCGTCAGTAACAATTCCTCAGCCTGTTGACACAGGCCCTTTATGTTAACGTTTCGATTTTATTCACAGTTTGACTTGGATCCAATATTTCTTTGATGACACAAGTATTTATGTATAAGTTATGATTTTAACTTCGAAATGAATAAATGTTTAGAGAGTTTAATATTAATTGTAAATAAATATAGGTTTAAATAAGAAAACTTCTGAAATTATTGTTAATGTTGTGTGAAAACAGCTCACGGGTTGTTGAAACGAACTGTTGGCCAGTCAGCGAGTTTCTGGCTGCCATTAGTGTATATTCACAACTCGTTTACGACCTCTCTTTTCTACTAAGCGTCACCAAAGCGAGCTTCCGAGCTAGAGTGTATCCACCGAAGCTATGCGGAGATGCGTACTGGCTAGATCGGAGCAGAGATGCATGTGCATGCTACTCACGCTCCCGTGTTCGGCGTGCAGTGAGCGGTGTGCTATGAGTGGTATGCGGTGACCGGTGTGCTGTGAGCGGCGTGCGGTGAGTGGTGTGCTGTGAGCGGCGTGCGGTGAGCGGAGTGCTGTGAATAGCGTGCGGTGCGCGGTGTGCTGTGAGCGGCGTGTGGTGAGCGGTGTGCTGTGAGCAACGTGCGGTGAGCGGAGTGCTGTGAATAGCGTGCGGTGAGCGGTGTGCTGTGAGCGGCGTGTAGTGAGCAGTGTGCTGTGAGCGACGTGCGGTGAACGGAGTGCTGTGAATAGCGTGCGGTGAGCGGTGTGCTGTGAGCGGCGTCTAGTGAGCGGTGTGCTGTGAGCGGCGTGCGGTGAGCGGAGTGCTGTGAATAGCGTGCGGTGAGCGGTGTGCTGTGAGCGGCGTCTAGTGAGCGGTGTGCTGTGAGTGGCGTGCGGTGAGCGGAGTGCTGTGAATAGCGTGCGGTGAGCGGTGTGCTGTGAGCGGCGTCACTTGAGCGGTGTGCTATGAGCGGCGTGCGGTGAGCGGAGTGCTGTGAATAGCGTGCGGTGAGCGGTGTATTGTGAGCGGCGTCTAGTGAGCGGTGTGCTGTGAGCGGCGTGCGGTGAGCGGAGTGCTGTGAATAGCGTGCGGTGAGCGGTGTGCTGTGAGCGGCGTGTAGTGAGCGGTGTGCTGTGAGCGACGTGCGGTGAGCGGAGTGCTGTGAATAGCGTGCGGTGAGCGGTGTGCTGTGAGCGGCGTGCGGTGAGCGGTGTGCTGGAAATCTCCTCTCCTCTCCACTTTAGCGGAGGGGCCTAAAGTCCGTGTTACATTGGTCAAGTAAGTGTTTAGCGAGTCAGCAGTCACTGTCCAGGTGCTCGTCACTCGCCATTGTACTGGTAGTCGCTACTTGCCAGTGTAATTCGTCGTCACCGTTTAACTGTCGTGGCACGGTCCAAACAATGTATCTTGCTCATTTCCTTGTCGCGCGGTAACTCGGTCGTAAATTATTTGAATATTTAATTAAACAACAACATTCATAAGATATTTGAAATAAGTACGCAACACTAGAACATTTAAATTATATTTAATTAACCTGCGCCTCTAAATTTCAAAATTTAAACCAATTTCAATCCAGGTGAACCTTTAAATGATAAATTTCAATATGAACGTAACTTAACCGTAATTTTTACGTTTTTAGGTCGTTCAGGTAATAAAGTGGTAAAGTATAGATTTATGGCCAGAGCCAATAGGTGGTCGATACCGTGGAATAGGCTCTGAACCAAATTAGGGTCCAAAATTATGACACTTTTATTATACCGATACTCGAAGTTTATTGAGGTAACTTGAGCCGTTCTTTTAGAACTTTCTTTAGTATAATTTCTTGTGGAAATACTTATATAACCTATCATAGCATCATCATAATATCAGACCTCAGCAGAGATGTACAACTGAAAACGGGATATTTCGATATTTCGGCAGTGTTGCAAGCAAATCAGTCCGGGTCCTCTTTTTTCACCGAAATATCGGGAACTCAAAACAAATAGCAAACACGGTAAATATCCCGTTTTCAGTGTTAATGATAGTATTAGTGCCCATGACTTACTTATTCGACTCTTGAATTCGTTAAGTGTCTTTTTACACCCGGAAACTAAGTATCTTTGTCCTTCAATGTGAGAGCTATTGCAGTCATTTATATCCGTCACTAAACCAGTTCGGGGTCGGGTCGACGGTATATACTCTAGTTTTTTTTATATTTATCTCAGCTAAACTCAACTAAATTGTTCAGAATTGTCACACGAGTACGCACTTTGTAGCTTAACAGTAGTTTTATGCTGGCTTGGTTTAAAATATGGCTTAATTTTAGCTTTAAAAAGTGGAGATCGTTATTTTGAAACGATACATTTTTATTATTATTGTTTTATTATTTAAAAAAAAAACGTCGCCCCATAATAGCAAAAAAAAAAATGCCTATGGCATTAAGTCCGCCTCTATACTTCTGTGCTTGAAGTGTTAAATAAATAAATAAATAGCAATTTCTCCTGTAATGTGGGAGTGTTTAAAAAGTTTTAAAATCACATACTCTAGCAGCCAGACCCGGAACATCCACCTGTAGGCCAATACAAATATTTGTTCCGTGCGGGATGCGAACCCGCAGCGCAGCAGTCAATCGCTCAGCCACTGCGCCAACTTTTTTTTAAGGAAGATAGGCCGCCTATTCCCAGCTGTGGGCGAAGTCACGCTGTGGATGATGATGATGATGATGATGAAAGTGACTGCTTGGGTTCGACCCGACGATCTTTGGATCATAAGTCGGTACCGATACCACTAGCTGCTCTTGTTGGTAGTAACGTTCACAGCACGAATTACAGGAAATTGTTCTTAGTGAGTCTGATACAGAAAAGGTATCCATGTAGTTAGAAATCAATCAGAAAAGTTGCGAAATACAGCTGCCCTAGATAAAATTTGTATCAGTTTTTACGCACTCCGATAACCGGATGACACATCCAATATTTTTGGATTATTACAGGCTTTATCTTTTTTATTATTTCGATAAATGTCAATATCCTTGTTTTCGGCACAGTATGAAGAAAACCAGTAAACCAACTTGGCCCATTCTTGTGAAATCAAACGCGGGTTGGCTTCCACCGAAGCAGGGACGAGACGAGAGGAGAGGAGATGGGAAACCACTTACACTTCTCGTTTCTGCTTAGCTTTAGTGGAAACGGTTTAACAGAGAGAAGAGATTTCTCATAATTGTTTAGGCCAGAGGAAAAGAGAAGAGACGTGAGCATTGTGCTGTGAGCGGCATGCGGTGAGCGGTGTGCTGTGAGCGGGGTGCGGTGAGCCGTGTGCTGTGAACGGCGTGCCGCTTTGCTCGTCTGCTCTCTGCTTTGCAAATCTCCGCACAGCTTTGGTGGATAGACTCTAGCTTTTACGCATCTCCTCCCCTCTCCGCTCGTCCCCGCTCAACGGAGAAATATTAACCAATTGGATTGCATAAAAATCTCCGCTCCGCTCCAGCATGCAATCCTATTTGTTAATATTTCTCTGTTTCTCCGCTCCGCAGCCTCGCTCCGCTCCGCTTGACAGGCAGCCTTAATCCGGCCACCGTAGGCGCGGGCCTGTGGACGGCGAGTTATGGGCTAGCTCGCCGTCCGGCCGTCTTATGACGATAGGCCGTGTCGACGGCGCGTTCGTGTTCCACGCGCGCCTCAAAGAGATGTCAGTAACCGAGTAGGGGTCCGCATGGGCCGATGCCTGCCAGAGCTGCGGGACTGTTCGAAAGAGACACCGTGGCCCTGGAATACAAAAGGCAAAGAAGGAACATGGATGGGTTTTAGTCAGTACAAGTCTGACACTCCCTTCCGCTCCGCCCAGAGTGGGGGGGTCATTTGATGATTTCCCATCCGAAAAAAAGAAAAAAAAAAAAAGCCTTAGCCCGGGCCTTACGGTTAACTTTATGCTATGTTGCACATGCACTACACACATAAAACGCTTATAATCTGTATAAGCGTTTTATTTACGACTAACCTGGTACCTGAAACATACTTAGAATCCGCGTAAATGATTGAAGACATTATTTCAAAACCCACCTTTGTCAAACATTTCATGATATGAGTTAGTTTCGCCATCTTGTACAGGAATTCGTAAGCTTTCCGATCACAATTCATATTTCTTCAACAAATAGTCTACTATGATTTCGGCAAAAAGCAGTCACGTCACACAACACAGGCGGTTTATGAAAAAAAAAAAAACTGTCACTAACACTGTAATTATTTCATATCATGACAAAGGCGGTTTTTGAAATAATGTCTTCGATTGAATGAGCCGGCTTCTCTGTTCTCCGATAATTGTAATCTGGATTAAAGTTCAATTGAATTGGTTTCTTTTAAGCAAGTGTGCTTCACCCTAGGCTGCGTCATCGTTTCACATCAGGCGAGTTGCGGTTGAACTGTCCCACTCTTGAACAAAGGCCACCCCCCATTCCTTCCACTGTTGTCGATGTTGAGCCTCTTCTTGCCAATTAACAAGAAAATCATCCAAGGCGTCCCGCCATCTTCTCCTCGATCTACCGCGATCCCGTCTAGCTTTCTCAGGGCTCCAGTTTTGAGATATGCGAGCCCACAGCAATGCTTGCATCCGGCAAACATGGCCTGCCCAATCCAAGGCAAACCTCTTTAGTGTAAAAAAAATGTGTGTAACCCGATTCCGAGTATTTGCTCCTAGTTGACATACTGTAAGTTAATACTATGTCTACTCTGTTATCGATGGGTGTGTAATATTATATTGAGATTGTTTTTTTATGTGACCGCTTTGGTCACATATTTTAGAAATCAATATAGGTAATAGTGTCGGGATAATGGATGGATAAGAGTGGGTGGTGTTGAGCTAAATAGCATGTTGTAGAGGATACTCTGTATGTAATTGATGGTCATCCATGTACAGACCGACCTTGATAAGCGCGTATTAACCTGGAATATCGACCCGTACGGCTGTTATTATTTAGCCACGAGCTCCTCCACTGCATACCACGTGGTCACCGCCGCATAAGGGTATCTAAAAGACAGAGCTACTGAAAATGCGTTGCTAATTTACTATTCCAGAGACAATGCTGTATGCGTTGACAATGATAAAACGCTTACTAAATTCCTGTTCCGAGGAAAATACGTTGTTCCATCACATGTTTCAGAGACTAAAAGCATGTTTTGATTGCACAAAGCGGGAATGAGCAAAGGTTCACCTTTAGTGGTTGATTTTTTTCCTTTTTATGCAAACCTTTAACTGCGATACTAACAAGAAAATTAGTTGTAAGTAGAATCTGAAACATTATATCTGCAATACACAGCAGTGGCGGAGGGTCAATTTTTGTAAGACGTACATATCTTAAATGTGATTATATTATTTATCTATAGAATATACTGGCTGTGCCATTTTTCAAAGGGAATCCGGTAGGAATCGAGTTGTGTGGAACCTTCGCCACCGTTACACAGATCACATTGCTTTCTGTGAATGTCTTAATTGACTATAACTGTCGAAGTGGTATCAATGGCCTACCTTCCACGAATTGAGGCTTTCACTCACGACATCAATACAACCATTTTATCTTTCCTCGAACTTCGGTTTCCTTCGTAGTATCTAATCACAATATGATGGCCGACTTAACCTTTTGACCGCCAGAGTATAAACGCTCGCGCGTGCCCTCCACGTGAATCCACAATTTCACCTACCCTTTTGTCACATATTTGTGCCGTACACGGCACGCGCTTGCTTGTCACGTATATGTGTGACGGTCAAAAGATTAAAAGCAATGTCTAGCAATTCTCACACGACAACGCTTGTCCGCGCGGTCAGGGGGAGGCGGCGAAGCAAATGTATTGGTGGTGCGCCGCGCGGAGATGCGGTGAGCGCCGCTCGTCCGCGCGGTCAGGCGGTTTACGTGTGTTATGTATCAACGGATTTCATACAAGCCAATTCGACGTGAGATCCGCCTAAGCATAGATATTATTCTAACACGACACGCAAAAATGCTGTTATTCTTTGTAAAACAAATTGAAGACATCGGAATGATCTTATTTTGTCGATTATAAACTACATAATTTTAATTGAGTCCAGCCGCGTCGTAACGATAGTCGCGCGTACAAGCGTCTGTTGTGATCAATTTGTTCGATGATAAACGCGACGCTCGTGTATTCGCGCGATCAGTCGCTTTGGTTAGGATTTGAGGTCAGTCTAGTAACATAATATTATATGTGTGTATTGGTTATTTGACTCCGTTTAGTGTAAAAGTATCGGTTTAGTCACTCTTATTTTTCCTTCTTTTTCTAGTTAGGTAAAAAATGGCGCTGAAACTATCACGAATCCAAAACAACTTAAATAGTCAATTTACTTTCTCTGGCAACTTAGACAGGCTCCGCTAAACTTGACCTTATTGCCATGGCGAAGCTGTAAGTTTTACTACAATATTAATATTGTAAACATCATTATCCATTCCATCTTCCTTGCTCATCGTGCTGTGCTGGGGCTGTCGCTGCGGCTGCAGAGATCCTCAACCGGCGTAAATATAGTAACCTTATTGGTAACTATATTTTCGAGCCGTTTGGGATTGAAACTCTAGAACCGTGGGGTTAGTTAGTTCCTAGTGCTCACAGCCTTTTCAAGGACATTTCAAAACGCTTAGTTGACACTTTCCGTGAACCAAGCGCTGGGTTGTAGGTGCCTTGGCCAAAGGCTTAGCGTTGCCATACAACGCCACCAATCTCTTGGGTACATTACCAGTTGACAGCGTTAAGGGGGAGTTTTTTGACGCCATTTTTAAGTTGATTGTTAAGTTAGTAACTTTAGGTTATTTTAATTTATAAATTTATATGTATTTTCTCCTTAATAAATACAAAATTATATTGTAAACAAAAGCTGGCAAACAATTTTGCTACCCACAACCTGTACTCTTCAGTAACACCTGTCCACGGCACAAAGCTAAAAATTGACCTCAAAACCGTTTTGTTACAAACGCGCACTTTTTTATCCCAGCTACGAACACCTATCAGATCAGACGGACAGCGCAAAGGGGAAAAACTCCACACCTGTTCTATATTTACCGTGTTGATGCCTCGTTCGTTTCGTTGACGAAAGTACGACAGAGTTTGATTCCCAGGTCGAGCAAGGCAAGGAGTTATAGGGTTTTTCGATTAGGACTGCCTTTTTGGTCTCGTGGGCGCAAACTCAACTGCTGGGCATGAGATCCTGGGTACGATTCCCAGGTCGGTCAAAGTGTTATGCGGTTTTGCCATCAGAAATATTTCAGTAGCAGCCACGGAGTTCAGAATTGTGCCCGGTTGATGCCAATAGGCTCGCCCCCTATTACATGGGACTTAAACATAACTGATGAAACGTGGGTGTACTATTAGGTACCCCTCTGCCTTATCCTTCCGGGATAACATGAGTGATGTTATTTTATGTCGATTAGGATATTCTCAGTTGCTACTGAGAACTGACTGCTGCCCGCAGTTTAGATTTGGAGCCAGTTGATGGCACTAGTGTAATAAATTTAGGCAAATACATTTTTTATAGTTAAGCTAATTTAATGTAATCTAGTTAAGGGAGTGCGGCTTCTCCTGGCACAGGAGTTTTCACACTTAAAAGGAGAAGTCTCAATATTGTTAAAACTAATTGTGTTATCGAATAAAACATTTTTCATTTTTTCATATCTTTATTTCATGTGAATATTCTCGTAGATTATCCGAACGCATATAAATTGGTATACAACAATACTCTAACTCCAGGATCCAATCAAAATTCAATGTAACAATAGCTTTGGACATATTTTGAAAGCACGTTCGAAAAACAAAAAACGTTCGACAAGGCAACATGTCACACATATGGACGTGATCCAATTAGCAACACAACTGTATTGCCTGTTACGACTTGTTTCAACGAGGCATCGGTTACTATCATTGCATGTTTGTTTTTGGAGCGGTATTTATTTATTTAGGAAAAACAAACAGTAACATATTAGAGATTTAAAATAAGGCTTACATTGTAAACTATGATAAATATGCTACCCACTACGTTTCCACAGATTACTTTAAATACTTAGTAACTAGAGAGACATGTATAAGATGTAAACTAAAATAACAGTTATAATAATATGTGATGCACAATATACTAAGAGTTACATAAACCGGGCATACAATACATATAAAAAAACGACTTTTCATACAAAACTCGATCAGCTGTTCGGACATATGTATGGAGAGTTGATTTTTTTTTGTATGTTTTCGGAAAAGTCGTAGAACAAATGTTGTTGTTTATGATGTTAGTAATTTACTCCTGCGAGGTTGTTGGTGTTTTACAAATAAACCTGTATAAACATATGAATACATATTTCACATTTACATTTTTTTTTTTTCTTTACGTCACAAAGGTCCACTGCCGATCCTTTAGAATTGCACGGATTTGATTCCTGAATAGGTTTTTACTAAGGAAAAGTATGTCGATTAAGCTAAACTCATTGTTGTAAATATAAATAGTAACCTACAATGGATTCTTGAGCTTAGGAGGAGCTCGTGGATAAATAGTAACAGCCGCCCGGGTCGATCTAAAGGTAAAGCCGCGCTTGCCTAGGTTGATCCTTGGATGGGTGACCACTGCACACCGAGTTTCCTCCGTGTCTCGAAAAGCACGTTAAGCCGTTGGTCCCGGCTATCTTTGACAGTCGTTACAGGTAGTCAGTGGCCCAAAAGTCTGAGAACCAGTTTTATCAAGGGGTAAAATACTGGTATTCAGATGCATATGTTGGCGTAGTGGCTCAGCGATTGGCTGCTGCGCTGTGTCGCGGGTTCGATTCCCCTACGGAACAAATATTTGAATGGCCCACAGGTGATTGTTCCGGGTCTGGGTGTTTGTGAGTTTAATAGTTTATTAACACACCCACGATACTTGAAAAATTTCTAGTGTAGGGCAACGTTTTTTTCTTAAAAGAAAGAAACAAATCATTTGGGAAAATTGAAAACTTTTATCGGGTGAAGCTGAAAACAGGGACCACAAAATAATTCTTTAAATAAAAACATCGATGGTTAATATCGGACTTATAGACATTTATTGTCACCGAACTTAAAAACAGCCTACGGTAAATTACGAATCTAGTAGACAGTTACTTACACCATTACAATGCCATATATTAGCTCAACACCGGCCATTTTTATAAATTATCAACAAGTTAACATCAATTCAGATACTGTAGCAGCCTCATAAATAAAATGGCCGCCGATAAAGAGGCGAAAAAACAATAAAAGCGACACGTAATGTGCGGTATATTTCTTTTTACGCTTCCCCTTACGTGACTGCGACAATTAGCCATAAATTACCCTCCATTTCGGGAAAGTCTTGACAAAAACCGAACTTATTTATATTTATTATTCCCTTTATTTATTTTCATACAAATCTTATACATTCTTAAATATTTCTTAAACTAAAAACAATATAAAAAACATTTAAAAATATAAAAAATTGTAACCCACCGGTATCGGGAACAGGGTCCAAGCTATCGGCGGTCAGGGCTCCAGAGAGAGGAACCTCCTAACAATACGAGCCGTGTCCAGGAGTACTGCTTTCTGAATCAAGCCCTTGATCCAGCTGCATATTATTTTCATCTTTATTTTTCAATATGCACAAAAATTATACAGTGCATCCCAGAAATGTTAGGTCTCCAGCTTAATCAGCCATTCCATACAAAATTTTAATGCTATATAATACATTTTGTGGTACAAAGAATGTAACAGAGTGGAACCCAAGACAATACAAAAGAAAGAAAGGGAGATGAGATAATATGAGACGAGTGCAGAACCATATAGTGGCAAGCTCTAGGGACTGCCTATGCTGGAAAGCCAGACAATCTCCAGTTACCGGTGTCAGATAATGAAATAGAAACTTATTTTAACAGATTAAGTAAAAGAATATTGTAAGATTGTTAAATAAAGGCTATAAATAATTCATAGCGATAATCAGGTGTCCCATACCTGATTATCTTTTGCGACTACAATGAAAGTGCGATAGAAAAAGTTGTTCCGCATGATGGTTTTTACATCATCTGCCTAGCCTTTTCCCAACTATGTTGGGGTCGGTTTCCAGTCTAACCGGATGCAGCTCATCATCATCTGCCTAGCCTTTTCCCAACTATGTTGGGGTCAGCTTCCAGTCTAACCGGATGCAGCTCATCATCATCTGCCTAGCCTTTTCCCAACTATGTTGGGGTCAGCTTCCAGTCTAACCGGATGCAGCTGAATACCAGTATTTTACATGGAGCGACTGCCTATCTGACCTTCACAACCCAGTTAGTACTGGGTAATACGATACTCCTTGGTAAGACTGGTTGTCAGACTTTTTGGGCCACTGACTACCTATAACGGCTGTCAAAGATCTACAAATGACACCCGGGACCAACGGCTTAACGTGCTTTCCGAGGCACGGAGGAAACTCGCTATGTAATGGGTGGTCACCCATCCACAGACCAACCTAGGCAAGCGCAGCTTAACCTAAAGATCGATCCGAGCGGCTGTTATTACTTAGCCACGAGCTTCTCCGGATGCAGCTGAATACCAGTATTTTACATGGAACGACTGCCTGTCTGACTTCCATAACCCAGTTAGTACTGGGTTATACGATACTCCTTGGTAGGACTGGTTAATGGTCATGTTGGTTTGTACGACACCCTGAAATATGACCACAGATTTTTGAAACACGTTATATTTCAAATGAAAAGGAAGGACAAAATTACAATGCCAGACAAAATCTGGAAGGGGCCTACTCAGACGGATGGTAACTCTACCTGGATAGGATACTCACCCTTAAATATAGGGTTTAAAGGCGAAAGTAACGTGTAATTTAGTTGTCCAGAAATATTATGAGACGTAGTATTAATTTATGACATGTTGAAATGGTTAATTAAAAAGTTTATAGTAATAAGAGGGAACTAACTTGTTAGTTTTATCTGATTTTGCTAACCCTCTAAAATAATAAAAAAAACAACATTTATTTGTTTAAAGGCCATTTTTTAATTATTTTTTTTCTTACTTCTTGGGGGCATGTAGCCTCTCCCTCCCGGGAGGCTATTTCCAACAGTGGACATCTTTCGGCTGAAATGATGATGATGGTTTCCTTAAAAATAAACTACTGTTTTATGGTTTCTCTGAGAACCTCGTACCTAAATAAAAATTGGGGTATGAGTGCCCATTCATTACGTGTCGAGGTTTCCTCCGTGCCTCGGAAAGCACGTTTAGCCGTTGGGCCCGGCTATCATTTATAGATCTTTGACAGTCGTTACTTAGTAGCCCGAAAGACTGACAAAAAGTCTTCCTAAAGGGTATCGTATTACTCAATACTAACTTGATTGTGAAGGTCAGATAGGCAGTCACTCCATCTAAAATACTGATATTCAGCTTCATCCGGACTAGACTGGAAGTCGACCAAAATATAGTTGGGAAATGGTTAAGCAGATGGATATCTGAAAGTTATACAGGGTGGAAGAAACATCGACGGCGACACAGAAACGGTCACCGCGTATGAAATTCAGTACATCATTCTGAACCCTACCATATAGAAATTGCGGTTCCGTACATTTTAACCATGTAGGTAATGCACTTTTGTATTTAACAGCAGATTTCTATGTGGAGGGCGCGTTTAGAATCATCATACTCTTGCCCTTATCCCAAGTCATTTGGGGTCGTCGCACTCGTCATATTTCGTGTCATATCATATGTTGCTGTGGCGGCTGCGGAGGATGCTGCTGTCCTTGCACAACGATCTACACCTGATGTACGAAGATTTGCTAGAGGCACCAGGAAACTCTATTCCTCGCAAACAAGCGATGGTGTTTCCGTCGAAGATGCGCTCTTTCGACTCCTTGATGTTTATCACTTCCGTGCCGTTTTGTGGGAATAAACTACTATAAATAAATATCCTTCATACAGTCCATCCATCGTGATCTTCCCTTCTACTCTAGGGTTCAGAATGATATACTGAATATGTGGTAACCGTTTGTTCGTCGGTGTTCCTTCCACCTGGTATACCTTAGTAACAGTTTACATTTCTATAGAAAGTCCCAATTTTCCATACGAAAGTAACTTATCTTTCTCACATGCCCTAACGTAACTTGAAACAGTGGTAAAGGTTCACGCCGTAATTATTATTTAATTGGGGCGTTCGGGTTTGGTAAACCTAGGGAACCTGGTAGAATAAACTTTGACATCACCTTTTACTAACCTTGATTTTGAATTTCCAAATTGTTTTTTGCCTTTTTAGGAGCAGATATAGTTGCTGCCAGTTATGGCAATTGCGGTCATTGCCCTTTCCCTGATATCTCTTTACACGAACTGAAACCATAAACCGTGTACTTATCGTTTCTTCTGTTAATGTTCAGGATCACAATCAATGTCAATTCAGGGGCTTTTAACAGGTTTGTATACGTTTTTTTAAAAGAAGAGATTCAATAAATGTATGGGGTTCAATGACCGCTATTGCCATCTTAACTGGCAGCAACTATAGAAGCAAAACTTTTTATTTAGGTTGTAACAATATCCTTAACGAAGCCGAAATGTGCTTGTTCTCCCCGCCATTGCAATCATTTTTTTTGTTCTAGATCATTTCTGGGAACCTTTTAGTTACAGAGATATTGGGAGTCAAAGTCAAACTTTGTCACAAGTATTTTTTGTAAAATTTTAATGTAATTTTTTTACTTTAAACACCTCCACGACCCCCGTACCATTCAATCCATCCATCAGCACAATGTTTTGAGTGCGTTACATTGAGTCCTAGACCCGTAAAACGTGATTGTTCACCCCAAAAAAAAAAGTCGTTTCCCAGCAATAATTTTTGCGTAATTTTTAAAGATTTGTGTTTGATGTACATAATGCTTGGTTAACGGCTTCGTGAAGGGTCCGTTTACGCCCTGTATGGAGAATATTCATACATAAATCACGCCTTTTCCATAACTGTGGTAAGCAGAAACTACAAAACGCTGTATCTGTATTTCTAGAAAGGGTGGGCAGAGTTGTATAGTACGCCAAGATAGCTAGATAGCTAGCTTTTGCCCGCGGTATCGCCGTGATAATTTTCAGATAAGTATCTTATGTGTTATTACAGGTTATAACAACTGTTTTTTTTTATTTTTTTCGGTGAGAAATTTCCATGTGTGAGAAATACGTGGTAATCGTTTGTGCGTCGGTGTCCCTTCCACTCCGTAAAATTTTCAGAAATTCATCTGCCTAGCCATTTGCCCAACCATGTTGGGGTCGGCTGCCAGTCTAACCGGATGGAACTGAATATCAGAATTTACATGGAGCGACTGCCTGTTTGACCTTCACAACCAAGTTAATACCTGGATAATGTACCATGCTGAGATACGGCCTTTTGGCCTCGTACAGCCCGCGTAGCATGACCACCGTAGTAACGGGTTTTTTAGACGGAAGAATCGAGAAAATGACAGATTGTGTCGACACAATGACAGATTCCTTTTTACTATCTGTCATTTTGTCGATTCTTCCGTCAACAAAAGCCTTGTCTACGTGACTTCTGTTTTATCTTTTTCTTGTTTAGTTTTTTGTATAGGTAATTTTTGTTTTATTGTGAATTCAACCTTTTTTTGATTTAGTCCTGTGTGAGTCTAATAAATACTTTCTTTTCATAATTAACTATTTTCTATTTCTAATTATATCACGCAGAACATCCATTATATAGCACAAGCTCGTCTCACATAACTATACATCTAATTATTTTAACGCCAGAGGGTACGGTATCGTAATTATTATTTAATTAAGGCCTGGGTATTCGGTCGGTATAATTTTATACTTATTACACGTCAGTCACCAGTGACGTGATACGTAGCGAAAAGTTGGTATTTACATGTTGAAACTCTTTGTTTTAAAATTATTATGATTAACTCTTTGTTCTTCGATTAAAGTTCGTATGTTATACTGCTGGAGGCTTTTTGTTAGGAGGAGCTCGTGGCTAAATAATAACAGCCCCTCAGGTCGATTTTTAGGTTAAGCCGTGCTTACCTAGGTTAGTCCGTGGATGGGTGACCTCCCATTACATACCGAGTTTCCTGTGTGCTTCGGAAAGCTCGTTAAGCCGTTGGTCCCGGGTGTCATTTGTAGATCTTTGGCAGTCGGTAGATGTCAGTGGCTCAAAAAGTCTATCGTATTACCCAGTACTAATTGGGTTGTGGAGGTCAGATAGGCAGTCGCTCCATGTGAAATACTGGTATTCAGCTGCATCCGGTTAGACTGGAAGCCGACGACCTATAGTTGGGGAAAGGCTAATCAGATGATGACTACTGGGTTATTTTCATGGACTTTTTCGGGGTTTGTTAGATGTTTAAATAATATTATTTTATTCTGATTGAACTATTAAATTAACTCGTTGCCTCGACTGCCTTGTTGGACGACTGATCGCATGCGTGACTGCTGAGCATGAGGTCCTGGGTTCGATTCTCGTGTCGGGTAAAGTTATATTGGGTTTTTCCATTAGGATTTCTCAGTAGCAGCCACGGAGTTTGGATTTGTGCTCGGTTGACGGCAATAGGATCGCCCTCTATTAGATGGGACTTAAACATAACTGGCGAAATGTGGGTGTACTCTTAGTTACACCTCTGCCTCACCCTTCGGGGGTTACAGGCGTGATGTTATGTATGCTATTAAATTAAGTGATTTAGTATAAGATATAAACTAGATGATGTTCTGCTTCATGTAACATATTCCAAATATACCGTGAATTAATCAAAGAAAACTTGGATAGCAAGATGCTCGACGTGCTCGTAGCACTGCTACGTGACGACCTACGCCGCGTAGCGCACAGTGCTACGAGCGACAGGCTACGGCCTACGAGTTTGCGCGGTCGCTAGTTAGCAGGACTAGATGCTGGTTCAGGCAACGTCACAGTATCATCAACTTTATTACGTAGTAGTAAAGGTGATTTTTGTAGTTCAAGTGGTACTGTTGAACTTTGGTTAACCATACCTTAGTAGTTCAACAAAATAGCCGGTCGAAAACCTTGAAAAAAGAATCAACAACAAAATGTACCGGTATATACCTCAAAAGAAAAAAAAAGGCGTTCTTCAATTCAGTGTTAATTTCTACTAACACAAAGGAATGCAACGCGCCAGAACCCTGTGTTTGTAATAAAACAAAGAGAGAAAGTAAAATATGGATTTCACTTATATTTAAAAGAAAAAACAATGGCGAGCTACACTCAACGAGTTTTTACAAGCTTACAACAAAAAAATGCGTGTTGCCACACTTAAAAAACATTTTAATGCACGATAATGTTGCATTCATAAAAAACAAGAAAAAATAACTAAATATTTAATTTGATTCTAAATTATAATAAATCACTGCAATTAATAGTATTAGTTTATAATACTTTAGAAATATCAAAATATATGTTTACATTGTATTGAACACGCTGCGTTCATCGAAGTTCAATGTTCAAAGATATCAGGTCGCCACTCAAAACCGCAGTAACTTACCGTCGAGAGCTGATAAAGGGAATGTGGCTTCTATTCAAACAACCTCGTCGAACTATTGTCTTAAGTACTTCGTAATGCAAGAGCAGTATCTCATTGGTAACAACTTGTCTTTGAATAAGGACTTGAACCCCAAATCCTCAACTGATTCGCAAGCACTGAAGCTGAAATAAGTCATAGAATCCTGATTGAAGTAACGTAAATTTATAGAATCAGGATTCCATGACAATGCACTTTACGTTACTTTGCAGAAATCGATGACATTTTTCTTTTAAAAAGACGTTGCCGCACACTAGGAATTTCTCCTGTATCGTGGGTGCGTTTACAAACATTTAAACTCACATACACAAACAGCCAGACCCGGAACAACGAGAAAAATAAATTAGCATGCCATGCACTCAAACCTATTGGACTTTTTTTTTCACGGAATTATAACTAAGTATTTTGCATAACATTTAATACCAAAGCTTTTTGCGGCATTTGTTAAGAATTAATGAACATAACATAGCGCTGATTATAATCAACGTTAAAAATGAAGTGTTAGGTTGGATTTTATAAAACCCTTCGTCGTTGGTAATTGTATTAGCTGCCTGAGTTTATTTTTTAGTTATTTTTCTATGGCTAGTATAACTAAATTATTTTGTTTCCAGCCAGCGGCGATATAACGTATTTTTCAACGTTGAATATGAAAAATATAAAATAAACAATCTTGCGTATTAAAATAATGTTTTTTATAGTAAAACTGTACAACGCCGCCATCTTGTTTTTCTACTACAGTTCTAAATAAACCTATTTCAACAAATTATGTACCTACGACATCCCTCTGTTAATATCATTCAAGAGCAAAGAAATCCTTGAACTCTTCAACCAACTTATCCGTGCAGGCGAGAAAACATAGAACTAAAATAAATACAAGTTTGACATATCGATGCAAATTTCCTTGACAAGCAACGCTGCCTTAAACTGCACCACGTCCACTTAACGTGGACATACACAGCACATTTCACATTTTTTAATCTATACAAATAGATCAAATTTAAGTGTCTGTTTATAATATCAAAATAGCAGCTTTTTACTGTATGCATTTGAAAATAAAATTAAATACACGGCACTTATAATAAAAACACATTTTGTTCAATTTCTGTCTGTCTGTTTGTTTGTACCGTCCTAACGGCTGCCGGCTGGACCGATTTTGACAGGTCTTTTACTGGCAGACAGCAGATATTATAAGGTCTAACTTAGGCTAATTTTATCTAAGAAAAACAATTAGGATTCCGTACAAAAAAATTAAAACCCTTGAAAATGGTAACAAAATCCGATTCAAAATGGGTAGTAAATTTTTTATAATAATTTCACGCGAACGAAGGTCACGGACAACAACTAGTTTTTTTTTTTTTAAACTTGAAACTCGGCGTGTCCCATTACTAAGTAGCCACAGAAAGTCCATTAAACTTCATCACAACATGGCAGTTACACTTCTCTGAAATTAAAAACTGTTTGTGAAAACGTAAATTAAGTAATTGGGATAATTACCAAGTGTTTAAGAATTAATTGCCGCGCGAAATTTTTGTTTTAGGGTTCCCTTGTCGATGTTTTATTATGCCGTGGGTTCTGCATTTATTTTCAAGGTGACTAGGAATCGATTCATAGATCATTTATTTTTAACAATTTATGTATACACTAAATGCAGGAAAGAAGAAAGAAAATAGTACAAAGGTGATCCTTATTTCTAAAGAAATCTCTTCCAGCATACCTGCGAAAGGTGATACTAAAAAAGAGATGTAGACATAGTGTGTAAAAGAAGAAGAGAAAATGGAATACATAAAACGTAAAGCAGAACTATTTACACATTATAAAAAAAGAATAAACTAACATACGTATAATACAAAGACAAAACAAACAATACTGTAAATACAATAAAATAACTAATAATAAATACTTATGCAACTATGACGAAATGGAAAGATAATGTTCTTTCACTCTTCTTTTGAAAACTGCAACAGTTCGGCAGTCCCTAATGTCAGGCGGAAGTGAATTCCACAGACGCACGTCGTGTACAGTGAAGGAATAGGAGTAGAAGTCGGTAACTCTACCGACTTCTACACTCGTGGAGAGGATTTAAGGAGGTTCCTAAGATGTGACCTGCAAGGTGCATCAGAAGGACGGGAGTAGGAAAAGCGTTCCCTCAGATAGGATGGCGTTTTAGGGTTATGAAGGATTTATCATTGATACGCGACTACGCGTAGATACGATAAATCTCACCTTGTGGTTACCAGAAGTTGGTTTCTCAAGATAATGTTAATAACTCACCTGTTCTGTAGTCAGATATTCTATTGAATTTTTACTATTTTTTTTTTTTACTAAATAGCGCTGCCTTTTGACCCCAACTCGCCTGATGTGAAGCGATGATGAGGCTTAGGATGGAGCACGCTTGCCTAGAAGAAACCGATTCACTCAAACTTTGAATAGATCCAGATTATAATGATCAGAGAACAGAGAAGCCGGCGGTGAATTCCACAGACTGGCGGTTCGCACAATAAATGTAGAAGCATAGCGCTTTTGTTCGGGTCCGTGGAACTTCAACCATAATCATATCATATATTTATTCATTCATTGCTCGCAGAACGGATGGCCGATGGGGCCGGAAAGTTCTGGAGTAGCGACTGCGAACTGGAAGACGTTGCGTTGGAAGGCCTCCCACTAGGTGGACCGATGACCTGGACCTGGCTGGATGCGAGACGCACGGGACAGGTCAATGTGGCGACACTTGGGGGAGGCCTATGTCCAGCAGTGGACGTCTTTCGGCTGAAATGATGATGATGATGATTTATTCATTGCTAGTTTTCTACATAACCGTACTCAGGTACTTACTTAAATTACTAAACAAAAAGTGATTAGTACTTCTACGAAGTAGACACTACTTACTTACGTCACTTACGCCGGAGATTTGTTATTAGAAATCTAACTGTTGAATACGTCATACCTTCACTTTTGCAATGTCGACCGATGGATATTACTATGTACAGACCATCGTGACATCCGTTTGATGAAACTGTAAATAGAAAAGTAATTAAAAAGCTGCCAAGTGCGTTTCGGAATACACAGTGAAGGGTTCCGTAGTTGGAATCAATATTTAAGCTTGCATAATATATAGGGTCTAACTATTCATACACGAAATATTTTTATCTGATTGTATAAAAATAGATAATTTAAAATTACTTGACCCACAAAATAAATACTGGCTCCTTATTTTTAAGCATCCATTACGGTAGTTTACTACATCGTATTTACGTACTGTCATTGTTAGAATATGGGAGTAAAGGTTTTATGAAAAAATTCTCAAATAATTTTAGAATTATAATAATTTTGTAAAAAAAAACTGTCAGAAAATTTTTTTTTCTTTGCTATGGCGACTTTACGACTTATAGAAGTTACGCTTAAAATATTTCGTGTATGAAAAGATAGACCTTATATATTGATTTCATCAACCGCAAGAAAGTTTATGATGCGTAGTATTTCTCGAAAAAACGATAAGGATCAAAGTTATTTGCACTTAGAAACTATCATTCTTTTATTTATAAGATCCAATAATTCCTCACACGCTTATTTACAGACGCCAGCACATCAAGCTTCTACAATCTGTCTAATTTCTTTAATAGATTTTCAACTTTATCGCTACAGCATAGATAGGTTCAAGGTTGATTGGGAAAATTTGACAGTTTAGGGTAGCTTGATCCGGCCCTGGTTCAAGCCATGGTCCGGAGCGAGAGGGAATGGGAAGCCGTCACCTCCTTCTGCGAAGCAGTCATGCTAGTGAAGGAAGTGCCGGGACGTGAGAGGGAAAGAACCTCACGTCCCAGCCGCCGCGAGAGACGCCCTGGGCGTCGGGCGTCACGTGGTGGCTTCCGGCCACCGTAGGCGCGGGCCTGTGGACGGCGAGTTATGGGCTAGCTCGCCGTCCGGCCGTCTTATGACGACAGGCCGTGTTGACGGCGCGTTCGTGTTCCACGAGCGCCTCAAAGAGATGTCAGCAACCAAGTAGGGGTCTGCATGGGCCGATGCCTGCCAGGGCTGCGGGACTGTTCAAAAGAGATACCGTGGCCCTGGAATACAAAGGGCAAAGAAGGAACATGGATGGGTTTTAGTCAGTACAAGTCTGACACTCCCTTCCGCTCCGCCAAGAGTGGGGGGGGGGTCATTTGTTGATATAACGAAATAAAAGTTTCTTGATGGGCTGGCGTCTGTACATTTTAACCGTTACTTGTATGGCCAATGCCACCCCTAATTATTGTTTTCCGTCGATGGGGAATTGAGCAAATAACTTATTGCACAGAATACAGATTCTCCTCATTTTTCATCGAAATAATCTCCAAGTAAAATGCAATCACACAGCCGGGCATTGCCATTTGGATACGGAACCCTATAAAGAACATGCATGTTAATAGCAGATCTTCAGATCCGTTGACATAGTTGTCAAACGACACATGCAGCCTACTTCACGAAGCGCATCAAATAAAAAGGATTCATAAAAAATAACGTTTATTTCCACGGCGACCTCCGTACTGGTGTACTTCAGACGTAGAGTAAAAATATGCAGTATGACTCAGACGTAGGAGGGGATCAGTAGCGAAGGGTCAATTTTTGTAAGAGGTAAGCCGGAGTACATATCTTTAATATGATAATATTATTAGTTTGTCTATAGAATACTGACTGTGCCATTTTTCAAAGGGAAGGCGGTGGGAATCGGGTTGTATGGAACCTTCGCCACTGAGGTGAATATTAAGGTTAAGCTGTGCTGTTTCGTCCGTATGTCACTACAGGGATCCAGCAGAATATCAGCGTCAGATGCTTGCCTGACACATGCTGAGCTGGACTCCTATTTGGTGCAACCTTGAGACGCCCACTGCACCTTGTATACTCTTTATTTTATTTGAAGTATGTCATGGTGTTACTATACTTTTTTCGTAAATATGTTTTTCTTTTTGTATTTTGGCAACTTGTTTTTATACAGGGTGTAAACAGACCCTTCACTAAGCCGTTAACCAAGCATTCTGTACATCAAACTAAGTAACTTTAAGCAAAATGTGTTGTTGGGAAACGACTTTTTTTTTTGGGGTGAAAAATCACGTTTTACGGTAGGACTCGATGGAATACACTCAAAGCATGGTGATGGATGGATTGAATAGTACCGGGGGTTGTGGAGGTGCTTAAAGTAAAAATCTTACATTAAACACAAGTATTTTAAAAAAACACTTGTGAAAAAGTTGGAACTTTTACCCCCCATATCTCCGTAACTAGAAGGTTCCCAGGTATGGTCTAGAACAAAAAAATGATCGCAATGACGGGGAAAACAAGTGCCTTTCAGCTTCGTTAAGGGTATATTTACACCCTTGTTTTTATATAGCTATATAGTCGTGTAATTTGTATCATTTAATTGTGCTTGTGTTGTGCTATGTCTTTTGTGTACACTAAATAAATGGTTTATCTATCTATGTATCTTATTAACTTTTTGTAATTAATTTCATCATCACCATCATCATCTTGCTACCCTTGTCCCATGTTACTTGGGGTCGGCGCAACGATTCCCTTTCAACTTTTCTGTAACAGGCATCACTTTCAAACTTCCTCTAATGTACTCATTTATTACTTTATCCATTCTTGTCACTCGGCGTCCACCTTAACATCTCACAATTAATTTCATCACTACACAAATCCAGACGGCTGCTACTGAGAAATTCCTGATGGAAAAACCCAATAGCACTTTGCCCGACCTAGGAATCGTACCCAGGACCTCATGCTCAGCAGTCGCGCTTGCGAACCACTAAACTAATGGGGCAGTCCAATAAGGTAACGTACATAATCTTGTAATACCTTTTTGGGGGGAAAAAATACGCACTGGGATGCTGAATATTTCTACTCTGTGTGTTTAAGCATTATCAAGACTTTAACGAAGGAAATTGTTGGAATATTTCCATTTCTAGAAGCAAACCAGTTGGCGTCGGATTACCCGCGCAAGATTTGATACTTAATATCATTGTTTTATGTCATCTAGGTGTGTCATCTTTTTCAATACACTTCCTCGAAAACTGGTTCTTATCGCACTACGATTGGGTTCAACATGTAATGTTTTTCGCACGCGTAGATTTTTTTCATTTATCACAACGTGTGCGGAAATAAAAATTTCCACAGATCACTATATTAAATCCAAATTGGTTCAATGCCCTATAGTCGGCGGTGATTGTTTTTTTTTAATCTCGGCAAAGAGAGACGCTGTGAATATTTAAATTGAGTTTATAAATAGAATATCATAAATAAACATGATTATTTAAAAAAAAACTTTTATGAACAAATTAACATTTAATTGTGTTCTAAATTCAAAAAATTTGAATTTTCTATTTTTTCATATAACGCTGTTTAGCGGCTTCATACCTTTGCTTCTACTTCAACCTGACGAAAGCTAAACGCGAAAAAAAAAAGAAATTAAATCATAGATTCCAATAATCCATGACAAAAATATTTTTCGTTCTATAATTTTATTTCTTCGAAAGTGTATTTTTTTAGTTGATTGTCTTGAAAAGATCATAAATGTATTTTATCTTTTTAAAAAACTCACATACAGGGTGTAATAAGACCCTTAACGAAGCCGTCAACCAAGCATTCTGTACAACAAACTAAGTGACTTTACACAAAAATTATTGCTGGGAAACGACTTTTTTTTTGGGTGAAAAATCACGTTTTGCGGTAGGACTCAACGCACTCACAACATTGTGCTGATGGATGCATTGAATAGTATGGGGGTCGTGGAGGTGTTCAAAGTAAAAATCTTACATTAAAAACGTGTATTAAAAAAAAAAAAAACTTGTAAAAAAGTTGGAACTTTGACCCTCAATGTCTCCGTAACTAGAAGGTTCCCAGGTATGGTCTAGAACAAAAAAATTATCGCAATGACGGGAAGAACAAGTACTTTTCGGCTTCGTTAAGGGTCTTGTAACACCCTTTATGTGTGTAGTAAGACTACAATTCCCATTCCTTTGTTTTTAGGACCATTTACTCATAGGACGATTTGCCAATAGGATGTCTCGATACGGAGACATTATCACTACCATAGCTACGACAAACTGCAACGATTTATCAAAAACAAACATTTGTTTTCCACTAGGACTTAATGGGGATATTAAGCTCGCGTACCAACGAGCACAGTCAGCGTTTGCAAACACCAATCTCACATGTTCAAACACTATATTTTTTCCCTTCTCCCACATGGGATTCGACGGCACCGCTTAAAATAACATGACGCCTGTAATCCCCGAAGGGTTAGGCAGAGAACACCCATATTTCGCTAGTTATGGGTACTAAACATATTGCCATCAACCGGTTAAAAGTCCAGACTGACAAATGCTACTGAAATATTCATGATGAAAACCCATTAATATATTTTGGCCAATCTGGAAGGCCAACGAGGTAGTCAGCTAAAAAACAAATTGCAGTGTTGTCTATCAAAAACAGAGAAAGAAAAAAAATTCTCACAAGAGTCATTAATTTAACTTGCTACCGACCAATCGCTTTGAATCTTAAATAATTGAACATAAAATTATAATTTTAAGCTCCAGTTTGTTTTCCAAAAACAGGTATTTAAGTTATAAATTGGCTTATTCACATAAAACTTATTTAAATTAAAGTATTTACGAATACATTGAAAGAACTTCAATTGCTTATTGCCAAGAAGTTTTCATATACCGTAAAGATTTTCGACCTTTCACATTTTCTAAAGAAAAATATTCTTCTTAATAAAGTTAACGTGGTGTTGAAAGTTCAATGGCATTCATAATTTAGGGTTGTCAGACGTAATAAAAATATTAATGGCAGCTAACGACAACACAAAATTGATAGCCTAAATATTGTAATCAACCATAAAAATAAACAATTCGTTGGTTTAGTGGTCGCAAGCTCGACTGCTGAGCGTGAGGTCCTGGGTTCAATTTCCGGGTCGGACAAATATTGTCATTGCGTTTTTCCATCAGCAATTTCTTAGTAGCCACGGAGTCTGAATTTGCGCCCGGTTGATGGCAATAGGGTTGACCCCTATTCGATTCACACCGAGAACAACTCATCATCATCTGCCTAGCCTTTTCCCAACTATGTTGGGGTCGGCTTCCAGTCTAACCAGATGCAGCTGAATATCAGTATTTTACATGGAGCGACTGCCTATCTGACCTCCACAACCCAGTTAGTACTGGGTAATACGATACCCCTTGGTAAGACTGCTTGTCAGACTTTTTGGGCCACTGACTACCTAACGACTGTCAAAGATCTACAAATGAGATCCGGGACCAACGGCTTAAAGTGTAAATCCACAGACCAACCTAGGCAGGCACGGCATAACCTAAAGATCGATCCGTGCGGCTGTTATTATTTAGCCACGAGCTCACCGAGAACAACTCATTCCCATAAATAAACAAGTTTCACTGAACTGAACACTTAATACAATCTAAATAAGAAAGTGCAAGCAAATAATGATGGAAAATCTCAAGGAAAATGTTATACCAGTCTACCGACGGCTTGCATTATTAAGTTAACGTTGCAGCGTCTAACGAGGTGATCAGTTTACTGCTGTTTAGTTTAAAGTTACTTACTGCAAGACTAAGTAATTTTAGATCTAACAAACTTATTATGTATAACCCCTCGAAAAGGCAAAACGGTGCAGTTTCTGATGTTTAAGATTCGTCGAAATTAGATAACTTAGTTTGTTTGTAAGTAATATACTCAACAACCGATAAATGGGTTGTGTGAGGAATGATATGAAAGAAAAAGGAGTAAATGATACCATGACGATTGTCAGAGGAGAATGGTAGAAAAAATCGCGTTGCGTCGACCCCAAGTAACATGTGACTAGGGCAGCAAGATAATGATGATGACTGACGAGTAAGCAAATGAAAGTTTTGATTTTCGAATATTTTTGATGACTGTATCTAAGTGCCAACCCTAGTAATAATTTGTAATATTCGGTGTTTTTCTAATTAAACTTTAGTCGAGTTCTGATTGAATATTAATCTTATTTAACATCTAATTACGCGGCTATTAAACATTCTACTTTGATGTAAAAATTTACAACTTTTCATAAAATATTGAATGTCGTTTTTTTTTGAAAATGCTAGCCGTTTACTTAGCTGGTTTCTGGGTGGGTCTTTTCATCATTTTTTTTTCTGCCTAGCCTTTTAATAATAAACGGGGTGGAAGGGACACCGACGCGAAAACGGTTACCACGTATTCAGTACATCATTCTGAGCCCCCCACATAGAAACTTTTCATCGGTTATTAAAAAAAAAACAGCCGTTCCATACATTTTGACAGTGTAGGTATTAGGTATTACACGTTTGTAGGAAACAGTTGTTTTTTTTTTCTACATATGTCTTCCACAACTTGCTTACTGAGTGACAGTACTGGACGTAAAACTTTTAAATAGGGCTCGCCAGTGACTGCTATGAACATTTTTGCTATCTGACTCTTTCATCAACTACCCAGCCTTTTTTCCAAATCTGTTAACGTCGGCTTTTGCAGCTGAATATCAGTATTTTACATGGAACGACTCCCTATCTTGCCATCACAACCCAGTTACTACAGCGAGTACACCCCTTGGTAAGACTGGTAATCAGACTTTCGGGCCACGGACTACCTGTAATGACAGCCTAAGATCTACAAATGTCAGTCTAACGTGCTTTCAGAGGTAAGGAGGAAACTCGGGATTCAATGGATGGTGACCCATCCCCTTTTTTTCCTGTATACCGTTGGCTGGTCCCTTGTTCTTGTTCCTGTTCTTCCACTATACCATCAAGGGAATAGCCAGGGGTACACAGAAAAAAAGGGCACCCATCCTCGGACCGACCTTGGCAGGCGACCCTTAATACTTCAAAATCGACCGTTTGGAAAAACTTCAGCCGTTTTTAATAATGAAGTACAGTACAACGACATTGGGAGAAGGTCTCTAATTAACAAAGAAACCCTTTATTAAAACTAATGAGCGAGTGTCTCGTTTCTTGTATTTTAATTTGAATGTCAATGCTTTCGAAATGGAAACGCAATTATTTTGGAAAGAGAAATATTATACGCACTGAACAAATTATTTACGTACAGATTTTTTAACTAAAGAATTTTGTGGTCTTAGGATGCAAATTCCCGACAAAAGAATGACAAGATTATATTATACAGGGTGTAAACAGACCCTTCACAAAGCCGTCAACCAAGCATTCTGTACATCAAACTAAGTAAGTTTACGCAAAAATTATTGCTGGGAATCGACTTTTTTTTTGGGGTGAAAAAACACGTTTTACGGTAGGACTTCTTGGAAAGCACTCAAAGCATTGTGCTGATGAATGAATTGAATAGTAGTCGTGGAGGTGTGTAAAGTAAAAATCTTACGTTAAAAACATGTAGGTATTTTAAAAAAAAAACTTGGAACTTTGATCCCAAATATCTCCGTAAGTAGAAGGTTCCCAGGTATGGTCTAGAACAAAAAAATGATCGCAAAGACCGGGAGAACAAGTGCCTTTCGGCTATGTTAAGGGTCTATTTACACCCTTTATTATAAGGTATTTTTCTATGTATGTTATTGAAATAATGGTTAAAAAAACATGTGATACGTTTAATCCGCATAATAACTATGTACTTATATGTAGTTCTTAGAAGCATATCCTTTTTTTTAACACCATGTATAACTTTTTTATTTTTTTTAATAGCCGTGTATGTCCCACTGCTGGGCAAAGGCCTCCCCCATATCCTTACAGGTACTTTTAAATAATTATTTTAAAAGAAACTGTTATTGTTTAAATCTTCCTTTACTTTATTTCTGTAAGCAATCTTTATTTACATTAGAAATAACAATAATAAAATAATCTAAACTTTAAACAACCAAAAACATAGCATCAGAAACACCTCCTCAACGCTGTCAACCGGAAATGTGCCCAAGAGACATGGCGGCGTTGCCATGTTGGATTTCAATGCTGCAAAAAGATTTTACATGTCAAGAAACATTAACATCATCATGACATTCCCGTTCTTGTCCCACGTTACTTGGGGTCGGCGCAACACGTTTTTTTCTTCCATTCTCCCCTGTCAGCCGTCACGCAATCATTTACTCCTTTTTCTTCCGTTATATCGTTCTTATCTTTCTTTACAAATCAGGAAATAACATGCAAATATCTAAAGATCCGTGCTCCAGTTATTTACTGAATAAGTCATCATCTGCCTAGCCTTTTCCCAACTATGTTGGGGTTGGCTACCAAACTAACCGGATGCAGCTGAATACCAGTATTTTTACATGGAGCGACTGCCTATCTGACCTCCACAACCCAGGTAGTACTGGGTAATACGATACCCCTTGGTAAGACTGGTTGTCAGAATTTCTGGCCACTGACTACCTGTAACGACTGTCAACGAATCTACAAATGACAGCTGGGACCAACAGCTTAACGTGCTTTCCGAGGCACGGAGGAAACTCGGTATGTAATGGGTGGTCACCCATCCACAGACCCACCTAGGCCAGCACAGCTTTACCTAAAGATTGACCCGAGCGGCTGTTATTATTTAGCCACGAGCTAGTAAAAGTACAAAAAGAATTTATTTTCAGTTTTTAAAACCAATCAAATCACATGTAGACGAGAAGTTATTAAAATTCACTTTTGTGCACAGATTCGAGGTTAACGCACACATACAAGTACTGCATGGAATCGGTATCACCTCACATCATCGGTTTGCAGTGATAATCTAGTGGTGACCGTCGGACTGCCAACTCATAGGTCTCGAGTTCGAACCCAAGAAACGCACCTCTGATTTTTCGGATACATGTGTGTTTTTTATAATTATCGTTTGCAACGGTGAAAGAAAACATCGTGAGGAAACCAGCATGCTTGAGAGATCTTCTCGACGGCATGTTAAGCCAAGTCAGAGACTCATGGGCGGCTTAAAAACTCTGACACCAGGTTAGGCACTAACCACACGATAAAGCAAGAAGGTTAGCCATCAACTATGCGTAAATCCATTGTAGGCTTGCAAGTGGATCGGCTCCTGGCTTTTTTTGCTAGTAGAAATCCTCATGGATATCCTCCGCCGTGAGGACGAAGGGGTCTGTCCGCCTCTTTCTGGCATTAGTAGCAACAGCATCTTACAGATGGATTGTATCTTGCACTGATTGCCCTATCCAAAACAAATGGATGCGCATTGTTGTGGGCGCTCACTAAAATATTATTTAAGAGTATGTCGAATACTAACACAATTTTGATTTACTTGTGCATTATTTAATTTTATGTTATGTTAGTAGTGTGGTGATGCTGATACGTGTGCACTGACCTCCAGGCGCTGCTCTCAAAAGAGTATAAATTAAATTTTCACGGCGCACGTTCTCGAAATCCTTTCAACGTTGAATTCCCGGTTAATGGATATGTTTTTAAAGTAATTAAAACTGTGTTTTTTGTATTTTGTTTGCATTTTAAACATGAGGTAGGGTAATCTGATTTGTGGTACTCATATAACAGATTTGTTAGTACTTACTAGCGTTTATGAATACTGCTAAAGATTCCCGTCATAATAATTTATTTAAAATTCGTATTAAAGAAACATGCCTTTTAGGGTTCCGTACCAACGGGACCCTATTACTAAGCCTCCGCCGTCTGTCAGCGGGCTGTATCTCATGATCCGTAATAGGTAGACAGTTGAAAATTTCACAGAATGTGTATTTCTGTTGCCGATATAACAACAAATAATTTAAAACAAAATGAAAGGGGGCTCCCCTACTACGATGGTACGGAACTCGCACTTGACCGGTTTTTTTCTTACGATATTTTAAAAAAATCGTTGCAATACGAATAGAATTCGTTTAAAACCGCCAAGTGTAAATCTAATTGACTTATTCTTGTCAACAGCCAAATATTGATTGGTAGTCCGTTTTAATAAATAAACAAATAGGACAGTTGATTTAAAACTGTTTATCGATATCATTAATGAATCCATCAGAACCCCTCTCTATTTTTTATTATGGTTGCGCTGTAAAAAATAAACATACTCGTATAATATTTTTAATTGAATTTGTGAGCGCAACTAATGGTTGCATTTCGAGGAATAATTTAGTTGCGCTTTGAGGAATACCCTATAAAAAACACATAGACTCATTTAAAAGAAAAGAAAAGAGCAAAAATATTAAATCAGCCATAACATTGACCCGTGAAAAGCGGTCACTAAATCATACGAAATCTATTACAGACGCTGACATCAATAAATATTAGAAGGGTCCGGATGTTCCCGGCTTACATGTTGGACAAACGACACCAATGTTGGATCAAATAGCCAACCTTGGATGGCCTTGGATGGCCCAAACGCAGCGGAGAGGTGACACAATCATAAACTGAAGATTACGGTAACATTTTCTTTTTTTGTTGCAATGTTCTGTATACTTTGACAAGTAATTAAGATTTCAAACAAACTTTTAAGTGATTTATTTTCGAAATGACTGAACCGATTGTAATGAAACTTCGTACGCATAAGCAGGATACAAAAGTCTAAAGATTTGACAGAAAACTTTTCGAAATGTCTTTTTAAAAAAAAAGATAATTGTAAATTTCTGTTTCTATGGAAAATCTAAAATTGGTCTAATTTAGCTATATCACTATTTTTCGAAAAGCTCTCTGTCAAATCTCTAGACTTATGTATTCTACTTATGTGTAAAAAACCCTAAGACGTTAACGCTGTTAAGTTTTGTCAAAAGAGCTTTTGCGCGTTAGTTATTTACAACTATTTATTTCGGTATATAATATGTATGTTTCAAAATTAGTAATAAGCATGCAACAGTTTACTACTTTCTGGGGTCTCTTAGCAGAATCAGACTCATCATCGGTCAAGCCTTTTCCCAACTATGTTGGGGTCGGCTTCCAGTTTAAACGGATGAAACTGAATACCAGTATTTTACATGGAGCGACTGCCTATCTGACCTCCACAATCCAGTTAGTACTGGGTAATACGATACCCCTGGGCAAGACTAGTCGTCAGGCTTTCGGGCTACTGACGATCTGTAACGACTTTCAAAGTTCTACAAATCACAACCGGGACCAACGGCATAACGTGCTTTCTATGTATTTTAAATGCTTAAGTAATAATTTACCGTCGTAATCCAAGCCGAAGTAAAACTCGAATCATAATATTGTGTTAACATAGGTAAAAAATTCTTGTTGTAAACAACAATAACGTTATGGAAAATAAAGAAAGAAAAAGAGAAAATAATTATGTTTATTTGGCACATGACATAAGTAAACAGAAAAGAAAGAAAAGACTTACCTAATTCTAAAACCCGGCCAAGTGCGAGTCGTACTCACACGCACACAGGGTTCCGTAGCACCAAACAATAAAATAAAAAAATATTTTGAAGGCTCATTCATGTGTTATATTGTATTACATTCAACAGCAAAACTTAATTTGTTTTTCATAGTATGTTAATGAAAAACAAAGTTACTGCTGCAGTTTGCTGAAAAAGTCCCATATGTCAAAAAGTAAACATCTTATTCAAACCAATTTTAGTTGAAAGTTTTTCCTCTTACTTTAGAAGTTAGAGGTAGAGTCACACATTTTACCACTTTGGAAGTGTCTATCTTTAAAACAATTGACTTTGAGAAAAAATGGTTTTAGGAACGTCAATGTCATTTTTAAAGACCTATCTATAGACACCCGCACGTATAATAGGTGGGGGGGCTCCCCATACATGGAACTGAATTAATCTTTTTTTTTTATTTTTGTATTAAAATCATAAAGCGGTTCACAGTATTCTGTGAAAAGATGTATTAATCTACCTACCAAGCTTAAACTGTGTAGTAACAATAGTTTCGTAATAAAAAGGCTGTGACATACGTTTTCATCCGTTTTTTACCATTCGGCAACGGACCCTAAAAAGACAAACATGCTTTACCAACAAATGTAACCTACCAATCTTAGCCTCGATCCTCAATATTAATCTTGGAGTGGGCGTTACTGTTCACTATTTCCATAGACAACACGTGTAAGTGAGCGTTTACCACGAACGAGTGGGTTTCCTAGCAATGTATTTGTTATTTCTAATTAATTTGTGGAAATTTTAAAAATAATACACCGTTTTTGTAATATTTTCTAGAACCGTATTAAAACAGTTAGATCTCCAGTCTACTGTTTTAATACAATATAATAATTGTTCTTCGGTTATTAAAAAAAAAACAGCTGTTTCCTACAAAAGTGCAATACCTACACCTACACGGTCAAAATGTATGAAACAGCTGTTTTTTTAATAACCGTTGATAAATATCTATGTTGGCTCAAAAAGATGTACTGAATACGTGGTAACCGCGTCGGTGTCCCTTCCACGCTGTAGGTATATTAGTGCCTATGCAATATGTTGAAAAAACTCTGTCATATCCGTGAGGCTATTATAAGGCATCGAGATTAGATTCTATTTACGTTTACCTTTTTAGATAACAAGTAAAAAAAAAACTCCGATAAAAATTCAGACTCCCGGACTACAAAACCCGGTTAGCTAAGTATAAAGGGTGTAATTAGACCCTTAACGAAGCTGAAAGTCACCTGTTCTGCCCGTCTTTGCGATATTTTTTTGTTCTAGACCATACCTGGGAACCTTCTAGTTACGGAGATATTGGGGGTCAAATTCCAACTTTTTCACAAGTTTTTTAATGTAAGATTTTTACTTTAAACACCTCCATGACACCCGTACTATTAAATCCATCCATCAGCACAGTGCTTTGCGTGCGTTCCATCAAGTCCTACCGTAAAACGTGATTTTTCACCCCAAAAATGAAAGTCGTTTCTGAGCAATAACTTTTGCGTTAAGTTACTTAGTTTGATGTTTGTTTGCTTGGTTGACGGATATGTGAAGGGTCTATTTACACCCTGTATATATTAATATATGACAAGTGACTCGATCCATTTGCTGAATCATAATAATTCTGTTATAAAATCCTATTCATAACATAACATCACGCCTGTAATTCCTGAAGGGTTAGGCAGAGGTGTAGTATATTTCGCCAGTTATGTTTAAGTCCCATTTAATAGGGTCCGAGACTATTGCCATCAACCAGGCGCAAATCCAGGCTCCGTGGCTGCTACTGAGAAATTTCTGATGGAAAAACCCAATAACACTTTGCCCTACTTGGGAATCGAACACAGGACCTCATGCTCAGCAGTCGTGCGCACAATTATCCTGCTGGCTTTTACCGGATTTGAGATTAGTATAAACGCTATTTGTTTTGCAAATATGATATGGGTATTGACTGTTCATGTTGAAACACAATGAACATTTCATTCAGGAAATTGAAATTCCATTTCAAATATGTATCCAAGTTGTAGATTGTTCTTTACGAGATGAATTGGCAAACAGGAGAGCGGATGAGCTAATGGAAAGTTTACCGTACCGTTGTTACGATTGTTATTCTGATAGATACGTAACTTACCATCACGCTTGTTTGTTTTCAAAAGGTTAGGTAGAGGTGTATTTATATATTATTATTTCCTTTATTCATTCTTTCTCTTATCTAATACATTTTTAAATATTTTTACAAAGAAAAGTAAACAAAACATTTAAAAATATTAAAAATAGATGGCCCATCGGCATCAGGAACAAGGTCCAGGTTGCCGGTGGTCAGGGCTCCAGAGAGAGGAACCGCCTCACTATGCGTGCCGTGTCCAGGAGTACTGCTTTCTGAATCAAGCCCTTGACCCAGCCGCGCAATGAGAGTCTCCTAAGGTGTTGGTCGAGGCTCTCTGCTATTAGTCCATTAACGGTAACGACTATCGGTACAATGATTGCAGACTCCACGTCCCACATGTCGACAACCTCGTGTGCTAAATCAAGATACTTGATTTTTTTATCATTCTCAGCTTTCACGAGATTCTCGTCATGAGGGACAGTGATATCAACAATCATTGCACGGCGCTCTCGGCGATCTATCACCACAATATCAGGTTTATTTGCTAAAATAGTCCTGTCTGTGATGATAGATCGATCCCAATACAATGTGGCATGACCATTCTCGAGAACTGGGTCGGGCACATACTTGTAGTATGGTACTTCAGAACTCACAAGGTTGTATTGCAAGGCAAGTTGCTGGTGAATAATCCTAGCTACTAGATTGTGTCTGTGCAAGTACTCACCGTTAGCAAGACGAGAACAACCAGAAACAATATGTCGGATGGATTCACCGGGACGGTGGCATGCCCGACAGATGTCAACCGTACCGTCCTTGATAATATATTTCCGATAGTTGTTCGTCATGATCACTTCATCCATAATCGCACAGACGAAACCTTCAGTTTCCCCAAAGAGGTCACCGAATCGTAGCCAGGATACGGACGCCAAAAAGTCTACATCAGGCCCATGGAAGGCCCGGAAAAAGCGTCCGTGTAGCTCCTTGCTCTGCCATACCTCCCTACGGTTATTAGTATCCAATACCACAGGTTTGCGCCAGTTCTGGTTAGCCAAGGAGAGCGGGGTGAAGCCCTTGTCCACTGAGATCACATCTCGGTGCATCCCCACGTCGGTTTCGAGAAAGTATTCCCTGAGACTGCATACCTCGCGGTTGTGCAAGGTCTTAGCATTTAAGAATCCACGACCTCCTCACTTCCGCGGGGTATACAGTCTCATCACCGATGACCTTGGGTGATGCATCCGATTTGCGGTCAATAGTGTGCGGACCTTCCTATTCAGGGCGTCAAGTTCCGTCTGAGTCCATTTGAGTATGCCGTAAGAATACATCAATACCGGCATGACCCAACCATTAAAGGCGCGCACCTTGTTTCCGCCTGATAAAATACTGTTTAACACTTTATTCAGGCGGCTAAAGAAGCGCTCCTTTAATGATTGTTTCATGTCGGCAGCATTGATGCCTAATGCTTCCGACATACCCAAATACTTGTAGGTCTCGGTTGATGAGAGGGATCTAAGGAATATGGAATCCGAGAGTTGAGTTCCCACGGATTCCATAATCTCCCCTCGCTTTACATGCATGACTGCACATTTGTCCAAGCCAAATTCCATCCTGATGGCGCTACTAAAATTTTCAGTCACTTTTAGTAGCTCCATCAGTTGCAAATTGCTGGGAGCAAATATTTTCAAATCATCCATGTAAAGGAGGTGAGATATAACCTGACCACCTCTCCTCAACCGGTAGCCTAGACCTGAATCCTCCAACAGTGTGCTCAGAGGATTCAAGGCCAAGCAAAACCAAAGCGGACTCAAACTGTCACCCTGAAATATTCCTCGCTCAATCCTGATCGGTTCATCGTTCCCAAGAACCTGCCGACATCCTGGATAAAGAAGGACCGTCCTCCATTGCCCCATACACGACATCAAGAAGGCGCGAAGAGTTGCATCTATTTTGTACAATTCCAGCACCCTCATGAGCCATGTATGTGGCACCGAGTCATAGGCCTTCTTATAATCTATCCAACACGTCGACAGATCCCTCCGGGATCGACGAACCTGTTGGCTTATGGCCATGTCGATAAGGAGCAGCTCCTTAGTACCGCGAGACCCATTCCTACATCCATTCTGAGAGACAGACATAATTGAATTGCTCTCTATATGACGAACAATTTTTGCTCTCAGAATGGATTTCCACAGTACTACCCGATTTGTAGAGCAGGTGGGTAACTCCTGTTGTAAAGAATGGTGGTAGCGACCCAGTCTCTAAGGATGACTGGAATTTTGAGGCTAAGCAAGCGTGTGACCTTTGTAGCCATTTAATCCAAAAATTGTGCAGTCCGTCCGGCCCTGGAGATTTCCAGTTAGGTAACGGACGGACTGCACAGGCCACGTCCAGTGGACTAATAGAATTGATTGAGTAACAAACAGCCATCCATCCAAACTTTCACATTTATAATATTAGAATGAAGTACTCGTATGATGAAATAGGAGGTGAGCTTATTGCCATCAACCGAAAAAAAAAACAGATTATACTGTGGCTTAAAAAATAACAGCATCACATCACGCCTGTATTTCCCAAAGGGTTACTTAAGATTAGCCAGCTAAACTTAGGTTATTGTTCACACCCATCTTTAGTCGTAACATATATATATGTCGGAGATTCAACCGGATTAGCGTCCACGTGCTCGATATTGGTGTCCGCCATGTTTGTAATTTATCAATCAGTGCGCACGACCGGCGCAGGCGCTGTCTTGGGAGCAAGTAAGGCTAGAAAAAAGACTAACGCACTACTGATAGATACAACTGACACTGACAGCTACAACATTGACTAGTCCGAAGTCGCTTATGATTGTTTGCGCGGTGTTGCCATTTGAATAAATTAAATAATCATTAAAATAAGTGACATCGTATGTTCTTGTACATTATTATCTCTAACATATATATATATTTGTGTTCACGTTCTCGAAAACGGCTCTAACGATTTCGATGAAAGTTGTATTGGCCGGGCTTATGGGGGCGAAAAATCGATCTACCTAAGTCTCATATCTGAAAAAAATAGTTTTCTCTATTTTAGCCGGCTAGGTGTAAACACTAACCTAAGTTTTGCCAGCTAATCTTAAGTTTATGTTCACGCCTATCGTTAGGCGTAACATTATATACAAATATTGCTCATTTAAATACAAATGTATTTAAATATAATTAATAATTGAAATGTAACTGAACTACACCGTACTTTGGTCGTAATACTAATATCGATGAGCACAGAGTACGCTGTCGCTTTCCACGAAAGCCTAATAGGACATTTTCCCGGATTAACCAATATTTCAAGTCACTTTTCCCGAAATTTTGACAGCGAGCTCGGTGCAACAGTATTGTGTTACTTCCTGCTGTGATTTGATGAATTCATCGCATATTGTGTTCAGTATTTGCCATAGAGGCTTTACACGGTAGATAAGGAAAAATGGAAATAGTCAATTAATGTACGTATCGTATATATATCGTATAATTAGTGTAAGTATCGTATATACGGAACTATATACGATACTTATAACAAAAACAGGTTTTTTAATTTTTGTCTGCCTGTCTGTTTGTTCCGACTAATCTCCGAAACGGCTGAACCGATTTTGACGGGACTTTTACTAGCAGGTAGCTGATGGTATGAGATCTAAAATAGGCTACTTTTATTTTACAAAAATTATTAGGGTTCCGCGCAAAAAAAATTAAAACCCTTGAAATTTTAACAAAATCCGCTTTGAACAGCTATACTCCGAAATGGCTAGACCGATTTTGACGAGACAATTACTGGCAGATAGCTGAAATCATAAGGAGTAACTAAAGCTAGTTTTATTTTAAATTAAGTATTAGAGTTCCATACAAAAAAAAACAAAACCCTTGAAATTGTTAACAAAATTCAATTCAAAAAGGGAAGTAATTTTTTTTTAATAAAATCACGCTATAGAAGGTTGTGGCTAACAGCTAGTAAATAAATAAATGGGCTTGTCTATTGTCTCAATACTCTATGGATACACCGATAATATTTGTAGTGAGAATAATGAAATCAGGCCTGCTTTGCTATGAATATTTGTGAGGGCCGTCACTATTGTACGAGGATATGAAAAGCTAGGTTTGGGAGTCCTATATTTTATCGACATTTAGTAGTTATTTTGACGACTCCATACCGTTCCTCTTTCATAAGTTAATAACATTCTTGGTTAGAATAGGTTGTTGGTAGTTATTTTTTTTATGGATTACCTATACGGACACCGGCGCTAAAACGGTTATCATGTATTCAGTACATCATTTTGATACCCCCCATCATTGAATGTGGAAGGTTATAAGAGTAGAGGAACACCAAAGAAACGATGGATGGACTGTGTGAAGGATGATATGGCAAGAAAGGAGGTGACTGATGAGATGATGAGCAAAGTATGGAGGAAGAAGATATGTTGCGCCGACCCCAAATAAATTGGGATGAAGGCAGAAGAATGGTGATGATGGTGATGGTTAGAATAGGTTTCCTTGTTTAGGCAGTTCATTTTTTTAATGAATTTTTAATACTCTTCCTCTTAACAAGTTTGGCGTCTTCAGTAGCATCCAGCAATTCCTGTAATGAAGAAACAACATAAATTGTTAATTAATTAGTATTTCAGCTAATGAGAATAAATAACTATCAACTGACTGCTTCGTTGACGTGCCTAGTGGACGTTAGCTCGACTGCTGAGCATGAGGTTCTAGGTTTGATTCCCAGGTCGGGCAAAGTGTTATTGGGTTTTTCCATCAGGAAATCCTCAGTAGTACTCCCGGTTTTGGATTTGTGCCTGGATGATGGCAATACGTTTGCCCCTATTATTTGGGACTTAAACATAACTGGTGAAATGTGGGTAAAGTATACCTCTGCATAAGCCTTCGAAGCGTGATGTCTGAAATCTTTAACGTTAAAAATACTGCACAAGTTCAATCAACCGAAATTCCAAATAGTAATTAGCAAGCTATAACCGCAATTATCTTCTATCTTTTATTTAAACAAAAAAAAATACTGAATCAAAAGGGATTCTAAATAACAAACACCATTTTACAATAAAATTTCCACGAAATGCAATCGGAGTACTACCACCGTACTACGCCGCATTCAAATACCGAATTCTCCGAAAAGCCGACTTGTCCTGAACATCGCCGATAGTGCCCGAAGCTATTGGAAACGGGTTGCCGGTGCATGCTTCCTTGACACCACAAAATGTCAAGGATGAGCGCCCTTGGCCGTCGAGATACGGATTGAAATACGTATAAACTGCGTAGTTTCGACGTATATACGTCAACTCAACGTGCAATTGTTGGACGTAAAGTTTTATGAAGGGCTGATACTGCTCTGTTTAATGTTAAATTTGGATATGTTACTGCTAAAAGCCGAAATAAGGTTACACCTAGTTCTAACCGGCTATACTTTGGTTCTTTGGAAAGACTGAGTAAAACGATTAATACATTTAATTTACTATTAATGGCGTATGCTCTACTGAATGTAATAAATATAACGCCATCACACGTCACGCCTGTAATCCCCGAAGAGTTAGGCAGAGGTGCACTCATTAGTACACCCACATATGTTTAAGCCCCATGAGAAAGGGGGCGAGCCTATTGGCATCAACCGGGCATAAATCCGGACTCCGTACCTGCTACTGAGAAATCCCTGATGGAAAAACCCAATAATACTTTGCCTGACCTGGGAATTGCGACCACTAGCCCACCGAGGCAGTCATAAATCGTAACGTGTCATAACGTATATGCAAAATTTCGGGATGATCGATTTAGTGGTTTAGGCGTGTCAAGGTAACAAACAAACTTACTTTCGCACTTATAATATTAGTTAGGATTAAATTCGTCATGAATAACATTTAATTGTCCACGAACAACCACAATTTTGGAACTAATTCATGCATTTTAATATGATCATTTTAAACTTCTGAGAACACCACGTAAACCCTTTTAGTATTTTGAACTGTAAATAACGTGTTTTACAGTTTAAGTTTAATAATTAAATTAATGTACTTCTATTTCTGTGGCGTCTCGTAAATTGTATTTCAGTTTTGTGTGCTTACAGCAAACACATTAAAATATACTTGTGATGTGGTAGAATAGACGGGACGAGATTTTTTACGGAAAAGTAATTGTTTGCGTCTGAATTTAGTTTAGTTTTTAGTTTGTATTAGTCGATTGCCTTATTTTGTTTTCTAATTTATGTTATAGTATTTTGTACGTTACTTTTTTTGTTGTCTTTTTTGTTTGGATTGTTTCAAGTGTTTATCTGTGAAAACTTGTAAACAGACTTCAAATTTGTATTTTTGAAGAACATTGTTTATATTAGCTGTAAGTTTCCCGAATAGTATAAAATAAAATAGTAGGCAATCTGTTTTCAAACTGTCTATCAGTAACGAAGTGTCAATTTTTGTAAAACGTAAGCCGTACTACATATAACTAGAAGACGGAATATTTACCATGTTTATTGTTTTCTTTGAGTTCCCGATAAAGTTCGCGAGCAGACACAGTGAGTTTCGTGTGTCGGGAACAGAATCGAGTTGTGAGTGACAGTGGTAGCGGTACTGAGTGCAAAAAACGAACAAGAAAGAGGGTAGACCGATTTGTCTGCTCATAAACACCCACCCGCAATAACTTCAGTTTATCCGTGATCATGGTGCTTGCAACAGCGCCGAAATATCGGGAACTCAAAGAAAACAATAAACATGGTAAATATCCCGTCTTCTAGTTATAATAATTTTAGTAACCATGAAAGTTTAAAGTCTTATATCGTACTACATATCTTTACTGCATAGAATATTATTGGATATAGAATACTGACTGTGCCATTTTTCAAAGAGATCCGGTAGGAATCGGGTTGTATGGAACCTTCGCCACTGTTGGCTATTGCTCGCTCGTCCGGTTTTAGTGTAATCAGTGATAGCCTAGTGGTGTAGTCACGTCTCAAGTGCAACCCCAACACACGCACCTCTGATTTATCGGATTCATGTGCGTATTGTATAATTATAATTATTCAACCAATAACTTGTATGTGTGGTGTAAACTGAAAGTATAAGTTGGTTATAATAGCATAGCATAATCAGCCTATTAATGTTCCCACTACTGGGACGCAGGCTTCCTCTCTATGAGAGGGAATGGGCTATAATCCACCACGCGGGCCCAGTGCGGGTTGGTAGATGTCACATGTCTTCGAATTTTTGGTTCTAGGCCATGCCGGTTTTCTCACGATGTTTTCCTTCACCGTTTTGAGAGCAGCGTTGCAAGTTGGTAATAAATAAATAAATTATCACTTTCTTCGATGAAGGAAAACATCGTGAGGAAACCAGCATGCCTGAGAGATATTTCTCGACGGCATGTAAAGCCAAATCAGAGGCCCATAGGCTGCATAAAAACTCTGACTCCAGGTTAGGCACTAACACGATAAAGATAGAAGAAAAAGAAAGATTATAAATCCTGATTAGGTAACACACAGTAATTTTAAACTCCAAAACAAGTCAGCATGACAAAATTACCTCCGCCTTTAAACGAACCTACATTTCACAAAGAAACATGACTTTTATTGCGTAATCCATAAAAGCGAAAGAACAGAGTAATTAATTATGTCAGAAGGTCTATAATTAATCAAAATACCGGCTTCGGGTTAATTCGGGCAGTGTCGTGTCGGCTAATAACTCTTGTCATTAAAGGTAAATGAAATTGACATGAATGGAAGGTGAAATGTAACGGGAAAATGATTGAGCTTTGAACTTGGAACTGTGACAGATAGTCTTTTGTCAAGGTCAGTTACAGACATTATTTTGGCGTTTGTCCAAAGTCGGGGTCAATTCTGCTATCTTGTTTTTAGGGTTCCGTACCCGAAGGGTAACCAACGGGACCCTATCACTAAGCCTCGGCTGTCCGTCCGTCTGTCTGTCAGCGGGCTGTATCTCATGATCTGTAATAGGTAGACAGTTAAAATGTTAACAGTATTTGAGTATTTCTGTTGCCGCTATATCAACAAATAAAAAAAAAAATAAAAATTAAAGGAGAGCCCCCTTTAATTTTTATTTTTTTTATACCCTACTACAATGGTACGGAACCCTTCATGTACGAGTTCGATTCGGAATTTATTTTTCATTCATATTAATTTTAAGAGATATTTTTAGAATTTTTTACCAACACCCTGCCAGTGCGATTCATGTGCCAAAAGAAAAATAACCCATTTAGACTCTAAACATGGGTGTTTTGGCGCTAGACTGACGTTTTCGAACGTCTTGAAAGGTATAACGATTTGAAACGTCTACCCAAAATTCTGCGCCACTGCGTAGCAAAGGACCAGAAACGCGTTAAAATTCACCAGCCACTGAAAGAAAACTACCTCCGTCAGCCCTTGCTTCATAATTAATGATTAACACAAAGGGTACTGAGGATCGCTTACATTTCTAGGGCATCAGTCCAACTACCATCCACCCCATATATATACCATACAATAAAGTACTTGCCATCGAATTTTTTCTTGCAAAAGTTAGCATAGATCACGTTTCAGTATAAAAGATGATACTACACACCAGTAGCGAAGGGTCAATTTTTGTAAGAGGTTATTCGGACTACATATCTTTAATGAGATTATATTATTTGTCTATAGAATACTGATAGTGGCATTTTTCAAAGAGAAGCCGGTAGGAATCAAGTTCTAAGGAACCTTCGCCACTGCTACATACAGGCTGTAAAAGATCCCTTCACGAAGCCGTCAACAAAGAGTTCTGTACATCAAACTAAGTAGCTTTACGCAAAAATTATTGCTGAGAAACGACTTTGGGATGAAAAATCACGTTTTACGTACGACTCAAAGTAACGCACTCAAAACATTGTACTGATGCAAACAGCAAACAAACAGCTGTAATTCCCTACACAGGGTTTGCGTGTAAAATATTTAAAAAAGTTGTACTGATGGATGGATTAAATAGTACGGGGGTCGTAGAGGTGTTTAACGTTCTTACATTAGAAACATGTATTTAATTTCTTTAACGGTGGCGAGATGATTTGGACGCGCATCACGAGGGCTAGTTCGAGATTCCGCAGGAGAAGAGTACCTGGAAGGATATGGGGAGGCCTTTGCCCAGCAGTGGGACATACCAGGCCAATAAAAAAAAAATAACTTTGTAACACAAACTCTGTCATACAAACAACTTGGTGTTATTTTGCTTCTCGCTAACCGCCGACTGTAGGACAGATGCCCAGAGACAATTAATTTTAACGCGTACAAAGAGATGGTATTAGCAGTGTGGCTGAAGGCACACAAGAAAGGGTGAGAAGTGGTGTTATGTTTTATTTGTGGATTGAATTAATTGTTTTTCTTGTGGCCTTGGCTGACCGAGGTCACCCGCTGCTGCTGTCGGTGCAAACAATTGTCCTGGGTCTCCAAGGTTCCTCAACGTCCTCAGCTGCTCTTGATATCAACATTTTCATTGTCTTGTGTTCCTCTGTCATATCAAAAATCAATCAAAATCAAAATATTTTTTTTTTTTTTATATAGGCCTTTTTTTTTCTTTTTTTTTCGGATGGGAAATCATCAAATGACACCCCCACTCTGGGCGGAGCGGAAGGGAGTGTCAGACTTGTACTGACTAAAACCCATCCATGTTCCTTCTTTGCCCTTTGTGTTCCAGGGCCACGGTATCTCTTTCGAACAGTCCCGCAGCTCTGGCAGGCATCGGTCCATGCGGACCTCTACTCGGTTGCTGACATCTCTTTGAGGCGCGCGTGGAACACGAACGCGCCGTCGACACGGCCTGTCGTCATAAGACGGCCGGACGGCGAGCTAGCCCATAACTCGCCATCCACAGGCCCGCGCCTACGGTAGCCGGGAGCCACCACGTGACCCCCGACGCCCAGGGCGTCTCCCGCGGCGGCTGGGACGTGAGGTTCTTTCCCTCTCACGTCCCGCTTCACATAGGCCTAAATGGGCACTTATAAACGTCGACAAAAAGGTGCACGGTTCGGGTTGGTTGTTTCCTATGGAGAAGAATCGGCAAGAAACTCCATGGTTACTCTTTTCAAATCATTTGGTATTACAATATTATCATGGATACAGCATTTGTACTTAAGTTTGGGGGGACTATGTTTCTGGGTATATGCGTCTCAGTCGTTTTTCAAAGACCACTATCATCGCAAGCTTTGGCTCGAAATTGTGATATAAACGTGACTTAATTTTGAATCGAAAATACAAGTATAGTATCCTGTAGCAAGCTCAGTTATTATGATCCGTAGATATGGGTAAAGATTTTAAATCGACTGAATTCACGTTTTGTTTGAGGACATCCTCAAGAGAACCAAAGTTACCGACGTTGCCCGAAGAATAGCCAAACTTAAGTGGCAGTGGGCAGGGCACATTGCTCGCGAAACGGATTGCCGATGGGGCCGAAAAGTTCTGGAGTTGCGACCACGAACCGGAACACGCTGCGTTGGAAGGCTTCCCAATAGGTGGACCGATGACCTGGTGAAGGTTGCGGGGATCCGCTGGATGCGAGTCGCACGGGACCGATCAATGTGGGGACACTTGGGGGAGGCCTATGTCCAGCAGTAGACTTCTTTCGGCTGAAATGATGATGATGAGTGATTAATTCACGTTTTGTTTACACCGCTCGTCCGTGCTATAACTACAGGAGAAAATAAGTATTAATACGTATCGCGAGGTGTTGGTACAAATTCAGTCTTCCGATCTTCAAAGCGGAACATGGCTTACTCTTTCGTTCTAAAACACGTACTCTTAGGTACTAACATTAGCTATATGTTGATAAAAACTACCCATTTTATAACAAACCATCATATTGAAACCATTTACAAGGAACATGAAATAAAGGTCAAGCATTGACCTTCACAATTCCTTAACCACTGCACTCCGTGGGAGCTAATGGAATTTTCTCATTACACGAAGTATTATTTTCTTGGCTATTACTTCTTATATTTTCTATTTAACGTCACATTACGCCGCCATCTTGGATTTTGTTAGAACATTCATAATTCTCCAGTTGATTTACTTGGTTTATGAAGATCAATGAAGAATTTATTGATAGTAAATATGGTTTACAGTCACGAGCACCAATATGTAAACACTTAACGACTTTTAAAATTGTTTTTCTGCCACTGTTCTGATTAAAATTTCATGTTGTTACGAATATAGTTCTTTGAAACTCATATGTTATGAAAAAGATCCTATCTCCAAGTTACAATCTACATTTCTCGCGAAAATTGCTTTTAAATTTAGGAAAATGTATACATATTGGTGCTCGTGAGTTTACCGACTATTGAGTCATTTTAATAAGAAATCAAAACGTCTCGTCGTCGTTAGGGTAACGGAGGGATAAACAAATGTAAGTAGGCTTTCAGCGATAACTATGAAATAAAAGTCAAAAATGTATTGAATTGATCTATAAGTTACCGAAAACCAATCAAGAAAACTATAAGCAAAAGAGTGGTGAAGAGTGTTTTTTATGGCAATAATCAATTGTGCAGAATTTTATTAAATTAATATGTATTTTATTAATATTGCCTTCACAATACTTAAGTCAATGCCTCGTTGGGCCAGAGTGGTCGCAAGCGCCACTGCTGAGCGTGAGGTCCTGGGTTGAATTCTCGGGTCGGGCAAAGTGTTATTGGGTTTTTCCATCAGGAATTTCTCAGTAGCAGCCACGGAGTTGATGGCAATAGGCTCGCCCCCTATTACATGGAACTTAAACGTAACTGGCGAAATGGTATGTGGCTCTTATAATTGTGTACGTACACCTCTACCTAACCCTTCGGGGATAACAAGCGTGATGTTATGTAATGTATATACATAAGCACCCCGTGTAACTTCATCAGAAGCCCCAATAACTAAAGACAAACCAAACAAACAGCCAATAACCTTTCACACAAACAATGAACTTACTCATAGTTAGTTTCTAACTCAGCTGATAATTATATACCCCTGTTTACTTGCCTAGTTGTGCCATAGATTGCAAATGTACAGAGGCGAACAAACGTATGGTGGAGGTGGGCAAGGCTGTATTTGGAGAACATCTTCAAGTTTTCTCGACGCCTATACAGCAATGTTTGAAGACGCATCATCTGCCTCGCCTTTTTCTCAACTATGTTGACGTCAGATCCAGCTGAATAATCAGTATTTTACATGGAGCGACTGCCTGTTTGATCTCCACAACCTAGGTAATACTGGGTAATACTATACACCTTGAAAAGACTGGTTGTCAGACTTTCGGGCCCCTGACTACCTGTAACGACTGTCAATACTCAATACTCAATACTCAATACTTTATTGCATTCCATAATGTATACAAGGCTGGTAGGTAAAGAAACATATTAACATATTTATAGAGAAACAATTATGGACCCTGTCGGGCACAGCAAGTTAGTTTTTAGAGGAGAGGATGAAGCGCTTTTTGTTTAAAAACATAATAATATTGAAATTAAGGAGAAAATCTTATATTTAGATATTTAAGTAGATATTATTTATGAGTAGATTTATATTAATTTTGTTTATTATTAATATTTCTATATTTATTTAAAAACCTACAAAGACCTACATAAGACGGCTAAACGTGCTTTACAAGGTACAGAGCAAAATCGATATGTAAGGGATGACCTGCCGGGGCTGCGGGACTGTTCGAAAGAGTTACCGTGGCCCTGGAACACAAAGGGTAAAGAAGGAACATGGATGGGTTTTAGTCAGTACAAGTCTGACACTCCGCTCCGCCCAGAGCGGGTCATTTGATGATATCCCATCCGAAAAAAACAAAAAAAAGGGATGGTAACACATCCACGGACCGACCTCAGCACTCTAGTCTACCATTGCTTAGCGTTGAATTCCCTAGCTAGATACCCCTAGGAAAGTTGACTAGTTATCCCTTCTAAACGATTGACTTATTCTATGGCTGTGCCCTGTCCTAGGAGCACCGACAACTCACATACAACCGAACTATGTGCAACTAATAATTACGTTCGCAATTTGCTGGAAACTGTCCCGACCGAGCCAACACATGGAGGTATAGGTAAAGGGAGTATGCAAATAGTTGCTAGTCATTTGAATACCTTAGGGGCCTATGTGCTCCTAGTACTTTGTGATATGATTGGTATGTATGCTTATTGTTAGCAGTGAATATTAAATTAAAAGTTGTCTTAACACTAATGCCTTTACCTATGTACCTGTTGTCTGTCAGTATTAAATGAGATAGGTACATAAAATCCCGACTTAAAATAATAATAAAAATACGTACACGTATCAAAAGCAGAAAAGAAATGGAATTTCGTCAAAAAATGCCAAGAGGGCTGTCAGCATTGCCATTGGATGATTATTTGACCACAAAATAGGCCAGCTCTCTGGTCACGGGAAGAGTCGTCCTACCGCTTTGCTAGTCATGTGAATAACTTAGGTCCCAATGTAGTCCTGGTATTTCATGATGGATTAGGTAAGTATGCCTAGTATTACTATGTATTGTATTGGATAACGGGCTGGTGTCTGCAACTCCACGTCAAAGCGGATATTTTGCGTATTTTGTACTAAGTAATAAAATATGTACTATGTACTAAATTTACATTTACATAATTTTAAAAGTTGTAGCCGTGTTAATGGCCATGACTTACAAGTTGTAGATCATGGGTAATGGGTTCAAAACCGGGCGCCTGCTTTGTTTTATTTATTTTGACACCACAGCTCTCAAACGGTAAAGGAAAACTTTGTGAGAAAATCAGCATGTCTAGGATATGAAAAATTTGAAGACTTTGTGGCCCGAAAGTCTGACAACCAGTCTTACAAAGGGGTATCGTATTACTCAGTACTAATTGGATTGTGGAGCTCAGATAGGCAGTCGCTCCATGTAAAATACTGGTTTTCAACTGCATCCAGTTAGATTGGAAACCGAACCCAACATAATTGGGAAAAGGCTAAGCAGATGATGATGGATGTCATCTACCAAACCACACTTGGGCCGCATGGTGGATTACAGCCTACTCTCTATGAGAGGAGGCCTGTGTCCCAGCAGTGGGAACATTAGAGGCTGATCATGTTTACCAATTTTCATGATAAATTGGTTATGTGTTTTCTGTTAATCTAAATTGAAACTAAAATTTCGTAGGTTTTTTGGAGCATGAACATTACAAATGCTCAAAATTCTGGATTTTCTTGCGAATTTTGTGAACCTCACTCACAGAAAATAGAAATAAATGCTAAATTGTAATTTATTTTCGTTTCAGTACTTCTCTGGCACGTTCCAGTTTTTTTTTCAGATTATGAAGTTCTAAGAATATGTCGACGCCAAAAACATTGTTACCTATTTGAAATGAGGACAAATAAAAAATATTAAACGTTTCGGGGTGACATTTATAAGGAAAAATTTGAATTTATTTTCCTGTCTACAGAAAATAATAAATAAGGGTAGGCCATTTATTATTTTTAGTTATGATTAACGTAAAGGTAATTTTCGCATGCAAATCACAAACCGTACTTAATACTAGTTAGATCATCGGACCAATTCATCATCAATGATGATGATGAATTGGTCCGATGTCATTTCAGCCGAAAGACGTCCACTGCTGGACATAGGCCTCCCCCAAGAGGGGGGGGTTTGCCATAATCGCCACGCTTGGCAGGCGGGTTGGCGATCGCAGTACGGTTGTTAAAAACACAGAGAACGCTGCTGCCCATTCTCTGGTAAGTCCCTTAGCAGCCTCTTACGACACCCACGGGAAGATAATTGGGATGGTGCTATTCTTTTACGTCCGACACCATACGGAACCAATTAGATTATCATAACATAATCAAAATCATTCAACACAACACCTAATCATGTTACTCTCAACCTATATATTTAATTTTTGAACAGTCTAGATACTAAGTATGTATACTTTTTTATAACTGTACATCATCATCATCTGCCTAGCCTTTTCCCAACTATATTTTGGTCGGCTTCCAGTCTAACCGGATGCAGCTGAATACCAGTATTTTACATAGAGCGACTGCCTATCTGACCTCCACAACCCAGTCTGTACTGGGTAATACGATACCCCTTTGTAAGACTGGTTGTCAGACTTTTTGGGCCACTGACTGCCTAACGACTATCAAAGATCTACAAATGACAGCCGGGACCAACGGCTTAACGTGCTTTCCGAGGCACGGAGGAAACTCAGTATGTAATGGGCGGTCACCCATCCACAGACCAACCTAGGCAAGCACGGCTTAACCTAAAGATCGACCCGAGCGGCTGTTATTATTTAGCCACGAGCTCCTCCTTTTTTATAACTGTACAACTGCCGTAATTAGTTTTAATTTGTTCATGCATGCTGTGTCTATCGCATCATATTGTACACTTGGTGTGTGTTTTTTTTAGCTTATATTATTAGAGTAAAAAGTGTAACAATTGTAGATAGGCCAATAAATAAATAAATATAAAGTCTTTCGACCATTATCAGAATTATGAGACATGTTCAGGTAGGCGTGGGTTATCGGGTAGGAAGACAATATTTCAATAAAATAACTGTTGCTATAATCACTTCACTTATAATTCTTGATATTACAATAACTATTTTCACAATTTAATTATGGATTGTTAAGATTAGGATAGATTAGAACTTTAACGTCCACCGAGCACGTGGTTGCGTGCGCGCTCCTCGGCTGTACAACACTAAGTCCTACTTTTTACAATATGGCCGCCTCGCCAGTGCTCGGTGTTCGCTATGAGCTTTGACATGTGACATGTGACATCTGACAGTGACGTTTAGCATATTATAAAATGTCATCAGATATACTGAGTAGCGGATGCGCCGACAAATAAATAACAGGTTATCTTATGTGACGTATTTTTTTGAATCAGCATATGAGGGACTAGACAATTTTCAATCGATTTTAAAACATTTTTTAAAGCTTTGCCCCACACTAGGAATTTCTCCTGTATCGTGGGTGCGTTTACAAACATTTAAACTCACATACACAAACAGCCAGACCCGGAACAATTATCTGTAGATCATGCAAATATTTGTTCCGTGCGGGGACCGAACCCGCGACACGCAGCGCAGCAGCCGATCGCTCAGCCACTGCACCAACCGTGCGTTCGTTCATCATGTATCTTTCTGATAGAAAGTCACTTTGGCACTTCTCACGAGCGATGTATATGACCACAAGTTTTAACGAAATCAATTAAAACCGTAACAATACACACGTTTATTATTACTTTTTTACAAGACGTTAACTCCAAGAAAATTCAGAATTCTTCCAAGGATAAGCTTTTATTTTTTAACAATACACTCACGACATTTTGATGCTTGTGACTCAAATTGTTAGAAAATATAAAGGTGTGTTTAAATCTGAAATCAGAATGGAATTTTTGGGCTTCAAAAATAGCGGTAGGAAATCGGCATTTTCTTGAACCAAAAAAACATACATAAATTCACGCCTTTTTATCATGGGTGTAGGCAGAAACTATGGAACGCCAACTGCTACGATCCTCACATACATCTTTTAGTTCGTCCACGTTCATACAATATCTGGTTCCACTCGTTAGGGTACTACGCACCTGACCTTTCTGAAGAAACCCAGAGGGTCAATGTTTGACAACACATAGGGGGTTGATTGGTAATTAGTGACCGATACTAAAACACGTGATTGTACGCATGATAACAAACAACTTTCCCCAAATTTTTTTTTTTATTCTCATTCATTTTTATCACAATAACACAATGTAACTCGTGCAAGCGCGCCTTTGACCTATCAGCTGTTAGCCGCGTGTTGACGCTGTTCTGTCTCATTACTATCGTAATGTGCAACAGTAGGTAGGCAGAGCACCCGCGCGGCTCGCAAGCCGGCTCCGTAAGTTTTATTGTGATAAAAGTGAATGAGAATAAAAAAAATTTTTCTTTGATAAAGTTGTTTAAGTATCGGTCACTAATTACCAGTCACCCTACATGCACCGTGACTTTTTAGTCGTTTTACAACGGCAGCCCACTTCATGTATCCAATGAATACCAAACATTCATAAAAAAAAAATTGGTACTTATGAGATTTTAATAATTTAAAAATAAAAATATTATTCAGTATTATGACGCATGACGTAGTTAAAACACCCTGTTGCGAGCGATGATCTACTGGACTCGAGTGCTGGGTAGGTATTGTTCTGCCGTTTGACACGTAAACATCATTAACAGGATGTATCATAATTTTATTCTAATTTTATATTATTATTTTTCTTTGTACCTATTATGGCATTCCGACAACGACACCATTTGTTCAGAAGATCTTAGCTTCTTTGGTGATACTATACCCACAGAAAAACCTGATAAAGTTAATCTGGAAAAAAATTTAACACTACAGGATTTAAGTGAAATAATAATTACACATCTGAAAGAAAATAACAAATCCATTGTACAAGAACTACAGAAAACTATACACACAGAAATATATAAAGCAATTCATGAATTAAAACAAGATATAGACTATAAAACAAATACCTTAACAATAGAAAATTCTCAAAGACAGCAAGAAATAGTAAACATAAACATAAAACTAGAAAAACTACAAACAGAAAACGAAAATCTGAAAAAAGAAATAAGAAAGTTAACTACAGAAGCTTCTAAAATACCCAATAGTCTGCAAGTAAACCACCATAGAAAGATTGTGCTCTACGGCCTGGCGGACTACAATAAAGAGCCTGAAAATGCACTCCACAGTAGATTGGTTGAACTGTTTCGTGAAATAGTAAACGTAGACGTTTCAGCATATATTGAAGATCTGTATCGAATTGGAAGACCAGGTGGATCTAAGAACCGACCACTCGTCATCGAATTCATCAGCAAGAGAATGGCAAAATATATTATAAACAATAGAACTTTCTTTCAAGGAACTGGACTATTCATTTCAGAATTTTTAGATAAAAATGAACGAAAGTATAGGGCACAAATGCGAGAGGAACTGTTTACGGCAAGAAATAACGGATCGCACGCAGTCATCAGAAATAACAAACTATATATAAACGGACAATTATTTAAAATAAATAACAACATAAAGGAATACGCACATAACAACCAAAAAGAAGAAATAACATATAACAACATGACGCAGCCCTGCACTATAAACAACACTGATAAAACTGAGAACCAGACTTTTCGTAAACAACGAACAACCATTTAAACTATTGTTCCAAAACATACAAAGTCTAAATAACAAACAAGACATACTTGAAGCGTTTATAGACGAACATCCATCTTACAAAGCTATATGCCTTTCAGAAACATGGCTAACTCAAGAAAGACTAGACCTCATACAATTTAGTGGATACAAATTTGCTTCATCATATTGTCGCAGTACTAGAACCGGAGGCGGCGTGTGTATACTCCTACAAGACTATATTGAAAGCATACAGAAGGACGACATCACCGATATGTCTGCAGAATATATAATAGAAATATGTGCCACAGAATTACCAAAAGAAAACTTATTAATTATAATTATATACTGGAATAGGAGAGAGGAGGAAGTTTTTTATGAAAAATTAAAGCAACTATTAAAATACATAAATAAAAAATACTATAAATTAAATATAATAATAGGAGGGGATTTCAATATAAATATACTACAGGATAATCTAAAAACTAATAAATTTATAAACCTCATGCAAGAAAATAACTTTACTCAACACATAAAAAGCGCTACGCGTATCACACCAAACACCGCAACATGTTTAGATCTAATACTCACGAACTTTAACCACAAAGACATGCACGTAACAATAGACGACTTAGGCTTCTCTGACCATCATAGCACTGTCCTACATTTAAAATTACCAGAACAACCCAGTACAAGTAATTGGTACACAAAGAAAAGGTTATATAACAATACAAACATATTAAAATTTAAAGAGGAATTACAAAAAATTAATTGGAATGATATACTTAAAACTGATAATAATATTAACACAAATTATAAAACATTTAACGATAAACTTACCTTAATCCTAAATAAGTGTATCCCACTACTTAAAATTAAACTTAAAACTAAATATAAGAAATATTGGCTCACTGTTGGTATAAAAAAATCCAGTATTAATAAAAGATTGTTAAAAATATTAATTACAAAAACAAAAGATCCTACATTAATAACATATTACAAAAAATATGAAAAAATACTGAAAAAGGCGGTTACAACAGCTAAAAAACTGCACTACAAAAATAAAATGACTAAATCAAATAATAAAGTTAAAACAATGTGGGGAATCATAAATGAACGCTCAAACAAAAAGCGTAAAACCGAGAAACACAACATAACATTACAAGTAGATAATAGCTTAACGGCGAAACCGCAAGAAGTAGCCAACATATTTAATAATTTCTTTGTCTCCATTGGTGGGAAAACTACAACACCAACCGGCAGCAAACCAAAGGGGCTACCGGCAACCTTAACTACACAAAATACATTATACCTTAACCCAGTTGATCCTTATGAAATAAACATAATTATTAAAAACCTAAAGAACAAGAACAGCCACGGAATCGACGAACTCCCACCCAGTCTGATAAAACAGTGCGCTGATGAACTTACCTTGCCATTTTATATACTCATTAACCAATCCTTCGAAGAAGGTGTTTTTCCTGACTTACTCAAAAAGGCCCTCATTAAACCTATTTTCAAAAAAAACGATAAAACTGACCCGAACAATTACCGTCCCATTGCTCTACTACCAACAGCCTCAAAAATATTCGAAAAAGTCATGTGTAACCGCGTTTACGCGTTCTGTGAAAAATATAGCATTTTCAATGATAGCCAAAATGGATTTCGTAAGAACCGATCCACTGTTTTGGCCGTCTACAAGTACATACAAGAAGCACTCAAAATTATTGATAATAAAAAATACGCTATTGGACTGTTATTGGACATGACCAAAGCGTATGATAAAGTACAATTCGATATACTATTGAATAAACTTTACAACATAGGTATCCGAGGAAAAAGTCATGACTGGTTTACATCTTATTTAGGAAACAGAGAGCAAGTCGTAGAAATAGAACACTACAATACACAAACACAACACATTGAACTAATTAGATCACAAAACATACCTGTAAACGCCTCCATACCACAGGGAAGTGTCATAGGATGCCTATTGTTCTTAGTCTACATAAATGATCTCCCTAACCACATAAATGAAACGTGCGTATTGTTTGCCGATGACGTCTCTATTTTAACATCATGTAAAAATAACCAAAACCTGAACCAAACACTAACATCTATACTTGATACCACAACATACTGGATGAACGAACATAACCTAGAAATTAACTTTAGTAAGACAAAAATAGTCACTTTCCACCCGCGACAAAAAACCCCAATAAATATAAATTTTAAATACAAAGGATCCAAGTTAGAAATAGTTAATAAATTCACCCTTTTAGGCCTGGACATAGATACACACATAGACTGGAAACCACACATACAGAAAGTAAAAACAAAGCTATCTAAATTTGCATATGCCCTCAGAGAAATAAAGAAAACTACAGATCTCAAAACAGCAATAGTAACATACTATGCGTACGCGTTCGCTTGGCTTAAATACGGAATAATATTATGGGGTAACAGTACAGACGCACCTTCGCTATTTACAATACAGAAGAAACTTATAAGAACATTGGTTAATATAGAAGACACCGACTCATGTAAACCACACTTCAAAGAACTAAACATCCTAACACTACCGTCTCTATATATTTGAAATTTGCAAATTTGTAAGGAAGTACCCACAATTCTACAGCAAAAGAAAAGACATACAAACAGAAATCAAACTTAGACATGGAAATAGACTCAACCTGCCAACTTCACGATTAAAAATGCACTCCTCTAGTGCGTTTGTCACGTCAATAAAAATCTACAATAAATTACCTGAACACATAAAAAACACAGAAACAAACAATATATTTATAAATAAACTAAAACGATTTCTCTTAGATAAAACCTACTACACAATTGACGAATACTTCAAAGATAAATTCCTCCTAGAGAAACGAAGATAATTAGAATAACCAAGTAGTACCTAATACATCTATTTACCTTATCTACCGTGCAATATCTTTAATTACTTACTATTTAGTTAATAATAAATTACAGCTAATATATAAATAAATATATAAAATAATTACCTAATTTATAATTTAGAAAATATCTATTAATAATAAATAAATAAATATATAAATAAATAAATAAATATAGAAATATTAATAATAAACAAAATTAATATAAATCTACTCATAAATAATATCTACTTAAATATCTAAATATAAGATTTACTCCTTAATTTCAATATTATAATTTCAATATTATTATGTTTTTAAACAAAAAGCGCTTCATCCTCTCCTCTAAAAACTAACTTGCTGTGCCCGACAGGGTCCATAATTGTTTCTCTATAATTTACCTACCAGCCTTGTATACATTATGGAATGCAATAAAGTATTGAGTATTGAGTATTGAGTATTGAGTATGGAAGATAAAAAAAAAATCTCGCCTAGAGCTGTTTTATGTCGGGTACATTGAGTGGACGACCTTTGTAAGACGACTAAAAAGTCACGGTGTATATGTTTCACTAAATTCCTTGGTTTCATATAGGGAACTTCGACATAGGTTTTGAGCTTTTAGTATAGACGTATCTTTACAAAAACACGTCTGTCATACGTATCATACGTCGTAAATATTAATGCTAAAAGCAGCACATTTTCGCCTTCAAACACAAAATACATCGCTTTTTCTTTCTTTGAACAAAAGAAATGTAATGTTACCATAAAGGTCTTAATTGAAAAACGTTTGCCCTGAAATATTAATGAGGATAAAGTGCTAATGGGTTGTTCCAAACCCAGTGATATTTAAAAAGGTAAAGTCAAAGTTTATGTTGTGTTAGGGACATACGGATGAAAAAGAAAAAGGTTATGCTCTTATAATTTTAAATGACTTATTTTTAAATGCACATCAAAAAAAATATTACACGTCAAAATATTTACATCAATTAAATTTTTCTTAAATCAAAAAATACTAATTGCTTATCAAATTTACCAGAGCGTACAAACGCAATACCAGTGAGTATTACATATAAAATTTTTTTTTGTAACATTTTCATCGTAATAACGTATTGCGGCAAGGACAACATAGGATGCAAGAGCGAGCGAAGCGAGCTCGAAACTTGTGGCACCCCGACTCGGACAGTTTAGGTTATTTTTTATTAGTATTTTTTTTATGTAACAAAGGAATATTTTTGATTTACACTTAAACACTAGCCATTTAAATGTTGTATGGTGAGAATGCGTGAAGAATCTCAGGAGTCTGCGCCTTGTATGGTCATCTGCAATACCTCTAATATGATATTATTGCAATTGTATTGTACTGGTAATCCCCGAAGGGTTAGGCAGAGATGTACTTAATAGTACAAACACATCTCGCCAGTTATGTTTTAAGTCCCATGTAATAGGGGGTAAGCCGATTGCCATCAACCGGGCACAAATCCGGACTCCGTGGCTGCTACTGAGAAATTCCTGATGGAAAAACCAATAACACTCTGCCCGGCCCGGGAATCGAACCCAGGACCTCATGCTCAGCAGTCGCGCTTGCGACCACTCGACAAACGAGGCAGTCAAACTAACCGAAGCTATATTTCAATAATGATAAACTTATAAGTATCTAGGCATTAGAAACCAAATGAATAGATGATAGGAGTACAGCAAGTACACCATTTACTTTGTCCGTAAGTCGCGACACTCACCCTCACAGACCGAACAGTCTACCACGAGATAAATACATTACCAGCACTCTTACTGGCTTTGTTTTATAATACAATTTATCTGCTCTGTTAATTTTACATGACTCTTGTATTTTATTTTAAGCTCGTTAAGAGAATACGTAATTGTCCCATTATGTTGCCACTGGGACACAAGTCTTGTCAAACACAAAGAGCATAATTTATAGCTGCGTTCACTTATTTTTTTTTTTTTATTAGCCTTTTATGTCCCACTTCTGGGCGAAGACCTCCCCCACATCCTTCCAGGTACTCTTCTCCTGCACCACCTCGAACCACTTGAAATTTAGTAAATTTTTTTTTGTTTCATTTCTCGTTTACTTTTTTCTTATTTTGTTCAGACGTTTGACTTTTAGTAAAAAAAAAAAAATGCTGGCTGAATATAATAACCTCCTCCTTTTTTTAAAGTCAGTTAAAAAGATGACGAATGAGAGACAAAAAAAAAATGGTGACTGTCTGATTTTCGTAACATTATTTTAAGGGGTCTGTCTACGGGCTGCGGGACTGTTCGAAAGAGATACCGTGGCCCTGGAACACAAAGGGCAAAGAAGGAACATGAATGGGTTTTAGTCAGTACAAGTCTGACACTCCCTTCCGCTCCGCCCAGAGTGGGGGGGGGGGGGGATTTGATGATTTCCCACACAAAATTAAAAAAAAGAGGGGTCTGTCTACTAAGTACACCAGTACCCAAAACCTTTACACCAGAATTTAATAATTTTATTCTGTTCCACATTGCAATATTCTATACAACCAATTCACTACAATGACAATGTACGTTTTAATTTTTACTGTTGTGACATACAATGTACCATAGCCAATTCTTCTTCTTAGCGTGTCGATGGCAATCTAAATTGAGTCAGCCCAGAACTGAGCTACTAGTTTGGCGCTTTCGATAGCGTCCATCAGTTCCTGAAGTGAACAAACAACAGGACACGCAGGACACGATATTAAGTGCCCCATCGTTTGTGGAACAGACCCACATTTACACTGCAGGGCAGAGTCATTAATGAATCTCAAATTAATATTCGAGCAACAGAACGGTGGGTCTAGAACAAACACGCGGAGTACCTAAATCATACGTAAATTCTGTGCTTGTCGCAAAATTCTAAACCAAAACACTATAGGATCGACGGCACGGTTGGCGCAGTGGCTGAGCGATTGACTGCTGCACTGCGTGTAGCGGGTTCGATTCCCGCACGGAACAAATTTTTGTATGGCCTACAGGTAGTTATTTCGGGTCTGGATGTTTGTGTATGTGAGTTTGAATGTTTGTAAATGCACCCACGATACAGGAGAAATTCCTAGTGTGGAGTAATATTTAAAAAAAAAAAATATATAATGATGATGATGACTATAGAATAGTAATTGTATAACGGCGCAGGATGGCCTTTGGCAGAAGTGGTCATCGTATAATTATGTGAACTAACTGTTTCGTTATTAGTATGATTGGGCCGGAATATAGCAGTTAGTCGTGGACGTGGTAACGATCAACATATTATTATCCCCTTTTTGATCTGCGACCAGAAAGCAGTCACCACGCCAACCATCGATACACCGCTCCGCAAGAGTGACATCATCAGCCAGTATCATTCTTTATCCGACCCCTTCCGTACTTCCTATTAACTTCGTTTTTTTTATAAGTAGTAGGCTTACTTTTGGCCGCAACTCGGCTGATGTGACGTCATTATGCGGCCTAGGGTGGAGCACGCTTGCCTAGAAAAAACCGATTCACTCGAACTTTGAAGAGGTCCAGATTATAATAATCGGGAGACAGAGAAACCGGCAATGAATTCCACAGACTATCGCTTCGCACAATAAATGTGGACAAAGCGCTGTGTTCGGGTCCGTGGGACTTCAACCATACAGGGTGTAAGGACAACCCTCCACAAACTGAGGGTGCATTCAGCTCCTTATTTTGAATCATATTCCACCGGAATTTTTATCCGAAAGTTTTTTTTTTCTGTTGCTGTTTCTTTATTTCAATGTAAAATAACATTCCCTGTACGGCGTACGCAGCACTCCATTTATGTAAATAATACGGCTAAAATAAAAGATCCATCAATGCATGTTGAAATAATTTAACGAACGACGCCTGAAATCAGCTGTTCACTTCCTGCCTAGTTACAGAGTTCGTCGAACTCGTCGTCGCTCATGCCGTTCGTTACGTGCGTTTTGCCACGGTGCCGATACGTTGCGTATGAGGAAATAAAACAAATCAAATTTATTGAATTCCCATAACATTCCTGAAATAATTTCTTGTTCCGGTCATCTTAGATATATATACATCTTAGATCTTAGATATTAGATATACTGAATTCACCCCATCAGTTTGTGGAGGAATGTCCCTTACGCCATATATAACGGTGACGCTTCGTCGTGTCTCTGCTTGTCCGATGATAGAATTGGGATAAGGGAATTAAATTGTGTAATACCAAAGCACACTCTCCGAAATGTAACCAACAGGCTGGCAACTTTGCGGCGATGTTCAAGGCTTTGGAACTTGGTTTTGACAAGAGAGTCGTTGTCCATGAGCCTCTAAGCTCCTCGCTCAAAAGCTTATAACGCTAGCAGCTGGTACTTGGTACATACCGACGCGACGGCGCGACATGTATTTTCATTCAAAAATCCGTTGAATATTATATTTACGTCGTGCGTTTGTGCTAGGGCCTCGGAATTACACAAATCCTTTTTTCCGGTTTAAGCCAATAGTCCAAAAGGTCAGGCGCATATTCTAGCCGCTAAATAACACATGACGGCTGTTCAGGCTTTATGTCATCACGAGATTTAGCAGACATGTTGGATTTGTCTAAAGCTGTTTTGACGGATGCTGCCGGGAAGCTGAAATTGGTGTGGATGTAATATGTAAACAGATTGAAGGCCTGTATTTTAGGACACCACCACCACTAAGATACTTATTAGGAAATCTGACAAAAGTTGTGCCATAGATTGCCATATACCTAAATAATACGGATTAGATTTTTTTAAATCAGATAGGGTAAACGAGTTTGTGTTTGTGTGACAGTGTATGAGTGCTGTTTTATGAGCGTGCGTTCATGTATGAGTGTACTATGTAAACGAGTGCACAAATGTGTCTGGTGTGTGGTGATTGTGTGTTTTGTGTTACAAATACTACAAAGCCTGAGATTAAATTTTCTTCTTTATTTCCAGAAGTTCCTCAGTCACCAATGAAGTTACCTCTCCCATTACATTGTTTTGAATTTAGTAAAGATATTATTGTGATTCTCAACGAAAAATCCGTTGTTTTTATTTTTTAGTCGAACAGTTTTAATTAAAATACTTTCAGCCTCGTTGGTCTAGTGGCTGCAAGTGCAATTCCTATTAGCATGAGGTGTTGTATACCCAGATACGATTCAGAGAAAGCATTAAAAAAAAAAAAATTGCTTTACGTTAGAGGGTATTTTCACCAAATATTTTTTCAGAAGCAGCCACGTAGTATGAATTGGCGCGGTTGATGGCAATTGTCTCGCCCCATATATAACGTGAGACTTAGCCGGAAGAAACATAGCCGGCGAAATGTGAGGGTACTAAAGCACAGTCTTCTGAGCATTGTTGCCAGCAACACTAAAAACCACCTACCAGTAGCGAAGGGCCAATTTTTGTAAGAGGTAAGCTGGAGTACATATCTTTAAAGTGATTATATTATTTGTCTATAGAATACTGACTGTGCCATTTTTCAAAGGGAAGCCGGTAGGAATCGAGTTCTATGGAACCTTCGCCACTGCCACCTACCTGTCCGTAGTGCATGTACTGTTGCCAGAGGTCTCCAGGAGGTGGTGGAATAAAGTGTTTTTATTCAAAGTTTAGCGTTGTTATTTGTTGTTACTTATTGTGTGTTTAAGTCAGTTTTACTAACATAGGTTAGGGAATACTAACAAATTTATGGATTATCTACCTGAATTAAAGATAAATAAATAAATAGCTACACCTCTGTTGAAGCCTTCAAGAATCACAGGCGTGATGTTACGTTCATAATGTTGTTAATAGAATGTAAAATAAAACAACCTTTCAATCTCCCAAACACATCTTCAAGGTCTTCCTTTCAAAGAGCAAGAACACAATCAAAGACATAATTACTTTGCCCCCCAGCTCGCAGCACACTCTCAGTTAACAAAATATATCAATTAAAATGCTAAACAGCTCCGGTTCCCGGTAAATTCAATTAGTTCAATTATTTGAGCCCGTCGTCGAATTCCCTTAAATGTATTGTGCTTATAGGCTGTCTCGGTGAAGGTGAACTGGTTAAGGTGGAAATGGAAATGCTCTTGTCAATATCAGAGGGTATTCCTCAAAGCGCAACTATTTTTAAGCGCTATCAACTAAGCGCAACTAAATTATTCCTTGAAGCGCAACCATTAGAAGCGCTCATAAATTCAAATTAAAAATATTATATTTTTATTCCTCAAAGCGCAACCATGACGAAAAATAGAGAGGGATATGATGGATTCATTAATTTTTTTTCAATAATGTTTGCGGTAGCCTATGAGCTTGCCGTGTTATTGTAGGCACGCCACTGTAGTACGTAGCAACCAGACAGCTCCGGCGTTTAATTATTTCAAAATGTATTCATACAAACATCCAGGATGAAAAGTAGTTTTCTCTACCTAAAAACAATAGAATATTCTTCAAAACTACTATTACATTTCATATCACTATTATTAGAATCGAACTATACGAAAATTCGGTAGGTACAGGCTACTATAATATATCAAATTTCTTTAATAGATTTTCAACTTTATCGCTAAAGTATTGGGTTCAAAGTTGACTGTGAAAATTTGACAGTTTGGATTCTGGGTTGTGGAGGTCAGATAGGCAGTCGCTCCATGTAAAATACGGATAGTCAGCTGCATCCGGTTAGACTGGAAGCCGACCCTAACATAGTCGGGAAAAGGCTAGTCAGATGCTGATGTTAAACTTGGTACATCTATTTTAATTCTATGTTTTCCCGCCTGCATAGATTAGTTGGTTGAAGTGTAGTAACATTTTTCTCTTTCTGAGCTTTTTACCCGTCTGCCATGGAAGGGTTATGCTTTTCGCGCGTATCTTGTATGTTTGTTTTTGGTTAATTTCTTTTTTACCTCGAATGTTCCAAATGGCTGGATGGGTTTCGACGATTAAGGTATCATTAGATTCGTCTCAAAAACCCAAGTGTGGGTACCCACGAAAGGTGTTTTTTTAAAAAAAAAAAACAAAATGGCGGATGTTTTGGCGCTAAATTGTAAGTTGCTAAAATTTTTTTTTCAACCAAACCTACCGAGAAAGGTATCAATATGAAGGAAATTACAAATATATTAAGATATATACAATATATATAGGTACATAATCCAATTTGTAGTCGGGTTTTTTGATACATTTAATTAAAGGTTACTTGTTATTCTTGGCTTCAGGTTTTTGGCCAGGCATCAAGATTTTTCCTTCCTTTGATTCCTTTTTGATTTTACTAAATTTTAACCTACCTGTACAATAATTGCCAACAATTTTCGCAGTGGTTATACCGTATTAAACAATTCTCTTTGCAAGTTCGCCTCTTGAGGTGCCTTTGAGTTCTGACTGAGGAATTAAGACCCTTACAACAAGACTAATTTTCTTGATGCTTAAGGCTTGAGCTTGTTCAGTTTTCAACAGCAATTTTAACCTAATCGCCTGAAAGAAAATACACAAAGTAACGTACCTCGATGATCAAGTGACCTAAATCGCGGTTGCTGAGCACGAGGTCCTGAGGCCATTTCCAGGTCGGGCAGTGTTAAATTTTTCCATCAGGAATCAAAATCAAAGCATTTATTTCAAGTAGGCCAGTTAAAGGCACTTTTGAACTGTCGAAACAAAGACAACAATGAAATTTAGCTACAGTCACAAGGCATAAAAACTGTGCCATTCCAAAGCGTAGATCCCTATTGAGAAGAACAGGTAGTAATTCCTTAGTAGCAGCAGATTTGTGCTACCTAGCCTTTTTTCCAGTCGTACCGGATGCAGCTGAATACCAGTATTTTACATGGGCGACTGCCTATCTGACCAATTTGATTTTGATTGCAGTTGCTCGCCCCCTACTGACGATCTGGGTGTACTATCTGTGCACCTCTGCTCTTTTGGGCGATTACAGCAGTGGTGTCACACTTATTTATCATTACCAATAGGAAACTTTCGCAAGAGCATAGTAAAGCCTCTTATGCACTTCTTAAGTAATCAAAGCTGATTAACCCATTTTTCAATAAGTACATACCTTTGTATTTTTGCTTTACGGATATTGGACTATGTTGAGTCTGTAAATCAAATAAAATACCATATTCTTTTATTTATTTCAGACATCAAAATGTCATATTAAGTACGATATAGTTGGGTCACAGTCACGTATTCAGAAGCTGTCGCCATACTCAGCGGTCTGAGGTCCGACTCCTCGAAAAAGGATCAAAATAATGATGTAATAAAGGACCATTTCAATGTTATCACTACAATAAATAAAGATTGTTAGACTTTAATGGGTGTCAAAAATCAGTGGTTTACAAATGCTATAAATTAAGTGCCCGCACTAGGTAATAAACTTTTATTACTTACCTACTTTTTGTTTCGTTGCCACACGTCGTGAAAACGGTTTTGTGGGGGTTGTAGTTTTCAAGTCAAAGAATTATAAACTTTTGATGAATAATTATTAATGCATGTAATTTTTGTGGCTTTGTTTAAAGTTTTCATTATATTATAAGCCTGGAATGTTCGATTGAAACTGGTCACAGACCTTCTCTGTCTACGAAGGATTTATAGACCACGTGGCACACCAGTGCGGGTATTTTTTTGGTTTTAAGCTTCTTCGCGATGTTCGCCATTGTTCTTTCTTTTTTGCATTATGTCCTGTATATATTTAAAATAAGTAATCTTTTTTAACTGGCTACAAATAATATTTTTGCAGCTATGGGGGAGCTGTAGCAACTCTAATATTTCCATCATACAGCGAATACAAAATGTGATTCTGAGAACTAAATACAATGGGCCTTGGTCCATTACAATCCATTACAAATACTGAAATACACAACCAACTGCAGATGAACTCCTGTGAAAGAAGAGATCTTGGCCATGAGCAAAACATACTTGAAAGGCTGGAGAGGCATCCGAATGAACTGGCCGCTGGATTGACAACACATACATACCAAAAACGTCTCAAAAGAAAAGTCATTCTGTCTGTACCCTCTTTAGTAGCATACATACCGGGTGTAAACAGACCCTTCACATATCCGTCAACCAAGCATTCTGTACATCAAACTAAGTAGCTTTACGCAAAAATTATTGCTGGGAATCGACTTTTATTTTAGGGGTGAAAAACCACGTTTTACGATAGATCTCGATGGAAAGCACTCTTAGCATTGTGTGGATAAATGGATTGAATAGTACAAGGGTCGTGGAGGTATGCAAAGTAAAAATCTTCATTAAAAACAAGTATTTAAAAAAAACTTGTGAAAAAGCTGGAACTTTGACCCCCAATATCTCCGTAACTAGAAGGTTCCCAGGTATGCTCTAGAACAAAAAAATGATCGCAGTGACGGGGAGAACAAGTGCCTTTCGTTTATGCTAAGGGTCTATTTACACCCTTTATATTAATACTACACCTATGAGTAGTTGCTCTCGCTGGAGAGCACACTCCAACTGCCAAATGTCACGTATCACATCTGCTTAAACTAGTTACCCAAGACTGATTGCAGATACAAAATTAAAAGCTACTAGTTAAAATTACTTCTTGCTACATCGTTCTCACATAATGTACCATCTCAACATGAATGATGTAACCAAGGTTTTGTAAAAGTATTCTAATTTAAAAGAGTGTCCATGGAGTTTCTTGCCCGTTCTTCTCCATAGAGATCTACGTTAGGGAATGGGCAACTACAGTACATTCACAGTTTTTGTGCCTTGTGACTGGGACTGTAGCTACATTTCATTGTTCTTTGTTTCGACAATTCAAAAGTGCCTGTAACTGGCCTACTTAAAATAAATGCTCTGATTTTGATTTTGAAAGAGAAAAAAAAATCTCATAACATTTTTATCGAACGAATTACTTTGAGGTCTTGACAGTGTTTTTAATTTGTGAAAATGTCAAAGCCGTTCCTTTGATAAGAATCAAAAGCCGAACGTAGCAAGGTCAGCTGCTAAATTGAAAAACCAGCTGAAAGTAATTTGAATAAAATTCTTTCGGCTGGACAAAAAAAGTAACACCTCTATTGTTTGTTATGAGAACGTTTTAATCTAAGCGCACATTGGAGCGTAGCGCAACGCCTTTTTTATACAAAAAAAAAAAACATGGTGCGGCCCAGCACGCGTAACATGACCACCGTAGACCCGGGTTTTGTCGACTGAAGAATCGACAAAATGACAGACCAAAAAAAAAATTTGCCATTTTGTCGATTCTTCCGTCGACATAACCCGTTTGTGACCCTAGTGTTTGACGATACTTCTTCTTTTCTTTATCGTGTGGTTAGTGCCTAACCTGATGTCAGAGTTTTTATGCCGCCCATGGGTCTCTGACTTGGCTTTACATGCCGTCTAGGAATATCTCTCAGGCATGTTGGTTTGGTTTGCTCACGATGTTGTCCTTCACCGAAGCAAGTGTTATACATACACACATGAATCCGAAAAATCAGAGGTGCGTGTCTTGGGTTCGAACTCGAGACCTATGACTTGGCCGTCCGACGGTCACACAAAATAAAAAACTATATAAGGTCTAACTATTCATACACGAAATATTTTCAGGGAATCATCTAACGGCTATAACAAAGCCATTTTAAGGGTTTTTTTTTTATCTGGGTATATTTAAAAAAAATAATAATAATAATTTAAAATTATTATTATTATATATAATTATTTAAAATTACTTGACCCACAAAATAAATACTGGCTCCTTATTTTTAAGCAAAAAATCTTAGAATTATAATAATTTCGTCAAAAAAAAACACTGATATTTTTTTTTTCGTCGCTATGGCAACTTTACGACTTATAGAAGTTACTCTTAAAATATTTCGTGTATGAAAAAATAGACCTTATATAAATAAAGCCAAATTCTCCAAGTCTTTTTTTTTTGACAGGCGCACTTCTCATTTTCACCATTAGTTAATTGCGCCCTTGCGAATCCGGGGCCTGTCGCCTAAATCTTCGGCAGCCAATTCTAAACTCAATTTCACACAATCCGACTTCAATTGTGTTAATAATCTTTTGATATACAATGAATAGTCCTCAAGGGCATTAAAAGGGTATAAAATGGCGGGTAGTTCTGTTCTCAAGCGGTACTCTGAGGAACAGTCGTAAATCTAACCGGTATTCTGTGCCACTGGTTTTGTAACACGACGGAGGAGATTTCTGTAACCTGTTTAAGATTTTTATGACGAAGTTAACGGTCTTTAGACCTATCAGGACCTCAGATTTCACGTAGTATCTTATTTGTTTACATAGGTTCATGAATTCTTGAGGAGCTCGTGGCTAAATAATAACAGCCACTCGGATCGATCTTTAGCTTAAGCCGTGCTTGCCTAGGTTGGTCTGTGGATGGGTGACCACCCATTACATACTGAGTTTCCTCCGTGCCTCTGAAAGCACGTTAAGCCGTTGGTCCCGGGTGTCATTTGTAGATCTTTGACAGTCGTTAGGTAGTCAGTGGCCCAAAAAGTCTGACAACCAGTCTTACCAAGGGGTATCGTATTACCCAGTACTAACTGGGTTGTGGAGGTCAGATAGGTTTAAAGTCAATCTATTTTGATTAAGTTAATATTGGGTGGTGGGTTAACTTGTTATAACTCACATTTTTATAAATTTAGATATATTCGCTCTTAATCAGAATAAATTTAGAAAAATGGCTAATGAATTACTTTCCGGTCATCCCTAACGATGACTGCTTCTTGCTGATGCTGTGTTGTGATTTGATTGGTGACTACAAACTAATTCTGGAAGGGAAGCGCTGTCTAGAGTTGGTTAGTGTAACATTTCCGGTTTATCTTTATTTTCTTACTGTCCATTTCTATATAGGGTCTAACTATTCATACACGAAATATTTTCAGGGAATCATCTAACGGCTATAACAAAGCCCTTTCAAGGGTTTTTTTTTTATCTGAGTATATTTTTTTATAAAAAATAAATAATTTAAAATTACTTGACCCACAAAATAAATACTGGCTCCTATTTTTAAGCATCCATTACGGTAGTTTACTACATCGTATTTACCTACTGTCATTGTTAGAATATGGAAGTAAAGGTTTTATTCAAAAAGTCTCAAAAAATTTTAGAATTATAATAATTTAGTAAAAAAAAACACACAGATATTTTTTTTCGTTGCTATGGCGACTTTACGACTTATAGAAGTTACTCTTAAAATATTTCGTGTATGAAAAAAAAACCTTATAAATACGTCCGTTTCCATATTTTTTTAAAATCGATATGTTTCCGTGGGCAATACTGTGGTTTATGTGTTTGTTTACTATTATACCTAAGCTAACTATTAATATTGTATTGTATAACTGTTTTATGTCCCAAATAAATAAAATAAAATAAAATTGGTTAGATAAGTTTACGTACATTTATCGCTAATTAAAAATGTTGTAATATCATATCTAGGAATTCAGGATGTGATACTACTTGCTATATTTCGAAGCATGTCGTTCTAAAGGTAGCCATACACGCTAGGTTATGCATGCCAGTTTTAAATGCGCATGCAAAACCTTCATGCAAAACCGAATTCCATTCCAAGGATAACTGTACAGTTATCTCTTACACACGTTCATGCATGCCCGTACAGTTTGACTACACAGGCAAAACTGCACATTCATAACCTATCGTGTATGGCCAGCTTAAACTTCGTCAGCTCCTTTTTAAATTACATTGTAAACCCAATTTTTGAATCTACCAATAATAACTTATGTTAAAGAGACTAATTAATCCAAAATTGTAACCATACTGTGGCTTTTCATTTCATGTTTAGCCAAGTCATGTTAGGCTGTTTACAAACATGACCACTAAAAGAATTCCTTATTCAATACCGAACTCCATCAAGTTGCTCGGCAATTATTATTTTTAAAAAAATTAATGACATCACGTGAGCCGTATGCATTACGACCTCTAGGCAAAGGTGCCACACTGAGGATGGACGGAAGAAGAAGACGAAATCCGGCCTAGAAAGAGATGGTGAGATGATCTAAACGCGCATCACGAAGGCTGGTTCGAGGTGGCGCAGGAGAAGGGAATCGGGAAGGATATGGGGGGAGGTCTTTGCCCATCAGTGGGACATACAAGGCTTCTAAAAACCCATTTTGTAAGGATGGGTAATAGTGTAACGTCACACACATTTCTCCAGTTATATTTAGTCCTTAGGCACAAATGCATTCTCAAGAATACTGCGAAGAAATCCAATGAAACTTCATCTTCATCTGCCTAGCCTTTT